>JAVMKO010000003.1:139674008-140909508 GCA_032164245.1 Sternotherus odoratus | reverse complement strand
TACTTCATCCTGATCAAAAATAGGGTTGTCAAGCAATTTAAATAAATTAATCATGATTAATTGCATTGTTAATAATAGAATACCATTTATTTAAATATTTTGGATGTTTTCTACATTTTCAATTATATTAATTTCAATTACAACACAATACAAAGTGTACAGTGCTCACTATATATATTTTTTATTACAAATATTTTCACTGTACAAAACAAGAAATATTTTTCAATTCAGCTAATACAAGAACTGGAGTACAACCTCTTTATCATGGAAGTTGAACTTACAAATGTAGAATTATGTTAAAAAAATTGAGTCTACAAGTCCACTCTGTCCTATTTCTTGGTCAGCAAATTGCTCTGACAAACAAGTTTGTTTGCATTTGCAGGAGATAATGCTGCCTGCTTCTTGTTTACCATGTCACCTGAAAATGAGAACAGGTGTTCGCATGGCACCGTTGCAGCCATTGTTTCAAGATATTTACATGCCAGATGCACTAAAGATTCATATGCCCCTTCAAGTTTCAACCACCATTCCAGAGGACATGTGTCCATGCTGATGATGGGTTCTGCTCGGTAATGATCCAAAGCAGGGCAGACCGATGCATGTTCATTTTCATATGAGTTAGATGCCACCAGCTGAAGGTTAATTTTCTTTTTTGATGGTTTGGGTTCTGTAGTTTCCACATCAGAATGTTGCTCTTTTAAGACTTCTGACAGCATGTTCCACACCTTGTCCCTCTCAGATTCTGGTAGGCACCTCAGATTTTTAAACTTTGGGTCGAGTGCTGTAGCTGTCTTTAGAAATTTCACGTTGATACCTTCTTTGTGTTTTTTCAAATCTGCAGTGAATCTGTTCTTAAAACGAACAACGTGTGCTGGGTAGTTTACTCCAAGACGGCTATAACATGAAATATATGGCAGAATGTAGGTAAAACCACAGAGCAGGAGACTACAATTTTCCTTCTCAGAGCTCAGTCGCAAATTTAATTAATTCAGTAATTTGTTAACAAGCGTCATCACCGTGGAGGCATGTCCTCTGAAATGATGGCTGAGGCATGAAGGGGCTTAAAAATATTTAGCTTATCTGGCATGTAAATACCTGGCAATGCCGGCTATCAAAGTGCCATGGAAATACCTGTTCTCACTTTCAGGTGACATTGTAAATAAGAAGCAGGCAGCATTATCTCCCAAAATGTAAACAAACTTGTTTGTCTTAGCGATTGGCTGAAGAAGTAGGCCTGAGTGGACTTGTAGGCTTGAAGTTTTACATTGTTTTGTTTTTGAGTGCAGTTATGTAACAGAAACAAATCTACATGTGTGAGTAATAATAGAGATTGCACTACAGAACTTGTATGAGGTGAATGAAAATACTATTTCTTTTATCATTTTTACAGTCCAAGTATTTCTAATAAAAAATAATATTGAGAGCACTGTACATTTTGCATACTGTGTTGTAATTGAAATCAGTATAGTTGAAATCAATTCATTTGAAAATGTAAAAAAATCCAAAAATATTTTATACAATTCAGTTGGTATTTTATTGTTTAACAGTGCGATTAAAACTGCAATTAACTGTAATTGATTTTTTAAAATCATGATTAATTTTTTTTTTAGTTAATTGCATGAGTTAACTGCCATTAACTGACAGCCCTAGTCAAAATCCAGTCTTTTCCTCTGCAAGTGCTGCTCCCACATACCCCTTCATTCTCCTCTGCAATGTCTCGGTGAATGTTTTTCCTAGTACACTCAATCAACTGATTACTCTGTAGTTCTTGCACTCTCTTTTACTGCCTTTTTATATATATTGGTACTAGTACCACTTTCCCCCATATATGTGGCAGTTGCTATCATTTGTAAATCTTGTTGAAGAGCTTGTCTATTATCTTTGCTGTGTGTCTTGTCTGACTGCAACAGCTCTACAGTTACCGTATTTTTCGTCCTATAGGACGCTCCGGCCTATAAGACGCCCCCTCGTTTTTCAATAAAAAAGCCGGACCAAAAAAAAAAAAAAAAAAAAGCGCCTCGCTCTCCCGTCCCCGCCGCGCGGGCGGGCTGCCGGGAGCGTCCCGGTTCCCCCCTCCCCGCCGCGGGCGGGCTGCCGGGAGCATCCCGGTTCCCCCCTCCCCGCCGCGGGCGGGCTGCCGGGAGCGCTCCCGGCAGCCCGCCCGCGGCGGGGAGGGGGGGGCGGCGGGGAGGGGGGAACCTCGGCAGCCCGCCCGCAGCGGGGAGGGGGGAACCGGGGCGCACATTCGCCCTATAAGGCGCACCACCTTTCCCCCCCCCCCGTTTTGGGGAAGAAAAAGTGCGTCTTATAGGGCGAAAAATACGGTATGTTGTTACTTCCTGGTATCTGTCTGTCTTTTTCAAACTTCTGTCAGGATCTTTATTGTTTCTTCTAAGAATTCTGACTTCTATTCTCCCTTGTTTGGGCGGGGAAGCTTGTCCAGGACTGTTTCATCTACTGTATTTTGCACATTGCACAGTTTTTCAAAATATTCTTTCCATTGTTCGTTCTTTACTTGTTTGCCCCCAATTATTTGTCTGTTTGCCTTTCACCGTGGACCTCTTCAGCTTGTATATCCCATTCATGTCTCTGACTTTGTGATACAACCCATGTCACATTTCTTTTTGCATATTTTTCATGTTGTTTGCTTGTCTGGTTGTTTTCTTTCTTTCTGTTTTATCTGTCAGGTCTGACTGTTGTACTCTGTTCTTAGACTTTTGTCCTCCTTTTTGTTCTCTTTTGGCTTCCTATGCTGTCACTCAGCGGCAGCGCTTTATCTGTTATCTACCTTGGTTTCTGCGTTTTGGCCTTGTAGCCCAACCCTTGTTCAGCTGCTCTTGTAATCTCTCTTCCCCCCCCCCCATTTTTTTACAGTGTTCTGTATCTCTTCAGCGTTCATTTAGTCTTTCACCAGAAATATGAAGTTTCTGCTGCGTGACTTCTTCATGTTCATTCTGGATATCTAGCTTTTCCAGTTTGTCCACTTCATAGATCTTTTTTCTTGGCACTTCTTTGATTGCTCTCAACCTCCAGCTCATTGATGCCAGCACTAATTTATGATCTGATCCAAACATGGCCACATATGATCTACACTACCACCGACTTGATTTCCATCTCTGATTTATGAGTATATCTATCCTGTTCTTTGTTTGCCCATCACGTATCCATGTCCACTTCCTCTGTGCCTTTTTTGTTGAAATAGCATGTTCCTTATCACCAGGTTGTTGTTAGGCTACTGAATTTCTGCCTTTCTCTTCTCACTTTCTTCACTCAGTCCAAATCTGCCTGTTGTATGTTATACTACTGTTCAATATACTGAGAGCTCTGTAACCATCTGTTTCATTAATGTTTCAGAACATAACGGAATGTCCTTGCACAGTTAAATTTATAGGGCTTCATTCATTTGGGAGGAACAGGGTGGATTTGTGGTTTTCAAACATGTTAGGCTGCATATCCCTTTCCAAATAAAGTGTCCGCCACTGCAGGATTTTTCTTGCATACCCCCTGATGAGAGCTTGTGTATCCCTACAGGTATGAGTACCCCAGTTTGAAAATCATGGATTTAAATGAGTGACTTAAATCACTGATTTTAATCTTTCTTTGTATTTGTATTTTTTAGTTACTTTCCTTAAGTAAAGGTGATTCTCGTTGATTTGGTAACCAATAAAACATTGATTTTTAACTAAATATAGTTTTTATACTAAATTTGGGATTACTTTTTGCTAAGCAGGAAGATACACTATACCTATACATGTTTTTTTTTTTAGCAGTTATACAGCTTGCCATACATTTATTCAGAATCTTAATTTTTAAACATGTTAGAAAATGGTGAATGATGCATTTACAAAAATCGATATATTTTTTTCTTGTGTGTCAAGCCCTATTTGGGTGGAAACTGGCATTCAATGACAAATGTGCAACATTAAGCAGCATTTACATTTTTTATTAGTGAAATAAAACTGCCTTTAAATGTGCTGCATACATAAGAAGAATGTTAATCTAAACATATTTTTCATTTAAAATTGAATATACTTTCTTTAATAAGCAGTTAGTGAATTGAACTGATTGTTTCAGGTGACCACGTTCAGCATTGTAGAACTAGAAAATAAATAAATAAATAAATGGAGATATACCAATCTCCTAGAACTGGAAAGACCTTGAAGGTCATCGAGTCCAGTCCCCTGCCTACACTAGCAGGATCCCCCTGCCTACACTAGCAGGATCGAGTACTGTCCCCTGACAGATTTTTTGCCCCAGATCCCTAAATGGCCCCCTCAAGGATTGAACTCCCAACCCTGGGTTTAGCAGGCCAACGCTCAAACCACTGAGCTATCCCCCCACCCCCCAGTAGTAGAGCTCATCCTCACACCTAGTTTTTAGTCATAGATTGGAAGAGGAAGACAAGCTTTCTTGCACTTTCATTTCCCAATAGGTTTCACAACTTTGAATGAATTTAGTCATTGAACAGAAATAGTTGAATAAATTGAAATGAAGAGAATATTTTCCTTGTATGAACAGAAAAAGCTACTGCTGTCAAAAGCTGGTTTAACACTTCAATGAACCGATTCCATGTTGTTAGCTAATGACTTCCGCCAGTAGAGTCGTTCGACTTTCTTTAAAGCTTTGGTGGCAAACATTCATTGTTTAATTTTTTTTTTAATAGCTTATAGTAAGTTAGGCCTTCACCTAGTATTTCAGAATTTCAAATTTAATTTTTGATGGTTAAAAATGTATGTAATTTAAATAAAAACAATTAAAAAAAAATCAATTTTATCCCCCCCAGGGAAGAATGGAGCAGAGAAACTATGTTATAAAATGTTTAGGACTTGGTAGAATTCTTTTATTTAGGACAAATGTGTTTGGAGCACTTTGAAAAAATAAGGAAATCATTATTTTATACATTTGTATTGATTTCAGTTAATATCACACGTTGCCACCAGGAAGCTTTGGCATTTGGTCTCCAATAAAAATACTTAGTCATTTTGAAATCAGCTGGACTAATACATTTAATCCAAACTCCTTGGAAATTATCCATTTATCACTCTAATGGATTGATGAACACCTGCAAGTGCACTATATGAATCTATATGGAGATTTCCAGTAGGGGATTGAGAGTAGACAGTCCTCTCTGCTGTTGCTGACTCTGCTGTTGACTGCTGTGACCCTTGAGAAGTCATATAACTTCCCTGTATCTTCCCGATACAAAAAGAAAACTACAGCAGGACTATTGGAGAGCAAAGTGATTAAATGAGTTTCCCCAGGGTAAACAGGATTACACTGATTTAAACTTTGAATTTAGATATACTCACATAGACAACACTTTTAATTATATGAAGTTTTAAGCCAGAAGCCTCAAAAATTCAGGAAATCCAAGGTTGACCCTATATGCTTAATACACAATAATTTTGTATGGGGAGGAGAGTACAGCCTTATGAGTTATGGAGAGAGGCTCAACCTTAACTCTGAATTTTCTGTTTTTTGGTAGTTTGTGTCTCAGGCTTATTGGATTCAGTGAAACTGATCAGAATAGCTGTTATGGCCATGCTTGACATTGCTTTAACTAGAAGAAAGAAACATAAATCAGAAAAACCAGTGACTGAACTGCAATTGAAGTCATTTACATATCAAGTTACTGTGTGGTGTTTTAATTATAGACTTTACTTGGTCTGGCAAAAAAAGATTAGGGTTCTTAACCTGAAAGATAACATATTTGTGAACACAATTTTAACCTTTTAAAGCTTAATTATTCTTAACATTCAAGGCCACCTGCTTATTATGACAATAATCTGCCTGCCAGGCCATAAGAGATGCTGCTGCCAAGCATAAGGGAGTAGTCGCCTCCATTTCAAAGTAAATAGTCTCTAATATTTTTTACTTTAGAGCAGTAACACTTTGCTTTCACAAAAAACTTGGGTTTGGGTGAGTGACTGAACAGGATAGAATTACGTGTGGTAACTTCAGGCTTTGAAATGTCTTAGATTGCATTTCTATATTTTTCTCTTTCTGTTAGCTCTTAAGGCAAAGAATCTATTTAAAAATAAAATATGCAATAAAATACAGTAGACTCCTGATTATCCGGGCTCGGGTTAACCGGGCTGCGGATTAACCGGGACATCTAAAACAGGGTTAGGCAAGGGAAGCCTTAAAATGGTGGCGGGCTGAGCGCTTAGTCTGCTGCTGCTTTAGGGTTTCCCCTGCTGGTCCTTTGTGAACCGGGTTCTCAGTCCGCTGCCAGCCTGGGTGTACGAAGCCCAGGCTGGCAGCGGAAGCTGAGACCCCAGCTGGCAGGAGCCTGGGGGGAAAGCCCAATGCGGCAACAGGCTAAGTGCTCAGCCTGCCGCGGCTTTGGGCTCTATCCCCAGGGAGTAGGGAAACCAGGCTGACAGCAAGAGCAGACTGGGGCAGGCGGTGGGACCCCGGCTGGCAAGGGGTCAGCGGGGGGGAACTCCAAAGTGGCGGCGGGCTGAGCGCTCAGCCTGCTGCCCCTTTGGCCCTTTGCAAAACGGGGTCTCAGTCTGTTGCTAGCCTGGGTGTAGGAAGTCCAGGCTGGCAGCGGGAGCTGAGACCCCGGCTGGCAGGAGCCTGCGGGGAAAATCTAAAATGGCAGCGGGTTGAGCTCAGACTTTCCCTGCAGGCTCCTGCCAGCTGGGTCTCAGCTCCTGCTGCCAGCCTGGGCTTCCTACACCCAGGCTAGCAGCGGGAGCTGACTGGGGCAGGCAGCAGGACCCCAGATGGCAGGAGCCTGCAGGGGGAGCCCCAAAGTGGCGGCAGCGGCGGGCTGAGTTCCTGCCACCGCTTTGGGGTTTCCCCCGCTGGATCCTTGCCAGCCGGGGTCTCAGCTCGCTGCCAGCCTGGGTGTAGGAAGCCTAGGCTGGCAGCGGGCTGAGACCCCCGGTGCAAGAGCCTGGGGGGAAACCCCAAAGCGGCAGTAGGCTGAACGCTCAGCCCGCTGCTGCTTTAGAGTTTCCCCGCAGGCTCCTGCCAGCCGGGGTCTCAACTCCCGCTGCCAGCCTGGGTTTCCTACACCCAGGCTAGCAGCAGGAGCTGACTGGTGCAGGTGGTGGGACCCCACTATCCCCCGCTGCAAGGGGGCCGGTGCCCCCCGCCCCCCGCCCAGGGTGGCTGGTGCACCACCCCCTCCCCCAGGGCCCCACAGTAGATTCTTGATTATCCGGGATTTTATTAACCAGGATTAAGCTTTTCCTGATCATCCCGAATAATCGAGAGTCTACTGTAACAATAATTACAGGCGTGTCGCGTCTTATGCGAGGGTTCCGTTCTGCAGACCCCACGTATAGCCAAAATCACGTATAGTCAAACACTCATTGTTTGACTATACACGATCCCTGCCACAGGCTGGCGTCTGGCTGCGGCCCCAGCCCCAGTGGCAGGCGGGCTGCCGGCTGCGGCCCCGGTCCCCTCCACAGGCTGGCTGCCGGATGCGGCCCCAGTGGCTGCGGCGGGGTGCCGGCCCCAGCCCCCGCAGCGGCGGTTGGGCTGCAGGGCTGCCGGTGTGCCGGCTCCTACCCCGGCAGCATGTGGGCTGCCAGCCCCAACCCCTGCCGCGGACTGCCGGGTTGCTGGCTCCAGCCCCAGCCCCTGCGGCGGCGGATGGGCGGGCTGTGGAGCTGCTGGCCCCGGCCCCATGCCGCAGGCTGCCGGCCCCGACCCCTGCGGCGGGCGGGCTGCCGCTCCGACAGCTTGTTGGTTTTTTTTGGTGTGGCTAGCTGCGTAAAGTTAAATTTGCATATGTTAAATACGTGTAAAATGTGACTGGCCTGTCTAATAATATAATGCAAAACCTTGCAATATGCAGCATAGCAGCTTTTAAATATTCCCTAATGTTTTGCCTTGTTCTCTTTTGTACCACAATGAATATTAGGATAGGATGTTTGTTTTAATGCTAAGGTAACATACTGAAGACTTAAGCACTATTTTTTGAACAGCTAAAATAAGTTTAAACCATGTTTAAATTAAGGAGATAAGACCAGTAGTGCTAGTATTTACAATTAAAACAGTAATATCTGTGGTAGTGTACTCTAGTTAAAATGGATCACAAAGTCTGAGGTAATCACCAAAATTACTGGTTGGTCAAAACTCTTGAAAGTTGTCACATCCATGTGTACAAAAGGATAGAAAGCCAGCCCATGCCTTAAATCATCTTAGGCAGGCCAACAGTAGACTATGTAAAACAAAGACAGGACAGAAGTGACCATTATGTTGTAAAAGGGTCAGTGGAAGAAGTCGCAACTGGTTGCCTTGGTTGTGGATCCTGTAATATTGTGAGACCCACTCTCTTTGAAGCCATGTTTCTCTGACACTTTTGAGGTGACTGTCAGGATGGGAGTTGTGGCAAGGGGGGCCCCCGGGCACCCCAGGCTCCAGTCCTCTGGGCAGTCCCCCCTTGTTGGGTCTGGCTTCCCACCGGTTAGGGAGGGCTAGCTCCCTCCTGGGAGGGGCTCTTTCCTGCCTCCCTGCCTGCTGGCAGCCTCTCTGTATCTGCCTCTTGCTCGCCTTTACCTCCTTCTGCTGTCACGAACTCACTCTTCCAACTCCTCCTGCCTCCAAACACACTCCTCACTCCCACACCCCTCTCTGGGGAGGAGTCTCTTTAAAGGACTCTGGCTGCCTCCTTAACCGGTCCCAGCTGGCCCTGCTTCTGGCTGCAGCAGCCTTCCTCAGCTGGACCTAATTTAACCTGCAGTTTCCCCTCTCACCACAGCCTTCCAGACCTGGGTTTACCACACATCCCCCCCCCCCTGCTCAACACCATGGGGTTGGGCTACTTGGGTCGCTGCACAGTGTACCCTTGACAGGCCGTCCGCATTCCCGTGCAGGAGGCCGGATCTATGTTGCACGCGGAAGTGGAAGGGTTGTAGTGAGAGAAACCATCTGGTGACCCTTGCATTTTTGTCCTTATTTTGGTGCATCCATCTCAGCGGGGCATGGTCCGTGACCAGGGAAAACCGTCTTCCAAGCAGGTAGTAGCGGAGGCTCTCTATGGCCCACTTCACCGCCAGGCACTCCTTCTCTACCACAGCGTATTTCTGTTCCCTGGGCAGGAGCTTCCGACTGAGGTATAGGATCGGGTGGTCTTCTCCATCTATCATCTGGGACAGCACCGCTCCTAGTCCTACTTCAGAGGCATCCGTCTGTAATACAAACTCTTTCTCCCAATTCGGGGCTATTAGTACGGGGTCAGTGCAGAGGGCCGTCCGCAGATCCCTAAACGCCTCTTCGGCTGCATTTGACCATTTCACGATGTCCGGGCCACGGGCTCTCGTCAGGTCAGTTAGTGGGCATGCCCGGGCGGCGAAATGGGGAATAAACCGTCGATAATACCCGACCAACCCCAGGAATGCCCTGACCTGCTTCTTCCGGACTGGTCGTGGCCACTTCTGGATCGCCTCTAGCTTGTTGAGCTGGGGCCTTACCAGACCTCTCCCCACTACATACCCGAGGTATTTGGCTTCTGCTAGTCCAATTGCGCATTTGGCGGGATTCGCAGTCAAACCGGCCTTCCTCAGGGTGTCTAGCACTGCCTCCACCTTCCTCAAGTGTGTCTCCCAGTCGGGGCTATGGATAATCACATCATCTAAGTAAGCGGCTGCATACTTGCGATGCGGCCGCAGCAGTTTGTCCATAAGCCTCTGGAAGGTGGCGGGGGCCCCGTGCAACCCAAAGGGGAGGACCGTGTATTGGAACAAACCCTCTGGAGTGGCAAAGGCCGTCTTCTCCTTATCCGCCGGGGCCAGGGGGATCTGCCAGTAGCCTTTGGTCAGGTCCAGGGTGGAAAGGAACCGCGCTGTTCCTAGTCTGTCAATCAACTCGTCTACTCGGGGTAACGGATATGCATCGAACTGGGAGACATCGTTTAGCCGCCGGAAGTCATTGCAGAACCGCACACTGCCATCTGGCTTGGGTACCAAGACCACGGGGCTGGACCACTGGCTATGGGACTCCTCTATGACCCCTAATCTTAACATTTTCCGGACTTCTGCCCCAATCACTTCCCTCTTGGCCTCAGGGATCCGGTATGGCTTGACATATACCTTTACCCCAGGCTCTGTGTGGATGTGGTGGCATACTTCTCTGGTCCGGCCTGGTGTCTCTGAGAACACGTCAGGGTGGCGTTCGATCATGCTGATCACTTCTTCCCTCTGGTTTGGGGTCAGCTCGGGGGATATCCGTACCTGGCTAGGCGGGTTCCCTTCCCGGGGGGTTGTGCCGAGCGCGACTACTTGAGCCTCTCTATCCTGCCAAGGCTTCAGTAGGTTCACGTGGTAGATCTGCTCCGGCTTCCGGCGCCCAGGCTGTCTGACCTTATAATCTACGCTCCCCACAGCTTCGATCACCTCGTAAGGCCCTTGCCATTGGGCCAACAGTTTACTTTCCGCCGTAGGTACCAGCACCATTACCCGGTCCCCCACCTGGAACTTCCGGCTCAACGCCCGGCGATCGTAGTACGTCCGCTGGGCTTCTTGGGCCTTCTTCATGTGCTCTCGCACGATGGGGGTGACCTGAGCTATCCTCTCTCTCATCCGTACCACATGTTCAATGACATTTCTCCCCGGATTCGGCTGTTCTTCCCAACCCTCTTTGGCTATGTCGAGGATGCCCCAAGGGTGGCGCCCATATAACAGCTCGAATGGGGAGAATCCTGTTGAGGCCTGCGGTACCTCCCTCACGGCAAACAGTAGGTAGGGGAGCAGGGTGTCCCAATCCTTCCCGTCCCGGCTCACTACCTTCCGTATCATGCTCTTCAACGTCCTATTGAAGCGCTCGACCAGACCGTCAGTCTGAGGATGATAAACCGACGTCCTTAGGGCCTTCACTTGGAGCATGCTGCATAAGTCCTTCATTAGCTTAGACACAAAGGGGGTCCCTTGATCGGTTAGGATCTCCTTGGGAATCCCCACTCGGGAAAAAATCTGCACCAACTCCCGGGCTATGGTCTTAGACATAGTGTTCCGTAGGGGCACAGCTTCCGGGTATCGGGTGGCGTAATCTAGCACAACCAGTATGTGCTGGTGGCCCCGGGCAGATTTCTCTAGTGGGCCTACCAGGTCCATCGCGATCCTCTCAAACGGGACTTCAATGATGGGTAGAGGTACCAACGGGGCCCGTAAGTGTGGCCGGGGGGCATGCAATTGGCAGTCCGGGCAGGAGGCACAATACCGCCGGACAGCCGCGTAGACTCCTGGCCAAAAAAATCTTTTCAAGACCCGATCGAGGGTTTTATCTACCCCCAGGTGGCCCCCGAAGAGGTGGCTATGGGCTAGGTCCATCACGCCTCTCTGGTGCTTTTGTGGTACCAAGAGTTGCTCTACGGTCTGGTCCGCTACCCGGGCTACTCTGTATAACAGGTCCCCTTTTATTATATAGTACGGCTCTCGGCCCTTGACCTTTCCTTCTACCGGGACTCCATTCACCTCAACTACCTCCCTCTGGATATTGTGGTAGGCTGGATCATTGGCTTGATCCTGCCCAAAATTTTCCATTGACGGGCCAGGGGGCCCCAACTCTGGGGGATCTTCCCCCGACTCTCTCTCTGTGTCAGCCTGAGGAGCACTAGGTCCGGCGTCGGGCTCCCCCACAGCTCGCTGAGCCCTCTCCTCCCTGGGGCTTACTTGCTCTCCCACCAGCGCAACCCTCCGGTACTGGGTCAGAATCTTTGTCCCCAACTCCTTCGCTGCCCTTCTCTCCCTCCGAGACTTCTTGGGTCCCCCCGGCTTGGGAAATAGGTCTTGGTCAAATTCCCGGAAGGCCGGGGGTCCGCGCACCCTCGGTGCCGTCTCCTGGCTCTCGGCGCTAGCCCCTTCTGCCTCCCCTCCGGGGAGCAGGCTATCGAACCCCGGGAAGTCTCGGCCAATAAGGACTGGGTAGGGGAGCTTTGGGACTACCCCCACCATTACCTTCGTGGGGTTTCCCCGGAGGTCTATGCTTACAGGGATGGTGGGGTAATAGTTAACATCCCCATACACGCAGGATACTCCTGAGCGCTTGGCCCGGGCGAGTTGGTCCCGCCCGACCAGCTTCCCCGAGATCAGCGTGACCGCACTTCCGGAGTCTACTAATGCGGTGGTGCTAATGCCGTTCATCTTAACGGGCCGGGTGTATCTATGGGGGGCCACCGCGACCCCCACCTGACTTATTAGGTCACATGGACCTTCTATTCCCCCCAGGTCGCACTGCATGGGCTCTGCCTGATTTGGGCACTGGGCTGCTATATGCCCTACTTCCCCACATGCATAGCAGCGTATACCCGCTCGGGCTAGCACCCTGGTTCTCGGGCTGTTAGGCCTCACCCCCCGAGTCTCATTCCCCCAGTCCCCAAGCTTCTCCACGGTTTCAGGCTGATCCCCAGCCTCTTTTCCTCCCTCCATGTATCGGCTTGGGGTCATGGTAATCCGGGGTTTTGGCCCTGTGCCCAGTCTCCTACTCAGGCGTACTCCCTCCTTGGTAGTCCGAGGCAGCTCCTGGGAGGCTAGGTGTCTCTCCACGAGGGCTACTAGTTCGTCATAGGAGGAGGGATCGTTCTTACGGACCCACCCCCTTATGTCAGGCGGCAACCCCCGCATATACCTGTCCCGGACTAGGATTTCCACCACTTTCTCTGGTCTGTGGGTCTCAGGCTGCAGCCACTTCCGGGCGAGGTGGATCAAGTCAAACAACTGGGTCCTTGGCGGCTTGTCAGACTTGTACCTCCAGTCGTGGAACTGCTGGGCTCTCAGGGCTGGCGTCATTCCCGCCCTTGCCAGGATTTCAGCCTTGAGCTGGGGGTAATCTGTAGCAGCCTCGGTTGCAAGATCAAAGTAGGCCTTCTGGGCCTCTCCACACAGAAAAGGGGCCAGGATACTTGCCCACTGCTCCCGGGGCCAGGCCTCTCGCAGGGCTGTCCTCTCGAACGCGAGAAGGTAGGCCTCGGTATCGTCGTCCGCCGTCATTTTCTGTAAATAGTTGTTTGCCCGCAGCGGCCGGGCGTCGGGACCCCCACGGGCCAGGGTGCCCAGGATTTCACCTGCTTCACTAACTCCTGCAATGTGGCTCGGTCCTGGGCTGCCTGAGACATCAGTAATTGGTTGGTTTCCTGCTGCACTCGAACAGCCTCCTGCTGGGCCGCAGTGGCCTGAACCAGTGCCTTCACCACCTCCTCCATTTTCTCTCTCTCTTTTTTTTGTTTTTTTTGTTTTTGAATAAAGGGGGGGGGCTTTTCGCCCTGGTCGAGGGGTCTTGCCACCAAGTCTACTCACAATCCCACCTCTGACACCACTTGTGGCAAGGGGGGCCCCCGGGCACCCCAGGCTCCAGTCCTCTGGGCAGTCCCCCCTTGTTGGGTCTGGCTTCCCACCGGTTAGGGAGGGCTAGCTCCCTCCTGGGAGGGGCTCTTTCCTGCCTCCCTGCCTGCTGGCAGCCTCTCTGTATCTGCCTCTTGCTCGCCTTTACCTCCTTCTGCTGTCACGAACTCACTCTTCCAACTCCTCCTGCCTCCAAACACACTCCTCACTCCCACACCCCTCTCTGGGGAGGAGTCTCTTTAAAGGACTCTGGCTGCCTCCTTAACCGGTCCCAGCTGGCCCTGCTTCTGGCTGCAGCAGCCTTCCTCAGCTGGACCTAATTTAACCTGCAGTTTCCCCTCTCACCACAGCCTTCCAGACCTGGGTTTACCACAGAGTTTAGAGTTGCACTACCTGCTTGAAACCGAGGTGTAAAAAGGGGAGAGGGAGGAGAAGCAATGTAGGGAATCCATAGTGGTGCCCAGTCCTAGGGAGGGATTGGGTATCCAGGAGTCCTTTCTTTAACTGGCCATTACAAAAGGTAGAGAACCTATTGTGACTGTTGCCTAGCTACATGGTGTGCCTGTTCTTTCTTTTGTTCTTCCTTTTGCTTCCTTTCTTTCCCTATTGTTGGTTTTCCCTTTTTTTAATGGTAGGGAGGGAATAAGAGAGAGAGGTTGTGTTCTTAAATATTAAGGTGGTGGTCAAATACTATAGTGATGGGGTCAATAAGAATCTAGCTAGTTGGAAATGGAGTGGGGGACAGCAGTGACAGTAGAAATTTGATGAATTTTTAACACTTAAACAGAGGAAATATGGTGTGGGGGATGGGGAAGAAATAAGAGAAAAGTGAAAGCCTCTCTTCAGCCTTCACTTTCTTTTTTCTTCTCCCCTCCCCCACCCTCAATTTCCTGTCTTCTCTCTTAACTTTAGACTTCTTATTTCAACCACCCAGGTAGTAAAATGGGACTAACAGCAGGCCACCCAGCTACTAAAATGGGAGAGTAATTAGGACTTGTGTTTTGGCAACAGCAAATCCTAGAGGGTTAATATAATTGCAGTTGTATTAACAATAACTGATGATCATTTGTTACAGGCTGTGTCAAGGCAAAGGTTTTAGTGATTTTAATAATGATATCAAATGGCATTAATGGAAAAACTTAATTTTAAGCTTTAAAGCTACACATGGAAAGGCTATATAATGGTTAAGGAGTAGGCTTTATCCTGGCTGACTAAATTTATATTTTGTTGAACTTTGTTTGGGCAGCACCTGGGACTGAAGTAGGCTTGAGGCTCTGCTCCTGCCCAAAAGTCCTTTGCTTGAGGCTGTTCCTGTAATTTTGACAAAGTATTTATTTTTAGGGCTATTTGCCCTGGGAGAGTGTTTTATAGGCAATGCCAGATTGTATAACTGCAGAGGAAAAATACTTCATGGCAAGAGTGCAGTTTAGACGCTTGACAAATAAGTCAAAGTTCTGGTAATGAATTGTACCCTTGTTTTTTGCTGTCTTCACTAGCTGTATATTTTTTTTCCTGTATTTTATGTTTTTGAATGTATTTTATTTTAAACAGTTTAAAGAGACCTAACATTATAAAAGCTTTTCAATACATCTGCTGAGGTTTGCAGAAACATTTATTTAATTAATTTGTACTGAACATACACTCATTGCATAAGTTTTCAGGTGTGTTGTGTATGACCGAACCATAATTAAAATCAGCATTAACCAGTCTACATCAGGGATGGGCTACCTACAGTCTACATCAGGGATGGGCAAATTTTTGGCCTGAGGGCCACATCGGGGTTCAAAATTGTATGGAGGGCTGGGTAGGGAAGACTGTGCCACCTCAATCCGACCCTTATCTGACCCCCACCCACCCCCTGACTGCCCCCCTCAGAACTCCTGACCCACCCCTGCTCCTTGTCCCCTAATCGCCCCCTCCCGAGACCCCCTCCACCCTAACTTTCCCCCCTGAATCCCACCCCCTATCTAAGCCTCCCTGTCCCTTGACTGCCCTGACCTCTAACCATACCACCACCCCCGACAGGCCCCAGGGACTCCCATGCCCTATCCAGCACCCCGTCCCCTGACATCCTCTACTCCTTATCTGACAAACACCCCCCCCCCCGATTCCCTTATCACGCCACTCAGAACAGGGTGTTTGGCAGGAGCCAGACACGCTGCCGTACTGAGCCTCCAGAATGCACAGCCCCGCCCCCCAGTGCACTGCTCGCTCTGTGTGCTGATGCTGCGGGGGAGGGGAACAGCTGGGGAGGGAGAAGGAGCTAGCTTCCCCAGCCCTGAGCTCAGGGGCTGGTTAGGAGGGGCCCGCAGGCTGGATGTGGCCCGCGGGTCGTAGTTTGCTCACCCCGGTCTACATCCAGTCCCCAAAATAATTTCATATTGCACAAAGACACTTTAATAAGGGCAAACCAGCTACTTACTAATCAATTCCTTTAAACATTAGACTCCTCCATAAATGGTCTGCCTCAGGCCGAGACCTGAATAAATGCAATATTCTGAAGGTCAGTAAAATCAGGCTGTGATGAATAGATTAGCGAACTAACGTTTCAGAGGGAAGTATCCTCCGTTAAGAACACTCTGATTAGGGCACCGTTTCTCAAGTGCGGCCACACTCTGAGGCCACCAGAAAATTTGTTGCAAGAACCCTGGACTAGGGGCTGCCTAAAGTTCAAATCTGGGGATTGTTAACAGAAGCATCTTGGCTGATCCCAGCGATTAGGGTAGAGCTGGTCTCTTAAGTAGCCAGGAACCAGCTCACCTAGTGTTTTCTAGATTAAACTTTCTTGTGTTCAGTTTTTGAGATATGGAAAAATCCATGAGCGGTATCCATGGATAACTGAAACAGACATACACCCACATACTCCCTTGCCCCTTCCCCCTGCCCCCTTCCCATGATAGCTAGTGTCCAGCACTGAGAACTAGCTCCAAGCCTAATAATTAAAAATATGTTGGGTATGCAAGGGTTGCTGCATGCTATGTATAAGTATTAATGTTTTTTTAAAAAAAAAACCAACAACAACAAATGTATGTGTCTACAACAGCTCCACACTCCCATTCATGAAATCCAGCGGAACCTGCACTGTGGCCTATTGGAGCATCATTGGTATGAGGAGTAATTGCTGCTCATTTGTCAGTGATTACACTGGACACATTGAATTGCCTTTCCTCATTTCCAGCTGTACAATTACAGTTAAAGATTGTAGGAAATCTAATGAACTCTGTTTCCTAGTTTAAGCAAGCATATCAAAAGGATATACCAAAATGCCAGCATTCCTGTGGAGTCAGTGTTCAGGTTGTGTTGTGTGTAAACCAGCTGTTACCTCCTCCCTCCCCCTTTATTTTTTTGTAAGCTTGAGGTTTTTCCCTTGAAACACCAACATTTATTTCAGGCCAATGTGGGGAAATCTTAACTGAACATTTCTAGTGTTTGAATTTGGTGCTTTGAAGTCTCCAATACCAGAAGGTGTTGGGGAGTGGAAGGCACTGTTGAGAGGGCAGCAATTTTAACACCACCTTAGCAAAGTATTGTGGTGGTTTGTGTGAGTGAACTAATATAAACATTGGTAGAAACTGTTATCAAATGGCAGAGCCTGAAAAAAGGCTGTTGGCCTAGTTATGGCTGACCCCACACATCTGTACAGGGTGAAGGCTTGGGAAAACTTTGTCTTCCACCTCATGGCTTTGCACAAGGGTTGGCTACATTCCTGATAGGGGAGCATACATGATCTGTACTAGGTAGGGATACTAATAGGGTCAGCCACCTCAAAGTGGGAGAGGGCATGGCCATGGACTTGAGCCAGAACAGACAACTGCATACTGCACCCTTTAAAATGCTGTGGGGAGCTCCTGATCCAGTCTTTGCTCCCCATAGCTTTCCCTGAGGAAACTTGCTGAGTCAAACAGAATCCCTCTGGTGGCGACTACTTCTGTACAGCACCTCTATTTCTGTCCTGCAAAAAAGTGTCCTGTGGCTTAAAATGATAATCTCTTCAAGATTTTAAAATATTGTAATTGCCATTTAATACAGCATACCAGGCATTTAATACCCGATCTATTTCAGTGTCTCTAATTTTGTTTTTATTAGTCTGGATACAACTCCCATGCTTGTCTCATCACACGTTCCTGCATATGTTACTATCGCCAAATATGTAAAGCATATGTGTATTCCCATTTTCAAAATGGGTCATATATTTCTCCCAACATTGATCAAGTCAAATCAATCCTATACATTACCTTCACTCTCTGCAACAGCAATAGGGAACAGTTTATCATCTTTTATTTTTGTTTTGAATTTGTTTATCCTAAATACTTATGTATGCTTATTTGTGTCTCTTTAGATGTACTAGTGAGAGTCTACATACATTGCCACAGCAATGGTTGTGCAATGTTTTAGAAGAAATTAAATCTTGTGATCCTTCTTCTAAACTATGTGCGACTAGACGCAGTGCTGGAATTCCATTCTACATACAGGTACCTACTAATGTTGCATCTGTAACTTTATATGACTGCATTTCTTTTATTGCCAAATCACTGTGAGGTATATAAATCCCTGAGAAGTATCAGTGAGTACATTGTGAGATTGATGTGTGTTTTACTGATTTCACCCATTTTTGGTCAAATTATGCCCCTTCTAGATACTTTATGAACATAGATGAAGACAGGAGTCCACATTTTGTCCCAATTTACATTCATGCATTTGGGATTACAAAATGGGAGTATAATTCACCCTGAGAGGTGACTCTATTGACTGGCATTTCTGGAAGGGGAGAGCACATGAGATTTGTGGTTTCAGTGTGGTATCTGTCAAATGTGTAATAGTTCGCAGATTGTAAATATAGCTGCTTATTTTATTTGATAAATAAAAATGTGGATGTTGCATTGTGAAGAATATGCCTGTTTTTATTTGAGTCCTCCATTAGGCAGCTGAATTCCATTTTAGGGACACTAATATTGTAGCAAATTGAAATTCTTCTGCATTTGATAGATTATATTTGTAATTGGGACATACGAGTCAAGAACCTTTGTTCTTATGTTTGTAATTTACACTGTACATTTCATGATGACGACTGGATTTTTTTGTTTCAAATAAAATATGATTAGTTGCGCAATTCAACAGTGTTGAAATTTTGGTTTTCAGAAGTTCTCAGGCTGGAAAATGTTTTCTTCTCTTCCGTTTTTCTTTGTGTAAAATATTACAGATTTTGCAGTGATGGTAACTGATTTATGATTAAGAAATTGCTTTACTATTAATGCAGATTTTTTTGTGTAAAAAGAATATTTGAGGGAGACTGGATGGTGCTGGGAATTGTTTGTAAGCTCTTTCTCCTTTTTAAACATTTTGTTTCAAATCCAGCTCCTATTGATAAAGATAAAAAAAATTCTTACCCTCTGATATTTGCAAGTGGTCTACATGAAATTAATTTGGTGGCTTCAGCCCTATTGCTGGGGACAAGTGTTCCCATCCATATCACAAAATTTAGCACAGTTAGCATTAATAGCATTCTGAGAAGCCAGGTTATGAACTGGCATCTGTGAATAAGGTGGATAAGCACTAAATAAGGATAATATTATCATTTTCTTATCTAAAACTGGTCTTTGTAAGACAGGGTTGACATACATTGGCGAGGAAGCTTACACTGCCACTGTCCATGCCATACTTGTTTGGATAAACTAGTCTGGAAGGTGCTGCTTTATCAATTCCTGAGAGAATACTAAATTCACATTGTGACAATAAAATACCGATAAATGGAGATTTGGAACTAGCATTGGACTTGAACTGAAACCATTTGGTTGAAGAAATGAGATGGATAAAACAAAGATTAAAATACAGTGAAACCCACTATAACGCGCCC
Organism: Sternotherus odoratus; assembly: GCA_032164245.1. Lineage (NCBI taxonomy): Eukaryota > Metazoa > Chordata > Testudines > Kinosternidae > Sternotherus > Sternotherus odoratus. Next base: position 140,890,356 of record JAVMKO010000003.1, on the reverse strand, counting down.
CGCGATAACGCGAATTCAGAAATAGTGCAATCATAAGTTGGCTCCCCTTTTTGGGTCTGGGGACACTGGCTCCAGGGGACCAAAAAATTGGATCGTGGAAAATGCGGGGTTGCGTTACAGCAAGGTTACCATTTCAAGCTGGTCAGAGGCTTAGCGCCGGGGACAGAGGCGAGAACCCCAAAGGCCCGCCAGGGCTGCAGGGTCGGTCCAAGATCATAAGAGAGTCCCCGGCACTCAGCTCCCGTTCATCCCCGGCTGACCCTGCAGCCCTGGCGTGCTGCAGTAGTGACTCTCCTGAGAGTCCGTGGCTGCAGGGTTGGCCCAGAATGAGCAGGAGCTGAATGCAGGGGAGACTCTTATGATCCTGGGCCGACCCTGCAGCCCCAGCATGCTGCAGCAGCAAACTCTCCCAAGAGTCCCCAGTGCTCAGCTCCTGCTCATCCCGGGCTGACTCTGCAGTCCTGGTGCGCCCTCAGGGTTCATGCCTCTGTCCCCAGCGCTCAGCCTCTGACTGACTTGAAATGGTAACCCCGCTATAATGCGACCCTGCATTTTCCACAATCCAATTTTTTTAACCCTAATTGTTGCATTATAGCGGGGTTTCACTGTATGTACAATTTTTTTCCTGGTTTTCCATTTGTTTTTCTTGGATAACTCCAAGCAAACTTGTGATTCTCAGTGAATTAATGAATTCTTAAATGGGCTGTTGCATTTAAATAATCCAAAATATAGATTGTAGTACATATTATAAAGTACTCTAATAAGATAACATTAATACCTAAAATATTTTATTGGTAATAAATGCAAGACTCAATGTGGCCTTTTGCCATCAGTCTCCTGAGACATATTTTACTGGCTCAGTAAACTTGCTCTGCTGTATTTTAATGTTTTTTAATATATTCTGTAAGGTTACCGGCATTTTTAAAATTACCCATTCAGATTAAAAATATTGTTACCTAAAATAAATCTTTAAACTGCAGAGAGCAATTCCTTTTGAAAGAATAAGGGAAAGTAGTGGGAAAGGGGCTTTATTATATTTTTGTATTATTTGTTATCATAACATCACATTTTTAGCATCCTTGTGTTTTTGCTGAATGTTAGTCTCCCACATATTCCCCTCCATTTTATCTCCATACTCTCTCAGTACTTTCTTTCTCATCTTGCCATGCTCCATGTTTTCCCTCAAAGGCACTGTTAAAAGTGCCAGTTACTGTTTTTGTGCGTGATCCCAATTTCTGTACTCATCAGGGCTTCTGTTGGCTGATTAGCTTGGAGGTTTTGCTTTCACATTTATTTTTTGCACTGTGATATGGTGTTGAATGTCTAAATATTTGTTACTGAAATGGATTCTATGTGAGGTTGTTCCCCGTAAAAACTGAGTTGAAGACATTGATTCTTTCCCACCAAATGTAATCTAGTCTTGCTGTGCAGTTTGTTTTTTTCTTTTTGATTATCTGGTATCTGTCTTTCCTGGTCCCTTCCTTAATATTGCATCATTTCTGAGCATCTGAATTCATAAGCACCTTGGCTATTCTGTTCTTGTAATAAAAATATAGTTAAACTAAAATTTAGCCAGTTCAGTGACCTTTGGACAGATGGTCCTCTTCCATAATCAAGGTGTACATGTTGTACCCTGGACTCGATGTTTCAGTGAAGTGTCCCCAGTGAGTATTTTTATGGTGTCTTAAGTGTGCTCCACTGGTTGAAAGCATTGTGGTCAAAGAGTTAGTAGGTTTAGTGACTACTTTCATTTATGGAAACCATTCACTAGTTTGTAACAAAATAATGTTTAGTTAATTGTTTTTAAAAAGGATGTTACAGCAGTATACATTTTATTATCAATTTTGGATAATATTATAATGGATAAATATTTGCATTGTAAAAATAAAAGAAATAGTATTTTTCAATTCACTTAATACAAGTAGTGTAGTGCAATCTCTTTATCATGAAAGTTGAACTTATAAATATAGAGTTATGTACAAAAAATACTGCAAAGGCCTGAGTGGACTTGTAGACTGAAGTTTATGTTGTTTTGTTTTTGAGTGCAGTTATGTAACAAAAAAAATGGTATATTTGTAAGTTGTGCTTTCACAATAAAAAGATTGCACTATGGTACTTGTATGAGGTGCACTGAAAAATACTATTTCTTTTATCATTTTTACAGTGCAAATATTTGTAATAAAAATAATACAAAGTGAGCACTGTACACTTTGTATTCTGTGTTGTAATTGAAATCAATATATTTTAAAATGTAGAAAAACATCCAAAATATTTAATAAATGTCAGTTGGTATTCTATTGTTTAACAGTGCAATTAAAACTGCGATTAAGTGTGATTCGTTTTTTAATCGCTATTAATTTTTGAATCGGAGAGGTAGCCGTCTTAGTCTGGAACAGCAGAGGTAACAAAGAGTTCTGTGGCACCTTAAAGACTAACTAAAGTATTGAAGCAGAAGCCTTCGTGGGCTAATACCCACTTCGTCGGATGCAAGCAGTGGGTATTAGCCTGCATCCGACGAAGTGGGTATTAGCCCACGAAAGCTTATGCTTCAATACTTTAGTTAGTCTTTAAGGGGCCACAGGACTCTTAACTCATGCGATTAACTCAAAAATTAATAAACTGCGATTAATCAACAGCCCATGTAATTATACTAACATAGTGTTTCCTCCTTTCATCTATGTATGAAATAACTGCATTCATTAGTTTGAATAGATAAAATACACCAGGTGAACATCCAAAGTGAGAATTGTGGATGCATATACAACTGTTAACAATGCCTTATGGATAAAAGTTGCACTGTTAAAATGCAAAATTGTGGAAATGCAACAGTTAAGATAATATAAGCAGTGGTAATTCATCTACATTACTCATTCTGTGTTTTACAATATGAATTTTATGGTATAAATAGAAATATATTAAGTATATCTAAAAAGAAAAAAGTAATGACTCAACTTTAATATAATCATAATTTATTTCTTGCGTGTAACTTACTAGTTGTGGCCGAGCATTTGTGTGCGTGTCTCTGGCTGGAGTTTACAAGCTACATACACTTCATGCAACCATCTGGCTTGCTGAATTCACATTCTCTGCCATTCTTGCAGTGGTTGTAAGCACTCTGAATCAACAAATCTAACGGCATGCACACGTTTGCTTCAATGCATCTCATTACAAATGAAGAAATATTCTTTAGTACCCCTCAAATGATTGTATCCAGAGCTGGTTGAAAAAAATTCAATCTGTTGAAAAATTCCATTTTGACAGAAAATTCATTGGGGGTGGTTTCTGAGATCCAAGAAATTGGGACATGGAGTGGCAGGGTGTGTGTGCGGGGGAATGGAGCCTGGGGGGAGACTAAGACTGAAAGATTGACTGACCAGGATACCCCAACATAGAATTGCTAGTAGCTTGGTGGATAGGGCACTCATGTAGGGTGATGGGAATCACAGGTTCACGTCTCCGCTCTGCCTTATTCAGAACAGTGAGTTGAACATGGGTCTCCTACATCCTAGTTAAGTCTCAAGCCAATGAATACTTAATTATTTATACAAAGTAGAACAGCTCCAGCAGGAGATACTGACAGAAATACTGACTGTATGGCCTGGTGGTTAATGTGGGTATTATAATCTTAACTGATAAATGTTCTGACTTTTTTGTTGTTTTTTTTTTAATGATTTTTATTTGTGAGGGTGAGTGACTGAAAATGAGACCTTTTGAAAAAAAAATTAATTAAAATTTTCAAAAAGGACTTGTTTTAATTCCACATTAGAATGAAACAGTTATCAAAATCTTAAATATTTTTGCAGAATGGTGTTGTTTTCCAACCAGCCCATGTCATATCTATCTGTCTGTCTATAGATTTCTTTTTTTCAAATGAAAGAAAAACAGGATTAAAATTGAAACTATTGTGCAAGTTTCCCTATGGTGCTCAAGAGTGATCGGATACTCTGCTGTAATATCTGATATTTGTATGAGAGAGAAAGAGAGAGAGATAGTAACTGGGCAGTACTGTTAGCAGATAACTAGGAATAACTAGTTTCTTGCGACTTTGTACCCTCCCTTAGGCTTTGCTGGCTTCGGAACCGAAGAAGAGTAAAACAAACTTACTGAAAATGACAATGAATGAGTTAATATCTTTGGCTGTACCTGTGAATGAATCACCCAACATAATCCCTCAGGTGAGAAGTAAAACACAAAATGATGTGAGGAAATAAAGTTCCCAAAACAGTCCTTTGTCAACCAGTTAAAGCACGTCATTATGTTTTTTTGAAATAGAAGTAATTCATATATTTTTTTTGATCCACAAACATGATAAAGTTTAGTTTCTTAACCCCAACTGTACATATAATATGATGGGGGCTAATTTAGCTACAACTAATTAGGAGAAAGCTCTTTGAGTCATCATGGATAGTTCTCTAAAGACATCCATGCAGTGTGCAGCAGCAGTCAAAAAAGCAAACGGGATAGAGAATAAGACAGAGATATCTGATTGCCCTTGTATAAATCCATGGTGTGCCCACATCTTGAATCATACAGATGTGTCTCATCTGAAAAAGGATATACTGGCATTAGAAAAGGTTCAGAGAAGGGCAACTAAAATGATTAGGGGGTTGGAACAGGTCCCATATGAGGTGAAATTAAAGAGGCTTTAAACTTTTCAGTTAGGAAAAGAGGAGACTAGGGGATATTTTAGAGGTATATAAAATCATGAGTGGTAAGGAGAAAGCAAATAAGGAAAAGTTATTTACTTGTTCCTGTAATATAAGAACTAGGGGCCACCAAATGAAATTAATGGGCAGCAGGTTTAAAATAAATAAGAGGAAGTTATTCACACAGCGCACAGTCTACCTGTGGAACTCCTTGCCTGAGGAGGTTGTGAAGTTTAGATCTGTAACAGAGTTTAAAAGAGAACTGGATAAATTCATGGAGGTTAAGTCCATATATGGCTATTAGCCAGGATGGTGTTCCTACCCTCTGTTTGTCAGGGGGGATGATGGATGGTAGGAGAGAGGTCACTTGATCATTGGTGTTAGGTTCACTCACTCTGGGGCACCTGGCATTGGCCACTGGCAGTAGACAGGAATCTGGGCAGGATGGACCTTTGGTCTGAACCAGTACGGCCATTCTTGTGTTCTTATGTAATTTCCCAGTATGCAACTGTCTCTGTCCCATAATGTTATCTATATCCCGTATTTCAAAATCCCACATGGCCTTCCTAATTGTCTAACATTTCTAAGAGACACATGGTGGCTGCATACCTCTCTATTGATATGATTGTTGCAAGCACAGGGTGCACAATCCTGGGGTATTTGCAGAGCTGTAAGAAGAACCAAATGAGGTAGGGGCATGGTCTTCCCTTGGTGGACTCACTGCTGTGGAACATAGTGAGAACCAATTCAAGGATTTTGCTGGTGTTCATTGAACAGCTGCAGATGGTGGAGCGTCCCTCCTGGGCCTGAGAAACAAGCACTGGCTGGTGGGATTACATCATTATGTAAGTATGGGGTCACAAGCAGCAACTGCAGAACTTTTGGATGCACAAGGTCACATTCCTGGACCTGTACGCTGAGCGTGCCCCAGCCCTCTAGCACAGTGATGCCAAAATGAGAGCTACACTGAGGAGAAGAAGCGAGTAGTGATTGCACTCTGGAAACATGCAATGCCAGATTGCGACTGGTCAGCTGGGAATCAATTTGAAGCCCCCCACAGGGGCTGTTGTGATGCAAAAGTGCAGGGCCATTAATCACCTCCTGCTATGCAGGGCTGTGACTCTCAGCAATGTGCAGGACATAGTGGATGCATTTGCAGTGGTGGGGTTTCCGCACAGTGGTGGGGTGATAGACAGCATGCATATCCCTATTTTAGCACCAAATCACCGTGCCGCAGAGTACATTGACAGAATGGGCTACTTTTCTATGGTTATGCAACCGTTGGTGCATCACTGGGGATGCTTCACTAACAGCAGGATGGGCTGGTCAGCGAAGGTGCATGATGCGCATATCTTCAAGAACTTTCTTTCCCGACCGGAGGATTGGCTTTGGGAATGTTGGAATGCCAGAGTGATGCTGGGCTACCCAGCCTACTGCTTGCTCCCTGGCTCATGAAACTGTACGCCAGCCATCTCAACAACACTAAGGAACAGTTCAACTACCGGCTCAGCAGGTGCAGAGTAACAGTTAAATGTGTTTTTGGTCATGTGAAGGGATGCTGGCATTGTTTGCTCATCAAGTTGGACCTTAATAAGAAAAATGTTCCAATTGTTATAGCTGCTTGCTGTGTCCTGCATAATATCTGTGAAGCAAAGGGAGAAAAGTTTCCATAAGGAGATGGGGAGGCTGTCTGCTGAGTTTGAACAGACAGACGCAAGGGTTGTTAAAAGGATGCAACGCAGAGCTATATGGTTCAGGGAGGCTTTGAAAGACCATTTTAACAGTGACCCAGAGTAGCATGTGGCGGTGTTGTAGTGTGGTCTGTCTGGCCCTGTTGTGGTCTGGTAGGAATTGTGGGGTCAATGCTGTACATGTAGAAATTTTGTCAATGCACCTATTAATGTTGTTTGTGAATGATTCTATGAGTTGTGTGACACAGTAATTGGTTGCTTTTAGAACTGCAGAGCACTCGGCAGCATGTTCTGAGGGCTAATAAATATGAATTATTTTCCAAATAATAGAGTTTTATTCTGTAACAATCAGTGCAAAATCCAAAAACCCAGTGCAGTTTTACAACAAATACATTTACAAATGTAATAAATTAAGAGAACAGAACTTAGTTTCTTTCATCTGAGAATCTCAATGTTTCATAAATTGGTGGTAGCTAGAAAAGTGAATCATTTATTCACTTTTTTTTTAACTCGACTATGCATTTCAGAGCACTTTGCACAGTGCCGTTGTATTGCTTTGACTGTTAATAGTGATATCTTGAATGGAATTTAAAGTGGAAATTAAGTGGCATAAATGAGTAAATGCATGGATTTGTTCATCTCCATGGCTATGGTTAAAGTATGTAATTTGAGGACTTTTCCAACAAAGTAGCATATGTTACAAAACAAATCATGATTTTTTTTTCTCTCTCTCTCTCTCCCCCCCCTCCCCCAGGTTCATGCTTTAAATATCCTGAGGGCCTTGTTTAGGGATACCCGCTTTGGTGAAAACATCATACCTTACATAGCAGATGGAATACAAGCAGCAATTCTAGGCTTTACATCTCCTGTCTGGGCAGTAAGTTAATTCTTAATACATTGTATTAGGTTGGTGAAGCATGTGATGATGGTGTTTATCAAAGCATTTTTAATGTTTGTCAATAGTTATACCACAGCTGATGGAATTTTATGAACTGAATAAATAAATAAATGCTCACGTTTGTTCTTTGCCCTTAATGTAGCCCAAGAATATGTCTGAACTTTGCAGTAGTTCTCAGACTGATTATTCTGGAAAGCCTCAGTTTCTTAATAGTACTTTCATCTGATTGATGATAATGAATCTGTGATGTTCTTTCAGGTTAGGGAGATGAGCTCTGGACTGCGTTCTCAGTGTTTTGTGATTTATGAAAGCTGTGATTCCCATTGAACTGTTATGTGCTAGTTAAATTTGATTTGGTTTCTGCTGAGTGTTTCACTGGTCTTCAGTTCTCAGACCCACTATTTCTGTCTCTGACTCCTGGATACCAACTCTGGTACCATTATTGATAGGTATCCTCAATGTTGCACTTTGCAATTGGAATGTACTCACCATCCTTTAGACATGCAGAGATCCACTCCATTCTTAATCCCATGATAAATATAGTCAGTATTCCTTTTTAGATAATGTGATCGAGAAAGGGTATCGCTTAGTGTCTTGGTAATATTTATCCGAGAAACTCTTAAATTAGAAAACATGCACATGGTTTTTGGCTAATTAACATATACTTGGTTTTTGTTCTTTTCGATAGCAAGATGCAATGCACTGTGGTAAATGTTTTTACACTTGTACTGCATAAAAAAGCAGTCTGTTAAAATTTAGATATAAGCATATGTTGAAGAAAGTAAATGGGAGAAAGTAGAAAAATGTTTAAAAATCAGAAAATTCAGCAGTAAATTGAAACTCTTGAGTCTGCAGTGCCATCATTTCTATGCTTCCATAGCTGTGCTCATTGCAGAATGGAATATGGCTACTGATCCCTACCTGTTTCAGGAGGTAGACAATAACCTCTTTTCAGGGAGGACTGGGAAAAGGCAGAACTTATGAGGCTAAGCATATGGCTCCTAAAACAGGAAGCAGGCATTGGCCTGTAGAGAGGAAGACAGAAGAACCCAGCAAGTGCTGAAGAGAAAATTCCTATGTAAGGACAAAGAAAGGAGAATTTGCCTACTACTAGACTCTCCAATTGTCTGCTATGTTAGCATGTATCCTTTGTCTGGTGCCAACCATTGAAAAATCCATTCCATAAAACAAACAAACCAAAAACATTATGGTCTAGGCTCCTACAGTGGCGCTAGCAAAACTGAAAAATAGCAGTGGGGAAGAATCCATTTTGGATAAAGTTCATAAGTATGTTGTGGAGTGAGAGTTCATACTTCCGGGAGATGTTTGTGAGATGGTCCTGGGCTAACGACATTGGAGCCACTGGTAGATGTTCTTTTCCTTATTTAAAGATAGGGAAGCGGGCAGAGGTTAGTGATTTACCCAAGGTTACACAGGGAGTTTGTGGCAGAGTCAGGGATGGATGTCAGGGTGCTTGCTTCCCAGCCCTGATTTTTTAAGCATTAAGTCACACAATCTCCTCCGTTAAACTGTTTTGGGGGGACTGACGTTCATTAAACTGTTTGTCTGTTCCACACACATGTTAAGTATTGGATAGCAAACTACTTTAATCTTCCAGTGCCTTTAAGAAGGATGCTAGATTAGGGACCGTTTGTCTGGTCTGGCATGTAAAATGTTCTGTTGCTGTTTTAAAATATTCTAAATTAAATTGCATCTAAATCTGAAATCCAGTTTACAGTGCGGTTTGAAAGCTGCTTAATATCTGTTCTATGTTCCTTTATATATTAGGTGAGAAATTCCTCCACTCTTCTGTTTAGTACCCTGGTTACAAGAATTTTTGGAGTTAAAAGAGGGAAGGATGAAAATTCCAAAAAAAATAGGTAAGCTCCATCTGATGCTAACTTTACTTTTGCAAAGCATTGCCTCAGCCAAGAATAATTTGAAAATGTTGCATGCTTTTATGGATTTATCTGAATAATGTTACGAAAGCATCTCGATTCGTTTAAACTGTGTTGCCAAGATTAAGTTCTTGAGTCAGAAATATCTCCTGTAACGCAGTGAACATTAATTTTAATTTAAAGTGTAATTTTACAGAAAGGGCCTGATCCTGAAAGATGCTGAGCATCTACAGCTCCCAAAAACTTCAGTGGGAATTATACTGATCAGCACATCTTGGGATCAGATCCCAAAATGATAGAAGTTGAGTAACTAGTCCATGATTTTCAGAGCATCAGGGCTCCTGAGGAATTGCAATTTATTCATTTTTCAAATGTCTGCTATTTTTACTATACAGTGATTCATCTTGCTGCTCTTAGGAAACCATTTATTTTTGTTTATAATAAAACTAGCAAAAATACCTGGCGTTGCTCGGGTCCGTCGGAGGTGGGGAGGGGGCAGAGAGCTGAGCGAGTGCGGGGTCTATTAGAGGGGGGAGTGGGAAGAGAGCACACCTGACACCCCCACCTCACTTACCCCTCAACCAACCCCGACTCACATTTTCACCCCCCCACCCAAACCCAACACCCCCACGTCACCCCCTACCAACACCCCCTGACCAACACCCACGCCTCACCCCTCGTAGACCAAACCTGACACACCCACCTCACTTCCCCCCCCAACCAAACCCGACACCCCTACCTACCACCACAAACAAACCCGACACCCACACCTCACTTACCCCTCGACCAACCCCGACCCCCCTCCTAACCCCACCAAACAAACCCAACACTCCCACCTTACCCACCAAACCCAACACCCCCTGACCAACCCCAACACCCACACCTCACCCACCCCGACACTTTCCCACCCCCCCAGACCAAACCCAACACCCCCGGCTCACTTACCCCCCCGACCAAACCCGACATGTCCACCTCACCCCCTGACCAAACCCGACACCCCCACCTCACTTACCCTCCGACCAAACCCAACTCGGGTCTGTCGGAGGTGGGGAGGGGGCAGAGAGCTGAGCGAGTGCGGGGTCCGTTGGAGGGGGGGGGGGCAGAGAGCTGAGCGAGTGCGGTGTCCATTGGAGGGGGTATTATGACATCATACCTATGTCACAGAGAACAGCAGCTGCCCAGCTGATGTGATTGGCCTTTAAATAATTTCACCCCTGGGGGGCGTCAGAGGTGAGATTTGAAAATTTTTCGACTCTTACCCTGATTAGGACCCTAAGACCTATAACTGTACCAAATTTCAAGTCTCTAGCTCAAACGGTGTGGAAGGAGTAAGCGTACATACATACACGTGTACACCATTTGACTTTTATATAGATTAACTGTGGATGTTCAGGCTCTAGTGGTGGCTCACAGGGAGTTCTGAAATATTTACTGATGACAGATGGATGTATTGCTGCTGTTGACACTTCTTGCTGCTCTGTAATTGTAGGAATTCCATGACAAATAGATGAAACATCATAATTACTACCCAAAAATGAGAGCAGTACCATACCCCCAAATTAGTTTCTATGACTGTATTCATGTTGGAGGGTGAAAGGGGAGGCAACTCCCAAATACAGCTAGGAAAGAGGAGATCATGTGTTCAAATCTCACTTCTGCTGACTGTGACTTAACTGGCACCACAGAGACTTTATGGGATAGGTCTCATGATCAGGGCCGGCGACAGGGTGGTACAACGGTTACAGCTGTACCGGGCCCCGGACTTCAGGGGGGCCCCCTGATGTCCGGGGCCGGTACAGCTGTAACCGATGTCGCTGGGGCTGTGAGCGAGGCGCGGCTCGGGCAGCCGCTGCCGCACTCACCAGCCCCTTTCCCCGGCACCCAGCAGCCTCCCCCGCCCCCCTTAGCTTCTCCCGGCAGCCAGCCCTGCCCCCCTTTGCTTCTCCCGGCCGGCCACGCGGCTGCAGCACATGCGGGGGTTGGGGCCCGCAGGAGGTAGGAGACGGGCCGCGGGAGATCGCCGGGGGAGGGCCGCGGGAGATCGCTGGGGGGGGGGGAGGGCCACGGGAGATCGCCGGGGGGGGGGGGAGCGGGGAGCGCGGGAGGCAGGAGACCAGCCAGGGGGGGGGCCGCGGGAGACCGGCCGGGGGGGGGGGGGCCGCTGGAGATCGGCGGGGGGGGCCGCGGGAGGCAGGAGATCGGCGGGGGGGGCCGCGGGAGGCAGGAGATCGGCGGGGGGGGGGGGCGCGGGTGGCAGGAGACCGGCCGGGGGGGGGCCGCGGGAGGTAGGAGACCAGCGGGGGGGGGCCCCTCGGGCCGCGGGAGATCGGCCGGGGGGGGGGGCCGCGGGAGGCAGGAGACCGGCGGAGGGGGGGCCCTCGGGCGGCGGGAGATCGGCCGGGGGGGGGGGGCGCGCGGGAGGCAGGAGACCGGCCGGGGGGGGGGCCGCGGGAGGCAGGAGACGGGGGGGGGGGGGAGCGCAGGTGGCAGGAGACTGACCGGGGGCGGGGAGGGCATGGGCGGCGGGAGACTGGCAGGGGGGGGCCCTCGGGTGGCAGGGGGGGCCCCGCGGGCGGCGGGAGACTGGCGGGGGGGGGGGGCCCGTACGGTCTGCCGTACGGGGCCCCAAAATTCCTGTCGCTGGCCCTGCTCATGATTGGAATTTGTACGAGGAATATAGTTTGTTCAGGAAGGACAGGCAGGATTAAAGAAGACTAGGTACAGTATATATAAGTATAAACTATATATATGCTTGTTCTGATATCTGAAAAGGGGAAAGATGCAGACCAGTTGAAAGTCTCTGGGTAAATACCGAAAGCCAAAAGAGGCGTCGGGCCCATCCTGGACCTGCGGGAACTCAACAAGTTTATAAAGAAACTCAAGTTCCTCATGACCTCTCTGGCCTCCATCATTCCCTCATGGGATCCAGCAGGCTGGTATGCTGCCCTCGACTTGAAGGATGCATACTTTCATATCACTCTCACTCTACCACACAGGATATACCTCAGGTTCACGACACCCACCACCAATTCACAGTTGTCCTGTTCAGCCTGTCAGCAGCACCTCGGGTTTCCCCAAGTGCATGGCAGTTGTTGCTGTATTTCTGCACAGGCACTATGTTCAGGTATTTTCCTTACTTTGATGACTGGCCGATCAAGGGCCGCTCCGAGACCCAAGTGGAGGCTCAGGTCAAGTTAATTAGAGACACCTTTGTCAACCTGAGTCTCCTTTTAAATGAAGCAAAGTCCACTCTGTCCCCTGTCCAGAAGATAGAGTTTATAGGGGCAGTATTGGACTCGATCCAGGCCAGGGCATACCTACCGCAAGTTGAGGTTGCGGCCCTAACCGATAGCATTCGAGGCCTCAGACAGTTTCCCACTACCAGAGCAAGAAATTGCCTGAAGCTTCTGGAATCCGTGGCGGCTTGTACTTGCATGGTGCAGCATGCCAGGCTCAGGCTACAACCTCTTCAGTCGTGGCTGGCGTCACTGTACTGCCAGTCCAGAAACAGCCTGGACAGGATAGTGACTCTGCCTTGCCCAGTCCTCAACTCCCTCCTGTGGTGGCTCTACTCTCAAGAGGTATACTCAGGGATCCCCGTCACCAGTCTGTAGCCATCCATGTCTCTAGTGATAGATGCATCAGACATGCCTGGGGAACACATCTAGGAGACAGCGGGACGACTCAAAGTCTTTGGTCTCAGGCGGACCTGGTTCTCCACATCAACATCAGAGAGCTGAGAGCGGTGTGCCTAGTGTGGCAGGCCTTCTGGGCATACGTAACAGGACAATGGATCAGTCATGATGGACAACGCCACCACGATGTTCTATATCAACAAATGGGCGTGCACGCTCTTCTCCCCTGTGCCAGGAAACCCTCATGCTGTGGGACGTCTGTGTAGAACATTCAATACATCTGCAAGCGTTGTACCTCCCTGGGGTACAGAATGAGCTGGCGAACCACCTCAGCAGGTCATTTCATGGCCACGAGTGGTTCCATTGCCCGGACATCGTGATTTCAATCTTCCAGAGGTGGGGCTTTCCCTGGATAGACCTATTCACCACGTGCCACAACAAGAAGTGCCAGCAGTTCTGCTCCTTCCAGAATCACAGCCTGGGATCCAGAGCAAATGCATTCCTCCTCCTCTGTGGAGGTTGTCTCCTATATGCCTTTCCGCCCATACCGCTCATTCACAAGGTGCTCCTCAAGATCTGGAAGGAACAAGCTCAGGTTATATTGATAGCTCCAGCATGGCCCTGACAGGATTGGTACATGTCTTTCCTAGATATGTCTGTGGAAGCCCCAGTCATTCTGCTGCTCTTCCCGGACTTTCTGCTGCAGGTTCGTGGTCATCTTCAACATCTGAACCTCATGTCGCTTCACCTCACAGTGTGGAAGCTCCATGGTTGAAACCGATGGAGCTTTCCTGTTCAGAACAGGTTAGACAAGTCCCCCCTGGCAGTAGAACACTCTCTACGAGAGCCATCTACCTTCACCAGTGGAAGAGATTTTCAGTCTGGTTGGTGCGGTACCATTCGTCCCTGACTCTGCCCTCTTGCCGCTTATTCTGGACTACCTTCTCCATCTGAAGCAACAGGGGCTTTCATTGTCCTCGAATAAGGGTACACGTAGCCGCCATCTCAGCCTTTCACCCGGATGAGGAGGGCATTTACTACCCCTATGTTCAGCTGGTTTTTAAAAGGGCTCGACAGGCTATATCCTCACGTCCGACTGCCTGTCCCAGCCTGGGACCTCAACCTGGTCCTTTCTAGACTAATGGGGCCACTCTTCGAGCCCTGGACAACATGCTCCCTAGTCTCTCTCCCTCTCCCTCTCTTACAAGGTGGTGTTCCTGGTGTCAATAACCTCAGCCAGGACAGTGTCTGAACTCAGGGACCTAACCTCAGAGCCCCCTTATACTGTGTTCTATAAGGGCAAGGTGCAGCCTAGACCTCACCCTGCTTTCCTTCTGAAGGTTGTATCACAGTTTCACATTAACCAAGACATCTTTCTCCCGATATTTTACCCTGACATTCATTCCAGCAGCATTGAGCAGAGACTCCACACTCTGGTGTCCACAGCTTTTGACATCAAGAGAGAATGAAGCCGTTCAGAAAATTGGGCCAATTATTCGGGCAGTGGCGGACAGAATGAAAGATCTGGCTGTGTCGTGTCAATGCATTCTGTCATGGACCACATCCTGCATCCACCAGTGCTACAACCTGGCAGGGGTTTCTGCACTCCCGATCACAGCATACTCCACCAAGGTGCAGGCTTAGTCAACAGCGTTCCTGGTGCAGGTCCCCACTCAGGAAATCTGCAGAGCAGTGATTTGGTCCTCTATCCACACTTTCACCACGCACTGTGCAATTACTCAGTAAGCCAGAGATGATGCAGCCTTTTGGTGAGTAGTGCACCAGTCAGTGGATGACTCCGACCCCACCTCCTAAACGTGGGCTTGTGAGTTACCTGATTTAAATCAACATAAATAAGCACTTGAAGAAGAGAGAACGGTTACTCATCTTCTTGTAACTGTTGTTCTTCGAGATGTGGTGTTCCTGTCCTTTCCAATACTCACCCATCTTCCCCTCTGTCGGAGTAGCCGGCAAGAAGAAACTGAGAAAGTGGCAGGTCGGCAGAGCACTATATTGGGCGCCATGAAGGCGTGACTCCAGGGGGCGCCCAGGCTAACCCTACAGCTGCTGCTAAAGGAAAAATCTTCCAGCTACTGTGCACATGCGTGCGTGCACACACACACTTGATTGGAATGGACACAAACACCACATCTCAAAGAACAACAGTTACAAGAAGGTGAGTAACTGTTCTTTCCCTTGTGAACTAATCTCACACAAACAGGGCGAGACAGAAAAAAAGCTTTTTAATTGAAGAGGAAAATGGGTTTAGAACCATGAAAATTTACAAGTCCTTAAGAAGATTAAACTTTTTTTTCTTTAAGTAGACTTGGTTTCAACTTCATGTCAATTAGTTTATAGGAAAATGGTTTACTTTGCTAGCTTATTTCTAATGTTTGTCATATTCAGTTATGAATAAAGCTAATTTTACTTAATGTTTAAAATTATTATTCTTCAGTAATTGCATCACTTCTGCAATTATAAATGCCACTAGGTGTCACTATTGTTGCGTATCTTACCATACAATATTCACTGTATAAATGCAATTACACAATTACAGTAGGGTGACACAGGCAATTCTCCTATCATTCCGTATATTTTTCCAGTATGGTTGCTGTTTTACTGGAACAAAATCCTTATATTAAATCCTAATCATGTTTAGTTTAAATTTTTGGCAGTTTGTCATTTTCAGTGCCATAATTTAGGCACTAAATTAAAATTTGCCCGGTTTTCAGCTGTACCGAGCACCTAAGTACCATTATTTAATTGGGAACTATGTGTGTTTAGTACTTCTGAAAATTAGCTGACTTCTTTAGGTGCCTAAATATGGATTTAGTGGCCTGTACTGAGGTGCGTATGTGTTAGGTTTGTGATCACAGTACACACAGTAGTAAAACAAGTTAACTGTATAGTTACCAGTTCATTTTTTGGTAACTCTAATGGAATTAATAATGGTAACACAATGATGCCGTATTGTTGCTGGATATCTATGGAAATTTAATAAACTAAAAATTCCTTTGTTAAAAAATCCCACTGACAAAATAGTTTTGTATTGTGTATATTGTGGTATGCACACTAAAATACATCAGAAATGCATTTGCAGAAATAATATTTGTGTTGAATCTTTAGAAATTTAACCTGGAACAAGAATGTTAGGTTATTTTAGATAATATTGAAATAATATTAACTTATTTTCACTTTGATTCTGTTACAAGTTTAGTATAGGAGCACTGTGTGTATTCAAAATTACCTGACCTTCTCACTGTCAAATCTGAGACAGGGCCTTATGTACTGCAGTTTTATTGCAGTATTATTACTTATTCTGCTATCTGTATCAAGTCGACCAGGGACTTAAATCTAGGTTCCCCCTCCAGAGAGTACCCTTATCTTTGAGCTATTGACTATTCTGGGTTGGTTGGTCTCGCACTTGACCAAAAATTCCATCTGTGAAAAGAAACTCTGTTTAGATAAATAGGCATTTTACAAACACACAAACAGCCAGCCCGAGTTGAAAAATTCCCGACCAGCTCTTTTCCACATCTTCTCCCTTCTCTACTTCTATCTCCCTTACCCCCTTCCCTTCAATGCCCATTCTCCCTTTATTTTCTTTCCATTTAGCTTATGCCCACCTAACTAAACTCACCTCTCTTCCTTCCCTCCCCTGAGAAAAAATTGAGGAAGGAATGTGATGTGATGCCATCCCTTTGTTCACTCTGCTTGTGTTCTACCACTACCCCCACTTAGGGTGACCAGATGTCACGATTTTATAGGCTCCTACTACCCCCCCCCTCCTGGCCTGATTTTTCACACTTGCCTTCTGGTCACCCTACCCCACCCCCACCCTTTGTCTGTCTCCTCTGTTTAGCTGGTAAGCTCTTCAGGGCAGGGAGAGTTCTACTTTGTTTATACAGTGCCTGATAAAATGGGGCCCCATTCTTGGTTGGTCCTTAGGCACTACCCTAATAAACATGATGAATGATAATGTGTGTATTGGAGAGCATGCACACAGAGTTTATTTGTATTAGCATAAGTAAAGAAAGGAAATTGATGACCTGAAAAATTAATGGTTGAAAAAGTAGAATATGGCTAGTTCAGGAGGCTTGGATCATTCTTGCTAAAATGTTCACGATGGAGTATGAAAGGGGGGGAATTGTACAGCTTGCAGTTGTGCAGTTTCTCCTTCCAGAGTTGTGATTAAAGGAAATATTCTCTAACTGCTTCTTCTGTTAAGAAAGAAATGAATATCAAAATTCAAACGCTCCTGAATTGGTTTTGGGGATCTGGAATAACGATGGTTTGAATTCTAAATTATTTACCCAGATTGTGTACAGCAAAGTAGCGTGCAGTGTGTGGGACGGCTGGCTGTGCACGAAGGATAGCTGACCACTGACCATGGAGCACTGCTGGGTGTGTTAGTTTGACTGCCCACGCAGTCTCAAAGGACTGCTAGGCAGCATCCTCCCTCTCATACGGGCGAGACTCCCTGCATTCAACCCTTACACCATGGACCCACACAAGACAGGCAAGAGATTTGCTCTTCACAATTAATTAAATGACCGAGGTTTTCCCTTATGCAATCAAAATACAGTTCAAATTTGCTGATTCCACAAATTTTTGAGCACTGTGGCGGAACGTGCATTTTTGTTATTAATTTTTGCAGAAGTATGAATTCCTTTTTTCCCCCCTTATTGCTACAGATCACAATTTACATTAAGCAAACTTAATGTAACTTAACTTAATTAAGCCCTTGTGGTGTTTTAGGATCAAGATTTCATTATGTGAAAGGAGAGGATGGCTTGAAGTGAAGAGATTCTAAAAATATAGTGCGGTATACATTGTGAAATTGACTGCAGATCTTTGCATAAATGTCAGAATAACTTAATTATTGCAGTCAGCTGGAGCAAAATAAAATTAGCAATGAAATTTGAATTAAAGTCCTTATTGTGTAAGCGGTTGCTTCTTCCTGCCCAAATGAGAAACAATATAAAGGATAAGACATTTTCACCTACATTCTAGCATATATCTCTTTCAAAGATCTGGGAAACTTCAGTTCTTGGATCCATATGCAGTGCCCATGGAAATTCTTGGGAAGTCTACACTTACTTCCGAGGGTGCTGGGTTAGGTCCCTTTTCTTATTAAACACTGCCATTTATTTGTTTTTAAAAGTGTAAATTCCTGGCCCCTACTTTAGGCCTAGTCTGCAACTAAAATTCAGGTTGTTCTAGATACATCATTAGGGGCTGTGAAAAATATCACACCCTGTGCAATGTTGTTAGGTAAACCTAACCCCCATTGTAGATGCAGCTACATTGACAGAAGAATTCCTCCATTGACCTAGCTATTACCTGTTGGTGGGGTGTATTTGTTATGGAGATTGGAAAACCCCTTCTATCATGTTGCAGTGGTGTAGCTGTGCTGAAATAGTGCTTGTAATGTAGACATTACCTTTTTCTCCCTGGGTTGGAACAGTCTGAAACTTTCTTTGAAGCAGTGCCCTTAGGCCTGGGACGAGGATTTGTGTGAGTAAAGGGTGATCATTCTCTCTGATTGGCAATTGAGGTATTAATGGGCTTTAAAGAGAGTTCTGCCAGAATCTCTGAAGGAAGAATGATGTCCTCAAGGGTGCAGACTGGGGGAGAGAATAAGGACTAGTCTACACTGGCAATGTTAAAGTGCTGCCGCGCTTGTGTGGTTACAGCGCGGCACTGGGAGAGAGCTCTCCCAGCGCTCTAAAAAAACCCACCTCAATGGCTCCCAGCGCTGGGGCACTGTTTACACTGGCGCTTTACAGGGCTGCAACTTGCTGGGCTCAGGGGTATTTTTTTCACACCCCTGAGCAAGAAAGGTGCAGAGCTGTCAGTTGCCAATGTAGACAAGCCTAAGGAAATCTCCCTGAACTTACCACAGAGATGAAGAGGAGGATATTTCGATGAAGTCTTGTTTTCTGACTAAACTGGTAAGCAAGTTCAAAGTGATATTGTGCAACTTGTAACTTTTTATGCTAGAACATCTAATATATTATTTCATTAAACAAAGCTTTGGAAGGAATTGTAACTCCTATGCACTTAGAGCCCACTTAAGGAAAGCATGTGTATTCAAGAAAGTACTTAAGCATGTGTTTAAAGTCAAGTATGTGCTTAATTTTCCTGAATTGGGGTCTTGACCATAACATTACCATGTGAAATGGCTTTTAATTTCACACAGATACATGTTATATGGAACAAATATTTAGATAATTATAACTATTAGGAGAACATGACCATAAACACTGCTAAGTACCCAAAAACTGTATAGGTATCTTGTATTTTGATCAACAAGGAAGGCAAAAAGTATTCCTTGTGTCCGTTATTTAGAACGCACAAAAATCAGGGCTAATTTGCTGATTTAAATGTTTTTTTTTCCTTTTAAACTGTATTTTAACTAGCAACTTTAGGTTGATGCTGATTCTTGTCAAGATAATTTTAAGTAGGCACTCAGAAAGGAAACAATTCAGGACCTTCAGAAGCCCATGAAGTTAGACCAATACCACTTAAACATAAGGTGAGATTTTCAAAGGTACAAATAGCATTAGTTGCCTAATACCCACTGACTTTTGATAATCCTTAGGTGACTAACTGCCTTTGGAAATTTTCCATGTAAACTTTAGAGTTGTTCTTTTTAAATGTAGGCACATCAAGGTGGAGCTTAATTTTATGCTGTCCCTCAACAATTGAAGATATGTTCTTCACATTATTTACTCCTTACCCTTCATCTTTGCGTTCAAAGAATAGCCACTCTTGATAATTACATGCTAACAGACAAATATTACAAAGTATGGAAGACCCTCAATTTACTTTGGTTCAGTTGTGATTATCAATTTGCAGGAATTGCCCTTTCCTCCATATCCCACTCTACCACCAAAAATGAGCCAATAAGGAAAATCAAATTAACTTTTTAAAATATGGAAACTTCAAAATAAGTCTTTTATAAGCCTTGGGATTTTGCACAAGTGCATAGGTTTTTAAAAGATTTTAAGTGGTCATGTAAGATACTCAGTGGGGCTCAGAGAAAAATATCACGCATCTAATACAGGATTTTTATTGCATTAATACACATGGCCATCTTTGAACACATTTATCTTAGTTGAGAGTACAGTAAACCCTCGATTTAACGGACCTCGATTTAACGGACTTCGGATGCAACGGACAAAATTTCTGAGCAAGTCTGATGCATTCCTGATCCATTTCTGGCAGGCTGGCTGCCGGCTTCCGGCTGCTGCCCGGGTCCCAGCAGCCGGGACCCAGGCGGGCTGGCTGCCGGCTGCCGCCCGGGTCCCAGCAGCAGGCAGGCTGCGGAGCTGCCGCCCCGACCCTGTGGCAGGAGGGCTGCTGCTCCGACAGCTCATTTTTAAAAAAATATTAAATAACGAACTTTTTGATTTAACGGACACCCCCTCGCCCGAATTAGTCCGTTAAATGGAGGTTTTACTGTATTATAAATATGTTTCTTCAAGAAAACACTATTGGGTGAGAAAAAAAACATGTATATCATGCTGAAAGAAAGCAAGATTTTTTTTGCAGACAACATTCAAGAATATTTCATTCTTGTAAATAGTCCCACTGCAGTGATGTCAAAATCAGTGTTGTCATGGGCCATCTGCAGCTTATTGTAAATTTCAGTCATTTTAAATATACAGTTGTTTGAGACATACTTTAATCCAACCCCTTGGCTATTTCGTAACATTTTTCCTCAAATTAAACTAATATCCTTTTGAAACTACAATAAGTAAAGTATCTCTCATAAATAGAGACAGTACAACATAGCTGCCAGGTTTATCCTTTTAGCACACTATTTTAAACAGTGGTTAAGATATGTAGTTTTCTCCTCTGCAAAAGGCCACATTTTATCAGGGATGTTTGATCAGACTTGATATCCTGCTTTCTTAGACATTTGTATCAAGCTGTAAACAGTGATTGTAGGAAAAGAGACCTGCCATTAGAGATTCTTCAATAAAATCCCCTGTTATCAGGGCATCTGTCCTCCGTTTAAGTTGGTCCAGAGCTTTGGTAGTTTTCATTGCTATTAAATGCCAAAATAGCAGTGGAGGCAAACACCTGCCTCCAATTTCCATCTGTGACTGGCGAGAAGATGGTGTTCCACTTTGTCATATTCAGAGGTGTTAGGCTTTTTTGTAGCCACAAGAGCTTAAAAAACTCCAACTCATGACATCTAGCAGCACAGCTACATAGTAAAATGAGTTGTTTTGAACAGACTACCTTGTGCTCCACTCTCTAAACTCTCTAATACAAGAGTCCAATTCATTATCTCTGTCCAGATATTCAAAGTCCTCCATGGGATTGGCCTTAACTGCTAGAGAATTTGCCCATTCCTCTGTGATCGTGACCACCTAGAACATCTACTTTCTATTGGGAAAATGTCAGCCATTGGGGGGAAACTTGTGAGGGCAGAGATGGAACTTTCACAGGAGTTGGACATAAATTGCGGAATTCTCTCCTGCAAAAGCTAAGAATGACCCCTAACATTCTGCATTCAGAACTTATATGTAAAATGTATTTCTGTGACATAGCATTTCCTCCTGCATACGTCAAACCAGAGTATCATAATGGCCCCTTCTGCTCATAAAATCTATGCTCGCTCACACTGTCATATATACCAGGCAAATTAAAAACAACAACAAAAACCGTATAAACTATTCAAGCTCTTTCTCCTGCAGCATAAGATAGGAAGAGGAGAGATTTGTTGTTTCTATTTTTAAACACTGGAGGTGTCCAGATACTATGGTGATGGAGGCCAAATATGTAACTAGATAGGTAGACATTACCAATGGCCCCTGTACATATCCATGTCAGTTCCAGCACCATAATATATATTTTTTGCCTATCAGGTAACTAGCATACAGCAACATGCATGATAAGCAAGGAAAATAACCCAGTGTCTGTGGCTATTAGTAACTGGTTGCAGTGGAATGATAGTAGGGTGACCAGATGTCCCGATTTTTATAGGGACAGTCCCGATTCTTGGGTCTTTTTCTTATATAGACTCCTATTACCTCCCACTCACCCCACCCCCAGTCCCGATTTTTCACATTTGCTGTCTGATCACCCTACATGATTGATCTCTCGTCACTGTGTTGGTTTATGTAAATGTTCATTTTTAGTATTCATGCTGAGTGAAAGATGTAATGACTTCAGCACAGATGCACTGTTATAAACAATTTAAAAAATGTTTCAATTCAAAACCCAAAATATTTTATCGAGTTTTCTCCCAAACTCTATTAAAACTGCCTTTGCTTAAGCTCCCATCCCCTCCCCCTAAGCCCATTAGATATCTTTCAGTGTAAAATCTTTACAATGATCCAACTCAGGTTGGAATCTTCATACAGATGTGCTTCATTAACCTTCTGAAGTGCTCAAGTGGCTGTGCCCTGGAAACTTGTAACTGTTTTGAAACGCTGGGCAAATCTCCCTCTCCAGCATCTGGAAGGGAAACTTAAAGATCAAAAGTGCTGTGGACTTCAGGTTATAGCAAATGTCATGAAGAGTCAGATCATGAGTTCTCAGCCTATAACGAAGGGGCTCCCTTGCTCCTTTGGAAAGGGGGCACTTTTCCTGGAGATCAGCTGTCCATTGCGAGGCTTTTCTCTAGTGGCTTTTTATAACTCAGTTTTCCCTTTACTGCTTGGAATTTCAGCTGCTTTCAATAGAATTCTTTCCCCACTGTTACTTTCTGGAAGTGCTACTACTATCCTTGCTATGTATCCTTCTCGCAGAGCAAAACCCTTTTTTTCCTGCATTCTTTGTTCCTCTTTCCGGTTCTGTGTCCCCCAGCTATGTGGACAGGGTGAGGATGGTTCAGTGGTTAGTGATCTAGACTAGAATTCAGGTGCTATGGGTTCAGTTCCCTGCCCTGCCACAGACTTCTTGTGTAACCTTGGGCAAGTCTCTTTGTGTTTGCACAGCAGCTGGCAGGTATGATTCCCAGCATGGAGCTAGTGTGCTAAAAATAGCAATATGGCAGCAATGGTACAGGCAGAAGCTCTGGCTGCCTGAGTACAATCTTACCCAGGCAATTGGGCTTACCCAAGCCATTAAGGTGACATTGCTATTCTAGGGAGCAGAGTTAGTGCATGTATGTCTGCCCAGGCTGGGATCACACCTCTCAGCTGGTCTGTAGACATACCCTTAGTCTCCCTATGGGAGAGTTCCTGTAATAGCACTTTCCTACTTCACGGGACCATTGTGAGGATAAGTACATTAAGAGAATGAGATGCTCGGATCAAATGAAGTAAAGACCTCTGAAAAGTCTAACCATGTGAGCAGGTAACTTACGGCATATCTATATAGGATCTAGACACTCAGAGCTGGCCAGTGACAGCTGACTTGGGCTTCGCAGGACTCAGACTGCAGGGCTCTTTCGATGCCATGTAGATTTTTGGACTTGGGCCCCGGCCTAAGCCCAGAAGTCTACACGGAAATAAAACAGCCCCTCAGCACGAGCCCCACAAGCCTGAGTTAGTTGGCATGGGGCATCTGCAGGTGTCCAGTTGCTGTGCAGACATATCCTTAGTTTTTTGTTGTTCTTTCTAGTTGTGGAATATTTTAATTTCTCCTAATTCTGACATAATTGTTTGATTTTGTATTATATATGAATATTGACATCAGGTCGGTCTGTTAACTCAGATTTAAGTGACACTCCTCTTCTCTTCTTTATTCTGGCACATCCTATTTTGAGATCTCTTGCCATCATACCAACAACGTTGCCTTGAGAAAGATTCTTTAAAAAAGTTATTTTTGATAAGTTTCTTGTTACATAATACTCTATTCCTCTCAGTTGCCATTTTCCTGAAGTGTTTGCTGTGCACAGCTGCTCTTCCCATACCTAATTACACAAAGGTATCATAAATAGCAAACCAACACGTATAAAGAGACTTGTACATAAAACAGATCAAAGCACACAGACCATGTAGTCCTTTGTAAATCTTGGCTACCCACTTTTGTAAATAAAAGTGCTTCTAAAACAGAAAGTATTCAACTACTATATTTATATAGGTCTTGATTGACAGTTCAGTTATTAACCTCATAAAACACAGGCAATGTAAACTGGTAAGAATGTTTATTCTAGCACTTCTATCTGAAGGAAAATGAAAACTAAGATATAATGGCTTGGTCTCTATTTCTTTTAAGTATTTATTTTAGATCTATGCAGTATAAAAGAATGTTTTCTTAAGTCAGTAGACTTAAGCTATTTTGCTTACTGTTCTGGAATTTAAGTATGTTGTTATAATTCCTTAGAAAACAAACCTAACATTTACTAAAGCTATAAATTCCACTGATGCATAGTGATTCTTCCATCCCTCTTCAAAAATCCCCCCTTCTGCGAATGTAGTAAATAAATCTAAGTTGTTCTTGCTAACTACATGATGATGTAATAAAAAGGCTGGCACCCATTGCTCTAACTGAAGAGGTGTCCTAGAATTAAATTACTTACTGTAATAAATCTGTGAATGACAAATATGAGAGAATCCTTTTACATCCTTGTATAATTACATGGGTCTTTTTATTAGCTAGTACATTATAACATTTATTTTAATTAATAACAAGGATATGCACTATATTGTTGATTACTTTTTCCTTTTTTCCCCTAAAAAGGTCAGTTTTGTGATCAAGATGTCTTGTTGGGAGTACTAACATTCTCTTTAAGCAGGTAGCAGTTTTCAATCTTGAAAGGTAATACCATGAGCTCCCTAGAGACAGAGTTAAAGTAATTCAAATGGCATCTTGCAGCTAGGTCTAACAGAAGAGTGTACTGATTGTTGTAGAACACTCAGTACGCTCTTCTAGAGACAGAGGTATAGTCTGGATCTGCAAAAGCGACAAAGAGTCTTGTAGCACCTTATAGACTAACAGATTTTAGGGATCATGAGCTTCCTAACTGGATCTTTCCAGTCCAATGTCCATTGCTATCTACATAAATTTCTAACCCTTAAAATGCTGATGTTTCCAGTCTGCCATCCAAATAAATATGTAGTGGGCAGGGCTGCCTGGTCTGGTCAGTCTTTCTCTCACACAAGTGCACACTCTTGCCTGCATTAGCTGTAATACTTTCAAATGGTAAATTTTGTTTGACATCTGATTGGAATTTTAAAGAGTGTAATAAATTCATGCCAAGAAGATTGCTTCATACTGAAATAAAGACTACATTGCTTGTTTTTAGGAAAAGTTAGTAAATTCCAACTAGATCATCTTTCTTAGCTGGAGCCTATTGATTACTGAAGTTCTAGTATCTGATAGGGGCCTATAGATACAGTAGGAAATAACTAGAGTTCTTTTTGAAAATTGATGTTTTCAGTACTGTCATTTCATTCCTGGGACCAGATTTTTCTTGAATCCTAAGCAGGTAATGAATTTTGTGTCATGAAAATGCAGCTTCCAGCCTGAAGTGATTAAAGAAATAGCAAAAAGTGTTGTGTTGGTGTGGAATACAGTTAATAAAACCCCACACAAACCATCTGTCTTCTAACCTACCCTTAAAAGAAACATTTTAATTTATTAATAAACAATGTATTCAACTGTTTGATAACTAAGTACCTTTCAAAAAGTATATCCTAAAGGAAGAGAACTGTAAAAGTGGTTTAGCCATTCTATTCAATGTAAATCTCAAAATATAAGCAGTATTTTTTTTTATAAACTGCAGTGGGACTGTTTGCAGAGGCAACTTGAGAAATGGGTAGCAGAATCTGACACACACACATGTCTAATTCAGATGCCTCTGAGAGTCATAGCACTTTCCATTATGAATTTTATGGCCCATCCTTAACTCTGCTCTGAAGTCAGAAGAAAAATATTTTTTAAAAGTGTATATGCAATAGTTTCTTCTAATCGGGGACCACAAACACTGTCATTCCTTAATCACAATCATGTGGTTATTGCAGTATGTCACTTGGGGGCAGAGTTCCGGTTGTAAGGGTGCCCTAACTGTATTTCCATACTTCATGTGTTTGGATTTCTTTTAAGATTAATCTTAACTCTGAATTTTCTGGGTTTATGCTATTTGGTTTTGCAGGGTTGTCAATTGCAGTTAACACAAGTGACTAACTCAAAACAAATTAACTTGATTTAAAAACTGATCATGATTAATTGCAGTTTTAATCGCATTATAAAACAATAATAGAATACCAATTGAAATGTACTATAAATATTTTCGGTGTTTTTCTATATTTTAAAATATATTGATTTCAATTACAACACAGCATACAAAGTGTACAGTGCCTGCTTTATATTATTTTTTATTACAAATATTTGCATTATAAAAAAGATAAAAGAAATAGTATTTTCCAATTCAACTTTCATACAAGTACTGTAGCATAATCTGTATCGTGAAAGTACAATTTACAAATGTAAATTTTTTTGCTACATATTTGCACTCAAAAACAAAACAGTGTAAAACTTTGGAGTCCACAAGTCCACTCAGTCCTACTTCTCGTTCAGCCAATCGCTAAGATAAACAAATTTGTTTACATTTCTGGGATATAATGTTGCCTGCTGCTTATTTACAATGTCAGCGGAAAAGTGAGAACAGGCACTCACATGGCACTGTTGTAGCTGACAGCGCAAGGTATTTATGTGCAAGATATGCTAACCATTTGTATGCCCCTTCATGCTTCAGCCACCATTCCAGAGAACATGCTTCCATATTGATGATACTCATTAAAAAATGAATGCATTAATTAAATTTGCGACTGAACTCCTTGGAGGAGAATTGTATGTCTTTCTCTCTGTGGTTTTACCTGCATTCTGTCATATATTTTGTGTTATTGCAGTCTCGGGTGAGCACATGTTCAATTTAAGAACACCTTTCACTGCAGATTTTACAAAACATAAAGAAGGTACCAATGTGAGATTTTTAAAGATAGCTTTAGCACTTGACCTAACGTTTACGACTCTGAAGAGCCTTCTGAAATCTGAGAGGGACAAGGTGTGGAACATGCTGTCAGAAGTCTTAAAAGAGCAACACTCCAATGCAAAAACCACAGAACCCAAACCCACTAAAAACGAAAATCAACCTAGTACTGGTGGCACGTGACTCAGATGATGAAAATGAACGTATGGCAGTCCACATTGCTTTGGATTGTTATCGAGCGGAACCTGTCGTTAGCATGGTTTCATGTCCTCTGGAATGGTGGGACACTTAGGAGAGAAAGCTCTTAAGAAAACCTAATGAGGTCATGTAATTGCAGCATTTGAGCACTAAAGAGGTCCTTATCTGGGAAACTATACAAAAAAACCCCCAATATTAGAATAAACTAACCTATAGAAGCAGAAGCATGAGTTGTCATTTCAGACCATTTTGGTATCCATAATAGCTGTGGTCTGGAAATGGTTTTGTAAGCAGAAGGATGGCCTTATTGCAGATGATGATGCAGTTGAGAAAAAAAAGAAAGCTGAGTCAGAACGCACACTCTTGTCCTTGACCATATCGGCAGTATTATTGAGATTTGGCTTGGTCAGTCACTTTGCTCTATTGTGATTCTAGCTGACGTCACAAGCATTATTAACTGAGTTTCAACAGGTATTTATGGCTTTGAGCCTCATGTACCCGATAAACTGATCCATTGCTTACAGTAGGGTTAGCATTGGGTTTTGCACTAGATCAGTCAGCTGCACACATTTTAACTGCAAATGTAGACCAGGACACACTATGCTTTGTTCTAGTTTAGAAAGCTGTGGTTAATACTTTCTCCAGGCATGAAGTCACCTAGTGCAGCATGATTAGGTGGGCGGCTTTTTGCCGCCTTCGGTGGCATTTCAGTAGCAACTCACCGCTTCCTCTTCCGGCGTTGGCAATATTTCGGCGGCAGCTCCTCTGTTTGACTGTGGCTGCCGGCGGCATTTCGGCGGCGGTGACTCTTCTCTCGTCTTCCACCACCTGCGGTAATACGGCGGTAGCTCCTCTCCGCAGAAGGGATTTTATTTTGGCTTTGCCACCTAGGGCACCAAAAAAGCTGGTGCCAGTTCTGCAGGCATGCATTAACTGTGGCTTCTTAAATGTTGCTGAACATGGTTTGTCCTGAATCAGAGAGGTAGCCGTGTTAGTCTGGAATAGCAGAGGTAACAAAGAGTCCTGTGGCACCTTAAAGACTAACTATAAAGTTTAGAAGCATAAGCTTTTGTGGGCTAATACCCACTTCATCGGATGCAAGCAGTGGAAGTGTCCAGGGGCAGGTATAGATAAGTAGGCAAGAACCAGGTAGGAGGTAACAAGGTTAGTCCAATCAGGCTGAACCAGCTAGTTAACTCAAATCAGGGAGGGTGGAGTATTCTTCTAGCAGCTGAATTGCAAGTGTGAACTCGGAGAGAGGAGAAGCTGTGTTTGTAATTAGCAAGCCATTCAAGATCCTTGTTCAATCCTAGATTGATTGTGTCAAACTTGCAAATGAACTGCAGCTCTGCAGTTTCTCTTTGCAGTCTGGTCTTGAAGTTTTTTTGCTGGCCTGGACACACAATTACAGATTTAAAAGTCACCATACTGCAGCAAAAAAACTTCAAAAACAGCTTCTCCTCTCTCCGAGTTCACACTTGCAATTCAGCTGCTAGAAGAATACCCCACCCTCCCTGATTTGAGTTAACAAGCTGGTTCAGCCTGATTGGACTAACCTTGTTACCTCCTACCTGGTTCTTGCATAACTACAGTAGGACCTCAGGGTTATATTTCATATTTCTATTTTCAGATACATTTATACAAATAGGATGACCACACTCAGTAGATTATAAACTTTGTAATGATACCTTAGAAGAGATCTTTTGCATGAAGTGTATTCCAGTTACATTATATTCACACTCATTAGCATATTTTCATAAAATCATATAGCGTGCAACCTCACAATGAATATTGAGGGTTGCACTCGATCTGTGGCCTGGTACATAGTATACAGATTACATGTTGCTGACAAGCGTGTCTGCAAAAGGTTGAGTCCCAGTAGAGGAGCACAAGATTTAATTACAATTGAAATTACAGATCAGAACATACCATGTTCACCATCATTTCACAAATATATGGTTACAGCTTGTTTCTACATTTTCATGGAGATGGGTGATCTACTTCTTTTTACTGATGTCTGTGATTCTACATAGCATAGAAAAAGTTGTGTATTTGGCGGCTAGGAGGACCTGTCTGGTGAAAGATTTGGGAGAACAAAGAACCAAAAGTAAACAAGTCAATAAAAGAAAATATTCTGAATACTGGAGTAGTGGAATATTCTGTCCACTAAGTGTGTGTATATTTTGTTTGCTTTCATAATTTGCTAAAAGCAAAAGAGGCAAGTATATCAAACTAGATTTGAGAAATTGTGTCCCTTTCATATGGCTTTTTATATTTTCAGGCCCAAATTCAGCCTTGACTTAAATGCTTTCTGCAGGAATTGTCTGCTGAGAGCAGGGCTGAATTTGGTTCCCAGTCTCTCTGTTTTATCTTTCCTCTGTGATACGCTAGATAACTTTTTAGGGTCCATTAATTTCAGTATAGTCATTGCCACAATAAGAGTAGATGTTATTCTTGGCATGAAAATAATAAAAAGAAGCCTCATGAACTCATGAAAGCTATGCCCTTTAATAAAAGCCTCTGTAAATGTTTCTTGCTTTTTGCCTTTGTATATTTCTTTATCCTCGTCTCTTTTCCTTTCTTTTTTTTTTTTGTACTTTTGTTGTATCCTTTATCTCCATCCCAATTTTGGTATTTGAGTGCCTGTTAGCAGTCCAGGATTCTTCTTGTTGGCATTCATGATTTAGAATGAGTATTAGAGCAGCCTTGATAGCCCAAGGAGGACAATTGTCTTTAAACCACTTTTGCTTTGTTTTATTTTTACTCTAGACTCACAATATGAGCAGATGATTCACAAATGTACTTTACAGTGTCAGTTATTAAAGCAGGATACAAGGCTACAGAGCCTTTAATTTTCCTGAAAAATATGAAATCGGAGATATTATAGAAAGAGATAATCTGTGACATATGTCACGGTAAAATGAGATGTACACACAATGTCATTGCTGTACTTCGGAATTAAATTGATCCTCCACAGTATGTTCTGAGTATATACTGCAGCAGCATTTAGCAAAGAGTACCACAGCATCCAAGCTCCTTAGTTTATTTTTCTTATAAATCCACAGATAGCATACAAATTCGGTAATAAAGACATCTAAATGTACAAATACAGGTCTTGACCTACACATGAGATCACAGCACTTAATCAGAATTGATAAATACATGAAAGGAATAACTCTTGAGATGTCATGTTGGCCTAGAGGCATTCATGAAAGAAGTGGGATGAAAAAGATGGTGGAGGAAAACCAGCTGACCTGTGGTCATGCCTGTTGTCTAGTAGAAAACTGGAATCTTTCTATCTGTAGATAGAATTTTAAATCTGTTGCATTATAAAATGTTTTATCTTTGTTGAGTGAGAAAGTATAGTAATCTTGAACAATCTTATCAGAGGAATATAAAGAAGATTAATAAGAATGAGGCCATTCTTTTGCTATTAGCAACAAATAAAACCATGCAATCAAGTACAAATACATAGAGAAATTACTGACCATCAAAAGTACCATAAAAGCTCCTTGTGTGGGAGAGGCAAACTACTTTTCTCATTCCTCCTTTTTTAAAAGAAACTTTAATCATCCACATAGCAAATTGCTTTCTAGCTGCAGCTTAAAATAGACTTTTCTAGAAGTTTATTTTGTGGGGTTTTATAGATCTACATCTGCCTTCAATTATATTTTAGCTGTAGTAGTATAATGAAGGAAGGAAGTTATAACACTACATGTACATCTCCACTCTGCCTTCAAAGTAACTTCCGCTTCATAAGAACTCACTACATTTTACTAGAACAATTTTCTAGCTAGCATCATAAACCTTGTCCTTGTGTTTAATGAACTGTGGCGCAGATCCACACGGACAGAAAAGGTTGGAAAGAGTAAGTTCAGATAAAGGGGACACATGAAACAATTACGAGCGGCAGGTGCAATATGACCTAACATTAGAACGAAGGGCAGAATTCTTCCGTTAAGAGTTGTGGTGGTGTGTTTTGTTAGTACTTTTCTTTAGGGGGAAACATAAGTAGAAGGGTTAAGTGCCCCTGATTTACTCCCGCAACGGAAACAAATTGGTACTCTCTTTTTCTCCCATAACATCTTTGGAGTGTTGAAATGAATTGTTCCCTGAATCCATCAACACTTCAGTGTAAATTAGCCTGAATGAGGTGCCACCATTCTCTGAGAGAGTACTAGAAAGAGAGGATTGTACTCTAGATCACCAACTGTCGTATAGAGAGAATTGGTGAACTGTGTTTAGTTTTTGTCATTGTTAAACTGTAAGATCTCTAGGGCAGAGACATACTCTTCTGTTTTAATTATTTACTTAAGTGTCCTGAACATTTAATGGTATTATATAAATGAAGCAATTACAGGGGAAGAAATGTGCTTCAGTTTACTTTTCTGTATTGACTTCTTTGACATGATGGTCAAAATGATGCTAAAAATTCTTACAAGTGATTTACAGCAGCGGAAGAAAATAGACAAAACAGCTTTTTCTGTACTATCTAGCACTTCACCAACCAGAAAGTTCTAGAAACTAGGATTTCTGATCTTCATTGAAATTCTGGTTTATAGTCCTGTTGGTGCGGGGCCGGTGGGGGCCTGAGGCCTGGGAGGGGTTCTGGGGTGCAGGCTCTGGGAGGGAGTCTGAGTGAAGGAGGGGGCTTGGGTCAGCAGTTTGGGGTGTTAGGAGCAGGTGCAAGGTGCTGAAATCAGGTAGTGCTCACCTCAGGCAGCTCCCCGCAAGCAGCAGTCTGTCCTGGTTGCTCCTTGGTGGAGGTGCAGCAGGCGACTCTGCACTCTGCCCCCGCCCCATCCCAAGTGCTAGCAACGCAGCTACCATTTGTTGGGGACCGCTGCCAATGGGAGCCGTGGAGGCAGTGCCTGTGGGAGGCGGCAGCACGCAGAGCTGCCTGCTGCACCTCCACCTAAGAGCAGTCGGGCAAGGTCACCACTTGTGGGGAGTCGAGGTGTGCGTCCCCCATATCTGGCACCCCACACCTCATCCCATGCTCCAAGCCCCTTCCTGCACCCAGGCTCCCTCCCAGAGCCTGTGCCCTGCAGCCCAACCCTCAGCCTTGCACCCGCTCCTGCACCCAAACTCCCTCCCTCTTAGTTAACTATTATTTTTCACTTACTGGCATCCTCATTCCTCCAACATTCTGGGTAAAACAGCTGTTGCTGTATACTATAATCATTATTATTCTGCTGATAACTCTTTAGTTCTCATTAAACTAATTCCTGTTTTATTGAATAACCCAATGCTATTTCTTATTGTTTAGACCTCACTAATCCTGTTTGAAATATTACCCTGTTAAAATGTTCTGTATTTATATGCAGAACAAGGGGAAACAGAAATGATAGAGGTCCTGGTTGAGCTATATGAACAGGGGAAAGTCTGAAGGAATAATAAACAATTTAAGGTGGACATGGAAAAAAATTAATGTAACAATGTCTTTGGGCTCTTCCCAGTTAATATTTTTGTAAACACCATTTTTGGTGTGTAATAAAATCCTGCAACCTATGAAATGTCAGTTTTTTAAAGGATTTAATTAATGGTAGTTAAAAAGCCAAACTATCAGCAACTGTTTGTTCCATCAATTAGTCATCTTTATGTAGTCTTTGTATCCGTCATTCTTTGTATACAGTAGACTCTCCATTATCCAGGATTGGATTAACCAGAATGTCAAAAAAAATACGCGCAACTCACAGGGCCAACTCTGACTTTGTTGCCTCCCCAAGCACACACAAAAAAACCCTCACCAGGGCGCAGGTCAGCCAGTGAACCAACACCTCCTCCCCCCGGTGCAAGGTGGCTGGTGAACCAACCTCCCCCTCCCCATATTTCCTATGGATGGTGATTATCCGGGATTTTATTAACCAGGATTAATTTTTTCCCTATCATCCTGGATAATCGAGAGTCTACTGTATTCCTCTTTTTATAGCCAATGTAGTTGGATTTTTGAGAATTGTTGTAGTCACTGTTCATGTGAATATTTATATCATGAAAATGGGGTGAGCTAAATCTTTTTTTTTTTTTTTTTATGATTGAGATTCTCAAAGCAGTGCAGGGTCTTTAGCCATTCGTCTTGTATTAAAATTAATGGAAAATGTGTGACTAAATGCCTTGTGCTGCTTTGAAAATGTCAACCATTATCTTTATGCCAACTGTAAAGGTAATACAATATTCTTAACCACTGCACAAAAATTTCTCTGTGGACCTGAGATGCCTGACAGACATGCACACATCTGCTTGTGAAAATCCAAAACATTATCACTGCTTGAAAATCAAAAATCTCCAAACCCCATTTTAACTCCTCTTTACCTGTTTTCCTGTATGTTCATTCTGTTGCCCCAGTGTTGGTCCATTTTATTTTCTTCTCCCTTGAACTTTCTATAGTCTGTAGGTCACAGTCCTCCTTTGAGAGATGATCCCTATGTGGATTCCAAATGTGCTATATATGTGTGCTATGCGCCGGAACTGTTCATAGTAGTGTGTCTGTTGACCCGCACATGTGTCGTGTGATGATTTGTATGGTGTGTCCGAGGCTTTAAAAGGCAGTGCAGGTTGATGCTGCTCCAGTTCTTCTTTACTGTTACATGGCCAGAGTCGGAACCCCTGTTTCCTGTTTGCTCCGAGCTTACGATGAGTACTGCGTTTTTCACCTTGTACGTGGTTTTTTCTTCTCTAGTTGTAGTTAGTTATCCGTTCAGATAGTTGTTACCGATCGGACTTTCCCTCCCTTTGCGGAACTCCTCCCCAGCCCGGGAACTATACCCAGGCATGTGCCCAGGCAAGCTTTGTGCCCTCACTTTTCTCTGTGAGCTATGGGCACCAATGTTACCTCTACTGCTTGGGTGGAGTCCATGTAGCCGCCCACTGCTCCATTTGCTGATCATTTCTGCCCTGGACTTGGGAAGGTCAGGAGCTTCACCTCCATAAGTTCCTTGTGGAAGAAGTGATGCCATCACATGCTCCTTCAGATCCGGCACTGGCAGATCCATTAAAGCGCCGACCAACACCAGTGGCAGGCATTTCTACCAGTCCTTCCCACCCAGCACCTGACAGCACCACCGCCTCCGCCCAAATCCCACTATGTGCATAAGAAGCACACTCATGGGCACAAAGGCGGCTCTATGACTGGGAGCGCTGCTAAATGCAGCGTTACCTCGCTGAGCTGCACCAGGTCAGATGAGAAGTCACATGTTGAATCACGTTCTGAAGCGCCCACTCTGAAGAAGCTTCATTTGGAGCATAAATCAAAGGTTCACTCTCTTCCGGCACTGCCTTCAGCGATGGTGCCCGTCCCGCTACCATCACCGCCAGCGCAGTCCACACTGCCAGGACTGTCTTGTGCACACCGGGATATGTGTCCCCCTTAACAGACGTCTAAAGAGCGGCTGACATTTGCTGACTCCCCGCGCCATCCTCTCTCAATGTGACTTACCCGATTCAGTGGCAGTTATCTTTTGATATTTTTTTATCCTCAGAATATCAAGAAACTGCATAAAATTTACACACACTGTATATTGAGCACTTTAAGCTTAATGTTCTAGGAACTTTCACTCTTAGGGTATGTCTTCACTACAGCAGTAGGTCGATTTCCTTTAAGTCCATTTTTTAAAGCAGACTGTATAGAGTCGATTTTGTGCGTCCCCACAAAGCACAGCAAGTCGACAGTGTCTGTCCGCACAACTGTTGCAAGCGTCGACTTAGTGAGCATTGCACTGTGGGTACCTATCCCACAGTTCCCGGAGTCCCCAGCAGGCACCATTTCGAGTGCTGTACTATGGGTAAGCATTTCATAATTTCACGCCCTTTTTTCGTGCTGCCGACCCCATTTTGAGTGGTCTACTGTGGGTAGGCATCCCATTATTCGCGCCCTTTCTCCGCGCTTCGCTAACGCCATAGCACTGCAAGCATGGAGCCCGCTGATGCCACCGCTGCAGTACTGGCCGTTGTGAAGACCTCATGCACTGTTGTGAATTTTATGCTGTACCATCTGCAGAGGAATGCGATCCGGAGACAACTGTGCTTTCTGGACCCCGATGACAGTGATGAGGAGGAGATGGACCTGGACGTGCACAGCAGGGACAGGGACACTGACACTGACATGTTTGGAAGTAGGGTGACCAACAATCTGTCAAATTTGGTGGCAATGGGGCTTGCTCATGCCATGGAATGCCGATTCTGGGCCAGGGAAACAAGCACTGACTGGTGGGATCGCATAGTGCTGCAGGTCTGGGATGACTCCCAGTGGCTCAGAAACTTTCGCATGCGTAAGGGCACGTTCATGGAACTTTGTGACTTGCTTTCCCCGGCCCTCCGGCGCAAGAATACCAGAATGAGGGCGGCCCTCACAGTTGAGAAACGAGTGGTGGTAGCCCTCTGGAAGCTTGCAACGCCAGACAGCTACCGGTCAGTCGCGAATCAGTTTGGGGTGGGTAAATCTACAGTGGGGTCTGCTGTGATGCCAGTAAGCAGGGCAATCGTCGAGCTGCTTCTACCCAGAGTTATAAACCTTGGAAACCTGCAAGCTACAATAGATGGCTTTGCCACCATGGGATTCCCTAACTGTGGTGGGGCTAGAGATGGGACTCGTATCCCTATCCTGGCACTGGACAATGAGGCCGCAGAGTACAGAAACCGGAAGGGATATTATTCTATGGTCATGCAAGCAGTGGTTGACCACAAGGGACATTTCACCGACCTGTACGTGGAGTGGCCGGGAAAGGTTCATGACCCTCATGTGTTCAGGAACTCTAGGATATTTAGACAGCTGCAGCAAGGGATTTTTTTCCCCGACCAGAAAATTACTGTGGGGGGTGTAGAAATGCCGATCGTTATCCTTGGGGACCCAGCCTACCCCTTAATGCCCTGGCTTATGAAGCCCTACACAGGAGCCCTGGACAGGGGTCAGGAGCTGTTCAATTGCAGGCTGAGCAAGTGCAGAATGGCAGTAGAGTGTGCATATGGCCGTCTGAAGGGGAGATGGCGTTCCTTACTGATTCGCTCAGACATCAGCGACAGAAATATCCCCATTGTTATTGCTGCTTGCTCTGTGCTCCACAATCTCTGAGAGAGCAAGGGGGAAATGTTTATGGCGGGCTGGGAGGAAGAGGCAAATTTCCTGTCCGCTGCTTACCAGCAGCCAAAGAGCAGGGAAAGTAGAAGAGCGCACCATGAGGCGCTGCGCCTCAGGGACGCCTTGAAAACCAGTTTTATGAGTGCCCAAGATGGCGTTTGAGAACCCGCTCCCTTGCTCTGCTCAGCCCTAAGCCTGCCGTCCTTGCACCCTCTTTCCCTCCCCCCTCCCGATGCTTGCAGAGGAAATAAATTCAGTTTTAAAAATCATGGTTTCTTTATTGCTTCATCACAAATACAAATACAGGGGATCACTGGCAAGGTAGCCAAGAAGGGGTGGGTGAGGAGGGAAACCAGCAGTCGCAGTGGTGGAGGGGCGGGGAGAGGGGTGGGGCAAGACAACAGCTTTTACAAGTTTTTAGATAAACTCAACCTGCTGCTGCTTGTGCTGGATTGTGGGGTAGAGTGGGTCGGTCCCCGGAGCTTCCCCCCCCCCCTGTTTCTCACCCCGCATCTGGGCGGGGAAGCTATGGGACTTGGGGAAGGGGGAAGGTGGTTACACAGAGACTGTAGAGGTGATCTTTGGCCCTGCTGAAGCTCCACCAGAGAAGCATGGCACTTTGCTCCTCCATTATGTGGAGCAAAGCATCCATCCGCCGTTCTTCACGTTCCTGCAACTTTTCTGCTGCAGCTCTTGATTCTTGCCTTAACTGTAACAATTTTTCCCTCCATTCTGCCTGCCGTGCGGCCTCAGCATGAGAGTTATGCAGAAGTTTGTTAAACATGTCATCGCGCGGTTTTTTTTTTTACGCCTTCATATCTGTGTTAGCCGGCGTGATGGGCAAGAGGGAGGATTCACAGATAAGTGTGCAGCTGGTGAAGAAAGAAAGGTATAAGGTTATGAGACACATACAGTCGTGGAGAACAATGGGATTACTATGCAGCGGGGAAACACAGTATTCACAGGCCTGATATGGTTTCTGTACAAGGTCATATTCCTCACCAAAAAGTTACTGGATCAGTCAAAAGTCACAGAATCACCTCACGCAGGAGAGAGCCTCACCACGGCTGCTGAAATCACCATGCAGCCCGCTATGGTAAGCTCTTTACAGCAGCGCTCGGATATTCCAGGGTAACCCCACCCCCTTCCCCCCCACCGCGTGGCTCCCTGTGAACCGCGAAATGCAAAACAAAAAAAAACCTCTCTGGGTTCGGGCTGGCTGCGGAAGCATCCGCTTGTAGGCTCAAAACTCCTCTAACTGCTCTCGCATCGGGCTGGCGGGGGCGAAGGGGGGAGGGTTGCGGGGGCTTATAGGCTGTCTCGCTCACTGTGTCCAGACTAATTGCAGTCCGTATTTCAAACAGGAAACCATGAACGACATCACTTTGCTTAGAATTTCTCAGAGAGATAGAGAGCGCATGCTCCTTGAGTCGCTGCAAAGTCCTGGTCCATTCGCCGCAATGCTAGCCTGCTCAATGATACCAGACTACTTACTACTTTCGTGGCGTGGGATGGTCTCCTATCACGGGGGACCACATAAGGCGGGTCTCCCCAGAAATCTGGTGCGGAAGATTCATCGCTACCTCCTGGATAGCTTCAGTGAAATGTCCGTGGAGGACTTCCGGTCAATCCCGGAGTATATTGACAAACTCTTTGAGTAGAAACTGACCAGCAATGAAAGCATGCTAAGTCCTTAGGGCAAGTTAATCATTAATAAATGTTTCCTTTAAAAATCATGAGTCATGTAATCCCTTAAAAAAAAACACTCACCAGAGTTCCCTTCGCCAGCTTCGGTACCCGCTTGGGAGGGTTGGCTGAGTACTGGATCCAGGGTGATAAACAGCTCCTGGCTGTCTGGTAATAATACTGTTTCTCCGTTTGCATCCTGCTGTTCCGTGGTATTTCCCCCCTCCTCCTCCTCATCCGAATCCTCCTTGGCCCTGACCATTATCCCATGTGTGGAGTCCACACAGACCGGTGTGATGGTGGTGGGGGCGCCCCCCATTATCAGATTCAGTTCATTGTAGAACCGGCATGTCCGCGGCGGACCCCCCGAGCGTCCGTTTGCCTTTTTGGCTTTCTGGAACGCTTGCCTCAGCTCCTTAATTTTCACGCGGCACTGCTGGGCGTCCCTGTTGTGGCCCCTTTCCAGCATGGCCTTGGAGACCCTGGCGAACGTGTTGGCATTCTGTTTGTTGTTGTGGAGTTCCAACATCACAGATTCCTCTCCCCAGATAGCAATGAGATCCAACACCTCATTATTGGACCATGTTGAACTCTTTTCCTCTCGCTGGTCTCCTGTGCTGCTGAGCTCTGCATGGCGGCTTGTGATGCTGAGGTCTGCATGGCGGCTTGTGCTGCTGATTTCTCTGAATGGCGACTGAGCTGTGCAGGTGAGCTGGCCACGCTGACCAAACAGGAAATGCTATTCAAATGTTCCCAGGTCTTTTCCTGTCTACCTGGCCAGAGCAGCGAGTTGAGAGTGCTGTCCAGAGCGGTCACAGTGGAGCAGTGAGGCAGTCCAGAGCGGTCACAGTGGAGCATTGTGGGACAGCCTGTGGAGGCCAATAATGTCCCAATCGTCCTCACTAGTCCACAATCGATCCAGAGAGGTCGATTTCAGCGCTACTCCTCTCGTTAGGGAGGAGTACAAAAGTCGATTTTGAGGGCCCTTTAAATCGACGCAAATGGCATGCATATGAGGACGGGTACAGGTTTATATCGACTTAACGTCGCTAAAGTCGACATTAAGCTGTAGTGGGGACCAGCCCTTAGTGCTTAATTTTGATTTCCTATTTGGTCACTTAATTATTTTGTATGTTAAGACGGGCCTACCGTGACATGAACACACTCTTGACTTAACCAGCTGCTTGTAATTTTGTTCTTTTGGATGTGCTCAGCACCCAAAATGCCCATTGAGGTCAGTGAGAGCTGAAGGTAAAATCAAGACACTTCTTGTGGGTACCTAAGCCAGATACAGTTATCTAGATTATGCCAATCACTATTGGGTGATGCTATATTTTGAGAGCCCCAGGGCTCCTACTTTTTTAAAAAAAAGAATTACATATGTTCTTAAAAACAAGACAAAAACAAACAAAAAAAACCCCAGAATTATTTATGCCCCTCTTCACCAAAAAAATATCTGTTTCTCTCCAGTATTTTTAAGACTTTTGTCCTCTGCAGATACATTTGCAAACCATTTTTATATTCTGAATATGATGAAGGCACAATTTCAAGAACTCTTATAAATTGCTATCAGCTGTAGTACTTCATCCTAATTCAAGAACATTTACATCATTCTTTTTACGCAGTCGTCAGAAATCTAGAGAAGACATTTAATAGCTTTAATAGATAGAATGTAGATACTGCATCTGAAGATGTTTCCCATTAGATGTTTCAGGGGTTAATCCTTGAAAGCAGTAACTATACTGCCCTCTCTTACAAAATTTCCACTTTTTCTGTAAGAAAAAGGATTTTTTATTTTTGAGAATAAATAAATTTTTTCACATATTAGAAGCATGGCTGTCCTGTGCTTTGGGAATTCTGGGTGTTATTACTTGATGCCTGAATTTGGTATATTAAAAAGAAAATGCAACACATTGTAAAAACTCTTACAGTATTGCTATAATGTAAACAAGCCTCTAGGAACTGGTTACAGTGGTTTCAGTTTGAATTTGCTTGGCTTACTAGCCATGCCTCCAGTTTCTGATCATTCCAGACAATGTAATGCATGACTGGAAGAAAGACTTCA
Source organism: Sternotherus odoratus (assembly GCA_032164245.1). Classification (NCBI taxonomy): domain Eukaryota; kingdom Metazoa; phylum Chordata; order Testudines; family Kinosternidae; genus Sternotherus; species Sternotherus odoratus. The sequence goes on along the minus strand of JAVMKO010000003.1, from coordinate 140,850,669 downwards.
GAATCATCTTCTGTTTCCAAGAAATCAGATTTCAGAGAGAGAGATTTTTATTTGAGGGTCAAAGGGGAGAAAATAGGAGTAGATTTGATGTTAAGACCTCTCTTGTTGATATTTTGTTTCAAAATGTCCAACTTGCCATAACTATTCTAAAATGGATTCTGTTATGTGTTTATCTCCTCTGCAAGGAATCCGGAGTCTCTGCATTTGTACTGCTGTCCATCTACAGTGTGATAGGTTAGAGGTTAGACCAGGGGTTCTCAAACTGGGTGTCGTGATCCCTCACGGAGTTGCATGGTGGTTATGTGGGGAGTCACAAGCTGTCGGCCTCCACCCCTAATGCTGCTTCGCTTCCAGCATTTACAATAATGCTAAATATATTTTAAAACTAATAAGGGGGGGGGCTCACTTAGAGGCTCACCAGTATAAAAGTTTGAGAACCACTGGTTTAGATGCTGTTAAAATGAGGTGGGGGGGGGTCTCTATAGATTTTAATTTATGTGGGTTGACTGAAGTTTCATCCAAGTTCTCTATTTAGCCCCAGACTGTTTTTTTTCCTACTGTTTTTAGTTTGTATTTATAGGTATTAACATTTCTTTGGTTTTAGGGATTGCATGCTTGTTATGAATCCATAGGAAGAGGGTCTGAGTTCATTAGTTACACCAAATCACCTTTTAAGCCTATGCCCAAGAACTATATATTCTATAGCAAGTTTGACCACATACTGTAGCTAGAACAGCTGGATTCTGGGCATATCACTGTAGTAGTTTGAAGATTCTACATGGTATCTTCAGTGGCTTAAGTTTTATTGATTTAAGAAAGGAAAAAGAATGATGTAATCAGTAATAGATCCCTTGTGTTTTTAATTTTATGTTCAATATTATATGTTTTGCATGGCCCCTGTGTTTTAAAATGTCAGTATCCCGCACAGTTTGTCTAGAAAATATGTAACTGTATTGTAGAAATTAGAAGTTTTGGCAGTTTGGTAAGGGGGCATTTGTAGCTTTTGGCAACTGGGAAGCCATTTGGGATTGTGAGATAAGCAATTAGTTGAATGTTTCTGCTAAAATAATTAGTGAAATAGTTAATGTTGACATTTGAATTACCTACCATCACTCCTTCAGTTTATACTTGGTTCCCATGAAGAAGATTTTCTTCACCACCAAAAAGTCTAGAAGCTCAGTTTTTAAAAAATGAAATCTTTGGAGCAAAATTCTGTGGCTAATCCCCTGCATGTGCCTATAGTTATAGATAGTTTGGGATTTTGGCATATTTTTTATGTGCCTACTGAAATTTTCCTGAACCTTTGCATTTGGAAGTTTGTTTCCTTCTAGTGATCATTTTTGCAGTGTTTACTCTATGGCCTGTGGCTAAGGCATGTTTTGTTAGCTGAGCACTGGATGAGGCTTTGCTGATGTTTGCCATGTGGTGATATTACTCTTGCATGGTGTGTTTTGCTTATTTTCACTAACATTCATTTTTGCAATTCCCCCCTGTGATTTTGTAGATGCTAGCACGAATCTTTACAGCGAAGCTTTGCTAATGTATGTTCACTTTTTTTTTTCAGTAGATCATATGATAAACATGTTTTACAATTCTGCTTTTTTCTTCTACTGGTTAATTGTTTAAAAAACGTTCAGAACCCCTTTTAATCTGTCTAATGTATACAGGCAAGTCACATCTTACACGCATTTAGTATGCACAATTTCAGCTTTATGCGGTCGGCAAATCAAAGAAAAAAAGGGAAAAATTAAAATTTAAAAACTGTATCTGTAGGGCGGAATGAGTTTTGACTATAAGCAGTTTTTGCTTTACCCGCTGACTGCGGAACGTAACCCCCATGTAAGATGCGACTCGCCTGTATTCTAATTAGGCTTTCTCCTACTATGGGATTTGAAATACAGTTTTTGCTACATAGGTGCTAACACAGTTTCCTGGCCAGGGTAGATAGTGTCTGTGTTTATAAAATGGTTTTAAAAGCTGTGTTAAAACTTAGGTTTAGTTTGATTTTATTCACTGCCATAACTTGAACTTTGCTGCTTTTTTAAGTCTGGTCAGTGGTTGAGCTTTTCTGATCATTGGCATAAGCTGTATTTCATTTAATGTGTTATGTGCTGTAAATCTGTTTTGAATCCTGTTATGTAGGCTTATAAGGCTGCATCTACACTGGCAAAAATAGGGCCTGGAATTTACCACCAGTGTCCAATGGTGCAGCTTTCAGTTTCAGTGGTAATAGCTAAGGCTGTGATTTACTCACGAAGGTCACCGAAGTCACGGATTCCATGACTTCCAAAGACCTTTGTGACTTCAGCCAGTGCCCGCAGGGAGCAGCAGAGGCCTCTGCCGCCTGTGGAGGCAAGGAGTTGTGGGGTGCCCCTACGGCCTCAGGTGGAGAGCCGGCAGCGACGGGTTGATCCCCTTCAGCTCCTGGCCACAGTGGATGGGCAGCAGGAACCCCTGCCACTCCCAGCTGCCCCGGGCAGCAAGAGGGACCCCTACTGCTCTTGTCCACCACAGGCTGCACAGGTAACCCCTGCCTCTGCAGGTGGCGGGGAGACTCCTGGAGCTCTGAGCCTCACGAGTGGTGTGTGCTCCTGGAGCTCCCAGCCTTCCCACAGTTTTTCATGGATTTTTAGTAAAAGTCAGGGACAGGTCATGGACTTCAGTGAATTTTTCATTGTTGCCTGCAACCTGTCCGTGACTTTTACTAAATAACTGTGACAAAATCTTAGCCTTAGTAATAGCATATGGTAGAAACTGTAGTTTAGGTAGGGTTGAAGTGGGATTGGGCATTTTTACGACCATGTCTTATGACCATGTTGTGAGATACATCTTTGGGTTACCCTCAGGTATTAATAAAAAAATGAACACTTGTTAGCTAATTAAACATTTTGAGAAGAACGGATTGTCCTAGAACACTAACTGTCAATCTTTTTTGCCCCTTTTGCAGAATGACAGGGAGGGAGTTTTTTTCTCGATTTCCAACCCTTTATCCTTTCCTTCTCCAGCAACTGGAAGTTGTAGCCAGGAGTATGGACAGGTAAGAAGATAAGCAAATGGAATTCTACTGAATACAGTTGAATTTAAGGATGAGGGCAGGGTGGATTTGATTTAAATCAAATTGATTTAAATAATGATTTAAATCACTAATCAGGAAGACTCGATTTAATCATGGATTTCTACATCAAAGTACATTTTTGTTTGTTGTTATAACCTTAATACATATTCTTCACAACTCAGATGTAGGTTTCATTTTCAGGAGGTACACACTATACATTTTTTAAGTGATTTATTCTGAAAACTTTTCAGATTAGTTTTACAGCTATATTAGAAAATGAATGATTGGTTATTTCATTTACCAAAGGTAATTGAAGCAGATATTTATAAAGTCAATGGGAGGTGAACTATCTCCAGTTCAACAGGTTAATCATTAATATTTGGAGGATTTTCTTGTCATGCTGTATTAGGAGGAGAACAGCACCAGACAGACATTTAAATTGTTTTATTTAGCTAAAATAACAGCGTTCTGTATTCTGGATTTTTTTCTTCAACAGCAAACATATATAATATTTTAACAAAACAAACATGAATTTTTGAATTTAGTTAAACATTCAAGTTTTTTTAAATCAGTTTTGTTTTTGTTAAAAAATTTTTAAATAAAAATGATAAATGAAATATTGAAAAACAAAACAAAAATCAACTATGTCAGCCAGATCAACATGAGAAACTTAAAATATTGGCTTCTGCAGCTAATCAGTCGTTTTCACCTTCATTTTCCCGTTTCTTTATAATCTGGAAAGGAAAAACAAACTTTCCTGCTTTTTCAGGTCCCAAACAGATTCTCAGTTTGGAATGAATTAATCCAAGGGAAGAAAATATTCTCTCTGTACTGACAGAAGAAGCTACTGCTGTTAAAAATGAGATTATCACTTCAACAGTCTCTGAATCCAAGTGCTTAAGTGACTTCCACCAGGTCACTAGTGTGACTTTCTTTAAAACATCATCAGCAAACATATATTTCTTGAATGGTTCACCCTTAGCTCTGAAGTTTATTATTGGCATTACGGAGGGATGATGGCTGGATGTCCATGTCATAGCCAACTCTTCTTCTTCAGCCGTTAAGGTTTGACGCTGGTACTGAGTATTGAGAATATTTGCAAGAAAATGAGCTGGAGATAGTGCTTGTCCCATTCTTTTTTAATGCTTGTAATTTAACTTTGTCATTGCATATTTCTCTTTTGAAGATCTCACTCCCTTCCAAAATTCAACAGTGTTAGCAATAAAATAGCTATTTCTCTGCATTTTGTTCAAGGCTATAGAAATAGGCATCAGGGTACTTGACATGTATTAAACATTTCTCTTAAGCCCAATGTTGTGAGAACTTTGGCTGTGACAGTGCCATCTATTTTTTCATTACTTTGTTCACAAACTGTCATCAGATTAGGTTTTGATATAGTGCTCAAAACCATCCACTACTGAGTTCCATCGGAGGTCTTGTGGGAGAGTTAGCGTGGTTCCTCCCACATTTTTCAGAGCAGCTGTTGCAAAGTGGTTGTTACAGAAGTATTTTGCAATTTCAAAAACATTAGCCTTTATTTCTGGAACACTGAAATCTTTGGCTCCGAGGTGCATTAAATGAACCCTGCAACTGTATGTTGTTAGCTTAGGACTCTCTTCTAAATTTCTTCTCAACTTGGATACATTTGCAGCATTGTCTGTGACCAAGATGCATAATAGACATTTGATATTTTTTTCCCACAGTTTGTTATAGCTTTTACTGGTACTTGTAAGTATTCTGCTATGTGTGCATTTCCTGATGTATCAATTGTTTCTGTAAGGAAGACATTCCCTTCTTCTCTTGTCACACAAGCACATACAACAGGATAATTGTGGACATTGCTCCACCCATCAAGACTCAGGTTAGTGATCAATGACTCCATGTCTAGTTGGCAGCTGGTATCAAGCGGAGTGCCCCAAGGGTAGGTCCCGGGGCCAGTTTTGTTCAATATCTTTATCAATAATCTGGAAGATGGTGTGGATTACACCCTCATCAAGTTTGCAGATGACACTAAACTGGGAGGAGTGGTAGATACATTGGAGGGTAGGCATAGGATACAGAGGAATCTAGACAAATTAGAGGATTGGGCCAAAAGAAATCTGATGATGTTCAGCAAGGACAAGTGCAGAGTCCTGCACTTAGGAAGGAAGAATCCCATGCACTGCGACAGGCTGGGGACCAACTGGCTAAGCAGCAGTTCTGCAGAAAAGAACCAGGGGTTACAGTGGATGAGAAGCTGGACATGAGTCAACAGTGTGCCCTTGTTGCCAAGAAGGCTAACCACATTTTGGGCTGTATAAGTAGGGGCATTGCCAGCAGATCAAGGGACGTGATCGTTCCTCTCTATTCGGTATTGATGAGGCCTTGTCCAGTTTGGGGCCCCACACTACAAGAAGGATGTGGAAAAATTGGGAAGAGTCCAGAGGAGGGCAACTAAAATAATTAGAGGGCTGGAGCATCTGACTTTTATGAGGAGAGGCTGAGGGAACTGGGATGGTTTAGTCTACAGAAGAGAAGACTGAAGGGGGATTTGATAGCTGCTTTCAACTACCTGAAAGGAGGTTCCAAAGAGAATGGCTCTAGACTGTTCTCAGTGGTACCAGAAGACAGACAAAGCCCTGGCTGGGATGATTTAGTTGGGGCTTGGTCCTGCTTTGAGCAGGGGGTTGGACTAGATGACCTCCTGAGGTCCTTTCCAACCCTGATATTCTATGATTCTATCATACTGTTCTCCAGATGTATTGTTAGTAAGAGTTGGTCCTTTTCTCTCCCTCAGTGGCTGTTCAAGGGACACTCTTGTAAAATAATAGTGTTTTAGAAAGAGAAGAGTTTAGAGGATTGATCAGGCAGGGCTAGAAGCAGATGGGGCCCGTTCAGGAAAAAGTCGCTGCATTATCCTTCCTGCCGACTGCAAGAGTGAGGGATGGTATTTATATCCCATCCATTCCTGTAGATGTTCTCTTTACTAGGATTGGCGGGCTGCACCTACCCGTCCACCTATGAATTTGGCAAAAGGACTGAGGGAACAAAATAATTTGGCAGAAAGACAGATGGATCTCATCACATGCTGAAGGATTTTTGGTCAACCCTTCATTCTCTAAGGATATACATCCCAGCCTAAAAGAGAAAATACAGCCCTCAACCACTGTATAAGTCCCTGTCTTGACAGTACCTGCTTCAATACTTGTCACAGAGATCTTAAGAGCCACTGAAAAAGAAATCAAGGTTCCCCAAGCAAATACAATTGGAACCACAGTTGACTTTGTCTCAGCTTTCAGCCTTGAAGTGGTAGTTTTAATGGGTTGGTTGAAGTCCCTATAGAACACACTCCTTGCTACCTTATTCTGGGAAACCCCATTCCTCCTTTCGGAGAAGTCTTACCCCATTATGCAGCACCTGGTAATATATAACCTCTGGCAAGTGGGTGTTGGAAATCATCCAGAATGGATATGCCATCCATTTCTCTTCTCTTCCCCCTCCCAAACACCCTTCCCCATCCCTCTTCAGGGACCTTTCTCACAAGAGTCTGCTATTTCAAGAGGCAAACCATCTCCTCTGCGTAGGAGCTATAGAAAATGTACTCCTACATTTCAGAGGCCAAGGCTTCTACTCTCATTACTTCCAGATATAAAAGAAAAAGGGAGATTGGAGACCCATACTGGATCTCAGAGCACTCAAGAGATATGTCAAAGCGCAGATATTAAAGATGGTTACCCTATCAATGATCATCCCAGCATTGGAAGAAGATGATTGGTTTTTGGCCCTCGACCTTCAAGACTCACGTCCACATTTCTATCATACCAAGTCACAGGTGTGCTCTCAGATTCATGCTGGGCCAGGACCAGTACATAGTACTTCCTTTCAATTTCTCATCAGCCCTAAGGGGGTTTGGCCAAGGTCCTCTCAGTAATAGCAGCCTACTTACATTCTCAAAGCGTAATGATTTATCCCTACCTGAATGATTGCTTTCTCACGGCACAGTCCTGCACAGAGGCCAGTGAGTCACTCAGACCACACAGGACCTGTTTCTGAATATGGGCCTACAGATCAAAGAACAAAAATCAACCTTAACATGGTTCAAGGCTAGAATGTATAGGAGCTGACTTTGACGCCATTCATGCAAGGGGACTCCTTCCACATCACAGATTTCTCAGTCTCTCTTCGTTGATAGAGACAGTATAGTCCTTAAAAGTATTGAAATAAACTTATGCCAATATGTGCACATTACCTCGTTATAACTGATCTGTACTAGTTGATTGCACCAATTTAGTTGTCTCAGTTTCTACGTCACTATGGCTAAATTGATATAAAAATTGATTATGCCTGCATTAAAGCCTTTCCGCTGAACAATCTTTTGCATGTAATAGCTTGGAATGCTAGTTGTTTTGCCTGTTGGATTTAATATTAAAATATGCTTTATAGTTGTCTTTAGTTTTTAACTTGGGCTATACAAACACCAGAACATGTAACATAATCCATTCCAATGTAAATCCTGCAAGACACCACATGCTAGTTTTCCCTTCCTCTCTGAAGATAGGTTTATTTTGTTCTCATGCTTTCATATTGTATTGATTGAAGTTTCTCAATTTCCCAATTCACTGGGAAGTATTAACTATTCCATTTTTTAAGTCATGTTAGACAGTAAGTATGTGTGTAATGCACCAGCTCTTTTGCCAACCTCTTCTGTTTTTCCTTCTTGGACTTCATCTTATTTTCCTAGAGTTGGTGTATAGAAAAAGGAATTTGATTCACTGAGCTGTCTGGGTGTCTCATGCATGCATTTCAAATGAAATAACTCCTAGCATGTGTAGGGCCCTATGTTTAGAGGTTGAAAGGTTTTACTTTATTTTTAGAGGAATAGTAGAAAAGGATGTGTATTTACTTATATTTCTACTTTGTAACATTTACTGATATACCAGGGGCAATTTTTGGTCCTAGCAGACATGTTTAAGGATGACGTCTTTAACCAGATACTTCTTCTAATTTTTCATTTAGTGAAACTGGTGAGTTGAAGCTCCATCCAAGTTTGTTTCTTTTGCTGTTGATCCTGGGCAAGCTGTATCCTTCTCCCATGGATGGCACTTATTCAGCTCTCAGTATGGCACCATTTGTTCCTTTTATTATGAGGTGAGATACATATTTCAAAATAATTTTGTATGCTTACTGGAAAACATTCTCTGGTGATTTTTTTTCATATGAAGAGAATCATAAGTTTTTTTTATATACTCTTCAGCATTATTCAAAATGCTTTGTAAATGTGTTAGTTTCCATTTAGTTGAAATAACTCATGAAAAAAACTGTTACTTTAATAGCTGTTTGCAGTGTTGTGGTAGCCATGTTGTGTGCCAGGGACAAGGTTTATGAGGCAATATCTTTTATTGGCCTAACTTCTGTTGGTGAAAGAGACAAGCTGGTGAGCTAGACAGCTGAAGAAGAGCTCTGGGTAGCTCACAAGCTTGTCTTTCACCAACAGACATTGGTCCAATAAAAGCAATAGCTTTTCTCTCACACCTGGTCTTTGTTACTATAATACTATATTAGATCAAAGTTCTTGATTACATATTAATACCTCTTTTATTTTCACTGGGTTAAGAAAAAGACTAGGGTAAACAAATCTCATGCCAGTCACTGCAGGGATCAGAGACACCTTCCCCTCGTGTACAGCATTGCACAATTAATTGGTTAACTGCATTGTGGGTATTTTTAACTTTCATCTGAAGTATGATGTATGGTATGGTCATGACCAGAGACTGTACTCTAGAATTGATGGATGAACTTGATTGACTATACTGTGATCACGACGGTAAATCTTATGCTGCTGATCTTTAAGAAGAATGTTTTCAACTCCTGCGGAATGGATTTAGAGGTTCATTTCCCATAAAAAATGATGGGAGTTGTATATTTAATCCACTATGCAGGGTGTGGGAAACATAATGCTAAAATTATTAATTGCTTCCATGTGGAGAGAGAATTATGGTTTTCAAATACTATTTTTGCTCGTGGGTAATATGATGAAAGAAAACAGGACTGGAGGTTGGGAAAGAAATGTGAATAGTTCTTAAGTATAGAGGAAGGCTTAAATGCCCTACCAGCTGCAGAAAGATAGATTTTAGAGTCCAAAATATTACTCCTTAAGATTGGAAAGTTCATTATTAAATCTATTAGAGCAGTAAAATAAGTTAAACATGTTTCTGTCCCAAGTCTTGTGATCATTATTTAAGCTGCTATTTATAGTGGAAAACAACAGTAGCTCTACCTGTTTCTCTCTCAGCAGATATGGCATTAAAGCACAGTGTCTTCTATCCCACAGCGTTGCTCAGTGTTTGTAGGAATAAACTCAGTTTACCACGTACTGTTTCTGAAACAAGAACTGAAATAGAAAGTTTATCTAAAATGTTTCTACCATTCCTGAATCTCAAACATTTATCTATAGATCCATCTAGAGGTGCATTTATTAGTTAGGTTACTTAAACTATATTCTGCCTTCATACCATATGTGACTTCACTGGAGTTTTATATATGGTCTAGAGCAGGGGTGGGCAAACTTTTTGGCCCGAGGGCCACATCGGTGTTGCAAAATTATACGAGGGGCCAGGTAGGGAAGGCTGTGCCTCACGAAATAGCCTAGTCCCACCCCCTATCTGACCCCCACCCACTTCCTGCCCCCGACTGCCCCCCTCAGAACCCACAACCCATCAGCATCCCCACTCCTTGTCCCCTGATCACCCTCACTTTAACTGCCCCCCCCAAAGTAAAAGTACCTCTTTCGTGAACATTTCTGATTCCTTTTAAGAGTGCAGGTGAAGATTGTTGTGAAATACAGTAAAACCTCGATTTAACGGACCTCAATTTAACGGACTTCGGATGCAACGGACAAAATTTCTGATCCATATCAGACTGCAACCCCTCCCTGCTGCGGCCCCGGTCCCCTTCGCTGCGGCCATCTGCTGGCTCCCGGCTGCCGCCCGGGTCCCAGACGCTGGCGGGCTGGCTGCTGGCTCCCAGGTCCCCCCGGGTCCCGCCAGTGGGCGGGCTGGCTGCTGGCTCCCAGGTCCCCCCCGGGTCCCGCCAGCGGGCGGGCTGGCTCCCGGGTCCCACCAGCAGGCGGGCTGGCTGGCTGCCAGCTCCCGCCCGGGTCCCGGCAGCGAGCGGGCTGCGGAGCTGCTGCCCCGACCCTGTGGCGGGCGGGCTGCTGCTCCGACAGCTCGGGTTGTTTTTTTTTTATTAAATAACGGACTTTTTGATTTAATGGACACCCCCTCGCCCGAATTAGTCCGTTAAATCGAGGTTTTACTGTAATTCTAAACGAGGATCAAAGAGAAAGTATAGTACCAAATGATGTTAATCAACAATATACTAAAACAGCATACGTTAGTCATCCTTTGAATTTCCCAATGTAGATATAATCATCTCTATATATGAAAGTGTGTGTATATAAGTACTTGGCAATCCAATCCAATTATAAAATGTAATTGCTATATTTTACACATGGTATAGTTTCATACAATTTCAAGTCCTGTAGAGCTCTAACACCACTTTTTATAGTGGATAGATACTATATATGCAACAAGAGAAAGAGGGAGTGAATGAACAGAATAATGTACGTAACTGATCTTTATCCCTACACACAATAAAGTGGCATTCATTTATTGATCCGAGAGAATGAACTGAGTACTTGGTGTGTTTGCAAGCAAACAGGCAGCTCCCTTAACAATACTGTACTTGCTTGGGAGATTTCTAATTAGGCTTTTGAAGAGTTTCAGTTAGCTAAAGTGGAATTTTCCATCTAGTGGGAGTAGATTTAAGGTCGCTCTGACCGTGCTGAAATGAATTGCACAATAGGAGCAGGATTAAATGTTGCAAGGACAAATCTTGGTCTCCCTGTAATACATATACTTTCTACTCCCTGCTAAACTAGGACATTTGATTGCCTATCTACAGTTCTATTATAAGTACTTGTTTTTTTCTCCAGATGTTTCATTTGGAAGAGAACACATTGATTCACAACTTATCATCTCTTTTAAAGATTTTTGAAAGAAGTTGTTTTAGAGCTAGATATGTCTGACATACTGATTACTTTTTAGCATGATGGAATGTACAGAATGTTTTTGATTAACGAGGGAGGTAATCTGGAGGTGACATTTTAACTATAAAACGAAAACACTTCAGAAAAAAATTCTTAGCTGTTAAAGTGATCCAAATTTGAATGACTCTTGTATCCATGCCCTCCTCAATACAGCATTATTCATGAAGTACATAGTGCCGAATATTCTTGGCTGAATTCTCTGTGGGTATAAATCAGTGTTCCTCCATTGACCTTGGAGTGGTAGTTAGAATCTAGCCCTCTAGTATTAAAGGCAGGTTTCAAAGCAGAATCATGAATAATAAAAATCATTGAAGGAAATACATTCTGTGGAGAAAGTTTAATTAATAATACAGAAATCTTGCTAAGAATTTCATTTTTTTTAAATGTCGGCATTGTTACATCGTGAAATCTGATGATTAGATCTTTCTATCAAAGCACATATTCTAACAGCTTAAATGGTTGGAAAACCCCATAAAAGAAAATCACAAGTGCCATTTTATTTTTGAAAGTGTGATGTTTCTGCTTGTCCTTGTTTCTGCTTTACGTTTGTGCTTTACGTTTGTCCAAGTATTGCTCTACTAGATTTTGATTTTGAATATAAAGTATGGTAAGCTTGGAGAAAGTGTAGAGGAATGGGGTGCTTGACTCGCATACACAGGAAAGGAATGCTACTCTGGGGATGGGGAGAAGTAGTGGTTTGCGATAAAGACCCGGGGGTGTGTGGGAGGGAAATGCAAGTGAGACTGGAGGCATGTGGCGATGGAGAGGCACAGGAGAGAGAGAGAAAAAAAACAGGACCGATAGCGGACTGGTTGGGCAAGGAGACAGGGACTGGGAACCAGGGTGGGAAGCTGCAAGCCAGAGTGGGAGGAGAAAGACTGAGTCAGGAAAGTGCTAGGTATGGTATAAGAACCTAAATAGAGAGTTACTTGTAGGTGGGCCTGGAAAAATAGCTGCAAGGTCTGTGTATGCGTGAATCCATACCTTTACTAAGAGGGTACTAAGGGTCTTCAGTATTAGTGATGGCACAGCATCTACATTTCAGGTCTGCAGCCTGCCTGGGGGATGGCGTGGAGCCCCTCCACTAAAGCTTGATTACTTGTGTTTTATGAAGTGTGTGTGAGAGATGGGCTATTTCGCATTAAGGATATGTCTGCTAAAGGGTGCTCTTTTCAACGTGAGATAACTAATTTCCAGTTGACACAGATAAACTGGAATAGGCTTGCACACTGTTAGTCTGGATACTCCACAAACATTTGTGGCCGGTTTGTGGCCTCAATTAACTCTGTTTTTTTTAAAAACAAACTAAAACCCTGTAATGTAGATGTACACAATAAGGTTTGAGCTACAGCTGTAGTACTACATAATTTAATATTCCAGAAATTAGCTACATTCTGAATTGTACTTATCCAAATAATAGACTGTAAGCAGGAAATAGCTAGCTGTTTTGAAACTAAATTAGACTAGCACAAAGTATTTTGTAGGTATATTGAATATTTGGCATGAACTACAAGCTTGATACAAGAGATCTAGTTCTTTGCAGTTAACAGTCTGAAAGGAGTTTCACTCCTAAGAGTCCTATCAAAAGCTAATCAGAGATTAATTAGCCTTTCGTGTGTGTCTGAGCCAATATTTGATAAACTATTTTAAGCAACATTACGGTATTACTGAAATATTATCTTGTGTATTGAAATACTTTTGTTCTAGTATACGAGCATGAATAGCAATGTATTATAGTTAATACTGTAACGTAATTGTTTATGGGCTAGGACAGGTCAAAGTGTACCTTGACTGATGTTTACTTGAAATTTAAATAGAATCACCTTCAATTGTGTCTTGTTGATGGTTTGTATATAGAATGAATTCCCTCTTAATGTGCTTTCTGATCAGTAAAATATTTTTTCTGATGTTGAATAATTTCACCATCAAGATACATAATCAATTTGTTCCCAAAACACAGTTTTTTAAATATTATAGGTATATTAAATGTGTATGCCGTAATCATTATCATAGCGCCTAGGAGCCCAGACATGGACCAGCTCTCTTGTGCTAAGTGATGTTCTAACTGTATTAATTGTGCTGACTTGCAGTTAACTGATTTGTCTCCCCAATTATTTTTCACTTCACTAACTTACAGCTGCCCTTCCAGTGTAAGTACTTTGTCTCACTGTCACCTGTATTTCTCTGTCCTTCCCCATGCATTTTCCTTCATCTATCGTCAGTCCCACCACTCGCCTTCCCAAATTCCCTGCATCTTCTCTGTTATCTTCATTGCTCTGTTCACCTCAATTCCATACATATAAGGGGAAAGATATCATCATACTGATGATTAACAGCTATCACTTCTGAACAACAAATTAAATTACTTTTAAAAACCATAGAGCCTCCAGGATCCCAGACAAAGCAGATAATCTCATTGCAACTATTGCGTTACTCCCCCTATAACTTATTGTTGTGAATCACTTATTTTGTTTCATCTAATCTTGGTTGTACCCTGTTTCCCCGAAAGTAAGACATCCCCCGAAAATAAGACGTACTTCCAGTTTTGCCTCTTGCTGTAATATAATGTAATGTAATTTTGGGAGCAAAAATTAATATAAGACACTGTCTTATTTTCGGGGAAACACGGTATGAATGTGTGAGTAAGGGTTTTCAGGATTGGTCACTTGAATTGTAAACTTGGAGGAGGGACCTTGGGCCCAATTTTTAGAAATTTTGAGCATCCATAACTGACATGGATTTTTTATTCAGACCACCTGTTAAAATTATCTATAGTGCCATGGCTCTTATTTATCTAAAGGAACCATAAGGCTCTCTAAATATTATTTTTTGTTGCTTTTCATAAACACTCTTCATTATTTTTAAAAGGAAATTATAATGAATCTTCATTAACAAGTGGTTCATTTTTTTCCTTTGTATTGTGGCAAATTGCTGGCCACTATTATGATGGGTCCCGTGCTTTCTCTTCTTGTGGGGGGTTCTTGCCCCTGAACAGGGTATTAACTGCCCCACTAGTATGCTAGAGGAGGGGGAGTGGAGAGGGAGGGACCCGGGCTCACCCTCTACTCCAGGTCCCAGCCCAGGGGCCCTAAGGATAGAGGTAAACCACTTGAACTAGCTATTCCTTCCCCTGGGCTACTTCCCTCTCCTACCCATCAGCTTGTGGGGCTTCCTGTCCTCTCTCTATACAAGCCAGGTGTCTCTTTACCTAGGGTCTGGGTCGTCTTGGTTCCAAACTCTCCTCCAAACTGCTCACTGCTCCAACTCCTCCAGGACTCCTCTCTGCTCCAACTCCTCCAACCTGCTCACTGCTCCAACTCCTCCAAACTCCAGGGACAGAGAAGAACCAGTTTCCAGACATTCCAAAGGAGGAGGAAACAATATAGTGCCTTCTTTGGGCAAAGAATCCACTTTCCCAGTAGGATTACATCCTGAGATAATGCTATTGTGCATAGTGTTGGCTCTGTGGGTATGGCATTTAACTGCTGCCCAGGTAATATTAAAAGAAAGGGTAAACCGGTAATATACCATTTCTCTTGATTTCATTAAACCTATGCATTTGTAAAGAAAAAAAATGCAAATAATTATTTCATAGTGGATCAAATGACAAATACAGAGTAGGCAAAGTTGAAGACCTTAAAGGTTTGATGATATCCCCTTAAGGAAAAATATTCTTTCATTGATTTTCTTTAATATGGAAATCAGAGGAATATTTAATAGTGAGGATGCACCACAAAAATATTTATTTATTTTTTTTACACCTAACTGTATAACATAGCTGTAGCATTGCTACCTTCAAAATTTGATTACCGTATGTTCCGGCGTATAAGACTACTTTTTAACCCCCAAAAATAGTATCAAAATTAGGGGGTCGTCTTATACGCCGGTAACAAAAAAAAAAACCCACACAAAAAGCGGTGTGCCCCACTCTCCCGTCCCCGCCGCGGGCGGGCTGCTTGGGGGCGCCCCGCTCTCCCGTCCCCGCCGCGGGCGGGCTGCTTGGGGGCGCCCCGCTCTCCCGTCCCCGCCGCGGGCGGGCTGCTTGGGGGCGCCCCGCTCTCCCGTCCCCGCCGCGGGCGGGCTGCTGGGAGCGCCCCGCTCTCCCGTCCCCGCCGAGGCTGCTCTCCAGCGGGGACGGGAGAGCGGGGCGCCCCCAAGCAGCCCGCCCGCGGCAGGGACGGGAGAGCGGGGCGCCCCCAAGCAGCCCGCCCGCGGCGGGGACGGGAGAGCGGGGCGCCCCCAAGCAGCCCATCCGCGGCGGGGACGGGAGAGCGGGGCGCCCCCAAGCAGCCCGCCCGCGGCGGGGACTGGAGAGCGGGGCACACGCGTTTTTTTTTTTGTTTTGTTTGTTTGTTTGTTTGTAATCCGGCGGGCGAACTCGAGGGTCGTCTTATACGCCCCGTCGCCCTATACGCCGGAATATACGGTAATATATTATGTCTTACAAGAGGCAATTTAGCAACTTAAAAATGAAGATGTATGAATAAAGTCTGGAGCAAAATCATTCGATCTGATCTGAAAGATAACTAGAAGCTTTTACTTCATTTTTGTGAATTTCATTTTTGCAGGAGTTCTTTCACTCAGAACAAACAGTATGGTTTGGCTGGTAGCTGAATTTTAACATGACTGTTTTTTTTCTAATAACTTAATCCACTGCAAATTGAGCACTACAAAAAAATAACTTTTGTGTTCCTGAACAATTATTTAAAAACCAAGTGAACTCTTTGGTTAACGTTGAGTAAGGCTGGCAAGTGGTTGTCCCAAAGACTAAAGTTCAATGTTCGTTTAATTGCCATGATGTATTTGATATGACTTAGTGACAAATCTCATCAACATAAAAGGACACTATTAACTTTTTTTAAAATTATTTTTTAAAATGTTTAAAATCATTTTCTTATCAAAATAACCAATTGAGTCTGATAGAGTATGCTTTAAATAGCATGTACAGAATTTTTTCTGTGTTTTTTAAAAAAACTTTTATACAAATATTTATTGGAGAGCTTTTTCCTGCTCCTGCTGGAGTAAAGAAGGTTGAATTGGGTTGAATTTGAGATCAACGCAGTGGTGTCCCTTCTTGCTCGCCTCAAGTGCACATTTGTTGTTTATTTGGTTCCTAATACCCTATTTCATGGCTTGGTGAAAGTAGTACACTTAAGAGTACTCCAGACCAGTGTGTGTGAATGTGGTACCACTATTCTAGTTCATGAGATAGAAAGTGCAACTAACTTATTACCACCCAAACAGTGAAACTTATTATACATAAAATACTGTCAGACACCGGAAACAAACTAAAAATAGAGGAGATTTTTCTGCTAATCTTTCTCAGTCAGCAGTTTTTGGAATTGTAACAATAACTAGTACAAAATGTTCATGTGGAAACATGATTTTTCAAGTTAACTCTGTTCCTTTATATTTCTGTGACACCGCTAATGTGCAAATAGTGTGAAAAATGTTTTATGGTTAATTTAGTAATCTGAGAATTGGTGAAAATGAGTGCTGCAGAAAAGGAGCAGTTATAAGTGGAAGTAAAGGAAACCATGCATATAAGGAACACCTTACATTCTTTTATAAAAATATATTTGAAGTGCTTTTACTTTTCTTCTAGACTAATGTCCTGTCATTTTTACCATTAGAGTAATTAACTGAATGCTTTGAAGTGTGCTGGGGAGTGTAAAACCTTTTTATACCTAGCACAAGATGCTGATATAATTTATGGATTCAATCTTGCCAGTTTTAGCTGGTTTGTTCAGGATCTGAATATTTTCTAAGGTTGGCCAGTGCAGTGGAAATATGTTGAATCCATAATTAAACTTACTAGAGTCTGTTCAGATTTATTGACTTTTTGTTCTTGATCATGAACTGTTTGAGGTAAAAATGTTACATTCAATAGTTCTTGATGTATGTAGATGAACAGTACTGGTTTTCACATGAAGTACGTATTTTGATAATTGTGTTTAGAACTAAGATGTACTGACAGTGGATGGATACAAAATTGAGATTCTCCATAGGTAGAAAGAGAGTACAGTAAACCCTCGATTTTGCGGACCTCGATTTAACGGACTTCGGATTTAACGGACAAAATTTCCGGTCTGTATGTCATGTGAAAATTAACACCCAGGCTGGCTGTGGGCTGAGACCCCAGTTTACAAAGGGCCAGCAGGGGAAACCCCAAAACGACCCCAGGCTAAGTGCTCAACCCAGTGCCGTTTTAGGGCTTCCCCTGCCTAACCCTGTTAGACGTCCCGGTTAATCCGCAGCCCGGTTAACCCGAGCCCGGATAATCGGGAGACTACTATATAACGGACTTTCGGCTTTAACGGACACCCCCTCGCCTGAATTAGTCCCTTATATCGAGGTTTTACTGTAGTGTATTGTTTGAGGATTTTGCAAACTTTTCCAGTTGACTAGTATTTTGAGGTGTAATAAAATGAGGATGGATGAACTAGAATGTTTGTTAGATGTTTTATAATTGGACTGAGACATGATTTCACAATTTCCCTGTGATTCTTTACAAACTATGTCCATAAAGAATATCGGATCCTTCAGACACAGATTAAGTATTTTTCAAATCTAATGAAATGCACTGTTTTCATAATTGACTCTTGAAAAATGGTTCCTTAACATGGCCCAATTTTTACTGAGGTCTAACCCTCTAAATTTAGGTTTCGCAACACAACAGTGTATTGTTTTACATTCTCAGGGCCTTCTCAGCCATTAGAAGCTGATTAACTTTAAAAATCTCAAAAAAGTTTATATTCTGTTGAATACTTTGAAATCTCTGAATACCACAAAGTGTTGTGAAACAACTAGTTTACAACATGATGAATTATCTCCGTCCCGAGCCAAGTCCTTGGAAGAAGCAAATAGAGTCCTCCCCTCTCCTTTTACCAGCCAAAGGACTGCAAAGTCACAGCACCTGAACTATTTTTGATTGGTTATTCATTTTGTCAGAATGACTGCCTGCAGTCTAATCCAGAATCCAGCACATAGACTAATCTGAAGAGCAATCAACTTTCTTCTTCGAAAGGCTCACCTATATACAGAATGGTCTATATGGGACCCAGGATGAGGTAAGCAATCACAAAATAAACAGCTCAGCAGGAGATTGGTCAGTTTGCACAAGTAGCGGTCTGTAACATTGGAGTTACTACCTGAGATGTAGATTGTGCCCTTCTGGCTGGTGAAGGACAACAGAGAATATTCAAGCCATCTACCAACACAAATTGTCAACATTTCCTTCCACAAAGGCTCCTAACATGCAGTGATCCAAGTAATACTTAAGAAACAGCCGCCCACCATCCTCACAACCTAGTTACTGGTATATTCCCAGGGACTCTAAACTAGCATAACCTACAGACTTATGGCCACAGATAACCTACTAAAAAGCATGAAGGCACTAGGGTGACCAGATAGCAATTATGAAAAATCAGGAGGGGGTTGGAGGATAATAGGAGCCTATAAAAGAAAAAGCCCCCAAAATTGGGACTGTCCCTATAAATCGGGATATCTGGTCACCCTAGAAGGCACATTAGTCAAATTCTAATTGTTCAGGGAAAATAGTATTCGTTGTCCATTGTTTGTCCATATAAAAATGTTGTTACATGTGTTACAGTACACTCTGTATGGAGAAGAAAGTGTTCAAAATGAAAAATACAGCATTTAAGCCTTCATTACAATGTCTCTCACTGACCCCGTATAGCTTCCTGCTCTCACCATTACTTTGTTTTATAATTCCACAGACATCTACTGTTAATATTGGAAGTGTTCTTCAAAAAGTTTGAGTTCCTTTTTTTGCTCTGTTGAATCACTTTCCAAACCACCTAAGTAATTTAGGACCATATGTCCTATTGAGTTGTCCTCCTTAGTGTATTAGATTTTCAAAAGTGCCTAAGTGACTATTTTTAATTTGTCCCTTAAACTTTCTCAGGTTTAGCGCTGCCTCTGTGGAAATGAGTGCAGGACAGGGACAGACAGGAAAATAGCTATCCACCAGTGAGAAAAGTGTCTACAACTTTCTGGTTTATCTCCATTGTGTTGCCAGGATTTCAGAGAAATCTTCAGTATCTGTACTATGAATTATTATTTTTTGAATAGTCAGGAGTGCCACAGTTTTTAAGTTTACCCTCCAATACAAAGGTTAAATACTTAGAGTACAACCAGTGAGGAAGCTTATTTGACTAATAAAGCTCATGGTAACAAGCCAAAAAGATTTTCCAGCTGCTACTTGTATATTTTTATTTGTTTATACAACGTCAGGAAGAAAATCCCCCAGATGAATTGAGCAGAAAGATCAAACTGAGATTAAAATGAAATCCTGTTTGTTAAATCCAACTTCATTGCTAATGAAGTGTATATGTTCTTTATTTATTTTTAACCTTAAAGTACTAGGTTTTACTACAGATGCAAATAGAGTTAAAATAATTGCCACTGTCATTTTTGTCTTTAAAGATTTCCTGATTTTACTGGTCAGATCATTTCCCATGTTCATTGTAAATTGCCAGGAGGAAGAAGTATTTGTATAGACAGGTGCTCTGGAGTCAGATATTGTGTGGGTCTCCTTTGTGGATGATATAACAAGGAAGCAAGACTTGCCACTCAAAACTGGAATTTTATTATTTGTTTACATTTGCCCCGACTCTTCTGTTTGAGCTCATTCCTCCTCCCATTTTCCGATAAAACTCTTTTGAGTTGTTACTGATAACAGGTGATGGCTGAGTGAGAGACAATAGCAGTCAAAATGTCACAGTCCTTGAGTCTAAGGTAGCCCTATTGGTTAAGGAATAAACAATGTGGGTATACATTATGAAGTTCATTTGTAAACCTCTCGTGGTTAAGGCATGAAGCCAAGTACCTTCAAAACACCTAAGATGTATAGATCAGGTGCCTTCAGGCAGTCAAGCTCATTGAAAGGTTACTAATGGTCACCCTGTGTGACCATTAGTAACCTGTGTTTAAAATTAGTATTGTGTTTTAAAATGAGAGAGAGAGAGCTTTTGGCATATTACCAATAGTATATTTTGAAAAAATAAATATTTTTCAATGCATTCCTATGCTAGAAAATGTAGTTCCTCGGAAAGGGAACAAATCTAAGAGAAGTTTTTTCTTATACAGAAGAACCTTCTTAGTACTGATTTTGTTTTTCTGAAAAGAAAATAATTGTAACAGAACTCTGTGTTTTTATTCTGTTTCTCAGTAAGCATTTAATATAGTGCTATCAGGAGGTTTCATATTATTAAGATTTCAGTACTTTTGCACATATGTATATTACCATATATTTACTTATATACTGTTAGATTATATCATTGTTTACATGTGTCAAGGTAAACAAACTGCCTTTTGTTATGCAGTCTCCTTCATTTTTAAAGTTTTGATTATCTAAGTCCAAAAATTGAGCCTTCCCAAGTGGGTCTTCAGGTCATCAGCGTATGTTAGCAAGGCTCTGTTATACAAGAAATGACATCAAAAGGTTTAGAGGAAACGGTGAGAGCCATATCTAGTAGCAGATTTCCATTCCAGACCACTATGCCTGACGACCTGCACATTGCAGGCCACAAAACCTCACCCACGTATTCCTGTAATAGACCCATGACCTCTGCAAGAGTTACTTAGTGCCCCAAATCATGATTTAAAGACTTCAAGTGACAAAGAAGCCACCATTTATTCGCATTTAAACCAGCAAGTGATCCATGTTTCAGAGGAAAGCAAAAAACTCCGAGAGTTTCTACCAATCCGACCTGGTGGCAAATTCCTTCCTGACCCTAAATATGGTGATCAGTTAGACCTCTGAGCAAGTCAGCAAGGCCCACCTGCTAGACACCTGGGAAAAAATTATCTGTAGTAACTCAGTCCTCCACATCTAGTGTCCCATCTCTGGCTGTTGGAGATATTTGTTACTTGCAGTTGCAAATGGGCCACATTCCATTATAGGTAACCTTGCCATACCATCCCCTCCATAAACTTATCAAGTTCAGTCTTAAAAGCAGTTAGATGTTTTGCTCCAACTGCTCCCCTTGGACAGCTGTTCCAGCACTTCTCAAAGTAGAAACCGTTGTCTTAATTTCAAGCCTAAACTTGTTGATGGCCAATTTATATCTATTTGTTCTTGTGCCAACATTGGAGCTTGACTTAAATAACTCCTCTTTCTTCCTGGTGTTTATCACTCTGAGGTTTTTATAGAGTGGAATCCTATCTCCCCTTAGCCTTTGTTTTGTGAGGCTAAACAAACCAAGTTCCTTAAGTCTCTTCTCATAAGATAAGTTCTCCATTCCCTCCATTCCTCTGATCATCCTAGTAGATCTTCTCTGCACCTGTTCCAGTTTGAATTCATCTTTCTTAAAATGGGAGAGCAGAACTGCACACACTATTCCAGATGAGATCTCACAAGTGCTTTGTATAATGGTAATATCACTTCCGTATCCCTATTGGAAATACCTCACCTAATGCATCCCAGGTTCTCATTGGCCTTTTTCACAGCCACATCATCCTGTGATCAACCAGTACAATGGTCTTTCTCCTCTGTTGCTTCCAACGGATGTATCCCCTGCTTGTTCCAGAAATTCTTGTTGTTAGTCCCTAAATGCAAGGTCTTGCACTTTTCTCTATTAAATTTCATCCCATTTCTATTATTCCAGTTTTCAAGGTCACTCAGATATTCTTGTATGATAGTCCGGTCCTTCTCTATAGTGGCAGTACCGTGCAACTTCGTGTCATTTGCAGATTTTAACAACACACTCCCACTTTTTGTGCCAAGGTCATTAGTTAAAATGTTGAATCAGACTGGTCCAAGATCTGTCCTTGAGGAACTCCACTAGTAAGCTCCCTCCAGCCTGACCATTCACCTTTCATTATTACCCATTATAGTCTCCCATTTAATTAGTTCCTTGCCCACCTTTTGATACTCATATTAATCCCCACCTTCTCCAATTTAACTAATAATTTCCCATGTGGAACTTTATCAAATGCCTTCCTGAAATCCAGGTAGATTAGATCTACCATTTCCTTTTGTCTACAAAATCAGTTATCTTCTCAAAGAGATCAGGTTGGTCTGGTATGATCTACCTTTTGTTGTACTTTATCCCAATTATCATTTACCTCTATGTCCTTAATGACTTACCTTTCAAATTTTGTTCCAGGATCTTCTAGTCCAAACTAATGGGCCTTTAGTTTTCTGGATCACTTTTCCCCCCTTTCTTAAAAATGGCTACTGTGTTAGCAATTCTCCAGTCACAGAGTATGACCCCAAGTTTTTGGATTCATTAAAAATCCTTGCTATTGGTCTTGCAATTTCATTTGCCAGTTACTTTAATATTCTTGGATGGAGATTATCTAGTACCTCCTATTTGCTCTCATTACATTGTTTGAGTTTGATGTGGTAATTTCTTCTTCCATATCCTTATTTCCATTAGCCACCCTGCCACTACCTCTATCCTCATTCCACTTACTAAAAACAGAAGCAAAGTATTTGTTTTAGCGATCACACTTCTTTTCTTTTTTACTTATATGGCTAAAGAACCCTTTTACTATTTGTTTTATCTGAGACTTCGTGGTGTGCGCTCCCCAAGACTCAGGGCAGAGTGTAATGTTACAATTTAACTATTTATGTACAATAATAGGATTGCTGGGTTTTGTTAATTTTTCTTCCTTTCTGAATTATAGTATTTGCTCTTGGGAGTTCGGTGACATTTGTACGAGTGTACCAGGGCGCACACATGCTGGGTAAAATCCTGGCCCCATTGAAGTCAATGGAAGTTTTGCCATTTGCTTAAAGGAGGCAATAATTTCATTCCTTGAGTAGCTTCATTGAAGTAAATGGGGCTACCTGGGAGTAAGGTACTACTCAGTGTGAGTTTGTGTGGTAGAATTTGGCCCTAAACAATAATACGTTGGTACATTTAGGAGCTTATCACTGTTAGACTATTCAGGCATTACTGCATATATTTTACTGGAACCAAAGTCTGCATTTCTGCTCTCCCTTCAACTGCAAAGCTTCCCTGCAACCACTGTGGAAGAATTTTGGAAACTATCTATGGAAACTGTCTGTGGAGCATACTTTGTAGCGCAGCTCTGGCAAGTGAAACTCTAAGCAGCAGTACAGTATTTAGGAGATGAGATGGCAGCAGGAGAGGATCCTCCAATCAATGCCCTTCACAACAGGGGCATGGCAACAGGTGGAGCAATTACAGCCTTAACAGTTGTGGAGCATCTTTCACTCAATGGCTTGGAGGGTAGTGAGGATCCATTTTCCTCTGCTCGGTGTGGAGCCCATCTCAGGTTGCATATTGTGTGGGACCTGGCATCTCAGGTTGCATATTGAAGCCAAGATTGTGACCTTTTAAAACAATTAATTGATTATATTATTGGTTGTTTAAAAATAGTTTTTTACATTTTAAAAATGTGTTGAAAAAACAGTGTATAAGCAGGTTTTCATAGCAGAAGCCCCAGCTTTTACCCAGCATTATCTGATGAAAATATATTATAGACGTGGTCCATTTGAAATATTTTTTTGGTCACCATTCTCTCCATTCCATTAATAATGTTCATTTAATTAAGTGGTGGTGGTGGGGGGTTGTGCATGTGTAGGGCTGGGTTGTGAAGTAATGATTTTGCCAAATCTCACTACAACACAGAACATAAGAACATAACATAAGAACATAAGAACGGCCATACTGGGTCAGAGAAAAGGTCCATCTAGCCCAGCATCCTGTCTACCGACAGTGGCCAGTGCCAGGTGCCCCGGAGTGAGTGAACCTAACAGGTATGATCGAGCGATCTCTCTCCTGCCATCCATCACCCCCCTCTGACAGACAGAGGCTAGGGACACCATTCATTACCCATCCCGGCTAATAGCCATTTATGGACTTAGCCTCCATGAATTTATCCAGCTCTCTTTTAAACCCTGTTATAGTCCTAGCCTTCACAGCCTCCTCAGGTAAGGAGTTCCACAGGTTGACTGTGCGCTGTGTGAAGAAGAACTTCCTTTTATTTGTTTTAAACCTGCCGCACGCCAATTTCATTGAATGGCCCCTAGTTCTTCTATTTTGGGAACAAGTAAATAACTTTTCCTTATTCACTTCCTCCACTCCACTCATAATTTTATATACCTCTATCATATCCCCCCTTAGTCTCCTCTTTTCCAAGCTAAAAAGTCCTAGCCTCCTTAATCTCTCTTCATATGGGACCCGTTCCAAACCCCTAATCATTTTAGTTGCCCTTCTCTGAACCTTTTCTAGTGCCAGTATATCCTTTTTGAGATGAGGAGACCACATTTGTACGCAGTATTCAAGATGTGGGCGCACCATGGATTTGTATAAGGGCAATAAGATATTCTCCGACTTATTCTCTATCCCTTTTTTAGAAAGAGGAGGATTGGGAACATAGTGTTCAAATATCTGCTTGTGTTGATAGTAAATTTTATAAATATATCCAACTAGAATAAGTATTTACAAATATATAATTCTTGTATGTGTAAAGTTTTATATTTTGTTCAGCAGGTAATGCAATGTTATTGAGAAAATGACAGAAAATAATTATTTTTATTTTCAACTAGTGAAAAGTGGTTGTATAGGTTTTCTGCATCTGACATTTCAGAGAAAATTGGAGAGATGACCTTTGAAAGTGCATAACCCAATAGGGCTACTCTCAATAGGGTTACTTGTGTGCCTGGTTGTTTGCAGTATTGGATATAGGGTATAATTTTCCAAAGCACCTTTATTGACTTTCAATGAGACGTAAGCTCTGAAGTGCTTAAGTCATTTCTGAAAATGGAATTCAGGCTCCTGAGTTTAGGCACCTGAATTTAGGCACTTGGGAACTTTTATCTTTAACATGATTTTTTTTTGTCTACAATAACATATACTGTGGTTACTTCTTGCGTTACCTTAACAAAGGTAATAAACAATCTGGCAATAATTGTCATATGGAAAAATTGTACAATGTTTTGTAAGAGTGCTTATTGCAAATTGTTTTAAACAGAAACATAGGACATAGTTTAAAAATGAGGTTACTTAAAACTGCTTGGAAATCTATACTTGATTATATTATTAGGAAAAAAATATAGACTTCTTTTCCATTGTATTTAATTGCATTACATTTGGAGAGGGAGAGAACCCCAAACCCTCTGAATCATATGGTTTTGGAAAATACCTTTGCACAGGGTATCTGCCTGCAGCAGACTCTGGCTTTTTCCCCATTTACCATTATTTCTTCTGAATTGAGGCCAGATTCCTTTGGGAAATTAGTTTGCAAAAGGTCATGAACAGAATGAAGGGGATTCTTTAGTATACAGTTACTGCTAATTAGAAACTAAACATCTGTAACCATGTCAGAGTTATTTGTAGCTGAAAAGAAACATTTATATACAAGATTCCGTCTGCCAACATAAAACATAGTATAGCACGAATACAGGAACAGTTGTAGACAAATCACTTTCTGCTGTGCTGAGGTTATTGTCTAGTAGAACTGAAGCATTCTCATTTAAAAAACAGAAGTTCTTATTAGCACTAAACCAAATATGTTCCTATACTTGCCAATGCAGGAGTAAAGATTTTACCATATGTGGCCAAAAATACCATATGCAGAAAGGGTTAGACTATGACTAGGACTGACCCAGTATCCTTTTCACATGCTTGTGTATAAGACATCCATTGTCACACTCCTTGCATTTCCCTGGAGCAAAAGGACTATCCTCTCTTAGCACCTATATAATTCAAGTCACCTAAAGGAAATGTGGACGAGATGGGGATGTGGAGAGGGGAGCATGCTGCACCATCCAGAGGTTGTACCTAAGCTCCGGGAGAGAAAGTTGCAGCTCCGACAGCAGTATAGCTGCTCTGCACTTCCCCCAATACACGCTTGTATCTTCAGGGTATAATTTGGTCTAAAATGGACACATTGTCAGATACATGATGCTGTTAACTGAGGCAATGTCTACACTGCAAAGTTAAGTTGACATCATGTAATTCAACATCGAGACTCCGATTTAAGCAAGTTGATCTTGTGTGTTCACACTGCACTCATTGTGTCAGCAGAGTGCATCCTCACTAGTAGGGCTTAAATCGACAGACTGATCACTGCACTGTGGGTAGCTTTCAAGGAACTGTGTGAATAACTTTCCCCAGCCCTTAAGCACAGCATTACTAAAATAAGAGCTGCTTTCACAGTGGAGAAGCAAGTGGCAATAGCTCTGTGGAAGCTTGTGACGTCAGACTGCTACCAGTCAGTGGGGCATCAATTTGGAGTGGGTAAATCTACTATGGGATCTGTTGTGATCCAAGTTTCCAGGACTATCAACATGCTTCTGCTAAGAAGGGTAGCGACTCTGTGCAACGTGCAGGACATAGTGGATGGTTTTGCCATTATGGGGTTCCCTAACTGCGGTGGGGCGATAGACGGAAAGTGTATCCCTATCTTGGCACCAGACCACATTGCCGAAGAGTACATAAACTGAAAGGGAGTACTTCTCAATGGTGTTGCAAGCACTGGTGGATCACAGGGGCTGTTTCACCAACATCAGCATGGGATGGTCAGGAAAGACGCATGACGTGTGCATCTTTAGGAACACAGATCTGTTCAGAAAGCTGCAAGTAGGAACTTTCTTCCCTTTGTGGTTGGGCCCCTGCAGGGAGTCTCATCCCGACCCCTACCCCGTGGCTGGACAGCTGCAGGGTCCCCCAGCCTCCTATTGCAACTGGGTAGCTACGGGGTCCCCCCCCCCGGAAGTGGAGACTGGGAGCTGCGGGGCCTGAGAGCAGCCCTGCGGGAGAAAATGTCACGGAGGTCAATGGAAGTCACAGATTCTGTGACATAATCGTAGCCTTATCCATGATGAGCTGTGCTGGCGAACTCCCCACACTGATTAAACAGGAAATGAAAATTCAAAAGTTCCTGGGGCTTGTACAGGGGAGCGGCTGTTTCCTTGTACCCGGCTGATGTGCAGTGGAGTTGAAAGTTCTCCAGAGTGGTCACAGCGAAGGACTGTGGGATACTTCCTTGAGGCCAATTCATTCAAATGACACAAAGCAGTGTCTACACTATCCCCTTGTCAACCTGCAGATGTCAAATCAAGCGCTCTGCCTCTCGCGGAGTTGGAGTACAGAAGTTGACTCTTCGGGTCATTTAGGTCGGTGGAAGGGTCTTGGTAGTGTAGACACTTACATTATTAAATCGACCTAGCACAGCTTATGTCGACCTAACTTTGTGGTGTAGACCCAGGCCTAAGTGTGTCTGCTGTGTACTAATCAAGGCCTTTTTATGCATTTGTTTTAGGAACATAAGTCCTATTGAAAGTTTACGCTATGTCAATCTTGTTCATTTACATGTGTATTAGGCATATTGAGAATCATAATTTTAGTAAAATTAATAAATTAGCATGTTCAAATTCATGGTTACTGTTTGTCATTAGTAACATCAATGGGCAACACAGACTGCTGCTACTAAACAGCTGGGTCTATGGTCCCATTATGTTTTTGTCTCTTAAAAGACAAGGACATTTTTGAAAAATAGAATCTAGTGTGGATGTATTTAGATATACATAGCTGGAATTACACCCTATCAGTAGCTAGAGAAAATATTATAAAAGTATGTTTTGTAAGGAACATGTTTTGATTTAGTTTTCACTGTGTTTAGTCATGTATTTTGCATTTTTATTTTAGAATTAAAATATTGATATTTGGAATAAATGTGTAACTGTTATTTTTTAAGTAATAGTAATGCATTCACTGCATGTGAATGACAGACATGTTTCTCCTTTTTCTAGATGTGGCCACTCTCCTGTGTATCGTTCACGTGAGATGGCGGGCCGAGCCCTTGTTCCATTTGTTATGATAAACCAGATACCACATACAGTACAGTCTCTGCTTGCTGGGCTTCCACAATGCACCAATACACGCATACGACAGAATTCTGTTCATGGAATGCTTCTACAAGTAAGTTCTCCTTTTGTTTAATGTGATGTAGTTATAGTTCATGGTGAGTAGAGAAGCACTTATTAAGCAGTGTATGAAAGCACTTTACAAATCAGTTGTCTAAGATTATAAATATAGGAAGCCAAATTCATAGATGATGTAAATGTTGATATAAATCACAGTTTGGTAAATTAGTGTTCGTTGATTTAATACACATGTAAAAGGGGAAGAAGGACAGATTTGTAAGAAACAGCAATCTACAGGAAGGGCCTACGATGATATACAGTAGACTCTCGATTATCCAGGATTGGGTTAATCAGAATGTGGATTAACCAGGATGTCAAAAAAATATGCAGAACTCGCAGGGTCAGCTCTGGCTTTGTTGCCACCACAAGCACACACAAAAAAACAACCCCGCCGGGGCACAGGGCAGCCAGTGAACCAACACCTCCTCCCACCGGCGCAGGATGGCTGGTGAACCAACCCCGCTCCCCATATTTCCTATGGATGGTGATTATCCGGGATTTTATAATCGAGAGTCTACTGTATGACAGCAATGCCATTAATATAGAGTTTTTCATCTTTGACTCTCAGAATGCTTTTAAGAAGTGGGAAAATATCATTCTTCCCATTTTACACATGTGAACATTTATGTGCAGAGAGGTTAAGTGACTTGCCCAAGGTAACACACCAATTCTGTGGCAGGTCACAGTCACCCACTCTCATATCCTGTCTGTTGATCCTTCTTACTTATCTGACGCATTTTTCATGATCCTTTTGGTTGTCTCTCTTGCCACAACCTCACCTTGTTGTCCTCTTGACATGTATACTTATACCCACTTCTTCTTACACACTGACTTATGTAACTTACATTACCAGTTAAGAAACATCAGAATTTGGTTCCCTATGTAGAAATGCTTAAATATCCTGTAAATAAATATTTAATGGAATCCATAATTGAAAAGAAATACTGAAAATAATGAAAAACTGAAGTTAAAGAATACGAGATACAGGTACTTGAATTAAATTTATGATACCGTATTATTCCAAAAAATTCTTGGCGTCCAAAAAAACAGAGAGAGATCCTCCCAGTCAGAAATAATGATGTTTAAGGATTTAACGTCTGTATTTCCATTCTGTTTCTAGAAATGTGCTCTTGATCCTCTTTTTGTTTTTGATTTTCTTTTTTGAACTATTAGGATATAGCACTGTAAATAGACATTATTAGGTTCAAATTAACTTACAAAATGTTGGTTTCTTATACAGCGTCCATTTAAATAGTACCGTGTTTCCCCGAAAATAAGACAGTGTCTTATATTAATTTTTGCTCCCAAAATTACATTACATTATATCACAGCGAGAGGCAAAACTGGAAGTACGTCTTATTTTCGGGGGATGTCTTACTTTCGGGGAAACAGGGTATATCCTGAAATTCTTTATGAAAATTCCCTTCAAAACTGTTAATAAGTTTGGGGTTTTTTGTTTGTGTTTTTGCTCTTCTGTAAACATTTTAAACGTCTTTTTATTGCAAGAAAAACTGAGTACTGGGAAAGAGTAGAACTGACTGTATACAAAAGTGCTATTAAAATGCACAAAGTAAAGAAATTTAAAAATTAGAGAAACATTTGTTCCTCTAATGTTTTGGTAATAGTAATCTTAGTAATATAGTAATTTTGTAACTATAGTAGATTTAAAAAAACTTTTACGCAGACATGGCTTTCAGCTTGGTCATATCTTTTTTAAAGACAAAGAGAGAACTTTTTATTTATGTTGGAGAAACTTCTTGGGACACGCAAGTATCACGACTACATGCTCAATGAGCTTCACATGCTTTCTTGTCTTTGATATGGTGATTGTTTCTGAAGGAATGAGCTATCAGTTCAAGATAGCGGTGGCAAAAATGAAATAGTAAAGGACACCCTCAATGCATTCTTTTCTATAGTAATGCATTTTCTTTCACATTTTCACTCAGAATTGTGCTGTTTCTTGTAAAATGGTAATACCCATTTTATAATTTTTTCCCAAATTGCATTTTTGCAGGATTTCCAGAAGGTAGTCCATCTAATGCAACAGACCCCTTTTTCACACTAAAGACAAAATGATTTTAAATTATTTCATCGACTTTGAGTGGGAAATACTTAGTAATCTGCTGACAATTTCTCGTGAGGTTTATTCCCATTCTTTTAGCAATGACCTTTGTCAGATTTTGACATTTATGTTTGACAAATCATTTGCATAGGGAGATATGAGTTGCCATATTGGATTAGACCAGTGCTCCGTATGCTTCCATGTCCTGTCTTGGGCAATAAACAGCACAGTTGCTTCTGAGAAAGGTGTGACATTTCCATAATGGACAATTATCTAGTAATTTCCCTATACGTGAAATTTCTTAATCATATGATAGTAGTAGTTGCTTTCTGTCCTGAACCAGGAGTGCTGCCATCTCTTGTAAATTTTAATCACAGTATATGATATCTTATTTCTTCTGACCGAAGGGTATATTGATGGGGTTCAGAGTGGCAGGCCAGTTCTATTTGTACAGAAGTGTTAATTAGACTTGTCATATTTGGGGATGGGTATTTTAAAGTGCTTTATAGTTTTAAGACATTATGGTGCTGGGATTTTGTGGTTCCCAGTAAGTCAGAGGCCAGGCAGAATCAAGGATTTTTGATATTTTATTCAATGCGATTCAGTTCAATTCGATTCAATTCAATACAATGTGTACATGGAGGGAAAGCCCCTGTTAACAAGAAACAGCCAGAGTCTCTCTAACCCGAAGGCCCTCCCTTTCTCTCCACATGGTGAGCTCACTCCCCCTCCCCCTGGGTGGTGAGTGATTCCAGAATGTTCCAGAATGTTCATTACATGCACTAATTAAATCAGCTCCCAACATTTGAAGATAAGGCTTGTCCTGACTTCAGGTTTCCCATTCACAAAACCCATCCCTCCAGGATGGAACATTGGTCCCATGGGAAAGCTATATATTTATCTCTGGCCCTTATAATTCTTGATGCTACACAGGTGTCTGTGAGATGAGAATGGGAGTGGGTGGACAGGCTGAGCCTCCAAATCCAGGAGCCTAACTCACAGGAATTAACACCCCTCCAAGGATGGAATGACCATTCCAACATGCCCCTGTTAACGACAGAGACCACTCCCCTGCCATCATCCAAGGTAAAGACATTCGATCTTTGAGAATTGCAGCTCTCACCTTACAGGGCACCTGTGACACAAGCAAGTCTCTTATCAGGGCTGCAACTTTCATGATGAACACCATGCCAGGATGATAACACAACTCTGCCACATGCCTAGGCCAATATTTGCTCATACATTTTAGTAGTTTTAAATAGATGGCTAAGTACAACAGTGAGGACCTGACCAACTGTGTTGCTGAGTTAGGGTGATAGCTAACTTGATTAAACATGAACCCTACTCTTACCACAATAAACTATCATCCCTGCTATTAACAAATTTTCAACCCAGTCCCTATTAGACTTCATAACTTGGGTAATGACATTTACATCCGGTGGCTTTTCCCCAGATGATTACATCAATAAAACACTGAAAACCACTACAACATTATTAAAATAAGACCTTCAAAAACGTTCAAATTTTAGAAACGGCTTAACAATACTGAGACTGGCTCTCCAGGAGTCCATATGGTAAACAGGGATTATTGTGCCCCATGTTGAGTCTCACCTCCGTATACTCTTACTTGTGAAAGGTGCACCCAAACTGGAATTCCAGTGACCCGGGCTGATGAAGGAGTTACCAAGAGAACCATGTGAGGGCCAGTCCAGACTGGTTCAAAGGTTCGGTTAGGTCTTTTTCCTAATCCCAAACTTTGGGGATGATAGGGACAGTGGAATTTCTCTTTGATCCCCAGTGCTATGCATACAGTTTGCATCATCTTCCCTGTAAAATAGGTACCTTGGTGACTATTAATAAAGCATGGAAGTCCCCATCGGGGAATTATTTCAGTCATCAGTATTTTAGCTACATCAGACGCAGTGTCCTTGGCCAATGGGAAAGCTTCTACCCACTTAATAAAGTGATCCATATTCTTTCCCTCTGTATCTTGGCAGGGGCCCAATGAAATCTATTTGTAACTGCGCGAAAGGCTGTGTTGGTCCTGGCTGATGTCGCATTCTCACGTTCACTGTGAGAGCAGAATTACAGTGAGCACACGTTACACACCTCCTCACATAATCATGCACATTTGCATTAAGCTTAGGATGCCACCAGGTGTTCGACATCTCGTGGATCACCCTCCGTGCTCCATCATGTCCCAGCATGTGATACACTTGTATCATAGTTCCCATTAGCAGACTTGGTAACACTAATGTGTTCCCTGGACCTCTCCGAGTGTTATCACACAGTTTGCCCCCATTATCCATCCATAACCACTTCTCTGTCCTTGGTGCAGCAGGTTGTATGTTCTGTAATTCAAAAATGTTTGGAGTTTTTATGAGAGGCTGTGTTGCAGCAATCAACTGCATCTCTTTGCCTTCCACTGCTGCTTGTGTAGCTAGTTTACCTGCCCTTTGATTCCCCATGCAATGAGAGTCTGTCCGTTTTGTGTGGGCCCTCACTTTTATCACTGCTACTTCGGTAGGTTTCTGCATGGTTTCATGAAGGTTCTCCACTATCCCCCCATTTTGTATTGGGGATCCTGTACTCGTCAGGAATCCCCGATTTACCCACAAGTTAATATTATCATGTACAACCCCAAATGCATATCTAGAATCAGTATATGTGTTTACAGCATGACCTTCCGCAGCTTCACATGCTCTAACTAACGCCTGGAATTCTGCTACTTGTGCAGATGCCCCAGGTAAACTGCCTTGTGTCACCATCTGTGCATCTTGAGTACAAACGGCCCATCCTGTGTGTCATTTGCTGTCCACATAGAAGGAAGGACTATCCACATATAGGCAAGGGGCACCAGGTATATCAGTTTCTTTTACCAATGAAAGGTTCATGGGCTTTTCCTCAAGGCATCAATGATGCGGGTGTCCCTCCTCTGGGGTAGGCATGAGGGTAGTAAGGGTTGGGTTGTATATGCTGCAGGAGAAGAATATTTACCTCAGAACAAATCTGTTCTTAAAAGTTAAAAATTCATGAAAAATCTATTATTAGGCTACTAAAATTTCCCCTTCCCCTTTTAAAAATATGTTTATAAAATTTAAAAGTTTCTGAAACAATCTGACATTTTCCCTTTAAAGTGAGTATATGCTTTCCCTCTTTAAATAATGAAATGAAACAAACAAAAAAGCACAGAATACATGGTTTCATGCCCTATAATGATAGCACTCTACATAACATAAAGAGAGAAAAAAGACACATTCAATTTTGGTTCCTCTAGTGATATGCTGAATAAAACCACCATTAATGGTAATTGAAAACGATAAGGAGGCTGGTTTCATTTTAATTGCTGAAATCCTGGTTTAGCTATTCTCAGATAGAAAGATACTTAGCTCTTATCTACATATGTAGAGCCATAAAAAAAGTAGTTAATGATTTAAATGAAAATCATAATTGCATTTTTGAAAAGCTCTTCTGACTAGTTTTGATGATTGAGTATAACTTGCAAAAATATTCTGAGCCAATCACAGTCCTCCTCTTGTAGGCATGGCATGCATGAGGACAGCAGAAAACCAGTTGATATAGGCAAGATGTAATTGAAGGAGATAGCTTTGAGCAAATGTTGCATCATTTTTCTTACACTGTTTATGGACTACCTCTGTGTGGTATCTGCCATTTTGGCAGGAGATGGCTGGTTGGGAAGAGAGTGGGGCATGGAAAGAATCATTGCGTGTCACTATTGCTCTCAAAGCACCTCTGGGATGATTGCTGGCAGTCTCCACTTTTTCCTTTTCTTTTGCTTTTGACCACTGGATCTTTTATTGTGTCTGGGTTATGCCTCTCAAGACTCTCCTTCATTTTGTGAAATCTATAGTAAAAGTGTTTTTAAAATGAGCATGTGCTGTATCATCATCTAAGACTGCTATAACATTAAATATATGGCAGAATGTGGATAAAACAGAACAGGGGACATACAGTTCTCCCCAAGGAGTTCAGTCATAAATTTAATTAGCACATTATTATTTTTAACGAGCATGATAAGCATGGATGCATGTCCTCTGGAGTGGTGGTTGGAATGTGAAGGGGCATATTAATGTTTAGCATATCTGGCATGTAAATACCTTGCAATGCCGGCTACAAAGATACCCCATCATTTTATATGTGTTATTATGTTTTCCATTGTGCATTAGTTTACACTTACCAACATTGAGTTTCATCTGCCATTTTATTGCCCAGTTATCCAGTTTTGTGAGATCCTTTTGTAACCTTTTTCAGTTAGCTTTGCGCTTATCTATCTTTAGTTTTGTATTGTCTACCGACAAAAACACCTCACTGTTCACACCCTTTTCCAGATCATTTATGAATATGTTGAACAGTGCATCTCCCAGTACAAATCCTCTACAGACATTGCTGTTTACCTCTTTCTGTTGTGAAAACTAACCATTTATTCCTACCTTTTGTTTCTTGGCTATTAACCAAGATCCATGAGAGGACCTTCCCTCTTATCCCATGACTGCTTACTTTTTGTAATAGGCTTTGGTATGGGACCTTGTCAAAGGCTTTCTGAAAGTGAAGATACACTTTATTAACTGGGACCGTCCTTCTCCCCCCTGGTTGATGCCTCAAAGAATTTTAATAGATTTGTCTGGCATGATTTCCATTTATGAAAGCTGTGTTGACTCTTCCCCAACATATTGTGTTCATCTATATCTGATAATTTTGTTCTTTACCATAGTTTCAACCAGTGTTTCCCCCAGGAATTCAAATGGGGGGGGGGTGTCTTGGAATATATCGGGGGGAGGGCTGATGAGGGCATTGACTTTGAGGGCAAAGGTGCCTGTATGACACCATAGTAAAAACTGACAAATATTTCACAATCATTTTATTATATTTAACTCATGTTTTAAAATCATCACACAAATTAAAGTTGGCTACTCAAGCCTACTATGAAGCACTACATCTACACCTGTCTTGGTTTCTTGTAGTAATTTTTCACTCTTTGGTGTCTTCTTGTGTGTCCGTTACTTCCAGTCCTTCATGATATGCTCATGATCAGGCAGAAGGCGACTTCTTTCAGAACACAAAATTATATTCAGTGAAGAAAAAGTATGCTCAACTGTAGTTGTTGTGACTGGGATTAGCAAGAGCTGAATTCCTACTTTCATCCCAGGAAACATAGCACAAAGGTTGGATTGAACCACTAGTGATGATAAAGAAGTTGAAGTTAAATCTTCATTCGTTCATCGTATTGTATTCTACTCTGTGTTCAAAGTTCTCTATTCTGTCCTGATCACATAGCAGCTCCAATCCTGGTAGTGCCTCACTCCACGCAACTGTAAGTGTTTTATAAGACAGGCATCTATAAAAGCTACATGGAGGTTGAGCAGAATCCAGAAATCTGTATTGTAGATTTGTAAGAATCAAGTCTGTGTACTTTTTTGGCTGGCTTAAACAATTTTTTCCTCTTCAGTTATGAAGTTAATATAAGTATTTTCATTAGTCAGCTTGTGGACTGAAGTCTTTGCTTCTTCTAGTACATTTTTAATGGATATCTCTGAGTGATTCAAGGATAGCTTCTATTGCTGGACAAAGATCTACTACAGTAAACCCTCGATTTAACGGACTTCAATTTAACGGACTTCGGATGCAACGGACAAAATTTCTGAGCAAGTCTGATGCATCCGAAATCCATTTCTCGCGGGCTAGCTGCCGGCTCCCGGGTGCCGCCCAGGTCCAGGCAGCGGGCGGGCTGGCTGCCAGCTCCCGGCTGCCGCCCGGGTCCAGGCGCAGGTGGGCTGGCTGCCGGCTCCCAGCTGCCGCCCGGGTCCAGGCAGCAGGCGGGCTGGCTGCCGACTCCCGGCTGCCGCCTGGGTCCCAGCAGCCGGGACCGGGGCGGGCTGGCTGACGGTTCCCGGCAGCGGGCGGGCTGTGGAGCTGCCGCCCCAACCCTGTGGCAGGCGGGCTGCTGCTCCGACAGCTTTTTTAAATTATTATTAAATAACGGACTTTTTGATTTAACGGACACCCCCTCGCCCGAATTAGTCCGTTAAATGGAGGTTTTACTGTACTGTTGTAGAAGACACCTGGATGATATGGTTTAATGATCTAAGTGGTTTCAACAGTAGACTTACAAGAGAGAGAATGGCGATAGTCTTCTCTGAACTTAGTAATAAAAGTAGTCCACCATCCTCACTACTTAGATCTGCCCTATCTTGGTGGATACTTTCCAAAGCCAGTAATAAGGGTTGCAGTACTTCAGAACTCTTGGGTGAATACCATCTAGTCCTGGTAACTTATTACTATTTAATGTATCCGTTTGTTCCAAAAATGTCTCTTGACAACAATTTCAATTTAATCCACCGGGGCCTGTGCCCATAGGCCCTGGAAAAATGGGCACCCCCATGCCCTGACCCGCTCTGCCTGCCCACTGGGTGCTCCTGCCTGGTAGAGGGGTCAAGTGTAGAGGCTTGCTCTGCTCTGCCCGCCCAGCACTCCTGCTGGGGATCAAGGGAAGCCCCTGTACCTAGACCCAATGTCTTTTTGGGGGGGCTTTTTCTTATATAGGCTGCGATTACCCCCCGCCCCCATCCCGATTTTTCACACTTGCTGTCTGGTCACCCTACTTGCGCCCAGGAGGGTAGTAGGGTTGATTGTAGGTGGTAGGGGTGGGGAGGGACCCCCACTTTCTCTGGCCCAGAGCCCCAGAAAACCATAATCTGCCTACGTTCACAGGTGTAAATCGTGTAGCTCTGATGAAGTCAGTAGAGTTCCTGTTGTGTAAACTTAGTGCAAGTGATGTGAGAATTGGGCCTAAAGGGAGATGAGGGCACTCAAGGCTAGATACTGCGTCATTGAAGTGGTTGGTAAACTCATTTTGACTTCAGTGGGTCAGGAGCTCAGTGCCTTGCAGGAAATGCTCAGCATCTTGTGGGTTTAGGTCTCATTCAGGGGTTCTCAAACTGAAGGTCGAGACCCCATTACATTGGGGGCGGGTCGCGACCTGTCGGCCTCCAGCCCAAAACCTGCTTCGCCTCCAGCATTTATAGTAGTGTTAAATTTTTAAAAAGTATGTTTTAATTTATAAGAGGGGATCACACTTGGAGGCTTGCCATATGTGAAAGAGGTCACCAGTACATAAGTTTGAGAATCATTGGTCATGTTTATGAAAATACTCCATATAATTAGCATTATGGTTCATGATACTTCAATATTTAGTTGAGTTGGCTTGATGCAGTGGTATAGAAATGTTGTCGTTTGTGAATTACTTTGTTTGGCTTGGCAGTAACATTTAAAGCATAGCAGTTCATAGTTAAACTTATAAAACCTAATACAGTGAGTGCATGTTATTACCTGGAGATCAAAGAAGAAAAACTACTATCATTAAATGTTTTCAGTTGAAACTTCCTTTCAGCTGCTCTTCCTCAGAGCTCAGCTTTTAGTGTCCAAGATAAGCCTTACTTTTAAGATCAGAACAAAGAGAAAAGAAATATTAGTGTCAAGTGAAAAAACATGCACCTAAATATAAGTAACAGTAACAAAGCAGCTGTCTTATTTCTTCATGCTATAAATTCTTATTCACTATCTATATATTGTCATAGATGTATGTAGTGCTTTATAAGTATGTGTGCAGAGAAAGGCCATGCACCACGTAACTTTTCATTGTACAACATAAATATAGCTAAATTGGCAGAATGGAAGCAGACACCTTGGGACAAAAGATGAAAATGGTGGAAAATTTGCCAAAAAAATCTCTTTCCAGTTCTTAGCTTTTTTTTTTTCAGCTCACATTGTACCAGCAGTTAGAGATTTCATATCTATACCAGACAGTACTTTGAAGAAGTCCTTACTTTAATTAGTGAATAGCTCTTCCAAATATTGACACTCTGACTTCCTGAGTCACATCACCAGTTCTTAGGATGAAACAAAATTATAGTCTGATTTTACAACTCACTTCGATCATTTGATCTAGCCTCTTCTAGTTTGTTCAGTTCCTT
Organism: Sternotherus odoratus; assembly: GCA_032164245.1. NCBI lineage: Eukaryota > Metazoa > Chordata > Testudines > Kinosternidae > Sternotherus > Sternotherus odoratus. Next base: position 140,812,548 of record JAVMKO010000003.1, on the reverse strand, counting down.
ACTAAGCCTAAATAGGTGAGCTATTAACTGGGGATATGTAGAAGAGCTATTGTCTTAGGTTTTGTCTTCACTGCTTTAAAAAAAATAAATGTGTTTTTACAACAGGATAACTAACATGCATTAGTTATTGTGTTGTATAATTCCAGTGGAGACAAGGCATTGTAGTTTTACTGTGAGGTAAATTTGGGAAGGTCAGTTTTCAGCAGTTGTAGTACTAGTCTCGCCTGAGTAAACACATGGTAAACACTACAGGGAAATTGTCTCCATAAGGATTTTATAGTGAGAACTCCTTTACATTTATCTCACTGTAAAAAAACAAAAAACATCTCTTTGAGTGAAGACAGTCTTCCTGATAATCTACCTGATAATTTTCAGAAAGAGCTTTCTATCTATATTTTAGAAGAACATAAGAATGGCCATATTGGGTCAGGCCAAAGGTCCATCTAGCCCAATATCCTATCTTCCAACAGCGGCCAATGGCAGGTGTCCCAGAGAGAATGAACAGAACAGGCAATCATCAAATGATCCATCCCATTGCCAACCAGATATGTTCAGAAATCATGAGTCAGGCCACTAAAACCATGAGACTTTTTTTTTTTAAAAGGGATATTTTTGTTTCTCGTTTTTGAGGCATATTTTAAGCTTTTCTCTGCAACCATGAAGGCTAAAGACTTCAAATTAAAGCTAATTTTCTCATGTAGACACTTGTCTTCAGAAGCTGGGGCTTAAAAAAAACCAACCCCCCAAAAGCACCAAGTATGGTGAAACTTGTGATAAAATGGTGAGAGTTTGCAACACTGCTGTTTCCAAAGTGACTTAAATGGATTCATATAAACAATAGCTTCATATTACCAAAATGATTAAAAGTCTAGAGAACATGACCTGTGAGGGAAGATTGAAAACATTGGGTTTGTTTAGTCTGGAAAAGAGAAGACTGAGGGGGGAACATAACAGTTTTCAAGTACATAAAAGGTTTTTACAAGGAGGAGGGAGAAAAATTGTTGTTCTTAACCTCTGAGGATAGGGCAAGAAGCAATGGGCTTAAATTGCAGCAAGGGCGGTTTAGATTGGACATTAGGAAAAATTTCCTAACTGTAAGCACTGGAAAAATTGCGTAGGGAGTGGTTGTAGAATCTCCATCATTGGAGATTTTTAAGAGCAGGTTAGACAAACACCTCTCAGGGATGGTCTAGATAATACTTAGTCCTGCCGTATGTGCAGTAAACTGGACTAGATGACCTCTCAAGGTCCTTCCAGTTCTATGATTCTATGAAAATGCCTTTATATTTATTTACACACAAATATGAATATACATCACAGTAAGATATTTCTCCTAATAATATATTGACTGTGTGCACACACCAAACAAGAATTCAAATTGTTCAAAATTGTCATTCTATTTATTTATTTATTTTAAAGAAATCTGAAGATATAGTCCATACACATAATTTCTCAACTAATATAAAATAATAATTAGAACTTGACAAAATACATCTTATTGTGATATATATCTTAAAATTGCAGTATTTTAAAATATCTTCAAAATGCAGAACTCTTCAGAAAATTTCTGTGAGGGTTGAAGAAAGCAAATAATGATAAATGTTGATGCAGATATGTAAAAATCAAAATACAAGATCTCCATTAAGGAAAATAATAGATAGTTATAGTTATTGTTTAATGTTAATGTTTATTTTAATAAGGTTATGAAAATGTTTTGAATCAATCATGTAACAATTGGTTTTTGCACATTTATACAATCACTACCTCATCAAAGTAATATGCTGCTATTGCATGTTCTGTGCACAAGCAATGCAACAATCCTGCAAAAAGGGCGCGAAATTCTGTCCAATCACGCTGTTCCTACCACGTGCCTGCTCCACGTGCGTAGTCTAAATCTGCCTAGCAATATGGAATAGCCAATCATGTAACACATATAGAAACTGCGTAGTTAACCAAGACTATAAAACTGTAAGTTAAGTATGGTTAGTGTGGCAGTTTCTTCACGCTTTTGGGCGGCTGCCACCTCGGCCGAATAAACACGTTTTGTTTTAAGCCTCATTGGTCTCCTTGAACTTCATTACTGGTCTCCCTCAATAGCCTAGCGAACATCCCGCTACATTTCTACAAGTGCTAAAAATATGAAAGAAATTTTTTAAGCCTTCTACTTATAAAAATTGTTCTTCATTGTGTATTTACAATACATTTTCATTGGAATAGTGTTCCAGAATATTTTTATAGAAAGACTTTTTATAGAATAAATTCTTCTCTACATTTATTATGATAATTTAGAGCCTGATTAAGAGCCTACTGAAATTAATTTAAAACTACATTAAACTAAATTAATTTAAATTATTGAATTCGGTGACCTTAGCTACTGACTTGGGAGCTGATTTAGTGTACTATATAAGGGCTAGTCAATAGGCAGACTGCGAACTAAATCCGGATCACCAGATGCTTTTGAACAGACTCTGAAATCTTTTTTATTTACTTATTATTTTTTTATTATTTTTATTATTGTCTCTGAAATATTTTCTTGATCCAGAAATTTGGACCTTTACAAAAAATAGACTACCCCTGTCAGCAGCACAGCTTTCTTGAGATGCATTTCAGACTGAGATCTGTCATTTGGGATGAGACAGCTAATTACAAAACTAACTCATCTGCACACTTAGAAGACCTATATCTGCCAGTCTGTTTTCCACTATGTTGTTACACTTAAGGCATGTATATACTTACGGCTAAATTGACTCTGCTGCCATTGATACAGCAGTGTTAATTTAGTGGATCTGGTGAAGAGAAGCTAAATTGATGGCAGAGCGCTCTCCCGTCGGCATCTGTATTCCACCTCCCCGACAGGGCAGAAGGTAAGATGGTGGAAGAGCACCTCCTGTCGACACAGAGCAGTGTAGACACTGCTGTAAATTGACCTAAGTTACGTCAACTTGTAACTGTCGTAGTGTAACTTAGGTCAGTTTACAGCTTCACTATAGAGCAACCCTTAATCTGTAATAAGTTTTATGTAACAGTTTACTTGTACTTTTATATAAAACAATTTTTTGAAAGTGGAACGTAGAGTAGTGCACTGTTCTAGATGTTACATAATTTTCTAAACTTTACTACCGTACTACAAGTTGTCACATTGAAGTGAAGTGGCAGTACAGTTAAGCATGTACATGTTTTCAAAATTGGGGCGTTAATGTAACTTTATGAGACAGTAAAGAGACAGCTGAGTAACTTTATTCATGTGTCAACTCCAGTGGTACTATATTTTTCTACATTGCAAGATGCACAATGAACAAGAAAAGTAATCCTATTGAGTCTTGTTCGGGGTACACTTTCCTGATTATTTTTTTTAACTGTGTAGATGTGTTATGTAACCCATTTTTGCTCTGAATGCTGTTAAGAATTGCTGAACAACTTAAAAATAGCAGTCCCGGCTGCTTCCCATATAATGTACTGATTTATTTGAAACAGTAAGTGAATTTGTGATGGGTTTTATAATCCTCAATACTTGTAAGAAAAACAGTTGTAGCTGACTTACATATATATATTTTTTACATAATATGACTTAATATATTTATCCTCTTAATGGTCTAAAACTGAAACCTGTAAAAAAGCAGTACATGGTTCAGGGCCTAAAAGGCAGTCTTTTTAACTTATAATCATAGTATGTAACAAACAATACTGTTGCCTTCTTGTAAATCATCTTTAAAGCAGGAGCTATTTTATATAGAAATCGGCTATGTTTTCAGTATCTCAAGATTTATTAAAACTAATTAATATGGCTAAATGTATTAATTATTTTTATTAACACAATTGTTAGCATGATTGTAAACTCTTAATAGTTTAATGAAAGGGAAATTATAATATTTGTAATATCTTAAATAATACGGATGTTAGAAGCAAACTGTTGGCACAAGGTACTTCTTTTTCCATTTAGATCGTTGCAAAAGTGAATCTATTTTGAGTATTAGCCAGTTAATATGATTTAGTCCTGACTGATTTGGATTCTCTGAAGAGCAGGTTGAAATTGAATGAAATCTTAACTTTTTCTCTTATTTTTAAGAGTTCAGTTATACATCAAAGTACATATTTCTTGCACTTATTTTATATTATGAATCTTTAAGTGTCCCCCATCATTAATCAGAAAAACAGCACCATCATTCTGTCACAGACAAAGGATGTTTTTACATTTGGGAAGGGAAAAGTTGGAACTTGTAAAGTGTATTGAAGATGTATCCTACTTGGTGGTATGGTGGATTTAATCTGGCAATCTGCAGAGTTCATTTTTCATCTATGAAAGCATGTTTTCTATCCCACCCGCATAGATATTTTTCTTCCTTTTGATGTGAAAACTGTGTCTTTAAAGGGTTCATAGCCAAAGAATGATAATCCTGGATACACATCCTGGATACACGTTTTAAAATAGCAATCCATGATGGGTTTTAAAGTGTCACAGTCAGGAAAAATATTTATGAATAAGGGCTTTTTGTTACACCCAGTATCTTTTAAAATTCATACTACAGTTAGAAAACAAAGAAAGGTGTCAGTGTTTGGTCTCTGGGGACTTTCTCAACCTATTTGAAAAAAAAGAACATAATTTTACTTGAGACAAGGAATTGGAGGACCAGCAACTAAAGTGATGAATGAGAGAAGAGAATGATGAGGGGCAAATAAATACAAAAAAGTGGGTAATTAATTGGCAGAAGATCATCTTACATACAGCAAAGGCCAAATTTAAGAATCCCAAACGCTAGAATGAAGATAATAAGCAAGATTGGAGAAAAGGAACAGCAGCAAGGAATAAAATGGAGCCAAGTGAACAAAACAAAATGAAATAAAGGACACTTGACTAGTGGGGGGAAGTCTTTCTTTTTAATAAGAAACCAGTAGAATTTTCTTACCTGAATCTACAGTTTTGTGATCACCTTGCTGCTAGTCTCACTGTCTTTTTATCTGATACAAGTTATAGTCCTAGGCTTTTGGCTGTCCCTGTCCTTTCAGTGTTGTATTGGTTGTTTATTTATTATATATCTACATTCCTAAAGTAGCAACAATTGTAAAAGGATTTGCTGGGAGCAGATGAGATGCAGCTGTTTGAGTCTTGACTCTATATGAAGTGTGTTTTACTGGTTTTTAGGTATAAAAATCTAACAGGCTAAGTGTGATAATGGGCTGAGAGCAACCCATATCACACATTTGGTATAGTTCTTTTGTTTTGTTTTTTCTCTCCCAAATGAGGTTGAGAGTTTTCCTAAATGGGGCGAGTGAGGAGGGGAGGACATTCAGGCTGAGCAAGGACTTTGTAGAAGTTTGACTGTTAGCTGGATGGAGGGAAGTTGGTTGAGGAAGAGGTTTGTCATATAAAAGGAAAAGGGGAAAGAAGTTTTATTATGTTGAGGAGGAAGCTAGAAACAAGCTGTGCTACACTTTGGCAAGTTGCTTCTTCCTTTGTATTTGTTCATATCTGTTTGTGTTGTTTTTTATTGTAAGCTCTTTGGGCAGGGACTATTTCTGTTCTATATTTGTACAATGCCTAGCACAGACCCCAACTCCATTTGGAGTCTTTAGTAGCTAGTGAAATACAGTAAAACCTCAGTTTAACGGACCTCGATTTAACGGACTTCGGATGCAACGGACAAAATTTCTGATCCATATCAGACCGCGACCCCTCCCGGCTGCGGCCCCGGTCCCCTTCGCAGGCGGCTGGCTGCTGGCTCCCGGCTGCCGCCCCGGTCCCGGCCGCTGGCGGGCTGGCTGCCGGCTCCTGCCCGGGTCCCGGCAGCGGGCGGGCTGGCTGCCGACTCCCGGCTGCCGCCTGGGTCCTGGCAGCGGGCAAGCTGGCTGCCGGCTCCCGGCAGCCGGGACCCGGGCGGGCTGGCTGCCGGGTCCCGGCAGCAGGCGGGCTGTGGAGCTGCCGCCCCGACCCTGTGGCGGGCGGGCTGCTGCTTCGACAGCTCGGTTTTTTTAAAAATTAAATAACGGACTTTTTGATTTCACGGACACCCCCTCGCCCGAATTAGTCCATTAAATGGAGGTTTTACTGTATTAATACTACTAACTGTCTGGTAGGTCAGTAGAAACATGAGCTTCAGGTATCTCATAGGACTCAATTCTCTGCAGAGCAGCTTGCATCCTCTGAAACAGGGCATGTCCGGAATGTGGTGGATGGGGCTCAGAACATAAGAATGGCCATATTGGGTCAGATCAGTGGTCCATCTAGCCCAGGGGTGGGGAACCTTTTTTCTGCCAAGGGCCATTTGGATATTGTGACAAGGTGGCCCCTCTGCTCCCCCTGGTTCAAGTCCTCTGGGGTGCTGGTGCGGCCCTGGTGCCCTGACCAGACTGCACCAGACCCGGTTTTTCCTGCTGCTCCTTAGCAGCTTGCTCCCTCTCTTTCTCGCTCAGGGTCAGGCTCCTGCAGGCTAGGGAAGCTAGGTTCCCCCTGGAAGGGACCCTCAGTTCTCTCCTCCTGCTTGCCAGCAGCCTCTCCGTCCCTGCTTCTTCCAACTCGCTCCTCACACTCCTCTGCTTCCACCAAATTCACTCCTCTAACACCTACTGCCTCCAAACCCACTCCTCAACTCCCACAAACCTCTCTGGGGAGGAGTCCCTTTTCAAGGGCTCTGGCAGCCTCCTTAATTGGCCTCAGCTGGCCCTGCTTCTGGCTGTGGCAGCCCTGCTCAGCTGGACCCAGTTCCCTTGTGGTAACCCTTCTAATTACAGGCCTTACTGGCAGCTGTCTGCCCTGGGTCTGCCACAATATTTATAACATCATTCGCGGGCCATACAAAATTATCAACTTAAAAATTAGCCTCCTATATTTGATCAAACATTTAACTAACTCACCCCTAATGTGATGGCTGGAACTGCTTCTCTTTGGTGAGGCGTGTGATGTTAGCTGGTATTGATGATGTTGCTACTCGCAACTGCTTTTCCAGGTTTGTGTCGGTCAGTCTAGAGCCGGGGGTTCTCAACCTGTGGGTCGCGACCCCTCGGGGGGTCGCCAACCCGGTTCCCGAGGTGTCGCGAGCTGTTTTTTTCCGCTGAAAAGCTGCCGCCGTGATCACGATCGCTTCCGCTTTCGGCGGCTTTTCGGCGGACATGCCGAGCTACTTTGGGAATGCTCGGCATGTCCGTCGAAAATAGCCACCGAATGTGGAAGTAATTCATTCGGCGGCTTTTCGGCGAACACTCAAGGGGTCGCGGTGCCGTGCCGCTCAGAAAAAAGGGGTCACGCTAAAGGTAAGTTTGAGACCCACTGGTCTAGAGCGCAGTCGACCCCTGGGCACAGCCCCCCCTTTGCATCGGGCACAGCCCCCCCCCAGCCCCTGGCTCCGGGCACAGCCCCACTGCAGGTCAGGGCCAATATCCTGTCTTCTGACAATGGCCATTCCCAGATTCTTCACAGGGAATGAACAGAGCAATGAGTTCTACAGGTTCACTTTATGTTGTGTGAAGAAGTACTTCCTTATATTTGTTTCAAACCTGCTGCCTATTACTTTCTTTGGGTGACCCCTGAGTCATGTGTTATGTGAAGGGGTAAATAACACTTTTTCTCCACACCAGACATGATTTTATAGACCTCTGTTGTATCCCCCCTTAGTCATCTCTTTTCTGTATATGTATATATATAGAACATACACACAACATATATATATATAGACACGCACAATTTATTATATAATATGTTGTGTGTGTGTGTATTTGTAATGTGGCGACCAGAACTGCGTGCAGTATCCCAGATGTGGACTTGCTATGGATTTATACAGTGGCAGTGATATTTTCTGTCTTATTGATCCCTTTCCTAATGTTTCCCAGCATTCTTTCCGCTTTATCGACTGCCTCTCCATATTGAGCAGATGTTTTAATAGAACTCTCCACAATGACTCCAAGATCTCTTTTTTTTTTTTGGCTGGTAACAGCTAATTTAGACCCATTATTTCTGTATATAGTTGGGATTATTTTTTCCATTGTGCAGGGACATGTTTAGTGGGGGGCAAGCAAGGGTGCTCTCCCAATAGTCATCACCTCCACTGTCTGCAGCTTCTGCTCCAGCCCCTCCTCCAAACTCCTCTTCCCCCTTTCTGTCAGGGTGGACGTCAGGCTGAGCACAGCTGGAGACATGCCTGGGAGCGGCACTGCAGGCAGCGCTCTGGCTGAGCCCCTCTAGATGGCACACAGAGCATGGAAGCTGGGCTGGCAGCACAGTTCTGCAAGAGGGAGCCTGAGACACCTGCTGAGTCCAACCCCTTCCTTGCCTGCTGCCTCCAGTAAATGTTTGGAGCCCAGGAGAGTGGGGGAGGCAGCAGGGTGTTGGGGGGATGGGTGGGAAAACCGGGGAGGCAGGGGGAGTCAAGTGGATAGGGGAAGCAGCAGGGCCTGGCAGCATTGGATGAGGAGACAGTGTTTAAATTCTTCCCCACCCAGTAGTCACATTTAAACCCCTGTGCACACCCCCTGTCATTGTGCAGTACTTTGCATTTATCAGCATTGAATTCATCTGCCATTTTCTTACCCATCTTTGTTGTAACTCTTCTCAATCTGCTTTGGACTGAACTGTCTTCAGTAGTTTTGTATCATCTGCAAACTTTCCTACCCCAGTGTTGGCAAACTGAGAGGGTGATAAGGGATAAAGGTTAGGGATGTCCCTAACATGCCTCTTTCTTATCCCCATAACTTGGGGGGGGGGGGGGGGCGCTGAAGACATGATAGACATTTTCCCCAGGCCTTCCTCATCGGCTTTCCTTCTTCCCACAGTATCTACCATTTGCCAAAGGGCCCCCCTCCAGAATTCTGCTGTCAGAGGTTTTCCCCCGTCTCTACACTGAGCAGAATGTCCATAGTCCTCCCGCTCTCTGTTGTGTTGTCCCTGTTTCTTTGATGTCACCTTCTACTCCAGAACATTGTTGTTTTCATTAGTGGATTTCCTTTCTGTTTTCATAATGGTTTTGATGTTCCTGCATCTGAGACCAGATGTTGATGTAGTAAACCCAGGCATTGGGCACAATGTAGGGGTTACTAATTGAAATGTTAGGGATCAGAGTTATGCAGGAGGGCGGCAGATTAGATGATCATAATGATCCTTTGGCCTTAAATTCTCTGAGAAATATTGGTGGGGCCAAATTATGGCAAAGAATTTAAATAATCATGTTAGTAATTTTTTCCTAAAAAATGGCATAAGCATATTTCTCCTCACATAGGTAGACATATAAAAAAATGGATATTGGTATGTCTACTTTTGTTGCAGAAAGGGGTTGAGTAAAAGGGTGAGAAATCTTACAAATGATTATATTTGTCCTTTAAAGTGCTGTCCTCTATTTCAAAATTGCCCTACCGCTCAGTATCATCATCAAAATTCACATAAGAATTCAAATGTTATTGATTCCTGTTGACTTATGGCCTGATTTTCAGTGGTTTAGCACCTATAGTCTCATTGACTTTAATTTAAATATCGTCTAAGGTTTCTTTACACATTTAATTTTTTTTCCCTTCCTAGACTATAACTTCTAAACAGTGTCTAGTTATGAACTGTCTAGAGGTTAAGGGGTGTTTTGGTTAAAGTTTTACTAAAACAAAATTTCAGATATACATTTATTATTTACTTTTTCTGACTATAGAAGAATGTTCTCCCTTCAAGTTAGTAAATAGTGCTTTAGATATTGAAAAGGGTTTTTTTCATGGAGAAGTTTATTTGAGAGGGAAAAATAAATAATCTTTATGGTCCATTTGCATTCTGTAAATATACAACTGCATCGACATAGGACTGAAGTTTAAGTGAAATGTGATAGTTGCACTGTCTAAATGTATGTATTCATTATGCTTCATAATGTTAGAGATTTGATTTGATAATCTTCAAAGGAAAAATCTGTCAAGGTGGCAGAGGTATAATTGATAAGGCCTAAATTTAAAAAAATAAAACTAAGAAACAGCTGTATAGCAAATTGAATATCTGTTGTATCCTTACCACCCAGATAAAAATATTAATCAATTTTTCCCTTTTTATCTGTTCTCTTTATTTGTGAGAAAATGCAGTATATGTAACTAGATTAATAAAATGTAGAGATCGATAATCACTTTTATGCAAAGCTAACTTCACTATATACACTCCAGATAACTTTTGTCTTCTTGCTTCTCCGCATTTTAACATTTGAGCTAGTGTGTGTGGAGTTGTCAATGTTCAGGGTAACCACTAGGGGACATAGAGCAAGGCAGTAGAAGAGTAATGTAAACAGGAAATAAAGGCAGTCTTGCATTCACCCTAACCAAGGTATGATAAACCTATGTAATCTCTACATTGTGTACCATAAAAAGATATCAGCTGGAGAGTTTGCTCCTCTGTTGAGCCAGATGATTTTTGAACAACAAAATGAAGCTATGTATTTTGTTTTTCATCTGGTGGTGATCAGTATTCAAGACCAAAAAAGCTATTGTCAGACATAGAAACAGCTCACATTCAGTTGCCTAGGTATTTGAGTAAATACAGCAGTTTAAAACACGTTAATTATAAAATAAGATTACCATGTATGTGCTTTTGTCCCCTTACTAATACAACCCATTTAGTAAGAAAAGAGAAGATGCATACTGTATATGTGTATTGGTATAGTTTAAACGATATCTGATTGAAACAAAATTGCTTTCTTCTTCAAACAAGAAGAGACTTCATTGATGGTAGTTCAGGTTTTTAAGAGAGATACTTTCTAATTCTAATATCAGGGAATGATGGTTGATGTAAATAGCTGGTAAAAGAAATAGTTTTTAAGTATTTCTCATTTTTATTCTGCAGATGCTATTTTAGATTATTCAATAGCCTGGAAATGTCTGAAAGTTTGAGCTTTATGTATATTACACATAAAAACACTGTGTTAAATAACATTATTAAAGCTGCAAAGTCAAGCTCTCAAAACTTAGGAAATACCGGTATTGAGGTTGCCTGTACAACTGTAGTTCTTTTTTGCCGTGTGTGCATGCATTATGATATGGTCTGTAATTACATGATCATATACCATTTTTTCCACAGGACTGCCTTATTCAGTGCAGAATGAACGGTGCTTACTTAATGAGTCTAGGGCCCAGCAGGGGAATCAGTGAGAGTACAGGAGAGGCAGTCTCCCTAATCTTAGTTCTAGTGCCGGGACATGGTGTGGCCTACAGCAGCCAAGAGTTAGAATTTCATGGGAAGTCTTGTTCAGCTCCCTGCAAACTGGGCTGGAGCATGCTCTGTATGGACAGAATCTTCTGAGTTTTGAACTGCAAAGGTTTAAGAAGTCTTTCCTGATCATGTGTGAACTGTGATTTTTTTTCCCCCCAATGGCTTGGGGAAAAAAATCCAATATTTAAGTAACCACTGGAAAAAATCCAATATCTAAGTATTGGTGGATTTTCACAGGAACAGCAAAAGGCACATCCTTGACACAAAGGATGTCCCCTCCCAAATTTCAAAGCTGGGTTCCAAAGCATTGAGGTTTTTAGACCTTCTCAAAAAAAAGTTCACCAACATTTTTTAACATGGGCAGAACAGCATATGATAATATCCTACGTGATGGCATAAAATCTCAATCAGTACACTGGTTTCAGAGGAGTTAGTCAGTATCAGCAGAAACATACATCCGATGAAGTAGGTTACAGTCCACCAAAGCTTATGCCCAAATAAATTTGTTATTCTCTAAGGTGCCCCACAGACTCCTAGTTATTGTTAATCATTACACTGTTTCTATCAGTATATTACTTATCATACCATGTTTTATACATACAGTTCGAAGAGGGGCTAAGTCCAAGTTGTTTAACTGTGTTGCAATATGCCACTGGTTTAGAAGCCGAGTTTATCTTGAGCCTTGTGTCATGAAAACAAGGGGTTCCCTATAATGGAAAGCTTCTGAATTACCTTTCGAGGAGTCTGTAGGGGAATTGTTGAGCTGGAAGTACTTTAAGGTGTCTGTGATGACATGAGTTGATGAGTTCATATATAAATTAGTGAATCTATTAATGGAGAAATAAGTAGAGGATGGTTCATTTAAAACCTTTTCTAACCCTGTGGCTGCATGTAGAGTATGTGTAGCTACGTGCTGCAGTGAAAGGCTGTGTACATACTCATTGTGAGGTGTAGCTACATATGACAGTGAAAGGCTCTGGCAGTGGGGAGGCAGCAGGGAAAGGGAAACTGCTGCAGTCTTTCCCTGCTGTCTTCCCCTTCCCAGAACCTCTCCTCCCTGACAGTCTTTCACTGCAGTGAAATTAGGAGGGCAGGCATGGGAGGCACTGCTTGGGTATGTAGGGCATGGGTTCAAGGATGAGGCACGTTCTACTCTACTTGACTAATCAATGCCTCTCCCCCTACACTGCTATTCATACCTGTGCCTGTTGTGCAGTGTCTGTACTCTACATGCTGCCATAAGTGTAGAAGTACCCTTCAATATCTCCACTATGTTAGCTCTCTATTTTTACTTCATAATGAAACACTGATTCAGTAATTTAAAAAAAAAAACTGACTGGTGATTAATTTTGCTTAAAAATTGAATTGGCTTAAAATACTTAATTAAAAACATTGCATTTCATAACATTAATCTAGAGTGAGCAGCTATTGCAAAATTATGGTATAATACACTCAAGATTGGTTATTTTTGCCAGTGCTTTAAACCTCACAGGCATGCAGAGTATAGTGTTATAGCATTAGCATGCTCTTTCTGTTTTAACACCTCTGGTAAGCATAAAGGCTAAACATGCACTTTGTATTGTCTTAGCTCTTAAAACTGTTAGAACACAAAATCTTGAAGTAATTCATCTGAGCTCTGCAAAATTAGGGAAATACTGTTCTCTGTGGTTTTCAGAGTTACAGTTGAGTAATTTAAGCATAATCCTGTTCTCCTCTCCAAACAAGTGTTTTACTGTACATCAGCAGATGGTGAATGACATTAAGGAGACGCATATAGATCAACGAGGTATTCTTAACATGCACTGAGAAATGTTTCATGTCCCTCCTTTGCCCTCTGTCTCTTCAATATAAGAGTTTTAAAATTATGAAAGTAGAGACTATAAAGCAGTTTTGCAGGCTATCAAAGGGATACTTTCTTGAGGAGGGGATAGTTTCTCTTGAATAATTGCCTTTTAATTAAACTCTATTCATTATCAAGGGTTAGGTAAAATAACAGGGTGGAAGAAGGAGGAAGGGTTAGAAGTACACAATCATTTTTATTGTGTGGATATCATTTGGGAGTTCTAAGGGCACTAGCCAGTCAGTTGATCACTGGATGTTAAGAAACAACTGTACAATGTACAAAATCTTTATTCTTTTGACTTGCTAATAAAATGTCCCTGAGCCAATCAGAATGCAGGGAATTGCATAATTGAGAAATACATATGCATTTTTGGGTTAGTAACTGTGTAGCCTCCCTGCAAAATAGATGGGACAGTTCCATTTAAGTGTTATAAGTCAGGAACAGGAAGCACATTCAAATTATCTAATTAAAATGAGCCCGTGACTTCTTCATAAGCTATTCTTTATGGGGTAAAAGAAAATCAGGTTATTCTAAGAGGTAAAATCTTGAAATCTAGGAATACAATTGTATAGTGTCTAAAACTGGTCTACTGACCTATCTGCATGTAGCCCATGTATCTAAAAATTCTATAATAAATTGATCTTATTCTTGCATGGCCTATGCTGTATTGTAAACAAAGGAGGGGACTATTGTTGCATAGTTTCTAGACATGCCGTAACATTGTTAACTATTGAGACTCTGTCTATCATCAGATCTTGAAGTGAAAGTCATAATGTGTCCAATTACTGCTATGTTGAGAGGTTTGACCCTTAGCCTGTGTAACAAAGATTTAGACTGCTTTTTTCCTTAACTTCAGCTTGCTAGGAGATCCCTTATCATCTTAAAATAGAAACAGATGGAGGCTCTGTTTGCAGCTGGTTGATTCATGCTTGAAGGATTGCAGAGCTAACAAAACTGACAATGCACCAATGATAAGTTAACTAGATTTGGAAAAAGAACTGGGAACCTTTTTTAAGACCATGAAATTGCTCTCAGTTGACTTCTATACATACATCAAAAGCTATGCAGCGCCTCCTGAGTTAAAGTTTGATGGACCAATAACTTCTGAATCAACTCGTTGCTGTTACTTCCTCCTGAGAAGAAAGATACTGTCAATTCTCCCTTCTTGATTTAATGCTTCAGAGAGAAATGGTGGGCCGTCTTATTGTATTTCTGTTTCTCTTGTAAATAGCAATGCGTTCTTTCACCTTGTTTATATTTTTATCCCAAAAGGTAGCAAAGCCGCCCTTACTTCTGTGCTGCTTTCAAAGCTGGGTAGCTGGAGAGCAGCGGCTGCTGGCCGGATGTCTATCTCTGAGGGCAGCGCCGCCATCACCAGCAGCACAGAAGTAAAGGTAGCAATACCATCACTCCCCTATAATAAATAGTCTTGCAACTCTCTTTTGGGTCAGGACCCCTAGTTTGAGAAACACTGCATACCTTTTCATACTTTTACCTTATAGTATAGGGGGAAAGTACACACAAGACCAGATTTCACGGGGGAGACCAGATTTCACGGTCTGTGATGCATTTTTCATGGCCATGAATTTGGTTCATTTATGCATTTTTTACTTTAGTAAGTTTTATAGCTTCTAAAAAGCAGGTAATGTGCAGTAAGCCTTCTAAATTGAAAAAAATAGTTACCACCAGGCTCCAACAACATAGTTCCAGCCAAATAGTTACCACCGGGTTCCAACTAAGGTTCAGGCCAGGCTATAGCAGAGACCACTCTAGTGGCCCTAACAAATTACCTCCTTAAGGCCATGGATACAGGCAAGATCTCCATATACACATTGTCATACTTTAATGTAGTGAGCCATGATGTGTTGCTAACTCACCTACATGGCATAGTATGGAGGAATTAATTAAAATGTTAAAAATTAAAATAAAAACCACAGGTTTTACCCCCAAAAAAGATACATTCCAAAGACTCCATGAAGTTCACTCGGGACTTCTCTACTGCTATTCAATTTACATGCAAGGAGCTCATCTACTATGGTGATGGCAGCTATATAAAATCCTTAGATGACAGACAGACGGACTCATTTATGAAGTCATATTATTACAACTTAAAGTTCCAATGTAATTAGAGTGCAGAAGGAATGGTTGACAGTTTTGAGTTTCAAACTAGTATGATCTGTATAGGCTGATCCTTTATCTGAAAAAATGCATTAGATAATGAGATTTGTGAGGAGAATACATTTTAGCTGCTTTGGACAGATGTGTTTAAATAGCTAGCTAAATTAAAGTGTGGGGACTGAAAAGCAGCATAATATATTGCAGTTGTACTTCTTGGTGTTCACTTCAAAGCATAAATGTCATATTCATTAAGCCTGTTCTTTGATTATGCAGTTAGCCCTCGCATTGCCCTTAAGTTTACCTTGGCTTGGGCACTTGCAGTTAAATGGCAGTGTGAAAATTACTGGAAAACATTAACATTAACTTGTTATTGTAAGCTGACATCATGCTGAGCCTGATGGGAAGTAACATTTATAAATAGCCTTGTCTGTATGCGTAAGGTGAAAATCTGCTGAGTTTCAGCAATGGCTGTTATAATGTGGTTCATTTATTTGCTACGGTTTAAATTTCATTAGGGGTTATCTCTGTTTCTACGAACATGTTTTTGTAATTTTGAAAGGTACACAGTACCAGGGGAAACAGCCAGGAAACTCTATTGTCTAAAACTTTTTCATATGTTATTAATACTGAGGAAATACTGATTTGATATTTTCACCAAGTGTTTCTTGTGGTGCATTTTATATTTTTATCCATTTTACTAAAATAGATTTTCCCACCTTTTTCAGTAGTGAGCAAAATACTCACTTAAAATAAACTAGGCTTAAAATAGAGCATGTTTTGCACTTAGATATGCATGTGGGTCAAGGCACTGAACTAGGACTTGAAAAATCTGAGTTCAGTTCCTTACTCTGCCAAAGACTTCCTCTGTGACCTTTGGCAAATCACTTAATCTCTCCAGGCCTCAATTCCCCATCTGTAATACTTCCTTTCCTTCACCCGTTGTCTGTTTTTTCTTTTTTAGCTTATAAATTCTTAAGGGCAGGATTTTTTTTTTTATTCTTTGTATAGCGTTTAGCATAATGGGGCCTCGGTTTTAGTTGGGAGCTCTAGGAGCTATTATAATACAAATAATGAATAATATACACATACCCACATGTAAAAAGGAGGAAGAGTACTTGTGGCACCTTAGAGACTAACCAATTTATTTGGGCATAAGTTTTCGTGGGTTAGAACCCACTTCATCAGAATCATAGAGTGGAACATATAGTAGGAAACACACGCGTGCACACACCTCCAGGGGATATGAAAAGGTGGAGGTTGCAAGTTCGGGAAGAGGCATCAGGAGGACATCTAGTCTAGCCGACCCCAACTAAATCATCCCAGCCAGGGCTTTGTCAAGCCGGGCCTTAAAACTTACTAGGGGCTTGGTATCATTATACCATAGGATTCCAGGCAAGAGTTCTCCGCTCTGATGGAGGAAGGAAAGACCATAGCCTGGCCCAGCCTCCAAAGAACCCTAGATGCAGCTGGCACAGCAGCCAGAATGATGGCTTTGGTCATGAGGAGGTGCTCCTGGCTCCAGTCCTCAGGGCAGCCATCTAAGATCTTCCCTGTTGAGGGAACCTCCTTCTTCTCTGATCAGACAGACTCAAAACTTTATGATCTGAAAGATTCCCTCAGAACCTTGGATCTCTACTCCCTGGCACCTTCGAGGAAGCATTTCAGACCTCAAGAGCTGACTGAATCTCTTTGGCTCTGCCACTGCGCCAGGACCTGTTTAAGAAACAAAGCAGGGGTTATGGGCATAGGCAACCACACCCCTCCATTTCATCCTTGCTACTGGGTTCACTAAGATAGCCAGGAGCCCCCAAGCAGAACTTTTGAAGGTGTGCCCTCAGATGTTATATCCGTTTCTATGCCAGATCCTGCCCTACCTTTGTTTTCAGACCAGCTCTCTTACTTCAGCCCTGCATGGTCCCTCATCACCTTGGACTGTTGGGTGCTGAGTATAGTTTTCTTTCACCCTTCCCTCTTACCCCATCCCTCTTCAGGAACCCTTCTCACAAGCAACTTCTAGTCCAAGAGGTGCAAACCCTCCTTTGGGTAGAGACTATGAGGAGTTGCCTCTGAGGGGGAAAGGATTTTACTCTCATTATTTCCTAATCCTGAAGGCCAAAGGGGGTCTCCAACCTATCCTAGACCTGGGCCGCCTCAAGAGTTATCTCAAGAAACTGAAGTTCCACATGGTCTCCCAGGCCCTGGATCTAGGGGATCTAGTACACCGCCCTCGACTTGAAGGATGCCCATTTCCACATCTCCATCTTTCAGGGCCACAGAAGGTTTCTCAGGTTCAGAGGTAAAGTAAACCAGTCCACACCTCAGGACTCAGGGTCTGTAATTCCAGGAAGAACTCTCCTTGCACATAAATGTCAGAGCAGACCGAGAAGTCCATTTCGAGTGCCAGGTGTTCCTATCCCAGATCATAGGCAAAGGTGTAAGTGTCCTCATGGCCAACATGTTTTACATCAGCAGACAGGGAATAGGGCACTTGTCTACCCTGTGTCAAGATGCCATTTGCTTGTGGAACTTCTGTGTAAAACACTCCATCCATCTCAAAGCTTCCCACCTTCCCGGAGGCCAGAACACTCCGGCAGATAACCTCAGCAGGCCTTTCTCTTCTCATCCCAATCCCTTCACCCAGAAGTGACCAAATCTATCTTCCAAAGGTGGGGGTTTCCTTACATAGGCTTTGTCGCAACCAAACAGAACAGGAAATGTCAGCAGTTTTACTCGCTATGTGGTCACAGCCCAGGATCTCTCTCATGCCTTCTTACTTCTGTGGACGAGCTCCTGTTCTGTCCATTTCCTCCCATTCCTCTGGTGCACCAGGTCTTGCTGAAAGTCAAGTGAAACAAAGCAAGGGTTATCCTTGTAGCCCTTGCGTGACTGTGACAGCAGGATCTCAGAAATCCGGGCCTTACGTTAGATTCTCCAGATGTAGTGTTCTTTAAGGGCAAGGTTGAAGTGCACCTCCACCCACTGCTCCTTCCAAAGGTGGTCTCGCAGTTCATAGTAATCAGGCTATTTTCCTGCCTGTTTTTTCTCCCAAAACCACACAAGAATATGAAGGAGTGGCATCTCCATATGCTGGATGTTAGACACGCCTTGACCTTCTGTATTGAGAGAACCAAGCCATTCTGTAAATTCTGTAAAGCTCTTTATGGCAGTAGTGGACAGGATGAAAGGTCTACTGATTTCAGCCCAGAGAATTTCATCCAGGATCACTTTCTGCATTCGTACGTGCTATGAGCAGGTGGGCATCCCACCTCCTGCTATCTTGACTGTCCTTTCGACGAGAGACTAGGCTTCATCAGTGGCGTTTCTGGCCCAGGTCCTGATCTAAGACATCTGCAGAGCTGTGACCTGGTCATCAGTACATACTTTCTCCTCACACTACACTATTACCCAGTAGACTTGGGATGATGCCAAGTTTTATAGAGCAGTGTTGCAATCTGCATGTCCATGAACTCTGAGCCCATCTCCTCAGGTACTGCTTGGGAGTCACCTAATGTGGAATGGGCATGAGCAAGCACTCGAAGAAGAAAAAACAGTTACTAACCTTTCCGGAACTGTTCTTCAGGATGTTTTGCTCATGTCCATTCCACGACCCACCTGCCTGTCCTTCTGTTCGTGTTGGCTGGCACCAGAGGATGCTAGAGCCAGACAGATGGATAATACTGAGGGAAAAATCTCTGGCAACAGGGCACACGGTGTGCACACATCTAATACAGAATGGACATGAGCAACACATCTCAAAGAACAGCAGTTATGAAAAGGTAGGTAACCGTTTTTTTAAAAGGATGAAGAAAGACTGGTGTCCTTAGGGGTTGCAGAGTTAAGACTATGATGGATAATCTCTGGGTGTACATTGATTGCAGTGATGGTGTTTCTGGTGTATATTGATGGCACTTCTGGACACACACACATACTTTTACTAGACTATTCCCCCACCCCAACAATAGTAGTAGCAGGGCCAAGGAAAAATTTCAGCCAGAGCCCAAATTTAAACTCTTCCTATTAAAAACATATGAAGAGAAACCAAACAAAAACTACAGTAAAACCTCCATTTAACGGACTAATTCGGGCGAGGGGGTGTCCATTAAATAAAAAAGTCCGTTATTTAATAATTAAAAAAAAATGAGCTGTCGGAGCAGCAGCCCGCCCGCCACAGGGTCGGGGTGACAGCTCCGCAGCCCGCCTGCTGGCGGGACCCAGGCGGGAGCCGGCAGCCAGCCCGCCAGAAATGGATCAGGAATGCATCAGACTTGCTCAGAAATTTTGTCCGTTGCATCCGAAGTCCGTTAAATTGAGGTCCGCTAAATCGAGGGTTTACTGTATATAAAAATTCAAGAGGCGTAAAACTAACCCCACATCAAATTTTGCACCAATTTGCCACCTCCTTTTAGAGAAAAGCAGGAATTTATGCTTCACTATTTTCAGAACACACAAATTATGCAGTCACCATTACATGCCTCCATAATTTAAGGAAAAAGTGTATGCATTATTTGAGAAAGTTTCATTATTGTGTATGGCAGGTTCATCATTTTCAAACTAGTTGCTGTGTTTGGTGGCTCACTTAAAGCAGTTACTCATTTTTATGTTTTTATTCACTACTTGATTATAGGATTCCATATTTTGTTATTTTACAGGTTTTTTTGTTCAATGAATGGAACATGTTTTCTTGTAATTTAATTGTCAAAGTTATTCCTTTTCTTTTTATCCAGCAAAATCTTATTACAGAAGTGATATTTGAAAGAGAGATGATTAAAACTCCATTGTTTCCTGTATTAATAAATACATTTGCATAGTTAAGTTATAAAACACTTCAAATCAAGTTGAAACTATGGATACAATGCAAATAAATCTTCTCTCTTAAGTATGTCACTTCCTATTTGCGTTAAATAAAAAGAATTTTTTTCAAAAGGCAGGAAGTGTAGAATTTCCAATAGGAACACTTAAGTCATAATCGATGGAGGGCTCCAAAGTTCATTTGGGAACACAAAGAGAAACTTGAATGAGGAAAATCTAAGCACCATTTGCACTATGAGAATGAAAAAAATGTGAATAAATATCATCAGTCATGAAGCATTTCAACAACGTTATAGGCTTTGGAGAAAGGCATCTTTCTTGTTTTCACACCGTTTTCGCAAACATGAATCATCCATTACCATAGTTTTATAACTTTTTCTCAAATGTCCTTATTAACTGGCAGTGTGATTTAAACTACATCTCTTGTGTGAAAGGCTTCATACTCATGCCAAAAATGCTAATTTCATTTTTGTTGATATAAATCATCCTGTTGGTATTTATGCATGCTCCCCACATAGTCATATCTAATCATAAAATGTTACACTGCTAATCACTCCATGGTCCAAATTTAGACAGACATGGGGGCAATTCCGTAGGCTTTAGTGGCATTTGCCTGCTTAAACTAGGCATTAAATTGGTGCAGTGTATTCAGGAGGGATGTGCTCCTAATTTAACAAACAAACAAAATTATCAGTGTTTGGGGATATGAGATTGCATACAACCAGTCATAATATATAACTTCATAAATTTCTTAGTGTTATGATCAGTGTGTGTGTCACGGGGCGCACACTCACCCCTGCGGCGCCTCCCGCTGGTCGTCTGGGGAATTAGCTCCTTCAGCGTCCAGAGCGCCCTCCACAGGTTGATGCCCTGCTCCTTTGCTGGCCCCGTGTCCCTCCTGGACTCCGGTGCACTCTCCTGTGGGTGCTGCACCCCTGCAGTACCCCCTTTGGACTGGGGGTCTTCCCCCCCCTCCCCTGGGGGAGCCCTCTACCCCCTATCCCCACCTCGCCTCAGAGTGTGCCACTGTCAGTCACCACTTGCCCCCGCTCACTGGGGCGGACTACAGTATCATGGCTTCTCATCACAGGCGAGGAGGGTTGGCCTGCTGTCACTATCTCCAGCCCTGGGCTGCCCCCTGCAACCCTGGTACTCCTGGGCCGGTCCTTGCGTCAGGCCCGGAGGCCTGGGGCTCTCGGCTAGAGCCTGCCCAGCTCCCTCTGCCCTGCTCCAGCTCTGCCCTAACCCAGGTACCTGGCTCAAGCTCCTGCAGTCAGGCCTGTCTCCCTCTCCCGGTTTGAGGAAGAGGAAGACAGTGTACTCAACAGCTGGCAGAAGGTGAGAGAGACACTTAGGTCAACATGCCAGGAAGTGCTTGGAATCAAGAATCACCAGCAGAAAGAGTGGATCACAGCAGAGACCTTGACTAAGATAGAAGACAGAAAGAAGAAGAAGACAGCAGTCAACAACAGCAGGACTAGAGCAGCAAAGGCCAAAACTCAAAAAGAGTATGCTGAAGACCAAGATCCTCAAGATCAACTCCATTAGCAGTGACCCAGTCACAATGAATGGAAGCCCCCTGGAAGAAGTGCAGTCCTTCACCTACCTAGGCAGCAGCATCGACCAGCAGGGTGGCACAGACACAGACATCAAAGCAAGGATTGGTAAGGCAAGAGCAGCCTTCTTACAGCTCAAGAACATCTGGAGCTCCAGAGAGCTGTCTTTGGCAATAAAGATTCGACTGTTCAACTCCAACGTGAAATCAGTCCTACTGTATGGAGCTGAAACCTGGAGGACAACCAAAACAACCACCAGGAAGATCCACATCTTCATTAACAGCTGCCTCAGAAGGATTCTCCAGATCCGCTGGCCAGACACCATCAGCAACATCCACCTCTTGGAGAGGACCTGTCAACTCCCAGCAGAGGAAGAAATCAGAAGGAGAAGGTGGGGCTGGATAGGACACACACTACGCAAGCAGCCAACCAACATCACCAGACAGGCACTGCGGTGGAACCCCCAAGGCAAGCGGAAAAGAGGCCGTCCAAGAAACACCTGGCGACGCGACCTTCAGGCTGACACCACAAAAATGGGCTACACCTGGAACCAGCTAGAGAAAATGGCCCAGGATAGAGGACTCTGGAGATCTGTGGTTGGCGGCCCATACCCCGACTGGGGTGACTGGCATAAGTAAAAAACAAAATACAGTAAAAGCTGATTTATCCAGCACTTCATCAACCAGAAAACTCTATAAACCGGCATTTCTGATCTTCATTGAAATTCCAAAAACAACGAGTCCTTGTGGCACCTTAGAGACTAACAAATTTATTTGAGCATAAGCTTTCGTGGGCTAAAACCCACTTCATCAGATGCATGGAGTGGAACATATAGTAGGGAGGTATAAATACACAGTGTATGAAAAGATAGGAGTTGCCTTACCGGGGTTGGAGGGGGTCAGTGCTAATGAGCCAATTCAATTAAAGTTGAAGTGGGCTATTCACAACAGTTGACAAGAAGGGGCAGAAATCAGTTTTGTAGTGCTTATAGTCCAGTTGGCACAAGGCCAACAGGGGGTTTGGGTCATGGGAGGGTATGTTGCTCAGACTCTGGGAGGGAGTTTGGGTGCTGGAGGGGATTGGGGCGTCGGATCTGGGGACCGCTTGCTTCAGGTGGCTCCCCGCACGTGATGACCTGTCCCAGCTGCTCCTAGGCGGAGGTGTGGCAGGTGGCTCTGCTCGCTACCCCCACTCCACCTGGAGCTGGCTGGGAACCACAGACAATAGGAGCCGTGGGGGCGGCGTCTGCAGGCAGAGGCAGCGCACAGAGCTGCCTGCCTTGCCTCTGATTAGGAGCAGCCGGGACAGGTCGCCGCTTGCGGGAAGCTGCTTCAGGTGAGTGGCCCTGTAGGCTACCTCATGCTCCCAGTCAGAGGGAGACTCCTCGGGTGGTCCGAACTGGCCGGGTTCAGGCTCTGTAAGGTAACCCGCAAGTAGTACAGTCCCTAGATACAGCTGGGGCCTGGGTTTTCAGGGAGCTCCGGCAGGCTACAAATACACAGGCTACGAACGGCTGGCTATAGCCTAGGCAGGGCTCAGGCAGCCAGCTAGCCAACAGTCTCGACATAGGCTGGGGCCTGGGCTTACAGAGGCTCGGATAGCCAGCAAAGGGTACCGTCTATAAGGGGCTGGCTGTAGCATGGGCAGAGCACAGGCAGCCGGCTATCAACAGTCTCTATATAGGCCGGGGCCTGAGCTTCCAGGTACTCGGTAGCCAACACACAGTCTATAAGGGCTGGCAATAGCCTGGGCGGGGCTCAGGCAGCCAACAAACACAGTCCTTAGAAGGCTGGTTCTGGCTGGAGCAGGGCACAGTCAGCCAGCAAGCAAGCGGTCTTTGGGAAAAGCTGGGGCCTGAGCTTCAGGGGCTCAGGGAGCCAGCAAGCAGACAGTCCGTAGAGGGCTGGCTATAGCTTGGGTGTGGCACAGGCAGCCAGCAACCAGACAGTCTTTAAGGGCTGGGGCCTGGGCTTCAGGACTCAGGCAGCCAGCAAACAGTCTCTGGTGTTCCCTTGCTCAGGGTAAGGGTCCGCTGATTCAGGGAGTGGGTACCTCTGCCGTCCAGTCGGCCTCCGGTTCCTCCGGGCAGGTACTCCGGGCCAGTCGTCCTCAGCCTTGGGGGTTGGAGCACCGCTCAGGCAGGAGTCCCCTCCGGGCAGCAGCAGGTCAGGCGGAGCATTCTCCTCCTCCTCTGCTTCTCCCCCTTCTGGGCTGCAGGGCTGGCCTTTTATACTTCCGGTCCCGCCCCTGTACTTCTGGCAAGGGGGGCAGGGTGGCCTTGGCTCCACCCTCCCAGGGGCACCTCCTGCTCCCTCGCACTCCCAATCAGAGGGAGACCACTCGGGCTCACTACAGGTCTCCAGATCCGGCACCCACCCCTCCTTCCGCGCCAAGCCACTTCCCCAAACTCCTTCCCATACCCAAACTCCCTCTCAGAGGCAACGCCCTGAACCCTTCCCGCACCCAAACTCCCTCCCCCTTAATTAACTGGCATTTTTCATTTACCGACACCCCCGATTTCCCCAACATGCCAGAAAAACAGCTTTATTATATTTGTACATTTTCAAGTACAGTGTGTTTGTTTTTCAGTGCTTCCACATTATGTATGTTTAATAATAATAATTGCTTCTGTTGCTTGTAGTAGCTTATTAGTAACACAAACTAGAAAGAAATTGTTCCTAAATTCCTTTTTAACTTTTTACCCCATTATTCTTGTAACGGGTTTATTTGTTTTGCTTCTGACTTCCATCTTATTGGAAAGGAGAATTTTCTTAATTCCAATTTTTGTCTGGAACAAAGCAGATAACTTTTGTTTTCACTGTAAACCTGAATGTAAGCTTGTCTACATTACCTGCTGGATCGATGGGCAGTGATCAAGTTGGGGTTGAGTCTAGATGCGATAAATCGACCGCCGAGTGCTCTCCCGTCAGCTACGGTATACTCCACCATAGCTGAGGTGCAGGCGGAGTTGACAGGAGAGCGTCAGCCGTCGACTTACTGCAGTGAAGACACCGAGGTAAGTAGATCTAAGTACGTCGACTTCAGCTACGTTATTCACGTAGCTGAAGTTGCATAACTTAAATCGATCCCTCACCCCAGTGTAGACCAGGCCTAAGAGAAGGCAACTTTTGCTCTTGTGCCATTTTGCCAATTTTCACTTTCCCGTTCTGATAGAATGATCAAAATATGGCTCTTTTGAGAGAAACTTGAACACAGTGAGATATATTGTATGGTAAAATGTAGTATTTTGCCAGATAAAAACCCAAATCTCTCTGAGTTGTGCAGTCACAGAACTGAATTTGTTCTCTTATTTTCAGGCAACAGATTGAGACTGACCCATTCCAACTCTGTCATCTTTGGCCAAGGGCAATCTTTTTACTGCTGCCATTTTGCAAACACCTTTTTTTCCTCCTCTTGTTGCTTCAACCCCCACAGTTTAGTCAGTGCCATGTTTTTCCAAGCTTGGTATTTACACAGTGTTTTATTTCAGCTGGTGAAACATCTGTATTTTTTCACTGAGTTAAATAAATGATCTATGCCGAGAATGTACAGTATCGGGTGATGTCAGTTTGCTTTTTTTCAAGAGTCACTGAGCAGAACAGTCAGAGTATTGTTTCAGCCTTTGAGTTAGGAATGTGAATATTTATACTGTATACTTAATTCATACAAACACAGCTAAGGGCATGCAAGCAGACTTTTTATGGCTTTAGGTCAGCTGGAGGGGAGAAAAGTCTAACCTTGCCATTTCACTGAAAAAATTGTAATTATATTACTTGCAAAAGTGTTGTTGAAAAATGATGCATTAAAAAGGGACTTTGTGTGTGGCTACATGTTAAAGGTGAAGAATATCATCAACATCCTTTTTTTTCTTTAAACAAAAACATGCTCTCTCAGCATTCATGCCTTCAGTTAACAAAATTTATTGTGAACATCGGAAAACCACAATTTCTTCTGTGAGATTAACATTGGCATTACAAAATGTCAATTTGTTTCTTTTTCAAAAAGAGATAAATGTGACACAATAGTTTAACTTTGCAGCTGCTAGAGAGTTAGGTTGCATTTGCAGTATTGTGTGTTAAAAATTGACTAGCCTACCAATTCAGCAACACAACAAATTTATCTTGGGTTGAAAAAGTGACTAACATTTTATTAAACAAATCCATCAACACATCAGGTTGGGTTTTTTTGTCTCTTTTATACAGACCTGATCCACTTTTGTGATGCTTCAGTGCTATACTGATGTAACTCAAAACAAGTATAATCCGGTGGTGAATTCATTCAACTTTTTTAAGATATGGGGGTTAGCGTAATGTCATAGTTCTTAAAGCTGATGTGTAAATATAAAGAATTGAGTTTGAGTCCTTTTTTATTTTTCAGTGATATAGATAAAGCTTAACTGAGGTTTATTTATTGTTTTTGAGCAAAGTCTAGAAAAAAATTTCGATTATGGTTTGTTGGCTATATATTGGGAATATCAGGTATGAAATCTTGCTTTCTCTGTTTCGTGTTGGAAGTCTTCTTGCGGAGTCCGAAAGTGGGGACAAGAGCTTGAGTTAAATGGGCATCAACAGAAACAAAACTTCAAATAGCCTGAATGAAAATTAATTCACTGCTTAAATTTCAAGCATAAGTTTCTTGGTACTTCCTCTGTCCTAGTCCTACCAGTTAGTTCTTCTGCCTTCCAGGAAAAACAGCATAGACAAGACCTGGATTTCTCCTGCAAAAAATCAAGCAGGAAAAAAGACCTTTAAAAAGCAAATGTCTCAGACCTTTGTACCACTAATGAATCAAAGGACATGAATGTTTTTTGTTTGTTTTATTTTATATTTAATGTTTCATTGTTGTGGTAGTAGCTTAGTGAGCTAGAAGAAATGCAGGAAAAATTGATTTGTTCTATCATTCTTTGAGACCACAAAAGATAGTGTCTTGTGTTACTCAACAGTGACATCCGTTGGTAATTCAGTAGTGGTATAATTGATTTCTAAAGGAAGCATAGGTCAGTATAGTCTTCTCACTCAAAGGATTAGTCTTGCTGATGTGAAGAAATGTATCCAGAAAAGTTATGAAGGAAGAAAATTCAGCATCTGTGAAGGTATGCACTGGACTTTTTGATTTTCAGGTCTCAAATTCTGTGACCTAATCAGGTTTCCATTCTTCACTCCACAACACATGATGAAAGCCTGTGTGTGTGTGAATGGCATGATAGTGGGAATTTATAATACGGTGGCTGCTATTTGTGGTTTGGGAAACCTTACACAGTGTTAGAGGCAGCACAGAGAGAATTTAGTAATATAAACTGGATGTTTAAAACTCAGTTGATATTTGTTTGGGAAAAATATTAAAATAATGAATGGCAAAATTTTCAGAACTATTCATGTGAAACACAAGTATTTATACGTGCAAATAGGTACCTATAGACCCTAGCAGATTAAAAATACTCATTTTGCATACACAAGTGCATGTTTTCTAGACACACGGGGATGCACATTTTGCACCCAAACTCCCTCCTGGAGCCCGCACTCCCCCTGCCTCTGCCTGGAGCTCCCCTTCCCACCCACACACACACTCTGAACCTTTTGACTTCGCCCCCCAGGCTGGCTTCCATCCCTGGCCCAGCCCAGAACCCCCTCCCACACCCTGAACCTCTCATTCCCGAAGCACGCACACCCTCCCACACACCGTGCCCCTACTTCAGCCTAATGAAAATGAGCAAGTGAGTGAGGGTGGGGGAGAGCCAGCGACAGAGGGAATGGGGATGGAGTGAGTGGGGGCGATTAGAAAGTTGGCAATTCTAACTGCTGCAAGTGCAAACATGGCCTAAGACCTTGTCTACACTAGAACTTATTTGCATCACTCTCAGGGGTGTGAATAAGCCACACCTCTGAGCGAAGTAAGTTATACCATCCTAAGGGCCAGTGTAGACAGTGTTGTGTCAACAGGAGAGCCTCTCATGCTGGCATAGCTATCACCTCTCATCGAGGTAGATTAATTAAGCCAATGGGAGAGCTCTCTCCTATTGGCTTAAAGTGTCTTCACCAGAAGCACTACAGCGGTGCAGCTGTAGCCAAAGTGTCTGTGTGGATTCAGCTGATGAGATTTAACAGTTCCTCAGTGTGTTTTGATCTTCTCTGCTTTGAAGCAAGTGATCAAAGCACACTGAGGAACTGTTAGCACTCATTAACAGTGTCCATACATTCACACCACAGCTTTCAGGGAACTAAACCCTTTGACTGGAACCCTGGTTTGTGGGGTATTTTTTTAAAAAGCACATTTTGTACCTGTTTTCTTTGTTTTCATTCTTCATTTGTAAACTACCGTCGCCAACCAACTGAAGGAGCTGTCAGCCACTGCAGTTGGTGAATTAGGCAGAAAGATGACACCTCAAGGATCATGTATCTACAAGGGCTATTATAGGTTGCTACTTTGCCCATCCCTTTCCGCCAAGCCCATCCCTAATTTATAGGGTGGCATGGAAAAAGGAGGGGAGAGAGGGAAGGTCTGGTTTCATGTACTTCCTGCTGCCAAAGCCACACTCCTGCACAAAACTCCCCAACCTCCTGGTCCTCTGCAGGCTTATCCCCTGCACCATGTGCAATTTGGAAATCTGGTCACTCTATTTGTTGTAAGTTCATCTGCCTATTAAGAAGGTAGGGAATGGTAGGAATTTAAACACAGGGCTATTGACATAAAGACTTAGGTCACAGGAGTTTGTGAAGGAAACACTCCCAATGCTGGTGCTATGGTTTTTTTATAGTGCACCTGAGCACTATGGGGCGGGACAGAACCCCCAAGTATGCAATCTGTGCCAGTTTCCCTACACATCAGTCAATGCCCTCTACCATCAGCACTAAACTCCCACACCTAGGGGCCAGTTGACCGTATCTCCTCTTCAGCATCACTCCTGGTAGAAACTTTTCTTTCTCTTTGCTGTTTTGCAACTTTGCATTTAAGAAAAAAAGTATCTATATAAAATACATATTTAGTGGAGTTCCCACTTTGCATCATTGTTCATATATGTTTATTTTTGATTGTTTTCTTATGAAATCCAAAATTTGGTATGACAGCGTATGCCCAAAAGGCAGTGGAGCCCAGAGTGGAAGAGATGACTTCTTTGAGTAGGAATTTTTACGGTGATACTCTTCTATAAAAAATAAATGCTACTTGGTGATGGATTATTTTGTTGTTTAAAATGGAGGCAAGTTTTTGCTTTTTAACTTGGTGTGTTGAACGGCTGTTAGGAGCTTTAGAGAAAAAGTGGACAAAAAGCTCTTTGAATTGTTTAAAGAATGTGCTTAAGATGCCTCTTGTGGCTGATTTGATCATTCAGCTCTGAACATTGTCAGAAAATATTGCTGTGATCAGACACCTTAATTGTTGACATAGTACTTCAGTCCCCAAAACAATTTTCAAAATATTCCTGTGCTCAGATGTGTTCATTTATTTTATTTGAGGGAATAAATCCTAGAATGAAACAGACACAATGGTATGTTCTGATCCTGCCAAGGGAGAAAGTGTGGTCTAGTTCAGAGTATGGAACTGAAAACATATTGAACAGATAATATTTTTCATTTAAATTCTACAGATAACATTTGATCTATTCCTCCTACGTTTCCTGGAGACCTAACGAGTGACAAGATTCCTTATCAATATTTGTTATAATATGAAACATTTTGATGATTTCATGCATGTGTGACTTATTTTCTGAAACTAAAGTTTTACTGGTGTATTGATATAAAATTATATAGAAACTGGATGCAATGTTTATTGCTTACCTTGTGGAAAATATCTGAATGTCCATGCATGAATTGTCATGATCCTATTACAATTCAGGATGTTGATTATACAACCCTTTTTGCTTATTCCAGACACGTTATACAGTTTGTTGCAGTAACAATATTTATATAGTATGATTTTTGCATTTCATAAATCCTCTTCTGGTTGATAATTTCTTGTGTACATTCCATGACCAGCATTTTATAGCTAAGACAATATCTTTTCTCACTACGAGATCATCTCTGTATATTTCATTTCTAATTTAAAAATACCTTGACTTGTGTAGAGGAATTACACTTTGAATAGTTTTAACTGAGTATTTCACACCTCCAAAGCCAATTTCAGATCCTAAAATAGTTTTAGCCATGTTTCTATGCCGAAACAGATGTGCTTGTTTATCATAATGGAAGAAATAAATCCCCCGCCCCCCAAAAACTAACTCATGTTTATATTCCTTTTATGGTTTTATATTGTTTAGTCAGTTAACTAGGGACCCAAATGCTATCTTTTCAAAAAACAAAACAGAAAATTTTATTTTGGTTTGTGTGTTTTGTTGTTGTTGAGTTCTCTTAGTTATAAATCATTCCACATTTGTTGGATCTCTAGTTGTTGCTGAGAAAATTGGAACTCCTCATTACAGAATGATCTTGCCAGAGATTTTACATAATGATGGTGCGGCAGAGATGGTGCAGTTGAAAGAAGACTGCTTTACTTTCACAAGCAAGGCTGAAATTTACCAAAAGTTACAAAAACATATTTGTTTTTCCCTGGTTCAGCTGAGCAAATGTGGCACTGAGTTTATACACTCATCATCAAGTTGCCATTTGAGCTACGTTGATTATTTTTTTAAAATGAAGGACATTTAGAAGATTTGAATGTTGGAAAATAATTGTCAAGTAAAATTAACACAGTTTATAAAGGCCTTGTCTACACTACTGGGGTAAGTCAACCTAAATTAGGTATCTTAGATTGACTTACTGCGGTGTCTACACCATGCTGCTTTGATGGGAGATGCTCTCCCGTCTACTTACCTTATTCCTCTCATTACGGTGGATTACTGGAGCCCACCAGAGAGTGCTCTGCGGTCGATCCCCGGTACATATAGATATGGCCTTAGTGTGAGTTCCAATACTGTATAACTTTACAATGGCTTTTAATCAATAAATATTAAGTTTGCTGTGACAGCATGTGTCATAAGTATAACAGCAGCATGGAAAGTTCTTGTAGTCTGTTGATACATAACTCCCTAGAGGTGGTATTGAAGAAGTGTGATGGCATTGCAGCTCTGCTTTTCTGTAGGTAGGAGAGCCCTGCCATAAATATAGAGAAGTAGGGTAGGGTTTTTTTTCCACTTCAGCAGCTGTAGTGAGGGTCCAAGTTTTGAGAGCTTCAGGAGGGATACACTTTTCCCTCTTGTGATAACATCACTACAACAGCTGACATTCTAAGAAAAGGAAAACAGTAAAAAGTATCATTTTAATATTATGACCAAATCTGTTAATAGGCAGAACAGTGTTGCAACATTGGTCCCAGAATTTGCAATGAGATATGCACAGGCATTTTGGCTTTCGGGATTCATCTCTGCACATCTCATTGCAGGACTGCGGCCTCTATCTTTTTTTATAATCCCAAGTAAAGAAAACATGCAGTTGATTGTATAATAACCAGTTAATTAGAATAATTACTCCAAAAAATGAAACCAATTTCTTGTACAGTTTTTATGTATGACCTGTATATTCAAATAAAAGCTAGAATGTTTAACACAGATGTCATTAGTACACATACTATTTCATTGAGCCTAATGGGTTAAAACAATTTAAAAAAATTATTGTACTTGTTCTGATTAAGTTGATGAAAAGATAGAAGTCTCATTAAGAGGGACTACTTCTAATTTCCATTTATAGAATAAGCATGCATGGATTTGCTGCCACCTTTAGATTGATAGGCTCATTTTGAGTGGATGCAAAAGTGCTGGTGTCAAGAAATATGTTTAAATTGTTTTGCTGTTGAAATCAGTTATTAGCTTGTTTACTATATTTCATTAGTTATAAGGTTATTATTATGGGATAATTAGCTTTTTATTTTGTATTGTGAAAAATGCATGTAATAGAAAAGTAGATTGAAGATGTAATTTGCCTTTATCCAAAACTAATACACTTTTCTGCATGAATAGTAAAGGGTCATTTTGCTAGTGGCAGTTTTATTCTACAAGGTTATTTTGAAGAAGGGTGAAAGCTAGGAGCTGAGGAGTCAAAATAATATTTGTACAGCAGTCTGCAACTTTTTTTTTCTTTTTGAATGTAGGTTTTTCACTTGCTGGGGTCCTACTTGGAATCTAAACACCGAGTTAATTCAAATCTTCAGCAGGGGCTAGTTGACATCATCACTTGTGTAAAAGCCAAAGTGTGGTTGGCCAAGAGGTATGTTCAAAGACCATATATGCATGAAGTTATCAAAGACTGCTAATAAATACACTGATGGGTTGGAGGGGGTTGGAGTTTTTGGAGTTGGAGTGTTGGAGTTTTTGTATATTTGTTTTTGCAAAGTATTAACATAAATTCTGCAGAAATATTTAGAAATTTGAGTCCTATTCATAAAAAATATTTATTCTTTTGGCCTTTTTAAAAAAAAAAATAAAGGAAAAATAGTGTTAATGTGCTTTTCTCACACAAATCACTGTTTTTGTTTTATCAGGCTTCTCTACATATGAAATAGTTAACTATCATTGATATACCACAAAAGATTCAGAAATCCAAATGTAAATAGTCATCTCAAATATTGGGTAAACAATCCTTGCATTTAGATTACACCAGGAGAAAAAGAACAAGAATATTTTTAAGAAAGGAAGAACATGGCTGTTATGATAAAGTCACCATAATATATACAGTATGGTCAGTAGCATAGCCATACTCTCCTTATTTTCTCTGGTCAATCTCAACAAAGAATGTAGAAAATATGTCACAGCATGCAAATGCTGAATCTTTTGCAGGCAGTGTCCACCCAAACATCAGCCATGCAGGAGAATTCTGGCCATATTTCTTCAGGTTGGCTGCAGAAGAATGTTGAGGTGACCTACATGCCATCAAAGCAAAAAAGAAAATGGCAGATTATTGCAATGTTTCTCTGAGCACATGTGTAATATTAAAAAATTGTACACACATGCTGTTAACCAAAGTAGGTAGAAAGGTACCTGCATAAAATAAACTCAGAGCGTACCTCACCCTGGCAGAAGAGATGGGCCTTGCATATGTCTTAATGATATATGCATAGTACTTTTAATCAGTTTATGTGCTCCCATACAGTATTTGTAATGGGCACATTTTGTAAATGAAAAACATTAATGAATATGCCAGTCTGCTGACTTTCAGGAGAAAATATATTTGTAGATTACTGATAGAGGAATTCTCTGCAGCACTGAGACTAAGAAATCTAGCTGCCTAATCTGGATGTATGGCCAAATTGCAGTATTTCCTCTATTTCACTTGTACATAAAAAGCCACACTCACATAAAAGGACCATATGCATTAATGTAAGCCTGCATCAATAGGCCATTTTCCTTTGTGTATCTGTTCTAGAGTGCTTTTTTGATTCATACATTGTAAATTACAGCGTTAACATAACCTGGATATAAAAGATTTTTCTTTTAAATTAATAGAGCTCTTATTATTTAGACTTGACATAAGGAATAAGAGTTGGATAACTTTCTATGTATTTTTTTAAAAACAAATAATGTTTTTCTGTGTATTTTGAATATAGAGTTCTGGAAAACTATGTTAAGTCATACAGTGTTGGTTTAAAACTTTTCAAAATAAGTTTTTATCCATAATTTATTTGCATATTTCTCACTTGATCTGTGTTGGGTTTTTTTACTTAAGGGACACCAAGAACAGGGTGAAATTTGTTTTTACCCTACTGAAGTAATGAAAATATGTGTGAAACATTCCCCTTAGATGCATGAGCTAAGAAGGACTATCCTTTTTTTCTTTTTGGAGCTGCAGAGAGCAGTATTATTTTCTAAACACTTAATTTATCAGCATAAAAGAGACTGAGACATTATTGCATAAATATTGTAGCACTATAATTTTATTTTTTCAGGCCAAGGCATGTCTTTCTTTAGGGAACAAAGTAAGACGCACTACCCATTTCCCCTAGTAGGCTGATTTTTTTCTTCCAATGTGTCTCAGAAAACTTTTGGGGTTTTAGCTGGAATTTTCATTAAAACAAACCTAGAGAGAGTTTTTTTCTTTGTGGCTTTTGCTGCTAAGGCATCAAGGAAGGAAGAACATTGATATTACACCTCATTTAAGCTGTGCCTTCTAATCTTTCCCTCTATTTGCCTTTTTTTTTTTTTTTTTTAAAGATACTTTCCAAACAGCTAAATATTTCACTATCCTTTTTGGACAGATATTAAAAGTAGGGGGTTTCATTTTTCAGGTTGAGTGAATTTGATGCTTATTTGCTAGCCTCCCTATTTTCATTTTTTTTAAGTGATCTTTTTTTTTAAATTGCCTCCATTTTGTTCTTGTAGCATACACTTCATTCATTGCAGCATTTTTTTCTTTTTCTAAAA
Source organism: Sternotherus odoratus (assembly GCA_032164245.1). Lineage (NCBI taxonomy): Eukaryota > Metazoa > Chordata > Testudines > Kinosternidae > Sternotherus > Sternotherus odoratus. Next base: position 140,778,727 of record JAVMKO010000003.1, on the reverse strand, counting down.
AAGGATATGTTATGCCTTTCCCTCAAATGCTATAAACAGCAAAATAACATTTTTTTTTACTTTAACGGTTGTTAAAATTATATATATATATATATTTCCTAGTTTCGGAAACACAGAATATTTGAAAAGAACAGAACTGTGAAAATCTTCTTGCTGAAGAGCTAAGGTTATGGAAAAATATTCCGATGAAAAGCAGTCAGAAATAATCAATATTTCAAGCTGAACCTTTGAAAGAGTTGCTAAAAATCAACGCTCTTTCAAATGAGAGAAACCAGTCAAAATATTTTTGCTTAACTGCATGCCAAAGGGTTAAAAGACCAACAGTAGGTGCCTTCTATTTTATAAATATAGAAAGTTATAAGTACAACCTGGAGCTAGTAATTTGTTAAATAGAAGCCCTGGAAATATCTGTCTTGTTTCACTTGTGGCCTTTGGCAAGGCAGAATATTGCCGATGGAAATTTGTGAAATGTTCACTGCCTGAATTTTCTATGGGATGCAGTTTCTCCAAGTGTCTTTAGTTAGTTTTTTCTTCATTCTCCTCCCTTAAGAAGAATTAAGTGTCTTTTGGTTCTTGTAAACATCTACGGTGTATGTTCAGTCTTCCTTACACATCAATACATCACATCACATCTCAAAGTAGTGTATCAGTTCTCAGTTAAAATCTTCCTTGCCCATTCTCTTACCAAGTAACCCCCCTCTTCAAAATCCTCTGTTGCCCCTCTCTCCTCCACTGGATCAAGATCATGCTCCTTATCCTTTTTATAAGTCCTGTATGACTTTGCCCTCTTCCCACTTACTTGCCTTTGTCTCATTTCCTTTTGCTGCTTCTGCAATAAAAGCTCTTCCCTTTTATGTCTGAGACACCTACCGGTAGCACATATTAAAATATAGATGTATAACTTTTCTCATCCAGGATATGTTTCATACAGTAGTTCAAAATTCACGGCAGGCACAAAATTTGTACAATAACTATGTTCTTAGGCATAGCTCCTCTCTTGTACCTAGCTTATATAAGAATGTTATTTTGCAGCATATCAAATTATGTGCCAAATTAATCTCTGATGTTAACTCTATAAAAGTAAATGGATTTTCACCTGGGATGAATTTGACCTCATGAATTTTTATAAGTCACTAAGGGGAACTGCATATGCTTCTCCTGAAGAGAATGAAAAACATACAACAGAATTGTGGCCCTGACAGAGAACAAGGCCATGACAAAACACGCCCATCCCAACATCTGGTCCAATTCATCAAAGACAACTCAAAACATTACATCTCCAACAAAAACAAACAAACAAAAATCTAACTGAAAAAAGAGAGAACTGAAAACTAGGTAAGCTCTCAATGGCATCACAATAAAAAGAGTTTTTGCAACTTTTCCTGAAGCAGTAGTAGATTCTATGATGTTTCCAGGAAAATAAAGCTCTCTATATATGTATATCTATATATGCAAGATAACGGCAGCAAAATACTGGTGATGGCACAGAAACTGCAACCAACACATTGAAGAATGTTCACATTGGAGAAACAACATTCTCTGATGCAGGGTTAACAGCTTTCATGTATGGGCAAAATCAGTCAAAGGGACCTTGTTAGCAGTTGCTCCAAGAAGGTTCTACCATGGCAGTAAATAGCCACATCTGTACACCGTCACTTGATGTGTTGTATTTGTGTGCTGACATTTTTGAGTTTCAGGCACCAAACAAAAATTCTTTCTTTGTGTTGGCTGCACGTTTCATCTAGGCAGTGACACTTGATATTTCCAGATGCATTGCTGTTAACATGTCAGTCTGTCGGTTGTGTTTGCTGAATAGATGAACATCTTGTTACATGGTTAACAGCATTAGTGTTTAAGTTTAAAAATTAATAATTACACCTCATTATTAACACCTCATCATGAGCTTTGGAGGAGGTTCACACCTCTTATGCTGCTTTTGTTTGTCTTTCATGTCTCCACAAGACAGAAGCTTTCAATATGAAGGTTGTCTTTCTCAATCAGGAAGGCAAAAATGTCTTCACGTTCTGTCCCTATGTATATTCTACTGTGGGTATAAATGGGCTCCATGCACTTGAGAGAAGAGAATTCTTTTAAGTAGTGTCCGTTGGTCCACACCTAAGTTCCCTCTAAGCTGCTGCAGCCGTACAGCAAGCTATCAAGGGCTGCGCAGGCGGGGTGAGAGGTGCCCCTTCCCTGGCTCAGGCCAGCCCAGCCCCATTGGAGCTGCTGCGGCCTGGGATAGGTGTCTTTCACCTAGCCCTGAGCTGCCGGAGCGAGAGAGAGCTGGGGGGAGTCACAGCCCCAGGTCAGCCTGCACCCCAAGCCCCTCATCCCTGGCCCCACCTCAGAGCCTTCACCCCTAGCTGGAACCCTCACCCCCTGCACGCAATCCTCTGCTGCAGCCCTGAGCCCCCTCCTGCACCCCTCATCCCCAGCCAAAACCCTCATCACCCCACACCCTACCCCCTAGATTAGGCCTGAGCCCCCTCCTGCATCCCAATTCCCCCATCCCTGGCCCCACCCCAGTGCCCGCACCCCCAGCCAGAGTTCTTACCCCCTACCCCTGCACTCCAACCCTCTGCCCCAGCCTTGAGTCCCCTCCCACACTCCAAACCCCTTGGCACCACCCCCATCACACGTCACCTCCATATTCATTCCTCACATGAGCATAAAAAATTAGAGAGAACACTGGTCCACACCTATGCTGTTGCTCTCCTTGTGCTTCAGGATGAAAGTATAAGGGGCAGTATGGACTGATGCTGCTGCAGTTCGTTCTCACCACTACATGGCCTGAATCAGAATCTCCGTTGTCCAAAACTACCTTTTCAACATAAATATTACAGTGTTTTATATATAGTTAGTGTTAGTAGTTTTACAAGTTTAGTTAGCAGTTGAAGGATTCTCTGGGATGGGGATCAAACTAATTCCCTCATCACAGGACGTAGATAATGCCCGGGATTCAAAAATTGTATCGCTTGCCCTCATTCCTTTGTCCTCAGCAACCACCATCAGGGCTGCCTCTGTTGCCTCAGAGAAGCTTTCTCTGCTAAGTGTCATGTCTGTTGCTCCTTCCCCAGACAAACGTGGCAGGTGCAAGAACTCCATTTTGGAAGCACCTTATAGAACATGCCATGAGGCCTCAGTCAGATCCGAGGCAGGTAGCCATGCCACCCCACAGTGTACATTGGCCTGAGCCATCGAGAATTACACCTCCTAACTCACTGTCTTGACTCAGGAGTGGGAATAGCTAGAATGAAGAACCATTTATTTGTCTGGGCCTTCTCACAAAAGTAAGCATAAAAGCAGATCCCTTTCTAGATCACTAAGAGAAGGAGTCCCTTCCCAGCCCTGTCTAGATTGAGCAAGTCTTTGCACTCAGGACACAAAGACGTGGGCCCTCTAAGTCTCATGGTCATGATCAGAAGGCACATGGAAGCAAGGTTCCTTCAGTACCATCCCCACATTTTCATCAACACAGATCATGGTACTAACTTAGACAAAATACCCGTAAACAAGGGACCATGAATCATTTTTACCCACAAAGAGATGCAGTTGGAGACTCCTTCACAAGTGGTATTGTCACAGCCCCATAAGGAACTACCAATTACCAGAAGTCTCTTTACACTAACTTCAGTGGTGCAAGGCAACGAGAAGCATCCTTCGAAGGCTCCAGTATCTTACACCAGTCCAGAGTATCCTCTGGATACTTCATCCTCCTGGATTCACGGTCTCCTCAGTTGCTGGAACCGATCCTCACCAGGAAGATTCCAATACCAGTAGACATCATGGAATCAGGGAGAGGCCTGTCTTCCATCCCATCAACTAGCCACAGCTTCTCGGTACCAGTATGATCAATGGAACCAGATTCAATCTCCTCCTCATCAAGAGAGTTGGATGTACTGGTGGAACTGTCTTGCCCTCCACCAAAAGTTCAGCCCAAACAGAGGATCAAGAGTCTCCTGAGACTCCAGAGTCTCGTCTGCCCAAGTGAGGACCTGCTTGTGGCGACTGAGGGTACCCAATGCCTTGGATACTACCACAACCTCCTTTTGACCCTTCATGCTGACCTAACTGGGGGGCAATGGGACTTACATGCCAGAGTCTGTGCTATCCCATAGGAGGTTTTACCATGTTTCCCCCCCAAGAGGCCAACCAGACTCTCCTGAGCCTATGGAAGAGGAGGACAATGAACAGGATCTGTCAATACCACTGATACTACAGGTATATCATTTTCCTTGCCTGATGAGGTGGTTACTCCAGCCTCACCATCTCCTCTGGATGACCACAGACAATTCAAAGAGCTGCTTCGGAGAGTAGCAGAAGAGTTTCAGATCTCCTAAGAGGAGGTCCAGGACTTACAACAGAAGCTTCTAGATATCCTACAGCCTATGGGATCCAGCTGAGTAGCACTCCTAGTGAATGAGTTCGCTACTGAAATCAGTAAGATCTTTATGGCACGTGTTGGCTACCTCTTCCTGAACCCCCAAGAGAGAACAAAAGCAGTACTTCACTCTGGCTGCAGGAGTGGAGTTCTTATTCTCCCACTCTGCCCTGAACTCCTTTGTGATACAAGCAGCCAAAGAAAGGTCCAGACAACAGCACCAAAGGGTCACCAGTGTAGATAGGCAAGCCAGACATGGGAGCTTATGGGAAGAAAGATGTTTAATTCCACCGGTCTCCAATTTTCAAATTCTAACTACCAGGCTTCCTGGCCAAATAAGTTTTTAGAACTAGTTTAAGTAAGTTCCTTGACTTTAAAGACAAGTTACACCAGGAAGATAGGGCTCCATTTCTAGCCCTTATTGATGAGGACAGATTAGGGGCAACAACCTCATTACAAGCTGCTGCCAATTCTGTAGATACTGCATCGAGATCTGTGGTGACCATGCTGTAGTGATGCATTTGAAATCTTGGCCACGCGCTTGGTGCTCTCTAGGAAGGCGTGGAAGATGAACAAGACTTGTCTTGTGAGGAAAGCAATCTGTGTATTGAGGAGACTATAACAGGGTTAAAAAAAGAACTAGATAAATGTATGGAGGATAGATTGATCAATGGCTATTAGCCAGGGTGGATAGAGATGGTGTCCCTAACATCTGTTTTGCTTGAAGTTCTGAATGGACAACAGGGAATGGATTACTTGATTATTCTGTTTATTCTCTCTGGGGCACCAGGCATTGTCCACTGTCGGAAGACAGGATACTGGGCTGGATGGACCTCTAATCTGACCCAGTATGGCTGTTCTTATGAAGACAAGTGAATCTTTGCATTCACTAAAAGATTCCAGGCAAACTTTTGTTCCCGAAGAGGAAATAATATAAGCTGCTTTACAAGCTGAGGCCTTTACCCAGCCTCTTGCCCCAACTAAAAAAAAATATTTTTGACAGGATGCTGGGGAGCTGCAGACCAATGTCATCTCTACCTGATTCTGAGATCTGCTTTGGGGGATGCCTGGTACAATTTCCCCACTACTGGAGAACAACAACAATGGACAAGTGCATGCTGGATATCCTTCATTCTGGCTATAACACAGAATTTCTCTCCCTACCACAACCACCTTCCCTGAAGCTTTTCAGGGGTCATTCTCACGAGGAGATCCTCTTTCAGGAGGTAAAATCTGTTCCTCTAGTGGGGAGCAACAGAGCAGATGGTATTTCAGCATCAAGGAAATGGATTTTATTTCAAATACTTTCATGTGAATATTCACCCTTTCCATGGAAGATTCCTCAGATTTGTTGTTGGTCCTGACCACTATCGCTATAGAGTACTCCCATTTGGTCTAGCAGTGGCACTATGGTCTTCATAAAAGAGTTTTCCGTAGTAGCAGCACTATTCAGATGGGCAGTTCTTCCATCTTCCTGTATCTAGATGTCTGTCGTCTTACAGGCAGGACTTCTCCAGAAATCATTGCATTGACCTTGTCACTGCTTCATCTCCCAGCATCCCTGGGCGTCTCTGTGAACATGCAAAAGTCTATCCTGACACCAATCCAGACTGTAGATTTCATCGGAGCGACCTTAGACTCAGAGCAAGGGCTTATTTCCCTATGGACAGATTTTCAGGTATGCACAACCCTCGCACATCACTCTGTATTTGCCTTACTCTACTGGGTCATGTGGCTTCATGTACTTACATAACACCATTCATCAGATTGCACCTCTGCTGCTTGCAGGGTTGGCTTTGAACAGTACATCTACTGAGCGAGCAAACAGCATGAACATCTCCATCATGTGAAAATCCCCATCAAGATAAGGGTTCCTCTGAGTTGGTGGAAAGAGCCTTCACATGTATGCATGGGCAGTCTTTTTCTATCCCTTGCACCTGACAGCACAATAAACAGAAGCCTCTTTATTAGGATGGGAGGGTCTCACATGACCAATCAACCAGCATGGGGCACTTCAACACCCTGGGAAATCAGAATGAATATAAATCTTCTAACTTTCAGAGGAGCAGGTCAGGAATCTTGCAGGGTATTTTTATTGTTAATCCAATCTCACCATGCTTTCATAATGACAGACAATATGACACTCATAAATAGGGAGAAGTGAGATCCATTCCTCTGTGTAAAGAAGTGTACAGTCTGTGAAACTGGTATATCAAAAACCCAACGCCCTCTCAGGAACCCCAAATTCACTAGCAGACTCAGCAGATACTTTGCCACCAACCACAAGTGAGAATACACGGGTCACTGGTGAACAGCATCATTGCAAAGTATGGAACCCCTGCCCAGGATCTGTTTCCTTCTCAGACAAACAGGAAATGCAGCACGTACTGTTTCAGGGGAGCTCAGGGTCAATTCTCGGGAGATGATGCTCTCCTACTTCGTTAGAGAGACCATTTGAACTACACCTTTCTTCCTGTCCTGATACTTCCTCTAATATTGTGGAAGATGCTCTGTCCTGTTGAATGAGCCGTTCTCATCATACCCAAATAGTTCTGGTTCCCAGGTCTCCTGAATACGTCAGTCTGGCTGCTCATCAGAGTTCATCCTTATTCAGATTTCTTGACTTGAGAATGGCAGTGTGTGGCAGGGCAGGGGTAAAAACCCCTTGAATGCCCTGTCCCTGTTGGCTAAGCCCTGCTTTCTGGCAGGAGGGCCAGAGGCGGAGGCTTGAAGCAGCCAGCAGGGAGCCCAGCTGTGGGCCCTAACAAGGCCTGGCTCACTGCAGCAGGCTAGGCTACGGGGTCACAGCTGAGGCTACAAACTGAGAGGGCTAGAAAAAGCCCTGAGTTTACTCAGTCAGGAGGCAGGCCAGGAAGGGGACAGGAGGTTGTTACACTGTCTCTTTCCTGCAGGCAAGGTGCCTCAGAGGCCTGGAGACCCTGTACCCAGGTACAAAGAGGGTAACTGTTGGGGAACGAAGGGGAGCACTTTCTTGCACTTAAGCCACTGATGTATACTGTAATAAAGGACACTAGGGTGAAGCACCAGAAGAGGGTGTGAAGACTTTTATTTCGATCAGCCAGAACACAGGGCACGGGGGAAAGAGAGCGAGACCTGTGTGGACCCTGTGACACAGTCAGACATCCCAACCCAAAAGCTCTTCTCTTTAGAACTTGGTATTTGGATTGGCATTGGGTCTAAAATATTTCTGTCATAAAACTGTGCGAACTATTCTTACTATTAGCAGAAAGGACTCAAAAATGTTACTTAGCAAAGTGGAAGCATTTGGGCCTACCACCACCACCATATTTTTTCTGAGACAGCAGGTATTCATGATATTTTGGATTACCTCCTTACCCGCAAGATGGCTGGTCTTTTCCTTAGCTCAGCATGGGTTCAGCTGGTGGTCATCAGTGCATAGATTTACAGCTGGAAGAGACCTTGAGAAGTCTTCAAATCCAGCCCCCTGTGGTGAGGTCCTACCAAGTAAACCTTGACTATCATGACAGATGTTTGTCCAACCTGTTCTTTAACAGCTCCAGTGATGGGGATTCTACAACCTCCCTTGGAAGCCTATGCCAGAGCTTAAGTAAATTTATAGTTAGAATAAACTTTCTGATATCAAATCTTAATCTCCCTTGCAGCAGATTAACCCCCTGTCTTGTTCTACTTTAATTGGACATGGAGAACAATTGATTTAATAACAACCCTGAACATATTTGAAAACTGTTCTCGGGTCTCCTTTCAGTCTTCTTTTTTCAAGACTAAAGATGCTCAGTTTTTTTAACCTTTCCTCACAGGTCAGGTTTTCTAAACATTTTATAATTTTTGTTGATCTCCTCTGGGGAGGAGTTTGTCCACATCTTTCCTAAAATGTAGCACCCAGTACTGGGCATAGCACTCCATTGGAGGTCTCACCAGTGCTGAGTACAGTGAAACAATTACCTTCCGTTTCTTACCTATGACACTCCTGTTAATACACCCCAGAATGATAACCATTTTCACAACTGCATCACATTGTTGATTCCTGTTCAGTTTCTGATCCACTATAACCCCAAGATCCTTTTCAGCAGTACTGCCACTTACCCTGTTTTTCCCATTTTGTAGGCGTTCATTTGATTTTTCCTTCCAAAGTGTAGGATTTTGCACTTGTTATTGCAATGGTCACCAACCGGTCGATACTAGAGGATCTCCCGGTCAATCGTGATCCCCAGCATCGCAGTGGGGCTGCGGCAGCGGCCAGGATGGCCCTGAGAGCAGGGGTCTCCCTCTGCATCCTGCTCGTTGCCTGTAAGCACCGCCCATGCAGCTCTGATTGACTGAGAAGGGGGAGCCGTGCCAGTGGGAGTTGTGGGAGTGGTGCTTGCAGAGAGGGGCAGTGCATGGAGCCACGTGCCGCCTCCAGTCCCGGGGCCGCAGGGGCATGTTGGTTCTTTCCAGGACTTGCATGGGGCCGACATAGGTAGAGAGCCTGTCTTAGTGGCAGCCACACTGCGCCACCAACCAGGAGCTGCTGGGAGATAAGTGCTGCCCAGCGGAAGGCTGCACCCCATACCCACTCCTGCACTCCAAACTCCCTCCTGCACCCTAAGTCCCCACTCTGAGCCCCCTCCCAGAGCCAGCACCCAAACTAGCCTTGAAGAGAAAGCCCTATGGTTTGGATGGCGATGAATATACTACAAAGGGTCACATTTCCCAAATGACTATAGATTAGATTTAAGGGTTTCTTCTGCTGAGTTTTGTGCAGAGGAGATTATAGGTGTAGAAGGGATTATGCACAGTACTGCACTGGTTCAAATCCTTCCTCCTTGCTCTGACAGAAATGAGGCCAAAGCATCAAGTTTTCCATTTCTTTCCTCTCTTCCAAAGAAAACAACAAAAAGGATGACCTGGCTTTTAACTCATTCTTCTTTAAAAAAAAAGAAATAAATCAGTAATACAACGGATGTCTAGTTTCAGCAGTTAAGCCAGACACTGTTGATACAATTATACACCTGGTCCAGTGAGCATGGAATGTGCTTGGCTAAATACTGCTAGTTTCTTCCAATAAATGCATATTCATTTGGTGTAGGCTTTTGCAGTCAAGAATAAGCCAGCCAATGACTGCCATATTTTGAGCATGACTTTACTTATAAAAGGTGAAGCAAACTTTGTTAAAAAAAATATTTGCAGAGCTCCAAACTGAGAGAGACTAAGATCAATTTCATTTTTATATAAACCCAGTCCACAATCACTACTGCTTAGGGGAAATAAAGGTAGAACAAAAATCAAAGGGGTTCCAACATTATTAAGCTTTCCAAAGCCAATGGATGAAAATGCAGTATTGCACATTAAGATTCTCAACCTGACAATTCAGATTTACATTCGCACAGGGGGACATAACTTGTGTAGGATACGTTTCCTGATTCACATACCAATCAGTTTCGTGCTTTAAACAAATCACTTATTGTTATCCCAGTGATATATTACTATGTAACTGCTGACTTTGGACGTGTTCATAGAAGTCTGAATGTGAGCACATAAAGATAAAGGGAATATTTAGTTTTATTAACATTTTCTCTTAAAATTTTCCCCAGATTCTAGGAACTCATGCAATGTTCCTTTTTTTTGCCAGTGAGTTCAACTCATCCTAATTTTATATTCACATACAAGAATTAAAAATGTAACTACAATCAAGTCTCAGACTACTGTTTCCCCAGTGATTTGTTCAACCTTAATGATATAAAATTGGCCAGTCAGTTAAGTCTCATTTGTAAGGTCTAACGCAGAGTTAATGGATGTTTGGGTTTGGAATGGAGGGTGATGTCTGTGATTTTCTTTCAAGTCTCTGATCCAGAATTCAACTTCAGATATAAAGATGGAATTTCATTTGTCAGGAGACACTTTCTCAGCCAGAAAACAATGTCACACTTCAGCCTGCTAGTGCTCTCTAAATGAAATAATGCAACTGAGGGCCTCATACAAACCATTTCTTCACACTTCCTGTTTGGTTCCTTTCAGTCATCCTAAGCCCCAAAACACTGTTCCCTCTGAGCTGTGCGCATGTGCGTGCGCACACAGATCCTAAACCCTGCACACACAGGGAAATGTGCGCACAAAAATTTGCACAGAAGCACAAAAATTTGCATAGAATATTTTTTTTGTGCGCAAGCCAGTAAAAAATTAGAGGTAACATTGCCCCAAAACCTATGAAATTCCATGGTGAGCTAGTGGAGCCTTTATAGCACTGTCTCTTCCACTTCATCAAATTAAAAGAACATTCCTACAAGACCTTGAGTGATTATCTGTTGACCCTCACACTTGCCTACTTCTGGAGGCCTCCAGACATCCTTACTCTCCTGCTCTCTTCCTTAAAAAAGCCCCACAATATCTTTTGGCTTGTAGCAGGCATCCTGTGTAGGTGAAATCAGTGTCAGTGACAGGCTCTGAGTTGCATTTATTTCCCACATGGACAGCTAACGGACAAACGGCATCACACAAAGCTACTAATTTTGGAATTTGGAGTTTCCGGGTACCATATGACATACAGAAGTTGTATCTGACTAGTCCCAGAAATGTTGGAAACCCAAGAGAAGCAGGAAGTGACACCAAAACACCACATGGAACTTGTAGGAAACCACATTTTTCCTCCCTCAAATATAAAAATCCTGTCAAGCCTAAGTCCTGTGTAATTTTTACAAACAGCCTACTTCTCCATATTTTGATTTGATTAGTCATGTGGACTGGATGCATAATGGGTTTTTATTTTTCATAAATATTCAGGTGGAGGGGAAGGTGATCTAAATTTTGGCCATTTTTCTGTGGACAAAAATAAGGTGTGCCGTTTTGAATGCTTATAACTCACATTTTTGGCTGGAGACAACTTTTCTGCTAGGCTTATTTACCAAGGCACCATTATATTTAGATAACTACCATTGTAATGGAAAGAGTATGAAACATTTTTATATTAATACTAAAATGTAAGAGCACGGTTTCTATAGGAATCTGTGTGAGACATGATTTTAAATGATGCAAGATGCGCATAATTTAAATATTTCGGGATAGGCCTTCCAGCTATTGGGTGCTGTTATGTGAGGTTAGTTTCAGCATTGAGTTCAAGACTGAGAGCTTTTGTAACGGCCAGAGCAATAGTGGAATTTGCTCACTTTTGGAAAACTGGATTTTCTGCTGTGTCCAAGTGGCGTATATTGCTAGGAATTTCACTTGCGTGTCCAAAGCACTGAAACAAGCCAACACCAAAGATTTGGCCAACCAGCTAAGGAAGCCCCATTTCTAAATCGGAAGACATACACACATGCTTATATGATGCTATGATGGTGTTGTCACTTTTTCCATAAAGGTTATGTCAGCCATGTCTTTCAGAGACATGGACTTGAAACTGAACATTTGCTTTGGGTCAAAACATTGTATAAAAAGTGGGACTCTGGGGAAAGTTTTAGCTCCCATGAGGTTCTCTGTGGTCCAGCTGAAACTCTGTATGCCCACCATCCACTCAGTTTTAATTCACCTGTCTCCCAGCCCTTGTCCTCTTCTCTCAGATAACTGGATGGGACTGTTTTGAGCCCATCACTTTGCTTCTTAATGTGTACTGGAGGCTCGCTGTTGAGTCATTCTCTTTCCCCATGCACTGAGCATGCTGTCTTTGAAAGGCTCCTAGTTTCTGCCGAACAAGTGAGTTAAAATTGAGAACACTGACACAATGCCAAGAACTGAATCTTGGCTGTGTAAATATTTGGACTTTGCTTCATTCATGTGTGTAGAAGCTATTTTTGGTACAACTTTTTAAAATAGGCATAGCTATATTGAAACAATAATGGCTTCCTCTGGGCATTGTTCTTCATGATATGCATCTTTGCTAGGGGCAGATCTTTTTACTCTGACACTGCTGTGTGTTCTGGTGTCTCTGCACTATTTCACTTTTCTGTCTCACGTGGATAAAATATCCAGGCTGTGAAAGATGTATAATTATTCGTGAGTTTCTATGTATGGACTGGACTTGTATTATAAATTGTAAAGCCTACTCATAAATATATAGCTAGGAAATTCATACTGGCTTTACCTTGCTGACATGTTCTGAAGGAGCCATTAAAGCATTGTATTGACTTGCCAATGAATGTCTCCATAGAACAACACAGCATTTACTGTGTTTGGATCGCTTATGATCTGACAATGTACCACGTTTGGTACTCTCTTTAGGTGTAGTGAAAGCCAGCACCTTTGGACACAACTCAAGTTAAAGGGCTTAAGTTAAAACTTAGTGACTAAAAGCATTTGGGTTTTATGTGGCCATTTCAAAGCAGTCTTTCATTCTCGTGGGTTTATGTTCTTAAAGAAAACTAATTATAATAAAATATCATTATGCCTCTAACAAAAAGGGATGCTGTTAGTGCCTCCCAGTAGTCAGAGCACTCACCTAGGATGTGGGAGACCAAGGTTCAATTCCTCCTCTGCCTGATGTGAGAGAAGGGATTTGAATTTGTGTGTCTGTCAGTCATTGCAGAAGTGTCAATGGGCAAGAGAGAAAGAGAGAGACTAACTCTATAGCCTGGTGGTTTGGGTACTCACCTTGGAGATGGGAAACCCTCATTCAAATCCCCTTATTTAATTCTTTATACACAGCCAAATTGCTTCAACAGGGATCAGAGCGAGACGTGCTGTAAAGTATCCTAGAGCCCAGTGCCTCAGGCACTCTTCTGCACTGTATGAGACTCAAGTTCAAATCCCATTTCCATGTCTGGTAGAGGGTGGAATTGAACTCGTCTTCCTCATTCCAGACAAGTGCCCTAATCATTGGGCTAAAAGTTAGAAGGGAGGTCATCACTGCCACTGCTTTTCTTACTCCACCGCTTTTTGGGGGGGGGGGGGGCTGAAATTATTTGTCAACTTCATGTTAAATTGGCAAATAATTTTGGGTCAACAAAACCTCAGTTTTTCAGTGAATAAATTATTTGCCTGAAAAGTGTTGCCCATTCCTTAAGCATTTCAAGTTACTAAAGAGAAATACAGTGGAACCCCGCTATAACGCGAGGGATGGGAGCCAAAAAATCCCATCGCGCTAAATGCGGGGTCGCGTTGTAGCAGGGTTCCATTCCCGGCAGTCGTGGGGCTGCAGATTCTCTCCCTGCTTCCTGCCCTGCGCCTGCAGCGGCTTCCTGCCCCTCGCCTGCTGGGACAGGGGACTGCGGGGCTCCATGCAGCCCCGGAGACCGCTGTCCCGGCAGGCACGGGACAGGAAGCCGCTGCCCCGCGCCTGCCGGGACGGGGGACTCCAGGGCTCCATGCAGCCCCTGTCCCGGCAGGCACGGAGCTGCGGCTTCCACAGGGAACTCCTGGGCTGCAGTCTGCAACCCCGGAGTTCTCTGACCCAGGCAGGCTCGGGGCCGCAGCTTCTCTCCCCTGCTGAGCAGCGGGGAGAGAAGTCACAGGCCCCGCCTGCAGTCCTGAGTTCCCTGTCTCTGGCAGGGGAGGCTGCAGTTTCTCTCTGCACTGCCCAGCACGGGAGAGAAGCCATGGCCCCCCAGCCTGCCTGGGACAAAGAGCTAGGACTTGGGAGCTACGGTATAACCGCGCTATAACCGAACTCGCCTTATAGCGGGGCGCGTTATACCGGGACTCCACTGTACATGATATTCTTACCACAGGCAGGAAATGGATCTTGATTTTCAAAGCGGCGGTTCTCGAGCTATGACAGTCCAAAGTTGGGAGCTATCTTAACTTTTAAATATCAGGCTTTTCAGAGCTGACCCAGATTTTGAAACATGTTGAGACTCCAGTCCTTCAACTTGTAGAGGCTTAGGTTTATTGTAATAGTGACGATACAAGTGGAATACAGAACAGAGGGTGACAATCACATACTTCCTGTTGCATCTCTTGCCAGTCATTTAGAAAAGGCTTTCTATCTCTTTTTTTATTGGAATGGGAAGATTAATTTAAGGGGAAAATAGCTCCTGAATATTTGCATTGGCTCTACTAGAAAGAAAAGGACTAGGATTTTTTCCTTCTTTCATTCAGCTGACAATTTTGAAAAAAATATATCTTATATCTCTGAATAGGAATAATATATGTAGCATGGAAAAATTGCAGGCCAGAAAGGTAAATGTATGTTAGGTTATATATGTTTATAACCAAGTTTTCCTCTCCAGGACTGTGTTACAACAGCTGGGTTTTCCGTTGCCTCTTCTATCGTCCAATACAGCTACAAAACTTTTATCCAAAGACCTAAAGCAAACTTTTCATTTTCATGCCCTGACTGTGTATATTCTGTGTAAACTTGCAAAAATGTTCCAGTGTTTTTTTCCAGAATTTTAAAGGAGTTATAAAGTTGAGACTGTTTCTTGATATATACTGTAATTAAATTCTTGAGTGAATTTCAAGCTTAAAACTAAGCATGAAAAGCAAACTTCAGAAACTAAAATTAAAATGAAGTATTGAACACTGAGTATTAGTAGGGCCTTATTAAATTCATGGTCTGTTTTGGTCAATTTCACGGCCAGGGGTTTTTAAAATGAGTCAGTTTCACATTTTCAGATGTTTGCATCTGAATTTTCACTGTGTTGTAAACAAAGGGCTGTCAGACTGTGGGGAGGTTGTAGAATTTCCATCCCTACTTCTGTCCTGCTGCCTTTAGAGTTGGGCAGCCAGAGAATAAGGATGCTAGCCAGGCACCCAGCTCTAAAGCCAGCGCCACTGCCAGCAGTAGCGCAGAAGTGAGGGTCACAGTGTATGGTGAGGTTACAAAGAGTCTTGTGGCACCTCAAAGACTAACTAAAGTATTGAAGCATAAGCTTTCGTGGACTAATACCCACTTCGTCGGATGCATGCAGTGGAAGTATCCGATGAAGTGGGTATTAGCCCAAGAAAGCTTATGCTTCAATACTTTAATTAGCCCTGGTCCCCACCAGGGCTTAAAGTCGACTTAAGCCCGTACCCGTCCTCACCTGCATGCCCTTAAAGTCGATTTTAAGGGACCTTAAAATAGACTTTATAACTCCTCCCTAACGAGAGGCGTAGCTGAAATCGACCTCTCTCTAGGTCGATTTTCAGCTACTGAGGATGCAGGTGACGTTAAGCCTCCGACCTTCCGAGCAGCTCCGCGAACCCCCCGCCCGCCTGAACAGCCCCGCGCCGGCTCCCCCCGCCCCTGCTCGGGCGGGGGGAGCCAGCACGGGGCTGATCCGGCGGGCGGGGGGGTCCGCGGAGCTGCTTGGGCAGGCGGGGGGTCCGGCACGGGACTGTTCAGGCTGGCGGGGGGGTTCTCGGGGCTGATCCGGCGGGCGGGGGGGTCCGCGGAGCTGCTCGGGCAGGCGGGGGGTCCAGCGCGGAGCTGTTCAGGCTGGCGGGGGGGTTCTCGGGGCTGATCCGGCGGGCGGGGGGGTCCGCGGAGCTGCTCGGGCAGGCGGGGGGTCCGGCGCGGAGCTGTTCAGGCTGGCGGGGAGGTTCTCGGGGCTGATCCGGTGGGGGGGGGGCATGCGGAGCTGCTCGGACTGGGGCTGGTCCCCTGGGGAGCGTGCCTGGCTGCCTCGAAAGGTGGTGACAGCTGGGGACTCCCGGCACTGTGGGATAACTACCCACAGTGCAACACTCCCTATGTCGACCCCTGCAAAAGTTTAAGGACAGACACGGTCGAGTTGCTGTCCTCTGTGGGGATGCACTAAGTCCATTTTCTAAAGTCTACTTTAGAAAATCGACTTAAGGGAAATCGACCTACTGCTGTAGTGAAGATGTACCCTTAGTCTTTAAGGTGCCACAAGACTCTTTGTAACTTCTGCAATTCCAGACTAACACGGCTACCTCTCTGATTCTTAGTGTATGGTGAGGTGGGTTACCATATGTCTGGTTTTCCTGGCAGTCTCCCGCCCAAATAGAGGGATAACAGCTGGAGCAAGAGCCTCCCCATGCAGGGGGTGACAGCTGGAGCTGCAGCCTGCCTCCAGGGGAGGTGGGAGTGTGACAGCTAGAGCCATTGCAGCTTCCTGAGGTTTCGGAAATGGGTCTGATCCACCCTGGGAGTGGCCCCTGCAGGGAAAGAGGAAGTCTCACCCCTTCTCATCCCCGGCCAGGACTAACAGCTGGAGCCCTGCGCAGGGTTGAAGCCCCTTGCTGGAGCCAGATTTCATAGGGAGATCAGATTTCATGGACCATGATGCATTTTTCACAGCCATGAATTTTGTAGAGCCATAAGTATTAGTCACAGCTAAAGCTTACACTTGTTTCTCTCTCCTAGATTTTTTTTTAAATGTATGTCCCACTCACCATATCCATTTATATTTGTATTGTTCTGGGTTTCTTTCATTCTATAAATTATGCTCTAGCAAAGGGTAATCTGGCTGAAACATACAGTGATAGTGATACAGAGAAAAATGAAGAAATAGGCCTGAATTAACTTTCATATTGTGCAGGTGATTTTAATCACTTGTGGTTTGATCAAGTGTAACGGAAAGTGGTTTACAGTTGATTAATGCTATACAACTGAAAGCCCTAAAATTAAATTTTAGGTGCATAAAACAGAGACTCTGAATTCAGAAACTCATGCTAACATTTTCTAAACAAAATTAGAAATGTAACTGGGCCTAACAAAAGATGTAACAGTGAATTTGTGATGAGGGTCGCCCTTGATGTACTCAAAAGGAAAAAATTGGGGGGAGTGAGGTGAGAGAGAAAGAGGAAATCTAGACTCTTGTTTTTGTTTTTAGTTAATTAAATATATTAACAATAACAAAATAAGCAGATGTCAATTGACATAGTGATGAGACACTTATGTGAACTGACTCTCCCAAATAAGCTACTTGAAAATAATATAGAAATGTGTAATAAGACATTTATTGCTGATGGAAACATCATGGGAGGAGACATTTTTCATTGTACTACAAGGGCTGTCACTCAGAATGTACATCTCTGAGTCACTGGCGTATTCTTTTGCATACTCGGTCTAGTACAAACAATAGATCTGTATTAATTAGACACAATAAATTTAAGATATTTCAGTGTCTAACTCCACTAGTTTCTTTATGTTTACAGTAATACAGTAACAACTGCAAACTATCCTGATGCAAAGGAAAGACAGGAAGAATAGTAAGATGCCAGTATGGCTCCATCAGAAGTTCTTTAATGACCGAAAAATCAAAAAGGAATCCTACAAAAAATGGATACATGGACAATTTGCTAAAGAGGAGTTCAAAAGAAATAGCAGCAGCATGTAGGGACAAAATTAGAAAGGCTGAGGGACAAAATGAGTTATACCTAGCAAGGGACATAAAAGTCAGTAAGAGAAGGTTCTTTAAATACATGAGAAGCAAGAGAAAGATGAAGGGAAGTGTAGGTCCCCTACTTACCAAAGGAGGAGAATTAATAACTAATGACATCCAGAAGCCTGAAACAAAACACCTCAGTCTTCACTAGCGTACTTAAAAAATTAGCTGAAGCAATTTCAGAGCCTTTAGCAATTATCTTTGAGAACATCTGGAGGACAGGTGAGGTCACAGAAGACTGGAGAAGGGCAAACATAGTACCTGTATTTAAAAAGGGGAACAAAGAGGACCTGGGAAATTATAGACCAGTTAGCCTAACTTTGATTCCTGGGAAGATACTGGAACAAATTATATACAATCAGTTTGTAAGCACTTTGAGGATAATAGGGTTATAAGTAATAGCCATAATGGATTTGTCAAGAACAAATCATGTCAAATCAACTTAGTTTCCTTCTTTGACATGGTTATTGGCCTAGTGGATAGAGGGAAGCAGTAGATGTGATATAATCTTGTTTTTAGTTAGGCTTTTGAGACATTCCCACAGGACATTCTCATAAGAAAACTAGGGAAATACGGTCAAGATGAAATTACTATAGCATGGGTACACAACTGGTTGAAAGACCATACTCAGAGAGTAGCTATCAGTAATTTGCTGTCAAATTAGTTGGTGTGGAAAACTGATATATGAGGAAAGGTTAAGAAAAATTGGGCATGTTTGGCCTAAATAAAAGAAGACTAGAGGAGGGCCCTGCTAATAGTCTTCAAAGATGTTAAGGGCTGTTATGAAGAGGACTGTGATCAAGTCTTATGCATGTCCATTGAATATAGGACAAGAAGAAATGGGCTTAACCTGAGGCAAGGGAAATTTGTTAGATATTAGAAACAAAATTCAAATTATAAGCAGCGTTAAGCTTTGGAATAGGCTTCCAAGGGAGGTTGCGGAATCCCCAGCATTGAAGGATTTTTAAACAGGTTGGACAGACACTTGTCAAGGATGATCTAGGTTTACTTAGTCCTGCCACAACACAAGGGGCTGGACTTGATGACTTCTCAAAGGTCCCTTCTGGCTCAATGATTCTATGTTACAATTTCGGTGTCTCTCTGAGCAGAGCAGGAATTTTATAAGGAATTTACTTTCTGTCAACAATTTGTTTTTTAGGCAAAATCCTTGTTTGGTGACCAGAGCTGCTTATCTTGATGTCCTTGTTGTGCTGAGTGATTACCTTGGGAAATCTAGAAGAAAAGGCAAGTCAAACGTAATATACAACTTCTAAATCAACGGTGGGAAATTTCAGTGCTGTATTAAACCTGAGTGAGGGTGAGGGGGAATAGACACATTAGTTAGACCAGTGCGAGCTGCTGGGTACTGAGCACTTCTGAAAATCTGGACATTTTGCATAGGGGTCTAGATGAGGAGAAACTCATGACCCGTTGGTATCTGTAAGGGCCAGTCATGGTAGGGGCTGCTGAAGAGAAGGAGGGTTCCTTCCCGCCAGGGGTTAAAGGTGCGGCCTTTGCAGCATTCCTAGTTCCTGCTAGTCAAAAGCTTAGAAGTCAAACTCTGATCCCCTGCGTAGCTCAAGCTTTCTAAGTAACTCTGTTTTATTAATGCAAAATTTCAAAGATGGAATAGTGTCTCCAATCCACGCTGGAAAAAATGGGTAAGTTCCATGGAAAATTTCACAGGGATCTTTTCTGCAGTAGGGTGAGGAGACGTTTTACAAAAAGTCACACTTTCAAAGGTTCAGCAATTTGATTGTTCACGTCATCAATGGGAAGTTCTCGGAGGAAGGACCAATCAAAACTATTAATGGCATTAAACTGTTGCTTAGCATGTTATTTATGGTCATACAAAGCACAATAAATGTTGAAGTAAATGAAGGCATGATTAGAAGGCCTCTGGAGTGTGACTGGAGGAAGGATAAATTCAGTGCAGTTATAATTATCTTACTGTGTACATGTATTACACAGTTCTTGAGCATGGTACTTTATTATTATCCCATCCTTAGCCACAGGCAGAGCAAGGTGAGTTAAGGACAGTTTTGTTGGTTTAATTCAAACCCATAACATACGTGTTTTTGTGGTTTAATTTTAATGCTGCATTTAACTGATTGAGGCAAATCCTTTATTTAAAAGAGGGTCTCTTCTGGAGGGAAACACTCTCAGATTTAAAACAAATACATTTCATTTATTAAATGTTTCTCACATTTTCTTGCCAGTGGGGTTTCTGCAAGACAAGAATAGATTTAACTTACATGGGAGTGCTGCCATTCAGACTACTTGGCTAGCACCACTCAAGTTTGGGGGCAAAACTGGCAAGCTCAAGCCCCCGGGCAGAGGAAGAGCTGCAATTATCTGGTACTGCTTCATATCCCCCACTCCTCAATGAGCTTTCCACCACCAGGAACCCACAGCTCTGGGCGACATTAAATCCAGCGTAGCCCGATGCTGAATCCAACTATCCACAATCATTAGAGTTTGACTTGTGCCCTGAACCATGAGAGTTTATATCTCTTCCAAAAGTCTCATTTTTAAAAAATACATATAAAAATAGACTTACTATTATAACTCCAGATCTTCCTTTTATCTGTTTAAATGTCCTGTCCTCCCTGGAATACTGATACGCTCTTCTCTCCGACACCTTTTTCTCAATCAGTTCCCGGGGTGAACTATGTTGTGTGAAAAAGTATATCCTTTAATCAGTTCTGAATTTGCTACCCTTCCATTTCAGTTAATATCCCTTAATTCTTCTTAAACATTTTTATCATGTTTCCTCCAATTTGTAGCCTTTCTAAGGTGAAAAATCCCAGTCTTTCCAATCTCTCTTTATATGAGTATTTTTCCAAGCCCCTAATCATTCTTCTTGCCTGATTCTGGGCCCCTCGTAATTCTGCACTATCCTTTTTAAAACTGACTGATCAGAATTAAATACGGTATTCCAGGTGAGGGCATCTCATTGTTTTATATAGTAGCATTATCATATTTTTTTTATCAACTTCCATCTCATCCCTTTATGCATCCTGATGTCTTGTCTGCTTTTTGACAACTGCTGCACATAGCTCAGAGGTCTTTGTTGACCTGTCCACATGTCAGTTCATCTCTTCCCTTCCAACCCTCATCTTTTGAGGAGCAGATTCATTACAGAGACTCTTGCATTGCGGCATCTCCACTCCATGTCTGTGGATAAGAGGATTTC
Organism: Sternotherus odoratus; assembly: GCA_032164245.1. Lineage (NCBI taxonomy): Eukaryota > Metazoa > Chordata > Testudines > Kinosternidae > Sternotherus > Sternotherus odoratus. The sequence goes on along the minus strand of JAVMKO010000003.1, from coordinate 140,757,903 downwards.
ATTCTCTGTTCACAGCTCCTGCAACTTGGGCTTTGTGCTGTGGGAAAGTATTTGATCCTAAACAAATGGATATTGTATATACATATTTATCTTTGTTCATGTGTGCTCCACTGAGAAAGTCATTAAAATTTGTGTTCACGTGTGATCATTTCAAAATACTACATTACTTCAGTACATTTTCTATGACAATGCATTCAAATAAAGTAGTCTTTATTGACTGAAAGAGCACTCTCTTTTGTTATATACAACTAGAAGTGTCCTAACGATATATTAAAGAGAAACTATAGCCCAAGCAGTGTTGTCTCAAGTCTTATACTGAATTACTGTAAGCAATAATTGCAGTTTGAAGTTTTACACTCATCATAGTTTAAATATTTTTCTCCATTGAGTGTGTTTCTAGTTATGGGCCACAATTGTTCTATTTTATTCTTGATTTGTAAAGTCGTTGCAGTAAAATAAAAGGAGGATGGACAAGTCCAAATAAAACTGTTTCTTAGTGTGTTTATATAAGAGGCCCCAGGAAGTGCTGTATATGAGTTCCAGGCCACAGACTGAAACTGATTTTCATCAACACAAACTGGAATGCAGTGTAATGAGCCTGCAACTGGTTAAAATCAGACCACTTCTAATTGATTGTGCCTGTCAAAGGGGTTACAATTACAAAGACATTTTCAGAGTACAACCATGCCTAGTCTTTTCCTATTTTACATTTACTTTCTGTCAATGATTTGTTGTCTTCAATAAATAAAATCTGTCTGTTAAAGTCCAGTGTAGAACATGTGGAATTTGCTACACAAATTCAAAGCAATTTAAGATGCAGGAAAGGGCAGAGAGACAGCAGTGGTGCAGACTAAAACTATCTTGCCCAACTGAAAATTTATTATAACCCAAAAAATATATGTTGAGATAAGGTCCATAAGTATTTATCTGTCTTAAAAAGGCTGGATATTCTGCCTTGCTTCTTTGGTCGTGAGTTGCAGAATGCACTTCCTCAGAAACCTTTATTACAATGAGAGGCTTGCATCATAAGTTTGCCCAGTTTAGTCTCTACTGTTTGTACACACAAAAAACTTATTTGGAATGTGTAACAATAAATATCATACAGGAGTCAGCTTCTTAAAGCACATCTGGGCACTGTTCATTGGTTTCCCAGTAAGGAAAGCCCTTATGCTCCTCAAGCAGTATGCGAGAGTTTGATGCTTAGAGCTAGCTTCTGGTGCGCTTTTGGATCTCAGTGTAAAGACTCCTGAGACTCCACATGACCCAAAGATCATGCAAATTTGCAAGAAATGTTTTAAATTTTGCTTTTCTTATTGGTTTTAACTACAGTTGAAACAAGGTGGAAACTGGTTCAAATCCAACCTTTTTATATTGTTCAGATATATAAGCACTTTCTCAGTAGCTCCAAACAGACCTCTCCTGCCTTTGTTGGAATCCATTTTAAGGTTTCATCTGGTTTAGCATCTTTGCTGAGCTGCTTCCTCTCTTCAGTGGTAATAATAATACCTCACACATTTATAGTGCTGCATACCTTTAAACCATCATGTCTATGTTAATCATCCAATGGACTGTGTTGGCCACAGTCTTCAAATCTGGCATGTTCCAGTGTTTTTCCAATTTAATGAGGGAGGACTATGCATTCTGGAGCTCCTCTGACTTGGGGAAGCCTGGCAACTTGAAAATTTGTAACTTGTAACAAGTGTATCCTGCTGGAGAGTAGTCAAGTACCCTCCCTCCAAATAGAACAGCACAACAGTGCACAACACAGTGGACCTGCAGCAGTGACAACAGCGGGATCAGAGTAGCATACAGGGTGCTGCAGCAACTGCAGAGAGGGCTCAGATCTGAGCTGCTCGTCCTCTCTCTTAGACAGATGAGGTGGATGAGGTAGTATCTTTTATTGGACCAAGAGAAATGAGTCCAATAAAGTATATTACCTCATCCACCTTGTGTATTTAACATACTGGGATTGACAATAATACAACACAGCATACATCCTCCCTAGAACAGATGGGAAACCCTCCAAGACACACCCTTCCCTCCTCAGGCAGATGTGCCTTTATTTGTGCCATTCAGAGATTTGCCCTTGCTACAGTCCAGTAGCTCTTGTCAATTCATAAAAAACAAAAACAAAAATATAAAATTATAAAAAGATCTCTACAAGTAAATGATAGTTTGCACAGAGTGTGCAAAAGCAAGATATTGTTCTGCTCATAAATCAAATAAGAATATATAAATAAAGGAGAAAAGGAAACCAGGCAAAGCTACCAGGGAAAGATGAAAGAAAAGTCTATGTCTAAGTCCTTAATAGACACTTTTTTCTACTATGCATGTACTGCCAGCCTCCTTGGGCCCGATTCTGTCCTCAGATATACATAGGCAACTCCTTTTGACTTCAGAAATACTGTAGCATTGTTTACCTTTTTCAAAAATACTGTTGCTTCAGGAGGAGAGAGAAACCATGAGTATGATCTCGGAGTGAACCTATATAAAGCTGTTAGAATTTCATGTCCATTTTGATGTTTTTCAGTTTGAGTTGGATTTTCAGAAGTTCTCAGCATTTGCCAAACTCTGCTTTCATTAGTATCAATGAGAGTAAAGTTAGACTAATGCTGAGTGTTTTGACAATAGTACCATATGTCAACAGCTCCTTTTGATGCAAAAATGTAGCAGGTCAGTAATCTGGGTACAGTTATTTTATTTAAATTGAAAAACTAGATTCTGACTTCCATGCTACTTTTTAGCATTTTATTCTTTATATCAAATGTTGTAAGTATCACAAGCACTGTGCAGATTGGTACCCAATTAGCATTCTCTGTCCCATGATGCACTGTAGTAAATAAACTAACAAACTGGACAGATCTGTCTTATTTTAGGTATCTTTAAGGGCTCATATTTATCAGTAGGTATAACTGCAAGAATATAGTGCATCTGAAATGTGTGAGACACAAAAACCAGGCAATCAGTAAAGTTGTCTGGCATTTTATTTTTGTTTTACATCACATGACCTTGCTATCTTTAGAACAAATATTTTACAGTCCTGTTATCTTTGTCAAATATATTTTCTTTGCTAATTATAATGTATAGTACTTGTCCTGAGTTTCTGCCAAATGTAATAAACTTTTTTTAGCTTCCATATATTATCAAACCACCAAATGTTTTATAGTAACTAGTCTGTGAAAATGAAGTTGGAATCTCCAAAACAGTTTGTCTCAATGATAAGCTGGTAGATATTATATATAATTCTAGGGCTGAGAATGTGGGGGTTTTCATTTTATACAACTTGCTCTTAAAAGGAACCTAAATGCTAACATAGTAACCTTTCCCACAGGCCAACTTAGAAATAGATAGTCGTAAAATGGTAAAATCCAGGAAAAATAGTTAAAAGCACTTGATTGAATAATTAAAGTTGAAAGGAGTATAAATATAATGTGACAGGAATAAATATAAGGTTAGTTAGTTTAATGAGATTTTAACTTTCTTTACCTAAATCTCTAAGAAATGTGGCCAATTACAGCACGGGGGGAAGGAGGGAAACATTAGCAGCTTACAAATGCCTGCTTTGATTATTTGGTCTAATTAGGTTAAATTTAAAAAATTCCATCTGAACAAATTGAAAGCAATTTCTATCTGTTCATTATGTCATAAATTATGTAAACTCTATTCTTTAGACTAAAGGTTTAAAACATATTTTTGAACGTGCAGACTTGTATATAGTCTACTCCTACTGATGTCAACTGGGCTAGGCAAATCAACATGAAATTTGGTTGGATAACCCAATATTCTGGTTTAATAAAATTAGCCCCTTGTCCCAGAATAGATTGGTATCATAGGCTAAAGGTTTGGCAAAAAGATAGTTTTTCCCTACATATGAAAAATCTATCTCACCTGGCTACTTGCCTAATTTGGTATTTATGGGCCTCATCATCATTCATCATTGCATCTCACAAACATTACTGAACAGCCCAGTGAGGAAAGGAAATATTTAGTCCCATTTTACACATAGAGAACTGAGGGACAAAGCATCAGAAAGGGGGGGAACTATTGATGCCAGCTCTTGCAGTTTTATTACAAGTCTCTCAATATCCAGATGTTTTAAAAGATGCTTGTGAATTGCTGATTTCTGCCTTCAATCTTATGAATTTTTTTCCTCATCCAAAATGGCCAGCATCCCTCATTATTGTCAACATGACTGAAGCCACGTGTTGCCTTCCAACAAGATGGCCACCATGTCTTTCTCACCTTTGCAGATGAAAGAGAGGCTGCTCCCAGCAAAAATTACTGCCATCTCCCACTTCTTCAAATAGGGTTGACACCAGCTGCCATCAGGGAAGATGGTGGCACCTTAGTCACCATGTGAGGGACAGGAGCATGCTAGTCAGGGTAGTGTTAGGAATTGGGACTGTGAGGACAGGGAACTGTGAGGAATCAGGAATGTGTAGGAAGCAAGAGTCAGAACAAGGGAAGAGTACAAGGAAGTATGTTTTGGAACAGGAGGCAGACTGAGGAGGGTGCGTGCAATAGAAAGTGTGGGGGAGGGGCAGGAGACTGAGTGGGCTCAGAGGAGTGGGGGTAGGAGATAGACTCAGAGCAGTTTCAGGGAATTGTGTGAGGCAGCACGAAGACTTGAGGGGAGCTGCAGGAGAAGGTGGCATGACAGGAATAATGTGATGGATAAGTGACTTTGAAGGGATATGTGAAAGACAAGTTAACGTTGGAGAAGGTGGAGGAGAGGATACGGGGGGGAACACGGAGAGAAGATGTAAGAATGCAAGTGCCTATCCTTTGTCTAGTTAGGAAGTAGGGGTGGAGAAGGGTAGAAAGAAGCTCTCCACACCCAAGGGGATAGGTGAGAGTAAGTGGAGACGCGTCTGGTTGTTGAACAGCGAAGTCATATTCAGGGCCAATTGTGGGGAGGGAGGGCCAGGAAGGCCATTTGGCCAGGGCCTCAAGCTCAAAGGAGGCCTCAAATTTTAGACACTTGTTAATTTTTTGGCATTTGATAAGTTTTGCAACTTGTTTTATGCGCATCCCTATCGGACCAAAATGTGACACACTCTCTCAGCTAAGAGCTGGGAATTTAAGCAAATAAGCGATGTGATTTGGTAAAAGACAGGGTTTTTTTGTTAACTGATATAAATGTTTGTCATATTAAAGAGTTAATAATGTTCATAAATACAAATATATTGGTTCTGATGGCACAAGATTAGACCGTGTGTCGTCATGTTTTTTTATTATGGCGAAGGGCCTCAAAACCTGGAAGTGGCTCAGGCCTCTCTGGACCTCTAAGAGGACCTGGTCACATTCTGTCTGTGTGAACTTTGAACATGAAATTATCATATGAGCTTACTATTTGGGAGTAGACAGCTTCCTCCAGATAGATAGAGCAACAGAGGTGTCTGTATTAAAGTACAATATCTCTCTCTCTACCTGTCACCCCCCACGCGGGGTATGGGCCACCAACCACAGAGCACTCCAACTCTGTTGTTGGCGTTTCAGTAGCAAGGTGGTTCCCTACAGGGTGGAGTTGCTAGCCCCACGCCCATGTTAAGCCTAAAGCACCTGGTATTCCTAGGTCTCCCATCCAAGTACTAGCCAGGCCCGACCCTGCTTAGCTTCTGAGATCAGACAGGATCGGGCGTGTTCAGGGTGGTTTAGCCGTATAAAGTACAATATACTAAGTTTTAAACATGAATTTCAATGTGCATAAGGCTTGTCTTCACTGCAGAGTTAATGAGTTATAACTCGAGTCTTGACTATAACTTGAGTCCCATTGATACATACACATTCTGAACTGCCAGCGTATAAAATCTGAGTTAACTATACAGTGAAGACATCGCCATAGGTTTTTAGATAGGACTAGTAGAACTGAAATTTTCTGTGTTTTAATTTTAAACAGAGTTTAAATTAATTTTTAAAAGGTACTCCTAATCTCTACTCGCAAGCCAAGATCCACCTACCAGTAGACAGTGCCGATGTTCAGAATATCATCACGCAAGCTCTGCTGGGTTTCACTGGCATCCTCGGGCATTGCTCACTCTCACTGGAGTTTGCATTCACCCATAGGCAGGGCTGGACTAAGGCACAGGCAGAAGAGCAGTGTGACTAGGGCCCCCGCTTCCAGAGTCTTGTGATGTCAGGATCTAAATTTTCATTTAAAAAAAAAAGTTTGTTGTCCTTATGGTTATAAAAAAAAAAGCTTGAAAACGTGACCCACACATAACCAATACCATGAGGGCTGTCTAAGCCTACAGCCAGCCTTCAGTAGAGAGAAGAGAAGTCACCAGGTCTTGCATCCACATTCAGAGTAGACCAGGTACTTGGCCCCATTTTGGGGTGTTACTACCACCAAGCCACTCTTTGCTGCTGTTGTGGCTATGGGAACACTCCATGTGGTAGTGTTTCAGAACTGACTAAGGATAAGGAGAGCATGGAGTTTGGACCTGGTAAAACTGTGAGAGCAGTCCCACATTCCTCTTTCCTTCCACTCCCAGCAGTGGTGGTGGAGGAAAGGCATAGTTGACCAAGAGTGAGATAGGGCATCCATTCCCAGCTATGACATAGACTGGAATATCTGTGACCGCGAAGTTGTTAAATGGTTGAGTAATTAGCCAGTCTCCCATCTCAGAGATCCCTCACTATAGTCCACCTGGAAGGAGGCCCAGGAAAGCGTCTAAGTCAGGGGTCTCAAACATGCGGCCCGGGGGCCACATGCGGCCCGCAAAGCCCTTCCCTGCGGCCCGCCAAGCTTCCTGGCGCCCCCCCCGGTCCCCCCATAGCAGTTTGCAGGACGGAGGGGCCAGAAGTGGAGGCTTCTCTGCTGCCTGGCTGGGCCACGTGTGTTTCTAGCTCTGGACTTCCTAGATTGCTCTTGCTTTGTTTGCCAAACAGCTGTTGGTGGTGCCTAGTGCTTTCCAGGAGGGAATGGGGAGCTGCGTGCCCAGAGGAGGAGGTGGGGCAGGGGTGGGACCTCTTGGAAGGGGTGGAGTGGGGGCGGAGCCGGGGCAGCAAGGGCGGGGTGTGTGTCAGCAGGGCGGCCCTCGGGCCAGTGCACTAGTCCTCATGGAATGGGTGGAGTGGGGGCACAGCCGGGGCAGCGAGGGTGTGGGTGTGTGTCAGTGGTGCGGCCCTCGAGCCAGTGCACTAGTCCTCATGCGGCCCTCGTGGTCATTTGAGTTTGAGACCCCTGGTCTAAGTTGTTTCTACATTTAGACTTGAACTTGTTTCCCATCCTTTATGGATGATGTATGCAGATAATAAAATTTGTCCCAATTAGATTGTCATCATTTTACAGATGGGCATCTATCTCTTCCAAGAGATTTATGCAGCATAGATTTTTGGTCCTTGAACATCTTCCCTGAGTTTTTCCTGCACCTTGAATACTTGCATCTATTGTCAAGACTCTGGGGCTTGGTGTAGGTAGGGGACTTGCGATATTTCTAATGGTCCATCACAGCAAACAATGGATCATCCATGGAGATATTCAATCCTGAGACTTAGTCCAAAGGGCAAGAATAAATATCTGGAGTTCTAGCCTTGTCCACGATGCAATGTCTATGCAGGAGACCCAGAGCCTCAGTTACTGCAGGTACAGATAGACGATGTTACTGTTCTCAGAGCTCCTGTTTCCCTATAGCTTTTGTGTAGAGAATAAAACCACTAAGAACACACAAGTCTGGAGCATGCTCAGAGTTCACTGCATCTTTCAATGAGACACCCAACCAATGATGCTCAAATCAAGATGACATTTAGGAATGGGTACAGAGAAGTTCCTAGAGACTTTAATTACTATCACTATTAAGACCTGCATGGGTTCCGTAAGAGCTGATAACTGGTGGACCTGAAGGAAGTCTTACAAATAGATTATTTTAGTGTGGTGTAATGGCATATTTCCTTGTATAGTATTAATAAATACATTTCACAATTATATAAATCACCTGTGTATCAGCTTTTAGAAAAGACTCCCTCTATACATCCTTATAATTAGGGCCCCACCAAATTCATGATTCATTTTGGTCAATTTCACATTTTCAGATGTTTACATCTGAAATTTCATGATGTTGTAAGTGTTGGGTTCCCAAACCAAAAAGCGATCAGCGTGGAAGGGTCACAAGGCTACTGTGAGGGGGTCATGGGATTGCCACCCTCACGTCTTCCCACTCCTGGCAGGGACGCTGCCTTCAGAGCTGGGCAGCCAGAGAGGAAGGATGCTGGCCACCCTCCCAGCTCTAAAACCTGAGTCACTGCCAGCAGCAACGCAGAAGTGAGTCGCAAGGTATGGGGGAATTGTTACCATATGTCTGGTTTTCCTGGTAGTCTCCCACCCCAGTGGGGGACTGACAGCTGGAGCCATTTTACAAGTTCTTGTATTTTACCCATTTGAAATGATGGGCTCAATATCCACTGAAGGCCATTTCAGAGTGGCTCCTGAATCTGACAACCACATAATGTATCATTCCACCCTTCCTCCTTTAAAAGCATTCAGATGCTGTTACCAATGATATTTAGGTATTCCTTCTGTTTTGGAAGGACTCATAGGGAAGGGGGGGAGTAAAAGTGTTCTATTTTTGAGCTCTCAATATGCAAACTGTAATCATTCTTTCTGTCTTTATTGCCACACCACGTTGAGCTTTAATCCTGAGCTTTAAATCTGTGAGATCTTACAAACAAAGCAGGAAGTGACTTAAAAACTATTTGAATGGGAGCTATGCAGGGAACACCTGGATGCTTCAGGAAGTGCTACTGGGGATTCAGCAGGTGCTATTCTTCCTTCCAAATTAGAACTGATGCAATGATGGTAGGGTACAGTGTGCAGCTCTATCTGATGTGTTTCAGTTGAGTTGTAACTCCAAGGTCCTAACCAGTTCTAATCATGTTGACTAGCTCTGGTAATTCCCTTCTGCCATCCTTATTTCCCTCTGCAGTTTCAGATGAATGAGGGATTCTTCACTTCCTGACTGACTAGATGTGAGTAGATCACAAGTGAGAGGAAAACACCTACCAGCATTGCTGTGGGAGATGCTAATGTATCCATGACTTCATGGAGCCTCCCCAAGATATGTTATGGAATTTGTGTTTTTCGGTTAGAAATCAGATGTCCTTGGGTGAAGGAGTATCTATTTTCCCCATATATAGTAAATAAATTAAAAGATTCTGAGGCATTCAGATACTACAATGATGGGGACCATGTTAATATCCTATGGGAGAGGGGCAGTTCCTTCTCATCCCAGTCAAGTACTGAGGGTCCCCTCATTAGCCCCTTGTTTGTACTTTCTCCTTCATTCTTGAGGCTCTTTGCATATGTCACCATCCAGGTTAAGGCGGACTCAACAAAACTCCCTTTGCTGTTTGCAAACGTCACTGCCTAGTCAGGCATAGGTGGTTCCAGTTCCCTCTTGCAGCAGCTGATCACTCGAGCTATGCAGAATGTTTTGTTTGTTTGGTATTTTAATAACAGAGCCAGATATTTACTTTGGTAATTAATGTGTTTATTGGTTTAGTCAAAAGTTTTGAGTTTGGCCAAAGAAAAGAGTTAAGCAGAAAAATAAATATTTCCATGAAAGCCTGGAAAATTTTCTTCATACCAAGGTATACCAAGAATATTTTCACTATATTGAGATAAGAGGTATTTATTTTTGTGGAGAAGAATGTTGGAGAAAATATGGAGCATTGTTGGTATCCTAAGGCAAAGCAAATATCCAAAGATATTACCAAGTGGGCCTTCAGATCCAAGGTTTTTAAGGCTTCCAATACTAACAAGACATTATTTGAACCATGAAGAATTCGGTCCAAATTATCCAATCTCCCACCATATAAAGGGAAGCTGGAAATCATTCAAATACAGAAAAAGTGTCTGGTGTGTGTAGAAAAAGGAGAGAGATACCAGCATGGCATTATCCCCCTGCAACATGAAGTGTAAGCCAAATAGATATTTAGCTCTGCATTTTTAAGGTGTCAAATAATTCCCCTCAAGATCTATGGGCTTACGCTTATAAGCTTCTGCTGTCCCTACAGCCTTGCAAAGTTGTAATGAACACTTACTGACTAGGTATATAATCTGCTTACCCTGTTGTACCATGACAAAAGCAAATGTCTGTGGAAAAAAAAATATTACTTGCTTGAGCAAGTGGAATTTTGCATGTCTAAAATACCCTTGAGGACAGTTCTGAAGCAATCAGGGGACACAGACTCTCTAAATATAAGGCCTTTTTCAGTTTTAGAATAAAAATGCTTGAACTTTAAACTTTTCTCCTTTATATCACTGGTTTCTACTGCACAGTTGAGAGAGCTTAGTACTGTATTATGACAGTTTATAGTTCTTAGTCTTTAAACATTAATTTTTAAAATCAGATCACTTCAAAGCAAAGAAGGAAAATAACTTTGTTTTCACTTTAGTATCTTCATTTATGTTGTGGCCATTTTTTTTCAAACCTCATTTTTTAATTACATAGAATAATTTAGTTGTCAAGAATATGTGTATAATATCCATTTGTATTTTTATTTATTACTTTTTCTACATTCTGTTTCAGGAATACAGTTATTTGGCTTCTGGGAGGAAATAAGTAGGGTTATCTCAGATTCTGAGCTGATGACAGGTATCCACTACTTCTCTGCAATACCAGGATTCACACAGTATCTTCAGAGTATCACCAAACTTGTAATCTCTGTGCTCTCAGTGGCCGCAGATTCTGACTTCTCAAACAGTAGTTCACCTGTTGCAGAGCAAATGATGAATCCTCCTTCAATGGTAGTTCACTTGCTTCAATCTGACTTTCCTGAAGTGCGTCTACCAATGTTGGAAGCAGTACTGCTATGGTGGAAGCAGGTAAATTCTAAGCAGGCTACAGAGGAAAAGACAGGTCCATTGTCCTTACTTTCTGATTTGGAAGCGACTCTTCTTAGGATGGCTATGAAGGAAAAGCATCCGGAATGTTTTTGCAAGGTAGGAGCCATTCAGTTTTCTCAAGATTTGAAATGTTTTCAGTAAATGTGTCTAATTCTTTCTTTTTTAAAAAATGCTCCTGCTGTATTTTTGAGCATGAGTCCTTTGTATTATATTCAGTATAACATGGGTCTCTTTCTCTTAACATTATCCAGGAATTTTACTTTGATTTTGTAATAGTCAGAGTTAGAAGTCCATTTTCTTGCTTAAAAGTAAAACTGTCTGATATTTATATCCTCATCACTTTTCTAGCCCTTCTGGGAAAACTGCATTTGTTCACCATGGTTTGCTGCCTGTATATTGTCAACAATTTGTTAGAAATGGATCTGTGCATTTGAGAATTAAATACAAAATATGTGAATTTGTATTTATTTTACAGAAATTACAGTATCATTTTGAAGTCCATTACCCTAGATATAGATAGGTATATAGATCAATACATCTAAAATATAATTGTGATAAATTCCTTGCTGATAAAACTGAAAAAAAAATACAGCTGGCCTCACTGTTTCTTTACTTACCAGTATTTTGTTTGTGGATTATACATACAGGTCCTAGAAAATCTTCATTGTATGGATCTCAGAAATGTGCTTCCAAGGACAGAAGATTCTATAAAAATGAATCCAAAAGAGTTCTTAAACTGGGCTATGAATATTATTAATGCTTCTGACAGGTATAGTCTCCATCTTTGCATTTTACCAATCTATTAAGATATACATTTTTTGCAGTTTTCAATAAATCTCTTCAGAATTGAAGGACTCTTTAATTTGGAAAGAACTAATTCAGTACTTCAGTAAACCCCAAACCTAAAAATAAAATACAAAAAGGGTTTTCTTTCTGTTTAAAATTGGTGTTTCAGAAGTGAGTGGTTATTACAGAGAGATAGGGAGCATGTGCACTATATTTTTGAAGAAGCGTATCTGGATCTGAATGATCTAAAGCAGTCCCAGACCAGGAAGCGAACATTCTATAACCAAGAGAATAATAATCAATTGGGAATTAGCAAGATGCTGCAGCTGTCAGATGGTGGGGCCAGTGTATATCATATGACACTTCCTAAATAGTAATCAGTGAACACCATGTCACATACAATTACTTCTCCCAAACGCACTCTGATTCACACTGGGTCTCTCACTCATTTGTGCAGATTAAAAAGGTTCTGTTCTGCAGTTTCACATTTGTGGATCTGACTAGAGACTATCAAATTCTGTAGTTCACAACAGTATTGCTTGTAAGAAACTATACTGGTGGTTTAAGATTTTTACTGGAATTGCATGAATTGACCAGATTGCTCATGACTTTATTATCTAAAATAGGCCAGCAAGAGATTTTAAAAGAGGGAAGGATTAACCCAAAGCTACTGGCATTCAGTTTTATTGCTGTGTTTTCACATTGGTCACCTGGTTTTTTATATATAGCTGTATAATTATAATGGTAAATTCTGGCCATCAGGCAGATACTACTTTCAGATGTTTTCTGAATGAACTGAAATCCCTTATACATTAAACCCTCGATTTAACGGACCTCGATTTAACGGACTTCGGATGCAACGGACAAAATTTCTGAGCAAGTCTGATGCATTCCTGATCCATTTCTGGCGGGCTGGCTGCCGGGTCCCGCCCGGGTCCAGGTAGCGGGCGGGCGGGCTGACGGCTCCCGGCTACCGCCGGGTCCCGGCAGCGAGCGGGCTGCGGAGCTGCCGCCCCGACCCTGTGGCAGGCAGGCTGCTGCTCCGACAGCTCTTTTTTTTTTTTATTAAATAACGGACTTTTTGATTTAACGGACACCCCCTCGCCCGAATTAGTCGGTTAAATGGAGGTTTTACTGTACTTAAATACACACCTCAAGTTGAGTAGGTACAAGGCATACAAGTAGGTACAAACTGTGGTGCTCTCTTCCTTTCATTAGCTTCTGAGAGCATGTAAGATTCTTGCATGAAGCACTGTATGGTCTAGATAGGTGGGGTTCAGCTGAGCTGCACTATCTTTGGCACATTAACCAATTTGTGTGAACAGGCAAAAATGTCTCAAAGAGCCTTTGGGACTCTTAAGGTATGTCTACATTACAAAATTAGGTTGATTTTATAGAAGTCGATTTTTAAGAAGCAATTTTATACAGTCGATTGTGTGTGTCCTCACTAAGCACATTAAACTGGCGGAATGCATACTCAATACCGTGGCTAGCATCGACTCGTGGAGTGGTGCACTGTGGATATTCCACAGTCCCCACAGTCTCCACTGCCCATTGGATTTCTGGGTTAAGCTCCCAACGCCTGATGGGGCAAAAACATTGTCACGGGTGGTTTTGGGTACATGTCTTCAATATCCCCCCCCCCCCTTCCTCTTTCTCACCGGGAAAGCAACGGCAGATAATCGTTTCACCCTTTTTTACTCGGTTACCTGTGCAGATGCCATAGCACTGCAAGAATGAAGCCCGCTCAGATCACAATCACCGTTGCGAGCATTGTAAACACCTCGCACATTATCCTGCAGTATGTGCAGAACCTGGCAAGGAGGCAACGTCAGCGCAATGATGATAGTGATGAGGACATGGACACAGACTTCCCTGTAAGCACGGGATGTGGCAATTGGGACATCGTGGCGGCAATGGGGCAGGTTTATATAGTGGAACACCGATATTGGGCCCAGCAAGCAAGCATAGACTGGTGGGACTGCATAGTGTTGCAGGTATGGGATGATTCCCAGTGGCTGCGAAACTTTTGCACGCATAAGGCCACTTTCATGGAACTTTGTGACTGGCTTTCCCCTGCCCTGAAGCGCAAGGATACTAAGATGAGAGCAGCCCTCACAGTTGAGAAGCGAGTGGTGATAGCCCTGTGGAAGCTTGTAATCCCTGACTGCTACCGGTCAGTTGGGAATCAGTTTGGAGTGCACGTATCTACCGTGGGGGCTGTTGTGATCCAAATAGCCAAGGCAATCACTAACCTTCTGCTATCAAGGGTAGTGATTCTGGGAAATGTGCTGGTCCTAGTGGATGGCTTTGCTGCAATCGGATTCCCTAATGTAGTGGGGTGATGGACGGAACGCATATCCCTATCTTGGCACCGGACCACCTTGGCAGCCAGTACATAAGCCACAAGGGGTACTTCTCAATGGTGCTGCAAGCACAGGTGGATCACAAGGGATGTTTCACCAACATCAACGTGCGATGGCCAGAAAAGGTGTATGACGCTCGTATCTTCAGGAACTGTTTGAACAGCTGCAGGAAGGGACTTACTTCCCAGACCAGAAAATTACTGTTGGAAATGTTGAAATGCCAGCAGTTATCCTTAGAGACCCAGCCTACCGCTTACTCCCATTGCTCATGAAGCTGTACACAGACAGCCTGGACAGTAGTAAGGAGCAGTTCAACTATAGGTTGATCAAGTATTGAATGGTGGTAGAATGTGCATTTAACGTTTAAAAGCTCGCTGGCACTGTGACTAGGTTAGACCTCAGTGAAACCAATATTCCCAATTTTATTGCTGCTTGCTGTGTGCTCCATAATATCTGTGAGAGTAAAGGGGAGATGTTTATGGTAGGGTGGGAGGTTGAGGCAAATTGCCTGGCAGCCAATTTTGTGCAGCCAGACACCAGGACGATTAGAAGAGCACAGCTGTGTGCGCTGCACATCAGAGAAACTTTGAAAACCAGTTTCATGACTGACTAGACTACTACGTGACAGTTGTGTGTATTTCTCCTTCATGCAAACCCTCCCACTTTGTTTACTATAATTCCCTGCAAGCCACCCACCCTCCCCCCTTTGATCACAGCTTGCAAAGGAAATAGTCACTATTGTTTTAAAACCATGCATTCTTTATTAATTGATGGAGAAAAAAGGAGATAACTCACGAGGTAGCCCAGGTGGGGTGGGGAAGGAGGAGAGGAGGGAAGGACAAGGCCACATTGCTTATTGTAGCCACACTTCAAATCAAAACTTATTGAATGCCAGCCTTCTGTTTGTTGGGCGATCCTCTGGAATGGAATGGCAGGGTACCCCGAGCCCGGTAACTCAGGTACCATTGTGTAATAATTACTGGAATAGTCTAGCTTTTTAATGGCAAACACTGTAATTATTTCTTTCTCTCTGTCACTTCATAAGATCTTCTTAGAATTGTAATTTTTTTCAGTTTATATATTTTCATTATACTGATCCTGTTAGCTTGCTATAGAATATGTAGATTGCTTAAAAGTTGTTAAAGTTTAAATGGATAAATTGAAGCAGAAAACTCTTAAATGATACCAAGTTGTTTGAAAATCTTTAATTCAACCACTGTTGAATGAAATTGTTGAAGAACCTAACCATGGTTCTTCTTCGAGTGCGGGTCCTTACGTGTATTCTATGGGCGCCATGCACCTGAGTCTGGAAATTCTAGCAAGCAGTATCCATTAGCCTGCACATGTGCAGTAGATCTCCTTGTCACGATAGACAGTTGACTCTCGGAAATTATCCATCAACAATACTCCATCGAGTTCCTCTCCCTCTACTCTCACAAAACCCTTTCCTGGTCCCCCTTCAGGAACCACACTCTTTAGGTAACTCTTTATCAAGAGGTGAACTCCCTCCTACAATGAGGGGTAATAGAACATATCACACCTCAACATAAGGGATAGAGTTCTATTCCCCTTATTTCCTAGTGTCCCCAAAAAGACAGAGGATGGAGATCCATTTTGGACCTTCAGCAGTTAAACGTGTTTATTTGAAAGCTGAAATTCAGGATGGTTATGCTAGCATGAATAATCCTCCTCCTTACAGGACAGGATGTGGTTTGCGGCTCTCGACATGAAGGATCCATGCTTTCATGTAGGCATTTATCCCTTCCACAGAAGGTTCCTGCATTTTATGGTGCACCAAGAACATGTCTTATTCAGAGTCCTTCCATTTGGCTAGCAACAGCAGCCAGTGTATTTACAAAAGCTTTCTCTTTGGTGGGAGCCCATTATGAGACGTCCAAGTTACAGTTTTCCCATGTCTGGAGAATTGGCTCTTGGTGGGTCAACAGAGTTTCTGTTCCATCTTCTAGCAGCTCTGGGCATCTGTGTAAACAAAGAAAAGTCAATTTTATCACCCACACAGATAATAAACTTCACTGGAGTGACACTGGGCTCTGTTTCTGATAGCACGGATTACTCGCAGACCAAGGACTACCGTCAGAATGTGGACCTTGCTTTCTTCCATATGGCTCATACACTTATTCATCTACAATGTCTAAATGCTTGGCTCCGGTCAATCTACGCCCCAGACAAAGATCACATCAACTCTAGAGTGACTGTTCTTGCCAAAGTCATCATCTCCTTCACATTGTGGCCGAACCTGGGGAGAGTGAGAATGGGCATTCCCTTCAACACTGCCACTGCCATCGTCGTAATAGATGCTTCCCTTCTGGGTTGAGGTGCTCACCTGAACAATCACACTGCACAAGGTACCCATGGGAGGCCAGACTGCACATCAACATAGTAGAACTAAGGGCATTTTACCTGGCTTGCAGAGCTTTTCTCCCACTTATGCGTTCACTCCATATCGGGTGATGTCAGACAACATCACCACAGTCTTTCGCATAAACTGATGAACAAGAGCTCTTCCCCTTTGCCCAGAAGCAGTTAGGCTTTGGAACTGGTGAATCAGAAATGTCATCACTATCCTAGCCACATTCCTCCCAGGGGCTCAGTACTCTTCCCCAGACAATGTGAGAAGGCATGTTTCTGCAGACCATGAGTGGGAGATTCATGACTCTGTTCCAAGTGAAATCTTTAGTGGGGTACACCTCAGTGAGATTTATTTGCATCCCAAATGAACAGAAAGCTTCCCTCCTACTGCTTCTGAGGAGCTATGGATCACAACTGCCAGGGTGATGCTCTCCTTTTGTCATGGACAAACAATCTCAGCTATGCCTTTCCTTCCTTTCTCCTGCTACCAAAGGTCCTGAGAAAGATCTGTTATGACAGGGCTAGAGTCATTTGCCCAAGGAACTTTAGTGCCCAGAACTCTTGAACATATCAGCCTCCCCTCCCACAAACAGGATCTGCCCCTACCTGGACCTCCTAACTCAGAAGTGGGGGCAGAATCAGACACTGCAGTCTGGACTCCCATCATCTCATAGCCTATTGTGTGGATGGTCATCAGAAATAGAGTGCTCCTGTTCAGCACCTATTCAGGCTAGCCTTACACAACATAGGAAATATTCAACTAGTACCTGCTACCTAGCTAAATGGAGGCATTTCTCTACCTGGGTGCAGCATAATCAACCTTCTCCAGACACTGCACATACTCTGGTTGTTTTAGGTTATCTCCTGTTTCCAAAACTCAGGCCTTTCCGTTAGTGAGCTGCAAGTCCATCTTGCAGCAATTAGTGCCAGAAGACATTCTGTTTTCACCACCCAGGTACAGTGAGATTCATGAGGGACCTAATCAGGCCCATTCCACAAGTGGTCAAACCTACATTTCAATGGGATCTCTATCTTGTCCTGTCAGCACTCATCAGACAACTGTTTGAATCCTTGGTGACATGCTTCTGTCTCACCTGGCTATGAAAATTGCATTTTTAGTTGCTAAAAAGTCAAGGTGGGTGAGGTAATATCTTTTATTGGACCAGTGTCTGGTGGTGAGAGGGACAAGCCATGCAGAGCACCCAGCATCACAGCAAAATGTAAGGCAGAGCAGATTCTTTAGCAGAAGTAGTTAGCACCTACTGTAAGGGAATAGAATCCTAGAATATCAGGGTTGGGAGGGATCTCAGGAGGTCATCTAGTCCAACCCCCTGCTCAAAGTAGGACCAATCCCCAACTAAATCATCCCAGCCAGGGCTTACTCAAGCCTGACCTTAAAAACCTCTAAGGAAGGAGATTCCCCCCACCTTCCTAGGTAACCCATTCCAGTGCTTTACCTCCCTCCTACTGAAAAGGTTTTTCCTAAGAGCCAACCTAAATCTCCTCCACTACAACTTGAGACCATTACTCCTTGTTCTGTCATCTGGTAGTACTGAGAACAGTCTAGATCCTTCCTGTTTGGAACCTCCTTTCAGGTAGTTGAAAGCAGCTATCAAATCCCCCCTCATTCTTTTCTTCTGCAGACTAGACAATCCCAGTTCCCTCAGCCTTTCCTCATAAGTCATGTGCTCCAGCCCCCTAATCATCTTTGCCCTCCACTGGACTCTTTCCAGTTATTCCACATCCTTCTTGTAGTGTGGGGCCCAAAACTGGACACAGTACTCCAGATGAGGCCTCACCAATGCCGAATAAAGGGGGATGATTACATCCTTCAATCTGCTGGAAATGCCCCTACTTATACAACCCCAAATGCTGTTAGCCTTCTTGGCAACAAGGGCACACTGTTGACTTATATCCTTAGAGACTAACACATTTATTCGAGCATAAGCTTTCGTGGGCTACAGCCCACTTCATTAGATGCATAGAAGGGAACATACAGTAGGAAGATATATTATATACACATAGAGAACATGAAAAGGTGGAAGCTGCCATACCAGCTCTGAGAGGCTAATTAATTAAGATTATCAGCAGGAGAAAAAAAACTTTTTAGTGGATAATCAAGATGGCCCATTTCAGACAGTTGACAAGAAGGTGTAGGGAGCTCTTGTGGCAGACTCTTTTTAGATGGTTTTTCACAGGGAAAAGGTATCCCTTCATCTCCATCCTAAATTCCTTCCCAGTCTGAGCACTGCTTGTCAATCACCCACATGTGGAATACACATAGGGACCAGCACTTGAAGAAAATATGGAGATTACTTACTTGCAAGTGGAAGTTCTTTGAGATGTGTGGTCCCTATCAGTATTCCGCAATCTGCCTTCTGTCCCTTCTACTTTGGACCCTGTTGGATTCTTGGTCAGAAGAGGAATTGGAGAGGCATTGGCCCACACTGCCATTTATGCCCTCGGTCAAGATAAGGAGATATACTGTGCAGGTGTGGGCCAACGGACACTGTGTATTAGAACTTCCAGACTTGGGTGCATGGCATGCATGTGAACCCACACGTGGAATACAGATCAGGACTGCACATCTCACAGGACTCCCAGTTACAGAAAAGTAACCTCCATTTATGCCTACACTAACTTTTTTTCCCCTTAAATTTCCATCATTCTGTTCTCACTGTTGCAACTCTCCCAATGCAATCAACAGTGAAAGCAATTGTCAAGACTCATAGCCAGCATGTCAACTGTGGTGCCATCTGACTGTATTAAAGGGCTTTGTGGTTAAAATTCAGGCAGTTGACCCACACCAGCAGTTCCACCATTTCTAGCACTGGTAGAAGAGCTATGATAGGACTCTTCAAGAAAACTCCTGGTGTAGATAAAACTTTAAAAGGTCTGTGCTTCATTTATCACTTGAAAGAGCATGAAAGAATACTACTGTGTTTGTATGTTGACTTGGGATCTGCATATGTATGTGTTATGTATACTTTAAAGGAAGTGGCTAGCTAGGAAGAAAATCGGTACTAGGGAAGTTGAAAGAACAGTTTAGGTCTATTTACATATTAACTTTAAACTCAACATAAATTGAGAACTGTAAAGACCATTGTGTGCTCAGTTTGTAATCTAACCTTTAAAAAAACCTGTTTGAAATGACAAATACCCTGACGTATCATGATACAGGCAGATTCATATTCATGAAACACACATCCTCATGACTAAACCAAAAAAACAAATGTTATTTCTCATCTGGATGTGTTTTCAGGTGCTGAACATTCATAACAGATTAGATTGGGTTGGGTTTCAAACTGGCTGCAGCTAACAATGTATAATGTGTTCAGCGAGTGAGAAGGTATTTTAATATTTGCTGCCATGATTACCAAGTGTTTTTAGATGTGAGGCTATGGCAAAATGTACTGTATTTTTATGATGTGTTCTTTACCTTATTTTTACAGCATTAAAATTCAAAGTGTAGCCCTCAAATTAGCCTCAAAGTTGGTCACCCATCTTGTACAGAATTGCCAAGCGGTAAGGAGATTTGTTTTTCAATGCTAAGTATATTGCTTTTTAATGTTTTGTTAGTTTGTTTTGTTGTGATAGAATGGATGAATGGTTTTCCTTAGACAGAACGCCCTTTTGGTTTAATTGTGCCTGTAATGTTAGTTGCTCTTTGTTATGTTAGTGTGTCTCTCCCTCTGTACACGCTGCCACGTTATGAACTGGAAGCCATATCAGCATCATTTTAATATTTCAGTCCCTCAGGAAGTTGAATTTGAATACATAAAACACATATTTTAAGTGCTAGTGGATTCAGTGTGCATCTGACTTCTGATTTCTTTTATGGTCAGTTAACACTGTCCTCATTAATAGTCACTCTGCCTTGGAGAGAAAAAAATAATTAACATGCATATTGAATCCAATAATCACCCAAGTAGCTCAAAGTGTATTATATTTCTGGGAAATGAATATTGTGACTCAAATTCAGGAAAAAAAGGAAATGCAAATCTTTGACTGCTGCCTTTCCCATCCCCAGCATATGCAATGTCACCTGCTGTATGCCTGAGACCTTGATTCACATTGTAGGAACAGCAGGTGAAGCTATGTACAGAGATGCATACTTAATTGCCTGTTAATATTAGTGTTTAAAATACTAAAGAGAGGTGATAAGTTCTCTTAATGCTATCTGCCCTTATAAATATTACAAATCTGTAAATTGTAGACTGTAAAAATACAGATTATTAGCCCAGAAGATTTACTTCCATTTTGAATTGGTAATTTGCAAATCCATTAATTTTTACAGAACAATGTTATTGGAGATATTAATGTCTGTCAGATATCCATGCATGTATATACATGTGCAGATAAATAAATAGATCTAGATTTTGGGCTGTTTTAAAAAGTATTGAAATAACACAATTTCTTCATTGTAAAACTTCTCAAAAATATACCAGAATACCAATCAGTAATATACTGTGTGCTAATGCCCTGCAGTGTCTCATTTAAAAAAAAAAAGGAGAAGAACTGAAACAATTACTTATTTTTTGCATCCTCTTGGTTTAAAAAAAGGCAGAATGTACATTTTTCACATTTTGAAATATAAAATAACTGTGTAAACCTCATTTCACAGGAGATAAGTTGTTTGCCAAGTTTAAATCTGGAATATATTTGTTACAATGAAATTTATGATGAACCTTGGAAAAATAAGTTTAGAGCAGAACTGTTGGCACAACCCAACCTATAGCAATGCTAACAAGAGTTGCTATGCTAATCAATGTAAATCATGGAGTCTTAAGAATGTTACCTATATATGGAGTATTTTATATTCATTACTACAGCATGATGAGTGATTTTCACCTATTTAAGTAGTTCTTGTTATTTGATTTGCATTCTGTGGCTCATTATTGGCAGGGAGCATTTTGGCTGCTGCTTTAATGTAACAGTTCGTACTTCAGTGTGACTCAGAATCCTCTTTAAATTGTACTATAGAATACTCACATGCATGTCTGTGCTTTCAGGTTATGGAATCCGAAATGAGACAGTGGGTTCAGTTAGTAACTTCTTGTTGTGGAGATGAGCAACAAACAGATATACGATTGGCAGCTGCAGAAGTCCTCAGAAGTATCACACCACTTTTCCTGACCAATCAGAAACTTATCCTTGGTGAGTAAATTTCTAGGATTAAGCACCAATATTCTCATGGAACACTTTAGAGTCTGGAATAAATGAAACTCAACAGTACATGATATTTTGTATATTGATTATGTTTTAATCATATCAGTCAGTTATTTTGAAAGACTTAAGAGTGTCCTGCACTTGAAATTGACCCTTTCAATATTGGAACAGCTGATTGCATGATTCAGTTTACTGAATCAATGTGGAACAATAATTTACTAGAAGGCTTTTTAGTGTACCAGAAGAAGACATAAGATCCAATGGCTGAAAGGTGAAACTGTAAAAATTCAGTTAAGCCATCGGCATGCCTTACAAAGAGATGTGAATTTTCCATTACTTGACATTTTGAAATCAAGATTGGACACTATTTTGAAAAATATGCTCTAGTTCAACCACAGGTTATTGCATTCAAAGCAGGAATTACTAGATGAAGTTCTATGGTCTGTATTAATCAGGAAATCCCTTCTGACCTCCACATCTGTGTGAATCCTGGCCCCATTGAAGTCAATGGTAAGATTTCCATTGACTTCATTGGATTGGGATTTCATTCTATGATCATGGAGAAGCCTGTAACATCAGCCATTCCTTTGCTAATTTATTTATCTGGTTTTATAGAAGTAGTTTTGAGCCCACAAATTAGTGCATGAACATCTCTGAAAATATTTTTGCTTTTGCCCCATATTTGGTTCTTCCTATAAAATATTGTTACCATATAGGAACAGAGAAGAGAGCGAGAATAACTTTTTAGCATGTTGATTAGGGTGTTTACCTGGGAGAGGGGACATCCAGGTTCCAGTCCCTGCTCCAGTGCCTGAATATTTAGCATGGAAAGTGGAGAGATTCAGAGAGATCCACCCCACATTATCCCATAGCTAAGCTGCGAGTTTGTCATGGATTTCATGACCTCTGTGACTTCCACAGCGGCTGGTTTGTCTGGCTCACGGACAGCTCAGGGCAGCCCCTGTGCCAGGTACACTGGCCACTGCTGGGGCAGTCTTGGGCCACCATCCCCACTCTCTGTAGCAGAGTTTGGGTGTGAGAGAGGGCAGTGGGTTAGGATCAGGCAGGCTCTGGATGGCGCTTATCTGGGGGTCTCCCTGGAAGGTGCAACATCCCCCTCGTTCAGCTGCTAGGCAGAGGCGTGGCCAGGCCACTCTGTGTACTGCCTCCACCTGCGAGCACTGCCCACTCAGCTCCCATTGGCTGTGGTTCCCAGCCAACAGGAGCAGCAAAGCCAGCACTCTGGGCAGACGCAGCGCACCGAGCTGCCTGGCCACACCTCCGCCTAGCAGCTGAGCAAGGGGGTGTCATTGTTTCCAGAAAGCCCCCCAGGTAAGTGCTGCACAGAGCCCACCTCACCCTGGTCCATGCCCCAACCCACTGCCCCTTCCCACACCCAAACTCTGCTGCTGCTGGGTAGGGAGGTGTGGAGTCAGGTAGGGAGGTGTGGAGCCAGGTAGGGAGCCTGCCGGCCCCACCAATCCCCTCCCCAAGCGGGGGTTCCAGTCCACACGCTGCTGCCCATCTCCCCCAGCACCCGGGCCACTCTCCACCAGCCCCCACGGCACCCCTGGACGGGGCCCCCCTTTCCCTCCCCCCCTCAAGTTTTAGTCATGGGTATTTTTATTAAAAGGCATGGACTGGATATGGGCCATTAAATTTTATTTACTGCCTGTGACCTGACCATGACTTTTATTAAAAATACCTGTGACTAAAACGTAGCCTTACCCAAAGCCCAGTGTTTAAGGTAGTCCCTTGCAATATGGAAGACACGAGTTCAAATCCTTATTCCAAATCAGGCAGAAATAGGGACTTAAACCTTGATCTCCCACATCTGCAGGGAGTGCTATAATCACAATGCTAGAAGACAGAGGCTGTTTTATGAATGGCTCCTAAGTCCCCTTGTGAATATAGCCTCCCTCACAGAAAATAATATTTGTGACAAAAATATTTGGTGAATTTACAAATCGTTTTGGTTGACCCAAAACTGCATATTTCTGCAAATAAACTATTCATCCAAAAAAATTTGCGCAGCTCTAGTTGAGGATATATAAGATATTGTTTATCCATGGCACATTAGTCTGTTCTCTTAAAGCTACCATCCCTGATCTTGTGCCTACAACAGGATGGCGGGGATATGCAACGAAGATTGTATTGGTCTGGCTTGGCTTCAAAGTTCTTCAAATAAATAAATGGTTGGGAGGGAGTGAAGTTAGTGTTTACAAAAGATGCCACATGGACAGTCCTGGAAATCAATGTTCTTTAGTGATACACAAAACAGGCACAGTATAAATAGTTCCATTGCCAATTTTCTCTCACAAACAAGCCAAAGTGAGATGGGTGAGTGATGAATCTGATCTCCATGCCTGGACTTTCTTTGGCCTTTCTGCTTAGATTTCCAACAGTGGTGCCCATTGTAGTGGCGGCGAGTTTTGTGTGCTATGAACCTTAGAACTGGACTTATACCAGCAACTTCTTTTACTCACGTCACAAAGCAGATGCTAGCTATTTTCGCTTGTTGCTGAAATGGATTTGAATAAATGATTCTTAGTTGACACTGTCTCCCATTGCCACTTCTGTGCGCCAGCCAGTGTCTGACTCCTGTTTTTTACCCTTTGTCCTTCTGGCCCCTACTTTATTGTACACCATCTTAAAGCCTTCTTTTAGTTGTTTTTCCTGGTACAGCTCCGCCCACCTGCCCCATAGCATTTAAAGAAAACGAGGAATACTTGTGGCACCTTAGAGACTAACCAGTTTATTTCAGTATAAGCTTTCGTGGGCTATAGCCCACTTCATCTGATGCACAGAATGGAACATGAAACCAGTAGCTAGAAACCAGAGACCAGTAGCTTGTGGTTCAGATAAAAGTGAGAAATTTCCATAATGTGTCTAGCCATCTGCAGTTCTATACATAGGAGGTGGGGGAAAGAAATTCCACCCTGACCTTCTCAAACGATCAGCTTGGACCGTCAGCATGAAGAGTGTAGGTATCCTAGCTAGTTGTAGTATGTCATTTCTTGCCTTGGCCTAACTGGAACTTTTAGACTCTGGCTGTTGAATTGTTTAACATAATATACAACATAATAAAACGATGTGAGAGCTGGATGGTGGGGTTTGATCAGATAATAAACAAACTTACTCAACCCATTAAGAACATATGTAGCGTATATGTATTCCATATGTTTGATAACAAATACAGAACTTTTGAAAGCTTAGCTTTGATGTAATGCCAACTTTGTATTGACTCGTAGACTTTCATGGTAAATTAATTTTGAAAGAAAGTGAGAATAGAAATTAACATTTTTGCTTAATATATAAAATGGACATAGCTTGTCTTCTGAGATGTCAGAAGAGCTAAAAACAAGACAATAAATTATTTGTTTGGAAACGTGTCTGTTAAGTGGTATTGATACCATTTAGCTAGGCTAAATCTATGCTAATCCTTGGGTACCAGGTAGGTGCAGCATTTATGTATTTTGCCTGAGATTATCACATTTGGAAATCTTGACTCCTGGAACCAAAGTTAGAGTCAGTAATAAGACAGATGTTATCACTGATAAAAATGAGGGAGACTGGGGTGTTTGAATGACCAGTACTGGAATACTGAAGTTTTCATCTCTGTCACTGCTATGAACTGGGCTACACTTAGCAGTGATCAAAGTTTCTCTATCTGGTGTCTGTTAAGTGGCAGTGTGAGATGAGTCCATAATTCCAGCCCTTTTCTGGCAGACCTGTCCCACTTTGAAACCAAAATTGGTATTAATTGGCACCCTGGTTGACAGTCTTATCAATGAGGCCAAGGCCTGAAGACCAAGCAGTCTGACCTAGCATTTCTCCCCAAGAAGAGGACCCAAGCAGGCCTGAGTTAAGATAGGAGGAAGTTCATCCTGCATGTTTTCTAGAGAGCTGGTAGTCTGGCATCTTTCACAAACACTAAATGTATCCCAAGAAAAATGATACAAAGTAAAGGGCCTGATTCTGCTGGCAGTCACACAGGTGTAAATCAGGAGCCAGGAGATGTTGGCAGTTTATACCTGATTCTGCTATCGGTTTGTTCAGTGGCTGATGTTTTAAGATAGAAGTTTAAAAACAAACAAACAAGCTAATACTTCAGCCAATCAGAGAAATAAATACAAAAAGAAAATGTTTCTTAGAGAGAAAAGGATCATAGTACTCAAGGGGATGATCTGGACTCTACTCTCCGCCTTAGTGTTGCCCAAGCTGTCAAGAAAAGACGCCTTTCCAGAGAGACCATTTTCAGTTTTGCTCCATCTCTTGGGAATACTGTAAGACTTTTTTACACAGGAAAATTGTCTGGCATAATTATAGCAGAATAATTATTCTGCTGTAACTATTCTGGTGTAACTCTCTTGTGTGGGAACTATACCAGAATAAAAGTGCCTTGATTGTAGAGTTATTAAAGTGGAGTTATTATTTTGTAATAAGAGTATCCACATGTGTGTATGCGAGGGAAGCTATACTCAAATAGCTATAGTAGAATAATTACTCTGCTACAGTGTAGTGTGAGACAGTTGTGCCAACTGTCTAATCACACAAACCCAAACATCGTTGCCCTGCCCTGCCTCTTCCCCCGAGGTCCAGCCTGCTCATTCCATCCCCCCTCCCACTGTTGCTCGCTCTCCCTCACCCTCATTCACTTTCACCGGATTGGGACAGAGGGTTGGGATGTGGGAAGGGGTGTGGGCTCTGGGCTGGGGCCAAGGGGTTCGGAGTGTGGGCTGCGGCTCCAGGCAGGGATGGGATGGGGTGCAGGTTGCAAGCTCTGGGAGGGAGTTTGGGTGCTAGAGGGGGCTCAGGGTGAGGCAAGGGCTTGGGGTGGAGTACAGACTCTGAGGGGAGTTTGGGTGCCAGTAGATGTCTCAGGGATGGAGCAAGGAGTTGAGGTGCAGCAGGGGGTTTGTAGTGCGGGCTCTGGCTGGGCAGCACTTACCTTGGGTGCCTCCCAGTTGGCTGCAGTTCCTGGCCAATGGGAGCTGCGGAGTCAGCACTCGGGGTGGGAACAGCGTATGGAAACTTCCTCCCCCCCAGGGGCCTCAGGGACTTGCTGGCCATTTCCGGGAGCGAAGTGGAAACCAGAGCAGGCAGGGAGCCTGCCTTAACCCCACTGCACCACCTGACTTTTAGCCGTCTAAATAAAATCTCTCAGATTGACTTCAGTAGCCTCCAGGAGATCGAGCCCAATTCCAGGAGACTCCCAGCAAAACCTGGAGGGTTGGCAACCCTGCTGGGTATAGAAGACCTAAGGATCTCTGTAGCAGGGCGGCGACTCACCCCTGCGGCACCTCCTGCTGGTCCATCCGGGAATTAGCTCGCCAGCGTCCGGAGCGCCCTCTGCAGGCCAATGTCCCGCTTGCTGCTCTGGCCCCGTGTCCCTCGCGGACCCCGGTGCCCTCTTATTGAGGGTGCCGCACCTCTGCAGAACCCCTTCAGGTCTTAGGGTCTCCCCTTCCTGAGGAACCCCCACCCTCTATCTCCACCTTGCCTCAGTCTAGGCAACTGCCAGTCACCACTTGCCCCCTGTGGCGGGGTGTCCACCCGCCCCCTACTGGAAGGGGCTTGGAAAAGCCCCAAAAGGGGTTTGAAATAGCCTGGGAGGCTAGCCTGCAAACTCCCAGGCTGATTGGGAGTTGGGCTCAGCTGTGTGGCCACGCCCCAAACACTCCCAGCCAGGATATAAGGGCTGGGAGACAGAGAAGCAGGGGAGTCTCCTCTGCAGTCAGAGCGAGACAGGCCTGCTGCAGGAAACCTGAAAGAAGGTACTAGGCTGGGTGCAGGGCTGGGGCTGGGGCTGGGGCTAGGCGGTAGGAGCTGGGGAAAGCTCTAGCCTGAGAGCCCCAGGCTGCAAGTGCAGGCAAGGGCCTAAAGTCAGTCTTCTCTGTTAGTAGAGGGAGACAGGGCCTGGCTGCACGGAGCCTGTACCGGGGTACCCAGACTGGGACAGGGCGAGGGCAAGGCAGCTGGGAGCCAGGGAGCCTAAGCTCTAGCGAGAAGGCCCCAGCTTGCTGAGCCTAGGGAAGGCCCGACTCACGGGGTACTGGGGGTTGCCAGGGGGCGGCCCAGGGCTGGTGATAGCTGTAGTAGGCCAACCCCTCCTTGCCTGTGATGAGTAGCCATGATACTGCAGTCTGCCCCAGTGAGCAGGGGCAAGTAGTGACTGACAGTGGCACATTCTGAGGCGAGTTGGGGATAGTGGGTGGTGGGTTCCCCGGGGAGGGGAGACCCTAAAACCAGGGGGGTACTGCAGGGGTGCAGCACCCCCAAAAGGGGCTCCGGGGCCGGGAAGGGCACGGAGCCAGAGTGTGGAGAAGCGGATGTCGGTCATCAGAGGGCGCTCAGAGGTCAAAAGAGCTAATTCCCGTGAAGACCAGACGGGGGCGCCGCAGGGGTGAGTGACCGACGCCGTTACACTCCCCTTCACTGGAGCAGACTGCAGTATAATTGCCACTTATCACTGGCAAGGAGGGTTTGGCCTACTGCTTCTACTTCTAGCCATAGGCTGCCCCCTGCAACCCTAGTACCCCTTGTTGGGCCTTCCACTAGGCCCTGCAGCCTGGGGGTTTCCAGGCAAGAGCTTCCCTAGCTCCTTGTGCCCTGCCCCAGCCCTGCTTCACTCTGGGTACCTACACAAGCTCCTAGCAGCCAGGCCTGTCTTCCTCTACAGCTAGAGGAGACTCTTCTTCCAAACTCTGGGCCTTTTTATCAGGGCCAGCTGGGCCCTAATTGACTCAGCCACAGCTGTGGCTGCTCTGCCCAAGCTGCTTTCTGTTGTAGCCCTCTGCCGGGCTGCCTTTCCCTTGCCACAGCCTTCTGCAAGGCTGTTTTAACCCCTCTTGTGTTGTGGTGGGGCAGCCACCCCACTACAATCTCCCATTACATGCAAGCAGTAACATGGGCATAACTCTCCACCTAAACCTCCATCACACAAATCTCTGAGCGAGAACCTGACAGAAAAGTGTTTTCCCCTACTGCAATGGGGTAGAAAATAAAGCTAGGCAACCACTGCATTGCTCCCCAATCTCCACAGTGTAATCCGTGAGATGGCAAGGTCAGCAGCTAGTCACTTTTTCAAGAGAAGTCCCAGTCTATTCTCTTTATCAATGATATTCACAAGCTGAGCAATAAATTCAGCTGAGGTGCTCCAGAGAGTAGTACCATCAAGCAAGTTTTCTTTTACAGCCACGTAGTGTCAACCCAACATGCTGGTATTCCCCAGACACCTCCAGACAGAACCTCCAACCAAAAGTCATTACTTCAGGGACCTGCTGGGTCCTCACCTGCACATCAGCAGTGCTCTACTAACGCCCAACAAGAATTCCACACTCACAGGAAATGCAGAAATTTCGGAGCATTAGTTGTTACCCAAGACTCTGAGTATCTCAGCATTGGTTTGATGCTGAAGATGGTCCTCCCTCCCACCAGTTACCTACTCTTGGGACCAGACAGAGCCACCATCAAGAGGAGATAAAAGAGAAGAAAAGTTGGGAAAAATAGGTTGCCTGTTCACACTTCAGCATTATAGACCAAACAGCATTTTGACTACATTGCCACAGGTCCTCCTCCTTCCCCCCTTCCACTCCCTGTGTGTGTGTGTGTGTGTGTGTGTGTGTGTGTGTGTGTTTCACTAAATTTTGTCATTTTTAGATGTGAAAATAAATATTTCTGTAACGTTCTGGTTTATCTGTAAGCAGCAAAGTTCTAAACGCCTTGCCTCTTTGTAAATGTTCAGGTCTCTCCAGTACACTTGCCATGTGGAAATGCGTAGTTCTGCTGTTGCAGAGTGAAGAACTGATCGTAAGGGATACAGCTGCTGATGTCATAAGGGTGGCCCAGTCTCAAAGCAATATCTCTAACAAAACAGGTACAGTTTGGTAATTTTTCTGTTGACTTGAACATTATTGGGTACTTGAGAGAAGAAAATATTTCCCTTTTAGCACAAAGGGCACTGCTTTAATGCTTGATAATTATAATGTGACTCACATTTCTTGTAACTGGGTGGCATCTCATACTGTAGAAGAAAATGGTCAATTATGGAGGTTTAAGACCCACATTTTTTTATTTTTTACGTTTCTTGGTATAATGTGAATATAGTTATGTGATTACTTAGGAAAGACTGCTACAGTACTTAGAGATGGTTCTTCCTGTTATGAGTCTGACTGGTTGTGGTATAAGTAGTAATTTTGGAAATCTTGATTCATTTATATTAAATCATAACTGGAGATAAGGAATGAAAGAGGCTACTTACACCCCAGGGCAATACAGCAGAAACACATGGGTCTCAAACTCAAATGACCATGAGGGCTGCATGAGGACTAGTGCATTGGCCCGAGGGCTGTATCATCGACACGCCCCCGACCACGCCCCCACTACATCCTTGCTCCGCCTCATCCAACCCCTTCCCTGTCCCCTTCAAACCCCTTCCCCAAAATCCTCCCCCCAACTCCACCCCCTCCCCGACCCTATTCCAATCCCTTCCCCAAATCACCTCCTCTTCTCCCCCTCCTCCCCTGTGCACGAGGCTTCCCACTCCTGGGCCTGCGCCGCCTCTTCCCCGCTCTCCAGGTCCGGCGACAACGGGTACAGCTGTGTACCGGGGCCCCCCTAAAGTTGGGGGGCCCGGTACAGCTGTACCCGTAGTACCCCCCTGTCGCCGGCCCTGCTCATGACCACTTCTCAGACTGTTGTGAAGGAAACCAGCTGCTGAACCCCTGGTGTTTTAAGCACAGAGTCTGAATGGAGCCTAGCCACTGCTGCTGTGTTAGGGATGCTCAACATATTTTTAGAGTGTGAATCTTTGGTCTGGTACCTTCTCCTGAAATTCTGTGACCATGCTTAACCCCTAGACCAGTGCTGACTCCTCAGACTTCCCCTGTAGCTTCAACATACTTTCTCCCAGAAGTTTCCTCACCAATCCAAAAGCATTTGTTGGGCTGGAATAAGATATGGGGCCATCCATTCATCCCTCCCTTTCTCCTCTTCTGCCCCATGCTTCGTGTGTGTGTGTGTGTGTGGTCTTTCTGTGATTCTTTTAAAACTTCTCCTTTGTTGCCTCTGTCCCTTTGTCTTGCTGCTTCTAACTTTCCACACTCTTCGCTTCCCCTTCCCCTGCATACAAATAGAAACTATCTTCTCTCAGGTCCAGCAAACCTTCTTAGCGTGTCTATTGTCTGGTGGTCACTAAAGCACAGTCACTAAAGTTAAGTACTTGCCACTGTCCCTAGGGCTGGATATGTGCTAGGTCAGGGGTCTCAAAACACGCTTCCCACAGGGTTATTTCCTGTGGCCTGCCAAGCTCCCCCTGGAGTTCTTTCCTGCAGCTGCCAAGCTCCCCTTACCCCCCCCCGCCCCCAAGTGCACCGCGTCCCCACTCCTCTGCCTACCTCCAGTTACTTCCTGCCGCCAAACAGCTGTTTGACGGTGCTAAGCGCTTTCCAGGAGGGAGGGGGGAGGAGTGGGGAGCCGCGCACTCAGGGGAGGAGGTGGAGAAGAGGCGGGGCTGGGGCAGGGATTTGGGGAAGGGGTTGGAATAGGGGCAGGGAGGGGACGGAGTTGGGCGGGGACTTTGGGGAAGGGGTTGGAATGGGGGCAGGGAGGGGTGGGAAGAGGCAGGGCAGAGATGGAGCCTCATGGAAGGTATGGTGTGGGGGTTAGGGTAGCGGCAGTGGGGGACTTTTATACCTTTATATGAAAAGGCGTCAGTGATGCTGGCCAATGTACTAGTCCTCACATGGCCTTTGTGGTGATTTGAGTTTGAGATCCCTGTGCTAGGTCCTACCTGACCATGATGAATACACATATAGAGGCGTTCTACAATACAGCAATTACTTCATAATAGCAACCAGAATTCATAAATTGTATATTGAGTCTTCAAATCATTACAGGTCCCTTATGTTGTCTCTGCCTCAGTTTGCTAATTTGTACTACGTTTATTAGTTTACAAAAAAAGCTCAAAGACTATTATTAGCTTTAACTAAGGTTGAATCTTGTTCCATAGAACTTGGATGGTATCTCTTACATTATTTTAACTAATCCTGTTTCTTTGGCATCATATCTTACAATGAAAATGAAAATAATTGAGCAAGGAAGTTTAATTTCTTTATAGATCAGAATGAGAAATGGGGGGCAAGCATTCTGTTTTCATACATTTTGTGATTTTCAGGTCCTGCAATGGAAGCTGTTCAGGTCCTGCAATGAAAGTTTTTAAGGCTTATTGTTAAACCTTGTAATTTTTCTTCTTCTCCAAGAACACTAGTTAACATGAGTGGTTGCGGCTTCTTATATTTTCAGTTTAAAGAGACATCTGTTTTGTTGAGTTCCCCAAGCATTGCTCCAGCCCTAAAACCCACTGTATTCTTATATACTGCCTCCCGGAGATGGATATAGCTGCAATGTCTAGCATTTCTTGATGTCATTTTGCCAATTGAGGCCTAAAAGGAAAGAATGTCAACAGGATTTCCCATCTATTGGAATACTGTGCCTATCTGCCATGATTATTCAAGAGTCACCATGCTGAAATCTCTTTTCTTTGTTATTTTTTCTAATTGTCAGAAATATGATTGTTTGGTGCTGGCAATGTCAACCACCATCTCTACCTTCTTTTATGTGAACATCACCAGTACTAGCATTTTGTGCAAGGACCTACTCCGGGTTTACTTTTTTTGTGGACATATTTAAGCATTCTGTGAAGAGGCAGTGATAGAACTCTCTAACAGGACAGCTGTCCCTTAATGTTTGATTAATGTAATATATCCAAGAAGGATATAAACGATTGGAAAAAGGCAAATATAGTGCCCATATTTTAAAAAGGGGGAAGAAAGAGAACCCAGGGGAACTACAGACCTGTCAGCCTCACTTCAGTCCCTGGCAAAATCATGGAGCAGGTCCTCAAGGAATCCACTTGGAGAAGAGGAAGGTGATCAGGAACAGTCAACATGGATTCACCAAGAGCAAGTCATGGCTGACCAGTCTGATTGCCTTCTCTAATGAGATAACTGGCTCTGTGGATATGGGGAAAGTGGTTAATGGAGAGATGGAGAAAGCTTTCTGGATATGGGTAAAACTTTTGATACGCTCTCCCACAGTATTCTTGTCAAAAGTTTAAAAAAAGTATGGACTGTATGAATAGACTATACGGTGGATAGAAAGCTGGCTTGATTGTCGGGCTCAACAGGTATTGATCAATGGCTTGAAGTCTAATTGGCAGCCAGTATCAAGTGGAGTGCCACAGTGGTTGGTCCTGGGGCCGGTTTTGTTCAACATCTTTATCAATGATCTGGATGATGGGATTAAGTGCACCCCCAGCAAGTTCACAGATTACACTAAACTGGGGGGAGAGGTAGATACGCTGGAGGATAGGGAGAGGGTCCAGAGTGACCTAGACAAATTGGAGGATTGGGCCAAAAGAAATCTGATGAAATTCAGCACGGACAAGTGCAGAGTCCTGCATTTAGGAAGGAAGAATCCCATGCACCGCTACAGGCCGGGGACCAACTGGCTAAGAAGCAGTTCTGCAGAAAAGGACCCCAGGGGATTACAGTGGATGAGAAGCTGGATATGAGTCATCAGTGTACACTCATATCCAGCTGTATTAGTAGGAGCATTGCCAGCAGATTAAGGGAAGTGATTATTCCCCTCTATTTGGCACTAGTGAGGCCCCACCTGGAGTATTGTGTCCAGTTTTGGTCTCACCACTACAGAAGGGATGTGGACAAATTGGAAAGAGTCGAGCGGAGGACAACGAAAATGATTAGGGGACTGGGGTACATGACTTACGAGGAGAGGCTGAGGGAACTGGAGTTATTTAGTCTGCGGAAGAGTGAGAGGAGATTTGATAGCAGCCTTCAACTATCTGAAGGGAGCTTCCAAAAAAGATGGAGCTCAGCTGTTCTCAGTGGTGGCAGATGACAGAACAAGGAGCAATGGTCTCAAGTTGCAGTGGAGAAGGTCTAGGTTGGATATTAGGAAACACAGTTTCACTGGGAGGGTGATGAAGCACTGGAATGGATTACCTAGGGAGGTGGGGGATTCTCCATCCTTAGAAGTTTTTA
Source organism: Sternotherus odoratus (assembly GCA_032164245.1). Taxonomy (NCBI): domain Eukaryota; kingdom Metazoa; phylum Chordata; order Testudines; family Kinosternidae; genus Sternotherus; species Sternotherus odoratus. The sequence continues at coordinate 140,724,301 of JAVMKO010000003.1, read as the reverse complement.
AGGCCTGGATTCACAAAGCCTTGGCTGGGATGATTTAGTTGGGGTTGGTCTTGCTTTGAGTAGGGGGTTGGACTAAATGACCTCCTGAGGTATCTTCCAACCCTGATATTCTATGATTCTATTTACTTCAGGCGAATTCTCCAGTTTGTCCAGATCATTTTGAATTTTAATCCTATCCTACAAAGCATTTGCAACCCCTCCCAGCTTGGTATCATCTGCAAACTTTATAAGTGTTCTCTCTTCATCAGTATCTAAATCATTGATGAAGATATTGAACAGGACCCCATTCAATATGCCCTTCCAGCTTGACTGTGAACCACTGATAACTATTCTCTGGGAACAGTTTTTGAACCATTATGTGCCCACCTTATAGTAGCTCCATCCAGGTTGTATGTATCAAGATAGATCTAGTCTTAACTTTGACTCTGCTTCCAGCAGATGAGATATGTGAAATTTGAGTCTATATATTAGTAGCAAATTATAAGGTTGATTGCAAGGGATGTTGCACTTTCACATATTTTCTGCCACACTAGTGATATCTGTGTTACCCCACACAAGTGTGGCAAGTGTGGGCTGGTGTGAGACCATGTGTATCTCTTTGGGGTTGTGCAAGAATATTTGTAAAATAATGAGATCAGAGATAAATGATCTTACTGTAGGCTTTAGTATGGTTTTATGCCCATAATAACTAGAACCTTAGATGGTTCTTTGATATATTAAATGACCTCCCTGAAGAACAAATGCATTATAATTTAGTATTATACACTCGTGTTTTTCAAACTTTTTTTCATTTGCAGACCTCTAAAAAATTTAAAATGAGGTACGGACCCCTTTGGAAATTCAGCCTGTGCTCTATGGACCACTACCATAGAAGTCTTAGACTGAAAACTGACTAAACAGAATTTAACTATGAATTTTGCACATGCTCAGCATAATATTTGACTCAGCATGAGAAAGGATGCTAAGGTGTGGGCTTCTATGGTAGCAACAACACTTCTGGGTTTTACCTGTAGGTGGAATATTTACATATTTTTGATGGATCAGAAAAACGGAATGCTTTTTCTGGGATCTGAAACTTTATTTTTGTAGTCACCTTTCACAGACCCCCTAGACCAGCGGTTCTCAAACTAGTTGAGACCGCAACCCCTTTTTGAGATCAGGCGGTGCGGCGCGACCCCTCCGCCGAAAATCCGCCGAATTACAAAAAAAAACAAAAAACAACCCACCACCATCCAAAAAAAAAAAACCGCTTGTGCGCCCCGGTCCCCCGTCCCCGCCGCGTGTGGGCTGCCGCGTGCACCCCGGTCCCCCGTCCCCGCCGCGGGCGGGCTGCCGGCTGCGCGCCGGCCCCCGGCCCGCCCGCTGCGGGGACTGGGGGCCGGGGCGCAGCCCCAGTCACCGCAAGTTGCGGTGGCAGGCGCTCGCGACCCCCCGGGGAGCACTCGGCGCCCCCCCCGGGAGGTCGCAACCCCCAGGTTGAGAAACCCTGCCCTAGACATAGTCTGCAGACCCTGACGGGTTCTTGTATCACAGGTTGAAAACCACTGCTATACTCTATGATTTTTTATGATTTCAGTGCTCAGCTCCATCTGCTGGCTAATCCATGCAGCTGCATATCAGAGTTAGTTTTAGATTGCAGTGGCAGAAATAGAGACAAACAAATAAAGATAATATAAAGCACATGACAATGGTGTGTAAATAAAACTTTTGTCCCTTTTATGGATTGGCAGGAAAAGTGCACAGAAGAGGGTCTTTTCTGAGAGAGATGGTGCTAAACCAAAAAAACACATTTTCTTAATAGACTAGTGTTACTTTCCAATACTGTCAGTAAACTGACGTTCATTTTATATATATTTTAATTTATTTTGAAAAGCTGGATTTAATTTTGTTGCAAAAATTGATTCAGATGTGGATGGCTGCTGCCATTTTTCTGAGAAAGTCATGACACATGGAAACAAAACTCTAATTAGGAGCAAGATTGATTATTGTTTTGTTTACTGAAAATGGAAGCCTGTCAGGTAGTTAAGGTCTTACTAATGACCTCCACATTACAAATCCAGTCAATGACTAAAGTTATTGGACGTATACTGGCTTTGTTATTGCTTCCTCATGCATTGAGGTGTAAACTTCTGTGGGATAGTTTTATTGCTGTTAGTGTGAGGGAAGGCACAAGAAGTATTGGTTTCAGTGTAAATGTATAATAGTTCCTTTGAAATCTATTTAAATTAGTGACCCATGGCTATGTACTGTCTAGATCCATTCACTGCCCTATTGCTTATCGCAGAGTTTACTCCTTAAAAGAAAGATTATTTAAATCAAGGAACAAGGACCTTCCTTCCTATACTCATGGTCATTTTCCTGAATATCCTGAGATGTTCAGGTAATTCAAGGCTGGAATGAAAGCTGCATCTATTATTGTATCATTTTCAGTTTGGCTTTGTTGTTTACAAAGAAAGAAGTTATTTGAGTGAGGCTGTGGGCTTGCTGACATTAGAAAAATTTCACTTGTTTAAATAAATCATTTTATAATTGTTCTGGTTAAATATTTGCAAACCTCTAATGTAGATGCCCTTAATCAGCCCTACTATTGATACACTTAAATGGGTCTTAAATTTATCTTCATTAGGAGCTAGAACCAGATTAACTAGATTGATTTAACATTGGTTTAGTGAAATCGTTTCAGACTGGGGATTAAAGCTTTAAAGAGGGCTAAATTTTTTAGATGGGCCTATGTAATTTAGCAGCCTAAATCCCTTTTTCAAAAGTACTAGAGGTATGTAGGAGCCTAAGTCTCATTGAAAATCACTTTTGAAAACAGGACCAGGGCTCCTAAGTCACATAGGTGTTTCTGAATTATTTTTTTCCCAGGCCTATAATAATTTTTGTTCTGTAGGCCAAAAATTTGGACCTCTTAATCTGAACCTACATTCCAATTTTTTACCATTAAGAAAGTATCAACAAATAACATGAATGTGCCCAGAAGTCCTCATTTGAAAACAGGACAATTCAAAGCCATCTCCTGATTTCAGTGCTGCTCTCTGCTCTGTCTCTGTGTCAGCTAGGAAAAGGGATCACTCCGTGCAAATGACGAATATCCCAACCTTTGAAGCCCCAACACAGACTCTTCAGCCATTGGGATGTTAGTTTCACTGTCACCGCTAAAGTGCAGAGGATGGGAGATTATGTGGTGAGAAATTGTTCTCTTGCCATGTTTTACACACCCACACATGTGTACAAAGTATTGTTTTTGCTCTCTCATCATGAGAACATAGAAAAATAGACTCCCCAGGGGCTGGAGATTAACAACTGTGGCTAATGTTTGTGCATCACTTTGAAAATGGAATGCACTATGTAGGTCTTGATTATCATTTCCAGGAGTCCTTATGTAAGAGTTGAGGGAAATCTGAGGGCACCTCTTATTAATAGAGGACTGGTGGCAGTAGTTAAAGTTCGGGGATGAGCCAAGGAGGAATTCTCCACCCCACTCCCCCCAACTTGTAAAGGAAGTTTTGTTTTAACTTAGCGGGCAGAGCCCTAAGACTTCATCTTAAGTTAATATGAGGAAAGACACAGGAGACACAGTTCAGTGTGTGAATGTCTTATAGGCATCACTGCATTCTTGCTGTATCTTGCTTAAACCTGTCAAACCAATTGCAGTACTGCAGCATTTGTAGGGTCTCAGTAATGATTAGGGTTTGGCTACGTTGTTTTACTTTTCACCTAGGGCAAAATCATTATTTCAAATTAGTTACATTTACTGACAGTGTTAGACTTTTTGTTGTTTTCCCATTGAATTCACATTGTATCGGGCTGTTCTGAAGCCATCAGTCCATCTCTATTTTCCCCCTCTCATGCCCTCATCAGAAAACTCCTATTCAGAGAGGGTAAGAGGGAAATGAGACTGATTGCTTCACTATGGAGCTGGCCTGGAGGAACGAAGCGCCCTCAGCCCTGCTGACTGAGTTCCACTGAAGGCTTATTCACTTCCCCAGCAGTGCCCACTAAGGAATAGAAATCACCATACTAGAGAGCAGATTTGGATGCTGTTATCCCAGGATGTATCATTTAAAATCATTAGAGTGCTCAATGAAGTATCAGTGGGGTGACCATAATTTCCCAAAGGAAAAACAGGACACCGCAGGGGCCGGCCCCAAGCCCTTCTCCCTTCCCCACACATGGGGCCAGTCCAAGACTCCTGCTGCCCACCCACACAGGGCCAGCCCAAGGTCCCCATATACCTCTGCAGGCCGAGTAGCCCAAGCCACCCCCTGCCACCTACCCACATGGGGACAGCCTGAGGCCCCCTACCACCTGCCCACATGGGGGTAGCCTAGCTGAAACCACTCTCCTGAGCCGCTCCCTTCCCTGCACATTCCTCCATGCCCCACTAGGGTCTCACACCACTTTAGCTTGATGATCAGCTGGCAAGAACAAATGGGACAATACCCAGTTCTGCCAAAGAAGTTTGGAAGGCCAGGATGGGGTTTAAAAAAGGGACTGCCCTGGCCAAAACGGGTGTATCAGTAACAATATCAGCCTTGTTTAGTAATTTGATTGATTCTGGCTTGTAATATCTCAGCCCTATTTTATTGCATCAGATTAAAAGTTTGTCTATAGGTTATCAGCCTTTGAGTAACCCTTACTTGGTATATAGTGATTAGAAAATGTAAAATAAAAAAGTGTGTGCTACTGAAAGAAAAATGAGTGAAAATCATTTTCAGCAGATTCACCGAAAATGTGTGTGGGAAATCTCAATTCCTTGGCAGAATAAAACTCTTTTTATAAAACTTTTCTACGGGTGAATCACCTTCCTTGTCTCCCCCCCACCCTCCCCCATCCCCCCCAAAAGTTGCACAATGTTCTCTTAAAAATACATTGATTTTGTTTTTCATAGGTGATGAAGCTGGAATGGAAATTAAAAAATAAAACTACAGCTTGATCTAAAACAAGCATAAAGAAAACAAGATTTTTAGGGCCACTGCAGTATTGCCGATTTCATTGTTTGGATCATAGAATTGTAGGATTGGAAGGAACTGCAAGAGGTCAGCCTTCACATGCCCTGCACTCATGGCAGGACTAAGTATTATCTAGACCATCCCTGACAGGTGTTTGTCTAACCTGCTCTTAAAAAATGCCAGTGATGGAGATAATACAGCCTCCATGGGCAATTTATTCCGGTGGTTAACTACCCTGCCCTTGCTGGAATTGGAGCCCATTGCTTATTCTCAGGGACGGCGACAGAAATTTTGGGCCCCCCTACTCTGAGCATTTGGGGGCCCCCTACTCTGAGCATTTGTCCCGCCCCCCGGTCAAGGGCTGGCCCGGCTCTTGCAGGTGGGCGGGGGAAGCGCTGCAGCCGGGGGTGCCTCGGGAGCGGCGCGCCCGGCCAGTGCTCTGAAGCCGCCGGCATCCTGTGGTGCCGGGGGGGCTCCCCCCCCCATCCTCCTCCCCCGCCAAGGGCTGGCCTGGCTCTTGATGCGGGTGGGCGGGGGAAGCGCTGCAGCCGGGGGTGCCTCAGGGCGGCTCCTGGGCCGCGGGACGAGCAGCGGCTGAAGGGCTCAGGAGGCAGCCGACTGCGGCGCCGGACACAGCCGGGGAAATGCGGTGCGGTGCCCAGGGGGGACGACTACGAGTAGAGCTGTGTACCGGTCCCCGGACTTCAGGGGGCCCCCCTGTAGTCCGGGGCCCGGTACAGCACTACCCATTGTACCCCCCCTGTCGCTGGCCCTGTTTATTCTCCTATCCTCAGAGGTTAAGGAGAATCATTTTTCTCCCTCCTCCTTGTAACTTTTTATGTACTTGAAAACTGTTATAATATTCCCTCTCCATTTTCTCTTTTCAGGCTAAACAAATCCATTTTTTTTAGTCTTCCCTCATAGGTCATATTTTCTAGACTTTTAATCATTTTTTGTTGCTCTTCTCTGAACTTTCTCCAGGTTATTCACATCTTTCCTGAAATATGGCAGCCAGATCTGGACACAATATTCCAGTTGAGGCCTTATCAGCACAGAGTAGAGCAGAAGAATTACTTCTATGTGTCTTGCTTACAACAGTCTTGCTAATACATCCCATAATGATGATTCATTTCTTTGCAACAGGCTTACGTTATTGACTCATATTTAGCTTGTGATTCATTATGACCCCAGATCCCTTTCTGTAGTACTCCTTCCTAGTCAGTCATTTCCCATTTTGTATGTGTGCAACTGATTGTTCCTTCTAAATGGAGTACTTTGCATTTGTCCTTATTGAATTTCATCTTATTTTCTTCAGACCATTTCTCCAGTTTGTTCAGATCATTTTGAATTTTAATCCTATCCTCCAAATCACTTGCAACCCCTCCCAGCTTGGTATTGTCCACAAACTTTGTATGTGTACTCTCTCTGTCATTATACAAATCATGGATGAAGATATTAGAGAGAACTTGACCCAGAAATGATCCTGTGTGATCTTACTCAATATGCCGTTCCAGCTTGACTGTACACCATTGAGAACTACTCTTTGGGAGCGGTTTTCCAACCAGTCATGCACCAATCTTTTGGTCACTCCATCTAGGGCCCTGTCTACGCTGCCACTTTACAGTGCTGAAACGTTGTTGTTCAGGGATATGAAAAAACATACCCCTTGAGCAATGCAAGTTTCAGCGCTGTAATGTAACAGTGTAGACAGTGCATCAGTGCTGGGAACCACACTCCCAGCACTGGTAGTTACTCCCCTTATGGGGGATGGGTTTTTTACTGTGCTGGGAGACCTCTCTCCCAGCACTTGTGCCGCAATAGTGCTTTAACGTTGGTAGTGAAGACATACCCTAAGTTGTATTTCCCTAGTTTGTTTATGAGAAGGCCATGCACGATAGTATCAAAAGCCTTACTAAAGTCAAGATATACCACATCTACCCTCCCTCCCCCACCCCCACCCCAATCCACAAGGTTTGTTACCTTGTCAAAGAAAGCTATTAGGTTGTTTTGACACAAATTATTCTTGACCAATCCATGCTGACTGTTATTTACCACCTTATTATCTTCTAGGTGTTTGCAAATTGATTGCTTAATTATTTGGTCCATTATCTTTCTGGGTACAGAAGTTCAGCTGACTGGTCTGTAATTCTCTGGGCTGTCCTTATTTCCCTTTTGATAGATTGGCATTACTAAATTTGCCCTTTTCCCAGTCTTCTGGAATCTCTCCCGTCTTCCATGACTTTTTGAAGATAATCTCTAATGGCTCAGATATGTACTCAGTCAGCTCCTTAAGGATTCTAGGATGTATTTCCTCAGGCCCTGGTGACTTCAAGACAAGGATTGCCAAAGTGCTATTTAACATGTAAGAGGGGAAGTAACTTTCAGTGGTATAACCAGAACACCCTGCTGAAGAGATTGGAGTCAGGGAGGTGTAGTTGCATGTGTTTGTGCTAGAGCTTGTACTGGAGGTGAGGAATAGGGGAAAGTGGAGAGAGAATTGGGATGAAAGTATACTAACATAGAAAGAGAAGAAGAAAGAAAAAACCCTGATGAAATATACATGTGCACTCACCTTCCTGTGAAAACTTTCCCTTAACTAATGTAAATCTGTGCCAAAGGTTTTCACATTCACACACCCTTTGAGGGACCTAGTAAATCACTTCAAAGAGAGATAATAGATAATGGAGTCTGTGTGATGTTGATGTTACACAATGGACCTGGCATTCATCACCATCACCACCACAGGTGATGTCAGCAAGTCAGGAGTAGCTGGTGTGATTGCAAAACTTCCAACCCAGCTGTCCTCTACTGCTGATCCATGAAGAATTTCAAGACAAGTGCCTGAAATCTAATCAGTTCTAGTTGTTACTGAAGTGGATAAGACTTATTCCAGCTGAGCCTGAAACACCACTACCTTTTGGTCCACCACTGTTTCAAACACCATGTTTCCTGTGGTTCTATCTATGCCTTTTAAAATACGATTACTCACATGCCAGTATGCATTATTTGTAGTTTCCCTCCAGGATATATCTTCTACATTGCACTTAAATTCAGACTGTTGTTGTTATTAATAAGCAATAAAAATAATACATTACAGTAGCACGTAAAAACTGCAATCAAAATTGAGGATCCATTATTCTAACATAACATGTCCCTACCACCATGTCTCATATGAGGACATTGAGGGATCCAGAGATTGTAATCGTAGAAGAGAGGCAGGAATAAGAGACATAATAGTCTGACTCTATAAATACAAGAAGATAGGAAAAACAGAGATCTGTTACCCCCTAAGGGAAGTAATGGGGGCACCATCACTTCATGTAATTTGTTTTAAGATAAACTGGACAAAATAACCCAGCCTAAATGAGGAAATAGAAAACAATATCTAGATGCTGAAGCTCTAGGAATAAAATATCAATACTGTACCATCCATCTGCATACAGAGCTAGATGTTTCAAAGTGCTTCACAATATTTTCATTACCACAGTTGCAAAGTAAATAAAGCATCCATCCAAAGTTAACTCATCTTCACTACTATCCCTGTGATGCTGTAGTGACTAAGAAATACATGCTCTCTTGCTACTAACCCAATGATGCAAATAATCTTGATGGGAAATGCTGGCCAAGTAGGAGTGAGTTACTCAACAGCAGAATTTGTTAGGCAATTCTTTAATGTTGGTGCAGGAGTTGCATATCTAGAGACACACTGAGGTGTTAAAATCTCTCTTGGGGTACTTTAGATAACACAGGTTGAGGATAAGGGAGAATAAGGGTCAAAGACCTACGTGGGTATTTTTAGTGATGCTTGAGAGTGTAGTAAAAAAGAGATTCCCTGCAGAGAAGCAGCAGTAGATTGAGGGCTGGTCTACACTGAAAATTTACATTGTAGCCATGACTCCCTAACCCCAGGTGTAGTCAGGCTAGATTGAAAGAAGAATTCTCCTGCTGACCTAGCAACTCCCATTCAGGGAGGTGGATTACTCAGAGCGATGGGAGAATCCTCCTGTCACTATAGCGAGCGTCTACACTAAAGTGCTACAGCTGCGCTCTTGTCACATTTTAAGTGTAGACATAGACTGAGAGAATAGTGGACCTGAAAAGGGAGCCTGTTTTTCTACCTGAAGTGGCCACCACTGTTAAAACTGCAATAGTAAAAGAAAAGACAAGAGGTATTGTTTTGGGGACTGTTGTTGAAAAGACTAAAAGATATTTAACTCTTTGAAAAGAGATTTCCTGGTGAAGGAGAAGGGCAGCAGTAAGGAATTCTGGGAATAGTTAGCGTGGAAGTAGGGAAGGATGTTCACTAATAACATCACAACGGGTGAACTAATGTCACCTGTGCTTGTAGAAGAGCGAAAAGAATGGTGTTTGCAGTTAATGAGGATGATGTTCTGATTTTAAAAGAAGTTTAAACTGCTGTTTAGAGTGAATATCTTTAAAATACCTAGGGATATTTCATCTCTTCTTGCAAGGTGCAAGAAGAGATGAAACTGAGATGATGACTCATTTTCCTTTTCTGCTGGTAACGGTAAATGCTTTTATTTATGTATTTGAGCAAACCAGGAATTTAAGGAGAAATTGCAGCACCAATGACAAGTTTAACCCAAGGAATATATTTGTAATGAATTTGCTTACCTGATGATGATGTTGGTCCTACACTTAAGAAGTTTGTTCCAGACAGCAAAGTGACATATGGTAGCAATTATGAAGGATTGAACATGGCTGGAAGGCATCATTAGGTGGCTTTTGTTCCAGTGTACTAGTGTCTAAGTACAAGATAGATTTGTGAAGTGAAAGCAGTAGGTACTACTGCTTAAGTGTTAAATATCTAAATGTACTGGGGACATTCAGTGGTGGCATTTGACCTGTTTCTTTCATTTGTATCACAGTTAGCCTTAAATATATTTTGTGTCTTCATAGTAATATTTTTGGTGGTGTGCTATGCTGATTAATGTGCTGAAGAAAATATTTTGTATTGTTTTTATCAAAACCATTCTTCAAAGTATCCAGGATTACTTGTAAGTAGTTGGCAAAGTCTTTTACCAATTATGGTTTCTGTGGTAATTTGTTAGTCTCTAAGGTGCCACAAGGACTCTCATTGTTTTTGTGGTAATACTATTGTTCCCATAGTCAAACAGTACAAAAACTCATTGCCGAGCAATGTACAAATGTTTTCCATAAGTTAGGAGAAGATAGAACCAGATTAATATTTAATAAATAAGTTTGTGCATCTTTTAAAGTTTTTAGCTCGCAAAACCTCTTTTATAATTAGATAGGCAGTTTGTACATTTGTTTTTATTTTCAGTTGTTGCCAGTATCTCACCTTTATTTACGAAGCCAGAATAAAACAAGGCTGCTATATCCACAGGAAATTGCCCAGGAAGTTCAGAATCGCTGTGCAAGGGTAAAACGTTAATGAATGACCACTTCATAGAGGCCAAAATGAACATTCTTGTGCAGTTTGTGAATGAGGGATTTCTGACCGCATGTACAGTAAATGCAGGGCCCTCCTTACCAATACGCAAAGTATACAGCTGCGTAGGGCACCAGGAAATTAAGTGCCCCAAATTTTGGTGCCCTACGCAGCTGCGTACTACTCCAGCCCCTACCCCTGCTCCGCCCCGCCTCTTTCCACTCCTGCTCCGCCGCTACTCTACCCCTTCCCTAAAGCCCATGCTCCTGCTCTGTCCCAGTCCTGCCCCCACTCCACCCCTTCCCCTTAGGACTGCAGCATGGGTCGGGCTTCCCCTGCACTCCTGGGTAGTGGGAAGTGGCACAACTCGCCCCAGCCCGCTCTGTGCCGCCAGCTTCCAGCCGTGCCCTGGGAAGTGCTCGGGAGCAGTTCCCCCTGCTCCCCAAGTCCCAAGGCTGGGAACCAGGAGAGCAGAGTGGAGCGGGGAGGGGCAGGGTCATTCCACTTCCCGCCGTCCAATGACTGTGGGGTCAGGCCTGCCCTGCACTCACCAGGTGGCAAGAAGTGAAGTGACCCAGCCCCAACTTGCTCTGTTCCGCCGGCTCATGCCAGTGCCCCCCAAGTGTGTTCCTTCCCCTCCATAGAGGCTTGGGGCCACCACCATCCCCCGCAGGGGGGTTCTGTAGGGCACCAAAATGGCTAAGGACGGATCTGACTAAATGTCTTATCATTTTAGAAGTAGAGTGTAAAAAAAATCTTTGTCCTCATGATGGCACCTTCTGGCTTATTAATCAGTTGCACTTTGGATTTGATAAAGGATTGAAATTGTATCTTAGTTTGTTACTCTTTCACCTTATTTTTTCCCCCTGACTGCTTAGAGGAGCAGCAAATGCCAGTGGTAATTGTCTTACTTTTATATAGATCTTACTGTCCACATTGATCAAAGAACTTTTTGCAAACCATACCAGGCTGTTATATAAACTCAGCTTCTCCATAAGTGTTCAATATGCATCAAAGACAAATTACAAAATAAAGGACTGTCCATAAACACAGCCCCTTCAGTCCACTCCTTCCTTAGTACAATTGCTACATTTCCCTCCTAAAGTGGCTGAAATATGGCAGCTGTTTATCAGTGCTTTGGAACACTACACAGCTGTCTAGAACAGGCAGTGAAGAATAGTGTATGTTAATGAAACTAAAGGGGAAAATGTATGTACATCAGTTTTACCCTTTCCTGTAAGAAGCATTCTGGACAGTTAGCATTGTGGTGCCATCTACTGGGAAGCCAGGAAGCAAAAGAATCCAGTTCTTTTTTCCTCCTGTTCAGAAGTATGTAATCCTTGCCTCAGTCCGCCTGAGCGGATGTTTTTGGAGAACTAACCACAATGACTCCAAGATCTTTCTTGAGTGGTAAAAACTAATTTAGACCCCATCATTTTGAATGTAGAGTTGGGATCATGTTTTCCAATATGAATTATTTTGCATCCATCAACATTTGAATTTCATCTGCCATTTTGTTGTCCAGTCACCTAGTTTCATGATGCATAGGCCTAAGTGGTGATAGTCCTATCTCTGCACAGAGGTGAATTTCATCTTTCTTGAGGTGATTCCTTAAGATCCTTTCACCTGCAATGAGTTGGTAGTACAGTCTGCAGGTCCATTCAACACTAGGTCTCTCTAGTGCATTGGTTCTCAAAGTGGGGGTCGGGACCCCTCTGGGGGTCGCGAGCCAGTTCTGTGGAGGTTGCGAACCCCTGCTGCCAGCAGCTGGCCCCGAACAATGCTGCTGCCGTGGGCTGCTGGCATCCAGCCCTTGCTGCTGCAGGCAGCCCGTGTCCCAGCTGTGGTGGGCTGCCGGTGCTCCCATAAGGCTGGTCCCGGCCGCAGCTCCTGCCGGCCCCGCGAGCCCAGTCCCAGCTCCCGCCGCGGTGGGCTGCTGGCAGCCCCGCGAGCCTGGTCCGGGCCCTGGCTACTGCTGTGGCGGGCTGCAGGGCACTGCCATGTGCCCGACCTGGCCCCGGCCCCTGCAGAGGTGGGCTTCAGGTGCCCCCGTGAGCCTGGCCCCTGCCATGGTGAGCTACAGGCATGCCTCCCCCCCTCCCCCGCCACCTGACCCCTAGGGGGGGGTCGCACTTAGAGGCCGGGTATGGGAAAGGTGTCACCACTACAAAAAGTTTGAGAACCACTGCTCTAGTGTGACTGCAAGCAAGATGTCATTTTGTGTGTGTGTGAAAGGGAGGGATATGGATACTTGTCCATTAAAACCTAGACTGAGACTACCAAACAGCCATCAGTTGGTAATGACTGAGATAATATCACCTGGGTCAGAGTCAAAGCAGCGACCTAGAATAAAATGTGTTTTATTGGATTATTAATTTCCTGTGCCATAGATTTCCCACCAAATTTAATTATTTTTCATTAGTTTTTTAAAAGCAGTCATGGGACACAATGGGTTCTTACTTCAAACCTTGAAATGTTTTAAACTACACTTCTTTTTTCTGTAATCAGTTCCAAATGAGCTCTCGCTGTAGGAAAAGTCCAGAACTGACTCTGTTGAGCAAATTGATTTCTCATGTATAAGGAAATCAAGTAAAAATCTTTGGCAAGAAAAGACTAGAACCTTAACTTTAAAGATGTTGTTTGAGTTTTTGTAAAGTGCTTTTGATTGTTATCATACTTAAAAGATATGTTGAGACTATTTTGAGGGCCAGAATTATTTATGGCAGTTGCTTACTCTACCACTGCGGTGGCACCTTTGCATGTTTTTAATTTTCTTCTCTTGGCATGATCTGTTCTGTGTTAATGATCACCTTGTCATGCTAGCAGTGGAAAACTTTTCTAAAAAATAATTCCCATTGGTAAGATGAAAGTGTTAACAGAAATACTTTAGTGGAGGTCTAAATTAACTTAAACACTTGGCTAGATCACAGGAGAGGTTAGTCTTACAATATCTTATTACTAACACCAATAAACCCCCATTCATTTTTTTCATCCTGTATGTTAATTACATTCTCATTCTCTCTCATGTGCAGACACACTCCAGAGGCTGATTTCAGTTTTGCATTGAATACCACGATTATATTTTAGGCTTAAACTTTTAGCGTTATAAATTCACACCCAAACAAACCAAATGAATCCAAACATTCTCTCCTCTCTCATTCCAAAAACAATCTTGTGATACTCTAATGCCACAATTTAAAAAATAGATGTTTAAAGTTAGACTTTTAAATCCATAACATCAATAAGTGGCCTGACTTTCAAGTGTTGAGCACCCAGCAGTTCTTATGGACTGATTTCCGGTCCCAGGCCTTAACCACAGAATCATCCTTACTCTCTAACACAAGTAAGTAAACGTCCATAGCAAACAGAAGTATAAACACTATTGAATGGCAGTAAAAATTGTGCCATATAGGTGCAGACATATGTAGTTAAACAAGGCATACACAGCCTAAGATCAACAAATCATGCAGCAGTTGCAAAATTTCTGAGAAAGTGCCCTCTGAATTGATACTAAGTTCACTAAACATGTTTTATTGCTACTCTGAGAAACGTAGAAAGCTCAATCTGGTAAACCTCATCAGAAAGCAGATGGTTTTGTATTTTTTATTTCTTCATGTTTCTTAGAAGTACTTATCACTTCTGCGAATATTAAAATATCCAAAAATAGGGATACAATTCCAAAATACAGCTTCCCTGCTAATCTAATCCCCAATCACAAAATATAAATTGCTCAAATAAAACAGGCTATAACAAATAACCTCCCTTATCTAACCTTCCCCAATTCCTCAGCCCACTCACTCCAGAAATACCCAGGAAAATAGATGTATGTTGCATTCTCTGAAGGTCACTGGTTCCCTGGCTGACACTTCTCATGATAAGATCTTTTCTTCAGTTGCTTATCGGTTTGCCAAACTTTAATCATTTGGACTGAAATTTTCCATGCTGGATGTCTGCCTCAGGCTGAATGTTTTGGAAAATTTCAGCCAAAATGGTTCCCATTTCTGAGAATGAGGCTAAGGGAAAATATGTGGTTTTGCCAGTGTTAAAAAAAATATTCTTGAGATCTTTTCTTTAAAATGTTCTAGGGCCCCCATGCTTTGCAGCAGGGTCTTGACGTTTTATGGAGAGGTGCAGGGGTTGTGCGGTTTGCCGTCCCTGTGCAAATCAGCCCAAATCTGGCCAAGTAATAAGTCTTTGAAAAATCGCAGTTCACACATACTCAGAAGAGTCTTGCTAGAGATAGCAGCTTAAAACTCAGAAGATTCTGTCCCCCTTGGGCACTCTGCAGGCACTCAGAGCTCTGCATACATCATCCACACAGTGATGAGCATGTCCTAGCCCAGGGCTCAGAATGATTTTCCCTCTAAGGCTGTTCTCAGCAACTCTACTTCAGGATCAACTGCTGAGAGCAGGAAGCTCAGCTCTCCTGTGCTCTCAATGACCCCCATTCTGGAGGAAGCTCCCTGATTCAAATGTAATGGGGAGGGAAATAAGCAAATTGGGGCAAGAGGGTTAGTGAGATTGGGATTGAAGAGGGGAGCTGTGGGAGGAAGACTGGGACTGGCTGGGCAAAGAGATTTGGAGTTGTGGAGAGTTGACAGGTTGGCATTGGTTGGGCAGAAAGGCTGAGTCTGAGAACTGGGGGTTGGAGGGATGCTGGGACTGGGAAACCGGAAGGGAAACAATTATGGTTGGACTGGGAGCTAGTTGACTGGGGTGAGCACTAAGATTGGATGAGGAACTGTCTGGATGAGGAGACTTGGACTGAGAACTAGTGGGATGAGGGAATGGAGGCAGAGGGGTGGGGTGAGAAAGAGCTGACAAGGAGCTGTTGTACAGGGGGGAGCTGGGAGTGTTGGGAAAATAAATGAAGATGAGGAGGACATGGGAGCAGAACAAGCCTGGCTGAGGAACCCAGGGAGGCACACTGGGACTGGGAGGACCCAGGAGAAGAGATCTGGGACTGGGTTGGGCAAGGAGACTGGGTACATGGAGTTGGGGAGGAGGAGCTGGATTGGAACTGGGCTGGTAAGGAGATCTGTACTGAGCTGTAAGGGAGATTGGGGCTTGGCCTGTGATCCTGGACGGGACACTAGGACTGGCTGGGCAAGTTGACTGGAACTGGGATGAGATGCTTGAGGAATGGAGCCTAGGACTGAGTAGGCAAGAAGAATGGGTCTAGGACAAGGAATCTTGGGGGGGAGGGGGGAATAGTATGTGAGCATATAATTAAAGAATGCATCATAGTGCATGTACACAGAGGGGCCAATTTAAGATTCCACAAGCAATCTTAATTCTGACATTTCCTAGCTTTTGAATGCTTGACTTTGCAACCTTATTAATGTTTTGAACATAGTTTTGAGTGTGTATGCATACAAAAATATGGAACTAACCTGTGGCTTTCCAGCCATCCCTGTACTTGTATTTTGCATCCCCCTCTCTCACTCTTTGTCTTGTCTGTGAATACTGGAAGCTAGTCAGGCTCTCACTATGTGTTTGAATAGCCTGTAGGAACTACTGTACTATAAATAAATAATACTCTTTTACACCTTACTAATACTCTTTTATACCCTATTTAGTAAAGAAAATGTTACAGATATTGAGAACAGACCAGCATAGGACAGCAAAATATTTTTATTTTGAGGCAGGCATGAAACTATTTGATTTAAATTTTTACTGCACCATATTTACTTTATTTTCTAGGAGAACATCATAATCAGTTTGTTAAATGTCTTCCTTTTCTTAAACAGGTAAAATAAAACAAGTGCAAAATGCAAATGCAAATCATCTCTATTTAAAAAAATGGTCCCTAGCATTATTAAAATTATAAGACCCCTCAAAAGACATCAAGGCTGAGTCACAGGTTCAAAATTCCTGTTCTACTTGGTACTCAGTGTCTGCATTCAGTTAGTCACAGACATTCAAGGCTCAGATGTTGCATAGTAATTCAGCTAGTGTCTTCTCTAGTCGGACATGCTCAATTTAACTAAAACTCACAATGAATCTGAAACTGCATTGTCCCACACTTTAGAAGTGAGCCAGTTGAAGAGGAAATAGAAGCCATAACAATGTAAATTAATGTTCAGGGAAAAATACAGATCAAGATCAAAGCATGTTGCAACTTAATTCTCGGGGTAGTTCAAATATCTCATTAATTACATATTGAAGATTTGCCAAAAAGCAAAATTACTCCATATTTCATAGTTCAACAATGAATAGTTTATTGTGTTAGCAGTTGTGACCAGGGGTGGTAAGTGCATACCTAGAACAAAGATCAAGATAGCAAACAAACCTTGAAGTACAAATGTTGCACCAGTATTTATGTATAAAAATATGCAGCAATGATATGTATGTCTTACAAAAATACCAAAACACCAAGTTAATAAATTTTAGTTACTATTTCAAAATATTTAGCAGAATAATTCAAAAGGACAATGCATTAGCAGACTTGAAACCTGTGATTACGTTAACCAGCATTTATTTGGTGGGCAGGGAGGGTAGGGCCTGGAAGAGGTGATACTTATTTCAAATCAACAACTAAGTGCTTTTGTCTGAGAGTTTTATGTTGCTACTTCCTCCCAGTTGTATTCTTTTTCCAGTCACTGAGGATTAAATTCCATAAGAACACATGACTCACTGTGACCTTGTACTATTATTCCCATATTTCATTTTAACACCATTTCACCATTATAAGTTGTTCTTAGAGTTATTGCACAACACTAGGTCCTTATCTGGATAAAGGAACTTACCCAGAATACAGTTCCATCCATTATAATGGAAGAGTGAACTAGTTGAAATTAATTAAAATCTGCTCATCCTTCAAAGACTGACTGAGGACCTTTTGCTGATAATACTTCATTTAGTCACATCAGTTGCACTACTGTTCTATTATGCAGTGGTTCTGATTTCTGATGTTGTTGAAAAATATGGGAGAATATTTAAAAGGCAACTGTACTTGCTCAGCTCTGGAATCTGAAAGTTCAAAATGTTAAGTAGTTTGACCTTAATAAACTACAAAATGTAATTAAAAATCAACTGTAATTATAAATGCCATTACTGACTTTAGTGATGATAGTGGGCACCTTGCTGAAGGTTGGTGGTGTTTGACACTTACAGTGTTACACTGTAGGAAAGCCTATATTCTGCTTTTTACTTTTAAAGATTTAAGGTTTTTTTCTGATTATTACTAGTTTTGCAGCCGAAAGGAAACCTGTGTAGTCTCTTGCACTGAGCGCTCATGCTGCCCATGTTGCAAATGTTATTCAAATAATGAGGCTTCCATGTCTTTTTCTAAAGACTATTCCAAGGTCTACGGTCCTGTTTGCACTAGAGAAGCTAGATCCCTAGCCTCTCACCCACACTCAAAAGTGCTCCTCACAGTGCACTGGCATTGCACCTACAGTTTTTAGATTAGTCTTGCTCAAGCAAGTCTCACCATGGTGTGCCCTCTACCACGTCGGTCAGCAACATTTCAGTGGCAGTGTGGGTGGTGACTGTTAGCCTAATAGCCTCAATGGTACAAACAGTCCTCTCATTACAACAGTCCTGTCTCTTTCACAGGCAGGAAGATCTTTTTTTTTTTTTTTTTTTTTTTGCAACCTACGTGTTCCTTTTCTTAATTGTAACCTCTCGTTTCATGGGGCTTCAAGCTGAACCTTGGGGGAAAGGTCCAGTAGTAACCAAGGGAGAAGTAGAGGAGGGTAGAGGTCAGAGACTAGGAGGGTGGGTGCATGATGTATTTTTTGGCACAATTAAGGGACAAAAGTGAGAAGACAGTGGACACTGAGGGAAAGGAAAAGTAGCAAGAGGCCACAGGGAGTCGAGCAGGAGTGATTTTCCCCCTCCAACTCTCCCAATTTTCCCCTTGCTCTTCACCAAGTATATTTAATTCCAAGTGCCTCTGCCTTTGAAGGAAGGTAAATACGTGAAGATGTGGTGGGGACGGCAAAGGGAGGAGTTATTTGCTTCCTCCACACTAAGGCAGGATGATGACTGGTCTTTGTATCTGGGATTTTTTGTTTTTGCAGCAATGAAGCTGGCCAGCAGCAAGCACTTAAGAATTTTGTTTTTAAGTAGCAACTTCTTAACGCGCATAAGAAAACACAGCAACATATATGGTTGCTTCAGAGCTGTAGAATTCTGATATAGGGAGGCTGGGTGTTTAACTCAGCTTTGTGGCTCAGTATTGTTCCTGTGATTTTTCTGGGTTCCTAAAAGTTAAGTGCCATGACACTCAGCATTGCAACACTTAGGTCCGTTTGTCGATCCCACCTCTAGTGATTAAGTTAAAACTTGAGGCTTTAATAAACTTATGTAAATCTTGTTGTCCTCCATTAGTTTATTCATGTGCATAGTTAAGCAATTTCAATATACAGAGGTTGAGATATCCTCTTCAGGCGCTGGGTAACTAACTTGATCTCTTTTCCATGTTCTTATGTAACAGAGTTATTGATTTATTAAGCACTACCCTTTACATGTGTAATTAAAATAAAAAGCCTAATTTGTTTTGTGCAGTTTGCAGTAAGTGAAATGCCCATTTCTACAAAATTTTAACAAGAATTAATCTGTAGTTAATGTAAAATAAAATCAACTTGTCCTAAAACATTTTATTTTATTTGCATATATAAGAGTTTTGATTCACATACTTTTCTTTTTAAAAGTACTTTTCCTTACAAAAGTAAGGGAATCAAGGCCTTAAATGGAATAGCTATTGCTTAAGAAAGGTATTAAAGGATTGAAAACAGCTTTTGGAAGCTTGAAATTAAAGGGACACCCTCAACTTGAAATGTAGTCAATTAAAAAATTAGAGTAAAAGGTACTTTTCAGGTACTGCCTGTCCCCAGATTAAATTGTCATGTTTCTGCTAATAGTCACAATCTTTCTAAAAATATTACATCATTTGTGATTTTATGAAGCCCCTGACTCTACAAAGACTTTAACAAATATTTGTTACTTTACTCACCGTGAGTAATCCATTTGAGGCCAAGGGAACTACTCACAGTGTTTAAAGCTAAGCAGATGCTCAAATCTTTGCAAGATTGGGTCCACAGATAGTAATTCAGGTTTAAACTTTTTGTTTTGCGGTATCACTCACAATGTTCTAGGAACTCTGTATACACATATACATGGTCCTTAGCCTAAAGAGATTACACTCTAAGACCAGTCTACACTAGGGAGTTGGAGATTGACCTAACATACGCAACATATTCAGGTTGACTTACCTCGGTGTCTTCATGGCACTCAGTCATTCCCCCATCGACTCCGCCTGCACCTCTCGGTGTGGAGTTCTGGAGTCAACGGGAGAGCGCTCAGGGATCAATTTATTGCGTCTCGACAAGACGTGATAAATCAATCCCTGAAAGATCAATCTCTACCCACCAATCTGGCGCGTAGTGTAGACCTGGCCTAAGAAATCAAGAGGTATACCAGGATGGGAAAGAAGGACATAATCAAGATGTAGAATTATATACTCCTTAATGTAAAGAAAAGAAATTAAATGCAAACACTTCAACTATAACTACCCCTAAAACTATGCTTTATTAGCTAACCAGTTTTTTGTAGGTGACATGGAAGAGTGACATGGAGAGACTAAAAGGGAATTGCATTTGGCTCCCCAACTTTGGGGTCATTTCTAAACCAGTCCTGGGGTAACAAAGCCAGGTCTGTGCTACAGGCTTCTGCCAGTATATCTGTGTCAGTCAGGTGTGTGATCCCTGACCAACATAGCTGGTCACCAAAAGCCACTAGTGTAGATGCAGCTACACTGGCAAAACCTGTGTGTTTCATATCAGTGTGGGGAGGGGATATACTGGCACAGCTGGGCTTTTTTCGGTATAAGCTGGATGCACATTTGGAGCACTCTGCTGGCACAGTATACCAATATATTTAAAACAGTAAAGTAGATCTGGCCATAGAGTAGCTTAAGCCTAAGGGCTTCTTTTAGGTTTCTGGCTGGATATGGTCCCTACGGAACCTGCCAGAGGTTGCCAGAGCGTATTGTTCTCCCCCTATGGCCCTGACTCTCCCATCCGTGCTCCAACACATCCCCTATGGCTGAGAGCTGCAGGTGTCATCATAGCTGTCTGACTGAAACCTTGCTGGTGATTCCTTCCAGCTGGAGAGGAATGTCTCCTTTCCATTCCCTTAGCTCCATCTGAAGAGCACAGAAGGCCCAGAGCTGTGGGACAGAAACTGGTCACTAATGTTACAAACCAGCTTTCAAATAGCAATTTGGTTTCCTATATTTGTTGTTGAGCCCATGTATGACTAATATAATAAACGGTGACCTTTTTAATGAAATGGAGTCTGTTAGCACAAGACTCAGAATTTTTTTTAATTAACATTTTGAATTTAAATGCAGTTCACAGTTTGTGCTTGGCAAGAAGGGTTTCCCACTCACAGAATTTGGGAGTAAAAAAAAGGAGCAGCTTTAAATGGAATAGCACAATAACTAAGTTCTTAGGCATATATTTAATTTTAATTGTATTTGTCTTCTAAACTGTGTTAATCTCCATGTTCATTTAGCCACTGTTTCTTTATTTTGTTAAGCAGACCATATTAACCTGCATTCTTATTCTGTTCTAAATTTAGAACAAATAGGTGAATAAAAAATGTTACTTGTTTTCAGAACCTGTGAGATTCTCCATATTTTTATTTAATAAATACTTTTAACAGCCAAATGGCGCTTGGGAAGTATTGGTTTTCCACTGACTACTGAGGTACAGCTCTCTTTGTGAGAGGTGATAAAGGCAAGTGCTAAATATCCTAAATTCATCCCCTCTAGAATTTCTGCTGCCTGCAATTATTTTCTAACAAACCCCTTTTCAAAGCAAGTCTGCTATGTAGAGGGTAGACATTTTTAATACTTAGGACATCTACCTGCTGCTGAGAGAGCTAGAAGATTTTCTTTCTTCCATGTTCGAAGAGTGAGTTTTAAACAGTTACATGATAAATATATTTTTGTGTCTTATGGCTCAAGAAAAAGTAATTTTTATTCATGAAGCATATTTACTGCACAGGACTGAATAAACTGAATTGTGACCTTCTTTAATTATGACAAGATGAGACCTTAAAAGCGAACACTGAGTATCACTATGCTTTGTAGACCAATACTAGAAAAAAGATGTGCAAGAACCTCCAACAAGTTTTGAACACTTTGTTTTGAAATACTCTTATACTTTCACTTTTTTTTTTTAAGTTGATGTCAAGGAAAGGCCTCTCTTAAAAAGTTGTTATGAACAAGTACAGCTACAAACCAGAGATTCAGGCAACAAAATGGAAACCAGATGATTTTGTTGAATGTAATATGGGGAAGGATATTTCTCTAGAGGACTAAAATGATCTAATCTCCTTTGATTATATGAAACATTATAAAAGGAATCTGCGTACAGAATAGATTTTACATAAATGTTCATTTTTTTAAAAAGGGAACTTCCTAATTTATAAATGAATTTGAAATGACAGAGTACAGTAAACTTAGCACATTTTCAAACAACAAATCCAAGCCAACATTCTGGGGGTGCTAAGACAAAAGTTAGTCATTTTTTCTCTCTCCCTGTCTCTCCCCTTCCCTCTTCTGTCTTCTGTTGTTAACCTTTGATATGTCCAAAGGGACTGTTAGGCTGAAGCAGTAACCTAGAGAATAGGTCAGGCTAAGGACCTTCTTGGGTTTTTAACCTGCTGCTTGTTCTATAATTGGGTATTTTTCTTCTCCCATTTTATCAATGCACATATATGCCATCTCTCTTCCTATATCCACATCTGGAAAAGCTGTCAAAAGGCTTCATGTAAGCAGGTCCTCTGTATATATTGCATGGCTGTAGAATTGTGCTTCAGCTTTCCAGACTCTCTTCCCTAGCCCATTAGGTCAATGGAATTTCTTTCCCTTAAAGATATTGCATATTTTTTTGATGCGTACACACACAAAATCTTAGATTAAACTCTGCAGCAATACGACACTGGGTTGTGATTTCATGTTATATGATGAGAATAGGGTTAGCCTTGTTCAGTACTTAGAGAAGAGCTAAAAAGAAAATATGAGATACTGCAAAAAGTGTTATTAGTGAGTCAGTAGCCGATGCTTTCCTTTGTCATTCGGTGCATCAGTATGGTATTATGGACACTGTGCTGCTAAAACTGCCTTTTTTGGATGAGATGTTAAAGTGAAAACCTGACCTGTCATTCATTAAAAAGAGAAGCATGTATCATGTTGTGTTTAAGGTACTGAAGTGAGACTCAGGATATCTGGATTCAATCCCCAGATTTGCCATAGTTTCGCTGTGTGAACTTCACTAATTCAATCCCTCGCTTCAGTAAAATGAGGATGATAATATTACCCTACTTCACAGGGTATTTGTGAGGCACTGAGTTACTAGGATGGCATAATACCCATGTAAGTATCTACCTATCTAGATCCCATGGCACTTCTTACAAAAACTAAAATAGACTAAATTTCAGCTTCATTTATTGTATCCCATCTGCCGAAAATGCCTCCTTTCATTTCATTTAGAGAATTATTCTTCTTTCCTCCTTCTAAAACCTACTGTTGCTGGTGGATAGCACAGTGTTGTTGTTTGTGAGCCTCTAATGAGATTTTTACACTGAGCTCTAAATATTGAGCCAGTTAGTTTATTTATATTTGCATTGAATGACAAATTTTCTTCAATAATTTGCACTATTCTACAAACTAAAGCTAAATTATTGTTTGACAATTACTCGTGTAAAACTATTTAGAAAACAGTTTGTAGACACGGAACTCTAGGTTTTAATCTTTGTTCTCATAGTCTGTGCCCTGCTTTTTTTATTTTATTTGTATTTTATCATTCTTGGTAAGTATACTTTACTCCGCTGTACTCAATGGTGTTGTTTTTTTTGCAATTCTTAGTATAATGCGAAAGTTTAAAAAGAGTATATTTTGAGGACACATAATAGGCTACCAGGAGAAATGTTCACATCTGGCGTGATCAAAGGTCTTGTGGTATATGAATGTGTATGTGGGAGGTCTAATTCTTCCATGGGTGGATTAACAAAGAAAACTCAAACCACTATAATACTTACCCCTCTGCCTTTATGAAAATTTACTTCCTGAACATAGAAGAACATCTAATACCTTATTTTTATTCTTATGCTTTATCTTGTAACTGGTAGTTTAAAGCACAGAGCATTCTGTGTATTCCAAACACTGAAGTGGCTTTATTTAATCTTGTTTATGACTGACATTTTTGCATGTTGTAACTTATACATGTCCTGGAGTTTTGAGAACTGATAAGTGATCATTTCAACACTTCTACTGTGAATGAGCCTATAGATCCTGCCCTTTATGGTATGCTTACATTGTTTGTTATGTTCATTAGTATCCTCTTGCAGTCTGACTCTTCAGATTCAATTCCTGCTATTTTATTTTCCTTTAGTAATAGTAAGTTGAATGACTAAGTATAAAATATCTAAGTGATACAGACAACTGGTTCTGAACAACATTGTTTACAATGTGAGAGGCTTATAATATTGGGTCATTGAATTACTTTTGTTAGGACTTTACGTTCACATTACTCTGAATTATGAACACAATATCAAGTAATATATAGTATAAGGCTAATTGAAATCAGTGATGTTCATCTATTGCCTATAAACATTAAATACTGCAGTGAAAACTTTGTAAACTCTTTTTAAGTTACCTATAAACAGAGTTGTATTCTTCCTCTTTATGCATGCATATGACATCAATTATTGTCCTTTTACTTATCACTCATGTAGTACTATTCATCTTCAAAGCATTTTACACATAATTAGTCATTGATTTTCAAGATTTAATTTTCATAGGTATTAGAGTAAAGTTGCTATGTATATCTATGATCTCAGTAAGTATGAGAAATGATACAGATGAGTGATGGATAAAATAACAGCAAAAATACTTCAATAATCTAGTTCCTGTACATCAGTGTCTGTAATTATTAATGTTAATAGTTCAGTTAATTAGTGTAATAGAACATATACTCTCTTGGGGTAGTGAGTAAAGAAAGAGTGGATTGATTGAATGTATGTAAGTGGACATATAGTCAGTCCCAAAGAGATGTGATCAACATTAGTGCTTGGCGTATGCTGCTGACCCCAAGGATCCAATCTGGGTATGGATAGAGACTTGTTTACTGTTTTTAATTAAATAAATACTACTGGGAATTGTGTGATTATGAGAGACTTTAACTTCCCAGATATAGATTGGAGGACAAGTGCTCATAGGCGCCAACTCCATGGGTGCTCCAGGGCTCCCTCCCACTCTACCTCCTCCCCACACCTTGAGCGCACCATGGCCCCGTTCCTCCGCCTACCTCCCAGCGCTCTGGCGCCCTCTGGAGTGGCATGTGTATGCACTGGTAAAAGGGTGCCGCCGGCTGCCCCCACCCTCAGTTCCTTCTTACCGCCAGTGATGGTGCTTGTGATGGACTCCTTGTGTCAGCAAGCTTACACCTCTCCTGTGTCTCCTGTGAACTTTCTGTATATAGCTGTTAGAAATGTGTTAGTTTTATAGTTCCCTTAGTGTAGATTTAGTGTTAGTTTGTTAGGGATGGGGCATGCCCAAGTCCCCAGGCTTCAAACCTTGTAACTGTTGCAAGAAGTCCATGCCAGTCAGTGATCCCCTTAAAAGCTTTCTGAAGTGCTTAGGAGAAACCCACATGAGCAATAAATGTTATATTTGCAAGAACTTCAGACCACTGACCAAAAAGGAGCAGGACATTAGTCTTCGAGCAATCCTATGGAGTCAGCCCTTACTCTGGTCTTAGAGTTCCTTGCCAGCACTGGCCTCAAACTGGCACCAATTCCCATCCCCGGTACCGGCTATGAAGCAAAGAACAACCAGGAGGGGGTGTTCTCCTACATCCCATAAACGGAAAGAGAGGACCAGAGAAAAGCAAAGACCTGTGAGGGGGAGTTTTTCCCTTCCAGACGGTGGGCAGGCTCTGACTCCTGCTCAGTGGTCGGGTCAATTCCAAGACCCACATGCCACCCCGGGGAATGGCACCGGCACTTGGCATCTGGCAGTGCCATCCATGCCTGAGGCCTTTCAGGCCACTAAGGATATTCTGTCCCTGACAATGCTGCCCATACTGGCCACTGAGGTGCCCCATTTGAGGGGTAAATGTGCCTGGGGACACTTTCAGTGGTCGCCATCAGTGTGGCATGGCTCTTCACTGCAGGGGGTTCCGTCCGCACTTGCTCAAACAGCACCACTACCCCCCCAGATGCAGGTTGGATTACCTGCCAGCGTTCCCGGCGACAGTCCCCAGACTCCAAGCAGCATTCATCGGGCTTGAGGTGGCAATTGCCAGTGGGCTGGCGCAGACCTGAAGAAGCGTTGCACCAGTTCCACATGGGAAATGATTAGCTAAATGGAGAAGATGGAGATTAATATGAGAACTGAAAGGTAGATAAGGAACTGGCTAAAGGGAAGATTGCAACAGGTCATACTGAAAGGTGAACTGTTAGGCTGGAGGGAGGTTACTAGTGGAGCTCTTCAGGTATCAGTCTTGGGACCAACCTTATTCAAGGTTTTTATTACTGACCTTGGCACAAAAAGTGGTAGTGTGCTAATAAAATTTGCAGATTACAAAAAGTTTAGAGGTTTTGCCAATACAGCGGAGGACCGGAATATCATACAAGATCTGGACAACCTTGAAAACTGGCGTAATAGAAATGGGATTCAATTTAATAGTGGAAAGTGCAAGGTCATGCACTTAGGGATTAACAACAAGAATTTTTGCTACAAGCTGGGGACTTTTCAGTTGGAAGCATCAAAGAAGGAGAAAGACCTGAGTGTATTGGTTGATCACTGGATGACTGAGCCACTGATATGTGCAAAAGGATCACGCAATCCTAGGATACATCAGGTGAGGTTTATCCAGGAAAGATAGGGAAGTGTGTTAGTACCATTATATGAGGCACTGGTAAAACCTCATCTGGAATACTGTTTGCCGTTCTGGTCTCCCATGTTTAAGACTGATGTATTCAAACAGGAACAGGTGCTGAGAAGGGCTGTTAGGATGATCAAAGGACTGGAAAACCTACCTTTTAAGAAGATACTCAGTGAGCTTTGGCTTGTTTAGCCTAACCAAGTAACAGGCTGGGGGGAGACATGATTACTCTCTCTAAATACATTGGAGGGATAAATACCAAGGAGGTAGAGGAGTTATTTAAGTTAAATGTCAGTGTTAACAAAGAACAAATGGATATAAATTGGCCAACAAGTTTAGGTTGAAATTAGACACGTTTCTAACCATCAGAGTAGTGAAGTTCTGGAGCAGTCTTCCGTGGGGATCAGTGGGGCAAAAAACCTAACTGGCTTCAGGACTGAAATTGATAAGTTTATGAAGGGGATGATGAGACTGCTGCATGGGATGAAGCTGATCTGCAACAGCTAGTAGCAAATATCCCCAGCAGCTGGTGATAGCAGGGAGAGGGATAGCTCAGTGGTTTGAGCATTAGCCTGCTAAACCCTGGGTTGTGAGTTCAATCCTTGAGGGGGCCATTTAGATACATAGGGTAAAAATGGGATTTGGTCCTGCTTTGAGCAGAGGGTTGGACTAGATGAGCTCCTGAGATCCCTTCCAACTCTGAAATTCTATGTTTCTATGGAGCATTAGAAGGAGGGCTCTGAGTTACTACAGAGAATTCTTTCCCCAGGTTCTTTCTAGCTGTTGGGTTGTGACAAAATGCTTGTGGTCTTACTGACCTCCATATTTGAGGTTGCAAAGGAATTTCCCCTGGGGTCAGATTGGCAGAGACCCTGAGGGGAATTTTCACTTTCCTCTGCAGTGTGGGGCACAGCTCACTTCCAGGTTTAAACTAGAGTAAATGGTGGGATCTCTGTAATTTTTAGTTAAATTCATGATTTCAGGACTTTAGTAACTCAACCAGAGGTTAGATGTCTATTAAAAGAGTGAGTGAGCAAGGTTCTCTGGCCTGCAATGTATAGGGCAGTGGTAGCCACCTGCAGCCCGTCAGGGTCATCCGTTAGACAGTTTGTTTACATTGACTGTCCACAAACATGGCCACCCGCAGCTCCCAGTGGCTGCGGTTCGTCGTTCCTGGCCAATGGGAGTTGCGGGAAGCAGCAGCCAGCACGTCCCTGCGGCCCACGCCATTTTAAATGCCATGTTGCCAACCCTAAGCATTCAGAAATTATGACTAAGACTCAAAAGAATCATAAAACTGGTTCTGAAATATTGAGGTTTTTTAAAAAAAACACTTTTGTGTCGTCATTTCTGGTTGGAAATTCACTCTCTGAATGAACACGTGTGCCTGTGCACATCCTCCCACCCCTCCACACACACTCTCCCCTTCCTCCTGCCTGCTCAAAGGCGTCTCTGCTTCCCCTCTTCTAAACTCCTGAGACGGAGAAGTTGCTCTTCTGTTCTCCTTCATCCCCTGCCCATATCACTGTTCTCTCCCTTCACAGGGAATTGGATAAGTACATGTAAATAGGTCCATCAGTTCTATTGGCCAAAATAATCGGGAACACAGCCTGATGCTCTGGGTGTCCCTAAACCTCTGACTGCTGGAAGCTGAGACTGGATGACAGGAGAATGGATCACTTAATAAATTGCTCTGTTCTGTTCACTCATCTGAAGCATTGGGCACCAGCCACTGTAGGAAGACATGATACTGGGCTAGATGGACCATTGGTCGGACCCAGTACCTTGCCCTATCCTTTCCAATATCATGTCCCTTCTCCCTCCCGTTTCCAGTCAGCTCTGTATGCCCACAGTAGCCTTATCTGTGTACACTCATTCTTTTGCTCAACAGTCTCACTGCGTGCTTTCCTTCCTTTGCATTTGTGTTTGCCTAGTCCTATTGCTAATGAATTAATTTAGTGACACGTGTGCACTCTTTGCCCTCAGGTCACGTGTGTGTGGCAGGACGTGTTGGGAGGTGGGGCTCCCTTCACCTGGGGCAAAATATTTCTGCTCAGATTCCTTTTTGGGACTGTCAAGTGAATGGACTCAGCACCCAGTTGGTTCTGCTCTTCTGACATTAGCTGCAAAATCATGTTACTGACAAATAGCCTCCCACCCCCCCCATGCAGATGTCAAACTGCACTGTGGATCTGTTGTTTCATTTGCATATCTGAAAATCAGCTTTAAAGTAAGTGAAAACTACACAATAGAGATCCACACTGCAGCTCAGAGGGCGTTGCTTCCAATGTTTTCGTCTTATTCTGTCTGCATTTTTGTTCATTTTTAATCTTTTCCTTTATCAGACTAAGTGAATCCTCAGAAAGAGAAGTCACTGCTAGCCTCCAAGTGTGACTAATTTTCTGAGTCAGCATTCCAACTTCCTTTGTCCTGGTAAACAGGTGTCTTGGAGAATAGCATTACTTTAAAAATGAGCGCTTTGAATGAATAGCTGTTCTCTGGTAAATACAGATGAACCTTGCGAAAATCTGTTTTACATCATGCTCTAGTCTGGGAATTTGTCTGCACTAGGATTGTCCCCCTATATTTTCCCACTGTTGGTACCACTAGTGCAGCTCTACTGCTGATAGCAACAATGGGAACTCTAGTGTAGACAAGGCTCTAGAAGGTTGCTGGCATTTTTACCATGCTCATCGAGCGCAAGCAAACACAGTGATTAAAACATAATTTGCACCAGCTGGAAATCTAGGGAAGAAAGTCAATGTGTATGGTACAGTTTATAGCACGATGGTTTATCCATTTCTCCACTGTCCAGGGAAGCTATATTAGCATCCTGCTAGCAAGACCTGTGTTTAAACCCAATTCTGGCTAAAGATGCCTTGAACTCTTATGTAAACAGGGCCTGAATGTTTCTTGCTTTTATGGGTTTATTTTAACCATTGTTGTTTTGTCTATATTTGTAATTTAATTTATTTTATGGAGGTTTGGTTGAAAAGCACGCCGCTAACATGCTGAGTATTGAGAGCCATGATGTCATTGGGTCTAATTTAAAACATAGCTGCTTTTTATGTATTACTCTTAACATACAATAGCAGCCTACAATGTGATGACCTTGTCTGAAAGCAAGGGACATGTTCGTATACTTGGATCCATAATACTGAATGTTACTATCAGCACAATAGAAATTTTTAAACTTAATTGTCTTAAGTGTTCCATGTATTATTTTGAAATAAGAAAACAGCCCAATCCCTACAGTTGGTTAAGCATGTATTTCTAACTACTTGTGGCTGTAAATTAGCATTCTACATTTGCTTTTGTAAGTTCCGCCTTGGTATTCATATGAGACCTCACTTATATGCCGCTGTTAATGTAAAATGATATTTGGTCTCCATTTACATTATTCTTCCTATTTTTTCTCTGCAGAGTTTGCCTTTCGTGTTGTAAATGCCTCCATGGCCTTGGATTTAGCATTTGGCATACTGTGTGAGCTGCTTCAGCAGTGGAATCAAACCAGTGCTGGTGTCCTAGTGTTACTGGAATGGCTGCTGGGAGAGGATGAGCTAAGAAAAGATTTGGAGACTACAACACTGGTAATTCTAATAACTACTTAATTTCTGGAGATGGAACAGACAAACTTTAAAGTAAAACATTCACAGTGACAATAGTCTGTTTAAAATAAATAAATAGGGCCTGATCCTGCAGTTCTCATAGAAGTAGACCCATTGATGTCAACACTAAACCATAGTGTTTTTCTAAAAAGTTTAATGAACTTTCTGAGTTATTTTAACATATCAGTTGTCACCCCACATTTCAAAGATTCAGGGCCTGATTTTCAGAGGCACTGATCACCTATAGATCTGATTTAAGTTAATAGCTGTTGTAGATGCTCAGCATGTCTGAAGTCCAAGCCCATTCCTCCCCCTACTATTGGTTTGCTTCATGCTATTGTACTAGTTTTTCCAGAGCTTTCAAATTTTGTTATATTCTATGTGCTCAATACTACAAAATACATGAATCATCCTCACTCGTTGAAACCATTGACTCCAGAGGGTAGGGCTATTTGCATAAGCAAGACTTTGCAGGATTGGGCCAACTGAACTTAATATTGTATGTTAGGTGCTAACTTGCCTTGGATATGCCAAGAAATATGAATATAATACTATGTAGTAAACTAGTAGTAGTGGCAACAGCTACATCTTTGAAACATTGGCTAAAACCTGATATGATCAAATGACCATACAAATGTCTTATGAAACTTTTCTTAAGCATTTGGTTTAGGTATGTCTTTTTGATATTTTACTACTGTTTTGTTGACTGATGTAATTTTTCATTATTAATTAATCTATTCCAAAAGCTCCATGAT
Organism: Sternotherus odoratus; assembly: GCA_032164245.1. Classification (NCBI taxonomy): domain Eukaryota; kingdom Metazoa; phylum Chordata; order Testudines; family Kinosternidae; genus Sternotherus; species Sternotherus odoratus. The sequence goes on along the minus strand of JAVMKO010000003.1, from coordinate 140,693,665 downwards.
AAACCCAATTACCATACTGATTACAGAGGTCTCTATATAAGACAGTGATACTGTGGAAGGCAAGCTAATTCTGCACTCCCCAACATGCACATTTTAATATTTAGGCTGTTTTTTACTTCTACTATTTCAAAAATAAAAGTTACATCATAAGCGCATGATTTCTGGAGAGATGTCGTTGGCGCACTGTGAAACTTTGTTTTGTGCTTTCCAAATCTTTGAATAAATTGAAGATACATCTATGAATTCTTACCTTCACATAGAACAGCAAAGAAACATCTTTTAGTAATATTTTATATCAGCATTACTTCCCCTTACTGTTGTTTTAATATTGGATTATTTGCTCATGATCATCAAACCACTGATCATTGTTTTTCTTTTCATTGAGATGGAAGATGACAACCTGTTTAATAAAGGGGAAGTGAACTTTTGGGCGGAGACACTGACTAACGTCCGACAGCTTAGCAAACATCTGTTCTTGCTCATACCAGCCACTCGCTTAAATTCGCCAGATCAAGGAGCATTCCTTCAGTTGGCAAGAAGAACATCTGATCAAGCGAAGCTTGTTACACAGCTTCTTAAAGAGCTACCTCCAACTCCAGAATTTTCCAAAACTGTGGAATTCACGAGATTAGCCATTCAGAATGAAAGAATATCAACTTGTCTTAAGATACTAACCTTGCTCGAACTTGATGATGATTCTTGCAAGAACCAAGAAAACCCTGAAAAATGAAACACTGGTAGTTTTGTCCTGTGCTGGTTGTATAAATTTTACTACATTGTGAGCAAAGAGTTGAATTCTTTCTAGGTTTGGGATGGGATATATTTGTTTAATGACCATAGTAAACCTTTTTCATAGTACATGCTAAAAACATATTTTTCATGAGTCCACTGAATCTTTGTCAGACTTGCTGCAGGAGAACATCTTTTTAAATGCATTTACTAATTTCATTCAGACCAGCACAGTTTATTGCAGCTACTGTGGGACGCAAAGCAGCTAACCTTAATATTTTCCATTCATCCAGGTGCAGGCCACCTGCTGATCTGGTGTGCTTTATCCCACAAGTTATTCCTCCTCTACTCCAATGCCATAATTCTTGACTTGGTTCTCCCTTTTGTCAGCATGTAGCAATTCTTAACACACTCAGAGTATTAACCTGATACTGTTTTATTTTGATTTTTTGAAAAACTGTTTCTAAAATAAATATTGCCTTTCTTTTACCATGGCACCTGAATCAAAGTTTTTAACTTCATTCCATTTTTAACCAGAGAGCAGTATAGGAGCCTGATTTTTAAAAGTGGCCTCTTGTTTTACAGGTGCAAATAGATGTGTAAGTGCTTCCAAGTGCCTGATTGCTCCTGCAAAGAAAATAGGTATCAGAGTGCTAACATTTTTCCTTCAAACCAGATGCTGGGTTTGAAGCCCTTTCCAGAATGAAGACCACTGTGTTCAGAATAAAACATGCTTTTCATTTTAGAGCCATATGAGGTTGTGCTTGCTCACTTAGAGTATGCTTTACTCTGTAAGTAAGGTATGAGTAAAAGTAGAAGAATCAGGCCTTTACAAAATAGAGGAAATATGATAGCAACCTTTTTATGGTGATCAGAATCATTTTATTTTGATTTTACTGTCTGTTTTAGGAGATTTTCAGTATAGCGAGGTGTTGTCTCAAATCATCAAAAGAGATCTGGAGTTTTCCTATTTATGTGTGCTTTGTACATTTCTCTTTCTGAATTCTTGAATTTAGCTCCAAGATAATAACACGTTCAAATTAATAATTAAAAAGACTCTGTGAATTATTTAATCAAGAGCTAAAACCTGGATAGCATGCATGCAGTAACCAAAACAAAGATAGAACTTGCTCGAGACTGATTTTTAAATTATCACTGCAAGAGTGATGTGGTCAGGATCAAACAGTGATTTTTTATTTGCACTTCACCCTTCATGTCTTTTAGTAAATGTTAATTGGAAATGTTACTGATTAATTAATAGTTCAATACAAGATTTTCTGAAGCTCAATACTTCAGATGCTTTAAGTTATATTCTTAGTATCCCAGTAGATGGCACTGTAATACAACATTATCTAAGAACTAGTGAAACAGTACTAGGCTTCGCATTAATTTATAGCTTAATCTTTAATGTAAACCTGAAGCCCAGTTCCATTAGTGTAAAATGAATTTCTCTAGCAAGTGTTAGTTGTATTGTTGTTAATTTTTCATAATAAAATTATAACTAGAATGGGCTGCTAAACTGGGCTCTGAAAGATATTTTGAAAAAATGCATTAGATTGTCACAATTAAACATTTTTATTTAAGAGTTAAAAGTGGAAGAGAGCAGTTTGACATAATAATTGCTTTCCACTGCATAAGCACTGAGCTGAAATTAAAGCCTACATGGTTTATTTTCAAAACAGAGTATCTTTTATTTCAGTGACTTTTTATCATAAATATTTTCTATAACTGCAGTTTCATGATTCAGCATTTCTCATGTAAAAAACTGAGAATAATAAAGAAACATGAGATTTCAGTGAGGCAAAGGAAAACGTGGTTTACAATGAAAAGACCGTTCACAGGTATTAATTTTATCCTATTTACTAATAAATAAAAACAGAATCCAGATTAATTATCATAAATATATTTTATGAAAAAGCTGTTTTCTGTTCATTAGATGAATAGCATAAATTTTATCTCAGCTATTTGTAAGTACATTTGTTCAACACTAATAGCAACTGGCACTTTACACACCTTTCCAACTTTATTTTTTAACATCTGTTATAGCTATTCACTTTTTTATGGTATAATACAAATAGAAATTCTTCCCTCTGAATTTCACAAATCCTTCATTGCTGCTCTTCTTGTGTGGGGCTTGGGTAGTTTGAATGGTATAAAAATGAGTAAGACAACTTTAAACTGCACAGTAATATATCCACAAGATTTATAACAGAACATAAGTAACTTTTTAAAACCTCAAGAACATGGTTTATCAGTGAACAAAATTACTTTATCTTCCTTATCAATGTTTTTAAAAGTGTAACTTTAAACTAAGTAATATCTCTTAGTTTATAGAGAGCAAATAATTTTACATCATCTTGCATACATTTCACCACATATTATTGGTGACTTGGGTTACTGTATAACTACTAAATCAGAAACCTTTAAACCTTAAACAGCAGCTGTAGTACAGGATTAGCAAAGTCTAGTACTTATCTGGGATGTATTTGATCTAAGTCAATGTATCAAAGTATTTGTTGTTCAAAGGCTGATTACATACTGCTTCTTGCATGATTATCTTCATAAACTATGCATTTACTTAGACTGGTAGCTAAGGGGCAGGATCAGCTCCTAAGATGGTGTTTTCAAATCTTATTACACGGTTGAGTTTTTGAATAGGGGGAGGAGAGGGAAGTTTGAACTCGCCATATTAGCATGAAACCAAATGAATGGAGGCAGCTAAGGAGAAAATATATATGATTGGAAATATAATATTAATCCCAGTTTAAAATGTTTCCCTATTTGAGGAACTGAGTCTTACTAACTGTAATGTTTTCACAGAACTGCAGGATAATACTAAGGAAAACGTAAGTTTTGTGTGGATACCGATGACAATCATAGGATATTGTTGCCTCCTCAAACTGGGATGTCCTCGCAGGATTGAGGCACTAGAGGGTGACATATTACCATAAGACCACTACTAACTAAATGTCAACATGTCACGTCTACCTCCAATTTAGCAACGCAGCTTCTCAGCCGCGGGTTAGAAAGCGCTGCCAAGTAGCTTAGTTTAAAATGTGCATTGGGTGAGTTAGAGATTTGTCCCAGGAGGGATTGTGGTACAGAAAGGAATGTGATTTGGGGGGGGTGTCGTCCCCCCCCCCTCCCATGCAATTTCTTTTCGGGGATCTTTTAAACGCAGAGGTCATGGCCCACGTTAGCGTTTCTAGTTCTTTATCCAGTCGTTTCTTAACACACTGCTAGCGATGGTGACCTTTTAACAGATTGAGCAATGGGGTGAAATATCGCACCCCGTGCTGCCTTTTGCAGGAGGAGGGACCGGGCTGCTGCGCCGAGACGTTGCTAAACTGCAGCCGCTCCCTGGCGTGCATTTCTCCGCTGGGCTGGACACGGTCACACCGAGGAGGAAGCCAAATGGAGGCGGGAGGCGTTTTGCGGAGAAACTGGTGTGAAGACCCGGCGCAAAATGTCCCAATAAAACGCCATTGAAGTTGCGTTTCCTTTGGTAAATTGCAGGTTTCCCGCTGACGTGGGCGGACTTGCCCCCCTCGGATTTTCAGGGCTTGGCATCCCAGCTCCGACAGACCCGAACGAGGATCAAACGTCGCCACTGCTTGTGTAACCCATAAACCGCAGGGAAACTTTTACATGCGCCTCCATTGCCCCTTGCCTAGTTAGCAAACGCAAGTATTGGGGCGCGGACGCGTCCTGCCCGTGTTTATACAAGCCTGGATGGCGGAGTGAGGCCGGGTTTATGAATGCGGGAGGGGGGGACAAGCGGGGTTACCTGCCGTGTACAGTGTGGTTAAAAACATCCGCTATTTCTTGGGAGGGGGGAGCTGCCTTTCCAGCGTCCCCCCCGCTCACTACTTCCCCCCGTTCCTGTCCAGACGAGGGCTCTTTAGGAGGGAGGCGCGTGCACGCCCGAGGAGCTGCTGAGACGAGAGCGGGAGGGGAGGGGAAAACCTGGCCGAGCCCTTGCACAGAAAGAGCAGTGACCTGGAGAGGGGGAGTGCGGCAAAGAAAGAGACTTGGGGGGGGGGGCGGTTAACCCTTCCCCTCCCGGCCGTGCGGACTCTTGGCTTATTCGGCCCGAGGCGCGCGTGTTTGTTGCGTGGCTAAGCCCATGCGGCCGGTAGGTGCCCCCCCGGCCGAGGCGTGGAGCACGGTGCGATTCCGTCCCCTTCCACTCACCCCCAGCACCGGCTTCCTTCCTCCCTGCACAAGCGAGGCGGCCGCAGCTCGGCTGCACTTCCCCGGGCGGCTCCCCCCTCCGGGGGAAGGGCACCGAGCTAGCGGCCCGGCCTGTGTCCTGCCCCGCGGCGCTGCTGCCCAGGGAAGGGGGTGTGGGGCTGCGAGTCAAAGGACGAGCCATTGGCGTTGCTGATCGTATCACAAGACCTTGACTGGCTGCCAAGTCTCGGTGATCTACTAGGCCTTATTGGAAAGCTCCGGGAGGCGGGCTCATGGCGCAGGCGGCGCGGGACGGGGGAGGCCCTTGGCTGTGCGGGAGCCGCCCGCCGGGAGGGGAAATAGTTTTCTTTCTTCCCTTCCCTCCCGCCTCCGCCCCCCAAACCCGATCCCTTTATCCACCCGCGCCTTGTGTTGCAAATTAACACGCCCTCGCGACCGTCCGCTCCTTCCGCGGCGCAGCCGAGCAGGAACCCAGAGTTTCTTTCAAACCAATTACGTGGCAAAAGTGGAGGGGGGGGGGGGAGGTGTCCCGTTTCACTCCGAGGGACTTGGCGGCATCTTCCTTTTTATTAAGCTTCCCAGCCTCCCCGTCAGGAATATTGTCTGAGAGCTGGAGCCTTTGCCGCCATGTGCTGGTTGAAACTTCCTAGGCAGGGAAACTTCGTAGGCAGATGGTGGCGTGTATGTCTTTTGCAAGGAAAGAGACACTGGTTTCCCCGAGGGATTTTCAGAGACAAACGACAATCAGGAGGTTAATATCAAACGATCAGAGCCTCCCAGATAGGTCTGCAGAGTGTTTCCCGCGTCCATAACTCCTAAATATTAGCGTGGTTTCTAGGTAGCTCGTTCTGTAACACGTCTGTGAGTGCTTGCTGTGCAGCTTGTATTTGTAACAAACTCGTATGCACTGTGCATTGCTAAGTGCCCTCTGCGTTTCCATAGCAAATCTCCATGTATAGGACCATGCTTTCTATACACGTGTACGGTGCGATTTGTAGCAAGCCTTGTATGTTTTCCCTACACTAGTCTGTAGCAAGCCTGGTATATACTGCCCAGTGTTTACTAATACAAGTGTGTCCTGCTACCCACAGTGCATTGTGGAGCAAGCCTGGTACAACGCTTTCTATACACTTTCTACTCTATAACCCTGTGCACAGCCGAGTCACAAGACTAGCCAATGGCTCACTGCAACCCCGAGTGAGCATGACGCTAGCCGTAGAGCCGACGGCTACCCCGCCCGCCGCTCAGCCCCACAGCGCCTCCCTGCACTCCGGGCCCCTGAAAGAAATTGGCGGCGCCCAATGAGAAGCAGCGGAGCAGCCGAGGAGGGGGCAGGGCTGGGTGGGAACGACTGGGCGGTGTTGCTGGGAGACCCCGGCGGGCCCGGCTGGGTCCCGCCCCTTGCGCTGTCCGGCGTTTATATCTGTGCGGAGCACGGGGCTTGCAGAGTTTCAGCAGTTAGCTCGCTGCAGCAGTAGCCGCCGCCTTCGCCGGGCACCCACGAACCCACCCCCTGCTGGGAAAGTGACTGGACCATTTCAGATCTGAAGTAATCAGCCCTTTCCTATCTAGTCGTGGCTTTTCCAAAGCCCCCGAGGAAAGCGGGATCTTTCGGTCCTTCCTGTATTTCCGATCACTACAGGATCTCGAAATGTCTACGACACTTTTATCTGCCTTCTACGACATCGACTTCTTGTGCAAGGTAGGGGAAGAGTTTGCATTTGTGTCTGGCGAGCACTGTGAACGTTTGAAATGGCTCTTCGCAAATCTGAGCACGCGAGTCTTTTCTTAAGTTTGTTTGACTAGTTCACAAGTGGAATTCACTCTTGGTTGTCGGGGGAGGGGTGCTGCTTTCCATGTGGGGTGCATTTTGCACGAAACTTGCTCTGTGCTAAGTTAACATTTAAATTGTGACAGTTTGCCTGGTTGGTGTTTCATCCTCCCGAACTGATCTGCAAAAGGCACAGGGGTCTAAGATCTGTTGACTAGAAGTTTATCAAGAGTTGGAGTTGTTGTATTGCAATGGGGAGCTTTAAGGTCTGTAAAGGTTTTAGCTGTAAATGTGCTGAAATCAGTACCAGATCTCCCCCAAGACTTCAGACTTGCCGTGGAAGTCCTTAGCCTTATGCTGTGAAGCTTTAGCTAGACCCTGTGTCCTCTTTCTAAAGCCACGGCCGAGAAGGAAGTTTTAGCGCATGGCGCTCCGCTGCAGGGGAGACATTAACATGTCCCACGCTCTCCCTGCAGATGTGCTGCGAGGGGGGCGTTTTCCCCCGCGCAGTCTCGGGGCGCGGGCAACGTGCAGCCCCGCTGCCCGGCCGAGTCCCTTCGCAAACTCTTTCTCCTTTTCCCCCTCTCGCTTCCAGAGTGAGAAGACCCTGAGCAGCCTGAGCAGCATGCTGGACAAGAAGGCGGTGGGGACCCCCGTGACCTCCCCCAGCTCCAGCTTCGCGCCGGGGTTTCTGCGAAGGCACTCGACCAGCAACCTGCAGGCGCTGGCCAACGGCTCCAAGTTCCCCGGCTCCTCGGGCTCCAGCTCGTCGTCTTCGTCCTCCTCTTCCTCCTTCGGCAGCCTGAAGGAGACGGGCACGGGCGGGGGGGGAGGCGGAGGGAGCAGCAGCCCCACCGCGCTGCTCAACAAGGAGAACAAGTTCCGGGACCGCTCGTTCAGCGAGAATGGCGAGCGCAGCCAGCACCTGATGCAGCAGCTGCAGCAGCAGGCGGGGAAGGGGGGCGGCGGGGCGCCCATCAACTCCACGCGCTACAAGACGGAGCTGTGCCGGCCCTTCGAGGAGAGCGGCGCCTGCAAGTACGGCGAGAAGTGCCAGTTCGCGCACGGCTTCCACGAGCTGCGCAGCCTGACGCGCCACCCCAAGTACAAGACCGAGCTGTGCCGCACCTTCCACACCATCGGCTTCTGCCCCTACGGCCCGCGCTGCCACTTCATCCACAACGCGGACGAGCGCCGCCCCGCGCCCGGAGGGGGCACGGCCGCGCCGGCCGCCCCGCACCACCACCCCCACCCGCTGCCGCCTCACCCCGCCGGCAGCACCGGCGACCTGCGCGCCTTCGCCCCCCGCGACCCGCCGCTGGGCGGCGGCGGCTTCGGGCCCCAGCGCGGCGCTGGCGAGCGGCCCAAGCTGCACCACAGCCTGAGCTTCTCCGGCTTCTCCGCCCACCACCAGCACGGCTGCGGGCAGCAGCCCGGCGGGCGGCTGGAGGCGGCGCTGCTCGAGAGCCCCGGCGGGTCCCGCACCCCGCCGCCGCCCGCCTCCGCCTCCTACTGCGACGAGCTGCTCTCGCCGCCCTGCGCCAACAACGCCTTCGCCTTCTCGGGCCAGGACCTGGGCAGCCTCATCGCGCCGCTCGCCATGCACAGCTCCAGCTTCGCCGCCAGCCCCGCCGCCGCCGCCGCGGTGGCCGCCGCCTTCTACCGCTGCCAGCAGCAGCCGCCGCCGCCAGGGGGGAGCTGCCCGCCGCCGCCCGCCTCGCCGCCCTTCAGCTTCCAGCCCCTGCGCCGCCTCTCCGAGTCCCCGGTCTTCGACGCGCCGCCCAGCCCCCCGGACTCGCTCTCCGACCGGGAGAGCTACCTGAGCGGCTCCCTCAGCTCCGGCAGCCTGAGCGGCTCCGAGTCCCCCAGCCTGGACTCCGGCAGGCGCCTGCCCATCTTCAGCCGCCTCTCCATCTCCGACGACTAGGGGGAGCCGGGCCGGAGAGGGGGGAGCGGAGAGAGGGGGGCGAACCCCGCTGAAGGGGAGGAGAAACCCCGGGAGCAGAGACCGCAGCCTTGAGAACTACCCAAGCTCGCACAGTCCTTCGATGATCCTCTTGGGTTTGGTTTGGTTTAATTGCTGAGCAAGTCCACTCAGGAGCGAGGAGCGAGGGAAAAAACTTTTTATATCGAGAGATGAACAAAAATAAATTTGCAAAAGGGCAAATGGCGACATGAACAGAACAAACCTATTTTTGTAGACAGACCTTGGAAGAAGGGGATTTTTGTTTTTTGTTTGGAGACTAGTTATAATATGCACCAGCAGCAGCAGCCATTCCATCTGTGTGTGGGGGGGGGGTTGTTTTGGTTTCTTTCTTTTTTTTTTTTTTTTTTTTTTTTTTTAAAGCATTAGTGGGGGTGGGAGAAACAAGACAAACCCACACCACCAGAAAGCAAGCAACAATCTGGAGGGGAACGAACTCTGCATTTCAAGCCTCTCCACATTTTTATATACAAAAGACAGAATTTAATAAGTAGTTTTGTCTTTCAAGCCAATTTCAAATAAAAACCCACACCAGTACTAAACTTATAAGCTTTTAAAAGAAAAATCCAACATCCTGCCAAGAAAATGCCTTGATAACAACCCTCTAGTTTTTTTTATATAATCTATCTATATATATAAATATATTATAACAAATGCTAAAACTTCATTCCAAAGTTTAATGTTGGTTCCATTGCCACCACTTAGTGGATGTTTGGCTTAGAACAATTTTTTGTTGCTTTATTTGGAAGCACTCAACTGAGTCGAGTTTGTAATTTGTTGGAGAATAACTGCTGATTCTTTTTTTTCTTTTTTTAATTTTTTTTAAATTTTTTTTTAGCTGTTTGAGTTGATTGCATGAGTCACTGCACACAACTCAATATGAAACTATTTAACTTATTTATTATCTTGTGAAAAGTATACATTGGTAATTTGTTCATACTGTATTTATCGGGTATGATGAAAAGCAATAGATATATATTCTTTTATTATGTTTAAATTATGATTGCCATTATTAATCGGCGAAATGTGGAGTGTGTTCTTTTCACAGTAATATATGCCTTTTGTAACTTCACTTGGTTATTTTATTGTAAATGAGTAAAAATCTTAATTTAAGAGATTGTATGTAATATTTATTTCATTAATTTCTTTCCTTGTTTACGTAAATTTAAAAGATTGCATGGTTTCTTTATAGAAATCGGTCTCTATGCTGTGGAAGTAGTATGAGGAATTTCTGTGGGTTTTTTAGAATGTAAAATGGTTGTAGCCCGTCCACGTAAAAAACAATTTTAAAAAAACCCCAACAAAACTACTTTGCAATCAGACTTCAAAGTGGCAAACTTAATTGAAATGTGTTTAAATTAACCAAAAAAGTATTTTTGTTGTCTAACCACCAATCACACTGTGATAGTCTCAAAGTATGTAGCAATAATTAGGGGTCCCAGTGTTATGTCTCACAGTGCCTTCTCGAGGGTCCATGCTTGCCTTAAATCTTCCTCAACCAAATAAGTATTTTTCTTAATGCTTGAGATAATTTGAATGTAGGGATGGGTTTTAACTACATGAAAAGTTTCACCACTTTTTTTTATAAGCAAGGAGGCCAGCTTTGGATCTGAAACTTTATGCAGTACATGAACACAAATTGTTTAAATTCCAAAACTTGTAACTTGTGTAGAAAGTCAGGAGTTTTCCAAAACTTTCCTGGACGGTGGATGAATGAGCAGTAGCTTTTAGTTTTCTTTGTACATAGGTACAGATCAAGCACTATGTACTCTATTTGGACTACTTTAACAGAAGTATGTTTTGAATGTAACTAAAGGATAAGTCAACTTGAGTTGTAATATATTTTCGGGAGTCAGTTCACTACAAATTGAGTGTGAGACTGTAAACTTTGTACTGTAAATGTTTTTTGTAGTTCTCCCAATAAAATTTTTGGAAAAAAAAATCAAACTATTAAAGCCATGTCTGCAAGGTGGTTTTTTGATTCCCTATCAGAAATATGTCTAGCTACAGATTAACCAGGTTTGAACAGCAAAATGGCTCCATTCCTGTAGAAATCATTGGTGGTTTGCCAAAACTAATAAACAATGTTCCAGAAGGTTCCAAAGTACCTTGTGCAAATCATATACTATATCAGGCTTAGGAGGACAGTGGGGAACAAACCTTTGCTTTTTGTACCTTTACCAGCTGAAATGGAAAAGAGTTATTAAATGCTTGTTAAATTGTTTTGATATCAGTAACACTTGTTTATGCAGGCTATTAATATGCCATTAGTCTTTAAAGTTGGTATGGGACAAGTAGGAAATGGTAATCTGGGTAATAACTTTAATTTGAGGTGGGTTGTTTTTTTTTTTTAAAGCCTTTGTTCCAAATGCTCTTCTTCATTTAAAGGAATAGACTTGTACAACCTCTCATTCCAACACTGAAGATGTACTGGTATTAATGCTAATCTAACTCTTCAATTCATTCTGTCACCCAAAACACAAGGGCTAAAGATTATCTAGTATTGCTGTGGATAAATCTTGATACTATACAGAGGCTTGTTAATTACACATTAATGTAGAAGGCATTTTATTAAGTTTTTATAAATAAGGTGGGTGGTGGGGTTTTTGTTTTTGGTGGAACCTGTTGAGTATGTGCTACATCATATCATGATTCTTGTCAGCCTACTAAATGTTAACATAATGGCATCACAGTAATTTCTATAAATACAAGGTAAAATGAAGTACTGGTGCCATCTTTTTGTATAATCAGTCTATTGTACTGATGTAGTTTTGAAAATGAAACAAATATATAACAGATTCAAAGTAATCTGTAAATGGTATTTCATGTTACTTTTTTTAACTACATTTTCTTGTGTTCCCAAACTACACAAGACTTATTTATTGCTAAATCTCTTAGCTAGAGCTGCATTCTGTCAGCCCATACTTTTATCTCCTCTGCACCCTTTTTTCATTAAGTAGAACTTTTTTGTGAGTCACAGAAGTGCAGTTTGGTGTGTCCTGGTTGGGATATGAATTCTGAAAGTTTGAAGCAGCTGTGTTCCACATTAAACACAATTGTACTCCTGTTAATTCAAGCATTTTTGTCGAAAATGCTGCCAAAAAAGCATGAATAACAGTTTATAAAATTTGTGCAAAAGGGGTAGGGTATTGCTGTGTCTGCTGGTATTTGGGGGAAAGCAGGGCCTCAGCAGCTTTGCATCGTTTTCACTGTGATACTCGGAGGTGAACAGTTACTAGTTTGCTATATATCTCCAAAAGTGCATGTCAAAATACTATGTTCCACTCTTGTTTCTTTATTCCAAATCCCCAGCAATCCTTTTACAGGAGCATTATGTCTGTCTCTTGTATGTGCTCCACAACTGCTGTTCACCTTTACATTGATTCTTTCATGGTTAACTCCTAAGTTATGTAGCTTTTTGTTCGGAATTAGATAAAACAACACTGCCCAGACCATTCAGAAATTTCCTGTTGTCCTGCAGTAAATTGTGGCAAATCGATGCAATTTGTGTGACAGTACAGTGTTTTTTCTGCAGGTACTTTTGTATTAACAGGAAACCAGCATCCTTTAGGAAATTAATTTGTTGCTAGGACTTGGTGATCTGACAATTGGCTGTGCTATTATCATTACTTAATGGAGTTTTAGAAGTGAGCCTTGCATGCTTTTTATCCTTTAGTTGCTAGTCTTTAAAACAGTAATGAACTACCAAAACTGCAAATAAGCTTGAAAAAAATATGCCAGTTGGTGTATTTTATATGGGATTCCCAAATGTATCAAACTGTTTCTCTTCTCCATACTTAAATGTAATCTCTTAAAATAGGGCAGTGGCTCTCAACCTTTCTAGACTACTTTCCAGGAGTGGGGTATGCAAGACCAGTCAAACTCACCTCATTTTAAAATCACCTTGCTTACAAAATCAGACCTAAAAATACAAAAGTGTCATAGCACACTACTGCTGACCAATTGCTGACTTTAATTTTTACCATATAATAAAATTAATCTAATGGAATATAAATATTACATTTCAGTGTATAAACTACAGAGCAGTGTAAACAAGTCATTGTATGGGCTTTTGGTGTAGCCTGTGTAACAGTAGGCAAATAGCTCGATGAGTTAATGTACCTCCTAGAGACTGTTGTATACTCCCAGGGCTATGTGTACCCAGGATTCCCCTTAGTTGATTTGGTTATGGATTTGTGGTTTAATGAGAAGCCTAAAAAATTGACTCAAGATGCATGTTTGAATGGTTGTGTAATACAGAACAATGTATTCCAGTATGCAAGAAACAGAGCCATTGCCCTTTATTAACATACCATGACTCAAGCTTTAACAGTGAGGCAGCTACTTTCTGATAATATTCCCAGTTCAGTTGAAGGCTGAAATGCTGTAACTTAGGCAAAGTGTTTGTAGTGTCCACTTTGAAAACTTGACACCACATATCAGATTTTAGCATATTCCAAAATGTAGGCAACAGCATGCAAACTGTTAAGTTTGGTCATGTGCATTTCTTCCAATATCCCATTTTATTTGTCCACATAATCGTCTTAAAAAAAAACCCAACCTCTTCCCCACCCCCTCCACCAATAAATTACCAATCTCTAACAGTTGCTAAGGTGGGGGATTTAAATAATTTTGTGGCTCTGACAACCTTGTGTTGAACCAAAGTTAAGATTTCAGTTCAGTTTGCAATATATATGTTTAGGCATATTTTATCCCAAATTTGAATATACCCACTAAAGCTAAATGATTTGCACTGCGTATTGCAAATTGTATGGGTTCCTTTTTCATTTTAGCTGCCACTGACTTGAGTAAATTTTCTTGAGTTTGTAGTACGTGGCTGTAGGGTAAGTAGGGAACTCTGGTGTTTTAACAGTGCTGCTTTGACTGACCAAATTATTGTGTTGACAAGCTCCAACAGGAGTAGCTGAATTCACTATAAGGCTGGTGTCTAATGCAAGACCTTGAAGGTGGTGGGCAGGAAGAAATATGGGAAGCACTAATGGATCACAGAGGCCTATCCATTACTCTCCACACTCCTTTTTATTTAAAATTCTTGGCAGACAGGTTTACCCAACATTCATTTTTTCTGGAGTTATTAAGTGGCCTTGAAGTCACTGGTATAATTACCCAGTCTACTGCATAAGCAGAATGAACTCTTATTTATGTTTAAAAGTACAAATATTAAACAGTGGGAGACAGAAAAACTATAAGCCCTTCCTCCTGTGTTGTGGTATGGTCATGCCACAAGAAGACACTTAGCTATAAACCCCTCATTGTGCTTTTCTTCTGATGTGTTGGGATGCCTGTTTTTGCCTTTTCAATACTAAATTGCACAAGAATGGCTTAGTTTGCTGTGGTAGTGACTTTCTGTGGGGGAGAGGGAGATAGTTTTGTTCTGATGTTAGGAAAATTCCTGCAACTCCCCTTTAAAGCTGTATTTCTATATTGGCAACAAATCAGTTACCCTAAGCTTGAGCATGTGTTCTAAAGTGCTTTTATTTAAAAAGAGCAGTGACCAAAATAAGGCCCAAATCAAACTGAAAGAATATGACCATCAAAAGTCTTCTATAAAACAGCTTTGCAAAAATACGAGATTTACAAACCAAGTCCCAAAAGGTATTTTCCAACTAGTATATTATTGGCCCCAAACAAAGTTCTAAAAGTAAACCACACCTGATCATTATAATGCAATATGCAGTATATGCATAGTCCCTGCTCCAGAGAGTTGACAGCTAGTAGGTAAAGGAACAACAAACAACATGAAAAGAATGGTCAAATATTAGTAGATCTCTAAACTATCTCTCTAGTTTGCCTACAATAAATTAACTGCAGAACAGAGCTGTTATTTGGCTATTTTCAGAAGATGAAATACAGAGTGAAGAGGGAGGTAGTGATGTATTCTGATAGGTAACATTGTAAACGGTAGACTGTTCAACTGGAGTTGTGTAATTTTTCTAAAAATCCAGATAATGTACTAAGAAACATCAATTTCTTTATTAGAAAAATAAATTGCTATGTAAACTCAGTCTCTGGCCTGCATTGATTTCTATGAATGTTTGAAAGGTTTACTTAGCTGAAATGGTAAAACATGAAACAGTTGAACAAATGCTCTAGTCAGGGAGAAGTTTATTCTTGAGACTAAAGTATGCAGATACAAGTCATTTCAGCTTCTCAAACTAGGTCACAATAAACGTGTTAAGGAGAGCCTGTTTGGGTGAAAAAGCCAAGATTAACCATAGACAGTAGTGTGGAAAGAAAGCAGGCAAAATTACTTACCTGATAAAGTGTTTATCTATTGCTGATGGAGAGGTGACATTTGTTGAATAATTTGTAAGTCCTACGGCACTTGAGAAGGAACTGCCGAATAATTAACCCTCAGGTTTTCCTCCTTGGCTGCTGGTCTAAATAGAGAGGTAGCTCTAGAAGCACTGAAATTTAAAGACGGAAGTCCTGTACCACTGGATTACCTGGGTATTTTGGATATTCACGTGAACACAATTCAGAAATTTGTGAGAGCTGTTCAAGAATTAAAGGGAGACTCTATATAACAGTAAGTGGCCTGGTAACTGATATTGATTGGCTTTCAAGAATAAATACAATCTAGTATAAGATCCATTGTAGTTTATGCACCAGAGCGTTGGTGTAGAAATCATTTTCCTCTGGGGCAGGAAAGTGCTAGGAACTGGCTTTTATGATTGCTAAGGTTTTTCTACACATGTATGCCAAAAAGGGTCTTTTATTTCAGCTCACTTCTAACTTTTCCTTGAATAAAAGGCTGTAGCTTAATTTTTAGTTACCTGGATATTTTGTCTCCCTGGATAAAAGGTTGATGAGTAGAACCGGCTCCTCGTTGCTTCAAAAATCCTCGTGGATGGATAATAGGGTGAGGTATGTGAATCTTTGAGTTTTGCTGTGTTATCAAATCTTAAATGAGACTCTTATAAAGGTCTGTACCCTATATCTTCTCCTCAACTGAATGAACATGGAGAGGGGGCTGTGAAAAAATAGGAACTGTACCCAGACATCTGTTGTTTTACCAATCTGATTTTTGTTGTTCTTGTTGGACAAGGGAGGGTATTTCCATATGTCCATAGTCAACCGCCTAATTTCATCAGAACTCTTCGTTTACCTTTAGATTTTGGTGTATGCATCTCTCTGCACTGAAATCGACTGTGTTCAACTCTTGGAGCACAGCTGTTGCCTCTTGCCGAACTGTTCAGTTGCACATAAATGGGCCCAATAGACTGCTGAGTCAAGAAACACTGAACACAGATTCCATAATGCAGTGGTTAACTCCCAGATTAAATTAAGGTTTCTGATCTCCCAGTTCCTAATGCTATTCTCTTAGCTTGTTTACCTGGAGTATATTAAAACTTGCCAGCAGCTTTGCTAGAATGCCTATCCTGATTCCCAAATGAAGAGTGTAATCTTTTAACTCCGAGAATGACTCCCCACTTCTGTTCATTTTATATCACAGGTCCTCCAAGGTGCATATATAGGCTTCCCTTTTGCTCACCCAACTAGAATGTCTACCTAGGAGAATGGATGATTGGTCACACAATTCTTGTACTACTATGAAATATTTAGCACTTCTGTTGTTCTGCAAACACTAATCCTCACAACGTTCCTGGAAGGTAACATAACTTTTCTGTAAATGGAGAATAAGTGACATGCCAAAGGTCCCCCATGCGGTATCAGAGCTGGGATGGTAATGCAAGAGTTTCTAGCTCCTAATCTACTGCATAGCCTCTCTCCAAGCAAACTTCTGTCACTGCAAAGCAAAGGTTAATTCTAGACGTGTATTTTTACTGAAAACAAACAGAAGGTTCGTATTTAATTGCACTTCAGTAATGTCTCATGATAGCAACTTAAATGACTCTATGCTCAGCTTGAAGATGTGTGCATGCTCAGTGTGGGAATGTAATGGACCCCATTTGTTATGATTACCACCAGTTGTACAATCAACGATATTTATTATGCTGCTTCTCCACTGAAGCCCGTGTGGCTTCCTTTGTTCAGAAACTACAGATCTCCGTCCCTGTCGGAGGCATACTCTGGCACTAATGTGTTGTGCTCTGATCATTTATGCACACACCTGGAATTCCCTGGTGTATGAAATAGTGTTGGGTGGAGGGGAAATGAGTTCCTCATGGAACATGCTATAGTCAAGCCTGCTGAACTGAACCTGAATGTTTTGTGTTCAGTTTGGCTCTGCTCCATTCTGGGTAAGGCCCCTGGACAGATTGGAGAAGGGATGGGTACTTGGAAAAGCCTGTGCCCCGGACCCCATTGTTGGTTCAAGGTGGCCACGTCCCAGTCCCTGAAGGGACATGAGTGCTGAACTCCAGCTGGATAGGCTTTCTGTGCTAGTGTTACAACCTAAACATCAAGTTGTGGTATGGGTCAACTACAGAGTTTATCTCACTTTGTGCTTACCTTTCAAACTTCTTTTGGCTTTCCCTACCCCTTTAAATATCACTAAATCCAGCTGCATAAGAAGAGAACACTCTAGGCATCTACCTGGCAAATCGTTCACCAGCAAGGTGGTTAAAGAGAGCAAATTGGTGCTTTTTTCTTCTACGTGTGAGCTTTTTTTAATGGTTTCTTAATAGAATCTGATGTGGAATTTAGAAGTCATAGCACACAGGCTAAATAATATTCAAATTGTGCTGCATAACAGTTGTATAATGTGCTTGCAAAATACACAAAGGAATACTGCAAACAGGTGATATATTTCCATTGGCAAAAATATATACTGGAATATGTATCTGAAGGCTAATCATCTTATAGCTTTTACACTACTGTGGATATTATGATCAGTATATGCAACTGAAGACAGTAAATGGTTGCACTAATAAAACTTCTTTTTCTTCCACACACATAAACAACCACATAAAGATGTTAGGGGAGAGGGTGAATACACAGGAGATCTCTAACCCCCTCCCCCACCCCACCCCGCACCCCCAGAGGACATAAACAGCTCAGTAAACAGTCCCCCTCGGTTTCTTCATGCAAATGAAGGCCAAAAGGAGGGCAAGAAAGATGTTTCTGAGAAAACTAAGTTTCCCACCCAGGACACATTGGCAGGGCTATTGGGCTTTATAGGCTTTATATCTTTTCTGGAGCAGTGAGAAGGATAATCTGCTAGGATGAGTAGAAAGTATCCCAGAGGATCAATTCCTGATGGGGTTGGTGGATGTCATCCCTTACAATTTGCTGTACTTCTAAATACATTTTAGAAAAATAACTAATACCATTCACTGTTACACGCCTTACTGTAATAGTGGGATATTTTCGCAAGGAAGTTTTTAAACCACTTGTACATATCACCGCTTGCAAAAGTGAGATGGAATATGACCGCATCAAAGCAAAATGTACTGCAGCAATACAAAGCTTCTGCACCATGGAGCTGGGATGACTTGATGGCCCAGTGTGAGTTTGGGGGAGAGGGGCAGTTGCCAGGCTAATAGAACTAAGTACTATGCTGTAACAAATCTTTGCAAACTGCTTCATTGTTAATAAAAGTGTTAGGTGGGATGAGGTTTGTTACAGGTTATCTGTAAATTTGCATCGCTGTCATGAAGTGCATGGTATTGAAAATGTCCCTCCACATCCAGGTATCAGTGTATGTTTTACACCTTGAAAGGTGTTAGCAGGATCTAGTGCATGATGCTATCAAAAAGCATCAGCGACAGCGGAAGTCTGTCTTTCCCTGAGAGGCACTGGGACTCTTGAAGAAGAAATGCTGTATGATATGGGGAAGGGAGATGAGTCCATGCCCACAACTTTTCCTGATTGTCTCATGTTGCTAGAGCATGGCTCTGCCTTGACGTTCTCTAACGTACTCTTTAAGGTACCCAAACGAGGAAGAGGATCCTGCTCAGTTCTGTGTTGGTACTTAAAATGTTTTTCTAGCTATTGGAGACAAGGGGGAATATAACAACCAGCACTTCCTCTGCCCCCCAATTTGCAAACAAGAGACCCACTAGAAGGAGCTGAGGAGAATTTAGTCTGTCGGCTGATCAGTCAGCACCATAGGACCTGAGTTTGGGTGACAAGAAGGATCATGAGAATGACCCTTAGAAGAGCCTCAGATAAAACAGGTTAGGAAGTTTTTCTCTCAAAAGCCTTTGGCACAACACATCTATGGTTTTATGCTGATTTTTAAATCTTATCCTTGTAGGTTATTTATGTTCCCAGGATTGTGCCCTGCAATGTCTATCGGTTATTTAATCTGTTTTATTGTAAATTGCCTAGGACTCCTTGGTAGGTGCAGCATACATTATTATTACATTGAACATAGTTCTCACCATCCTATGAAGTGTGAGGGTCCCAAATTAGCTTGGTCCACTCCTGAGCAGCTGATGCTCACAAAAGTGTAGATTCATCTTCTGTCTTTCCCTTAGCCATAAGAGAAGGAATATGTGTCCCAGATGTGGTGGTCCGGTCATGTCAAACCTTTTCATGTGTTGCAAGTGTTCTCTTAAACAGGGATGTCCCTGTTGGCAAAAGAGCCAAAGAAGTGAGATATGAAATTCTAGTTTCTCACATGCAGCCACTGTTAGCGCTGTGAGTGGTTGGGTGTTTTTCGTGTTTTTAAATGGTTTTATAGAGACGGCATTTTATAAGGTGGAATGCTGCTGTTAGATGTTGTTTTGCTAGCTTACAGCACCCAAAACTAATTGGAAAGAACAAACGTTTAAATATTGTGGAATTCCTAGGGATCAGACTGATGATTGGACACACACACATCCAGATTGTAAGCAAGGAATGCATTAAGTGGCCTAATAATAGGTACCCTAAAACAAAGCATGTTGGAAATATGTGTTCTTTAACCACAGAACTACTAGAAGGAGAGCAGAATGTCTGCCAATTCGAATGTTACAAAAACATGACAGTTCGCAAGATTTTTTTTGATTGTGTCAGGATGCCTTGTGCAACAAAGGGAGAGCATCTTGCAAGCTGGAAACCACAGCATGTAACTAACACTGTTGGTTTGGCCACAAGAAGGGAAAAAGCAGTGGAGAATGTAAACACCATTATATACAACTTCCCTTTCCACACCCATGGTACCATAGAGTGTCCAATATCAAAAATAATCCATTTCAGTGTTTAACAAAAGTAACTACAAGAAAAGGTTAAGTTTTGAAATTGCTGCTTGTACTTCAGAAAAAGAAATGGACGGTATTCATGACAACTCTTTCAAGTTAGAATGTTCAGGGGCACTAAACAGTTCATTTGGGGCCTAATCCTATGAAATGTTTAGTGTAGCTTTAAGTCTCAGTGAGTGATCAACATATTTCAGGATCAGGCCCTGGAATATAGTCATTGTGTGTGTGTAGAATCTGCTGCAGTGTTTTGAGCCTTTAATGTAAAAGTTTTCTTCTTGCTACTCAAGTGTCAATCTTTCATAATACCAGCAGTACACTTGGACTGTTGCATTTGTGTTTGAATCCTGGTGGTGCAGAGAGAGGGGGAAATGAATTCTACATTGTTATTGCAGCTGTGCATGTCAGTACTAGAGCTGGCAAATAGGGTGAAATTCACTTCACGCGGAGGGCCTGTACAAGGCCTGTATATTGCTAAAGTCCAACTTCAACCTTAAGTCCACTGTTAAATTGTACAGAGGCCTATGGGGTTCGCCCATAGTGAGCAAAAGTAATTTTTGTGTATTGGGGAATTATTTACCTAGTTTATGGAGTGAGGTGAGGGGATATTTGATAAATATGAAATATTTTTTCTGACTCAACCACTTTATTCAATACTGAGGGTGCGTGGTCTCATGAATTGAGAGATGACCATGGACTTTCGGACTAACTTCTTTGAGGAAGTTGGAGGAAGTCTGGCTAGCTCTTTCCAAAAGGATGCTTTAGTTCACTGGGTGCCTACATGGCTGGGTTCTTTCTGGACACCACAGCAGTATTTCTGATCTTGCTAGATTAAGGGGGCCCTGGAAATCTGGTGAAAGCCTGCTCGTGTAAGATTTCCATGCTGCTTTGCAGGTGGGGAAGGGCTGGGTAAGAATCTGAATTTTAGTGCACTCCTCTGTAGTGAACATATTACTCTTTTTGGGTTCGTCTATTCTGAGATGTTTAAGGTCTTACCTCCCAGTGTAATGGCCCTTCATACCTGTGCCACTCATACATGCACAGGACATATTTAATCCCTTTTGGTTGTTAACTGTACCTTTATGTATACACGTTAATGTAATTCCAAAGCGTATCCTTAGTATCTTTGAACTCCTTAGGCAGCATCTGCCCGAGGAGTCACACATAGGGGTGACTTCTAATTAAAATCAGTACATCAGCATGAAAATTGGCCTTAATTAATATTTTAAAGCTAATTCCCTGGGTCTGACATCTTTTCCTTTCAGAATTTTCAGTGGCTTCCTAAGATTCTTTGCCTGTGCTTAGAGGTTGTCGCTCTTTGAAAGATGTGCTTCAGGGTTGACAAGTCTTTGTCTCACTGTGTCATGTTAGCAACTTTGTCAAGAAGCTGAGGACCAGACTTGGGGCCCCAGTGTCCCCTGATTTGCATGGGGAGGGAATCCTCTGTCTTTCCCTGTAGAATGGGGACTTAGCCGCTGATGTCTCTTGCACTGCTTCCTTCCTCTTCTCCCCACCCCAGTTCTGCTATGGTGCTCTGTGGAATAATGAGCTGTATGTGGGAAATGCACATCATCCCCTTTCCACCCTGGAGATCCAACCCAGAAAAGGTTATATTAACTTCAGACAAAGTATTAGCTTTTCCTTGTATCTCACTTCGGGCCAATGGAGGCGTGGATGCCACACTATCGGACGTGCCCAAGTGTGGCCCCGAGTAGATGTGCATGCAGTGATCCTGGCCTGTGGATTCTCTGGGAATAACCATATTTGGTGAACTAGGGGAAAAAACCCTACTCCCACCAGAGGGAAAATCTGAGGGAATCCTTAGCTAACACACACAAGCTCTAGCGAGATGGAGCATTGAATGTTGTGTCCTTTGCATGTGGTCTCTTAGGGCTGCGGCTCTGGATTAAAAATGGGAGGTTGCACTTTGAACACCCAAATATATCCTGATTCTTGGCAGCGTAGTCCAGTGGATAGGCAGCCAAGAGACCAGGGTTGCAGTCATAGTGGTGCTGGTCATTTGCCGGGTGACACTGTGCAGCCTTTGCTTCTCTCCTGCGTCTCATTTTCCCCATCTGTTAAATGAGGGCACCAACCTTTGTAAAGTACTTTGAGGGTGTGTCTACACTGCAGTTACAAACCTGCCGCTGGCCCATGTCAGGTAACTCGGGTTTGGGGGGCTCAGTGTTGGAGGTGAGGAGGGTTTAATTGCAATGTAAATGTTCACTCTTGGGCTGAAGCCTGGGCTCTAAGACCCAGCAAAGGAGAGGATCCTTACATTCTGGCTCCAGCCTGAGCTGGAACCATCTACACAGCAATTTTTAGCTGTGAGGCAGCTGACCTGGGCTTTTATCCCCATCTTGATGTACCCTGAGAGCTACAGACTAAAAGCCCAGGATAAATGTTAACTATATAACGTTGCTTTACGGGCATATTGTTTTTAGGGGGACACTCCTCCAGAGGCGTTTTCCCTTTAGGTGAGTGGCAGACTCCACCAGTTTGGTCGATTTAATATACCTTCTCTACGCACCTGTACATCAGACATCATTTGAAAGCTTCTTATGTCTGCTTTAAGATGAGGTATGATATGGAGCTGTCGAGTGGTGCTGTTACCACAGAAATGGGGATAAATAATGACACCATCAGCACATTAAAGTGACCACTTTGAAATATGGTCATTCGTTTCTGTTGGTTTCATGACTCCCTGTATTATTTCAAGAAAGAAATGTGGATCTTTGTGACGTTAGAGCATAAAACAAAATCTAATAAACATGTACCCGTATCATTGAAATGTAATAGCCACGGTGACATTTCTAGTCAACATCATCTTGTTCATCATTATGATCTCTGTGAAGAGAGCACATAGGTTACCACAGTCTTCGATGCCTTGCTGTGTACACAGTTCTGTGCAGGGAAGATTGTTCTTACTACAGACACAATTGATTGTGCAGCAACACCTACTGGTACAGGCACAAATAAGATCTTGTAGACGCTCAGGTGTCATTGGGCCCTAGAAGAATACAGGAAGTAGTTCTTCTTTGAGTGATTGCTCATGTCCATTCAACTTGGGGGGGGGGGTGCATGCCACATGCACTGATGCTGGAAGTTTTTCCCTCAGCAGTATCCGTAGGGGACTGGCCCTGGTGCCCCCTGCAGTGGTGCGCACATACATGCACGTGGTATATAGGGCATTGCTGGTCCCCCCCCCACCCTCAGTTCCTTCTTGCTTCCAGTGATGGTGCTGGACTGTTGCTGCTTCAGCTAGTGCTGTAGCTCTTCGTTCGTATGAACTAGCTATCTCCTGTATTATATTGTATATAGTTTTCTGTTAGTGTTTATAAATCCCTTATTTTTGCTAACTGTCTTTCTCCTTTCCTCCCTGCAGGGACTTCTATAACATCAGGCCAATTCGTCCTTAGTACGGTGGTGTCAGGTTACACCCTTCATTTGCTTTCTTCCCCGCCTTTCCAGCCTCCCTCCACCTCCCTCTTTGGGGATCCTTCTCAAGAGAGTCTTCTCAAGCAGGAGGTTGAGAGGTTATTGCATCTAGGTGTGATGGAGATCGTTCTTCCAGAGTTCAGGAACAAGGCGTTCTATTCCCGTTACTTTTTAATCCCAAAGGCCAAGGGCG
This sequence comes from Sternotherus odoratus, assembly GCA_032164245.1. Classification (NCBI taxonomy): domain Eukaryota; kingdom Metazoa; phylum Chordata; order Testudines; family Kinosternidae; genus Sternotherus; species Sternotherus odoratus. The sequence goes on along the minus strand of JAVMKO010000003.1, from coordinate 140,670,248 downwards.
GTCTACGACCCATCCTGGACCTGCTAGACCTGAACCGCTTCCTAGCAAACGCTGAAGTTCTGCATGGTCTCCTGGAGACGGGTACACCACCCTCGATCTGAAAGATGCGTACTTTCACATTGCCATCTTCATGGAACACAGATGCTTCTTCCAGGTTACGGTAGGTCCCAACCACTATCCTCCCATTTGGCCTAGTGACAGCACTGTGGGTATTTACCAAGTGCATGCTGGTGGTGGCTGCCTACCTCAGGTGTTGGGGTGTCCAGATCTACCTCTACCTCAATGACTGGCTAGTCGAGGGCAGAGCCAGGTCCCAGGTCCAAAGGGATGTTGCGATGCTGTTAGCCATCTGCCCTCACCTTGGCCTGTTGATGAACGACAAGAAATCCATGTTAGTTCCGGTACAGAGGATAGAGTTCAATGGAGCGGTGCTCGACTCGACCTGCGCCAGGACGTTCCTGCTGCTGAAGAGATTCAGGGCACTGACAGACCTCATCACGGAAGTCTCCACTTTTCCCCTGACCATGGCCAGGGTTTGCATATGCCTTCTAGGTGACACCCACCTGACATGAGCAACACATCTCGAAGAACACCAGTTATAGAAAAGGTAACTGTCTTTTCATCATTTACACTTTTCCTTCCATGTTGCAATGGTTTATCTATGTGTGAAGACATCCATATCTTTGTTTTCCAAGAAGATATTTTGTCATGCTCTTCAAAACTGTCCTTATGTAGTAGGAGTTTGATCAATAACTTGTCCTTTTTGATGGACAGAGTGCGATGCAAGCAATTCTGTTCTCCATGAGTCTCTTTTTCTTTCTCACTGTAGTCATGCTGCACTGGTACCAGTTTCCTTGCTGCAGAAATTGTGGCTTGTTCATCACTCTCCCAATTTGGCAAAATCCCTGAATTGGTAAGCTCCCTTTGTTTTGACAACATTAACCAGATTTTTCCACAGAGGCACATTTGTTAGTGTATACAACAGGCAGTATGTTGCAGAAGTCAGGAGCGAGTTGTACGTACAGGTATGAAGCAATACTTGTCAGTTTGGCTGGTAATGGTGCGTTTCAGTCTACATGTTATCTGTGTGTTCTATTTTTGGAAAGTAGCAAAGAGCAAGGACCAAAACATCTGTATCAGATGACCTAATTACTGTGGTTTCTTTGACTCCAACAGACCCAAAAGCACAGACAGCATGCAGAACAAGCATCCCTTGTGTCTGCTTCCTCCTGAATACTGTACAAGTCTTGGGCTGCTTCAGCACTCTGCTGGTGATGGACTTTGTTACTTCACCATTGGAAAAATCTCCAGCAAGAAGGAGTGTTTGTTTTGTCTCGAGTGTGCTCTTACATTCTCAGGTGCATTTTGAACCATATATTCACAGAGGAATTTTACAAGTGGAAAGGTCTTTGCCATTTCAGCAAAAGTTTTGATGCCAGATTTCTTGACTGGTCTGAAGAAGCTAAATGAAATGCACCTCTTAAAATCTCTCCATTCTTTCTTCATCAGCATCTGCTATTTTCAGTAAAGCTTCTTGTACATCTGATGTTCCATGCAGTACAATAGATATGTTGATAAGCCTCTCTGGATGTGATTCAGGGTCAAATGGGTTTTCATATTGTTGATGACAGGGTTGGTAAGAATTGTAACAAGGTCTGCATCCTCTTCCAATGCAGAGACAAGGACTTTGTCTTCACTGCTTCTTGTTTGGCCACTTCTTTTTCTCATAGCTTTTGCATATTTGTAATATGAAGCTGTACAGTGTCATCTCTAACTCTAATATTGACCTCTGCATAAGTGTCACTGAATTGAAAAGCTAGTTTCTAAAATATTTCAAAGACTAGTACTGAATGCATTGGTAATTACTAATTAAAACCTTCTGCAGACTAGATGCTACATTGCATGTACAAAAACATACAAATGGAGAAATAATACAGTGGGAATTCACCTACATTTAAATATATCCACTATGCAGTACAAACTATTGGCATGCATTCGACTGCTACCGGTGCACAACCTTTAGTATGAGACTGATCTAGTCAGTACATTTCAATTGAAAATATAGAACAGTACCATCACTTGTGAGATACTTTGACAGTTAAGAATATGTGATATAAAAACATTTCATTTTAGTTTATTGCAAAATGTAGATACTTGCCATTTTGTCACATGCTAAATACATGTTGTTTTTAACTCTGACCAATAACCACCACATTAAAGTGTTGAAATTGACTTGAATATAAAAACCGTAGTCATAGTCATGCTGCAGTATTATTAGAACTGTACAAAATATGACACTTTCCAATTTGGGGTACCAGTGTTTCCCCTGACTTACAGGCTTATGGCTACTTGACAGTTCCATGTCACACTTCATCTAAATGTACATAAAATAAGCTTTCAAATGATGTTTGAGGTGTGTATAGGTTGGGTACATTAAATGACAAAAATGTTGGAGAATTGCCCCGTGTTAGGGCTGGTCTTCGCTAGGTGGGAGATCGGCTGTAGACATGCAAATTCAGCTACGTTAATAACTTAGCTCTATTCGGCGTATGTACAGCCGACTTACCTGCCATCCTCATGGCGGCGGTGGGCGGCGACGCACTCCCCTGTCGACTCCAGCTTGCGCCTTTTGGCGAGCTGGAGTTCTGGAGTCGACAGGGGCGCCGCTGGCGATTGATTTATCGTGTCTTGACAAAAGATAGATCCTTCCCCACTTTAGTGAAGACAAGCCCTAGAAGAGCATTTCCATATTTCTGGCTGTGGCATAGACCAGGTTCTGTGGTTCCATGACAAGGGGTAAAGCCAGTACCACAGTGGCTACCTACTGATGGCTGAAATTGGGGGAAATCCACAATGTAAACAAGACCTAAATCAACATTAATTTAGATGGGTTCCCTCCCTATCCATGATGTGTACACTATGCTGAGAACTCTAGGACACAGCTGCACCACAGCTATGTAGGAGAAGTAGTAGAAAGCTGTGATGAATGGATTCTGCATGCTAACTGGTCACCCACTCCACAGGGCGGAAAGCCTCGCTCTTCCTCTTGCAATGATAGAGTGATGAATAGGAGGGTCCCCAAGTGCAGATTTTCTGTCCTTTTGTCTGAATAACCTGAACAGGCAATTTTGTGGCCCCCAAGGAATAACTTATAACTCATTTAGTTCGCAGATCTATTTAAATAGAAGGTGCTCACATGAATGTAGATATTTAATGGGCAGTGGAATTGTCCCTGATTCATAATGAGTGCCAGTGTTTGCAGTTATCAGTTAGTATGTTTCCTCTAAGTCACGGGTGACCAACCTGGGCCTCTGGAGCCACGCGTGGCTCTTCAGAGGTTAATATGCAGCTCCTTGTATAGGCACCGACTCTGTGGCTGGAGCTACAGGTGCCACTGTGCCGGGGGAGGTGGGAGTGGTTCAGGGGTTCATTGCTCAACCATTGGCTCTGCCACAGGCCCTGCTCCCCTCTCCCCCTTCCCAGCCCCTCCCCTGAGCCTGCAGTACCCTGACTCCTCCCTGCCCCCCAGCCTCCTGCACATCATGAAACAGCTGATCAGGAGGTGCGGGGGAGGGAGGGTGAGGTGCTGGTCGGCGGGGCTGCCAGTGGGTGGGAGGTGCTAGAAGCAGAGTTGGGAGCTCGTGGGGTGCTGCTGACACATTACTGTGGCTCTTTGGCAATGTACATTGATAGATTCTGGCTCCTTCTCAGGGTCCAGTTGGCCATCCCGCTCTAAGTCTTTCAAAAATCTGTGATATTTTTATTTTTTTCAAGATGCAAAAAGTCAAGAGTGACACTCATTTAGAACAGAGTCCTCCTCTCCTCTCCTGCCTTCTCCCCCACTCCAACAGAATGAGTAGTTCAATCATTTGCTAAACCCAGAGGACCAAATTCTGTCCTGACTTATGTTGTATTATTAAAGCCTGTGACAGTCAATAGCATTTAACTCCAAACAAGGGGGACTGCAACTAGAACAAGCCCAAGGAGAAAAACTGCTGCTGAAGTTTCCGGCACGACATCAGACTTGGAGTCGGTAAGGAATGTTTCAGCTGTTTTTCACCAGAGCTTCTCCCTTGGCTTCCAAGGCCGTTGCTAAGGTCACACTGTCAAGTTATCGCAAAAATTCTTTTGTGCTCTGGGGTTTTCTAGGATGTTTAAATCTGATTAGCGAAAAGAAAAACCCACGGGGGGAAATATTCTAACTTCTACGTGTACTTCTGCTGCTCGTAGTCTAACAACGGCATAGGCATGAGGTCTCTTTTGGCAGCAACAAAATGCCCTTTTACTCTTATATTTTCAGAAAAGAACAGACTCCCTTAGCCACATACACAATTCTAGGAAAAAATATCAACCTCTCATTTTTTTCCTAGTAGTTAACTGTGTGACTGTACTTGTTTTACTTGCTATCCTTTATATATCTAAAAGGTTTTCTATAGGGAAGGAGTGTAGGATTTCTCATCGTTATTTTTTATATCTCCACGTGTTTTGTGAAATGCTGGTGGAAATTCATTTTAATATGAATTGATTCCTATTTGACGTAAGGCTTTAAATGCAAAAATTTATGTAAATTAACTTCTAAAACCCAAGCTTTGATTCAAAGGTATTTACAGTTCCAGGGCATGTTCAAATATAGATGAAACACCAGGGCACGCGTGTGATGATGTGCTGAGGATTTACACACAAACTGGGCATTCTTGTTTACACATGTACGTTGATTTGAAACAGAGTGAGAAGAATACAGCAGCCATATTATTGCACGCAGAGCAGGTGAGGGGATGAGTTTGTTAGACCACTACCCAAAAGACTGATGCATCCACTGTGCACAGGCAGGAAAAACATTTGAAGGGGTGAAAATGACAGATCTCCATCACTGCCTTTACTAGTTCCAAGAACTGTGTTTGGACATTCCTGTATATACCTTTTGATGTTTCCTTGGACTGTTTGATGTTGAATTCAGGGCCCTGTCCCAGGTGAAAGTTTGCTTGGTTCACTCGATGACTTGGACCAGATTAACTGTTTAAGTGTCAACCGTACACAAGGTACAAAATGATGAATCCCTACCCTGAAAAGCTTCAATTCTAAAAGTCAAAGAGTAGGCAGGCTGCCTTGAAAAGCCCAGAGGAGGGAATAACTAGGATTTTGAAACTGCTGTTATTAACTATTTATTTGTCATCTTATTGGCATCACAGGAGAAATGAGTCTTTTGGAGGAGAGGGGAGTGGCTTTGGGGTGCTGTAACTGGGAGTCCACACTTTGCATGGAGGGCACCTGGGAAAAAGGTATAAAAAGACTGTTCTCGTGTAGCGCAGTGAGACTCACCGGCGCAGCTCCTCCTGTTGGTTGTCTGGGAATTAGCTCGCTTCCAGCTCAGAGCGCCCTCTGCAGGCTTGTGTCTCACCTGCCTATGGCCCTGTGTCCCTCCTGGACCCCGGTGCCTCTTTGCCTTGGGATTCTGTCCCAGCAATCCCCACACACTCTGGGTCTCCCCTCCCAGGGGAACCCCGAACCCTCTAAACCCACCTTGCCTCAGTGGCTACTGCCAGTCATCATCTAGTCGCCGCCCCCCGTTGTCACTGAGGCAAACTGCAGTCTGTAATGGCCACTCATCATTGGCAAGGGGATAGGACCAGCTGCCTCTGCTTATTCCTGGGATCCCCTCTGCAGTTCACACCTCTTTTGGACCTTAAACAAGACCTGCAGCCTGGGGTTTACTCAGGCTGGAAGTCAGGGCCAGCGCCAGAAATTTTGGGGCCCCCTACTCTGAGCGTTTGGGGGCCCCCTACACTGAGCATTTGTGCCCCCTTTCCCCCCACCAAGGGCTGGCCCGGCTCTTGCAGGTGGGCGGGGGAAGCGCTGCAGCCGGGGGTGCCTCGGGGCGGCTCCTGGGGCGCGGGACGAGCAGCGGCTGAAGGGCTCGGGAGGCAGCCGGCCGCGGCGCCGGACACAGCCAGGGAAGTGCGGTGCGGTGCGGTGCCCAGGGGGGACGACTACGAGTAGAGCTGTGTACCGGTCCCCGGACTTCAGGGGGGCCCCCCTGAAGTCCGGGGCCCGGTACAGCTCTACCCGTTGTATCCCCCTGTCGCCAGCCCTGCTGGAAGTACCCAGCTCCCTTTGCCCCTCCCCATTACTGCTTCAGATACCCAGCTCACATACAGCTAGCCCTTCCCATGCCAGGGCTAGAGGGAGACTCTGCCAGTTCCTGGCCCACAGCCCTCTTATAAGGGCCAGCTGGGCCCTGATTGAGCTGGCCACAGCTGTGGCTGCTTCCCCAATCAGCCTAGGTTTGCTGCTTTCACTCCTTTTCCCCAGCACAGCCATCTCCAGGGCTGCTTTTACTATGGCTCCCCAAGGCAGCCCTCCCCCAGGGCTGTTTTAACCCCTTCAGAGCCAGAGCGGGGTGAGCACCAGGCATTGATGCTGGCATTAGTGTTGGAGAACTGGGGGGACACTGAGATAAGAGACCAGGTCCATGACACAGGCTGGAGTGGCAAAGTCCATAATGCTATAAACATTACCCAAAATATCTGGGAGCATAGGGGCAAGTGCTGGGTTCTATCCCTGTTTAAAGGCGCCTCCACGGAATTATCTCATGAACCATGAGCTGCTTGGTATTCTTTGGATGTTTCTCATATATTGGCAGGTTTAACTTGATCATAAGAACGTAAAAACGGCCGTACTGGGTCAGACCAAAAGTCCATCTAGCCCTGTATCCAGTCTACTGACAGTGGCCAATGCCAGGTGCCCCGGAGTGAGTGAACCTAACAGGTAGTGATTAAGTGAGCTCTCTCCTGCCATTCATCACCTCCCGCTGACAAACAGAGGCTAGGGACACCATTCCTTACCCATCCTGGCTAATAGCCATTAATGGACTTAACCTCCATGAATTTATCCAGTTCTCTTTTAAACCCTGTTATAGTCCTAGCCTTCACAACCTCCTTGAGCAAGGAGTTCCACAGGTTGACTGTGTGCTGTGTGAAGAAGAACTTCCTTTTATTTGTTTTAAACCTGCTGCCCACTAATTTCATTTGGTGGCCCCAAGTTCTTATGGGAACAAGTAAATAACTTTTCCTTATTCACTTTCTCCACACCACTCATGATTTTATAGACCTCTAGCATATCCCCCCTTAGTCTCCTCTTTGCCAAACTGAAAAGTCCTAGCCTCTTTAATCTCTCCTCACATGGGACCTGTTCCAAACCCCCTAATCATTTTGGTTGCCCTTATCTGAACCTTTTCTAATGCCAGTATATCCTTTTTGAGATAAGGAGACCACATCTGTCGGCAGTTGTCAAAAATGTGGGCGAATCATGGATTTATATAAGGGCAATAAGATATTCTCTGTGTTATTCTCTATCATTTATTTTCTTTATTAGTATTATTGTAACACATAGGGTATGCCTATGCTGCAATTAAGCACCCACTTAATGGGCTTCCAGGGCTCAAGCTAAGGGTGTGGACACATGGGCTCAGGCTGGAGCCTGGATTCCAAGACCCCATGAGAGGGGAGGGTACCAGAGCTTGGGCTCCAGGGAGACCCCAACATCTACCCCATATTTAAGCAACCCCTGAGCCTGAGCCCCAGTCAGCCGGCGCAGGGTAGCTACAGGTTTTTAATTGCAGTATAGACATAGCTATAGAGGTCCCAGTCAGGGATTAAAGTCCATTGTGCTTCTTTTGGGAGACTCACCAAGCTCTGAGACTGACTGAAATGTGCCTGGGCATGTAAAGGTCAATGTGTGGTAGTGTGCTGGTCCACTCATTCTAGGAAACCTTGCAGGGCTGCTTGATTCCTGGAATGGCTTTTGTGACTCATACTGAAGACAGCCAGAAGCCTTCTGATCCAGCTGGCAAGAGGAACCTCTCCACAGAGCGTGGAGTGTCAAGTGGCAACTTCACAGCAGTGACGGGCTGCCATTGGGATAAAGAGCAGCTTCCTCACTGAAATCAGAGTTGCTGTAGACACGTGGTGAGACTCACAGAAGAAGTGGTGGTGGTGGGAACCAGCGTCCAGTACCAAATGGGTACGTACAACAGGAGCCGTCTTCTGGATTTTGCAGCTAGTTCTGGAAATAAAACACCACACCCGGGTAAGAGAGGGTTATGTTTGATATGCAGTGCCTGGAAACAAGAGGCAAATCCCAATTCGTGTCCAGCTGTTTAAGGATTACCACCCAACATGGTATTAGCATTCTGCCCTCAGGGAGCTCCTCTTATGAAGAGTTATTGATTGCTGATCTCCGCATTTTTCAGGCCTCAGCTCATAGTTGAGAATCTACCCAAAGCTTTTCTGATTTCAAAGTAAAATATTTTTCATTTTTGCTTCCCCTCCCCCCCCCCATGACAGGCACACAAGTGACTCCTCAGCCTGTACTCCCTTGTGGGTAGGGGTGGGGTGATGAGCCTTCTGTATTTTCTGGGGCCTTGCCCTCTAGCCAGCGCACTATGCAGTCCGCTTCTGGAGTAGCCCAACTCCAGCTGTACCTGGTCAGGCCCTAGCTGGCCTCTTTAAAGTCCCTTCGCCTAGCTGCCCCTTGGATAGCAGTAAAGTCCTTCTAAACCAGAGACTCTCACACTTTTTCTGTAAAGCTGCAGATCCCCAGGGTTCTCCCTGATCCCTCAGTAAAACTCCAAAGCTCCAAGCAAACTAAACTACCAAGTTATCTCTAACCTGGTCCTTGCCTCTTATTTATTTCTGCCTCTGGATACTTCCACTGCATGCATCTGATGAAGTCGGTATTAGCCCACGAAAGCTTATGCTTCAGTACTTGTTAGTCTTTAAGTTGCCACAGGACTCTTTGTCACTTAAACTACCAAAACATCTTTCACCTCTCTCTAGCCTTTCATCCTCTTGGGCTCAGTCAACTCTCATCCCGGTTCAGAAGACTCTCCCAGTCCCCCTTCCTGGAGCTGGTTTTTCCTTAAACGGGAGCCCTCCCAACTCTCATTCTCAGAGTTTGGTTGGTAGGTAGCCAGCTGCCCACTTAGCTGGCCCGTTTCCCAATGAATCCTAAATGAGAAAGGATGGTCAGAGCTGACCATCCTCCTCCTGCTACTGTATACTCCACTGTGAAGAAGGAGGCATCATTATACTGGTCCCCTGTCCCAGCACATCCCCAGTTGGTTGAGTAAGAAGAGAGCCTTGCCCCATCCTCTCTGCAAGACTCTTGGTCTCGGGCCTTTTAAGATACATTTACAGGATTTTCTCCCAAGCCCCACTTAATCCTAGGACCGCGTCTCTCTGTCAGTAACTTGTAGGACATTTTATATATATACTACACTTTTCAAACTTTACGGGGCAAGCCATGTGACAGGGTGGGCTCACCACTAGGCACCACTGCTCTTAAAGGAAGACTATGCTGTCACATTCCCTGTTGCTCAGAATCTAAATTCTGACATGCATCATCTTTTTAAAGCTTTGTATGCTGAGAACTGGATATCTATGGACAAATATTTTTAATACAAGTGATTTTATTGAATTTGTAAGAAGTTATAATGCCAATTACATAAGGTGATTCAACCTATTTTTCATGCCCTGATGGGTCAACCATTCAAGACCAATTAATTAACTGAATGTCATATTTCATTCTATTGAGCAAGGTCATTTAGTCATCCGCTCAGCTCAGAGCATCAGAGCTGGTTATCTGCCATTTGAAGAGTAAATCTGCATCTTTTGTGGAGACAAAGGTTTTCAGATTGTCACAAGTGTTCATACCCAAGGTAAAACAGATCATTCGCCATTCTCAGGAAATCATCTAACTTTCTTTTTGGGCTAATCTGAAAACACTTTATGGAAATTTTATGGCACAAATTCAATATGTAGAGCAGTGGTTTTCAAACTTTTTTTCTGGGCACCCAGTTGAAGAAAAGTGTGGGGATGTTTACTTTCCCCCCCGCGTCGCTGTCTATTTAGATTGCAAGTTCATCAGGGCAGGCACTATCTCTTAGGGCTGGTCTTCACTAGTGCTGCCGGAGATCGATCTTCTGGTGATCGATTTATCGCGTCTCGCTAAGACGCGATAAATCGATCGCCTGGAGCTCCACCGTCGACTCTGGAACTCCAGCTCGCCGGGAGGCGCAAGCTGGAGTCGACGGGGGAGCGCGCCGCCGACTGCCGCCGCCGTGGGGACGAGCGGTAAGTTGGCGGCAGATACACAAACTTCAGCTACGTAGCTGAAGTTGCGTATCTGCCGTCGATTTCCCCTCCCCCCCAGTGAGGACAAGCCCTAAGTCTGTGTTTTGCGCCTAACATAAAGGAGCCCTGATTTTGGTTACGATCTCTAGATGCTACTGTAATACAAATAAGTATGGACAAAATACTCTAAAACATGGATACTGTCAGCATAAGCTATAATTTAAGAGAAATGCAACTGTATATTGTCTATATAACATTAATTTCTTCACAAATCTATACTGTGCATGCGTGTGTGCACTGTACCAGTGCAAAACATGGGCCAAGAGTGCCAAATGTAATTCACAGACTGCAGTTCTGTGCTAGAATTTAAAGCTTCTGGAAAGAAATTTGCTTGAATTCCAAAGTTTTTCTCTTAGGAACAAAGTTCACAAAAATAAAACTATTTGGATATAAATAACTCTTTCTATGTACAGAGAATAATGGTCCACAGAGATGACATTTCTGCATGGAATGTGGAATAATTTAATAAAAGGCTCTCTTCCATAGGAACAAGTTACCTACCACTTCTCCCAAGGAAAAGACATGCCTGAGGTCAAGTGGATTTATGTGCTGGAATTTTTCAAATTCAGCAGAAAATAGATTATTTTACTCCTTACCCCATAGCAGCTGATTTTGAACTGTGATATTAAATATACTTTTAAATATGCTACAGATTTATATCTGTAAATGTAATTTCATGATAGATCTATGCAGTGTTGTAGTCAAGATGGTCCCAGAATATTAGAGAGGCAAATTGGATGAGACAATATATTTTAATAGACAAACTTCTGTTGTTGAGAAAGACAAGCTTTCGAGCTACACAGACCTCTTCTACAGGTCTGGGAAAGGTAATAAGTGTCACAAAAAAAGTAGTTAGCATATATTCTAAGGGACTATTTGAATGAATATGTGCTAACTATTTATGCTAAGCTAGCTGTTTGGTCTTGTATTTAGTTCTGACAATCTTACTATTTTTCCCACACGTGAGGAGGAGCTCTGTGTAGCTTGAAAGCTATACTCTCTCACCAATAGAAGTTGGTCCAAGAAGATATAGTGTCTCACCCAACTTGTCTCCAATCATGTGATCTTCTTTGCCACTGGTTGAATAAATAAAATTATAGATATAAAAAATACCAAATAAAACGTGGTGTTGGACTTGCATGGATGGCATTCAAAAGGAGTTGTGCTCCTTTGTTAAGCAGGATTGAAATACTCTAGTCTATGGGTACGTCTTCACTACCCGCCGAATCGGCGGGTAGCCATCGATCTTCTGGCGATCGATTTCTCATGTCTTATGAAGACGCGAGAAATCGATCACTCGCGGCGCCCCCGTCGACTCTGGAACTACAGCTTGCCGGGAGGCGCAAGCTGGAGTCGACAGGGGAGCACGCCACCGACTGCCGCCGCCATGAGGACAGACGGTAAGTTGGCTGCAGATACGCAAACTTCAGCTATGTGATTCACGTAGCTGAAGTTGCGTATCTGCAGTCGATCCCCCTCCCTAGTGGAGACCAGCCCAATGAGAACTTGTTTATCTCCAGGTGTATGTATAGCACGGAGGTGGGCAAACTACGGCCCGAGGGCCACATCTGGCCCATGGACTCGTCCAGCCCGGCCCCCTGAGCTGCCGGCTGGGGAAGCTGCTGCTGGCCCCGCTCCATCTTCCTCCCCCCCCACCCCGCCCGGAGCCTCAGCGCACCAAGCGGGCAGTGCTCTGGGGGCACGGGGCAGTGTGTCTGGCTCCATGTAGCTGCCCGACATGCTGCTGAATGGTGTGGGGAGTCCCAGGGGGCAGTCTGGGAGCAGACAGGGCATGGGGGGGGGTGGACAGGAGTCAGAGCAGGGGAGGCTAGGTAGGGGGGTCTCAGGAAGGGGTGGTCAGGGGACAAGGAGCAGAGGGGCTTAAATAGGGGGTGGGGTCCTGGGGGGGGGGGTGATTAGAGGTGGACCAAAAAGTTTGCCCACCCCTGGTGTAGCAGCATTAAATTAAAAGGCTAGACTGGGCCTTGGGCACAGCCCAGGTTAAGGGAAGATGTAGAGTTGCACCATCTCCAGTGTTAATTCATTCTATAGTCAATTGCTTGACCATGCTTTAGTTTGTTATGAAATACACTCAAGAGACCAAATAGGCCAGGGGTGGGCAAACTTTCTGGTCTGAGGGCCACATTGGGGTTGTGAAACTTTATGGAGGGCTGGGTAGGGAAGGCTGTGCCTCCCCAGACAGCCTGGGCCCTACCCCTTCCCACTTTCCACCCCCCTCAGAATCCCTGACCCATCCAATCCCCGCTGCTCCTTTTTCCCTGGACACCCCCCCCCCGAACCCGCCAGTCCTAACCACCACCCTTGGACTCCACCCTATCCAACCCCCCTGCTGCCTGTCCCCTGACTGTCCCCCTCCCGACCCCTATCCACACTCCTACCCTCTGACACGTCTATCCAACCACCCCTGTTCCCAGTTTCCTCGCTCCCTGCCCCCTGACTTCCCCCTGGAATACCCTGTCTCTTATCCAACCCCCTCTCCCCCACTCCCCACCCCCTTACCATGCTGCTCAGAGCTTCAGGAGTTTACAGCCACACAGCGGCGCTGCCTGGCAGGAGCAGCGGGCCAGAGCCCTGGTGGCATGGCAAGCTGAGGCTACGGGATAAGGGGAACAGCAGGGGAGAGGCCGGGGGCTAGCATCCCCAGCTGGGAGCTCAGGGGCTGGCCAGAACAGTCCCATGGGCCGGATGTGGCCCGCGGGGCATAGTTTGCCCACGTCTGAAATAGGCACTATCAGTCAGGTTTATTAATACGGTACAATACAAATGTTCTGTACAATACCTGTCTCCGACGAGCAGTGCCATGCAGTGATCTTACCTTCACTTTATGCAGAATGCATGCTTCCCAAGTTACACATTTCAGCTGGTATTATTTAAGATGATTTCACAAGTTACGCCTCTATACATGTCACTAAAATCCAACCCATCAGTTTCTTGCAGTTCCCTAATTTGTTGTTTTGTTCCTTCCTTATCTTCGTTTTGGACACTAGCATTCCAGGTGCTGGTCTGTGAAGGTCCCTCCTTAGTTTGTACTAAGATGTGGAATGACCGTATCTTGATTTTGGACATGTTTCCTAGCTGCTAATGCTTACTTCAGCAAATACAAGGCTTTATACTTAACATAAGCGAACAAGATTATGGTATAGGCCAGTTTTGGCTGTATCACTGCTACAATATTTGTGCTTAATGTTATTGGTGCTTAATGCATACCAATAAATAATACCTATGGATACACACACACATATATATGGGGAGGATAATGCATATTATTAATATGATATATATTTGTATGCTAGCTAGCATATAATACTCAGCACCAAGGAGCCCCATTCTCCCTGAACTCTCTGGCAACTCAAAGGGAGCATCTTCCAGATGGGGTCCAGCTGCTATCCCATAACTCATTTTGGGGGCTGGAGGAAGGTGGGGCCTCTGTGGGCTCTCAGGAGTGTAGCAAGGAAGCCATCTTTATACTTCCCTGAGCATAGGGACTGCCTGGGAAAGGGCTGGGCAGAATCTGGACCTTAGAAATGAAGAGCCCAATGCTACAGCCTTCTCTTGGGCATAGGGTGACCAGACTGCAAGCGTGAAAAATTGGGTGGGGGGGGTTATAGGATCCTATATAAGAAGAAGACCCCAAAAATCGGGACTGTCCCTATGAAATTGGGACATCTGGTCACCCTACTTGGGCAAAACTCCTTGAAGTCAATGAGAGTTTTGCCTGTGGCAGAACTACAGGAATGGATCTCAATGGTGGAAAAGGCCCATCAGGAGGAAGGATTAGATCAATGCAGGATTGTTCCCTACATGCACATATTTCATGGAAATCACATTAGTTTTAATTCAAAAAATGAAGCTTCCAGACCACGTGTCTCCATGTACCATATGAATAATTAGAGCTTTGCCAGCCTGCCCTAAAATGTCTATTATTCAGAATGGGGGCAGTGGCTGCCCTATCTCATCTGCAGGAATGGTGATGAGGGAATAATTGTAATAGTAGGAAACAAAGGTACTTATTATTGCAGAGATGACCAAACATGCTGAGAATGAATTGAGCTCTGCTCATTCCTTCCCCACCTGGGCTCCCAGGGCTGACGAGGTTTAATTTATTTTTGTTGGTTTGCATTTGTAATAAAGATCTGGATTAATTTCATGTGGATGGTGATCATTAAAGGACAGCTGCTCTTTTCCACTTCCCTTTAGCCGATAAATGTGTCTTTGTTGTTGTTGTTTTAAAAAAATTCATTCCTTTCCCCCCTTTGGTTTTATATTTGTCAGTTTTTCTAATTAAAAAACAAATCAAGTGAATAGATTTTATTTTTGAAAAGAAAAAGAAAAACCCTCACCCCCGCTGCCCTTAGTCACTGTCGTTTTACTGTCGAGATGGTTTGCTTTTAAGAAAACCTGGCATTGGAGCTTCTCCTTGGCTTTTGAGATGAGCCAAATGCATAATTTGCTCGCAGTCTCTGTGCGCTACTTTTGAATTCTGCTGCTGCTCTTCCATTTGCAAGAGAATAGAGGGGAGGATGTACAGTGTCTATTTCTTTATTCTATTTGTGAAACAGAATGAAGGGGTGTTGGTTTGATTAACTGTGGGCCACTGAAAGGACAGAAAAAAAGGCAAAATGTAAATGAACCCTCTTCCCAAATAGGTTTTGCTGCCGATGGTAGTATATAATGGGCCGTGACGCTGAAACAACAAAATCTGGTGAAAATTGGTATAACTTAAAGCTAAAATTTCAGCAGTGGACTCCGAAAATGTGCCCATTTGGGTGGACAGCTCTCACATTTACCTGTGCCAATGGGCAGCTGTGCACACACATTAGGTACAGTTTTTTAGACAGGCAATCATTTACCTGTCTGACACAGAGTTGCACTAGTTTACTTGTTAAATGGTGAGGTATATGCATGCAAAAGAGCATCTGCACAATTTAGTAGACATGCTTTTGAAAGCTAAGATGCTGAGACGTATCCTAGCCACATAGCTCTAAGGTTAAAATCTCCTGCCTTTTACTTATCTTAACTGCAAACCCCTGCAGCTGTGAGGCTCTGGTATAAATAGCTAGCCCAGCAGTTTATTAGTAGCACAATCCATTACTTACTGAAGGGTTTGAGTTAGGGAAGGATCCCCCAGGATCAAAGGCAGGGATGCGGAGCACAGCAGGGACATCTGGCTCAACCTCTGGAATGGGGAAGAAGCATCACACCTCACCCTGCTGTAACCCACGGCTGGCAGGATGGTCATCATATAACAAGGCTCTTGTGATGGACAGTAATGAAGAAGGGGAAATTGGTGAAATCCTCAGGGTTCTAGGAGGGATGGTCAGGATCCTGAGAAAAGAAAATTAAACAACCTGGTTTAAACTGTCCCAGTCGAGGAAATCAAGAGTTAGGTGTTGTTGAGGTCTTTGAATAGTAGGTGGTTTTCAGATGTTATATTCAGTTCCCTGAAATGCAAACAGAGCAGGTGAGTTTCAGCTTTAACTCGGGGTTTCTTAGATGATGTTGGCTTAACTCTCTCAGGAGTAAATGGTCACACCGCTGGTCACATCTTTCACTGAATTCAGCGGGAGCCATGCAGCATCTACCTGCAGGTGGAGAAATTATTCTTCCTTTTCCCCTCCGCAAACTCAACAGCATTTTCAGTATCCTTTGTTAAAATGGAGAGCCTGACCCTGCTTCCATTGAAGTCAATGGCAAAAATCCTATTGACTTCTGTGGGTGTAGCTCAAACCTTAACTAACTATTATATAGTATTAACAACAATGTAGTGAAAAATAGCATGGAGTCTGCAGAATGGATGCTAAAATCCATCTCAGACATCAGAGATGGCTGTGTTCGTTGTTGAGTGAATGTAAAGCATTTTAGAATTTTTAGAATGACCATTAAGGATACATTACTGTCAATAATAACAATCCTAATAAACATGGCTCCCTTTATATGCAAATGTCAAAGCACCTTACACCCCCGTTTTACAGATCTGGAACCGGAACAGCCGAGGCCTGACTTCCACAAGTGCTGCCCATCACAGCTCTGACGGAAAGCTCTAGAGATGGTCATCCCAGAACAGAAACCCTCAAACTAGAGGCCACTTTTGAACATGTCATCTCCAGATTTACAAAGGAAGAAGAGGGCAGAGTGGAGACTAATACCCAGGTCTTATGGCAGTCACCTCTGTGCGGAAAGCCCATATGAGGCCTAGCTGAGGCAGAGGTGGTGCACTGAGGCCTGTAAGAGTTTATGAAGTACCAATGTTTCATCTGGTCAGCCCTAGCTCATGAACACAGTGGGGATGTGGTGAATATTCTATGTGTACATGATGCACACACAAACAGTACTGTTTATCTATCAGCTGTTTGTGTGAGCAATTAAAAGAAACACAGAATCCCCAATAGCTAAAATGGACAGGTACTTGTTGCTAAGATTTGCCACAGTCATGCATTTTAGCATTAAGGTCTTGCTGAAGCAATACTAAAATAAATGTTTCATAGAGTTTAAGGCTATTATTAATTGTTACTTGCTAAAGCCATGATCCTGTAATGAGTCCCGTACTTGTGTGAAGCCGATTGACATGCTAGTGCTCATTGCAGGATCAGGTTTTGCATTTCTAAAATAATTATTCACATTCTCATTTATGATTCAATTAATTTAATATTAGGCTAAACAGCAACAATAACCATTAATGTTTTTATTAAACACCTGTATACATTAATTCTGTCCAAAGCCAATTAAAAAAAATATTAGTTACCGTACATTTAAAAAAAACAACCCAACCCTTCTGTCTCTAAGTTGCAGACTGGAACAAATGGTCACAGGCCCTTAAAAAAGACAGAGTAGTGGCTTGGTGGAAATGCAGGCTTGACATTTGCTTTAGTGACACTATCAGGAGCTTGAGGAATATTATATATGTAATATATATATAAATCCTGGTTTGTTAGTGGCTTTCTTCCAGTTATTACTCAGCCAAACTAGGGCAGTGGCTCTCTTATTTCACACTTCTTTTTTTTTTAAACTGGGCTGTGAACCTAGAATGTGTTAGATCAATGCAGACACCATGAAAAATAACCAGGACATGCCTTTGTGGCTTTTGATGTAGCTGTGGCTCTCTCTGAAACTAACAGATGCAAAAGCTAACTGCCAGATATCTAGCATGTGTGCCAACACTAACAAACCTGCCAGATGCCTGGCAGCTGGTCTTGCCCCAACTCCAGTGGCTCGCTTGTATATAAAATGACTTGGGAACAAAAATGTGTTTCTTTGAGCTATCTCATGAAAAATTCTTCCCATAAACAGAGAAATAAATCATTTAGTAAGGTGAATAACCTATTGATTTCAGGGGAGGAGGAAGGAGGAAGACTCCTGAAATTTTGTGGATATTGATATATTTGTCAAACAAAGATTCATTTTGGGGGGCATTATCATTAGCGACAGGAATTAGTTTAATGTTCACAATGTAAAAGGTCATTCTGCCCCCACACAGCAAGAGTTGTTATCAGTAAGCCAGGAGTTACAACTGAGTCGATTGGGGCTTTTTTGCCTCTTTGCATTTTTTTATAAACAAAACATTTGCTGTTGCAGTCTGAAACGCTGAAAGGAAATCAATGTTTTTCCACCTAATGTGGTTTTTATCTGAGCAGTATAAACAGTTCAGACAGGATATTGGTGCTAAATTTATTAATGTCTTCTGCAGTTTTGACATTCTGAGAAAAGTTAACCGATACAGCCTGGAAAAGACTCCAAAATGTTGCTCCATTTTTTCCCCTTTACTTCCTGTTTAGAGTTCAGTTAGACGTTTGACAGCTGAATTGCAATGGAACATACCATCCAATTAAAAACAACTGTGGCAAACGTAAACCAAAGGAATCCTGATGTTTGGAGATTAGAGTAAAAAATTATCGTATAGCAAAGTATATAAGACTATCTTGGAAGAAAGGGGGGGAAAATCTACCAGTATGTCAACACGATGATGACACAGTAACAGCTTCATGTGCAACTTCTTCTGAACGCTTTTGAGGAAATATTATTTCTTCTCTGTCTTCAAAGAGTGATGAAAATGGACTTGTTGCTTCATTTGGTCAATGCCCTAATTTCACCTCAAGGTACTTTAAGGTCAGCCTTGGCTTAGTTCATGAGTGAAACGATTTGATGGTCTCAAAACTATGTCCCAAGCAAGCATCTCTGCACATCCCAAAACCACCATGTAGTATCGGTCAGAGTTTGACTTGTTTAGCATATTATGCCCAGGAGAGGCTCAGGCCTGGTAAATAGCAGGGTGTTTACAGCTGACACCAGAAGTGTATTGGGGAAGATAGCACAGAACCTGCCCTCACTCTGTCTTGAAGCCCATTGTATTAATCACTTCCTTTCATGAACTCTAACATTCTCTCTGGCTGTCTCTCTTTCTCTGACCAGAATCGTCAGCTCCTCTTGCCTCATGAAATGTATTGCAATCTAAGTATGTTCTTTATTTACAAAATCACCTGAAGGATGTACAACCTAGCTACGGATGGTGTTTTCCAAATCTAGGCCTCAGTCCTCCGAGGTCCCTGAACAGTGCCACAGGCACCCTGTGAGGATGCAAGGCTCTGCTCACAACAATCCACGTGCAGGGTTGGGGTCTTACCCTGGAAGTTAAGGAATGTTCTAAAGTCAGGGATGCAAATAATGGCAGCCAATACTATTATTCCTGATAGTGCTGTATAGGTTCGGTGTAACTTGGGAGTAACTTCACTGACTTCAAAACAGTTACAGCGGTGTGACACCAGCATCAGAGGAAAACAAGTCACCGTTTTTACGTCTAGTCATTGCAGCTTTAGGCTGGCACTATTCCATTTATTCTGCTTAAACTTTTCAAAGCCTCTTGGCTTCTTGCCATTTTGCATTTAGCCAGACTGAACATTGCAAACTATACCAGGTCATCTTGCACTTCTGATGACTCCTCTTACTTTAGGGGGCATTAATGGGGGTGTTTCAGATTCTCCCAAATGAACGTAGCAGTATTACCCAAGTTAGGGCAACTAGCATATTATTTTCTCTCCGTTACTACTCGAACTGGCATAAAGAGGAGATTTTAGCTGCTCTCTACAAGGAATATTCTACCTATTAAAACCAAGTTTTCATCACTCAGGGCATGCGCTTTAACCTAAGTTACCAGATACACTCAAAATGAAAGAGCCCATTCAGGGCTGTGTCCCTGAAAAGTTATGGCAATGTATGTTTCCCAGGACCTTGTTTACTGGTGAATTCCATCTTCCCAGACTTGTGTGAGTTTCAAGGACATGACATTCTGAAAAGGGATGAAAAGAATCACTTGTTTGACCAACCTGTTAAGGACTGTTTAGCGAGATCAGTTTGAGGGATTTTTTTTTTTTGCATGTTGAGTGAAGCGTCTGTACTGCTTGTTGCTTACCCCTAAAGTTTAACATTTGGTGCTCAACTTTTGACTAAATGCTGCCCTGATTCATGCTCTTTGTGCCTCATTAACTTCAGCAAAGTTAGCACAAGGTGCACATTAGGGCAGGATTTTGTCTAACTCCCTGTGCTTGCCACCATTTTATTGTATTAATTATTTTAACGTGGAAACCAGCTTTCTGTCACCTACTTCTGCAGTCCTCTTCCCCAGTGCACTGCCTTTTCTGAGTACCTGCAGGAAGTCTTAAAATTAGAGGGATCTGCTTAGATAAAATACAAAGCAACCCCAAATTCACCTGGAATTCTAAATTGAACCTTTTTTTTGAGGTTCAGAAGAGTTTGCTCAACTTTTCTCTCTCATTATTGTTAATTGTCTGTAGCCTGCCCTTCCTGGGTCTGACCAGAAGTGGATAGGCGATGAGAAAGGCGGGTGACCTGGTATTTCTGGCTGGCTTGGAACAGGAAGCATTAGAAATCTCACAGGAGAGCCTGTTCTTTGTAGTCTTGAAGATCTTCAGATACAAAAGCCTGTCCGAGTTGTTTTCTGTGCCAACCACCCCCACTCCCAGCCATTTGTTTGTCACTGCTTTAAAAAGTTAGTCCTTTGGAATGATGGTCTCTTTCTTAGCAAATATGATTGTTTTGGATACCACCAGAATGCTTATTACTTATCTGGGGCTTGATCCTGCTCCCATAAAGGTAAATGGCAAATTTCCCATTGACTTCAAGGAGCCAGGCTCAGGCCCTTATTTGCTAATGGTAATTTATTACCCATCGCGGGCAGGGCGCAGAGGCCTTGCACTGAACTGTCTATACGGAATTAATAGCAAGTCAGGCTAGTCACACAGGTGCTCCAAAGAGGGGCCATTAAAAACCAGCTGCCCTAGGAAGAGTAAGGCAGAGACTACCTGGGAGAAGACTGTTCTCTGAACCCAAGGCTGGGTAAGACAGCCTGACTTGAGGATGTTAGTGCATTATACTGAGGTGATTGTTAGCTGTTTTCCTGTAATCAAGAGATAAAGCTCTCCCTGGAAAAGAGGGTCTGATTGGCTGACTCTGTGTGATGCATACTGAACTGCTTCACCATTGCTGACCAGCGAGGGATATCCCTGGGATTCTATGACACCCTGTGCATAGAGGGAATGGAGGGAAATGGAGGGAAAAATCAGGCAGCTTTCTACCATGTGTACATGTAGGGGTTATGGGAAATTGGTTGGGAGGATGTTGGGGTGAGGGGACTGGAACGTGGGAGAGGGTTTTGTTTTTGAGAGCAGCCCCTACCAGAACCTACTTCTGAAGGATCCCAAATCTTGTTGAAGTTCAAATCTGCTTCCAAACTTCTCAGGTGACCAATGACTTTATAATTGGTCCAGTCATGACCCTTGGTCTGAGCATCCCTGAGCTTTGGAGGCACTTGGATCTCAAATTAATTTTGCAGTGTGGCCTCATCTCTTGTTTTGTGGGATGTATTTGGGTCTGGTTTGCCAGTCTCTCTTTTCCCTCTGTGCTGGGAAGAAGGTCTAGGAGTGTGTGGCCCTGTTCAGGTCCATAGTCCATCAGTACAGAGTGCCTGCTCTAACAGTCTCTATAGCTCAGAGAATAAGAAAGGCAACCCCATTCTGACCCTGAGATCATTGATCACAGATATACTCATCCGGTTCAGCTTCTTAACAGTAATATTCCAGACTGGCTTTTTTTAAATTTAAGAACATAAATCAAAGGCTTTTCCTGCAATGTGTCATTTCTTGGTTAGCACCTGTAGTATGTGGAGCTTATTATTCATCTGACCTGCTGTATCCAAATCCTTTGGGGCTACAAACTGGGCCAGAGTTAAACTTTCTGGCTCCTTTTCTGACTGAGAGGGCTGTTCTGCGGAAGACACACTTGCTGTCCCAGCATGAAGCTGGGAAATGACGATGGAAAAGGAAGATCGGCTCAGAGAAGGTTCGGTTCAAGTTTGGGGCAAAGGGCTTCTTTTTGGGGTGTGGGAGGTTCCTCAGTTATCTGAACTGATTCATTCATCCTTAGCCTTATGGGAAAGTCCTGCAGAAGCTAATAGGGATGAAACCAATTAGGTGCTGTAGCCATTGTTCTAACCCACCTAATGGCATTGATAGAGGGTGATATCTTTCTACAGCTGGAGTGGCCCCAGTTCTGGCAGCTGCTCTGGTGGCCCCGGGCAGCTGGCCCCAGGGTCCATTTGAGCAGGGGCCCCGGGGCTTCCCCCCAGCAGTGGCCAGAGTAGCTGCTGGCCCCCCAGGACTTCCTCCCCAACAGCTGGTGCCGCAGGTCCCCCAGAGCTCCCCCTCTAGCCACTGGTGCTGTGGTCTCCCTCCCAGAAGTGCCCCCCACCAGATTCAATCAGGAGTATTTATGGTATGAGTCATGGACAGGTCCTGGGCCGTCATTTTTTGTTTCTTGCCCATGACCAGTCCACATGACCAAATACCCACAATTAAATCCTAGCTTTACCCATGAGCAGTGGATCCAGAGGAAGGGGCAGGATTTGGGAAGGCTCTTGCATGGCACAGAACTGTGGGGGGGGTTACACACAAGAGAAGAATGGGAGAAGCAAGGGTGGGTTGGGGAACTAGCATTTGCCTCTCTGTGCTTCCTCCAGTCTTGTGGGTGGTATTAGATGCTTTCCTGCCACCGAACGGTGGCACAACTGCATTACTGGAGGGGTGGGAGATTCCTCTCCACACCCTCTGCTCATAGTCCCCTGGCTACTTGGGGGGCTGTGCTTTAGGGGAAGGATTTTAGCCTAAGCGAGTAAGGCCCAGGCCGCAGGGCAGAGAGAACAAGGGAAGGGATCATGTTACAGGAGGAACAGTCCCTTCCCCAGCTCCCTGATGTGCACTTGTCCTTCCTCATCTGAAATGGGATGCAGCCTCCTTGGAGCAGTCTGTGTGCTTCCCTGGTCCTTGCCCAGGGCATACATTGCATCTGCCGCTCACGCCGGATTAGAAGGGCCAAAGGAGGTTTAATCAGTTGGACGGAGATGTTCTGCCCTACTCCTCTTTCTTAAGAAGCTCCCGCTCACATTCACAGAGTACCGGGGGGAGGGGGGGGGGAATCCTGACTGACTCACCCTTCTCCTTATACACATCCATTCATCCACAGTGACCTCAATATGAGCCTTCAAAGGGCTTAAATGTTGAGCTTCATTGTAGCATTTCAATCTGCAAGGAACAAAAGGCCCGTTCCCTCTTCAGGGGCAGCGAGCGGAGAGGATTTCTGCTTGTCAGGAGGTTTTGGGAGAGGATGGGTTCTGCTGTGTGCCTGTGTGGGAGGGGGAAGTCCCTTATGGTGATCCGGTCTCCCCTGGGCAACCACGGCTCTTGCCCAGATTGTCTGTCTCTCTCAACACAATGCAAATTTTCCTCCACCATCAAGGACCTGTCCCCAGGAGGAAGCTATTTAACAGCAAATTGGCCTGGTAATTTTTAGTGATGACCTTGTGTTAATTACAAGTTGCTATATTAGTAAATCCCCTCTGAAGGCCAGCTGTTGTGTTGGCATTAACTCCTGGATGCAAAATCAACTGTTTGTTTACTAAATCCCAAGGCAATTTTTTAAAAAATGGTTTCCTTTACTGTTTTTATTTCAGCCCAGTACAGCCAGGTGAGACGCACACCCCCTGTTGTGTATTGTTCCCTAACCACTGGGCAGAGACAGAGGCTGGATTCTCCTAGCTAAAAACGGAATGCTTTTTATTTATTTTTTGATAGCCCCTTGGAGCCCCAGTCTTGAATCAGGACCCCAGTATACGAGGTACTGTATAAACTCTGCCCCAAAGAGCTTATATAATATTTGATAGTCCCCACCCAGAGAAATGGCCAAAAAGGAGGAATTATTCCAGAACAAAGTCACTTTTACTCTGGAATAGACTATCACCCAGATAAATTATACCAGACTAGCTATAGTGGAATAGTTAATTCATTATAAGCTATGCCAGTCAACTTCCCCATGTAGACAAGCCCTCAGGGAGAGGCTGACAGGAGCTGATTCTTAATGAGGAGGGTGGGAGGGGAATCAATTTGTATTAAGCTCCCCCCCCCTCACCTGCCCATTGTATAAATAGTCATTGAGAGAATTTTTTGTGGTGTTAGTCCTGAACCGCTTTGGGTGCAACTGGGGTAGTGAAGGTGGATGGGGAAAGTTTTGAAACATACTCAGGACAAACCAAGAGGCAAATATCAATGTTTAGCAGGTGAGGAGGCTTGCTTGAAAGTGCACTTTGATGGGAAAAGGAGGCTGGAGCTAAAAGACTCTAACTGGAGGGGTGTTACTTCCTCACTAACAGATCAGCCTACATTTACATAGGGAGCTTCATCCATGGGTCTCAAAGTGCCTTAGAGAGGAGGGTATCTTGTCTCCACTTTATAGATGTGGCAACTGAGTCTCAGAGGAGGCTTAAGTTTTACTCAGTGAGTGGGTGGCTAATCTCTGAAGACTCCCCCTGTTCGGTGTCCCATTTGGTGCTTCCTCACATTTCCTCTGCCCATCACAAAGCAGCTTGTGTCAAGGATTGCAGCAAGTCCAAAGGAGTTTTATCCAGAGACTGATTATTATTTTTCAGTGCTTTGCTTTCCCCTCTCCCCACCCCCTGCCAGAACACCTGAGCAGAGCCAACACAGGCCTTCTATTTTACCAACCTGTGTGCCTCTCTCTCAGTTCACAAGGGGGCTGCAGGGCAAGTATATTTTTATGTGGTTCTTCCCTACTTCTGTCCCCCCCCACCCCTTTTTTTTTAAAGTGATCGGGAACTTGGGCAGGATTGTAGGGTTAACATCCCTGTTCTTGTGAAAGTTTTGTGTGATTTTTCATGACTACAAGTGCTAAGGATTGTGTCATTATTGTTTATTTGTGTTACCACAGCACCTAGAAGCCCCTTGGCCTAGGTGTTGTCCAAACACAGAACAAAAAGACAGTCCCTGCTCCAAAGAGATTCAATTCTCCTCCTCTGCCCAGTGCCCCCAACCAGCCTGTAGAGATGCTGATTCCATAATGACCTAAAAAGAAAGGTCATACAGTCCTAGATTAAGGGCAGAAGGAGCTGCCTCCTCATCTGATCTGATGTGTATATCACAGGCCATCGCCACCACCCAAGACTAAAATTAGACCAAAGTAGTATAGCCCACACAAGACTAGACTGTTATGCGCCACAGGTGGAAAAGAGGCTGGACTAAGATACACTAGGTCAGGGGTGGGCAAACTCTTTGGCCTGAGGGCTGCATCAGGGTTGAAAATTGTGTGGAGGGCTGG
Organism: Sternotherus odoratus; assembly: GCA_032164245.1. Taxonomy (NCBI): domain Eukaryota; kingdom Metazoa; phylum Chordata; order Testudines; family Kinosternidae; genus Sternotherus; species Sternotherus odoratus. The sequence goes on along the minus strand of JAVMKO010000003.1, from coordinate 140,645,364 downwards.
GTAGGGAACGCTGTGCAGCCCTAAACCACCAGGCCCTGACCTCTATCTGATCCCCACCCACTTCCTGCCCCCTGACTGCCCCCCTCAGAATTCCTGACCCATCCAACCTCCCTTCTCCTTGTCCCCTAACTGCCCCCTCCAGAGACTCTCCCCACCTTAACTGCCCCCTCAGGACCTCCCCCCAACGTCTCTTGCTCCCTGTCCGTAACTGCCCCGACCCCTATCCACCCCCTGCCCTGCCCCGCCCCGCCCCGCCCCATGACAGATCCCTGGGACTCCCACACCCCATCCAACCCACCTTGCTCCCTGGCCGCTCCCTCCAGAACCCCCCCTTACCCCTAACCACCACCCCTGGATCCCACACGCTATCCAACCCACCCTGCTGCCTGTCCCTGTACTGTCCTGCCACTTATACAACCCCCGGTCCCGGCCCCCTTACCATGTCCCTGGCCCTGCCCAGTGGCCATTCCTGCTGAGGAAGGGTGTGCCATGTAGTGATTCACCACAGCCTCATCTCACAGCAGGGTGGATTTTCTACTAGATCTCTCATCCAAATACTGGCCTGGCACTGCTTAGCTTTGGATATGTGACTAGCTTGCCACTTGCAGTGGGATGGCTGCAAGCCATCCTTGTCGTGAATCCATAGAAGATGCCTGCATATGCTGGCCTTGTTTAGTGTAGCGCTTTTCCTGTGTTGGTCTAGCACCAGTGCAGTTATACCCATGGAAGCGCTAGTGTAGGTAGGGCACAGGGAGGTCAAGTAGGATGGAAACCAGAGTGACACACACTGGGTCAAATGCCAGCCTCCTCAGCACTCCTACGACCCAGGTGAAAGTAGTGGGGGTTGAACGGGCGGGAACTTGCTCTCAGGGGCTTGTATGTCAACTTTAGAGAATCAGTTCACACAAACGATGATAATTTTCCTCACACAACAACTTTTCATGCCCGGTTGGCAGAGTGACTGCAGTATATGAGGACCTCTTGTGCCCCTGTACCGGGAACTTGTCACTCATCCCCCACTTCAAATGCTGCAGGCTAGGATAGAGCAAACCTGGGGCATGAACCCACGCGTCTGAGGCTCAGTGTTCAGTTTTAAGTTGGGTTTAAGGCCTCGTATATACCCTCTGAACTAGGACAAAATCCTCCCTATATTAAGGGGTGAGGACATTAAAACAATACAGGAGTCAAGAAAAGTAGGAGAATGACATTGAAAGGGGGTGTGTGTGTATATACTTCAATGACATGTAGTTTCCTCTTTATGGGGTGATTCAGTAGTTACATTCCACTGGCCTAGGGGTAGGTCTCACTTCCTGTTGCCATTATTTTCTGCAGCAAAAACATTTCACCACAGACCAGTGCAAAAATCTCATGCTGTTTCACAGCAGTTAACATAAGCCATATCACCAGTGCGATTTATTTGACCCCCATCACTGAGGAGAAGGGAAAAAAAGCTACTTGCTCCAGAAATGTTTCCTCCTTCTCTCTCCCAGAATGGGCATACCTCTCTCCAGATTACCCCAGCCTGAAACCCAGGCTGGAGAAGATTCAGTCCTGGGCTACTGAGAGCTTTTCTTTATGTAGCAATATCAGAACTTTGAGATTCTTGCACAGGTAGAAAAGGAAGCTTCATATCATTGGGCAGCCTGGGCATCCCAAACTCATGCTGATACTGCACCACACCATGCGGTGTTGTTATTAATCCTGTTTATGAGAGTAGTGCTTAAGGGTCAACTGAGACTGGGGTCCTACAGTGTCAGGTACCATGCAAACCCAGAATGGGGATGGGCTGTGCCCTGATGCACTTACAATCAGCTTGCAACAGTGAGGGAAGAGGTAGAACACAGAAGCAGAGTGACCAATGTAATGACAGCAAATGTCATATTAGTGCCACAATTGGGGGGGAGGGGTTTACTTAGGTTTGATGAGATGTGCACCCCTCATAGGCAGAGAAAGGGTTAACAGGAGCCTGACCCCCCAATTAGGCCAGTGGGTGGCACTTGCAGGGGTGTTTGTTAGGTATAACTGGTTATCCACTCCAGCTGGGTAGGCACTGAGTGTTCATAAAGGATGGAATGCGGGGTAGTGGAATAAGAAGGGAGGGGAGAAAACACAGATGAGAAGTAGTGGAGAGTTTTCTCTGTTCTAAAAGCTGAAAGAAGTCTGGGGCTGGAAATGGCTCCCCCTGAGCGAGAGGCAGTGAAGTCTGGAGTCCGAGATGCGTTGTCCTGAGTTAGGAGCAAGCTGGAGGCAGTGAAGTTCAAGAGGTAGTGTTAGTAAAGCCCCAAGTGTGTTTGGAATAAAATTTGAGGGGCTCCAGGGAGAGAAGGGAGACAGACCTCTGCTATCTTCCTCTTGACACTAGATAGTGGAAATACTTCAACTCGGTGCCTTCCAGGTATGCTCCCTTGGCTGACCCCCTCACACAAAGGGAGGAACGGTACTTCTGGGGGGCAAAGCTGTGGGAGGTGTTGCAGGTTGTGGCTTCAGGAAGAGGTTGGGGAAAAGGCCTGAGGAAATACTAGGGGTAAGGAATCCAGGGAGGATCCAGGGCCTTGGAATTATTTGTTGGATTTTTGTTTCTCTAGGCTGGGAGAGACTTGGAAGTGACCTGGTAGGAGGGTTAAATCCTGAGATGAGGGAGGCCACCATGAGAGTGAAGCAACTGTCAGCACAGGCTGCTAAAGAGAAAAGAGTCATTCTGACACACCAAGCCCACCCGTGGTGAGTCAATCCTGCTACAGAGGTACTAAGCAAAATGGGAAGGGATGGGGTTGTAAAGGGCAGGGAGGGAAGATTGTGATCTGTGACCCCATCTTTCTCCCGATCTCTTTCCCCAGACCCCTTGATTTCCACCCCTACTCATTGCTTAACCAGTCTGTTTCCTTCTCCCTCCTGCCACCAGCTTCCACTCTGTTCTCCCCGCCCTCCTTCTCCTCTTCTCCCAGCTCCTCGTCCCAAACCATTTCCCCTGACAGCGGGGCACTTGTCCCCTCTGCCTTTGAATCAGGCTGCTTCCTCCTCCATGCTGCCTGGGCCTAGAAAGGAGTCCCTGAGAGTACAGGAGAGAGACTCCCTGCTCTCCTTTCAGGTGCCTGGTCCTGACCCGTACCTCAGTAGTCCAATGAAGTCCTTGCAGGGAAAGTCCAGCTCAGCTCGTGGCTGGGGCATGCCTAGTATGGATAGACTCTTTAGAGTTTTTAGCTGCTAAAAATGAAGTCTTTCCTGAGTGTGTGCAAAGTGCAATTTGTACAGGTTTATAACTTTGCTACATTTGGGTAAACTCGAACACAGCGGTGGGCAACCTGTGTGCTGCACGGGGCCCATCAGGGTAACCCACTGGTAGGACCACGAGACAGTGTTTACGTTGATTGTCCACAGGCACGGCCGCCTGTAGCTCCCAGTGTCTGCGGTTCGCTGTTCCCAGCCATTGGGAGCTGCGGGAAGCAGTGCGAGTTGTAGGGATGTGCTGGCCACCACTTCCCGCAGCTCCCATTGGCTGGGAACAGCCACTGGAAGCGGCAGGTGGCCATGCCTGCAAACAGTCTATGTAAACACTGTTTCCTGTTCCACCACTGAATTACCTTGATAGGCCACAGGCTGCTCACCACTGCTTTAACAGGAACAGCAAAAGGCACATCCCTGGCACAGCAGCCAACCCTCTGCCAAATTAAAAGTCCTTGCTCCAAAGCCTACAGTTGCTAGAGTTATTCAAAGGAAAGGTGGACTGAAACTTCTAATATGATCAAAACCTTTTTCCTTAGCCTCACTCTTTGAAAGAGCTGAACTATTTTGGCTGAAACTTTCCAAAACGTTTTAGCCTGAGGTAGACCCCTAGCATGGGAAACTTCCGTCTAAATGGTTAAAGTGTCTAAGCAATGGATTGCATTACAATGCCCTGTTTTCATAACCTTCATAATCAGAGGTGCTGCCAGCTCTGACTAAGGATATATGTGAGATGGTGATCTATGAATACATGTGCCTACCTATACACACAGCCATGGCCTACTCTTGCTAAGGGATTCATCTTCACATCCACTTGGAGGTCCATTGTCTTCACTGGGACTCTGCACAGGCAGCAGGGCCCTTTGCAGTAATGGAGTCTCAATTATGATCGATTAAATGCTCTCAAAATGCAAATGTGTGTGAGCCAGAAAGTGGGGGGAAAAGTTACTCTTCTAATAAGTAATAACTCCCTCCCTCACATTGCACATGTCACTGGAGGAATTCTTCCCCACCACAGCCCATCTCCACCAGTGCGTTAGTATAGGGGCCAGAAACAGCTTGGGCAGCTAGGAAAGCATTTCCTCTGTGTGGGCAATGCACAGGGCTACCCTAGTTAGGTCTACAGAGGCTCCTTTGTAAGCTCTGTTATAGGGGCAGGGAGGAGAGTTCTCACAGTACATTCTGCTGTAGGATTGGAGGCAGTTCTAACTTGTGGTGCACCCCCTGGTTGCCAAGACATGACTGCTGTAACTTAGAGCCACCCTTGAGGCTGCTCTAAGTTACAAAGTCATTTGGGGGCTGTACCAGCACCCAACGAAGGGTTCAAATGTATCTTCAGGACACCATTGCCCTACCTACCTATGGGTCGTCTGTGCTGCACCTCCAGGGGGCACAGCACATAACCTGCCAAGGACATTTATATTTACTAGTGTGACTATTAAATGTTAACTTTCAAAAACAGTTACTGAGATAAATTACTTATTGCCTGATCTTTGTGTAAACTAGTTGCATTTGTGCATGTTGCACTCAGTTGCCTTTTTTGTTGACTTGGATATTTAGAAGAGGAAAAATGAAACTGATTTAAAGTTAAATTTGTGCAGGTTAGGTTTAAAAGTTTGTACTGTAGGCCTGGAAATGCCTCTTATTGTTAACGTGGCTGCATAGTACGTACTTTAGCCTCACCCACACAGGGAAGGCCAACCTATGTGATGCCTGACTGTATTTGTGTTGCCAGCCCCCACGATATCTTTGAGTCACAGGAGTTTGACTGGGGCCAGAGCCAGTCTTGCAGTGATGTTAGATGCTCCAGCCTGCTAGTGAATTCCCTGGAGAAGAAACCCCCGTGATAGGCTGCTTTCACCACTTCCCTGCCTCCAGGGGAAGAGCAGTCAATCACGGCTGTTGCAGGAAGCAGGTCGAGCTCTTCTCCTGCCCTCTGGAGCAAGAGCGAGGCCCAAAATCACCAAACTCAGACTTGGGAGAGTTGACAACATTAGTTGACACTCACTGGGCATGGGCAGGACACATTCAAAAACCAAGACACACCACTGTTGCAATATACCGTAAATATCCACCTTAAAAATGCCTTTTGTGTTTTGTTGGTTTTGGTCTGGCTCCTGACTTTTGCTCTTGGCAATATTGTATCAACCATGTTTTATGGTGTAGAGCAGTGGTCCCCAACCCCCGGGCCGTGGACCGGTACCGGTCCGTGGATCAATTGGTACCGGGCCGCACAAGAGCGGGAGCAGTGAGGCGGCGGCAGGCAGGCAGGCAGGCGGCGGTGACAGGCAGGCAGGCAGGCAGGCGGCGGCGCAGGCAGAGCAGGCGGTAGGCGGCGGCGCAGGCAGAGCCTGGCGGTTCAAACCCCCCCCCCCCCCCAGGCCGCAGTAAAATTGTTGACCGGTTGACCGGTCCGCGGTGATAAAAAGGTTGGGGACCACTGGTGTAGAGTGAGTAACACAGGTCTCAATCCACTGTAGCACTTGGTATTGCCAATATCATGGCACAGAGTCAGAAGGGGCTCTGGCCAGCCCGATCCCCTGGGCCAGCCAGGAAAACTACTTCTGCCCTTGCCCCACCTCTTCCCACCCCAGTTCCACCCCCGACTCCACCCCTTTCCCTGAGCAGTGTCCTGGGGGACTGCAGCAGGGGTTGGGCCTGCACTTACTGGGTGGTGGAAAGTGGAACAACCCAGCCCACTCTGTACCCCTGCTGAGTGTTGGGAGGGGGTGTCATCCTCCCTCCTCCCACCCTCCCCGTGTCTCAAGGCTGGGAGCTGGGGAGCAGAGCGGACTGGGGACGGGTCACTCCACTTCCTGCCACCCCGTGAGTGTGGGATCGAACTCCCGGCCCTGGCCTGCTCCATTCTGTCGGCTCAGAGTTGTGCAGGGGGAAGGGGAGGGCAGTTCCTCATGCCCCCCAAGCCTGGGAAGGGGCATGGGAAGGGGAATGGGGGGAAGAGATGGAGAGGGGGAGCCCACATCTGGTGTGCCTGGTGCAAAAGGGGCAGGGTCCCAGAGTGTTTCTGTGGCAGGCCTGGCCTTTGTGCTGTGGCAGGGTCAGGTTCAGCCTAACTGCCAAGTCCCTGTCCCCAGAGGGCGTTGGAGGCTGCAGGGTATTGTCCCACCTCCATGAACCAGTGGCCTGGGCTACCCACTGCTTCCACATTTATTTGTTAAAAAAAGAAATTTGCAGAATTTCAAAATATTATGCACACAATTTGATGCAGAATTCCCTCAGGAATATGGGGTGCTGTACGGCTGTGATGGTGGGACTGCGAAATGGGTGCTGGACAGTAGGGGACCTGGGCTGGGGGCTATGGTGTGCAGTTGTGGGAGGTCAGCCGGAGGGGTCTCTGGGCAGAGGGTGCAGAGCATAGCGGGTCCAGAGGCATTGGGCATAGGGATCTGTGGGGGAAGTCTCTGAGTGACGGGGTGCAGGACATAAGGGCAGGGCACTGGGCATGGGGGCAGTGTGGAAGGGGCATACTGACAGTGGAAGGCTGGGTGGCCTGGTGTACATCTAGCAGTTGTGGGTTTGTAAACATTGCCCTTGTGCTGGGCTGAGTGGGGCCACTCCTGCTGCACCTCATTGACCCCAACTGGCCCCTCGCTCTGCAGACCACATCACATGCTCTATTTCCCCAGTTGGGGCCCACAAATATGTTTGGTGCCAGGTCCACAACATGTTAATCTGGTCCCAATTGCCAGTTCTAGGGGCTGAAACATCATGAGAGAGTCTCATGATTTCAGATAGTTTTTTAAAATCTGGGTTCTTTATTTGTCTACTGGCTTTTGAGCCTTAGGGTTTGTGTCTTCCAGCTCTTCTTCTGCAATCATGATGATCAGAAATGTTTTGGGTTTTTTTTTATAGCAGATAGTCTCAAATAACACAACTCCAGGAGCTGGGGCTTTAATAAAAATGCCAAATATATGCCACATGCTAAAACTGAGAGTTGGCAAAGCTATCAGACAGGATTTCAGTCTAACTGCCTTTTGAAAAAGGTCTCTGGAAAAAGCCCCTCAAAAGCTAAGTAGCTGTCAAGCCAATTTCTATATAAATGGATGATTGAGGTTTCCATTTTCCATGGAAAATGAAAAGGCTGCTGTGTTGGGTTGAAGATTGAATTAAGTCATTTAGACACTGACGCATGCTTCCTCCCCTAATAAAGCAGCACTGCCTAGAATTTTTTTAGGTGTAAACGTCACATCTGTTGAACACGTCAAAAATCTATTAGCGGAAGTGACTTTATTTTGTTTCATTTCAGCAGAGCCGACTCCAACCTGAGCTATCCGTAACCATTCTGTCTACAACCCTGTTAAACAATGTATCGCGTTTAGACTTAGGGCTGGCTTCCTCCTTTGCCACCAAATAATAGGCTCAGCAGAGGAAATCTAAGGCAGTCGGGGAGGATACCTAACTATGTTCTCACCCTTGACTGCTTGGGATACATGAGTGACACCATGGGAGTAAACTCTCACTGCCTCTACCCAGGCTATGAAGGATGTGCGGAAAAGTAGAGCACTTCATATTTAATACACCCAGAGGATGATTCGTTTGAAGTACCAGACTCAACTTCATTTAAAAAACTCTTGGGAAACTGCATTGGCCCTGCAGCTTGCATAATCCAAGCCAAAGGGGAAGAGCGGTTAGGAGAATGATTTCTTATGAGCGCAACCGGTGCAGAACTTCAGCTGATTCATGGAACTATGGGGGCGGGGGACCTGTCACCTGTACTCACATTGAATTGTGGTATCCTCCACAAGGAATCCTACTCAAATAAATGGAGTGAATTCTCTGTTTCACTAAAGCCCCGCTATATTGTGCTACTGACATAAAGGGGATGGGAACGGTCCCTGTGAAATACCCCTTGATGAAGGGGGCTCCTCCACGGGTGTAGAGATGTGGACACGCCCCATGTCAGCTCTGCTCCTGTCCTTGTTAGGGGTTGGCTGGGATGGGGATGGTGTGTTGGGGAAGAATGGAGGGGTAGAAAGAGTGCACTTTTTCACAGCTCTTTCTGCTTCCTAGCACCCACAAGGAATCGTGGGAAGCCGAGCATGAACTGGAACAGCCCTGAGATTGCTTTCATGTACTCTGGAGGGAGGACAGGCAGGTCGCCAGCTGCTTCAGAATATGGTGAGTGTGATAGTGGTTTAAAGCCATGTTTGTCCTGTATTCCTCCAATCAGCACTGGAACAGAGGAACTCTGGGTTGGAACTAAGGGCTGGTCCCCACTACGGGGGTGGGGGTGGGGATTGACTGCAGATATGCAACTTCAGCTACGTGAATCACGTAGCTGAAGTTTGCGTATCTGCAGCCGACTTACCATCCGTCCTCATGGCGGCGGCAGTCGGTGGCATGCTCTCCCGTCGACTCCAGCTTGCGCCTCCTGGCAAGCTGGAGTTCCAGAGTCGATGGGGGCGCCGCGAGCGATCAATTTATCACGTCTTCAGAAGATGCGAGAAATTGATCGCCAGAAGATCGATCGCTACCCGCCGATTTGGTGGGTAGTGAAGACAAGCCCTAACATGACTACTTGTGGAGTAAGATACTACTAACCATGAGCAAAGATGGCAGAACTGGCAACCTGGAGAGGTGCCTCCAAGCATCCGAATGCGTCTCTGAGATTAAAATGTGGCCTGGCCCCTGAGAGTTAGGGGAGGGGGAAAGAATCGTTGTCTCTATAGCCAAAACACAGACTTTCGTGACAACCAGGGAACAGACCACATGTTGTCCAGGAAAGAAACCATCAAACCATTTTTGTCAGCTTTGTTTCATAGATTGCATCGGTACTGACAAAAGCAAAATCAGAACATTAGCATAGTTCCTTGACGAGTTCAGGCAATCATTGATGCTAAATGGCGTGACGAAGCATAAGTGACAATTAGGCCTTGCATCAAAAGTGCTTGCTGTTTGGTAGGTCAAATGACTGCCACGCTTCCTAAAGCGATGTAAAATATAACAGTGGTGTATCTGTAATATGGAGACCTTTGACCAAGTCAGTGTTGACGTCTGAATTGTTTTTTTCCTTCTGCTTCTCAGACTATTTAGAATGAGGGACCAGAGATATACAAAAGTCTTTATTTTACAGATAATTGTCCCTTGATGATCATCAAAGCTTTTAGTGTTGAATGCAGTGAAAGAACTAGGCTTTTTTTTTTTTACATAGGAAAAAAAACCCCTTGTCTTGGGGTTTTATGTGCTCCATCAGTTGTTGTCATAGTCAAAATGAGATCATATATCTAGTTGTATTTAAAGGGATACCCTCAACTTGAAACCCCAGTCAATTTCAAAGTCTAACTTAAAAGCCTACCCTTCTCTATTTTAATTTCCGCCTGCCAATTTTTGTGGTTTACAAACATGTTCTCTGATTTCCTCCCCGCCTTTCCAATTCCTCACCATAGCTAATGCTGGTGGCACAGCCAGTGTCATCAAATCTCCCAGAACCACTGGTGTTCTGTCACTGTGTTTGGATGAAGGCTGGATGTCAGAGTGGCTAAAAAGCCCATCACTGCTAATGCCCCATGCTCCCATCAATCTCTACCAATGGGACTGCCTCAGTGCTACAGGAAGAGTGGGAGAATTTCAGACAGTTCTAAGCGTACAGTAGGCCACAGAGGATTTAAAAGTTTCACAGCATCCTTGGAAACAGCTAAGTATCCTCTCCTTGTTTCTCAGATGGGAAACTGAGGCAGAGAGGTTAAGTCCAAATATTCAAGAGGAGCCACAGATTTGGGTGCTTTCTTTAAAAACAAAACAAAAAACACAAGCCACCAAGGAGCCTGATTCTGATCTCACACAGGTGTAAATGAAAAGGCAGTGGAGTGAATCTGGTGTCTGAGAGATACAAAAAACCTGAGACACACACATCAGAGTCCACTTTTGAAAAACTGCTGGTGACTTGCCCAGTGTCAGTTTCAAAACTGGGGTTAGAACCCCAATCTCTTCACTCCTAATCTGGGGTTTTAATCGGTAAACCAGGCGCATATCAAGGGTTCATTCATTTCATGTTGGTCTGTTGCTGCTCAGTTTCACTTTGAATTTGGGATGGGACAGATCTCTAAAACTAACAGCAAATTGCAGCTGCTGAATCCTGTATCGTTTGACCAAAAGCCACTTGCAGGGAGTCTCCTCAAATCCCTCTAACTTTTTGGTGTTCTTGGGCGGGGAATCCACTGGCCTGCAATCCCCAGGCCTCCAATGGTTTGCAGACACCAGAAGGCAGCTAGTTGACTTTAACCCCCCAATGTCTTTGGGGGATGGGGTCACACATGTCCAACTCCTACAGTCCTGAGTGAGATTAGCAAAGTCATCTTGTTCCCCCAGTCCACATACATCATCCGCTGGAGTTGGGGGCTGCACATTCCAACGCCAACTCTTAATTCAGCAGACGTAGGATTTGGCCCAAAGGCTGGCTCCCACTGTGGGACTGTAATCCTTTTCTCCTGGGTGTCTCAGCAGGTCTTTTGTCATCCTGAGTGATACCCTTCTCTGTCAGTTCAGTGCTACATAAGATAAAATCTTTAAGAGTTTAGAGCCTGTCAACTTTCAAAAGTGAATTAGGCACCTGTGAAACCTGAAATTGAGGCTCCTAAATCTCTTAGATGCTCTGAAAGTGTTACCTACAGTCCCAGCAGTAGCCACTCTGTGGGCCAGTGCTGCAGCGGCTGATTCCTCCTTTACCTCCGTTACAGATTTTAAATTCTGATTCCTCTTTAATATATCTTCTGGCAGTTATCTGTAGGTAGGACTGTTTTGTTAGGAGATGGATTATGAGGAAGATAGTGTTGTGTCCCTGATCTGGACACCTGTCCATTGAAAACGTTGCCACTCACTGAGGTTTTTTTCTTTTGGATGTTTTAGGGACTGACCTTCCCCCTGTAATCTCTGAGTGCCCTATGCATTGGGGATTTGCGGCTGAGGGGTTGCCTTGCTATTCCTGGCCTGCTTTATTATTGGTGCCGTTGTTATGGATCAGATGATATAAATAGTAGCCATCCTGTGCGGAATGAATTAACCAGGCCTCTGCTATTATTGTATGTTCCTGTGTCCGGTGAAGGATCTCTGGCTTTTAAAATAAAACATGATAAACTAATAATTCCTATTGCCCAGAGAGATGGAATAGTATTTATATTAGGGTAGTGCCCAGAGGCCCCAATCAGGATCAAGGCTCCACTGCAGGATGCTGGGTAACCTCCAGGAAAAGATGGTCCCTTTCCCAAAGAGCTAATACGAGTGGAATTTTTGCCAAAGGCCAAACCCTATAAAAGCCTCTCCCTCAATTCTGCTACTCTCTGCCAGCCTCGCTCATTACTTACATGTATAGCCAGACTATGCTTGAGGACTGAGAGGAGAGGCACCATGACAGAAGGAGCTAGTTTGCTTCCTTGGGAGGGTGCTATCTGCCAGCAAGATCTGCTGGAAGATGAGTGTCAGGTCCTACCTCCTCTGGGCTTGTCTGTGCTGGTCCCTGCACTGGGACATAAAGGGAGAAAGTTCCTTGCACAGCTGCGATTCAGATGCAGCCCATAATGATTAAGGGACAGACTGACTGCTGGCATAGCATGTGAAACTCTCATCCACTTCGGTGGAGCAGCACTCACTTTGGTGGTGGTTGTGGCCCCAAGTGCATAAAGAGTTATGAAACATTATGTGTTGTGTGTGTCTGTAAGTGGAATTCTGGGTCGCCAACTCTCTCAATTGTGCCCAAGTCTTGTGATGTTTGGTGTTTTTCTTAAAGCCCAGCTCCTGGAATCAGGTTATGACCTGAGAATTTCAGCTTACATTTATTTTCAACTGAAAGTCTCTGGTCCTCCTGGTTGTGGAGAAAAATGTGACCCCTAAATGCTCCAGCACCAACTGACAGATCAAAAGAACCAACATTTATTATTTTAAACATTGCACGATATTTAAGATGCTCTCAGGATATATTTTATTTTTATTTTGGAGCCTGACTCTTGCCAACCCCCAGCATTCAAATAGCAGAACTGTGATCAGCTAAACACAGCCCTTTTGTGTGGAGACCAAACCACAAATAGCAGAATGGCTAGCCACACGGCATCACGTGAGGTAGGCTCATTCAATCAAGGACCTGGAAGATCTGTCGTGTAATAAACATCATGTGACTTGTCTCAACAAACTTCGATCGAACCCAAAATGAACCAGCAACACTTGGGCATCAATAGAGTCACGCCTACCTAAAGAGGGTTTTGGTTCTGGCTTTCTTGAATGATTTGCAGGCCTGGGGAGGAAAAAAAGTCTGAAAGAATCCAGCTAGTTCCATTTTTGAGTGTAAATCTGAAATCAGGTAGACTTTTTTGGTTTCACAATGAAGGTTTTACACTGTCCTTGTTCCGATAGTCAAAGCTTAGGTATTTTCAGTCTAAAGAATTGCTCCTAAAAGAAGGGGTTGATTAATGAGCCAATTAGCCTTTGGATGGATGGGCATTTTTGTTATGCCATACTGTTTTTGCATCACCCTGTCTGCTGAAGCAGGGTGTGTAGGAACCTAAATGGTACCAAAGAGCAAAAATAACTGTGCTGCTCACACACTGGCTTTCTGTTAATGGACCATCCTGTAAACTGAAGTGTTAGGATTTCATACAACCCTGCCACTTCCACCACATCAGCAGCCAAGCTCTGCTTCACCGAAGAAGGATTTTTTTTTTAAAAAAAAAATGCTGTTGCACTCCATTGAAGCTACAATCATATTTTCCATTAACCACAGATCTGAAACTGCTGACATGTCTGTTTTAAATAAAACTGGGAGGAGAACTGATGTAATCCTCTCTGGGTTATGTGTGCATGTAGGGGTTTGGGGTTTTTTGTCTTCTGCATTTTTAACCATACATTTTCCCCTGACTCCTGCAGACTCACTTTTTGTTTGTTTAAATTCTTTCCTGATCACAAGTCACTGGGGAAACTGAATAGCTATTGCAGCAAACAAGAGCCTATAATATCAAGTGGAATAGACAATGGATTTCTGTAAAGTCCTTAAAGGAACAGAATGCTGTAATGGCCTGGCCTACTTTTAATGTTTTCTTTTCCAGACATTTATTTCTTTCTCCTTAGGGATTTTGGTTGGTTTAAATTGATGGAAGCACAGATCAAATGTAGTTAATGTGTATGTTGATTTGGTTGCGTGTTTGACTGAAACATCTCTTATTTTGTCAGTCAGATCATGAAAAGGTTTTGAAAGATGCGTTTCAGTTGTATTTTAATAAACAGCAGCAAGCCTGGTTCTGGAAGGATAAGTGAAATCTGTTGTTCTGCTTTTCCCACTGTTGCCTGTGCTGATCAGAATAGTTCAGTTCCTGCTTAGACTGGCCCGTTTGGGAATGCTTATGTTGGTTTTCTGTCTATTCAGCATGGGGTGGTCATGTTCTTTTTTGAAAAGAACAGAAAAATATTATCAGAGGCCCCCTGTACTAATTAGAGCTCCAGTCAAGAAATGAGTGTCTGCTGGCATGGTCTGCTGGCATGGAGCTCATTGTGAGAGCAGGCCCTACCTCGTATAGTTCATGATGTTTATATTACACTTTCCATGTATCTCAAAGACCCTTACAAACACTATGGGTCTGAGGAACTCTATCCTGGCCCACTGGCCCCACTCCTGTGCCACTGGACTGAGTACAGGTCCTGCCACCTCAGGCCGCTGGCTTCAGGGGAGAGGGGGAGGAGGGCAGGGCCACAGCCTGGGTTAGGGCAGGCTTAGCCTCCCCTGGCTTACAATACCTGCCCTGGCATGCAGAGTTGCAGCACCACTCAGGTTTGGCCTGGCCACCCTGCACACTGTTGCAACGCCAAGATTGGGGATCCAGGCTCAGTCCTGTGGGACACGCGCTGCTGCTGTGGGGTGAGTGTGGGGTGGGCTACTCTTCAACACTGCCACCCTCCAGACCTCCTCTCCGTGGTAATATTTTTGGAGGGATTGAGGGGGCCTCAGTTGCAGATTTTGCCCTGGGCCCCCAAAAATGTCTGTGTGGTCCTGTGGGCTTCCATTTGACTTAAGCACGTCTGAAAATGGGACTTAGGTTCACAAGTCATTTACATGCTTTTGAAAATTTTACCCTAAGTCCCACAGCACCCATATAAGACTGTAAGGATAAGATCATTATTATTCCCATTTTGAAAATGGGGAACTTGAGGCACAGAGTTTACTTGCCCAAGTTAATATGAGTAAGTGCCAGAGCTGGGAAAGGAAGCCAGAATCGCTAATTCCCAGTGCGTTGGTCTCACTGGTGGACAAAATTCTTGGTCCTGGCCACCCACAAAAACAATTCAACAATAGCTTTGTGATCTTTCTGCTGAGGTTGAGGTTGATGTATCCATGGAAAGGAAGGGGACACCAGAGGAAGGAAACATTTTGGACTGTGTAGGTCAAACTCACAGGATTTAGGTATAACACTTTGTGTTGCAAATGCTCAGTCCCCCTCCCCACTGCAAAACTCTCGTTTGTGGTATTAGCAGAAACATACAACTAGTTGGGTCTTTCTGTACATTTTATACCACTGCCTGACAATTCATTTTGGCAGATTACATATAGGAAAAATTGGTTTCCTTTGTCTCCTGCATAGGATTTCTCTCCATTAAAAGAGAGACTGTGCTAAGAACCAATTTTAAAACAAACCAAGTTTAATTGTTTCAGCTAGGATAGTTTGCCTTCTCCACACTAGGTGGAAATCCAGACTGGCTGAAACCATTTTATAAACTTAAAAACAAACAAAAACCATAAAAGCTTTCCTAGCATAGCCATTTGTTTTTGTTGTTGTTTAATGTTTTGACAGGAAGTAATATAAATATTGGAAGTTATTAATAGAAATCAGAGAGGGAAAAGGTCTTTATGTGGCATATTAGAGCATCTTTTTCCCACTCCTCGCTGGTCTGCTGCAGGATTGTTTGCTTTAGTGTATCATGTCACCTTCTTGTTAACACACCAATATTTCTGGAGCCAATAAAAAATCAACCTGTGTGTGCGTGCCTCTGCAATCAGAGAAAGAGAAAAAATTGGCCTTACCTTTTTACTTGGTTGACAAACCAGCCTGCTTGCCATCAGATGAATGTCTTGTCTTTGTGTTTTAACGGCCTTACATTTTTTCCTTTTTTTACTTTAAGATCAAATCTTGGGGATGTGTGTGGGGAGGGCTGAGGAAGCTGCCAAGCTTTGTTTTAGCTTTTAGCTCTTGCCACCCCTTCTTACTAATAAGGGAGGCAAATGGATCCAGCCCACAGGAGCTGTGAGTGAGACACTGGCAAACAAAGTGAATCGATCTTCATCAATTTCATAGAACTTAAGCTTTGTTTCCTTTGACAAAAATAAAGCTTAACGTTGTCATGGTTGGTTACTGATGTGGAGTGAAGGGCTGGGAGAGAATTCCCCTGCTTTCTGGGGAAGGTGGAACAGGCTAGTCCCAGACTCAAGGTGATCCAAGGAGCTCTGAGTTAGACCGAGAGAGGTTGTTTCCGTTGAGCATGTTAAACAGTCCCAAGCTTCCAAAAGCAGCACAACATGCTGCCATGGTAGGCAATTTGAAACTGGGGCCACGCGTGTACGGAACAGCTCCAAACACCGCAGTGTTGTTACTTCAAAACCCCATCGTGTGCCATTTATACTAACGTTTTTCACTTTGCCGGGCGCTTTTCAAGTCTTAGACCTCACATCATCCCTCTGTCAGTTAATGAAGTACTGTATTACTTAGGCAGAGTGAATGCTAAATTCTCAATTATTCCCATTTTATAGCTGGGGAACAGAAAGAAGTGAAGTGACTTGTCCAGGATTACACAGCTAGCTGGTCAATGAAAGCTGGGACTAAAAGCCAGGAGCCCCGAGTGCAATTCGGTGGCTCTATCCACTAGACAACGGTTCATCTCTAGAATACTGTAGTACCCTTTTACAAGGGCAGGTCCTGGAGTGGCAGGAATGGGAGCAGTATAGAATCATAGAATATTAGGGTTGGAAGGGACCTCTGGAGGTCATCTAATCCAACCCCCTGCTTAAAGCAGGACCAATCCCCAACTAAATCATCCCAGCCAGGGCTTTATCAAGCCTGAACTTAAAAACCTCTAAGGAAGGTGATTCTACCACCTCTCTCGGTAACCCATTCCAATGCTTGACCACCCTTCTAGTGAAAAAGTTTTTCCTAATATCTAACCTAAACCTTCCCAACTGCAACTTGAGACCATTACTCCTTGTTCGGTCATCTGCTACCACTGAGAACAGTCTAGATCCATCCTCTTTAGAACCCCCTTTCAGGAGTTGAAAGCAGCTATCAAATCTCCCCTCAGTCTTCTCTTCTGTAGACTAAACAATCCCAGTTCTCTCAGCCTCTCCTAATAAGTCATGCACTCCAGGCCCCTAATCATTTTTGTTGCCCTTCTCTGGACTCTTTCCAATTTTTCCACATCTTTCTTGTAGTGTGGGCCCTGGGCAGAGGGGGTTACCATATCCATCTGCAATGACCCCTTTGACTCAGGAAGCATATTGACAGATTTGGGCAATGAAGAGACATTGAGAATTGGGAGGAATAAATGCGCATAATCAGGGGCTGCCTTTCTTATGTGACGGGTAAAGGCTAGCTTGAAGAATTGCTTTCTTCTAACACCGAACAAGGATTTTTTGTTAGAATAAGGGAAACCATCTTATCTCTGAAGCTGCTCTGCTTCAGGGCAGAGATCCTGCCTGATTTCTGCTACATTTTGAGAGAGAGAGAATCTATGTTCTGACAACTTTTTGAGCCTCTGAGAGGGGTATAGGTGAACCTTTGGCATATCCTCCCCAGGGGACACTAAATTAAATTGTTCATTTGAACAATGCAAGGATCTAGTTGGACTACACAAGCACTAATAGTGGGGTCATGGGATGGTATTTAACACACACAAGATTCAGGCATAGCATGCCTCTCTTAGATAAGCTAAAATAAATCAGCATGAATAAATAAATACAAGTAGAGCAAAGGCAATGTGTCTTATTATACAGTGGAGCCCACTTAGAACGTTTGTAAGGGACCGCAAAGGACACTAACACATTTTCTATAACAAAGCAGATCCCATTTGGTAAATATTTTCTTTATACTAAAGTCAGAAACAGTTTATTCAACACCTACTGTCTGGTATTTTATAAGCACTACTTGTGCTCAGGGGAGGAGAGGGTCTTGATGAGATGAAGGAGCTTCTGAGCTCAAATTTCCTGCAAAATAATTCTCTACAGTCTCTGTAAACTTTGTTTAGTTAAACAAATACCATGAAAGACAAAGAGATCACATTTTCTTTGCAATCCTCCCAGTAACAACTGGCTGGGTTCTTGGTGTCTAGGCCCTATTTACAGCCATGCCAGCAGATTTATGCTTTCCCAGTGGCCCTCAGCAGTGAATTTTCCTTAAAAGGGTGAGAGTCCCACTGCAAACTGAATTTAAACCACACAAGTGATGGTAGGATTTTGAATAGTTGTTCATAAAATAGACTGAGCATCTGATTCTGTTCTCATACCACTGTAAATCACGAGTAATGCTAATGAAAACAGTGGATATTAGCTGGTGTGGGATCATAATTGGGTGGTCAGTTACCATTAAGATCATAATGATTCATAAAATCTGACACTAATATAATATCTTCTATGAACTCTTTGAAAAAGTAATTCTCTTCCCATAATTCTACTCCATCTGAGCTAATCTAGACCCTTTAGGTAGAAGTCAATCTATAAGGTAGCAGGATTGGACCCTTATATAAAAAGCTACCTTAACTTTTATTCCTATGCTGCAGGATCAGGCCATATGGTAATTGTACATCAGTCCATCCACCATTAAACGCAGCTGTGTCTGGAGGGGAATATTGAATCTCTTCAGTAGCACATAGCAGCTCTATACAAGTAGTGTGTAAAGGGGCCTTGGTGTAAATGAAAATTGAGTCTGACCTGCTCTAGGTGTCCTAGATGATACATGCAAAATTACTACTTGACTGCTAGTAACTCTCACAAGCTCTTTTTCTTCATGGAGTCCCTCCATGCTTACATTTTTCTCAGCTAACCCAGAGTATCCCAATGGCTGTACATTGGAGACATCTCCAACCTGGTTCTTGCCTACTTATTTATACCTGCCCCTGGACACTTCCACTGCTTGCATCTGACGGTAGGGTGACCAGACAGCAAGTGTGAAAAATCGGGACAGGGGTTGGGAGGTAATAGGAGTCTATATAAGAAAAAGACCCAAAAATCGGGACTGTCCCTATAAAATCGGGACATCTGGTCACCCTATCTGACGGAGTGGGTATTAGCCCACGAAAGCTTATGCTCCAATACTTTAGTTAGTCTTTAAAGTGCCACAGGACTCTTTGGGCTCGTCTTCACTAGAGCCGGCAGGGATCGATCTTCTGGCGATCGATTTATTGCGTCTCATTAAGACACGATAAATCGATTGACTCCAGAACTCCAGCTTGCCGGGAGGCGCAAGCTGGAGTCGATGAGGGAGTGCGCCGCCGACTGCCACCGCCGTAGGGACGAGCGGTAAATCGGCTGCAGATACGTATCTGATGTCGATTTCCCTCCTCCCCCCCCCAGTGAGGACAAGCCTTTGGTCTCATCTCAGTGAGGGTTGGAGAATACAGAAAACATAAATATCAATCTTTAATAGTGGACAGCAAGAAAGAGGAGAGAGGTTCTTGAACCTGTGTCTGTGTTCCATGGTTTTACCATGAAATGGGCTTAAGTTGCAAAATTTGGACCGGGGTGCAGATTTCAAACACCCCAAAGGGCAGAGTTGTATGTATTTGAAGTTTGCTTCAGGGCTATCTCCAGTTTAAGCTCCAGGAGCGCATCTGCTAGAAATGTGCTAACTAAGGACCCCACCTGCCAGCATTCAGAACTCCTTGGCCAAAATTAACTCTGGACCATAATGCTAGCAAACAATCAGCCCAAAGCACGTTTACCTACACATTTTAAAGAAGAGATGCCACTGGGCTGTCTGAATGTAATAGCAGGCAAAGGGGGGTGAGGGGAGGGGGAAAGGCACTAAATGAATACAGCTTTCCTAGCTTCTGGTGTTTTTCTGTGCTTCTGCAACTTAAAGGGAAACTGAAACCCACATTCTTGTGTGTACTCACTCTTTGTTTATAATGACCCCCTTGGAAACTTGAAGTTAAATCAAGTCCCTTTGTTTCCTGAATTTTGCAGGTTATTACACAATTTTGAGGGCTAGGCTTTAGGCATTTTTCTTTAAAACACCAAAACCCAAACTGCAAAATGTTGAGATTTAAAAAGTAGCTGTGTTATGCCTGTGCAGTGACTCTATTTTGGGGCCTGATTCGCCCCTGCCCTTCACTTTATGTAGCCATTGACACCAGAGCCAAAGTGGCTATAAAATGCTAATAAATGAGAATAGTAAAATTTTACACCTGGCTTGAACTGGTGTAAATAGCACAAAAATGAGCTATGTATCCCGGTAGGCATTGTGGAGCGATACACCCTATTACACATTATCAAAGGATACACATTCAGTGTCCTTGAGAAATACGTATCTGTCTTGTTCCATTGGCTTTTCAAATTGAACCCTGCAAAGTGCAGGGAGCCTAATTTTGCTGGACAATGCGCTAGGTCTGGACATGCCTATGCAAGCTGCACCGTCCCTCTCTTTTGCCCACAGAGCCGAGAGGGTATTTAAAGAGAACAAGATTCTTGCCAATTTCAGTATGTTACTCACTCCCAGGGAGGAGGAGGGAGAGTGCAACACACTTCTCTGCCAACCAAAGCAAAGTGTGTAGGTCTAATTTTAGGACTATCAACCTTGACAGTGTTCTTGATCTATTGTACTTCAGTACTGCAAGCAGTTCTATGTATGTAATGTCATATACTGTGGCGGGTGTTTGCTGCAATACCAGTCTCTGTGTCATAGAAGATGGCTTAATGACAGACTCTCAGACTTTGCTCCAACTGTTATAGGGTTTTGTTTCATTTATTTGTCAGGACCTCCAAGTCATTTGAGCACCCTTGTGCAGTTTTGTGGAGTTCTATCTAAAGACACAGGAAACTGTTAATTAGCCTTTTTTGCAGTATCTGATTTAAATTATTTTCAGCTGCAAGGTGAATTACGTTGCATCATTCTATGCTGCTCTGCTGCTGAGTAAAATAGCTTCAGACATGGTAGTTAAAATGGACTTGGCCTGATTTATTGGAGCTGTGCTTTCAACTGCCAGCTTCTGCGGTAGAACCACCACTCTGCCATCTAGCTGCGGTCCCTGCTTTGGACTCTTCCTGTAGCTTTCATGGTAGACTTCCCTGGAGCGAATTCATTGTTGGCAACCTCTGTTTTAGAGCTGGATCCTGCTGCTTGGGGATTGGATTCCCAAGAAGTGGAAATCCACCCGCAGTGGGTGCTGCAAACCATGCTCGGAAGGGGGGATACATCTGGTTGGTAAAGCCCAGAAAGTGGATGCGGCCACTCAGGGACAGGTTTGGGCTGGGACCTCTGGGTGTTTTGCTGAATCAGTACCTCTCTCAGGGACCTCTGGGTGCTACTGCAATATAAATAATAATGCAGGAGTTATCAGCTACTCGGATGCTCCCTCTGCTGGCTCACAGTTCATTTAAAAACCTTCCCATAGCAGGGTTCATTTTCACATGGATGCATAAAGAAGAAAGGAAATGAGGGATCATGTTAATTTGAAGTGTCAGCAATAAACGAAAGGAGAGAAAGGCCTTTTTCCATTAGAAATCAGAGTGGTACAATATCCATAAGGAAAGGATTATTACAAGTGATGGGGGAAAAGTAAAATCAAACTCTCTATACTATACACACACACGCTCACTCATTCTGAGCTTCATATTTTTCACTGGAAACGGCTTGGGCTGATTTTGGAAATGTTACATGAAGAGAAAAAACTAGCAGTCATTCACGATTCAGCTAGAAAAATAAGCTTACTGGCTTGTTTGCCTCACAAAATGAACTGAGCACGTATGGATCTTTCTGTTGTTGGGGGAGGGGGGGAAGGGGAGCAGGAAATCTTCCTTTTTGTTTGCAAAATGGAACGGTGGAAGAAAAAAAATCCTCTTTGTTCTCCGTTATTTTTTTTCTTTTTCTCAAATCAGAAGACCACAAGACTCACCCGAGTGAAGACAACATATTGTCATAGCAACAAAAAGCAAAGCAAAAAAAAAAAAATCCCCACAGAAAGGAGTAAACAAAAGCGGACTAACTTAGGGCAGAGTGGATGTCGCTATGCAAATCTGGATGACTGTATGATATGTGGATTTCAGATACCGTTGTCCTCAGGCAATGCCTCCAAATGGAAAACGAAGGCAGCTGTTGAAGCTCTGTGTTGGACTTACTATAAAGATCCCTGAACCAGCAAAGCACTGAAGCACATGCTTTAAGTTCAGCATGTGTTTAAACACACTGCTGAAGTGGAACTTTGCTTGTTTACCTGCAAGCCTAGTTTGAGGATACTATGGATCTTACTGTACAGCCTTCATTACTGATATGAACAGTAGAACGGTAGCTTTGATTTCCCAGAACTGTTTTGGAAATAAGATTTCTCACTGTGAGTCAAGTATTGTTCCCTTCAGTAACTAAAAGGATAACACGCCTGTTGTGGGGGAGAAGGCAGGTTATGTTTATGAGCTGACTAGAGGAAACCAAATGGTGATGCTAATTTTTCAAGGTTATGAAACAGGAAACAGTGTAATAAAAGCTGGTGAGGGGGAGGAGACAGGGAGGCCAAAGAGCCCTTTAAAGCAGAGGGTGCCAAGGTGCGTCCTATGGGATATCTGGGGCTCATCGAATTTCTGCAATGTAGTGGTGTAGCAAAGGGAAGCTACAGGGTCTGGCATGCACCACTCTGCCCCAATTCAGGCAGCTCATTTTCATACTAATCCCCTATGATGAGGACTGTCTCGATGAAATAATCTTTCTGGAAGATGGTACCATTTGCTATACTCTGCCCAGATTGTTCGTTTCTGCTGTAAAAGTAATTCTCAGGGACTTTGTCCTTGGGAAACTCTATAAGGACACCCCCCTTCACCCCTACCCGTGCTTTTAAACCTGACAGGCTCCTCGGAAGCAACAGCGATCTGTGCAGCTGCCTCATAATCCAGCAGCGGTGCTGGGCTCTAAGCACCCGGATCCCGCCTGCTGGGACTCCCTCTCTCTAGCGTGGCTGCTGTGGAGTGGTAGGCGTGGGATACAGCTCGTGGATGGCTGTGTAATGTTGCCACCCCTCATGATTTTGTCATGAGTCTCAAAATCTCAGTCTTAAAGCCCCAGCTCCTGGAGTCAAGTGGATGTGATGATTTCAGTCTTCATTCTTAAAGAAAAAGTAAGCTTCTAGCCCTCGTATCTGTGGAGAAAGTGTCAAAATGGGACCCCAGTGCACCCTAAAGGCTCAGGAATCAGAGAGGTAGCCGTGTTAGTCTGGAATAGCAGAGGTAACAAAGGCTCAATGAGCAGAAGGCAAATAAATAAACACCAAAACTATTGTTTTTACAAAATCTCTTGATTTTTGGTGAGCCTGACTAATGGTTTTTGAATATTTGGGGTTGGCAATATTCATGTATAAATTTTGCTGAATATCTTGTGTGGGGCTGGAGAGGAATGACATGCATCCCAGGGCCGACCTAGGATTAACCCCTGTCTCGGCCTGCTCTGACTCTCATCCTTGTCCACGTACACACTGAGAGACCTGCTAGAGTATTTATCTGATGTAATCCTGTTTATCTCCAAAAAATGTACATAAAATCCTGTTTCCCTGAACACAGAAGGAATCGAACCGGTGGAGGCAATTTCTTTGCTTTCAGTTCCAAGCTTCTTTTTAGGCAGCACTCTATCCAAAAGCTCTCTGTCAGCTTTTTTCTCTGGCTGGCTCTGGGGTGTCTTTGTTGCCTTCTCTGTCCTCTTATCAGGTGTCTTTTACTGTTTGTTCTCTCCCCCCTACCCTTTTCCCAATCAAACAATAGTTGGAGCTCTGCATTTGCATTCAGATCTCAAAGAAAAGCCATCAGACTGCCTGGCATCAACCCCTACATCAGTTTTGCGTGTAGCCTACCTTTTGGGTTCCAGTTCCTATTGATTCCGCTATCTTCCTTCAAATGAGCTTAACTGCTTCTTACTTTCTTCCTGAATGAAGGGCGGCTAGTATGCTCTCCAGCTTCTGTGAGGTTCCATCCAACCCCCAACATAACAATAGTCAATTCTTTTGAGTGAAATTACATGTAATTGAAGTACCTCATGACTATTCTGCAGCAATGTTCACAGTGTTTAATATTATGTTGTAGGCCTCTTTTTCAGTAATTTTTTGTGTGCGTTGGATTTGAGCACCTATAGGTGTTATACCTGGAGACATAAGTGCTGACTGGAGCACCCATGGGGAAAAAATTAGCGGGTGCTCTTCACCTACCGGCAGCCAAGCTCCCTGCCCACCCCTCCCCACCTTTTCCCCTAAGCACACTGCATCCCTGCTCCTCCCCCCTCCCTCCCAGCACTTGCCACTGCTAAAGCGCTGTAGCAAGTTCCAGGAGGGAGGGGGGAGGAGCGGGAACGAGGCACGCTCAGGGGAGGAGGTGGGGAAGGGCGGGGCCAGGGCAGAGATTTGGGGAAGGAGCCGTATAGGGGCAGGGAGAGGGTGGAGTTAGGGCAAGGACTTTGGAGAAGGGGTTGGAATGGGGGCGGGCAGGGGTGGAGTCATGACAGGGCCGGGGACACAGGTGGTCGAGCACCCACCAGTGCCATTAGAAGTCAGCGCCTGTGCCTGGAGATATATAAATAAATAAATTAAATGTAAAGTGGTATGGGGAAATAAAATGGAACAGATTACAGATGTCTTTATGCAATTGTTGTTTTAGTCATGTGGGTCCCAGGATATTAGAAAGGCAAAGTGGAGGTGATATCTTTTACTGGACCAACTTTTCTGTTGATGACACAGACAGGCTTTTGAGCTTACACGGAGCTCTTCTTTGAAGAAGCAGCTCTGTAGTTTGTCTCTTTCACCAGCATTAAGAAGAGTACATTATGTTGCCAGTTTTGGTTGGACCTATTTCTGAAGGTTTCAACACATGATATAATCTTTAAGTCTCGGAGGGTTGGCAACCTTGGAGTATATGGGCAATGTACTTGTCAATACTTAAGGGTGACTTGTTTGTCATAGCAAAAATACAGAAGTAATTTTAATTTGAAAGAGGAAAAAAAGGAAAAATCATGGCTTGAATATTTTAACTGGCCTAACAGATTTTTGTCATTGTGAGAAAATCACTTCTCCTTTATATTCTATAAAAATTGTTCAAAGCAATTTAAAAAAAACCCCAATACTTTGATAACCTATTCAGAGCCAAATTTGCTCAGAAGTGAGCTAAACCCGTTGACGAGATTGTGACTAGATTCTCAGCTGGCATGAATCAGCATGAATTAGCATAGCTTCAGTGGCGCTACACTGATTTACACTAGCGGAAAATCTGGCCCTATGTATTTTTATGACCTCCCCCCTTCCCTCCACCCACCCACCCACTCTGAAAGTCATGTTTTTGTGACATGGAAGACGTTGCCTTAACAGAATTGTTTAACCAATTTAAAAGTTTCCTAATTGCTACTTTGATATAAGAAATCTGGCATATGTAATGTACTAGACAATGTGGTTTCCGCTGCCATGTGGTGGAAGTTATTCAGTATTGCGTGTTAGTTATGGCAATGTGACTAGATTTATATGAATTCAAACAAGGATACAGCAAATTTAGGGCCAATTTTCCTCTCACTGTTGTATTCCAATACAGTATAAAAGTTGCTAACTATAGCAAGTAGTGTTAGTGATAAGAAAAGCAACAGTTTCATTACACATGTTCACAGAGTTGTTAACTCCCTGGTATGTTTCACACCTTGCTGCTGTCATAAAGAACAGAGGAGCACAGCAATTTGCAAAGCCAGACTATCTGCGTTCTAACCAAACCCTTCTTAGGCAGCCAAACTTCCTCCCCAAATGTTTGATTTAGGTTGTGTTGCTGGTGTGACAAACAGAGCCTTGAGAAAAACTTCTCACTGCTGGCACAAAGGAGCAACATTTGTTAGTTTAACTTTGAGTTCACTTTTTCCTGGGAAAATGAAAGGCAGGTTCCCATAAACAAAGCAACCCAGAACTGTTAGACTTAGCCATAAATACTCTGCTCCCCATTTCTGTCAGCACCAAAAGATGAGTTGGATGGCAAAGTGAAAAAGGAAATAAAATATAACTTGCAAAATCTTTTCAAATGGATGTTAAGACAGTGTCTGATAGATGATAGTTCTGAGGAATTGGTTGGGGTGGGACAAAAGGCTTTACTGGGGATGAGAAGTGGTTAAATCACTATTTATTGTTCAATTTTAAATAAAACATCACGGAGACTGCCAGCTACATGATACTTCCAAAATTCAGGCTATTTTTTTGATGAAAGTCCTGTAGATCAACTGGTATTTAGTGAAATTTCTGCCGAATAAAATATTCCTGAGGCTTTGGGGTTGAAACCTAGTCATTCTAGCCAGCTCTGGTTAAGCAAAGTGAATGTTTCTGGTCATTAGTGAATGTTTCTGGGTTGGTCATGAGCTGGGGCAAAAGGTTTTGTGAGTTCCATCCCAAGGAGAATTACAAAGGCAGTGGATGCTAGAAGGGAGTGTGTTACCAGATGTGCCTGTTACTTTGGGGTATACTCATTTATTCGGGTTACTCTTCTGGGAGGGAGGGGGTTCTGTAATTCTATTAATGTGCTGCTTATGTCACTTGTGTTCATATGGGGCTGGGTTCCTCCAGCCCTAGAACTAGATGAACATGCGCGTGCACACTCACACACTACCAGAACAAGTCTGAGCACAGCAGGTCAATCAGCACTCTCCAGCAGATCCCCTCGTATGTCCCTGTGCTCAGTGAGCTGGGTTAAACAGCACTCTCAAGCTGGTACCCTTATGTGCTCCTGGTCTCAATGGGCTGACTTGAGCAGCACTCCCATGTGCCCCAAGTTTAACACGTCCCTATCCCACTTTCACAGTAACCAACCTGATGGGCAAACCCCACAGTATCTTTGGGCACCACAGGGATCTTTTAGCTTAGGTAAAAGAAGCATTGCTGAGGAGTAAATGGGGAGAATTCAGAGAGTGAAAGAGAGAAACAACCAACTTAACCATATCCTTATTATTCAATAAATAATTTTTAACTACAGAAGGAGGATTAAACAAACATAAGTTACATTTTAAAGGTTAATACCTGAGAGAGAGAGAGATCTCACCCGCTCCATGAGGCTTGAACTGGCCGGGGTTCCCAGGTGATGGTGGTAGCTCAGGGTCCTGAGTGCTGGAGACAGGCAGAGCCCCCAGCACAGTCATCTAGGTGATGATGGAGTCCCAGTGGAACTGATGCAGAGTTTGGGTCTATACATCAGAACATGGACTTGGGCACAGGTAGGGGTTTTTATAGAGAAAATACAAAGGTTCAAGGGAGAAGAATAGATTTGTTTATGAGTAAACTGGTGATTTAAGAGTTTTCTTTAGGATGGACAATAGGAGCTGATCGTTCTTGGCTGTGGGTGGAGCTCACAATGTAACCAGGTTGCTTCAGTATTTTGGGATATCAGTCAAAGATCTATTACTAGAATTGGTCTGATAATTGCTGAGCTGGGTGTTTAATTAACATTTGGAGCAGGGATTCCCAGAATGCAGTGCATCCCTGTTTTTTAGGTCCCAGAGTTCAGTGCGGTTCTCTTTTCTTCATTCTTCATGCTAATTCGTGTCCACCTTTCATGCAGATGAGGCTAGGGGAGTGGTCTCAGTTCTCCATTCCTTATGTTTTTGTAATCAAGCTGTCTTAATTTTGTCACCTCCTCAGGAGGAGTCGAGGTGTCTACCAACGCCCTTCATTGTTCTCTGCAAACCTTTCCTCTGATCAGTTTTGGTTCAAACAGAGATGGGATGGGAGGTGTCTTTCATGAGTCAGACAGGCTGGATACTGCGCCCTGGTTCCCAAAAACACAGCTGCCTGGTATCAAGTGTGTGTTTAATGAGAGAGATGAAGCGTTCTGTGGATTTGCAAGAGTTGCCTTGAGTTAGTCGTCAAAACAGAGCAGCTAGTGAACACGTTGGGGGCAGATCCTGGGTAGCCAGGCTGAGCGCTATGTGTCTGACATTTCTTACCTCTCTTGCTGGCAATTTCAAATTCATACAGTCAGTCAAACCTAAGCTCACTCCTGAGGCAGTAGGGGCAGCTCTGCCTTGCAAGTGGCATTTTCACTTACTCAGGGCTTCTGCTAAGGCAGCGTTTCTCAAATCGGGGGTCGCAACTCCTCCGTGGGTCACTGGCTGCCTCCCGAGGGGTTGCGAGCTCTTTGCACTGCCGAAAAGCCGCTGACCTGATCAATTCCGCATTCGGTGGCTTTTCGGCAGACATACTGAGCTCTTTTGGGAGCGCTCGGCATGTCCGCCAAAAATAGTCGCAGAATGCAGAACTAATTAATTTGGCGGCTTTTTGGCGGACATACAAGGGTCCACCGCACCGAGGCAGAAAGCAAAAAGGGGTCGCAGTTCTCAATAGTTTGAGAACCGCTGTGCTAAGGGAAGGCAGCTTTTAAGCCTGGCATGGCAGCCCTTCTGGCAAGGGCAACTTGGATTCAGCACAGCCTCTGGGCTTCCTGGCCAATGTGCCCCATTGCACCACCACAAACGTTCTCCCTGGGCTCTGCTGGCAAAACCCAGTCTTCACCCTGGCCCTTTATTTTATTACAGGTTCTCTTTAATACCCTATAAAATCAAAAACAAAAATCCCAATCCATGCCTACAACACAGGGACTATCTGAACACTTGTCTGGTCACCGTTGTAGCTCCAGATCATCTCAAATGCAGGCTATTGTGCCGAGCGCTCTCCTGACCTAGTCCTCCCAAAGTGGGAAAATAAAAGGGTGTGAGGCCTTCTATCACTTGGCCTCACACTTGGAGAAAAGACCTCATGGCCTTCAGGAACAGCCCTATTCCAAAGATAAGCAGCATTTTTAATGTGTTAATTTGACCTCCAGTTAGGGTGTGGGGTGACTGGATTCATACAGAAAAAGCCTGCACAAGCCTATTCTGTAGGCGAAAAACAGCTTATCTTTAGTCTTCTGTGAAAAGACTTAGATGAAACAGCAGAAGGGGGCTTGTTTCACTCAACACTAATCACAGTAATGCAATATGTATTTGCTTTTCTCAATTACTGGCCATTTGGAAGACTGAAATGGAGCTTTTAGAGAAAATATTATTTTTTTCTTTAACCCTGACAGTCGTATCATTTTAATACAGCCTGTTCTTCATACATTTGAAGTGTGGGGGGTGGAGGAGGGGAGGTGGCAAATAACACTGAGAACCAGGCTAAAAGGATCAAAAGCTGAGGAGATTCAGAAGCAAGGTTGGAAATCCTGGCTCACCAAGCACAGATGAATAATATAGGTAATGATGCAGGACTCATGAAAAACTGAAAACTCATAGATATGTTTTGTAGTGAAACCAAATAATTGAAGTGACGTTTTTGTCCTTTTTTTGTGGATACTTCTGACCAGCTGGGTACTTCTCACTGTCCCTTTCTCACAAAGGGACAAATCTAGCTCTGATTGAAGTAAGTGTAAAAAGTCTCATTGGCTTCAATAGGAATTGGACCAGGCCTTTAATCTGCCCTGTAGGCTCATGAGATTTCTGGCAAATGTCTGTAAGGTTTGGGGGCTAGTTTGCAACACTAATCCCTTTCTTTTCATATTTTTTCTAGAGTTGGTCAAAATTGTTCACAAAACTTTTTTAATTTTTGTTTTTAAAAAGGTGCAAATTTTTATATTTTTGCAAAAAAAAATTAGAGTAGGGTTCTTGTTTTTTGACACAACTGAAAGCTAATACATTTTGGTTTTGGCTTTCCTTTTGTGCTTTGGGTTTTGATTGATCATTATTCTTTCCCTCCCTTTTCTCTGCTTCTCCTTCCCACTGCTTTTCAGTGCCAAAGAAGGAAAAAGGGAAGAAAGGGAGATGGTAAAATAGAAATATTCCCCCCACATTTTAAAAATCAACAATTTTATTAAAAAATATTCAGGCAAAAATTGCTAAAGCAAAATCGTTCCTTTTTGAAACTTGTGGTATGAACTTGACTTTGAAAAAAATTCAGTGATTTCTCCCTCCTACTCATGTTTTGACCAACTCCAATCAGTCTATATAGATATGGAGGTCTACTGCTCTGTGGTTCTGCTTGGATCACCTACTGCAAACCTACCACTCCCATTGAGTCCTTGGTTCCATGCTCTATTAAAAAAATTCAGAGTGTATGAGCTTGTAATGAGGGTCAGTAGGCCCACTGTGCCACCGGGCGGTGGAGGGCTACTACCCTTTTGGGACAGCCGTGGTCACACCTCCCTGTTACTGGGGAATTAGGGTCGGGAGGTGTGCCGTCCCTAGTCAGCGGCGCGCCCTTCAGGCAGGGGAGCGCCGGCCAAGAGTCCGCGGCGCGCCCCTCAGGCAGGGGAGCGCCGGCCAAGAGTCCGCGGCGCGCCCCTCAGGCAGGGGAGCGCCGGCCAAGAGTCCGCGGCGCGCCCCTCAGGCAGGGGAGCGCCGGCCAAGAGTCCGCGGCGCGCCCCTCAGGCAGGGGAGCGCCGGCCAAGAGTCCGCGGCGCGCCCCTCAGGCAGGGGAGCGCCGGCCAAGAGTCCGCGGCGCGCCCCTCAGGCAGGGGAGCGCCGGCCAAGAGTCCGCGGCGCGCCCCTCAGGCAGGGGAGCGCCGGCCAAGAGTCCGCGGCGCGCCCCTCAGGCAGGGGAGCGCCGTGAAGAGTCCACGGCGGGCCCCTCAGGCAGGGGAGCGCCGTCAAGAGTCTGGGGGTGTACTTCGCAGATGAGGGGGCACCAGCAGGACTCAGGGTCGTTGGCCGTGGGGAGCTCTGGATCCCCTTCAGCGTCCGACTCTGTCAGCCACGGGGTGCTGCTGGGCTCGGGCGGTCCCCCAGGGTACTCTGCTCTTGGCAGCTCCGGTTCTCCCTCAGCTTTGGCCTCTGGCAGGTCTGGGTCCCCGCTGAGCTCCGGCGGTCCCTCGGGGTACTCTGCCGCAGGCAGGTCAGGAAACCCCAGTCCTTCCTGTAGAGGAGGGTTTCCGGGGTCCAGGGCCTTTCCTGGCTTGGCAGCAAGGGGTGGAGGGAGCGGCCTGCATCTGCCTCCCTCCCTTGTGCTGCCCTGACTGAGCTAGGGGCCCCACCCTTTATACTTCCTGTTCCGCCCCTCCTCTTCCTGGGGGCGGGGCCAGCTTGGTCTGGGCCCGCCCACTCTGGCTGAGAGAGTGTTTCTTTACCCTCCAGCTCGGAGGGAGGCCACAGTGCCTCCCTACAGAGCTACAGTCAATTAATTTTTCCTCATAAACACCGCTCTGAAGTGGGTAATTATTATCCTCATTTTACACTTAGCAAAGCAGAGTTTATATGTGTTGCTAGGAGTTTGGAGTATATGATACCACAGTTTTGAGAATTGGTGTATTAAGTTGGTTACAATCAAATAATGTGCAGGTTGGTTTAAAATCTAGTATCAGAATTGGAATCTCATTATAATTTCACTGATTATACATATACTTCTGTGTTTTAGATGTGTTAAGCTAGCTCTTAAAGTCTGAGAACTGCTGTTGTAAAGAGTGTGTGTCTCCCTTCCTCTAAAATCAGAAATACCGAAGTATGTGTCATAGGCACTGTACTGTCAACACCTAAAAAGATTCTCCCGTAGCTCAATGGAACGGTGTATCATAGAATATCAGGGTTGGAAGGGACCTCATGAGTCATCTAGTCCAACCCCCTGCTCAAAGCAGGACCAACCCCAACTAAACCCCAACGAAATCATCCCAGCCAAGGCTCTGTCAAGCCTGACCTTAAAAACTTCTATATGCCTTTATGGCAGGAAGATGTGTGTTCTATCCCTGCCGTTGCTGGGAAAATTCCATGTGGCTGGCATATGCACCATTAAGAAGCCCATGGTTATCGATTTTTTTTTTAAAAAAAACAACAGTATTTAGCTTCAGAGTGTATTTGATTGAAGAGGCAAAGAATGCTCCCAGTGTGATACCTCATAATGCTAGTATTAGGTGTGAATCCTCCCTTCATTGCACAAATACAGCTCATCCAGTGTTCATGGGAATTATGTGCAATTATCCAAGGGAAGATTAATAGAGTTTTCAGACAGAAGCAAATGTCTATATGGTGAATTTTGAAACTCTTCAAAATAGAGGTTTCTAATGTAAGTGTGTCTGTTTCTTAAATTTATTGGGGTGTTGTTGATAGAGTAAATCTGACCTGGCATTTCATTGGGAAATGTACTATTCTGAGGTAAAATGTACTGTTTTGGGAGGAATTGACATGTCAGGGAAAGCATACAAAGGTGCTAAAGAAGGCTACAAGTTGTTACTGAGGTCTTATTCACTCCTGAAGTCATTGGCCTGTCTCATATATTTAAAGCTTCCGGTTTTCTGTTTAAACCAATATTTATATATAAAACTAAAATATTCATACTATAAAACTTTTAATACATAAAACACACCAACCTTCCAAATGTTCAGGCAGCTGTTTTGACACATGTGTTGACAAAGACAATATGTAGAAACAGTGGACTGAGTGTTTTTGGTGTGATGGTTGTTTTTAACTAGTTAAATGAATAGTTAACAGATAGTCTGTTGGAATTAAAGAAAAGTCTTTAATAATAAATATTTGCTTATACTGATTTTTTTTTCTTGTTTCCTGATTTCTGCAGCCCAGCCATCTGTTTCATGTTGACCTTTCAGTTTCTCAAGTGCTTACTGGCACTGGACTGAAAGCAGACTTTGCAGCATGGTATTTTATTTATACTCCATCTTACTTCTATACAAGTGGTTCTCAGCCTGCAGCCCAATCAGCACAGAGCTGTGGCCCATGTGACATCCTCAGGGCCATGCAGGTAATATTGGATACGGCCCACATAACACATTGTGGGCCTCATATATGACCCACAATGGTAAATAGGTTGAGAACCACGGTTCTATAAAGATCCTTTCATTGAAAAGCATCCCCAAGCTATGTGTAGGCTTTACACAGAGACAATGGAATTATTTCACACTGCTAAAATGCAGCCACCTCTGGGGAGGAAGGTACCATTTTATAGAACAGGACAGGAGGTGGACCCATGGAGCTGGAATTTAGGGAGGCAGAATGTAATTACTCTCATTGGAATTTTGCCAAGGATCTTTAATAACGTGTGGTCAGGAAGTCAGTTTTACTTTTCATCTGAGAGAAGGTAACTCTTCCAGCAGCATCTTGGACTCTGTTTCCATGGTGGAGCCTGAGTTTGGTGGAAAGAGTGCCACCTATTGAATCATCATCATCACTTCCCATACTGCCCTTGTGTTTTTCCCTTGGATGTCTCCCATGTGCTAGCCAGACTGAAAAATATCTCTGGAAAACCAGACTCCTTTTGCCTGATTTTCAGAGGTGCTGGGCGCACACCTGGGAAAGGGACTGAGAGGACAGTGCAGACCACATGCCTGCAAAAACATTCCCAACCTCAATGAAATTTCAGTGGAAAGCTTTCTTTGTTCATGGTTAGGTAAAGAAGTCCATCCCTACTAGGTTTTTCCAAGTGTTCCCATAGAATTTCTCCCTGAAGCTTTGGAAAAATATTTGTTCTTCCTCTGATATATACATTTGTAAAAGGGGTTGTGTGTTTAAGAGAAGGCACCTATAAAAACCCTGTACCACAGCAATCATTTGAAAAATGCAGTGTGTTTTGTTATCTTCCGGAAGTCGATTTAAAACATTGTTCACCTATTACTTTATTTTATGATCTTGGTCAAATATTCACACAGCAGATCCAATACAAGGCAGAAGAGACAGTTGAATATTCTGGCCCAGATCTTCTGGTGGTGTGTAAATCATCAAAGCTCCATTGAAGTTAATAAAGTTATGCCAATGTATGCTACCTAAGGATCTGGCCCTCTGAACATTAAATATGAAGCAAACCAGTCTATGGGATTGTCTAGATAAAAGAAGCTCCTCGTATTTCAGTGTCCTTTAGCTTGCTTGTGTTTGCACTGGCAGACAAGAACATCTGTTCAAAATAACTAGCTTCTCGCTCTTGGAGAAACACTGCTATTTATGCCCATTCGCTTCTTACAGATAGATAGCTCCATACTGCTCATCCACCCACACCATCATATTTGGCTCTGCCATCTATAAACTCAGCATCAGTACCTGATCCCCATTTTATTTAGCTTAGTTGGTGCTTTTAGCTGTAATTATGTCCGCTCCGCATTCTAATGCTGATCAAACTAAGTTAAAAAGGGAGAGTTGAGCACATGCATATCCTAAAATGGAAATTTGTATTTACAAGATTGTGGTTAGGGAGCAACCACTGTCTCACTTTTGAGGCATTGAGAGAGCTGGCTCAGCTTCCTATGAGTCCACCAGTTCACTAGGCATTGGTTTCATAAAAGCTCTTTGATAGGTTTACGGAACACATTAGTGAGAAAAGTCCTGTGGACAGTGATTGTAGTAGGGTACTGTCTTATTTCCCACACGGTAGAGATAGGAAGTAAAAGAAGGAGCACAGGTGAAGATCATTTCTCCTTGGGCTGTGGAGTTTGACAGATCTCATGAGATTAAGCAGGTACGGCTTGGTCATTTTTTGCATCAGAACCTTTCCCCATCTCCCTAGAGTGATGCAGGAAGGTATACTGAATAATCAGTAGGTGACAATCATCGAAGTCAGTGCACAGGGAGTTCTGTGGGGTAGTCTGGTATCTTAATCAATTTCCAGCTTGGATCTTTATCTTATGTATCATAAATTTTAAGGCTGGAAGAAGATAAGAATGGCAAAATTGGGTTAGAACAAAGGTCGATCTAGCCCAGCTTCCTGTCTTCCGACAATGGCCAATACCAGGTTCCCCAGAGATAATGAACAGCGCAGGTAATCATCAAGCAATCCATCCCCTGTGGCCTATTTCCAGCTTCTGGCAAACAGAGGCTAGAGATACCATCCCTGCCCATCCTGGCTAATAGCCATTGATGGACCTGTCCTCCATGAACTTATCTAGCTCTTTTTTGAACCCTGTTATAGACTTGGCCTTCACAACATCCTCTGGCAAGGAGTTCCACAGGTTGACTGTGCATTATATGAAAAAATATTTCCTTTTGTTTGTTTTAAACCTGCTGCCTATTAATTTCACTTGGTGGCCTCTAGTTCTCGTGTTCTGAGAAGGAGTAAATAACACTTCCTTATTTATTTTTTCCACACCTGTCATGATTTTATAGACTCTATCATATCTCCCCTTAGTCATCTCTTTTCTAAGCTGAAAAGTTCCAGTTTTATTAATTGCTCCCCATGCAGAAACCATTCCACATCCGGAGTCATTTTTGTTGCTCTTTTCTGAACCCTTTCCAATTCCAGGATAAGGAAGGAACCATTAGGATCACCTCCTCAGACTGCCTGCGTAACACAGGGCATAGAACCAATTTCTGTAATTTCTGCATCAAACCCATAACTTCTTTTTAGAAAGCTATTCAGTCTTGACCTAAAGATGTAATGGAAAATCCACCACATTCCAAGGTCTGGTGTTCCATGGTGGTCAATTACCTTCACTTGTCCAAAAACCTATACCTTATTTGTAGTCTGGATCTGTTTCGCTTTGGCTCTCACTCCTTGCCTTTTTCTCCTAGATTAAGGAGCTTTCTACTATTAGAAATATATTCCCCGAATAGGTGCTTGTGGATTATGATCAAGTCACTGCTTTCCTTCTTTTGGGTAAACTACATAGATCGGGCTTCTCAAGTCTCACCATACGTCCTGTTTTCCAGGCCTTACATCAGTTTTGTAGGTCTTTTCTGAACACTTCCAATTTTTCCACATCATTTTTAAGCATTTAAGCATTTCTAAGCATTTTAAAGCCCACAACTGGACACCCTATTTTAATAATGGTCTTACTAATGCTGTGTACAGAAGCAATACTACCTCCTACTCCTACCTGATATTTCCCTGCTTGTGTATCCAAGGATTGCATTCACTTTCTTAGCTACAGCATTGCACAGAGAGCTCATATTCAGCTACCATGACCACTACGATGTTTTCAGGGTATGTCTACACAGCAGCTGGGAGCATATTTCCCACCGTGGGTAGGCAGATGTGTTATCTCTGCTTCAGCTAACATGGTAAAAATAGCAGGATGTGCAGTGGCTCAGATTAGGGTTAAAGGGGTTTGTACGCAGGTGGTCAGCCTAAGCCACTGCTTGTGCTGCCATGGCCACATGGCTTTCTTTAGCCCACTGGCTTGAGCAGAGTTAGCGCATGTCTGTCTACCCACACTGGGAAGCAGTGTAGACATCACCTCAAAA
Source organism: Sternotherus odoratus (assembly GCA_032164245.1). Taxonomy (NCBI): domain Eukaryota; kingdom Metazoa; phylum Chordata; order Testudines; family Kinosternidae; genus Sternotherus; species Sternotherus odoratus. Next base: position 140,609,821 of record JAVMKO010000003.1, on the reverse strand, counting down.
AGAATGAGGAGTACTTGTGGAACCTTAGAGACTAACAAATTAATTTGGGCATAAGCTTTTGTGGGCTACAGCCCACTTCTCCGAGTCACTGCATTCCAGGGTATTATCTCCCATCTTGTGTGACCTGCATTCTTGATGTATGGCCTGGCATTTGGCTGCATATAAAGCACGTGGTGTTCAGATGATTTTTTTCAGTGTTTTGAGTCCCAGAAGATTTCTCTTTTTTGTTTTGTTCCATTTCAAAATAGGAACAAATAGAAATTGTGGATTTTCCCCTGAAAAAGAAAAAAACTAGCTGGTGTGTAGAGCTGGGTGGAAGAAGGAGAGAGAAGAGAGGGATTGAAAGAAAAAAATAAGGGGCCGGGGAGAGCAGCTCTGCACAACATTACCTACAGAAATACCTGACTAATGACTGAGAAGCAGCCAGCTGGTCAGATCTCCAGGGAAACCAATATAGGTCATATGTAACCAGATAATCAAGACATTATCATGGAGTTCAGATTTGTATGGCAATTAGCTGGTGCCATAGTGAAGCTGTCAGTCATTGGTGCCACAGCAGGAAACTAAAATAGTGTCAGGCTAGTGAATATGGAAAGCAATGGACCATTTTGCTAAGTATGTGGTGGGGAGAAAACACTGAACAACTGCATGGTTGGCTCTTCCGTGTCTAAGGTGTGGGGCCTCTCTTGGGTGCCTGTATTGGGGGAAATAGAAACAGGCTGCTAGACTAACTCAGTACGTGCAGAATACTTAATGAGAGTGATGAGATGTTATTTGGGGGAGTGGATGGTTGAAGGGTTTGGCAATGGAGTATGTCAGTGGAGATATGCTGATTTATAACAGCTGAGGAGCTGGTCCTGCATCTGGGGCAAGAAAAACTTGAGCTTATATTTTCTGATGCAGAGACACACTTTCCCGTTCCCTGTACTAGAGTGGAGCCAAGTTCAGCTTCGAGGACCCAGTTTGGATACTTAGCCCTGGTCTACACTGGGGGAGAGGGGACCACCTAACAAACACAACTTCAGCTTGATCTAACAAGCTATGTATGCAGGTTGACTTACCTGGGCGTCTTCACGGTGCAGTGTTGCTCCTCCGTCGACTCCACCTGTGTCTCTCGGTGCGGTGGAGTTCCAGAATTGATTGGAGAGCACTCAGGGACTGATCTCTACCTGCCGATTCGGCGGGTATTGTAGACCTGCCCTTAGAAAAGCAAGGGTTGTGTCCGAGCCATAATCCCTAATGCTCTTAGCTGAAATCGTTCTGATCCAGGGAAGTCCTCCATAGAGGAAGCATTTCTCATCACAGTGTTGGCAACTTGCATGATTTTATCATGAGGTGGTTTTGGTGTTTTTCTTAAGGCTCCAGCTGCTGGAGTCATGCAATTAAGTGAGACTCTCAGCTTTAATTCAAACAATGGAAATGTCTAGTTCCTCCGGTTGTGGCGAAGAGTTTGAAGAAATGAATCCCGGAAGCTCACAAATAGGTGGCAAATAAAAAGACACCCCAAATTTATTATATTTTTAAAATATGATTTTGTGGGGCCTGATCATGATTTTTGACCACTTAGGATTGATCATACCGGAGCAGTAGCTCCAGGTTTATTTAAAAAAGATGCAGGTCGAGATAATTGAGAATGCAAAATAAACACTTGTCTTTTCAGCCAGGTTAAGGTGAGTTGTTAGACTCTCTGGCTCCAGATAAGGAAGCATTATGAAGGGAGACATATATATATATGTATATATATATATTATACACATGCACACACTATCATCGTACTTTGGTTGGACACACTCCATTATCCCCTTCAAAAGAAAAGTGCCAAAGAGAAGTTAGTATTACTTTTTATTAAGCTTTAACCATGAATTAACATGAAATATACAGTTAGACCCCTGCTGCAATTTAGGTGACCTGGTTCAAGAGACTCCTCTTCTGTCCTGGGGCCTGGATTAAAAGATTACAAGGCAGGGTGGCCAGACCGCGGCTCGCGAGCCACATGTGGATCTTTTATAGTTAACGTGCGGCTTGGGGAGCCCCCTGCACCTGATACTCCCCCTTCCCTACCTACCAGAATGTGGGGGATGGAGGGGAAGCTCGGGGCTTCTGCCCTGTAGTGGGGTGGTGGGGCACAAGGCTACTGCCATAGACAACTGGTGCCTGTTGAGAGTGGGGGGAACAATTTAAAGGTTCAGCCCCCCCCCCCAACTGCTTGAGTCACACACCACCAGGCACATGCCTCATCTTACCCTCTGTGGCTCCCTTTCTGCAGCTCCCAGGTGTTAGCTCCACAGGGAGAGGCAGCAGCAAAAGCAGCAGCTCTCCCTGCAGCTCCCAGCTGTTTGCCGCTACCTCTGCTCACAGCCAGCTCCAGCAGCTGCCATGCAAGGAGGGGGCCCGGCTGCACCATGTGACTGAGTGGAGCCAGCAAACCCTGGCTGAAACCCCAGGCCCTAGCCCCCACTCTGAAATTTCTGAAGATTGTTCAGAGGATCGGTAAGTTTGGCCGCCCCGGTATATGGTGTTTTGCAGATGTGACATTCGAATCGTCCAGGACAGGAGTTTTGAGGAACCCTGTGTTTTAGCACCCTCTTGTAATTGCTGCCCTGGAGGAAATGGTGGACACTCATTCTGAGGGCAAGTCTACACTTACACTGCTGTAGTGCTTAGTGAACATGTGACCTAAGTTGACAGGAGAATTTCTCCCATTGGCGCAGGTACTGCACCTGCCTGAAAGGCAGTAGCTGTGTCGATGAGAGAAGCCCTCCCTTCAACATAGGGCTATCAACACCGTGAGTTAGGTTGGTATAACACTCAGTGGAGTGTATTCGCTAAACACTTGAGTGACATAGTTCTACTGGCATACATTTGTAGTGTAGATCCAGGCTAAGAGACAGAGGTTTAAGAGGTCCCTTGGGTCCCAAGCATGTGCCTTTGCTGCTCTAAGAATGCAGGAAGAAAATATGAGTGTTGTGGGGCGAAGGAAGGGAATGACGTCTTTCTGAATGAGCACTTCCTGCTGGCCAGTCCACCATATTAACAACCTTAGAAGCCCCTTGGTTTTGGTGAATTAGCATGAAAGCTGCACTTAGGGCATCATTCTGGAAGGGGGCGGAGGTGAGAGTCCCATCTGGACTGCCCTTTGGTTAGTGGAGGCTGAGGGGTGGTGAAGAACTCCTGATTTACCTCCAAAAAGCAGCAAAGCAAAATAAAGACTGGTTAGGTCACAGAGGCAGGTGTTTTCTTTACCTCCAAGGAAATAGTTTGGTGGCACTGACTAGAATGTCTGAAGGAACAGGGAAGAGTTAGTCAGGAGACATAGGGTATGACTATGTTACAGTTGCTACAACTGCATAGCTACAGTGCTGCAGCTTGCCGCTGTAGTGCCGTAGCATAGATACTTTCCACAGGGATGAAAAGTTTTTTTTCCCTTGATGTACCTAATCCACCTCTCCAAGAGATGGTAGCTGGGTTGGCAGAAGAATTCTTCTGTTGACCTAGCCACCTCTACACAGGAGGTTAAGTTGACCTAGCTACATTGCACAGGGTGAGAAATTTTTCACAGCCCCAAGAGACATTGCCAAATTGATCCAATTTTTAAGAATAAACCTGGCCTATTTCTGATCTGGTTCCATGTACAAAAAGCTGGCAGAAAAAGATGAGTGGGTAGTAGAAATGTAGGGGAGAAATAAAGGCTTGCTAAATTGTCTTTATTATATGGTCGCAAGAGATCCAGTACAAATCAAGTGAATAGGGCCATCCTATAATCCATGTTGGAAGACCTGCTTACTGCACAGTTGTTCTCTGAAACACCTGAAACACACTTCGTTTTTGTTGTGCTGACACACTCTCAACCATGTTTTAACTGTCTCCAAGAGTCAAATTGAAGACCTGCTCTGTCTAAACTAGTAAAAGAGGTCATGTTTCAAAGTGTGTTAGGTAATGTTTTAACAAATAGGGTTTACTCTATTTAAAACAGAATTAGTGTTTAGAAGTGAGTTTAAAATGTTTTAAATAACCTATTTTAAATATGACTTGCCCTGTCTATATTAAGTGCAAAGTTTTGTTAAAACTGTTATTTAAAATATAGCATGTTGTGTTTAAAAATGTTAGCTGTTTTCCTAGTCTAGACATGGCCTAAAGTTGTAACATGGTTTAGGGGCATAGTTAACACAGGGAAAACTCTGATATTTTTATACCATTGGGAGACCCTGCTTATTCCCTCAATATAGTTAAAATATGGTTTAGTCTTATGCTGTAGGTGAGACCTAACTGTATTAAAAATATTACATGGTCACATAGTGCATGTCTGTAGCATTTGTGGCAACCTATAGGTCAGCGGTTCTCAAACTTGTTGAGACCGCGACCCCTTTTTGTGCTCCGGCAGGGGGGGGGCGGGGCGCGACCCCTCCGCCGAAAAGCCGCCGAATTTTTTTTTTTAAAAAAGAACAAAACAAAAAACAAAAAACCTGCCGCGGACCCCCCTGCGCCCCGGCCCCAGTCCCCGCTGCGGGCGGGCTGCCAGGTGCGCCCCGGCCCCAGTCCCCACCGCGGGTGGGCTGCTGGCTGCGCCCCGGCCCCAGTCCCCGCTGCCGCCCGGGGAGCGTGACTCCAGCCGCCGCCCGGGGAGCGTGACTCCAGCCGCGCTCCCCAGAGATCCCGCAGCAGGGAGTTGCTGTGGTAGGGGCTGGCGACCCCCACAAAAGTGGCCCGTGACCCCTTGAGGGGTCGCGACCCCCACTTTGAGAACCCCTGCTATAGGTGGTTTTAGCATGGGCAGTCCAAAGCGATGGATCAGAAGGATGTATATTAAGGGGAAGAAGGTGGTGTGCAAAATGTTATCAGGATAATGAAGTCACACAGGTTAACTGATCTAGTTAGTGCTAATTCTACCAGAGTCGTATTTCGCAAGCATGGGCCTTAGTGCATAGGGCTTGTTTGTTTAATTGTGCTGTGCTTTCAGCTTTAAAAGTGAATCATCCTCAATGTTCATCCATTATTGCTGGAGATAACTGCTTAGCGCATGGGAATCTCTGGCAGAGCAGTGGACATGCGTGAACAGGAGACAGTAAACACACCCAGTTGCAAACTCATCTAGTTGCAAACACACCCTGTGAACTCAACGCAGTGGAGTCACTTGTAATCTGTGTACAGAATGCTATGTGTAGCTCAGTCAACTCCATGCGCCAATATGCTTTTGGTTCAGATACCATATGCTATGACTTGGATGGCTATTCCTGTGCCTTCCTTCTGTCTGCTACTTGTGACAGATGTTGCTACTTATATTTCTCTAATTGGGACCTTTTTTTTTCTCAAATTTATGTAAACACTTTTTTGAAACAGGTAAAGCCAAATACAGTGAAAACCTCAGGAAAAATAACAGGGGAAGGATAAATGATTAACTGTCAGCAATGCTGCTTCTTTTGCTACTTGGGAGGTAATAGCAAGCAAAATATTTTTCTTTTCTGACAGGCAGCTTGGAGAGTGTTAGCTGATACCTCTTGAAACCCAGAACTGGGGGTGCAATAAATCTTTAGTTTCTTGTCTAGCTTAAATATTTGCTTGATGATAGGGCAGAAAAAGAATATTTGAGCTCAATTGACCCCACCAGCAGAGGTGTATGTTTGCATCTTCCATTCCACAAGGCTAGGAGGACCTTTAGATGAGAACATAAGAAACAGCCATACTGGGTCAGACCAATGTTCCCTCTAGCCCAGTATCCAGTATCTAGCCCAGTTGCCAGTATCAGATCTACAGAAGAGGGAAGTAGGAGTGACGTACCCCCTGTCTTCCACTGCTGCTTCTGCCTGTCAGAGGTTTAGGGTCACCCCATGCATAGGGTTGCATCCCTCACCATCTTGGCAAATAGCTATTGCTGGACCTATGCTCCATATTTTTATTGAGTTCTTTTTGAACACATTTATACTTTTGCCCATCACAACATCCTATGGCAATGAGTTCCACAGGTTAGTTATTCGTTGTGTGGGGAAAGTACTACTACTTATTTGAATTAAACCAACTGCCTATTAATTTTACTGAGTGACTCCTGTTTTTCATATTGTGGGAATGGTGAATTACACTTCTCTATTCACTTTTTCCACTCCATTCATGATTTTATAGACCTCTGTCATATCCCCCCAGTTATCTTTTTTCTAAGTTGAACAGCCTTACTCTTTCCTTGTAGGGAAGCTGTTCCATCCCTTTTATTATCTTTGTTGTCCTTCTCTGAATCTTTTCTAGTTCTACTATATCTTTTTTGAGGTGGGGGAGACCAGAACAAGACACAATATTAAAGGGGTAGAATAATGGTATTTCCTTCATTGTTTTCTATCCCTTTCCTAATAGTTCCAATGTTCTCGTAGCCTCTTTGGCCACTGCTTTACATTGAGCTGATGTTTTCAGAAAACTATCGGTGGTGATTCCAAGATCTATCTTGAGTGGTGACAGCTGATTTAGACCCCATCATTATATATGTGAAGTTGGAATTATTTTTTCCAGTGTGCATTATTTTGCACTTATCAATGTTGAATTTTATCTGCCGTTGTGTTGCCCAGTCATCCAGTTTTGTGAGATTCCCCTATAGCTCTTTGGAGTCAGCTTTGGACTTAACTATCTCAAATTTTATATCATCTGCAAACTTTGCCACTTAACTGTTTGCTCCCTTTTCCAGATAATTAATTAATACATTGTTTAGCACAGGTCCCAGTACAGATCCTTGGGGTACCTTTCTATTTACCTCTCTCCACTATAACTCACCTTCTATTTTTACCCTTTCTTATCTTTTAACCAGTTACTGAACCATGAGAGGACCTTTCCTTTTATCCCATACCTGCTTACTTTAAGAGCCTTTGGCGAGGGACTTTGTCAAAGGCTTTCTGAAAATCCAAATACACTATATTAACTGGATCACCCTTATCCACATGCTTGCTAGCACCTTCAAAGAGTTCTAATAGATTGATGAGGCGTAACCTCCCCTTACAAAACCTGTATTAACTCTTCCCCAACAAATCATGTGAATCTATGTGCCTGATAATTCTATTCTCTGTAGTTTCTACCAGTTTGCCTGGTACTGAAGTTAGGCTTCCTGGCACCTGTAAAAGGATTGGCTCTGGAGCCCTGGTTTAAAATTGGCATTACATTAGCTATCCTCTTGTCATCTGGTATAGAGGCTTGTTTTAGCAATAGGCTGCATACTACAGTTAGTGGTTCTGCAATTTCATGTTTGAATTCCTTCAGAACTCTTGGATGAATGCCGTCTGGTCCTGGTGACTTATTTCTGGTTTGTATATCAATTTGTTCTAAAACCCCTTCTACAGACATGTCAACGTAGCCTACATAGAACAGTACTTCAGATATGTCTTCCAAAGAGTAAAGAATAGCTCTGATGTAGGTATCCCCTCCTGTATCTTCTGCAGAGAAGACTGATGCAAAGAATTCATGTTTCTTCTGTGCAATGGCCTTGTCTTCCCTGTGTTCTGCTTTAACAAGTTGGTCATCAGGGGTATGTCTACACTGCAGTTAAAAAACAACAGTTGGCCCCTGCCACGGGCTTGTGGGTCTTAGGCTAAGGTGCTGCTGAATTTCAGTGTAGACATTTGGGCTTGGGCTGGAGCCCTGGCTCTGGGACCCTGCAAGGTGGGAGGGTCCCAGAACTTGGGCTGCAGCCTGACCCTGAACATCTACATTGCAGTTAAACAACCCTTTAGCCTGAGCCCCACGAGCCCAAGTCAGCTGGTAGAGGCCAGTCTCAAATGTTTCATTGCAGTGTAGACTTACCCACAGTGTCCGCACTGCCTGTTTAGTGGCTTCCTACTGTTGATGTACTTAAAATCCTTTCCTCTGCCTCCAGTCTTTTTTCACCTGGACTGACATTTTTCACTAAACTTGTCTGCACTTGAAAGTTAACATGGATTAAGGCAGTGACGAATTTAAAGTGTGATAGCTGTTCTTGGATAACTCTATCTCATAGAACTGAAAGGACCTTGAAAGGTCATAGAGTCCAACCCCCTGCCTACACTAGCAGGACCAAGTACTGTCCCCTGACCGATTTTTTGCCCCAGATCCCTAAATGGTCCCCTCAAGGATTGAACTCACAACCCTGGGTTTAGCAGGCCAATGCTCAAACCACTGAGCTATCCCTACCTCTCCCCTAGGTGTGGACGCTCTTCATTCCAGAATAAGAGTGCTTTCAACATGGGCTATACTAACCAGAACAAAGTACACTTATTCCAGACATGGTGTTGTTCCTGGATATCTGTTCCTGACCAACTCTGAGTTAACAAGTCCTAACATGATCCCTTCATGCCCTCTGATGCTGGATCAATAGCAGACCTTTAGTGCTATTAACCTTGCTTTTGAAAGGGCTGGCTGCCTTCGGGCTGAAGTTGTCCTCTGTCTTTCCCCTATCCCAGCAGACAGTGGTCATCACATCTGCAATGCTCACAGACCATGCCAACCTAGTATGGTTGTTCTTGTTATCTATTTACTGCTCAGGTTTGAACAAGACGCAGTGGGAACCTGAAAAGCCTTGAGATTTTCCCTCCCTGTTGAGTGACTACTTCATCTCCCCTCTTCTCATTTCTCTGACTTTTATAACAGGAAGCTGACATCACATTTATAGCTGACTTGGGAAAATAATATACCCTTTAAGTGAAACTGGGCAAGGATGGGACTCAAACTGTCTTTTCTGTATCCTACTCAGTTGGGCTACATTTCTTTGGTCCTCCTCTAGTCCATCACGATTACTTCAGCGTCTGTGGCCTGCACCCTGTGCCAAAGCCTGAGGTTAAATAAGTGTGACCCAGACTCTGTTGCTCTAAGGAGGAGAGACTAGCTGGTCATTGAACCCAAGCCATCACTGAGGTAGTGTAGATGGACCAAATGCACAGTTGCTTGGATGCTAATGGCATCACTGAGCTCTTCAGAGGTTGTCCCTCTTCCTGCAGAAATAGCATCTTTGTACAAAATGTGCTATGTGAGGTATCATTTTGAGACGAATAACTTGCTGGTCAAGGATATCATGGTGAAATGTATGTAGCATCATTATAGGTAAAGTTATGAATTCTCACAGTATGTTATCAGCACATGATCAAAACCAGACAGCCTTGCCTGGGCAAACGTTGTTAGAGCTCTGTCCTAAACAAAGGAGAGGAAACAAAATCTTGAGGCACCTTAAAGACTAACTATAAAGTTTTGAAGCATGAGCCTTCGTGGGCCAATACCCACTTCGTCGGATGCAAGCAGTGGGATCCGACGAAGTGGGTATTGGCCCACGAAGGCTCATGCTTCAAAACTTTATAGTTAGTCTTTAAGGTGCCTCAAGATTTTGTTTCCTCTGCTATTCCAGACTAACACGGCTACCTCTCTGATTCTAAACAAAGGAATGAGTGTTTACCTCAATTCACGTACAATTGAGGATCATCAAGACAGCATAGGAAGGGGATGGCAGGAAACAGAACTATTTGCATGCCAGGGAACACAAGTAGGGGAAGAAGTATCATGGAGCTTCCTTCATCCCCAGACTCCATGGCATCTTCCGCACAGCTTGAATAAACTACTTTGAGGGAGGGGTAACATTCAGAAGAATCCACTTCAAAGAGTCAATGGACTATAAATTAAAGGGACAGAAAACCCCAAGTGCCTCGTTTGTGTAAGAAGACAAAGGCACCAGCACCTTTGAACCTCTGGAAGAGATCCTGACTAAGGAGAGGGTCAGCCACCATCTTGCTAGAGGACTGTGGATGAGAAAGGCCATCTTGAACAAAGCCTCAAACCAAAACTTGCTAGACTTTTAGATGCATGTTTTCACTTTTCTTTGCTTGTAACCATTTCAATTATTCTTAAACTCATTTAAAATCCTATCTTTTGTTAAGAAACTTGTTTTATTCTAATAAAAACTAAACCAACAGTGCTGTGTTCGTACTACAGTGAAAGTCAACTCCAGTTAATGTGGCAAACTAGTGTGTTTGTCTCCTTAAAGTAGCAAGCGAACCACATTATTTCTCTGAACTGTCCAGGAGAGGGCTTGTCATTACAGACCATGTGGTTTTGGGGAAAATTCAGGACTGGGAGTGTGTTAGGGTCACCACTAAGTGGTAACCAAGGCTGGGTGGGGAGGTAGGTAGACTGTTGGGGTCAGAACTGCTGAAAGAGGATTATCTAGTGTACACTCACATAGCATGTGGCCTGCATGGATGTAGGCTGCTTGTGGGTGTCTTGGGTTGGGAGCTACAACATCAAAACATTGTGAGGTACCCATAGTTACAGGGCAGGCAGTGACACAACCTCTCACTGGTCTGGACTGCACTATGAAAGTGACACTATGGCAAAGAAATCACAGCTGTTCCCAGGATACTCCTATGTCGTACGTGAGCAGACATTCCACATAACACACTGGACCCACAGGGAAAGGGGAGAAAAAAATATCCATTATCTAGTGGCAACAACTGACAAGTCTTCCAGGACCGTCTCACTGCAGTACTCTCTTAAACTAGCACTCAGAGTTGGGGGATTGTTCTTCCTTCAGTATATCTGAAAAGGACTTTGTAGACCATGATATGATCAGTTCCATCTGAAATGGGAAGTCATTATCTTGTTTGGTCGTTGCGTCTTTGTTTCCAGTGGCATTTTGCATTCTGCACATGCTGACAGCATGCACTTTAGAGTGGTGTTTCTGTTACTTTCCCACTATAAACCGTTAGCCTGTCATTGACTTTTTCAAGAGTGGGCTGGGAGATCTAAGGAAAAACTCAGCAAAAAGCTGTAGCTAATAGAAATATGACACATGTGGCCAGAGATGGGTGTTATATAAAATTTATTTGACAAACGTATCCTTTCTGGTCACAAATTATCTGCAAACAATCTTTCATTTTGACAAACTTTTTCATTATTGGATATCACTCACTGCAGGGTTAGCGGGAACACATTTCAGCCTGTGGATTACATAGAATTGTTTTCTCTAGCTCCTTGTGTGCAATCGGTTACTTAAGTAATTCAGTGTAGTACATAAAATCTGTTTTTGGTTCCCTGACTGGTGGAGCTTTTGCGATAGCTGCACACACATGTCCAGTGCAAATCTTTGCACAAGTTTTCATTGTGAATGCACATTTACACAAGAATCTGTGATAGTTCCCTGTCTGTGAACCTTCCTGCAGACACATCTTCACCACTATGAATATTTGCTGGAAACTAATGAAAGGGATCTTAGACTGGTAAGAGAATTTGCAGGTGTTACTTGAACTTATATCTGCCAATACTTTATTTATTTATTTTGCATTTGCTCAGATCTGTATGTGGCTGTGAATTTTAGAACCATGTCTTTTTTTCTTTTAAAAAGTAAAAAACAAAGTTTCTAACAATCTGTTATTGCAAAGATTACATTTTGGGGATTATATATAAAAGAATGCTTTAAACTCAGTCTATGAAGTGAAGGGAAACCTGGGACTTGCTTGGGCTACCCCCATGCTGTGAAACAACTGCGTTCTGCCTGCTCTGTAACACACTGGAAATAGATCTTCTGCTTGCCAGTTAAACAGAAATAGCACCTGGAACCTGATCACTTTGTTGAAACAAAGAGCAGTGTCATTATTAGAAATTTGAAGCCTCCTGCATTGTTTAGTTAAAGACCAAGATTGTCAGAGCTATTCGGTAGGGGTGCAAAGGCAGTGGTGCAAGAGTAACTGTACTTTAACCAGCCATTTAACGGTTCAGTGTTCAAGCGTAAAAAGAGGCGGAGCTAAGAGAGTGCAACAGTCAGACTTTGGTCCTTCTTCCACCCAGACTGTTCTCTCTCATCAAGCATGGTTTGAAAGCAGAAGTTTCTACGCATCACTCTCAGTTCCAATACATTCCCCTATATGAACTATCCTATTATAGCACCTGCTATCGGGAAGCTACCTACCATATTGTCCCTTTCAATATTCAAACATAAATGCAGTATTGCCAGCTCTAGTAATTTTTTTGTGTGTCACAGGATTTTGTCTGGGTTTCAGCCGATTCCGTGATGGAGTGTTAGCTCTGCCTGGGGGAAAACCCCTTCTGATTGGCTGCCTTCCAAACTGCCTTGCCCGCTGTCCCACAGGAGTCCACACTGTTCTCACGGGAAGGGAGCTGGAGCAGAAACAGCCCAGCACCTCAGGGCATTCCTTTAGGATTTGGGGGCAGGCTTGAGAGCCTGAGTGCTAGCCTGAGCCGGAATGTCTACACACCTATTTTTAGTTCCATAGCATAAGCCGCCTGAGCCTGTAGACCCAAGCTCTGGGACTCGCTGCTGTGTTTTTTTGTTTTTGTTTTGCCAAGTAGACATACCCTAAGGCTCTAGGAAACTAACCTAACCAGAAGCTTTGTTCTGTGGCCTTTAATTTAGGAGCAGAACCAGGGTCTGAGGTCCTGTAATTACTGTTGTCCTGAAGCCCATGCTATTTTGTTAGTGTGTGGTCTCTCCTTGCCCTTGATTGTTAACGTGAACTATTGTCATTCCAATTAGGGGAAGTTAAGTTGGGGCGGAGATGCAGAACCACTCCAGGCTGCCAGGGGGTGCACAGGAACGACTTGCACCTTTACTGGTAGTTTGCAGTCAAAAGGTCCGTTTCTACTTTGCGTCAAGGTCTGCTGGAGATGTTGTGTATTTTCATTGTGTGTTTTGCTGCTTGGCCCCTATTTCTCCAAATGTCTCTCAACTCTTTATCAGGTCTCGGGTATCCTGGGTCATTTTGAACAGTGTACGCCGACATAGCTGGCTTTCCTGGTACAGGCTTCTATGCCAAAATGGCTCCATTGTATTTTTGAGAGCATTTCTCTCCTCAGTGATCTTGATGTTATGATTCAACTGCCTTGATATATGATGCTATCTTGAACACCCATCTCACCTTGATAGTCGCAGTGTTCTTGAGAAGCAGGTGGGGCATCTGCCAGTGTCTGGCCATCCTGACAGAATGATGGATTTGATGACTTGTACATCTTGGTCTTGTATAGTTTGTTCTTGGATTCTTTCCAGCCCCTGCCTTCAAACTGGTACTTAGCTGGTTTGGTTTATGGTTTTTATGTCTTTCGGTGTTCTCTTTATTTCTATCAGGTTGAGGATCTCATTCCTGTTCAGCTGCCATATTTTCATCCTGCAGGTCTGCTCCGGATAAGAAGTCAGCTGTGTATAGCTCAGTCCCGTTCTTGTAGCATACATTCAAGTTGTAGCATTGCAGTGTCAGTAGCAGGTGCTGAAGGTTTTGGGGGACTTCTAGCAGTGGCTTTTAAAAATGCTTTTTAGTGGCTTATGGTCACTTTCTATGCTAATAGTTTCCCACCCTTGAAGATACTGGTCAAACTTTTCACGTGCAAACAGTATCGCAAGAAATTCTTTTAAAATTTGGACATATCTTTGTCTGTTGGTGTCCTTGATGCAAAAGCCACCAGCTGTCCCTTCTTTAGGAGGGATTCCTCAAGCCCTGCCTCACTGGGTATCACCCGGTATGATTGCCAGTTCAGTCACATCATGTTTCAGGATGGGCTAGCTGGTCACCAGCTCCTTTATAACTGCAATGGCTGCATCTTGTTGAGGCAGCCATGTTTTGGAGCAATTTCGCAAGGGGGATGCCTTTGCATCAAGGATGTACCGTTTGTAGAGCGTGTGAAAATCCACCCATATTTGGCCAAGGTATGTACCTTTGAAAAATTGCTATTTACTCCTGCCCAATAGAGGCTTCTTAGCATTTAAGAGAGAGAATCGCCAAAGACTTTCTGCACTGGCCATGCTCTAACTACCCTTCAGAGCTTCTAGGGCTCATCCTATGGCACATGCATTGTCCCCTTGCGTAACCAAACATGCTGTATCTCCTCTCACCAAGTATGGGGGTGACAGGCCTGTGCCTGTGCTGTCCCTGCAGTGTGACTGGGCATCCTACCACCTCAGGCCTCCGTTACAGGCTTCTGTATTCCAGGGTGAGGTGAGGGATCAAAATTGAGAGCAGGGGTCTGTCTCCTGTGCTGTCAGTCACCTGCTACTGGCACTCAGCTACAGTGGAGGAAGAAACCGCCTGAGGCAAATGCAGAGGGGACAAGAATTTGCGGGTGTGCAGGGGGAAGGGAGGAAGAAATTGATTAGGATAAAGGAGTCTGGTGACACTGGGACAGGAGTTGAGGAGGGAGTCTGAGTGAGACCTGTTGGTCAAGGAGACTTGAATTGGGAATGGAGGGTGGAGGGGAGACTGGGTAGCAGGAGAGGAGAAAATGGTAGGAGGGGAGACAGGTCTGACAAGAACTGAGGTGTAGAGGGAGAACTGGGACAAGGATCCAGGGAGGGAAGAGACTGGGACAAAGAGTTGGTGGGTGTGGGTTGCTACAGAGAGGATCAACAAGCACATTTATGTGGCATATTCATTGGCATTATGGCCAAGTGAGGGAGATGTGATTGTTTGGCACTGGAAACCAGTTCTACCTGAAGAGGTCTTGTGCGATCTCTCAGTTACTTTATTTGTACAGTGGAGGGAATGGTGGCTGTTTGTTCCAAGGGTGGGGGATATGACTCTGTGGTGGAAGTACAGGGCTGCAAAATGTGTGAGTCTGACATGGGATGCACAACTCTTGTCAGGTTTGATGAAAGATGGTGATGTGAACAATTTATGGGTATGCCTATATGGTACCACAACAGAGAAATTCACAGCTGTAATACTCCCCAAGTACTAATCACTATGTATGCCAGCTGGCAGCTATTAATGGGAGCTTAATCTTACCAATTAGCCAAGTCCAGTGAGTGGTCTAGCTGTGTGTCCTCAAACCAAACCCCTCAGGGTCTATGGCCATCATCTCTACCAGGGGGCCAAAAAGGAGTCTCACTAGCATCACACAGGCAGATCTCCTACTGGCCAAGAAAGCCAGTAGGAGATGTGGCAAGTATGTAAGTAGCCCATAACGTATGCTGTGGCAACAGAGTTCCTGACCTCCAAAGCCACGTGACACTAAGTCAGATGAAAACATCTTTTTTTTTTTAACTACTATTTCATTTTCCCATTCTTTGTTTGTTTTGTCTATTCAGGGAAGAGATTGTCTCTCATTATGTATTGGGTCAGTGGCCCCATCCTGGTTGGGGCCCCTAGACTCCACTGTAATGCTGTTAATAAAAGAAAATGTTTTACGAATACACTCCAAAATAGGTGTACAATTTACACCGATTTAGGATATTCCCCTGAAAGGAATGTTACATCAGGCCCTGTCCTTCCAAGGTGAGATTTTTAAAAGTACTCTGTATTGGCTTCATTTCTGATCTGCAATCCCTTGGTGGGCTCGGCTAGGCCAACGCCAAGTACTTTTGAAAATTCCATTCCAAATGTCTAACCACTCACAATTCACCTTCACCTTCTCTAGGGATTCCAGCATTTCTCTCTCTCTGGCAATCAGGCTTAATCCTTTTCTAAAGGGCTTTCTGCCAGTGTTCACCTCTTTAGGAAACTGGCACTTTACATTCCAGAGAGAAGAGGCAATTGCAGCTGTATGGCGGCCACCTGAGGAGCAATCTCTTATTGTTGGTCTATTAGGATACTTGTGCTTCTTAGTTTCCCTATGCCTTTATGTTTATCTTTCCAAGACTCTGCATGGCCTGTTCCTGGCAAGAAGCCACATATTAGCCTTTAAAAAGAAAATGAGGCTTTTCTTCAAAAAGAAAATTCAGGCCCAAGTGTGTTTGTTGTCACACTAGACAGCCAATCCTCACTGTATCCTGGTTCTAGGGTGACCAGACAGCAAATGTGAAAAATTGGTGTGGGGGTAATCGGAGCTTATATAAGAAAAAGACTCAAAAATTGGGATGTCTAGTCGCCCTAACTGGTTCCCAAAGAATGGAGAACAAAGCAGAAGGCATTCCCAATAGTTCCTTTTCATGTTCGCTTGCTAGTCATGGATAAAAGAAGCTCGAAAAGTGTTTTATGGGCCCACTCTAAGAAATACATCTCTAAATATTCCAGGTAGAGACTTTTTAAGAATGCTTGCTCTAGGGCAGGGGTCTCAAACTCAAATGACCACGAGGGCCGCATGAGGACTAGTGCACTGGCCCGAGGGCCGCACCACTAACACACACACATACCCTCGCTGCCCCGGCTCTGCCCCCACTCCACCCCTTCCATGAGGACTAGTGCACTGGCCCGAGGGCCGCACCACTGACACACACCCCTCCCTTGCTGCCCCAGCTCCGCCCCCACTCCATCCCTTCCAAGAGGTCCCACCCCTGCCCCACCTCCTCCTCTGAGCACGCAGCTCCCCATTCCCTCCTGGAAAGCACTAGGCACCACCAACAGCTGTTTAGCAAACAAAGCAAGAGCAATCTAGGAAGTCCAGAGCTAGAAACATGCGCGGCCCAGCCAGGCAGCAGAGAAGCCTCCACTTCTGGCCCCTCCATCCTGCAAACTGCTATGGGGGGGGGGGGCTCCAGGAAGCTTGGCGGGCCGCAGGGAAGGGCTTTGCGGGCCGCATGTGGCCCCCGGGCCGCATGTTTGAGACCCCTGCTCTAGGGTGATCAAAGCTTTGGCCCTGAGCAAACTCTAATGCATCTGAGTATCTTTCCTAACAAGTTTGATGATGGATCAAGTGTGGTGAAAGTGCCCTAGAAGTAAGTGTGTGTGTGGGGGGGGGGGAGGTGTGCATGCGTGCCCCTCACCCCTTTTCCCCAAGCCCTCATGCCACCCATTTTCCCCTGAGGCTCCACTCTCACACTGTCCCTTCCACAAAAAGACCCCTCTCCCTGCTCCCTCTTCTCAGCCCCTCCTCCCGTGGCTCGCCCTTACAGCTGGTAAAAAGTGGGATGGGGAGTCATGGCCCCCTGGCTGCCCATTCTGCTGCTGCAATGGACAGCTTAGGGGTGTAAAGTTATATGAATAAGCACTTTCAGGATTGGGGCCCTAATTGCTTTGCCGTTTCCATCCCCTTGTTTGCAGTGACACATACAATTTTGTGTCTTGACAACTACATGCTAGTTCCTCCTCTGGAGTTGGAATAAGCAGCTCACAAGGCTGAGTAAGCCCTAACAGTTGTCATTTTCCTGAGGAGGCTCATCCAGTCTCTTCCTTGATTTTTCCCATTGCTGAGGCAATGCTGCTTACCAGTTCTCAGTTCTTTCATAAGTGCTGTAAAATTGTGTGTGGAAATGAGGCATGCTCACTTACCACAGTTATAGGGAGGAGGCAGCACAGACTAATGACTTTATCTTGGGCCTAGGAGTCAGAAAGCCCTGACAGTTTTCTCACACTCATTCCCTGTGAGGCACGGTGCAAGCTACTCTACGTCTCTGCCTCAGTTTCTGTATCCGTAAAATGGGCACAACAATTACTTGCCTACAAGATAGGAGTGATGAGAGGATCAATTAGTTACTATCTGTCATGTGCTTTGAAAATGAAAAGCACTAAATAGGTAAGCATTATGAAGTGGTGAGCATAATGAACTATATGAAGAATTTGAGACCAAACATTCATCTTAACAAGAGTATTATTTTAGGTGTTCAGTACAATGTGTGACCTTAAAACCTTTGAAGCATATTTATAGCGGTGCAGTTTGGTAAAACAGAGCTGTGTTCTCCAGTCATAAGTCTGCAGCGAGAACACAAAGAGAAGGAAAGAGAATAAAGAATTACTGTAAAACAGAAGCGTGTACATGCTGCAGGCTAATATAACAAATCAGTGTGTTACCATAAAACCCTTCTCAGACAGCTGTAAGGAATCTCATGTAGTGTAGCTGGAACAGGAAAAAAGGAATAGACCTGAGGTAAATCTATTGCTATAATAATCCTCTGTTTTCCCTTCTAGCCACACCAGGAGGGCAGACCTTGCTTGTTGTGGTGTTTAGTCACCTTTGCACTTTATCTTACCTGCAGATCTCTGGCTGGGAATCAAATTGCAGTCCTCCTCAGCCGGTTGAGCCACTGTGATCCACCTTGTATTGTTAACAAGGCATTGCTAAATACAGTGCCAGGGGAAAATTTACCTGCCCTCAAAAGAAGAGGGGAGCCAGCGCTATCTTTCCTTCTCATGGAACCTGAAAGCAATGAGGTGACAGAACATTCTGATTATTTTGTCGTGGGGGGGGTTCTGGAAATCAAGCTTGATTTCTCACTTTCACAGCAATATTCTTAGCCTGTCTGATCTACAGACTGAAACCATTACAACATGTGTGCATTCCAGTAGGTTAATATTTAATTCCCGCTTAACCATTAACTTTGGCTAGAGCTAATTTTGATCCTGGAGGAGGGGACTGCTGTGCTAATAGCTCTAATCATTTTTCTTTGCAAAGCATGTGAACAATGTGGAGTACTGTATGTGGCTGAAAAGTAAACTGTGTTGTAATGACACATATATATTACTGTTTTGCAACACACACACAAATCTACCCACCTGATATTTTTTTAGCTTACTGTTTCCTCTACTCTTTGCAAACTGTTCCTGTCCTGCTTGTAATCAAAGAATTTTCCAAGTGTAACCACCCGGTGTCTGGATTTCACCTTCTGGATTTCACTCTGCTATAGGCATTGGCCCAGCATGCCAATGTTTTTGTTGTTAAGCAGAGTACTAGATAGGGCTGAGTTTAAGTGAATCTGAGTGCACTGATCAGCAGCCTTTATTCTTGCAAGTTCTGGTGATATGAACTCTATTGACAGTCAAATCTATATATATAAAAGTCAAATGGTGTATGCGTGTATGTATGCGTGTATGTACGTGCACTTACTCCTTCCACACCGTTTGAGCTAGAGACTTGAAATTTGGTAGTTATAGGTCTTAGGGTCCTAATCAGGGTAAGAGTTGAAAATTTTTCAAATCTCACCTCTGACGCCCTCCAGGGGTAAAATTATTTAAAGGCCAATCACATCAGCTGGGCAGCTGCTGTTCTCTGTGACATAGTTATGATGTCATAATACCCCCTCCAATGGACCCCGCATTCGCTCAGCTCTCTGCCTCCTCCCCCCTCCAACGGACCCCGCACTCGCTCAGCTCTCTGCCCCCTCCCCACCTCCAACGGACCCGAGTTGGGTTTGGTCGGAGGGTAAGTGAGGTAGGGGTGTCGGGTTTGGTCGGGGGGTGAGGTGGGGGTGTCGGGCTTGGTCGGGGGGGGGTAAGTGAGCCGGGGGTGTTGGGTTTGGTCTGGGGGGGTGGGAAGGTGTTGGGGTGGGAAGCGGTGAGGTGTGGGTGTTGGGGTTGGTCAGGGGGTGTTGGGTTTGGTGTGGGGGGGGTAAGGTGGGGGTGTTGGGTTTGTTTGAGGGGGTGAGGAGGGGGTTCGGGGTTGGTCGAGGGGTAAGTGAGGTGTGGGTGTCGGGTTTGTTTGTGGTGGTAGGTAGGGGTGTTGGGTTTGGTTGGGGGGGAAAGTGAGCCGGGGGTGTTGGGTTTGGTCTGGGGGGGTGGGAAGGTGTCTGAGTGGGTGAGGGCTGAGGTGTGGGTGTTGGGGTTGGTCAGGGGGTGTTGGGTTTGGTGGGGGGGTAAGGTGGGGGTGTTGGGTTTGGTTGGGGCGGTGAGGAGGTGGGTCGGGGTTGGTCGAGGGGTAAGTGAGGTGTGGGTGTCAGGTTTGTTTGTGGTGGTAGGTAGGGGTGTCGGGTTTGGTTGGGGGGAAAGTGAGGTGGGTGTGTCAGGTTTGGTCTACGGGGGGTGAGGTGTGGGTGTTGGTCAGGGGGTGTTGGTAGGGGGGTGACGTGGGGGTGTTGGGTTTGGGTAGGGGGGTGAAAATGTGAGTCGGGGTTGGTCGAGGGGTAAGTGAGGTGGGGGTGTCAGGTTTGGTCGGGATGTGAGGTGGGGGTGTCAGGTTTGCTCTCTGCCCCCTCCCCCCTCCAACGGACCCCGCACTCGCTCAGCTCTCTGCCCCCTCCCCACCTCCGATGGACCAGAGCAACGCCGGGTATTTTCGCTAGTACAGTAAACCCTCGATTTAACGGACCTCGATTTAACGGACTTCGGATGCAATGGACAAAATTTCTGAGCAAGTCTGATGCATTCCTGATCCATTTCTGGCGGGCTGGCTGCCGGCTCCCGGGTGCCGCCCGGGTCCACACAGCGGGCGGGCTGGCTGCCGGCTCCCGGCTGCCGCCTGGGTCCAGGCAGCGGGCGGGCTGGCTGCCGGCTCCTGGCTGCGGGCGGGCGGGCTGGCTGGCTGCCAGGTCCCGCCTGCTGGCTCCCGCCTGAGTCCCGACAGCTCATTTTTAAAAAATTATTAAATAACGGACTTTTTGATTTAACGGACACCCCCTCGCCCGAATTAGTCCGTTAAATGGAGGTTTTACTGTAAATATATATAACTGTAACCACAAGGAAATTATTGTCACTTTTTCAAAGCAAGATCTATGGTTTCTATAAAACAAAGCTTTGATACAGACTGCATTCCCTACAAACAATTCCCAGCCAAATTCATTGTGAAATGAATCCTGATCCATATATTCAGTTGTCAGGTGAGGCCAAGCACCCAAAATTAGTAGGCCTGTTTCTATATATGGAATATTATTTTAGAGAAAAGGACTTTTTCTAGACTCTATCTCCACCATTCTAGGGAGAATAAATGCTCAGTCAAAACAGTATTTTCCTCAAAGTTTAGCTATCCCACGCCAGTGTCTGTCATGTCGTTGATTTAGTTGGGGATTGGTCCTGCTTTGAGCAGGGGGTTGGACTAGATGACCTCCTGAGGTCCCTTCCAACCCAGATATTCTATGGTTATCTTACTGTTATTTGTCACTCTTCTCCTGGATACTTTACAGACAGTAAAAGGGTGAGTTCTCCACCCCAGAAAGATTGTATTCTAAATATTACTACATATTAATCTCAGCAGCAACCCAGGGTCACATCCTTAACTGGTGTCAATTGGTATAGCTCCAGTAAAACCAGAACTAAGCCAGTGTACACCAGCTATGGATCTGGTCCACACAGGCCAGGGCACCACCAATAACATGCAGAGCAATTGCGGCCTCCCAGGATAAAGTCTAGGCCATGGGTTCCTCTGGGGAACCCGTGGAATGGAGGGGAGTGTTCCCTGCCCCGGCTGCCATCAGTGCAATTAATTCAGGTGTGAACTTCCCACCCTATGCAGTCATCTCAGGCTGGTTCTCTGCATGGCTCCATTATGGATGTTGCTGCTTCCCCTTCCTACACTGTGGGAACAGGAGAGGCCTCTGGAGTCCACCTGCCCGGGAGCAGACTGTTATTTCCTAGGAGCAGGCTGGGCCACTATATTTCACAGAAGGAGAGAAGTGGGCAGAGTCTCCCAACTTGTGGAGAATGCTGCAGCTTTAAGCAGCTTTGCTCCCTCATACATAAGAACATAAGAACGGCCATACTGGGTCAGACCAAAGGTCCATCTAGCCCAGCATCCTGTCTACCAACAGTGGCCAATGCCAGGTGCCCCGGAGTGAGTGAACCTAACAGGTATGATCGAGCGATCTCTCTCCTGCCATCCATCACCCCCCTCTGACAGACAGAGGCTAGGGACACCATTCATTACCCATCCTGGCTAATAGCCATTTATGGACTTAGCCTCCATGAATTTATCCAGCTCTCTTTTAAACCCTGTTATAGTCCTAGCCTTCACAGCCTCCTCAGGTAAGGAGTTCCACAGGTTGACTGTGCGCTGTGTGAAGAAGAACTTCCTTTTATTTGTTTTAAACCTGCTGCACACCAATTTCATTGAATGGCCCCTAGTTCTTCTATTTTGGGAACAAGTAAATAACTTATCCTTATTCACTTCCTCCACTCCACTCATAATTTTATATACCTCTATCATATCCCCCCTTAGTCTCCTCTGGGGTCTCCTCTAGTCTCCTCTATCATATCCCCCCTTAGTCTCCTCCTCCCATCTGGTAAAAATGTAGAAGCCCAGATTGCTCCCTGGAAAACAACACAATGTTCTTGGACAGCGGAGCTGCTTTGCTCCGAGATCTCTCTCTGCCTTGGGGGTCTCAGGCTTGCCAGGGAAGAGGGGGGTCTCCTCTTCCTTCACCAACCCCAGCAGCTTTCCCTGTCCCCTAGCATTTGCAATGGAGCTGAGCAAGGAGGCAGAATCAAAGGGAAGCAGAAGGTACCACATAATGTTCAACTGCAGCGCTCTGGATGAGGTGGATTTCTGGCACCTTATTCTCCACCTCAGCGCAGTTTCTGCCTTCACCAAGCTGAGGCCAACATAAAAGCCTTGGCCCAGCAGGGTCTGTCTACCAGAGGTTTGTCTGTATGGCATAGAGCAAGGAGTCCATTAGGAGAATAAGCATTTGGAGGAGGGTGTTGGGGGAGCTGCTCCCCACCATGGTTCATTCCTTATTAATTTCTGCTAATTACTGAAGACCTTGAATAGGTCACTCCATGGCACCTTGCCACTCCTAGATCATATGATCCACAATGACCGCAGCAGATGAAGCAGAGTGAGCCCATAATTCAGAATGTTTCTGTTTTTTCATGAGATTATTTGATGAGATTACAAATTTAGTTGATAAAAGTAATGGTGTGGCAATAATAGACTTAGACTTTGTGATGCATTTTGCTTGGCACCACGTTACATACAGATTAAAAAACCTAGCCGTACACAATAATAACAAAGCCTGTTAAATGAAAACCTTAGCCAGGTCTACACTAGCGGGGAGGCTCGACCTAAGATATGCAACTTCAGCTACGTGAATAGTGTACACAACAATAACAGAGCACGTTAAATGGAAAATTAAAGATCTCAAAACTTAGTTGGCAATGAGGAATCATCGTTGAATAGGGGTGATTCTAGATGGGTCCTGCAGGGCTAGTGCTGTCCAACATTTTATCAGTGATCTGGAAGTAAATGTAAAATCACTGCTGTTAAAATTTGTGGATAACGCAAAGATCCGTGGAATCTATATATATAAAAGTCAAGTGGTGTATGTATGTGTGTATGTATGTATGTATGTATGTATGTACGTATGACTGCGAACTCCTCCCGCACCGTTTGAGCCAGAGACTTGAAATTTGGTACAGTGAGGGGTCTTGGGGTCTAGATGCTGGTAAGGGTCGAAAAATTTTCGGATCTCACCTCTGACGCCCCCCAGGGGTGAAAGTCTTTCAGGGCCAATCACATCGGCTGGGCGGTTAGGTGGTGATGATGTCATAATACCCCCCTCCAACAGACACCTCACTCGCTCAGCTCACCCCTCCCTCCTCCAACAGAACCCCGGAGATCCCTCAGTTCTCTGCCCCTCCCCCCTCCCAACGGAACCCCGGAGATCCCTCCATTCTCTGCCCCTCCCCCCTCCCAACAGAACCCCGGAGATCCCTCAGTTCTCTGCCCCTCCCCCCTCCCAACAGAACCCCAGAGATCCCTCAGTTCTCTGCCCCTCCCTCCTCCCAACAGAACCCCAGAGATCCCTCAGTTCTCTACCCCTCCCCCCTCCCAACGGAACCCCGGAGATCCCTCCGTTCTCTGCCCCTCCCCCCTCCCAACGGAACCCCGGAGAGCCCTCAGTTCTCTGCCCCTCCCACCTCAACCCCGGACTCCATCAGCTCTGTGCCCCACCCCCACCTGCGAAGGTCTCCGGAATCCCTCGGCTCTGGGCCCCCTCCTCCCCTGCGACGGATCTGAGTTGGGTTTGGTGGGACAGTAAGTGAGGTGGGGGTGTCGGGTTCGGTCGGGGGGGTGAGGTGGGGGTGTTGGGGTTGGTCAGGGGGTGTTGCGGTTGGTGGGGGGGTGAGGTGGGGGTGTTGGGTTTGCTTGGGGGGGTGAGGTGGGGGTGTCGGGTTTGGTCGGGGGGTAAGTGAGCCGGGGGGGTGTCGGGGTTGGTCTGGGGGGGTGGGAAGGTGTCGGGGGGGTGAGGGGTGTGGTGTGGGTGTTGGGTTTTGTCTGGGGGGGGGGGAAGGTGTTGGGGTGGGTGCCCAGACCAAACCCGACACCCCCCCCGGCTCACTTACCCCCCGACCAAACCCGACACCGCCACCTCACCCCCCCACCAACCGCAACACCCCCTGACCAACCCCAACACCCACCCCTCACCCCTCACCCACCCCAACACCTTCCCACCCCCCCAGACCAAACCCGACACCCCCTGGCTCACTTACCCCCCGACCGAACCTGACACCCCCACCTCACCCCCCCACACCAATCGCAACACCCCCAGACCAAACCTGACACCCCCCGGCTCACTTACCCCCCGACCGAACCCGACACTCCCACCTCACCCCCCCAAGCAAACCCAACACCCCCACCTCACCCCCCCACCAACCACAACACCCCCTGACCAACCCCAACACCCACACCTCACCCCTCACCCACCACAACACCTTCCCACCCCCCCAGACCAAACCCGACACCCCCCCGGCTCACTTACCCCCGACCGAACCCGACACCCCTACCTCATCCCCCCAAGCAAACCTGACACCCCCACCTCAACCCCCCACCAACCGCAACACCCCCTGACCAACCGCAACACTCACCCCTCACCCACCCCAACACCTTCCCACCCCCCCAGACCAAACCCTACACCCCCCGGCTCACTTACCCCCCGACCAAACCCGACAACCCCACCTGACCCCCCCAAGCAAACCCAACACCCCCACCTGACCCCCCGACCAAACCCGACACCCCCCCCCCCCCCCCCCGGCTCACTGTGCACTGTGTAGCACACAGATTATTAAATACACTGTTCGGTCGGGGGGTGAGGTGGGGGTGTCGGGTTTGCTCAGGGAGTGAGGTGGGGGTGTCGGGTTTGGTCGGGGGGTGAGGTGGGGGTGTTGGGTTTGTTTTGGGGGGTCAGGTGGGGTTGTCGGGTTTGGTCGGGGGGTAAGTGAGCCGGGGGGTCTTGGGGTTGGTCGGGGGGGTGGGAAGATGTCAGGGTGGGTGAAGGGTGGGTGTTGGGGTTGGTCAGGGGGTGTCAACTGTCTGCCCCCTCCCCACCTCCGACTGACCCGAGCAACGCCGGGCACTTATGCTAGTGTTAAATAATGATAAGGACAGCACAGTTATTAAGTCTTGTCTGGATTGCTTGGCCAGTTGGGCCCATTGAAGCAACATGCTTTTTAATACAGCCACATTCTTTTAATTCTAGTAATGAGGAATCCAGGCCATACCTACAGAATGCGGGACTGTATCTAGGAAAGCAGGAAATCTCAAAAAGATTTCAGGGTCCTAGCAGACAAAGAACCCAGGCCATGTCTACACGACAAAGTTAAGTTCACTTCATGTAAGTCAACACTGAGCCTCTGATTTAAGCAAGTCGATCTTGCATGCTCACACTATGCTCACTGTATCGGCAGAGTGCATCCTCATTAGCAGGGCTTGCATTGACACACAGAGTACTGCACTGTGGGTAGCTATCCCACAGCGCACATAGCTCAGTGGAGTTTTGGATTGGGCTTGCAGTGCTTTAAGGGATCAAAGAATTGGCATGTGTGGTTATGAGAACATGGTGTTAGCCTCCCACTTCCCCCTCTCTCTGAAATCAGTGGCAAAAAACCCCAAGCCTTTTCTGTACCTTTTTTCACAAACCTGGGTTACCTGCACAGACGCCATAGCATGATAAGCATGGATCCCGCTCAGTGGTTACACTGTTGTGAGCACTACACCACCTCATGCCTTATGCCATAGTATTTGCAGAACTGATGCAGATCAGCTCCTGGAAGTGGGCCTCCCCCCCTCCCCCCAATTGAATTTACCTTACTTTCTTGCCTGCATATTTATACCTGCCTCTGGAGATTTCCACAACATTCATCTGATGAAGTGGGTCTTAGCCCACGAAAGCTCATGATCCCTAAAATCTGTTATTCTATAAGGTGCTACAAGACTGTCACTTTTGCAGATCCAGACTAACACGGCTACCCCTCTGATACTAGACTCCATCTCTTGAAGTCATCATATCAAGCCTGAAGGTCTTTCTAGAATCTAAAAGATAACGAGGAGTCCGTTGAAGACTAACAAATTTATTTGGGCATATGCCCAAATAAATCTGTTAATCTTTAAGGTGGCACCGTGTTTTTGTGGATACAGACTAACACGGCTACCCCGCTGATACTTTCTAGAAGATATGCTTTAGAAAAACGTAAGTTATTGGGCTCAGTACACAGGGATATCTAAGTGAAATTTTCTGGCCTATGTTATACAAGAAGTCAGACTAGATGATCTAGTGGCCCCTATGGCCTTACAATCTGTGAATGCATATGTCTTTAGACATACACTTCCCTCCTCTCGTTCCCGGAACATTGCTCTCACATAGGAGAGAATTTGTGTTGGTGGAGAGATAGGCATAAGTAAGAGGGCTCTGCGAATTCAGTATGTTACTTATCTAAATTACATGTATGAGTGCTATAAATGTGCTTAAATATTTACTAAAGCATTTGAAATGATAAAGTCCCTGCCCCAACAGGCTTACACTTGACTCAGCCAATATGATACACCAGACAACAACAGAGGCGCAAGAAGATGCAGAGATATTGTTGATGAGGAGATTAGTGCAAGAATGCTTCACAAAAGGAGGGCTTGGCTACACTTACATTTTATAGCGCTCTAACTTGCTGGATCAGGGGTGTGAAAAGCCACCCCCTGAGCTCAGCAAGTCTGAGTGCTTTAAAGCACTAGTGTGGACAGGCTCTGAGCACTGGGAGCCTCATGGAGGTGGGTTACCAGGAGCCCTGGGAGGGCTCTCTCCCAGTGCTCGCGCGTGGCCACACTCGCACTTCAAAGCGTTGCTGCAGGAGCGTTCCCAGGACAATGCTTTGAAATTTCAAGTATAGCCAAGTCGGGAGTGTTTTGTATTAGGAGGAGACTGGGGTGCGTGGTACCTGGGAAGCTACTCTAAATAGAGTTGACATGAAGAAAGTGCAGAGCTAAGAGGAGAAGGAAAGAAAGGGAATAGTAAAGAGTGAAAATGGAAGAAATGAGGATAGAGGTGTAAGTAGGTACAAAACTGTGCTGGGCCTCAAAGGTGAGGTGTGCACCCTTAAATTTATTAGGTAAAGGACATTGGAGTCAGTAAAGGAAATCAAGAAGGAGGGTGATATGGTCAGAGTGACGGGAGAAGAGGAAGATTTTGACAGCTAAGATAGTGTGGTTCCAGTACTGACTTGAGATATCATTGCTGTTCACGATTCTGACCCATGCAATGATGAAGCATAAACATCTTGCTTTCTCGACCTCATCTGTATCATTTACAGGCCTATCCAACACGAGGCACAGCATTTCAAATGCCTCTGTTTAGTCTCAGTGGTATGATTTAATCTAATGTGACAATAAATGTATAAACACGATTTTGATTCATCATGTGCACGTTGCATTCGTGATTTGAAACAGAATGAATACCTATATTTTGCCTCCTTAAAAAAAATATTAAAAAATCCAGTGCTAGTTTGATCTTTTGCTAATCTACTGCGATCAAATTTTATGACCTGAGGTCATGCTAATCCCCTGTGGTCATGTAGTTACTATAGCTTCATTGATAGAACAAGGTTTACACAGTGAGAAGTGATGAAGTGAAGCTGATCCAACAAATGGAGTGCCTGCCTGTAACAGCGGTAATTATGGACATCTGCATGGCCTCCCCCCACACCCCTTCCTTTTGTGAATTGATTAAGCTGCTCGCTCAATCAGGCAACACCCCTTTTCAGCGCACTCAACCTCATTCTTCTCACTCTTCCAGGGGTTTGTTGAAGTTCTGGACTTTGTACGTTTTAGGAGTTTGAATTTATATGGAAAAAAATGGTATTTGCACAAATTCCTCCCCCTGCCATATAGAAAATACTGTGTTATAGACATGCATAAGGACTTTGAGAGACACTCTCCTTAGGGCAAAGATTATGATAGAATTGCAAGAATTCAGTTGGATAATTTGTAGTGGATTTAGTAGTTGGAGCATGGGATCAGGAATCAATAGTTCTGCATTTTGTTTGCAGCTCTGCTAGGGCATGTCTTCACTACCACTTTAATTCGACCTTAACGACGTTAGGTCGAATTAAACGTGTACCTGTCTTCACATACATGCCCTTAAAGTCGATTTAAAGGGCCCTCAAAATCGAATTTGTAACTCCTGCCTGACGAGAGAAGTAAGGCTAAAATCGACTTCTCTGTGTCTACTGTGAGTAAGTGAAGAGGCATCTGAAGTTAAGCCTCTGACCTCCGAGCAGCCCCGCGGACCCCCCCCCCGCTCGCCCAAGCAGCCCCGTGCCGGCTCCCCCCCCCCCCTCGAGTGGGCAGGGGTCTGGCGCCGGGCTGCTTGGGCTAGCGGATCAGCTGCCTGGTCAATTTCACCCAGTATGAAATTGACCAGGCAGCTGACCCGCTCGCCCAAGCAGCCCGGCGCCGGCTCCCCCCCCCTCGGGCGGGCGGGGGGGGGGTCCGGCGGGGGGGCTGTTCAGGCGGGCGGGGGGGTCCGCGGGGCTGCTTGGGCGGGGGGTGTGTGTGTGTGTCCGGCACGCATTGTACTGTGGGCTACCTACCCAAAGTGCAATGCAGGCTATGTCGACCCCTGCAAAAGTTCTAGGACAGACAGTGTCGACCACTGTCGACCTGCTGTCCTGGTGGGGACACACTGATTCGATTTTCTAAAATCGAGTTTAGAAAATCAAATTAAGGGAAATCGACCTAGTCCTGTAGTGAAGACATACCCTTTATCACTGTGACTTTGAGCAAATAACTGTTGTGCCTCAGTTTCCCCATCTGTAAAATGGGAATGATTTTTACCCTTCTTTTATAATGCATTTGGAGATCCTTTGATTAAAGGAGCAATATAAGTGGTAAATATTATTTATTATATTTATTTGTCTCAGGCAAGGGACCAAACTGGGATTAGGACGTGAGAATTCCTCTGTGCCAGTCCTGTCTTCAAAGCACTGAGCTACGCTTTACGTTATGTTTGGAAAACAAGTACTTCATCAATAAATATGCGATTACTTCGATTATGTCTTACACTTTCTGGGGCAAGGTCTGCCATTTACTATATATTTGTACAGTGCCTAGAACAATGTGGCTCCAAGCTCATGGATTTCTAGGCATGACCTCAGTATAAATAATAATAATAATCAGCTATCCCATTATCAATGGGATGAGAACAGCTGCCTTTTGCGTTTTGAGGTGTGGAAGCCATCCTGCAAAAGGAGCTCTAGTTTGGAAGTATCAAACACAACACTGAATCTCCAGTAGACGGTCTCCTCTTTATTATCCCTCCTGTAAAACCTTCCTGTCCTGGAGGCAAAGCCTGAAATGTCTGGGAGTTAAAAACTAAGCAGCTGCTGCTGCTTAAAACACCTGTGAGGTGATTCCCAGTGGACATAAAGGCAAAGGTGAAGATAACCTGAAATGCTCCCAGGGACAGGCGTCATCCATCACCCTGTGGCTCCGTGCTACTCTGTGATAACCACCCCACTTTCCCAGCTGTTTTATGAAACACCTGATAGTTATTAGAAACATGCAGGGCAGCACGTCTACTGGTTAGAAACTGGAGACTAGAAATCAGGAACGCTTGAATTTTAATCTTGGCTCTGCCACTGGCTGTCTTTGTCAGGGGTTTTTATGAGACTTAATTTGATTGATGTGCGTAGAGCTCTTTGAGGATGTAAAGTATTATATCAGTGCCAGCTATTATGAAAGCAGCAACTGGTAATTTGGTTGGCAGGGCATAGATGGGTATACATGTGTTCCAAACTCCAGTGGCTTCAACAAGATACAGATAATAAATAAGTTCATATTGCTGAATACCTTGGAAAAATTGCTCATGGTAGCTAATTTTTGAAGATTCATCACAATGTGTAGGCTGTGGTCTTAGATCACAAATAGGCCTTAAATATCTGACTGAATTTAGTTTAATGTAGTCCATTTCGTACTCCAGGTAAATCAAAGCAATGTGCTGGAGAATGGACAATAAATGATTGCAGGTGATAGTTATGTGCTCAGCATGAGCTCATACACAGCCTTGCATGAGAACCTGTATTAACTGAAAAACATAATGCTATTAACTCTTATGCTTTTTTTGTATCTTGTAGCTAGACAAGTTAGAAGTAACACAGGCTAACCAGCAGCAAGTGCGGATCCCCTGACCACAGAGCAGTGCCTTTCCAATTAGGGTGACCAGACAGCAAGTGTGAAAAATTGGGACATGGGGTGAGGGGTAATAGGAACCTATATAAGAAAAAGGCCTCAAAATCGGGACTGTCCCTATAAAATCAGGACATTTGGTCACCCTATTTCCAATCAAGATGGACACTGCATGCTGGATTCTGTAGTATCTACAGGTCACAGCTCCATTTTAAAGATGAGGGGTGATCTACAGTTTGTTTTGTTTGCGTGTAGCTCTGAGGATCCTGATGTGGTGTTAATGTGGCCCTTAGCTGGACAAAGTTTTGAGTATCCCTGTTCTACCAATAGAAAATTCCCTCTGATTGGCGCTCACTTGCCCATGTTTCTCTTTTTCTGTGCTCTGGTATTGCCAGTCCCAGGCATTCAAAAATCACATCAGTTCCATATTCACATATAACAATGGCACTTTGACAAATAATAAATGTTGGGATTTTTTGTTTGCCTTCTTGTATTTGAACTTGTAGGGTGCACTTGGGTCATATTCTCAGGCTTTTCTCTATAACTGTGAGAGCCAGAAACATACTCTTTTTAAAAATGAGAGCTGAGATTCTCACATGAACGCTTGACCCCACCCCAAATATCATGAGAGTTGATAGCACTGGTTTGCAAAATTGTACCACGTGCTCTGTTTCTTGACTGAATGTTGCATGTTTCTTCAGTGTTCAGGTCCCACTATAGACAAAGTGAGGAACAGCTATTCTTATTGGTTTTGAAATGCCTGAAAATAAAATTTAAAAATGTACTTGCACAAAATAGGAAAAAAGTGGGACTATTTTCCAAATACTCTCACTCTTTCATCTAAATTTCATATGTGTCATGTTCTTAATGTCTGACAGCAAGTGAATGCTGAAGGAGAAGCTTTATGGGTAATTTAAATGCCTTCACTTCATGGTCCTGTATTAAATACTAATTTGTGTGTTAAGGTCCACTTATAATTTCCAATGCTTCAATATTTCACTCTGCGCAATATGGACAAACTGTGTAATCTCATTATAAGACTATTTATTGCTTATTTCAAAGGAGGTCTAATTTTTCCAAACATTTATTTCTAGAGTGTAAGATACTGCACAGAATTATTGTGTGTAAACTAAGAGAGAAAATAAATTCTGTAAGTAGAAGAACAAAATTAGAGCCACTCAACTATTATGATTCTGTAATAATCATAAAGCAAAAAGATACATTTAGCCTTTTAATGGTTTGTGGGTTTGGGGTTATTATTCATTGTTCAGACTAAATAGATTAAATGACTGCTGAATTTGAGCTTTGCACCCCATAATGTTTGTCTTATAGCTACACATCTCTATCTTCAACACCATTGGCTGAAGTGTGTTGCAATGGGTGAAATATAAATCCAACCAAAATTAAGCTCTTTATTCTCCATGCACGTATGGGTAAGGGACCGCTCTACTTTGTAATACAGCACTAGTCTGTTCCATAACCAAATGCTATAATTTGTGAAAGAAATAACACTGGGAAAGATTCAGATGACCAGTGTATTGTGCTGAGGCAAATTCCGAAGCAGACTTGTTCATTTAACCCCTGTCATTCAGGTGTATTATTCTTTGATAAGGGAGCACAATGGGATGGAGTCAACCGAAAACACAAACTAGCTATACTCAACTATACAGTATGTCACTTGTTGTTAAGGATTTGGGAAATGTATGAGCAAAACCGTGAAACATAAGAACTCTTGAGGCCCAGCTCTGAAAGGTGCACTGAGCCCTCTCCAGTCCCATTGTCTGAGGATCAGGTCCTTCAGTAACATCTTTTTAACTTTCCATGCTCTGTGAGATTGCCAGCCTGACAATTGCATCACATTTTTCACGAGTTGCCAGCTACATTGATTTAATGGAAGATCTTAACACCCACAAACAATATCTTTAGCTAAACATAGTCCTCGTCCGTACTGGAATTTCAGCCACCAGTGTAGCTGCATTGGTGCAGAACCCTAGGGTATATATGATTTGCTCTGTTGTGTAGGGTTACCAATTGTCTTATCATACAAACCCAAACACCCTTTCTCTGGCCCTGCCATGCCCCTTCTCCGAGATCCTGCCCTGCTCACTCCATCCCCCTACCTCCATCACTCACTCTCCCCATCCTCACTCACTTTCACCGGGTTGGAGCAGGGGGTTGGGGTACAGAAGGGGGTTTGGGCTGGGGGGAGGGGCCGAGGGGTTTAGCGTATGGGAGGGAACTCTAGACTAAGCCTGAGGCAGAGAATTGGGGTGCTGGCATGGATGTGGGCTCTGGAAGGGAGTTTGCGTGCTGGGGGGGGGGGGGCTCAGGGATGGGGCAGGGGATTGGGGTGCAGGCTCAGTGTGCCAACTTTCTAATTGCACAAAACCGAACATACTTGCCCTGCCCCCTTCCCCAAGACCCCAACCCACCCTTATCGCTCCTTCTCTGAGGCCCTGTCCCGCACTCACTCTGGCTCCTCTTTCCCTGTTGCAGCCCCTGGGCAGCCTGCACCCTAAACCCCTTATCACCAGCCCTGAACCCCAAGCTGGAGCCCTCACAAAACTGGTGAAACCAGGAGTGTAGGAAACCCTACTGTTGTGGTATGATTTACCCCAGTTTACTCCACTAGCTGAAATCTCAGTGTTGACTTGACAAGGCTGTAGTCTCTTTCTACTTGGAATGATGTCTTATCACTGAAAAACATTTTCTGTCTAGTTTTTTCCATGGTGTATACAGTCAGAAAGAGAACTAAACGGTCCTAGATATTCCTTTGACTTAAAAGTGTATTTGCAGGTAGTAGTGAGGCTGCTGAATTTTCAGAACCGAGTTAAATAGTGCTGCTGTTGGCAGTTTCAGAGGAAGCAAGCAAAGTATTAAATAGCATTGTCTACAGTTTCTTACCACTTTGACATCCATTTATTTTGAATGAAATACTTTTCCTGGCATTTCCGTTTGAAGAGAGAGAGAGAGAGAAAGAGAAAGAGAGGGAGGAGATGGGTTCTGTGGAGGAGGGTGGAAGAAGGGCTTTGGAATGCCAAAATGGGGAAGCAAATCATATCTTTGCATGGTGTCAGAATATTAAACACATTCTGACATTGCATATGTTTTGCTCCTTAAGCAAATTGAGTCTGATCCTCAGCATTTCCCTTCATCCCACCCCCTTAGATTAGTTAATATGTCAGCAGCACATCTCTCAGAATGAGTTATGGCATAATCCATAGAAGGAAAAGAAGGTTACATTTAACAAAACTATGGAATAAAAGTCAACTGCAGCATAAAAAGCACTGACAGTGGAAGAAAGGAAAAGAACGAACTCCTCTGACACAGCACTGGAGATATGGGTTGTTTACTGAATCTGTGCAACATTGTGTGTTATTTTGCAATAACCCATGGGGGATTATTAATTGGCTAAAATGCAAAATGAGGTGAATATATAAAATTAAATAATTTACCACTTCCCAGATTGCCTTTCAGGTAGCTTAGATCCCAGAGTGCTTTAGAAATTAATAAAATGATTTACAGACTAAGTATATATTTTATCCTCCATGCTGTTCAGTGATTAGTTGCATATAAATTCTAGCATTCTTTTGAGAATTTGTTTATACGGCAGCTGTCTCACCAAAACAATACCCTAAATCATTATAGTATTTTATATGGTGTCTCCATCATATCCTCCTCCAAACACCTCTACAACATATGCAATAATATTTTTCGAAGGAGGATAATATTTAGTAAATTAAAAATTTCTCATGAGTCATGGACATTTTTTACTTTAAATTCATTGGGTAATATCGTAGCTCTATTGAAGTTAATGGCAAAACTCCCATTGACTTCAATGGGGCCAAGATTTCTCTTATTAGCTGCAGAGATTCTTCTGAAGAATTGTATTCATGGAGAAGAATGGAGGGAGAAAGGCCAGGGGGCCCCTGGCTTGTATAACAAAACCAAACTCTCAATATACTCCATTCCCCTCTCCCCCTGCTCCATGATCCCCATCTCCAGCAATTTCTGCTCATTTCCTGTAGAAACACCAGTTGTGTCCTTTCTTGTAAACAGCTGAGACCGGTCTGTTTCAGTTTATTATTTCATGCTAGTTAAAGTAAGTGACAGGCAAGAGCAGCATAAAAAGGAAACAGTGAAAACTGGGATAAAATAAGGGAACTCACTTCTAAAACTATGTGTCCCAGGGATAGTCTGAAATATATTCCATGTGAAATTGCAGGTGTATTCATGTGGAAATTAAACTTTTCTTGTAGTGTATCTGAACTGAATTTTGCCTTTTCTTCTTTCTCAAAAGGGCAAGCAGTTGCCATGCAAATAAGTATGTGCCTGTCCTTTCAAGCCTAGCTAGACACTTTCTTGGCTATAGGTGGCATGGAATATATGCTGCTCTCTGTGATTCTGCCTTAGCTGTTACGGCGTTCGAGCCAACAACTGGTTCCACACATGACCTATAGTGTGCTTGTAGTGTTGTTGCGCTCTCTCGCTCTCTCCCTTTCCCCCCTCCCCAACAGAAGTTGGTCCAATAAAATATATTACCTCACTCACTTTGTCTATTTAGCATGTTTGGCAGTTGTAAGATCTGGACACAAAACACTTCATCTGCAGTCTGTGCTGCATCATTTCAGTTTATGTAGCGCTTTCTGCCTACACTCTAGGCTCAATCATCATGCTTTATGTTTGCTGCAAAATGTTTTAAGGAGCTTTTGTGAGATTAGATTTGGTGGATTTTCCCACATTCCCACTGTTATGTGCTCAGGAACGAATTCCAGTCCTGCTGCAGTCCAGAGTCGTCATCAATGAAGAGAGCGTGATAGATCCAAACCCTGATGCGGGACTCTCTTAGCCAATGAAGTTTGACTTTCTGAGATTCAAAAGGAACATTAATCTGTGAGCAGTTCATCCTGTGAAAAACACATTTCATAATAGAATGCAAATCTGCAGCCCTTTTCTTTTAAATATGTGTTGTGCTGTTAGGTAGGCAAGATGTAGACCTGAGCTCTGATGTCTCATATGATTTGCCCAAACATTTTACGTTAAACCACAGTGTATTTAATGAATTCAAAATAGTGGGTAGCTGACTAGCAGTTCAGAAGTCTGACCGACTAAGGCCTTATCTTCACTGGAATGTTCTTTTTTTGTATAAGCAAATGTGTGAATTTAAGAGTTCATTTTTTCTTTTTTTCTTTTCTTTTCAGTTCAATTTATCACTTGGGAAGGAGTTTAAGATAAACTGAAAAAAGCCTCTCCTGAACTAGAATAAGAGGGGGTTATACTGGAATTATTGCCAAGTGGTTCAATGAAAGAAACGTGCCAATTGTAAAGTAGAACAATGGAACAGGGAATGTGTGATAAGAGTTTTTGGTACAGCTGCATGGAGAACGGGGGCTGTGATAGCTAAAGGGAAGGAAAGGGAACTTTTGACAGCTGGATAGATACAGAAATTGCTGTGAAATAAAAGGAAGAAAGAAAATAGTTCCCCCCACCCCCAATGCAGTAATGAGTTGTTCAACTTTGGATACAATCATCATCGTTTATTATTGTCTGTATTACTGGCACCTAGGAGTCCCAGTCATGGATTGGGATGCCATCATGCTAGAACAAAAACATAGTCCCTACCCCAAAAGAGCTTACCATTTAAGTATAAGATAAGAGACAACAAATAGAAACAGTCTGACAAGGGTGTATAAGGAAACAATGAGACAATGTTGGTCCACACGATAAGCAGCAGCCTCAGCACACAAGGAGTCTAATTGTTGACGTTTTGTAGCATCTAGAACATTACCACAAAAGCTGCATCTTTTGTTTTTCCTGTAAGGCTGATGATAAAGTTAGCTAGTTGTGGACCATGGGGTATAGTCAATGCTTATAAGTCTGTGCTAATAGGCACCCCAGAACATAGACGCCGACTCTGTGGGTGCTCTGGGGAAAAGCAGCTTCCTACCCCGCCCCAGCTCACCTCCACTCCGCTGCCTTCCCTGAGCATGCCTCCGTGTCCTGCTTCTCCCCCCTACCTCACAGCGCTTACACCGTGAAACAGCTCTTTCATGCGGCAAGCCTGGGAGGAAGGAGGGGAAACACGGTGTGCTCGGGGAGGATGCGGGTCCGGGGCGGGCATTTGGGGACAAGTCCAATAGGGGTAGGGAGGGGCAGAGTTTGGGCGGGGCTTTAGGGCAGGGGAGGAGTCGATGTGAGGGGGTGCGAGCACCCACTGATGCTGAGAAATATAGATACATGGGCTCTTGTGGTGTCTATGATGTTGTGAAAGTGTTGAAGTGCTTCTGAGAATGTGGTGGCTCCTGCAGTCACAGGGCTTGTCCCTCTGTTGTGCAGTCATAACAGCTAGTGCAAAGTGGGCATCAAATACGATTGTATCAGAGTGGGAACATTTTGCACAAGTGTAAATAACTGTTAACCACTGGGGCCGAAAGGGGTGGTTAATATTCAGGTTGTTTCTGTTAGGGAGAGACATTGAGTGAGGTGGGTTTTTTTAAGGAAATAGTTTATTTACATAGAAGGCACACAAAGTCCTGTTTCCCTGAACACAGGAGGTCTCAAACAGCAGGAGACAGTTTCCTTTCCTCTCAGTTTCAAGACTCTTTCCATTCAGCACTCTATCGAAAATACTCTCTCTGCTTTTTCTCAGAGTCAAAGTAGAAGCGCTTCTCTTGCTGTCTCTGTTGGCTTCTATAGTGTTTCTGCTGCTTCTCTCTCTCACACATTCACACAGGTACATCAGACAGTACCCAGCCCCCTGCATTTGCATTTTAGACCCCCCGGGGAAGCCCCTTGGACACCAGGGCTCAACTCCTGTCCAGCTTCGCATTTGGCCCGTGTTTTAGAAAGTGACTTCTGTTGTCTTAGCCATCTACTCCATACATTGTTTTTAACATGTATCCTGAATGAAAGGCAGCTGTTACGCCTGCAATCTTCAATGAGCTTCCACTCAGCCCCCAGCATAACACGACTGCAAGGTGAATGGCAAAGGACAATCAGACCAATAGGTGCCATGGCCACATTTAGAGGCCCTGCCTCGACTAAGCAAAGAATGGAATGTCCTTGCTATGGTTTCGCACATCCAGGCAGCAGCACCTTTTACTGACAAACTCATTTTGGTGACTCCATGGATGCAGCACGTTACAACCATTTATTTCACCCAAGTATTCTGGGCTTGCACTGTTGCTGGATGGAAGCAAGGGGCATCTGGGTAATTCAGAAATGTTATGCACTGTGTTGTGGGATAGATGTAGGAGAACCAGTGCAGTCCCATCATTCATGGCTTCCACGCATGGGAGAAACGATTGGAGACTGCACTCGTTTGGGCAACACTTTGCCCTGCTGTTGTGTGCAGATACATGAGATGAGGCAAAGGTCACTAACTCAAAGCATTCCAAGTGTGGATGCTCATGCTACAGTTCTATGCTGTGGGCTTACTATGCATCTTACAGCACTACATATAAACATATCAGAAGACAAAAAGAAATAAAGTTTGGGGCATTCTTTAATTTTCAAATGTTCTCTCCCAGAAAGAGTCGAAATAACATGATGTTGTCAAGTTTCAGCGTGACTCAACTTGTTGTTTTCATTCTCTCCCCTTGCCAGTTATTCAACCTTCAAGAATTCCAGTTATTGCTCCCCTAACCACACGGAAAACATCTTCTTTTTATAAACATTTCCCCACATTCAGCATATGTATATTTTTAAAGCAGCAGTGGTACTACATACACAGTGTTCACATGCAACTAGGGCTGGTTGCTGGGCAACTAGCAGGAGGCATGTTCAGGAGGAGGAGACGGGCCAGCAAGAATGATTTTAAAAGCTTCTGTATGGTAGAGCAATGTTGAGGAGAAAGTTCAAAATCAGCTAGTTAGTGCAATAAAAAGGTGTCCAAGTCCAATCCCTGAAGGCTGAATTGCACCTTAATTTTTGAAAGCTCAGTTGCAGGGGAATTGTAAGAGCAGAACAAAGTGGGAAATTTACCCTGAGCCTGGAAAATGAAGGAGGCTTGGAGAATTACTATGGAAAGTCAAGGAGATTCAGGATACTCTTCCTGTAACTTGACCACAGAGCTAAGTATGGATAGCTCATAACTTGTGCTCTGGACTGAGTGGGAACAGCAATGTACCCCTTGTCCGTTTGTGGATGGTGTGTTTAGAAGCACATGGACCCTCTTGATTATCCTGGCTTACCAAGTGTGGTTTAGAATAATGGAGAAGCATTGAGTGGCTACATAGGAGATCTTACAGCAGCACAGCTGCATCAGTACAGTTGTACCACTGTAAGATCTCTAGTGTAGACATGGCCTTAGATTCAAAACTCCACTAAAAGAAAATGACAATAGCAAGCACAGCCCCACCTTCTGCAATCAAATTGCACAGTGGCAGGGTTATTAGTGGGTTCTCCTTTCAGCTGAGCAGGAAGATTGTAAGTTCAGTAAATGAATCGAAGGTTTAAACTCAGAGTCTCCCAAGAAAATAAGAATTACAGTTTTGAATACCAACTTCTCTCCACGATCTATAGTGCAGAACATTCGATCACGCTCAGAAATAACTTAGAATCCAGCCTAGTGTACATATGCATAACTACATGTGTTTAACAAAGAACACAGGAAGAAAAAGCACATGCGTTTTTTTCTAATGAATGCTGCACTTTCAAAAATGGGGTCATTGACCTCACCATGTAAGCCTTGGTTTTTTTACTTGTGAGAAAACACCCTTTCATTATCAATAGAAATGCCAACATAGATCTGATGGAGTGGCTCGCTGTGGTTTATTACATTTGCTTCTTTGGGATTTTTTAAAATGTATTTATTTATTTTGCAGTGCATACGATGATGAAAACTGCAATGAGCTAACATGAAAAAGGCATTTTCTGTCTGTAGATTGTTCAGTACTGAGAGTGCAGAGAAAAATCCACCCAGTTATGTGACTTTCTTGGTAAAAGTGAGAATTCTTACTGAAAAATATTTGTTTGGAGATTAGTTAGCCAGGTGGCAAGCCATGACGAATGCTCATGGTACCAAGATATGCTTGTTTTAGTGTTAACTTGTCCTCCACCTCTCCCTCCTATCCCATGTTTGGTTTGTGTATCTGATGTAGCCTGTTGAAATCTACACTGTAACCTCATAGGACAAGGTCTTTTAAAGATACATAAGTATAGTGCCTAGCACAACTGATGATACAATGTTGAGGAATGAAATGATACAAGAACTGATAGCCAATAAGAACTCTCTTGGTCTATTGAAATTTTGACTGTGCACCTTAGTCACAGTGAAGCCTCCAGGAACTTCACTGAACAAATTTCAGGCAAGATGAGCTGTAAGCACCAGAAGCTGCAAAAATTTCAGGTTAACTATAAAAGCAACATGAAATATCTCTTCCCAGAGCTAGTGAAATGCTCCCCTTGACTGCATAAAAAGAAATCCACTCAAAGCTGCAGGAAACATGCCTGGCAACAGTGACTCTAGTTTTAGTTCTTTGTTTCTCTGTGTTGTAAGGTTACAGCTCAGGAATTATACTACTTGAAAAGGAGCTCTAAGGAGGCAAGGAGTGGTGGTCATTTTTTGCTGCTTGCCAGGGCCCTCTTGTAAAAGAGGTGTTTGTATCCCTCAATGGGTTTGTGTGCCTTTGTGAAATAAATTAAAATAAACAAAGTAACATTAAATAAATGCTGGTGTTCGGGCCTGTGTTGCACGAGAGCACATGGTGTGTGGGATTCTGAAAACCACAACTGTCCACTGGAAACAAGAATTACTAACCACCCTGGCATGGCCCTTTGATCATGCTGCTGCTGATATTAATTTCCTGCAGGTCATGACCACTTGTGGTTAGTAAAAAGCCATGACACTTTTTGCTCCATAGGGGTGTTTAGACAAAGTTCCAAGCTACGCTGAGTTCCCACCGCATTATTGGACCCTTTTTAGAAGCAATTTTGGGAAGTAGTTTCAGTGAAGAGTCCTGCTAGGTGATGGGCATAAGGATTTTATTTTTTAAAACTGATGGTTGGCTCTTTGTCTCATCCTGGGTCTCCCTAACACCATGTCAAAGATTCATGGATTACTGTGTGTTGTTAGAATATTATTTCAGTCGTGACCCAGAAATGGGAGAGCTTCTAAACTGATTCAACGGTGTGGCTTTTCTATAGCATCTGGCTTTTCCTTAGATGTTTGTCATCCAACAATTACCAGGTCTGATTACTGTCTCTTCCTGAGTTCATACTACAAAGCCCCATGGTTGTAGACAGTAGCCTCAGTGAAATGAAGGGTTCCTTCCGGGATCAAGATTTGGTAGTTTACCTTATTAAAAAAAAAACTCCTTCAAGCCTTTTGGTCTACCGTGAGATGATAAAGAGAAATGCAAACATGGTACTAGAGGAATACAATGTAAATATTGTAATGGATCACCTTCTCGCCCCCACTCCAAACACAGGCAGGAAACTCTTCTTTGGCTCCAAACAGTGCTCTTTATTTACAGTGCAGCTTGTGCAGACCCCACCACCTACTATACACAGCTCTATACACAGCTCTACAGCTTAGCTCTTTACAGAGCTCTATAGCTTAGCTCCTTCACACCACCACCCTGGGCTTCCTGCCTGGCAGGGTTTTATCCTCCCTAGGGAGGCTGCCAGGTACAACCCATCAGGCTGATTACTCTGCAGCCCAGGTGGCTGATTAGGCTTCTCTGCAGGGAGGTTTGCAGAGGGTTTTTTCTCCCTCTTAAAGGGGCGGCAGGCTGGGTCAGGCCCACCCTGCCACACACCTTGCCCCTTAGCCTATCCCCATCGGGCTGGCTCGGACCCTTCAATATTTTCCTATTAGATTCAGTAGGGCCCTTGAACCTTTATTTCTCATTCCCTTCACCATAGCCGCATGGTCCCTAGGCTTCGGGGTGTCATGCCCGGCTGTGGCAGAGAACCCTACTGCCTTCTTAGGGCTAGGGCCAGCCTCCTCTGCCTCGGCTTCCAGTGCGGCCGTGGCAGAGAGCCCTACCTCCAGCCTTGCGCAATAAAGGCAGGGTATCGGCCGCCCCTGTGCCCTTCGGCACTCACACCACTCACATGGTGCCTCGCAACACAGGGCAACTTCCCCAGCCTCAATTTCCCCCTGGCTCTCACACGACCTTGGGGCTTCTTCTGTGGAGCTCACCTCCTGCCTTAGTCTCTGTTGTTCAGGGCTATCTAGGTCCTTCGCTTGGTCAATGGGCCGAGGCCCGCCACTCTTCTTGGCTGAACCCCCCGTACGGGTTCCCATGCCCGGCCTTGGGGCAGCCCGGGGCCTCGTACCTCCCACCAGGCACCAGGCCCACCCAATAATCACGGGGCAAGGTAACCCCTCTGGCACCCCGACCCGCTTCCAGCGGAATCAGCCGCTGACTTCCAGGGGGACCTGGGTCACCCGGCAGGACTTCCTTTCCCCATGGACACACTGCAGATCCATGGTAGCCCCCGGGATCAACCACTCGGGGCGGATCAACGCTCTGCGGACGAGTGTGTAGGGGGAGGCGGAATTCACCCCCCCCTGGTGGGACTTCCTCCCCACCTGCACCCGCAGGGTGGGTATCCCCTTCCGCGGTTTCCGCCCCCAAACCTCAGTCCACCCACACCAGTCAGTGTAGTCACACTCCATGGCTGGGCAGTCCCTCTTAATGTGCCCTG
Organism: Sternotherus odoratus; assembly: GCA_032164245.1. NCBI lineage: Eukaryota > Metazoa > Chordata > Testudines > Kinosternidae > Sternotherus > Sternotherus odoratus. The sequence goes on along the minus strand of JAVMKO010000003.1, from coordinate 140,568,205 downwards.
GCTTCCCGCACTGCCAGCAGGTAAGCCAGGCCGCTCTCTCTGGCGCCCCTCTGGGCTCCCCATTAGTTCTTTGGCCTTTGGCTTGGGGGGAGTCCACGGGGCCGACTGCCCTTTTTACTGTGTTCACACCCTAAATGAGAAACTCTGATAGGGTGACCAGACAGCAAGTGTGAAAAATGAGGACGGGGGTGGGAGGTAATAGGCACCTGTATAAGATAAAGCCCCAAATATCAGGACTATCCCTATAAAATCAGGACATCTGGTCACCCTAAGCTCTGATCAGAAAAGGGATTAACTGACAGCAGAAAGAGTTGGCATCCTTGGTGTTTCATGCAAATGTTAATCATATATGCATCCACAGACAGTGAGCAGTAAGTGTATAAGATGACAAGAAGGGAAGCATTTTAAAACTTTTTTAGCTGAATCAGTTTTTTTTTAAATTAAGTTCTTACAACAAAGTAGGTAGATAGAGCTGGAATTCTGACATACCACTTGGCTCTAGTGCTTTTATTATGTCTCCCTAAATTCCTTGCTGGGATCAGTTGGAAAAGGTGTTTTTTTGCTTTCTGCCTTGAATCACTGCATAGTATTGTGTTGTTCAAATGTTCATAGACTCATAGACTTTAAGGTCAGAAGGGACCATTATGATCATCAATCTGACCTCCTGCGCAACGCAGGCCACAGAATCTCACCCAGCAACTCCTGCAATAAACCTCTCACCTATGTCTGAGCTACTGAAGTCCTCAAATCATGGTTTAAAGACTTCAAGGTGCAGAGAATCCTCCAGCAAGTGTGACCCATGCCCCACACTTCAGAGGAAGGCGAAAAACCTCCATGGCCTCTGCCAGTCTGCCCTGGAGGAAAATTCCTTCCTGACCCCAAATATGGCGATCAGCTGAACCCTGAGCATGTGGGCAAGACTCACCAGACAGACACCCAGGAAAGAATTCTCTGTAGTAACTCAGATCCCACTGTGATGATGTACCCCATAAGGCTTTATGGGGGGGGGGGCCTGTAAATATATGTATGATATTACTGGAATATGGTTTTGCTACATATGCCATGTATCATATCTATGTGAATGATCCACTGGATCTGTTCATCCTATTTATATGTATGTGTTGTGACAAATTACTGCCACTATATTGATGGGTCCTGCGCTTTCTCTTCTTGTGGGGAATTCAGGGAGCCTATTTCTTGCCCCTGAACAGGGTCTTAACTGTCCCACTAGTATCCTAGAGGGGAGAAGTGGAGAGGGCCCCCGGGCCCACCCTCTACTCCGGGTCCCAGCCCAGGGGCCTTGAGGATAGCGGTAAACCACTGGGATTAGCTATTCCTTCCCCTGGGCTACTTCCCTCTCCTGCTCTTCAGCTTGTGGGGGCTTCCTGCCCTCTCTCTGCACAAGCCAGGTGTTCCTTTACTTAGGGTCTGGGTCTTTCTTAGCTCTCCGCTCCAACGCCTCCAAACTGCTCTCTGCTCCAACGCCTCCAAACTGCTCTCTGCTCCAACGCCTCCAAACTCCTTCCAAACACCCACACCTGTCTGCCTGAGGCAGGGTTTTTTATTAAGGTCCTAATTGACAGCAGGTTCTCCAATTAGCCTGCTGCCTGCTTCCCTAGTCTACAGGGAGCCACACCCTAATGAACCTTGAGTTGATATATCTCCCCTCAAGCACTCTGCCACAGCTCCCTGACCTTCCTCTATCACATAGTCTGTTTTGTATTCAAAGTTATGAATATTAGCTAAGTGCTTGGTTAGTTATAATTAGACTTTGGAAAGCAGCTGAGCAGCTCTCTGAGAAAAAACTATTCTCAGTTAAGCCCAATTGAGAACCAATCAAGCAAACAATGAACTTTGTAGACGCCCGTCCACGCCTGAGCTTCCTCAGGAATGTGGCCTGGCTGGTAATGAGCGGAGTCTGGTTCAAACCTGGGAATGGACCATGTGCTCTGAGAGTCCATGTGGACTCTGCATAAGAAGGAGGAGGGGCTCTCCACCCATAAGAGGAAGTCTATATAAACCGAGGAGAGACTTCTCCATTTTGTTTTCAGCTGGCTCAAAGAACAGTCCTCCACACCCCAAGGATACCTGGAAGAAACTGGAACAGAGGACTGTGGCTGCAGGGGGGGTACGAGTGATAGCTGGACCCAGGCTAATGGAGTTTAGCCTGAAAGAAGGAATTCACTGAGGGTGAGGCTTTTTGCTGTATCAGTGTTAGATCTGCATTTTCTATTTTATTTTATTTGGTAATTCACTTTATTCTGTCTGTTACTACTTGGAACCACTTAAATCCTATTTCCTGTCTTTATTAAAATCACTTTTTTCTTAATTAATTAACCTGGAGTACATGTTGGTACCTGGGAGGGGGGGGTGGCAAACAGCTGTGCATCTCTCTCTATCATTGTTAGAGAGGGCGAACAATCTATGAGTTTGCCCTGTATAAGCTTTATACAGGGCAAAACAAATTTTATTCAGGGTTTGACCCCATTGGGAGTTGAGCATCTGAGTGCCAGAGGTAAGAATACCTCCTGCCTGTTTCCAGGAAGGCCCACAGCTGTTAGGGGATGTGGCTTAGATCTGGCAGGGTACTGAGGTCCTAAGCTGTTGAGGCAGGAAAACTGAGGCAGGAGTAGCCTTGGCACATCGGGTGGCAGCTTCTAAGGGGGTTTCTGTGATCCCAACCCGTCATACCCACCCCATCTAATATCCCATCACAGGTCACCGGGCCCATCTACCATGAATAGTCAAGATCAAGGAACTGCCAAAATTATGTTATCCCATCACACCATCTCCTCCATAAACATATTGAGCTTAATCTTGAAGCCAGATAGGTCTTTTGCCTCCACTGCTTCCTTTGGAAGGCTATTCCAGAATTTCACTCCCCTGATGTTTAGAAACCTTCATCTAATTTCAAGTCTAAACTTCCTGATGGCCAGTTTATATCCATTTGTTCTTGTGTCCACATAGGTACTGAGCTTAAATAATTCCTCTCTCTCCATGGTATTTATCCCTCTGATATATTTATAGAGAACAATCGTATCTCCCCTCAGCCTTCTTTTGGTTAGGCTAAACAAGCCAAGCTCCTTAAGTCTCCTTTCATAAAACAGGTTTTCCATTCCACAGATCATCCTAGTAGCCCTTCTTTGTATCTGTTGCAGTTTGAATTCATCCTTGTTAAACATGGAGACCAGAACTGCACACAGTATTGCAGATGAGGTCTCACCAGTGCCTTGTATAATGGCACTAACACCTCCTTATCTCTGCTGGAAATACCTCACCTGATTCATCCCAAGACCGCATTAGCTTTTTTCACAGCCATATCACATTGGTGGCTTATAGTCATCCTGTGGTCAACCAATACTCCAATGTCCTCCTCCTCCTCTGTTACTTCCAATTGATGCGTCCCCAGTTTGTAACTAAAATTCTTGTTATTAATCCCTAAATGCATGACCTTACACCTCTCACTATTAAGTTTCATCCTATTATTATTACTCCAGTTTACAAGGTCATCCAGATCTTCCTGTATGATATCCCAGTCATTCTCTGAACTGGCAATACCTCCCAGCTTTGTGTCATCTGCAAATTTTATTAGGACACTCCCACTTTTTGTGCCGTAGTCAGTAATAAAAAGAATAAATAAATGCTGCTGTCTTTTACCCTAGAATTGTCTGAGTGAAGTAATCTCTATGGATTGGATTGTGCCTTCTCATGAAATACAATATGCACCTGTGCTGTCTAGGCCTCTGCCAGGCACTGTGGTCCCTGCAAACCCAGAAATACACCTCCAGGGGATTCCCCAGCCAAGATGCCCTGCTCCTGGCTCTCAAGCTCAGTGAAAGGTTCTCTGTGAGATCTTGGAAGGACATGCACACCTGTCTGTGTGTGGGGCGGGGCCACTGAGTCAGAAGACACCCAACTGCACTTCTGCAAGGGTTGGAAGACAATATGCAGTAGCTGGATGAGTACTCCCAAGTAGTTAGATGAGTTATGGTGACTCAGCATGAGTTAGCACTTTCCGAATTAGCTGTAGTATGAACGTCCATAGTAGTTGCTGTTATTGGTATACTAAATGCATCGTTTTGAACTGGATTGCCCCACTTCCACAGTGATCTCAGTATTCTACAATCTGCCTAATGCTTTTGTTCTTCATTACAGACTGTATGGGTCTTCCCGTTTACTTCCCATACTCCCAAGCCAACTTCAGTAACTTCTCAGGAAACGCTTTAAGTCAGTTCTGAAGTATGCCTCACAAAGTGACAACCTCTATTGCCAGAATGAATGAGTTTCTTAGATATTCATATGAAATCAATAAGCGTTATCCTCACAGGAGGCTGTTGGCAGATTGGAAATGGGAACAGGCAGTGATAAAAGATAGAACACAATCCCAAGAGTTACTTTTAATTTACTAAATCATTATACATGTGGTCAAACTAGGTCACATTAGAATATGACAAATGCTAGGCACAAAGCTAACCAGGGATCCAAAGTTCACTCATCACACAAACTGGATAAATATTATGTAAGCATGTCAATAACAGTGAATAAAATTGGCCTGTGGTTTACACAGCTCTTCCATCTTTATTTAGTTATTTTTAAATGTAAAATGAAACATATGTATTGTGACAGACTCAGACCAGAAGAATATAAGACAGTGGTGTAAGGCAGGTATATCAGCCTTCAGAATGAGCAGGTCCCTGTTCCCTGGATAGCCAAACAAAGGCTACTCCAGGCCAATTAAGATACCTTACACCAATTAACCAGTTAAGGCTATTAGACTAATGGAGACAGCTGGAACCAATCAAGGTCCCACTTGAACTGTTTAAAAGCTCTCCTTCCAGTTCCCTCAGGGAAGCCCAAGTGAAAGGGGCTGGAGTAAAGGAAGTGTTGCTGAAGCCTGAGGTAAGGCTGAAGCTAGAAAAGGGGACCATGGGGGACATGGCCCAGGAAGTCAGAACAGCTCCAGTGTGAAGGGGAAGCCACCAACAGCTGCTACCATTAGGGTCCCCGAGCTGAAACTCGGAGTAGAGGGTGGGCCTGCATTCACCTCCCCACTCTACGGAGACTCCCTTGAGAGGGGAAGCAGGCTTTGGTCCAGGTGGGAGGCCGAACTGCGCCTATTAAGCTCAAAGGAGCAACAGAGACTCTAGGATATTCCCCCTCCCCATCTCCCATACCGGCCTGTGATGAAAGTAGCTCGTAGGCTGTGACCCTTGCTGCTATACTGAGAAAGGGAAGTCACATCAAAGGCCTTAGTGAGTTTCTGAGGTAATCAAATCCTCCAAGAAGCACAGGGCCCACCAATACAGGCTCAGAACTTTGTCACAATATACACGCACAGTGTGTCTTATAGGGGAGGCTATGGTGACCCCTATATTAAGGTTACTAAGTACTTTTATAAGCTCCCGGTTTTAATTGATTATAACTGCACTGATTGTGGCAGGGTTCTTGTAGGAAAAAAATAGTATGTGATCAAGTAAGTAAAGACTGTATTATAATACATACACACAAGGTAGTCAAATAAAGGGTGCACAGGCAACCTTAATTCTTGCATTTCTTATTTTTTGAGTGCTTGTCTTTGCAACCTTAATGACATTCCTATAAGATATTTTTAATGTCACTATTGTGGTAAACCCAGGGCAGGCTACTGCCAGAGGGGTTTGTGGAGAGAAAGGTAACTGCAGGCTAATTGGGTTCAGATGAGTAAGGCTGCCTCTGGCCAAAGCAGGAACAGCTGAGCCCAATTAAAAAGCTGTCAGAGACCTTTTTAAACCCTCCTCCCCAGCTAGGAGGGAGGAGAGATAGGGGGAGTGAGGCTGCCTGCAGGCGAGGGGCAGCAGGTCAGGGAGTCTCTCCCAGAAGGGAGATAGTTCTCCTAGACAGAGGGAAGCAAAAGCCATACTAGAAAGAAGTGCTTAGAGGAAGGGAAAGCCTGCCTTTGGGGCTTTCTAGGCGGGTTGCTGGTACGGCTCTGGCCCCACCAGAGCCCAAAGGACCAGAGTCAGGGGGGTCCGAGAGGCCACTCTGCCACACTGTACATATAAATACATGGTAGACTAATGGGGCCCCCATTTGAACCCCTGGTGACTGATGTCTGTCACAGAATGTGGCCTTCCTAGTTGTCATCACCTCAGTAGGGAGATTGTTGGAGTTTAAAGCCCTTAACCTCGGACCCTCCCTACACCATTTTCTATAAGGACCAGGTGCAATTTAGACCTCACCCATCCTTTCTCCCAAAGGTTGTGTCCCAATAGGACATTTTTCCACTGATCTTTTGCCCTAAGCCTCATAAGGATGGTTGAGAACAAAGGCTCCATGCCCTGCTTGTTTGATGAGTGCAGCTCCCAGCTCCAGGAAGCCCTTCAGCAACTGCAGCAGGCGGCAGCCCTATTGCAGCCAACCACCCTTTTAGCATCCAGTCAGCTGGATGATGCCACATTCAGTCAAAAACTGGAACCCCTGGCAACCCTAGGTACAGTGCTACTCCAGTTTACACACTGGAATATGTGCCACAGCCCCTCTACACTGACAGTGTTGATGGATCACACAGCTCTTGCATGCATCCTTGTCACACCTTTAGACCATTCACCTAGCCCACCCTCAAATTAGCTTTCTGCATGAGCTTATGGGTTTGGTGGGGACACCATTTTCTGTGATGGGCAGGCTGGGTGCAGACCTCAGGCTATGGTGGGCAGGCTGGGTGCCGGAGAACCTCATTGGGGATTAAGTGGTGCAAAGAGCCCACAGCTTGCCCTCTGCCCAAAGGAAAATTTTTATCCACAGTTCACTGAAGGTGGGTATGGTCAGCCTAGGAGTGAGCTTAGAGGATCCAGAATTGTTTAGAACTTGTGTCTAATGAGTAAAACCAAAGGTCCAAATCTGAAACTCTTTGAACTTTTTGGGGGAAGGGATTTGAAATCCTTACTCACCCCCCGATTCTGAATGTGTGTTGGGGCATCCTCTGGTGCCTATCTACACTGATAGAGAATGTTTTCCACTTCACTCTATTCCTAACCTTTGTCCCTTTGTGATTCTTTTGTGCTAATTCCTGGCCCTCTGTTGCCAGATCTCAGCTTGGTGGGGTTTATGAATTGCTTGTCTCGGTTTTATCTTCTCGAAAAGGTCAGTCCCATAGTGCTAAAGAAGGATGAGTCTTGTTTCAAGAGGTGCATTTTTGGCACCACACAACTCTGTAGTCTGGGGAGGCTCCTCATTGGCTGAGTCAGCCAGTGTTGTTTGTTGTGAGTAATGCAAACCTTACGTAAGACATTCAGCTTAATTTAGATATATTAATGGAGATAAAAGGGAGGTACTAGGAATTAACTGCAGAAGCACTGTTCTCAGAATATTACCTCAACAAATAAGTCAGCAGTAAGTAGGCAAAACCAGAAGCCTGCTTAGATCAGCAACAGGGAAACTCTTATTGCAGCATCTCTCCAAGGTACTACCCCACCCAAGTGAAATAAGCACTGACTTTCATGAAAGGAGCATTGGTTCACATTGCTTCAGAGAAATCTGCTTAGACTCTGGAAATGCTGCTGCTTTCCTTTATCTGGAAAGGGAGCAACTGTTTGGGAGACAAAGAGTTTGCAGTTCAAATCCCAGCTCCTCCCTGGTTTGGCCTGCTTCCTCAAAATGATTGGCTTGGGTTTGGGTCTGAAGACATTTCCATACACCAATGGCAAACGGGTTCTACTTGACTGAGGACTTCACAATGAGGTGGTTAGAAGTAAGTTGCAAAGCAACAGCAAATAAAAGATGTGAAAAATGAAGCTGCCCATCTCTGTTTCAAAAGTGTTAAATATCCAGCCTTTTGTTTCCTTTACTTGGGGCTTTGAAGGGAAGCTGGCTATAGAACAAAAGAAGAGATACATTGCTGGAGGATGCATGTCTATGCCCAGTCTGGCTTGTGCAGTGCTTCCCCTCATTTATTTCACTTTAGCGCTTCTCAAGGCTAAATTAGTTTAACCTTGGAGCTGTCAACCATCTGAAAAAGAGTTCTCAGAATGATGACTGGATTGTTCTCTAAATATTCTAAGGTTAAATACCATTTCCCTCTTCTCATCCCAGATATAATGTCAAACATTTAATATAATGCTATGACTTTTTTTTCTTAAAGGAAAATGTGGAGCAGTGATTACATCAATTTTTATTGTACATGAAATAATAATTTTCTTCTGTGGACATCATTTGAGTCAATGTTCCCTCATTGTTTTGGTGTTAGGGCAGAAAGCCTCCTAACATATTTAATCCCAACAATCTTTAGAAGAACTCTTTTACAAAAGTCCTATGGAAATAGTTCTGATATAAAGGGGGGAGCAAATCGGTGAGGTTAAGGAAGGGACTCGCATAAAGAGACTAGCTCTGACTCTGAGGCCTCCAACTCAGTTTCTGTGTTTGCTCTGTCAAATATACCATTTTAAGGCATGTATCCTCTTTGGGGTTCTGTTGTTGATTCAATGGAACCAGCACCTGAAAATAACTCACATGATGGTAGAAAATATGAGTGAAGCTATGCAAGCTGATTATCACAGAGCTGAAAAAATGTGGTAGCACTTTGAAGACCCATGAACTGTTGAGTTGGGCCAAATCCTCAAAGGGAGTCCCAATGAAGTCGATGGGCATTAGGCACCTGAACACCATTGAAGATCTGGCCCTTGCAGTCAGAGCTGTCCTGGAAGCCATTCTCCCTTATGGAGTCTCATTGACTTCAGTGGAACTCTGAGCAGGATGATGCCCACCCAGATGGGTGCAGATCACACTGCAGTGTAGGGAGTTCACGGTGTACATGTTATGTTCAGGAAAAGGGAGGTGTGAAATGTTACTTAAAACTGGATGTGAAATAAAGCAAAGACTCCATGTTAGTAAAAAGTAATCTGAATCTGAAATCTAAAGGTGTCCGAGCATGCTGTGCACACAGTCAAGATATTTAATGTTACCCTGAAAAAAATTCTCTCAGCTTCTTTGAGAGTACAGATAATTGGAGCTGGTTGAATACTGGAGAGGGGAGGGAGGAAAAGAAGAAATCCACAAATACTTGTTTAAATTTGTAAATGAGTTTGCCTCAGGTATTTTCCTGCTTTTGTGTTTGCCATCTGGAGACATTTGTGAGACTAAGCCTTTGGTTACACTTACAGGATTATAGCGCTTTTGGTTATAGCGGTACCCATATACAGCAATAGCTATAGCGCCAGGGCCAGCGACAGGGTGGTACAACGGTTACAGCTGTACCAGGCCCCGGACTTCAGGGGGGGCCCCCTGAAGTCCGGGGCCAGTACAGCTGTAACCTTTGTCGCTGGGGCTGTAAGCGAGGCGCGGCTCGGGCAGCCGCTGCCGCGCTCACCAGCCCCCTCCCCCGGCACCCAGCAGCCAGCCCCGCCCCCATTTGCTTCTCCCGGCAGCCAGCCCCGCCCCCCTTTGCTTCTCCCGGCCGGCCACGCGGCCGCAGCACATGCAGGGGTTGGGGCCCGCAGGAGGTAGGAGACCGGCCGGGGGGGGGGGCCGCGGGAGATCGGCGGGGGGGGGGGGGAGAAGGCAGGAGATCAGCGGGGGGGCACGGGAGGCAGGAGACCGGCGGGGGGGGGCCGCGGGAGATCGGCCGGGGGGGCCGCGGGAGGCAGGAGATCGGCGGGGGGGGGCCGCGGGAGATCGGTCGGGGGGGGGGCCGCGGGAGGCAGGAGATCGGCGGGGGGGGGCCCGCGGGAGATCGGCCGGGGGGGGGCGCGGGAGGTAGGAGACCAGCAGAGGGGGTCCCTCGGGCGGCGGGAGATCGGCCGGAGGGGGCGCGGGAGGCAGGAGACCGGCCGGGGGGGGGGCCGCGGGAGATCGGCCGGGGGGGGCGCGGGAGGTAGGAGACCGGCGGAGGGGGGCCCTCGGGCGGCGGGAGATCGGCTGGGGGGGGCCGCGGGAGGCAGGAGACGGGGGGGAGCGCAGGCGGCGGGAGACTGGCCGTGGGCAGGGGGGCTGTGGGCGGCGGGAGATCGACCGGGGGGCCCCCGCGGGGGGGGGAGGAGACCGGCGGGGGGGCGCTGGAGATCGGCCGGGGGGGGCCGCGGGAGGCAGAAGATCGGCGGGGGGGGGGTGTGCGGGAGGCAGGAGATTGGCGGGGGGGGGCGCGGGAGATCGGCCGGGGGGGCCGCGGGAGGCTTGAGATCAGCGGGGGGGGGGGGCCGCGGGAGATCGGCCGGGGGGGGCGCGGGAGGCAGGAGACCGGCGGGGGGGGGGGGGGCGCTGGAGATCGGCCGGGGGGGGGCCGTGGGAGGCAGGAGATCGGCGGGGGGGGCGCGGGAGGCAGGAGACCGGCGGGGGGGGGGGCGCGGGAGACCGGCCGGGGAGGGGCCGCGGGAGGTAGGAGACCGGCGGGGGGGGCCCTCGGGCCGCGGGAGATCGGCCGGGGGGGGGGGGGCGCGGGAGGCAGGAGACCGGCCGGGGGGGGCCGCGGGAGATCGGCCGGGGGGGGGGGGCGCGGGAGGTAGGAGACCGGCGGAGGGGGGCCCTCGGGCGGCGGGAGATCGGCTGGGGGGGGCCGCGGGAGGCAGGAGACGGGGGGGGGAGCGCAGGCGGCGGGAGACTGGCGGGGGGGCCCCCCTGGGCGGCGGGAGACCGGGGGGGCCCCGTACGGTCTGCCGTACGGGGCCCCAAAATTCCTGTCGCCGGCCCTGTATAGCGCTATAACATGTTTGGCCTGGCCACATTTGCGGCACTTGCTGTGGCACAGGGAGTGGTGCATTATGGGCAGCTATCCCAGCATTCAGCTGGGTGCAACGTGCTTTCCAAATGAGGGAGGTGAGGGGGAAGTGTTGTGTGTATGTGGAGGGAGAGAACGAGAGCCTGTCAGCGAGTTTTCTTTAGAGAAAAGTAGCAGGCTCTGAATTCCAGTCACACAGGTTCGTCCGTAAACATTTTCACTGCTTAACTACTGAGTTAAGATAGGAACTCTGAAAAGCTACTTCCGCGTTCCTCCTGACATTTTCTAAACAACACAGAGGCATCAATTGCCTTAAATGGCTCGGAGGCGTGCCAGAGATCCCTTATAGTGTAATGACTGATTACACTTGCTATAACACGCTACAGGGAATACGCAACAGCCCTTATTCTCCTGGAAAAGGTGGTTTACCAGTAGCGTGATAAGCTCTGACTTTTAGCGCAATATGTGCCTTGCCAGTGTGTTCGGGGACAGAGTTATAGCGCTCCTGGAGGCTATATAACGCTATAAAGTGGCAGTGTAACCACGCCCTAAGATTTACTAGAATGAGTAGTCCTGGGAACTAAGAATTTCAGAAAGTGAATTTTAAATTTGCTTTCTACAGGTTTTTATATCTATCCAGAAGAGTTATGCTCATCCAGTCAGGGAGCAAAAGCAGTATCCTCTGACTTACATGACCAATTACTTCTAAGCAACATAAGTCATGGAGCAGATAACATCTCTGAAAAATGTCTTAGATTTCAAGAGACCATTATAATCCTCTAGTCTGATTTCCTGCCTAACATAAGTCCTAGAACCTCCCTCAGTAATTTCTGCATCAAGTTTATCACTTCTATATGAGATACAGCATATCTTTCAGAAAGCTATTTGGTTTTGCCTTAAAAACTGCAAATGAACATGAATGCATCACACTCTAGGCATGTTGTTCCAATGTTAATTACTCTCACTGTGGCTTATTTCTGGTATGTATTAGTCTAGCTTCAGCTTCCAACCATTGTTGTGGTTTGTCCAAGACAATATTAATTGGTTGTGGAGCTGGGAATAGAAACCAGGTGTCCTTACTGACCATATCTCTGAACACGTATGCTCTGTAGAGATCTATTCCTTAATATTAATGTGTTTAGCAATCTGGAGAAAACACATGATTTTAGGATTAACATTTATTTTTAAAAGAATCGTTTAAAATATACAATGGTGTGAATTTCTGAAGGCTTTAGAGGAATGACTTTGGCTGAACATGTAATTGATGATGAGTGACCTGCAGTGACATCCCAATAAATGACAAAGTGTCCTGTGGCACTTTAAAGACTAACTAAAGTATTGAAGCATAAGCTTCATCCGACGAAGTGGGTATTAGCCCACGAAGCTTATGCTTCAATACTTTAGCTAGTCTTTAAAGTGCCACAGGACCCTTTGTCACTTCTGCAATTCCAGACTAACACGGCTACCTCTCTGATCCCAATAAATGCCAATACAAGCTTTAGACATCAACTTCTCATTGTGTGCTCTTCTTTGTGCATAATTTTATGAAAATGTTCATTTAGAAAGAGTTTAAAGTATTTGGTACTATTTTTCATGTCTTTTGGCCTAAGGATGACCAGACAGCAAGTGTGAAAAATCGGGACTGCGGGTGGCGGTAATAGGAGCCTATATGAGACAAAGACCCCAAAATCGGGACTGTCCCTATAAAATCGGGACATCTGGTCACCCTATTTGGCCTGCCAGGTTAGGTTGCTTTAATACAAAGAGTCAACTCCAAAAGTGGAGTGGCAGGTAAAAATGAATAGCAGTTAACCATGGGGCCCAAATCAAAACATTGTCTCCAAATACCTTTAACCTATGAAATTCTGTCGTTTTCAAAGGAAGGCAGAAAGTATCTCTAGCCAAGTTGGATTTTTAGTGCATTGTTGCCAACTCACCATTTGTGATATTTGTTGCTTTATTTAAAGCTCCAGCTGCTGGAGCCAAGGGATTGTACAAGAACCTCAGTTTTAATATTTTTGTAGACTAAGTTTCCAGCTTTCATGGTTGCAGAGAGAAGCTTGAAAACATGGAGTGAGTGTCCCCTTAAAGGCTCAGAAACCAGACAGCAAATAAAAATAACTCCAAAGATTACTATTTATAGAACATCTTCATGATGTTTTGGGGGCTGTCTCATGGATTTTGAATGCTTTACATTGGCGAGACTAGCTACCAGCCTGAGATTGCAGAGCTGACAGTTAATAAACCATGCTTTTACACTACTGTCTGAAAGTGGGCACACTAAACACAGTGCCATTTTGTTACAAATTCATTTTTCAGAATAGAGCTGCACTTCAAAACTGTCCCCACTGCCAGATCCAAGTATACTGTGGCTAGGCTTGGCTTTTGGACTGATGCAGTTTAATTCTCACTCCCTGTTTTTCCCCTTTCCCTCACACCTTCCTATCTACATTTTGGGAGAAAGAAGGAAATAGTCTGTGGCATGTTCTTTTCACATGAAAATGGCAGCTGTCTGAAAGCAGATTTCTGTTCAAAGTAGGTTTCAGCGGAGATGGATTAATGGGCAAAGTTCAGATGAGGAAATCAGAAGTGTCACTGGATACCTACAGAATCATTTGAAGGCCCTGTTCCCCTCTTGTACCTTTGCTTCCTTCTGTTCTGCTTCTGCTACCACCTGCTATCTTCACAGGGGCATAGTTTACTTGTGATGCGCCTACCATGCAACAGTAATATTAATCATGCTGCTGTTCTGTCCCCAGCTTTGAAACATTCTACTTATTTATGGCTGATTTATTGGGAAATGCATGCCTTGAAAACTGTGGCGGCAGAACTAACATAGGGATGCTTTTACTTTCTCTTAAAAAAACACAAAATAAAACAGGAAAGGGTCATCTGAAGTGGCTGGACCTACTTATATAAAACATTACTAATCTTCAAAACCAAGTGGGATAAGCTTTCCTGTTATTTTGCCAACACTGTTGTATCTGGCACTATTGACAGTCAAACCCAAGTGGGATTATACAACTTTCCTCTTATTATGCTAGCAGGGTTGAACCAAGAACATTCCAGAGTTAACAGAAAATGCATACTCTCTTTCTAGACACAACATTTTTTGGCACTATTATTAAAGACCAAGTACAACCCCCACTATACCAAAGGTTTGAATGGATTAGGATTACTGTGCCATCTCAATGGACACCCTTGTTTGTGTTACTGGAAGAGGTCCTTTGCTGGAAAGGAAAGCAATCCCGCCCCTATACTTTTTGCTGTAATCGCTGCTAACAAGAAGACTCTAGTGAAGATTTTTGTTTTTAAAAGGCTTGGCAGAAGACATTTTGGACTTGTGGGTTAGTTTGTGCTCCTCTTGCCCCACACTCCCCACTTGATCCTTAAGGATTTGCCTCAGTCATGGATTTCTACTAGGTTTGTTAATTCTGTTGTTGTTTTTTAAAAAGCCATTAGAATAAAGAAATCTTTTAGTGAGAGCCACTCATCGGGGATTAGCCATGAATGGACTGAACAACTCACTGATTCCCCTTAGGGGATAACCTTTAACTCCTGGGTCAGATGGTGATTCATCTTTAGCCTCCGACCTGAAGCAAGCTGAAGGCTCCAAACAAGTGTTTTCTCTGTTTTGCAGATTTACTGAGCCCAGTGACAAGCAATGTAAAAGATGGGCTCTGATGACATTTTATCACAGCTGTTATTGCACAAAATTGGGGGGAAATAATAAAGTAGATAGAATATCAAAGGCCGTAGTAACTGTTATTAGAAGGAAACCGTAGCCCCTTTTAGAGTCTAAAGAGACCTGTCTGCTTTCCTCCTTTGCATTTCAGAGCTGGATTTTCAGCAGGGATTTTCCTGGCATAATAGTGGTGCTTCAATTTGATTCAGAGTTGAAGGGTGGAGATAGTGGCTTTTGGAAAAGTTTCTGTTGTAAATGGTAACTTTATCCAGTCCTGATGGTATTTAAGATTTGAGTTGTTTAAAGAGAGTTTTCTATATGGTATTGTAGATACTGTATTAAAGTACAGCATCAAACCTATTTGCTTTGGCTAGTACATTTGAACTGTTCTTTTAGGAAGCAAAATGAAGTAAAGAGAGAAACTAAAAAGCTAACTGACATCTTAAATGCAATGACTCTATGATTTTATGGGTGAGACCATGATGCAAATAAGTGTAGTTGTGCACATGATTATTATGCAAAATTAGTGTGTTTTTATCTAATGCTTTATGCAATGATCTTTTGAAATCCTGGTTGGTTTGCAAAACAGTCAACTGCATCTATCAGATTGTCAATGGCATAGGTCAACTCTTGATGAATAAAAATCAAAACTAGTTCATTCAAACAGCCTTTCAGTCAGTTGTTGTAGTGCATTAGCAGGTTTTCAGATAAGCAAAAGTGGCCAAGTAACATTTTCCCCATTAGCTGTCATTTCAGGAAGAGTAACAAACAGCTTTAACAATTATGTGGATGTTGTGAACGAATATTGGTTCATATGGAGTCAGGGTTTCAGTAATGTGTATTATTAATATTTTATTTATTTATTATGGGCATGCTCAGGATCGAACCTCTATGTTAGGCATTGTGCTAACACAGAGGTTAAGATGGGATTTCCAGTGTAGCCTAAGGAATTAAGCACCCAGCTACCATTGAATTTACACAACTAACTCCTGTGTGGGAGAAGGGATGAATGACTTACATATATTATTGATCTCTCTCATATTGAAAGACCCTATCTTGGGTCCTCTTTTTGAGAGTGTTGGGGGACCTGGTGACAACATAGCTAAATGCTGTAGTGTAGAAGGGAGCTTCACTACAATGACTAACATCTGAGTGGACCCACATACAATAATACACTTAGCCCCTGACATGGTCTTTTTATGTTCTATCTCATGGGGTCCTAACCATAAATTTTCAAACTGTTTGTGGGTTTTAGCTTTGCATGCAACTTTTATTAAAGCCGATGGGTAACATCCCCCACATTCTCCCAAGTCTCTGGCATGCTTTCTGTAACAGTGTTGAAATATGTCTCCAATTACACTTACAAGCTAACCATTTTCAACACCATTTGGAGGTGGGTGGGAGTCTTGCAAGCCATTGTTAGTAACTACTGCTGTCAATGGGTCATTTTTATGATGTTGTAGATGAACACTATGCTGTGTGTGTGTGTGTATACTTAGCTTTTTCTGAGAAACTCCCACTACTGTGGGAACACCAGTGCTGCTGATGTGACAGGGATCAAGAGAGAAATGCTGGCTTCAATGGGGCCAGGATTTCACTTGAGGTATTTTTATGTGTGTGTGTGTCTTATTGAAAACTTGGGAGGTGGGCGGGCGCAAGGCTGCCCACTTCTAAAGGCCCCTCCCCCAGCCTAGCGGGAGGGACAACTGGACCCTGGGATCAACTGAATTCTGGGGACAACTAATGAGAAAAACAGAGAGCGGTGTGAGGGTCATAGGTTTATAATGAGGGTACTGGACACAGTGCGTGTGTAACCCTGCTCTGAGCAGACTCAGAGCAAGATCATGTCCTCCTGGGGGGATTCTGTGCCAAAATAGTAAATATTCCACCAAAATATTAAAAATTCTGTGCACAATATTTTAAAAATCTGCATGTTTTATTTGTCAAAATAGAGCAATATAATCACACTGGTTTCAGTTTTGGTAATTTATTTAAACTACAATACAATGGATGGAGAATGGAAGTGGGGAGCATTGGAGGAAATTCCCAAACCCACTTTGTCTAATAGTAATGTAGCTAGGTTTGATTCTTTATTTCTAGTTATTATTTAACAAATATATGGAGCGATATGCTTAGTGTTACATCACAGGCAACTGAACAGCAAGTGAGGGCTATTGACCATCTCCAGAAAGGTAACAAATAGTTCCATGGAGCACATTTTGATAAGAATTTTTTTCAGTCCAAAAATTTAGATCAGTTGTAATCACTAAAGCACCATAGCATTTAGATAGCCATACTGTCATTTACCTCCCCCGGCAATGTAAAGGAGCCTTTTTACACCTGTTTTATACTCCTGGGGAATTCACAAAGAGAATGGGAACAATTCACTAAGCAGGCAGGCTGCTACTTTCTGCTCTGCCTAAGGGGATAGAACAGGGGTGGGGAACCTCCGGCCCGCGGGCCTAATACGGCCTGCCAAAGCATTCCGTCTGGCCCACGCGTGTCCCTGGCTGGCGGATCCCCCAGGCGCTTCCCAGCCCCTTCGCCGAACCCTCCGCAGAAGTCATTTTTCTGTGGGGAAGCAAATAAATGTGTGGGAGACATGAATTCTGTACACTCTTAAGTCCAGAAGATATTTCAATCCGTGCTTTTGGAATGGCCTAGTGTAGGAATTGGGGGCTGGCTGCAAAGTTTGGATCGGGACTGAGGGCTGAATTTCCCAAATGTTTGGATCTAAGGTTTTGGATTAGATCCATCTTTTTTCCCACACAGTAAAGTCAAATTTAACATTGTTTAGGGGAGAGTGCAGGTCACACACCATATCTTGTGTCCCAGGACACAGAACAAGCTCAACTAGCACTTGATTCAAAGGTCACTGAGGTCATTTGGAGTTTGTCCATTGTCTCCAACCAGCTTTCTATAAGGCTCCTACTTAAATAAAACTGATGTTAAGCAATTTAAATAGAAAGCTTGGTTAGAAGTGTGGTTCCTGAAATGGGTTGGAGTTAATGCTTAGTTGTCAAATTACCTGCAGCATCAAATTACCTGAAGCGATGTGCCAGGTCTTTTGCCTTGATGTGTTTGCTCACTCTCCTTTAGCATGGTATTGATCTGGATATATTTTGGGCAGGTTTCCTAATCTCTTGCACTGTTCCTTAGGCCAACCCATTTTAGAGGAAGAATTCCTTACTCCACAGCCTCGTACATGCACAATATTATTTTTTAAACAGCTCCAAACATCGTTGTTATCACGGATGTACCCACCCTTGCAGCTTTTCACTGCTGTTTGCTGTTGACAGTCCTCTCCAGTTCCCCCGCACAGGTGTAATTTCAAAGCCAACTTGACTTGCTACACGTCTGAGAGAGAGATATCATGGTCCATGTCTATGCAAAGGGAAAAGCTTGGTGCATAGGGCCTAGAGGCCCTAGTCAGGATTAGGGCTCATTTTGCTGGGCACTGTACAGGCAGAGAGGAAAAATGGGCCTTGACTACAATCTAATTAGGCATGCCAGACAAAGAAACCTAGACTGACCTCATACAAACATTGGACCTGTGTTTGGTCTCCGTTAAAGCAGTGTAAATCAGGAGTGATAAATCCTTTCAAGTCAGGGCTGAGCAAATCCTTTGTAACCTAGAGCAGTTTGCAGAGAAAGGCCACTGCTATGCTGAACAGCCTGCTTGCAAACTGCCGGCCTCACTTTCAGAAGTGCAGAGCACCTGCTGTTCCCATTACTTACCTCAGTGTGAGCTGTGGATGCTCAGCACTGCTGAAAATCAAGCCACATTTGCAGTATGTGTGGCAGGCCGCTCTGGGCTATGTGCAGGGAGTAGCTCACTGTATACTAATTCAGGGTGCGGCCTTTTGAGTTGACTTATTGTTGAGCCATTTTAAATATGGACGTGCCATAAGCTTCTAAGAGGTTTAGCTTTTGTCTCTAAGAAAAGCACATTCATCTCCTAGAGCTCTAGCTGATCAGGGTTGACACTGTTTTAGGTGCTGTGGATCTCCTGATGCACCAAGAAAAGTAGCAATGAGAACCCAACTACAGTAGACTCTCGATTATCCAGGATTGGGTTAACCAGAATGTGGATTAACCAGGATGTCAAAAAAAATATGCGTAACTTGCAGGGCTGGCTCTGGCTTTGTTGCTGTCCCAAGCGCACACACAAAAAAACCCCACCAGGGCACAGGACAGCCAGTGAACTAACACTCCCCCCCACCCCCAGGCAGGATGGCTGGTAAACTAGTCCCTCCTCCCGCCCCCCTCAGCCCCATATTTCCTATGGATGGTGATTATCCGGGACATTATTAACCAGGAATCATTTTTTCCCTATCATCCTGGATAATCGAGAGTCTAGTGTATTTAAAAAAGAAACCAAAAACCTCAGAAATCTTTTAGAAATGGATTGAGAGGACTTTGTGCACTGTGATAAACACCAGATCAGCAAACACTCTTCTGAACCAATCTCTAGATTTACACTGTGAATGAAATCGGAGATGAATGCAATGTGTCACCATGCAGGCACAGTTAATAGTAGTTTTTGCTTTCTAGAAAATGTCCTTTTTATTGTTTAAAACCTTCATTTTCTTTCCTCGCTTCATATTAACTCTAATACTCACAAGGCAAGAGGCCGCTCGAATTACAGAGTAAGTGCAGTAGAGCTCTAAATAGCTGCAATTGGCCAAACTCTGCTCTTGGTCAACCTAGCAAGGCTAGTGAAGCCAGTGGGCTTGCAAGAGTGCACATGACGGCAGGGCCTCTCTAATGTAGCACTTGTTTATAATGTAGCACTCCACAGTGATCACCACAGCGTTTACAAACAGCAGCCACGTCATGCTGGTGTGAAGCACCACAATGTTGCCTGCATTACAAAAACCAAGCGCCTATGGCCTATGGCAGGGGTGGCCAACCTGAGCCTGAAAAGGAGCCAGAATTTACCAATGTACATTGCCAAAGAGCCACCGTAATATGTCAGCGGCCCCTATAAGCTCCCCCCACCGCACTGCCACCGCCTCCTGCCCACTGGCAGCCCGGCTGATCAGCGCCTCCACCTTGCTCCCTGCACCTCCTGGTCAGCTGTTTTGTGGTGTGCAGGAAGCTTGCGGGGGGAGGGGAGAAAGAGGAAAAGCGAGGGCATGGCAGGCTCAGGGGAGGGGGCATGAAGGGCTGGAGTGGGGGCTGGGTCTGTGGCAGAACCGGGGGTTGCGCAGTGAACACTCCCCCGGCACATTGAAAAGTTGGCGCCTGTAGCTCCAGCCCCGGAGTCGGTGCCTATACAAGGAGCCACATATTAACTTCTGAAGAGCCCCATGTGGCTCCAGAGCCACACGTTGGCCACCCCTGGCCTATGGCGTCTCTCTCAGATTGTTAGGCGTAGGTGCCAACTACTTCTGGTGTTGGAGTATGCTCAAGCCCCTTCTGCCCCTGGCCCTGCCCCGACTCCACCGCTGCCCCAACTCCGCACCCTCCTGCCCCCATTCCAACCCCTTCCCCAAAGTCCCCACCCCAACTCCGGTCCCTCTCTGCCCCTATACGGCTCCTTCCCCAAATCCCTGCCCCAACCCTGCCTCTTTCCCTCCTCCTCTCCTGAGCACGCCATGTTCCCACTCCTCCCCCCTCCTTCCTTGCTTGCTACAGCTGTTTGGCGGCAGCAAGCGCGGGGAGGAAGGGAGAAGTGGAGATGCGGCACACTGGGAGGAGGCAGAGGAAAAGGTGGGGGGGGTTGGGGGGAGAAGCTTGGCTGCTGGTGAGTGCAGAGCACCCACTAATTTTTCCCTGTGGGTGCTGTAGCCCCAGAGCACCCCCGGAATCGGCACGTATGTTTTGAGGTGGTAATTGCTGGTAGATGTTGACATTTTAAGTGGTGACAACTGTGTTTTGTATGAATAATATCTATATACAAATTCAAAGTCCTTAACATCGTCAAAGGACTTTCACAAATTTTAGCGAAGGAGGGTGAAGCAGCGTCTGTAGCATGCAGCATGGGCGACTCGCTGATTTAAACAAAAGTAAATGGTGAATCTGCTGTAGCTTGAAATCTTTACATCAAGATTTGAAGACATCAGAAACTCAGCCAGAGGCTACTAGTGTATGACAGGAGTGGGGTGGGTGACGTTCTGTGGGCTGCCATATGCAGGTCAGGCTAGATGATCACGATGGTCTCTTAAAGTCTAAAATCATTTAGTCTGATTTCCTGCATAATTCAGAGCTTCACCACGTGGTGTCTGCATAAAAACATAAGGTCCGGAAGGGATCTCCTGGGCTCTTGATTCCAGTCCCTTAGCATTTCTGTCATATAATCCTATTAATAGATTTATCAATTTCCATCTTAAAACCAGTTGGGATTCTTTCCCCTACTACTCCTACTGGGAGGCTGTTCCAGAACCTCGCTCCTCTGGTGGTTAGAAACCTTCCTCCTAATTTCTAAATTAAATGTACACATTCTCAGTTTACTCATGCATCTAGTCTGGTAACTGGTGTCTGAGGACATGAGATATGTCACCCCATAGTGGTCCCACTTCCTGTAGGCTCAAGGACTGAGCTGGCACTAGACTGATGGATTATACTCAAAATGTGTTTTTTTTTAATTGATAACACTCTAGGGAGATTTTGCATGCACTTGAAAAACTGTTGCACGTCTGATAGATCGCAAGCTGTTTTTATTGAATCAGCTCTGAAGATAGTCTCTCCTACACATACCCCTGCAAGAATTTTGTCATGTAGAATGAGCTTTAAAAACTGTTACAGATCTCATCTCCTCTCAGTCCGTTGGGATTCATATGTAAAACTTTAAGTACTGTGGATGTCAGCCAATTGAGAAAGATAATAGGGAATGGCTATTCATGTACAGCATTTTCCAGTTTAAAGTATTTTCTGAGGACATGCAGGGATAACAATCTGGGGCGTGGATGCTAAGCAGTACCATTCTCTTACATGTAAATTAGAAAATTGGTGATGTAGGAAGACCACACAAAAGATTTTATTGGTGTGAATAACTTGCAAACTGGCATCAACTGCTACTGTAACAACCAAATCTTCCAGTAGTAACTAGTTTGAAGAGATCTTCCCCATAGTAGATGCAAATTCACCTCTATTTCTGTCTCACAAACCAAGGATAGCCCCACCATATTTAGATGACTGCAAAATATTTAAAGTATTTGATATATGGTACCAACGGAGATAACTCTATTCCTGCCCACAACTAACAACTCTGTTAGAAAGACAAGGTGGGTGAGGTAATATTTTTAATTGGACCAACTTCTGTTGAAGGGAGAGACAAACTTTGGAGCTACACAGAGCTGAAGACGAGCTCTGTCTAACTTGAAAGCTTGTCTCTCTCACCAACAGAAGTTGGTCCAGTAAAAGATATTATCTCACCCACCTTTTATCTCTCATATCCTGGGACCAACATACCTACAACAACACTGCACAGAACTCTGCTCTCATTTCCTCCCACCCATTCTCTTATTATTGCTTTTTTTTCTCCTCAGGATCTTGGCTCAGACATCATCAGCGGTGATTTCTTTTTTTAGCCAGTCAGAGGCATGAGTTTAACAGGTTATGTTTGGCAACATTTGGTTTGCCTTTCTGGCCCATCACAGGTACATTTTGGCATTCACACCAACTCCACTGCCTATTAGATTCAGAGAGATCCTGGAATGTTGTGTGTAGCTGTTGTCGAGTTCAGCCGCAACCGTGTAATTTTTTTTTGTAATGCCTACTAGGCCCAGTATACACTGAGCTCCGATTGTGCTAGTTGCTGAATATACCCATAGCAAGAGACTGTCCTAAAAATCTACATGCCAAGTAGACAAGACACCAGGATGGGAGAAAGGAAGGATTATTATCTACATTTTACATAAGGGGAAGTGAAGCCCCGAGAGATGATATGACTTGCCCAAGGTCACATGTCCTGAGTCTCAGTTAATTGCTGTAAATAGTAGAGCACCCTTTTTGTGCCAAGGTGGGTACTTTTAAGAGCAGCCCTCCACCCTCACACTTTTCCACCTAAGATTATAGGTAGGTATAGTGGCTGTAAAGACTACAAAGTACAGCAAGCTGAGCAAAACTGTCAGCAGCATGACCAGCAAAAGAAAGTCTGGAACATTTCCCATTGGTCTGAGTCTTCTGGCTGTTGGGCCAGGAATATTCTCGTTTATGTTAATGCACAAGGGGGTGGAGACCTTGTGGTCAGACTTAGAAAGTGGCACTCTTCCTGAGTGAGAATTCACTAGGGGATGCCTAATCATACAGAGCTATGGGGGCGGGGGGGGGGGGGGAGGGGAGAGGGAGGAACTAGCTTTACCAGTTCAGTAGGCACAGTAAAATAACAGTGTGATTTAAGCTGATACAGGAATGGAACCATGTGGCAGACAGCAGGGTAGTGCATGGCTAAATCCCCCGGGTATTAAGGGTACCTTGTTCCGTGTGGAAGGATGGTGGAATCTGGCCCTAACTGATAATTAATTGTGCTTTGTGGGTAAAAACTGTGACTTCACCCAGTCATGCCCCTTTCCAGGGCTGGTGCAAGCTCTAGGCGGTCACCTAAGGTGGCACCATTTTTTGAGGGCGGCATTTTGGCACCTTTGGCAGCAGCTCTCAGGGCTGCTGTCCGCTTCTCAGAATGTCCACCGAAGCGGAGGAGGGCCCTGCAAGCAGCTGCCGAAATGCCGCTGAAGCGATTTTCAGTGATTTTCCCTGAGTTTACACACAGAGTCTGTGGTAGAGCAGGGGCTAGAACCTGGATCTTTTGTAGCTTAAGTGAGCAGCGTAACCACTGGCCCAGCCTCCCACTCACCTCACTACTTTTAAAGCGCTTCTCAAAGTCTGCCAGTGAGCATGCCTCAGCTGCGTTCTTCCTGAGACCTAGACTGTACGTTTTTGGGGACACGAAGAAACCTCTGTATTAAGGAACTCAGGGATTCTGTTATTCTAAGGCCCAGTTAGAGCCCCAGGTGAATAATAATTAAAGTTAAAGCTATGGGTTTTTTCATGGAAAACTGTAGTACATTTCATGGTAGATGTGTGGGAAAACATGATGTATCAAGAAAGAGGGAGCAGGGGGCATCTTCACTGAACTTGTAG
Organism: Sternotherus odoratus; assembly: GCA_032164245.1. Classification (NCBI taxonomy): domain Eukaryota; kingdom Metazoa; phylum Chordata; order Testudines; family Kinosternidae; genus Sternotherus; species Sternotherus odoratus. Next base: position 140,544,749 of record JAVMKO010000003.1, on the reverse strand, counting down.
CCTTAATAATAACAATCAAGTTACCCCCAAACTCTCTGTGGGGCTAAGTAATGTACTGTGATAACATAGCTAAATAATAGCAGAGAGGGACGTAAAGACAATAGCAAATTCTAGGTGGTTTTTAGGTCTCAAGGTGAAAATCCGTGCAGAGAGTGAGCATGGAAAAAAAAGAGAAAACTCTTTGTTTCTATCAAATGCTGGCTCATGGATCAGGGGCCTAAAAACAAAGTTGTTAATGGAAAACAGGGCTGAGCTTACCGTGAGGCGAAGTGAGGTGGCCGCCTCAGGTGCCAGATTGTTGTGGGGAGCCACTAGGACCCTGAGTGTAGAAAATGGTGTCTGCTGCTGGTGCATATGTATTCTTTTTGCTCTAGATGCACAGAGCTGGTGGAGTTCCTTCCTTGTTGAGGAAGGCAGACACAATAGACCTTTCAAAGTTTTGGCCCAAGGAGGGGAAATGGGAGCATCATTTGAGCTCCCCATCTCAGGTACCAAAATGTTGTGGGCCGGCCCTGATGGAAAATCAAATGAATCCTAAGTAACTCTAAGACCAGGATTAGTCAATTCAGGAAGGGAATCCTCCTTTTGAACAGGAGTGTGGAGATTTTTCTGCTTGGTGAGGTGTGGGTGGCTTTAGAAAGTCATTTAAGTGGCGCTTTTTCATTCATTCTGAATCTGCCTATGAATCAGAGAAAGCTACCAGGAGATAATTCAGATGTCAAAAGGGGGCGGATAGCAGAATGGGGAGGGGGAAGCGATGGGACACTTATGGTCTCTTTCCTTTCACTGCAGGATTTACTGCTGACACTGTCTGCAGGTTTCTGTTTGCTTTACTGCTGGTAGTTAGAACTGGTGATCAAAGGCTAGTGCAGCAATATGTATGAAGGGAAGTGGTTGGTTGGACTCTCTGAGTTCTTTGTAACAATAGTCAGTTTTGTTGTTTTAGGCAGTGTTCCACAAAATGTAAGATACATTGTGTGATCACTAGGGAAGTCAATCAAACATTTTTTCCTTCTCAGTTCCTTTTATACAGGAAACCAGTGCAACTTGGACCATTGGGGGTGGAAGCTTTAAACCCATAGAGTGGCTGTTGCACTTCCTGAGCCCCTTGCCAGGGACACATATTCCTCATTGAAACAGTTCTGCTGACGGATATATTTTTATTACCCATTATTCTCTCCCTGCATTCATTGTTACATTTGAATATAACATAACCTTTATTTTGAAGTGCTCATCTGCTCTGTCCTGCTGTTTACTTCCTCACCCAAAACATATAATCCTCTGCTGGTTTTTTTTGACATCACAATTGGTTGCTGTGAAACACATGGTCTGCTGTCCCTGTTTAGCAGAGATGTTACTTATTTCTTGAATAAAATATTTTCCATTTTCCTCTCTATCCTTTCCCTCACACTCTCCTATTCCATGGTATTTCATTTGAATTAAAAGGTTATGTCCCTATATATAGCTTTAACCTTTTGGTAGAAGAATAAGTTGAAGTGGGAGTTGAATGTAAAGACCTTGTTTTTCTGCTAATATGCAAAATACAGAAAATGTGTTTTAACAACTGCTTCCAGGGACCTTTCTGTAACCAAACTCTTACTGAATTCACTGGTGCAGGATTGTATCCCTAATGGACTTGGATATGCTGAAATTCAATTTATAGTGAAATAGGGACATCCAGAATGACTTCGTTGCTTTGCAGTGTCCAAATTGCAATTTCAGTTATTGTGGGCCTATGCTATATTTTGTGCCCATCAAAAAAAAATATCAATCTCTACATACAAAAGCTTTCATTTGGGTCAGGATGACTTTTAGTTTTGATGAACAACCATGAAAGAGCAAAAATGAAGTCTCCAGGAAAGAGCATACTGTGTGCATCTCCTCTCTAGCACAGAATCATAGAATATCAGGGTTGGAAGGGACCTCAGGAGGTCATCTAGTCCAACCCCCTGCTCAAAGCAGGACCAATCCCCAACTACTCCATTCACTCAGTCTTCAGTGAATGGAGTACAAAATGTTGGCTGCTTTCAAGTAAACAGTAAACCTTACCACTAGAAGTTTAATGGTACAAAAGATAGAAAAGAATATTATAAGTTACATAGCTATATACAGCACATCAGTAGGAGGATCCCACTGTATAAGCAATTTCTAAAGAGGTTTTACAACATTCTGTGGGGTTCTCCTTTTATGTGAAAGACAGCATGCCTGGCACTTGCAACATTTATATAAAATCCAGTTTACGAGTGCTCTCTACAAGTCACTTCCCTCTGAGCTCAGACCAATACCACAACCCCACTTACTTATCAGACAAATGATTGTTTCCTTTGCATTCCATTGACTGCTCCAGACAAATGGCCCGATCCTGCTAGCTAGTCTCAGATTTCAGAGAGTGGAAGGTGCTTGGTATCAAAGGTGCTCAGTATCTCAGGGAGAATTTAGGCAGACTGGGGTCCAATATTTTTTTCTTCAGTTTTCCCATGCTGATGGGCCTATGTATTGTGAGCTGCCTCTTTTTCATGGGGCTCTGGCAGAGAAATCCCTTTCCTCTGTTTTCAGTCATTTCGAGCAGTGCTGAGAATGAGCCACTGTGAGTGGAAAGCAGCAATTTGGACTGTTTGAGGAGAGACGTTTTATATTGAAGTAACTTTTGGGCTCCAGACCATGTGTATGTTGTCATTTTAGAGCAGTGAACTCCATTGGTTTCCTGAAAGAGAGAGCCTATTAACTCATGGAACCACATAGCGATGTCACCGTGTAATGAAATTTGCTTCTCGCTCTCATTTCATATACTGCAAAGGGTTAGAGGCTCCTTCCTGCCTTCCCGAGCTCCTTCTGTCATTAGGCAGTTTTTACTTTCTCGCAAGATGAAACATAAGCACACAAGCCCCCACAGGAAAAGTCAGCAAGGCTGTCTAAATTATAGCTATGCTTTCAAAGAGAGGCCTACAAAAAGAAATGTGTTATAAATCTTCTCCAAACTGCTCCCCCTTCCACACAATGTATTATTCTTCTAACCAATCTGTCTTTTAAAATTCCTGTAAGAAGATATACTGGTTAGTCAGTGCTTTATATACACTTTATATATGTTTACATTATAGGTGGGCTTAAATCAAGATCAACCACAACATTTGGGTGAGTTTGGATCTAAATCTGACTGTTTGAGGCCATCTCTTGTTTGCAAAGCCCTGTCAACACTAAAAGTGTTTTTCCAAGTTGTGTTGTAATCAGATCTGGTTACAACACATATGGATGTGTCCTCCCAGCACTCTTTATCTATCACCACAACAGCATATCAGTTGTATTTGTGTAAGTTTCTGGGGAAATCTGGACAGCTTTCCCAAACTACTCAGCCGCTCTCCCAAAAATTGGATTTTGGGCCTCTTCCTCTCCTGCTGTAGGATCAGACAGCAAGGATAGTCTTGTGGTTAAAACACAGGTTTAGTATTCAGGAAATCTGCATATTGTTCCCAGGTTTGCCCAAATTTGCTGTGATACCTTGGGAAATTAAGATAATCTCTTTTTTGCTTCACTATAATGTAAAAGACAGATAATGAACTGGGCTGCTCACGGTGGTGATGGTAGGCTAACTTAGCCCTTGGTTACACTATAGGATTATAGCGCGTTTGGTTATAGCACGTCCCATATACAGCAATAGGTATTGCGCAAGAGCGCGTGCACACTTAGACTCGCCAGCGCTAGAGCATGGCCACATTTGCGGTGCTTCAGGCGGCATTAGGAGCAGCGCATCAGGGCACGTATCCCACAGAGCACCTCTTCCCAATCTGGCGCAATGCCTTGTGGGAAGAGGGGGCGTCACTTGTGGCCATTCTGCACCCTGTTCCAACTCCCTGTGATGCTTTGTGTCATATCCCAGCAATCCCTGTTTCCATCCACCTCAGGTGCCATCTTTCAACGGTTTCAGCAAGGCGCGCTCCGTCGTCCGTTTAAGTGTGCCGTAATGGATCGCGAACTGCTGAGGAGCATGCTGGCGAGTGTCGCCAGCACAACTCTCTGCGCAGCAGAGTTCCTTCTTGATATGGAAGGTGACAGTAGTGATGAGTCTGAAGAAGACGAGCTCGAGCCGAGGAACGCATTGGACACTAAACTGATTGTCGCTTTAACGGGCATGCTCACGACCATGGAACGCCACTTCTGGGCACAGGAAACGAGCACTGAATGGTGGGATCGCATCGTCATGCAAGTGTGGGACGATGAGCAGTGGCTGCAAAACTTTCGTATGAGAAAAGCCACTTTCATGGGCCTGTGTGCTGAACTCGCCTCCGCCCTGCAGCACAAGGACACCAGATTGAGAGCTGCCATTCCAGTGGAGAAGCGGGTGGCTATAGCACTCTGGAAGCTGGCCACCCCAGACAACTACCGATCGGTGGCCAACCACTTTGGGGTGGGAAAGTCTACCGTTGGAGTCGTGTTGATGCAAGTGTGCAGGGCCATTAATCACCTCCTGCTACTAAAAATTGTGACTCTTGGTGACGTGTGTGACATCGTGGCTGGCTTTGAACAGATGGGTTTCCCTAACTGTGGAGGGTTGATCGATGGGACCCATATACCTATTCTGGCGCCCAACCACCTAGCAGACGAAAACATTAACCGAAAGGGGTACTTCTCCATGGTTCTTCAGGCGCTTGTGGATCACCGTGGGCGTTTTACTGACATTAATGCAGGCTGGTCGGGAAAGGTCCATGATGCATGCATCTTCCGCAACACCGGCCTGTTCAGGAAGCTGCAAGAAGGCACTTTTTGTCCAGACCAGAGGATCCCCGTGGGGGAAGTTGAAATGCCCATTGTGACTCTTGGCGACCCCGCCTGCCCTCTAATGCCTTGGCTCATGAAACCCTACATGGGGAGCCTGGACAGCAGCCAGGAAAGGTTCAACTACAGGCTGAGCCGCTGTTGAATGACTGTGGAGTGTGCTTTTGGGCGTCTCAAGGCGTGCTGTCGCTGTCTTTATGGGAAGCTTGACTTCGCAGAGGGAAGTATCCCCGCGGTTATTTCTGCGTGCTGTGCCCTACATAATCTTTGTGAGCGGAAGGGCGAAGGCTTCACTGTGGCATGGTCCTCGGAGGTTCAACAGCTGGAGGCCATGTATGCACAGCCAGAGAGCAGGGCTCTTAGAGGGGCCCAGCGCAAGGCTACAAGTATCAGGGATGCCTTGAGGGAGCATTTTGAGGCTGAAAGCGAGTTCTAATGGGAATTCCAGAGGGAGGGAGGGAGGGTGCATTCTGTTAACTGGATAAGGCATTTTCTTTTCTGTACCTATTAGATACATATGTGCACCAAATAAAGAAACCCATTTATTATAAAGAAATAATAAAGAAACCCATTTATTATAAAGAAATAATATAAGAGTACATCAATGCACTATTCCACATGTAGACAAGCATGCGGCAAGCATCCCTTTCCACCCCGGCCAAGCTGCCTGCCTTCCCAATAGAAAAGTAGCTGTACCTGCTGTCACATTACTGAAATAATTTGGGATCCTCTAGATCATTGGTGCAACCAGAGTCCTATAGTGGCACCAAATCTTATGTACAGGGGGTCATAATGGGTGTCTACGACCAGGTTATGGATTGCTGATTATGGATATGCCATTGGTATGTGTGTATCAATTTTGTAGTTGAAGTTATGAATATTGGCTCTGGACTGTCTGTCTTTCTAAATATTGTGCTCTGGTGGGGGGGACATTCCAGAATACTGGGCGTCAGCTTTGCTTGGGCTGCTTGATGGCCCATTAAAGGACCATCAACTACACAATGAACTTTGTCCACACTCAAGCTTCTCCAAGAATGTTGCCTGCCTGGCCAGAAACTGAATCGTGGAGAGTCTGGTAATTGGACCATGTGACTATGAACTTCCATTTTGCAACTGGACTCTGCATAAGGAGAAGGGGGGTCTTCACCCAGAAGAGAAAGTCTATAAAATCTGGGAGACACTTCCTCCATTTTTGTCTTCTACCTCCAGTCTTCAGCCTGCCTTGTTTCCAGCTCTGGATGGAACTTTGCTACACAGGGGAACTCTGGCCAAAGGGTGCTGACCCATCCCTGGAGGGGATGCTTTCCAGAGACTGTGATTTGAACCTGCAGTTATTCTACCTTTTGCTGCAAGCCTGAACCAAGAGATTTGCCATTACTGCATGTAATTGATTTCTTTTAACCATTCCTAACCCTCACCTATACCTTTTTCCTTGTATAATAAACCTTTAGATTTTAGATGCTAAAGGATTGGCAACAGCGTGATTTGTGGTAAGATCTGATTTGTATATTGACCTGGGTCTGGGGCCTGATTCTTTGGAATTGGGGAGAACCGTTTTCTTTATTTGGGGTATTGGTTTTCATAACCATTGGTCCCCAGGACAGGTGGCTGCTGGTGGTGATACTGGGAAGCTGGAGTGTCTAAGGGAATTGCTTGTGTGACTTGTGGTTAGCCAGTGGGGCGAAACCAAAGTCTTTTCTGTTTGGCTGGTTTGGTTTACCTTAGTGTGGAAAAACCCCAGCTTTGGGCTGTAGTTGCCCCTTTGGAAGCAATCTGTCCTGATCTGACACTCACAGTTGGATCCCACCAGGAACAGCACCGACACATCTGTGCAATCCGCTGCTGCTGCCCTGCCCCCCACAACCGCCGGATGCTGTGGCTGGCTCTGGCTACCCTCCGGGCTTGAGAAGAGTTCCTGGCTGCATGTGTCCTGTGACTCCTCCATGCCCTGGGTCGCTGCCACGTTCTCCTCCTCCTCTCCGTCCTCCTCTTCTTCGGCATCCTCTCCCACCCCCCCTTCAGTAATGGGCTGGGAAGAAGTGTCCTTGGTGGTCAATGGAGTGCATGTTGGATCACCACCAAGTATCGCGTCCAGCTCCTTGTAGAATTTGCAAGTCACCGGGGCTGCCCCAGAGCGGCTGTTTGCGTCGTGGGCTTTGCGATAGGCAATCCTAAGCTCCTTTACTTTTGCCCGGCATTGCAGAGTGTCCCGGTCATGTCCTTTCTCCATCATGGCCCGTGATATCAGGACATATGTATCGTAATTCCTGCAGCTAGACCGCAGCTGAGACAGGAGAGCCTCTTCCCCCCAACAACTGATGAGGTCCAGCACCTCGCTATTGTATCACGGTGGAGATCACTTATTGTGAGGAGGCATGGCACGTGGAGTCATGGCCAAGCAAAATGGTTACCTGAGGAGCACTCCACGCCTGGCTGGAGCAAACAGGAAGGGGATTTTCAAATTTCCCTGGGAATTTAAAGGGCGGGTGCGACGTGTGGTCACCTGAGGATGCGACAGAAGAGTTTGAAACTGATGAGCAGAGTGGCTCGAATGGGAATTATGGGTCTGGCTGGAGGCTAATTAACATGCAGTGGGTGTCCACATTTGCGCCGTAGCGCTACAGCGGTAGCACAACAGCCCTTATTCCCCGTGCGGAGGTGGATTACCACGAGCGCTATAAACTCGGATTTATAGCGCAATATGTGCCTTGCCAGTGTGGACGGGTAGAGAGTCATAGTGCTCCTGGAGGCTATATAGTGCTATAAAGTGGCAGTGTAACCAAGGCCTTAATGTTTATAACATGAGTTGAGATTTTTGCAGAAAGGAACTATGGAAAGTACAACGCCTTGTTACTATTATTTTGTATAGAAGTCTGGCAGAACTTTCCACCACTCAAACTCAAGCCTTTCTCTCTTTAAATTTTCTACACCTCAAGTTAAAGCCATTCATAATACTGCTGTTGGCATCTCGGGCTTTCCGTCTGTTGTTATACCCCTGATAATTGTGTTTTTAATGAGGTGAAAAGGACAATGAAAGAAAAATAAAGGTTGAAGATTTCTGTCATCAATCAGAGCTGAAACTGACCAGGTACTGGTCTCCTCCCTTCAGCCTGATAAACTTTTACTGTTCCTTAGCCTGGTTGTCTTCATACTACCATATTTATCATGATATGGTGGGTTTTTATTGCTGATAATGGCCTAGTGAGGCTTGAGGAACTTTATTTGCTTAACCCTAACTCTCTGGAAGAGAAGTTAGCCACTTTGAACCTTTTAGCCTTCTGCTCTTAAAAGTGTTGAAAGAAGCAACTTTAAATCAGGGCTTTTATTGCAATTCTAAACATACAAATAGATGCTCTGGTTCTCTGAGAGTCAACATCAAAAGGCAAGAGAGTCTGGAGTGTGTCAACTATATATTGGCCATTCGCTGTTAATCAGCATATAAATTGCTTCATATTAACTGAGATCTTTTACTCCTAGTAGTGTGTTCCTTCAGCACATTATATGATGAACAGAGAACCAATGAGAATTCTGACTTCAATGAAAGCTATGGCTGTGTAACTAAAAGCAGAATTTGGCCCCTTTTCTTTCTTTGATACAATATGTGTGTGTGTATATTTATATGTTAACTCATTATCCTTCATTAACCACAATCTGGATTTTCTATTTTGTGCCTCTAATGAAGTCTACTAATGCTGCTGTTCTGGAGCAGATAAGACAAGTAAGCTATTGATATTATCAATACGCATAATAAACCAATCAACATCAAAGCAATATGTAAAATGGCCAAAAATGTTAATATGAAAGAGCAACTCTCCAAATGATTTCCAGTAATGTTCCAGACTTATTTCGTTTTGGTTTTGCCTTACTTTTTGGTGTTGTCTTGGACGTGCCTCAATCATTGGTTAGCTCTAATGTCTTGTTTGTCATGTTGTTGTGTGTGTTTGAGTCTTATGAGTTAGAAGATTGCTTTTTCTTTAATTCTCTGGTTCCATAAATTGGATGATTCTCTAGAGGACCAGTAGAGAACCTAAGCTGTGTTATTTTATAGGTAGAGTATTCTTGTTAATTCAAGTACACATTATTTACTTAATAGCAGTTGTGTTCTCTGGATTGCATGTCTTTTGTGTGTTAGGTAAAAATTGTCAAGATGATGTAATTGTGTGTGTTTGTAATACATATAGCATACAAAGATGTGTGTGAGGAGGGGAAGATAAGTCAGAGCATTACTTAAGCCAGTGGAGTTTTATACGGTTTTATATAGAATCTAATCAAATCCAGTTTTGTTTATAAAATCTCTTCCATATCCTGTGTAACTCACAACATTTTCCCCTTAAACTTCATTTTGATCTTCATGAGCATACTCCTGTGAAGGACTGGGACCAAGTGTAGAAAATGCTTTGATTTATCTAAATACATTTGTCACGTGGGCTGCAGATAGTCTAAATCCTCCCTCCCTCTCCCCTAAAAAATCCTTAACCCCAAATATCCTCTCCTTTTATAAAATGCATATGGACGTTTACAGTCTCCTCAGCTACTGTTTGATGACAGGCTTTGGACTGAGCTGTCATTTGTATGTTATTGAACAAACTATTTTTGACTGGTGATAAAAGACAAGTGTCATCAGCTTTGAATGCCAGCTGTGCAGAGTAAGAAGTAAACCTGTCGAACTTTGAATCTGAAAAAGTATTAAAATAAACACCAAAGTCCAGATCCACAAAGGTATTTAGCCTATGTCCCATATGTCCCAGCCTATGTCCCAGTATGATCCACAAAACTCCTGCTTGGCTGCCACCTGAACCTGTAATTGCCTAAATTCATCCTCCACCCAACACATAGGCGCCAATTCCGTGCTTACCGTCCCACCGTCAGCACCCACCATCAGCCAGCCCTCCCTCCCCCCAGCCTCTCTCTCCTCTCCCAAAACCTCTGGCCTGCTGCAATCAGCTGTTTTGTGGTATGCAGCAGGCACTGGGAGATGGGGGAGTGGGGATGGGTCAGGGGTAGGAAGAGGCGGGACAGGGGTGGGAGTTTGTGGGGTGGGGCAGGGGTAAGGGTGAGGAGGGGGCAGGACCTTGGGTGGAGCAGAGCGGGGGCAGGAAGGGGCAAGGTGAAGGTCTGGGGGAAGGGAGTATGAGGAATAGGAGTGGAGGCAGAGTGGGAGGTTGAGCACCTCTGCGGCCGGGAGGAGGCCAGTGCCTGAGAACCAAGCTTTTGCAGTAAAAGTTCCCTAGATCCTTATTTTTCTGCTTTGGGCAGATCTCCTTTGTTCTAGTCCAGAACTTTAGTCACAAGAGCATCCTTCCTCCACTTCCTCCCCCCCGTTCATCCTCCCCCACAGGGTCATTCCCAGGCCCAGCTGTTGTGGTGATAGTCCCCTTGGTAATGCACATAATAATTGAGTCCATGCCAGTTTTTGGACTAGATCAGGCGGGACAAATTTGACCCGTTCTATTTTACTTCCCCAGCAGCCTGTGTGTTAGTGGTTAGGGGAAGGAGATTAGAGTGAAGTAAGAGGATTTTGTAGAGACCTGCCACCTCTGGCCAAGCATCAGGTACCCTTGTCCATGCTGGGCCCAGACCTCAAGGATGCACTGTTTACATCTGCCCCAGAACACACCCATGCACCATTATGATAAGTTGTTCCCTGGAGAAGACTGACACTGTGCAACTGTACTGTAGTTTTGTTGTCATGTGTGTAGATACAGATCAGGGGCTTTTCCCCCCTAAAGTTTCCTTATGTTAAGTGATTGTTTCTTTCCTTTGAAGAGCCTGTTGTTAGTTAGACAATGTTGTTACACACATGGAAGGCATCCATTGTTTTTGCTACTGTTACTTGGCTTGAGGCTGTATTCAAGGAGTAGCTGTGGGAAATCAGTGTTCCTTTTTCTAAACATAAATTAGGTTAAACTGCAGTCTTCCTGCCTGCTATTGTTAATGAAACCATTAGAAAAATGGTAAGTACCAAATAAGACAGAAAAAAAATAGTAGGGCAATTTCTGTCCTTTTAAGTAGCATGTAAACATCTACCATAACCAGTGAATGGGCCTTTTACACTAGGAATTCTATAAAATAACCTATAAGGAAAGAATAGTTTGCATTAACTTAATGAACTCATACAAGGGCATAAGACAGAGAGCATTAGACTCTGGACTGCTTCAGCAGTAACATTCCTCTTCAAGCCTATGGGTGCCTAGGAAGAGAATAGTTACATATTTGCACAGCAAGCAAATTAAGAACTTGGTAAATATTGTCAAACCTTTATGGTCTCTTTAGCTAAGAATGTCATTGAAATAATTTGCCTCTAACCCTCTTGCTGGTTGCCACCCTAGGAATTAGCTACACGTAGTCATAGTCAAACTTCAAACCAGATAAGAATTCCTTTTGTGATGGTGGCTTTTATGCTGCTGATTATAAAATTGCCAGTTGGAAGACTGAATGAGAGAATTAAAGGCAAAATTTTCACAGCAGATATCTTATCTGTAGTGAAGAATAAGTGCAGAAGATACACCAAAGAACTATACTACAGTCAGTGGATAAGATTAATCTTTGTGGCCTGGAAAGGAGACTTTTGCCCTAAAATATGTTCCATTCAGTTCAGACCAGTTTTACAGAAAAGCTGCTGTTTCTGTGGTAAGAAAGAGATGAGGCTATTTCTGCTGCCATATTGTCTTTTTTGGTGCATACTGTGAGGTTCTTATTCTCAGTATATATTTCAATCACGTGTTCTGTGTGAGGAATTCCTCTTGATGTCCAGCGAAGTGCTATATTCAGAATAACTGTGGGATATATAATGGGGCTCCTTAGTGTGGATATAAGTGAAGAATTTAATCCTGCATCTGGAGTTAGCTCCAATTTTAAAAAAATACTTCAAAGATAATTCATGAATGCTGTTTTTGAAGAAGCACACACCATGTTACACATCGATTCGAAGACTAAACCACATACCATGTGACAGATGGAATATTTCAAAATCTCGGATAAGGCTAATTGCACATAATAAAAACGTGGGTCTCTGTGTGACAGGATGAGAACATTGGCCATTTGATCACCTGTGACGTTTTTAGAGGCTGTAGCGTTGAGACATCCATCTTGTGCAAATGACCCAATTTAGGTATTCAGATGAACATTTCACCATTTTGGTAAGCGAGGAAGCCATACTTTTAAACTGGATAAAAAGACAGGAGATAATGATAATCAAGTCAGAAAGGTGGTCTGAATTTAACGCGGTGTGGCTAACCTCAGGCCACTGTCAGCAAAGGGACACAAGGGATATTTTCCGCTCGCTGCTGCTGAGTTGTTTTTACATGTACAGTATTTCAGAAATACCCAATACTACCATTTCAAAATAACCTTACTAGCCTTCTTGTGCAGGTAATCTTTGGCTCAGGCGAGCATTGCCCTCAAAGCATTGCACTTTTCTCACCTATGGGCTCTCAGGTGTAGAGCCAGGTTTAAGAGGGAGGTTCCTAGGGTGGGAAGATTCATGGGCAAATAAAATTGTATGATGATTTGGAAACAAGTGTGCCAAGCAGGAGGTCTTGAAATAGCAGGGTTACATGTGACAGCTGCCATCTTGGCCAATACCGCTGGGATTGAACCAGGGACCTGCAGAGGTAAAAGCATGAGCTGCTACACCTTGAGCTAAAGCAGTGCTTCTCAATTATTTTCTGTCATGCCCCCCCTAGGAAGAAGAAAACATTTCGCGCCCCCTCCTGTCAGGGCGCAGCGGGCGGCAGCGACGGGCCGGCTCCCGCTCCCACCGGCCGCGCCAAGGCCAGCTCCGGCCCGCGGCTCCGCTCCCCTGCCCGGCCCGCCTACCTGGGCCCGCACTTACCGCGCGGCTCCCACGATGGCGGCGGCACCGAGCGCGGCCTGAACCCACTGAGCCGCCTTCCCTCGCGCTCCCTGCCCCACCCGGACACGCCCAGCGCCCCGCGGCACGCCGGGAAACAGAGTCCTGCCACCCGCAATGAACGGGCCCGGCGGGGAGCGCAGGGACTACCATTCCCGGCGTGCCACGCGCCGCGGCCGCCCACCGACTCCCTGCTTGAATCCGATCTAGATGACGAGGTCAAACGAGCCCCCCTTTACGGAGCCTCGCCCCACTATTTGAGAAGCACTGAGCTAAAGAGACCGAATTCTCTAACTACAGCTGTAACAGACACCAATCCTAGTCTAGAACAAATGGGGCGGTGTGGCGGGGTTTCCACCCGCCCCCTACTGGAAGGGGCTTAGAAAAGCCCCAAAAGGGGTTTAAAATAGCCTGGGAGGCTAGCCTGCAAACTCCCAGGTTGATTGGGAGTTGGGTTCAGCTGTGTGGCCACGCCCCAAACACTCCCAGCCAGGATATAAGGGCTGGGAGACAGAGAAGCGGAGGCAGTCTCCTCTGCAGTCAGAGCGAGACAGGCCTGCTGCAGGAAGCCTGAAAGAAGGTACTAGGCTGGGTGCAGGGCTGGGGCTAGGCGGTAGGAGCTGGGGAAAGCTCTAGCCTGAGAGCCCCAGGCTGCAAGTGCAGGCAAGGGCCTAAAGTCAGTCTCCTCTGTAATCAGAGGGAGACAGGGCCTGGCTGCATGGGGCCTGTACCGGGGTACCCAGACTGGGACAGGGCGAGGGCAAGGCAGCTGGGAGCCAGGGAGCCTAAGCTCTAGCGAGAAGGCCCCAGCTTGCTGAGCCTAGGGAAGGCCCGACTCACGCGGTACTGGGGGTTGCCAGGGGGCGGCCCAGGGCTGGTGATAGCTGTAGTAGGCCAACCCCTTCTTGCTGGTGATGAGTAGCCATGATACTGCAGTCCGCCCCAGTGAGCAGGGGCAAGTAGTGACTGACAGTGGCACATTCTGAGGCAAGTTGGGGATAGTGGATGGTGGGTTCCCCGGGGAGGGGAGACCCTAAAACCAGGGGAGGTACTGCAGGGTGCAGCACCCTCAGCAAGGGGCCCCGGGGTCCGGGAGGGACACGGGGCCAGCGAAGAAGCGGACGTCGGCCGGCAGAGGGCGCTCCAGAGTCAAAAGAGCTAATTCCCAGGACGACCAGACGGGGGCGCCGCCGGGTGAGTGACCGACCCTGTGACAGGCGGTAACACACACTCACCAATGGGTTATACCTCCATGACCTCTATAGACATTGTTCAGAGAAAGTTATTGTGTTGGGTTAATGAAGGATAAAATAAAATTGAAAGTCCTAAGACAAAGGATGATTGTGTCAGATATGCTGAAAATAATGCCGCATTCACACAGGACTCTTTACATTCGGTTTAAAAATGGTTGCAGCAAAAACCTTTGCTAGGATACATTGGTTGGCCATTGTGGATCAGGCCAGCCTATGGACCTGAATATGAAGTCATCTTGACCATCTTTGGGAATTGTGTTTTCAATCAACTTGAAATCAGTTGGATTCTAGGTTAGAAAAATAATCTAACACATTTGGTCCCATCCAAACTAGATGACCAAATATCAGCAACAGGACTGAAACACAACACTGTAACCTGGTTTGAAGGCAAATGCAGTACTTCCTGTAGGACCAAACTAAGACCAGTTTTGCAACTAAAGTAAATGACACCTGGGATTACCTGTCAAATCCTCCAGACTTCGACACTTTGTAGGCCAAATTTGCATAAGAGCACAGTTTTATATATATTGCCTGTTGTTTTAAAGCTAACTTAATGACTAATTAATTGCTTGACTGAAGGGCCCTTTTTAAATGTGAAACAAGCAGTGCCGTCTGATTTGGCCACATTTCTGAGAAATGTGCCCTCTATAGTCATAATAGCTCATTAGTCATCCTCACGCAATAAAAAACAAGAGGGATGAATTCAAAAGGTACCTTGAGAGACAGAACCAAGCATATAGGCTTCTGTGCTCCAAAGCCTAAGACTTTGTATCTCTGTTCTGCTATCACACTGCTCAATCTAGCTTCTTCTGCAGCTTGGGTGCAATTCCATGGAGGAATTGTTAGCATTGAAAGTAACAGAAATGGCAGGATCTGGTAGGGTAATCTTGATTTCTTGGAACACACACTCATTATTACTCACTGTATTTCACTCTGCACTTTCATTTGCATAAAGTTCTGCAATGCCGTTATTATTCAAGATGTGTTTACTCTATGGATAGAGCTGCCTTAAAATGTGTCTTTTTGTTGTATGGAAAATAGAGTTGTTTTCTTTCCATTGTTAAGCAGTATGGGCAGGAGTTATTTGATTAAGAATAGCAGGGAGAACAATGGAAACCCAAACATTTGAATACAGAAGTTCTTGACTATGCAGTATTCCATGCATAAAAAGCAGTTATTTGAATACAGCCAAATATTGGTTTAGTAAAGGAAAAGGTGAGGAAAAGAAGTTCACCTATACATTTATGATTATTTCAGTACATAAGATTCTTAAAAAGCTGGACTGAGATGGCCATGTTTTCAGAAGGGTGGCGCCTTTTGGCAGGTACAATTAATCACCATAAAATGTTGTGTGATTTGATTCTTAAATCTGATTACCCGTGCCTGTAACAGAGGGCAGAAATCCGGTAGTAATCGGGTTTGATTTGTGCCCATAATTGATTTATTTCTGAATCAATTTTCCTACCTGAGATCTTAAGGATTTAAATGTCTCACTGAAACACACAAAAGTTTTTTCATCAGGAATTCTGTACTTTGAAAACTACCTGAAAATGAGTCCAAAACAAGGGAGGTCTCTCACCAAATGATAGAGACTTGGTAGGGCTGGAGACACTTGGCATGAACATCAATGTTAGTTATTCAATTGATGTCCTCATTCAGTTTTTCTTTCTTACCACAACTGGCAAGGGAGAAGAGCTATTGTGGCTGAAACTTTGAAAGTAATATTTAATTAAGTAAAGTGATGTGCTCATTAGGAAACTACAAGTCATTTTTTAATGTGGACTTTTTTCTTTTCGTTTTTAAGTGCACTCAAAGGGGGAAGTTTGGGCTCAGCAAATTCATATCTTTACAATAAATGATTTTGATGCTTCAATTCATAATTTGCTTGGCAGTGTTTTGCTATTAAACTGTACATTCCCCACCTACACCTTCAGGAAGAAATGCAAAATTTAGTGTTTTGACTTACATTAATGGCACAACCCACCCTTTTCATTAAGCTGTGAAATGTTGCTCAGTTCTGCCTAAGGGTCTGAATTGTGAAAAAACAACATTTCAGTGGGTTTCTTCCTCTCCTTACCCCTTCCAAAAATGTTTTTACGTACAAACTACTCTTGGAAACTAAAATGAGAAAAATGTTAAACATCTTGGAGGGGGAACAACTAACAACTGTGTGGGGAGATTTAAGGTAATCACCATTTTACAAGAGAAGCAGAGGGAGCGACTAAGGCTTGCTCACCAAAGGGTTAACCGTAACATTGGGAGCAGTTTGTCTATTGTCTCTTTATTAATATCAGTCACCAACTTACCACTCATCACCTTTTTCAAGCAGTCTCCCTATAGCAACAAATGGCGCCATAGACAAACCAGATGCAATCTCATCTGTTTTCTTTTCATAAGCATTTGAAAATTTGGGGAAAAGGGGCAGTGTGTGTGGGGGGGAAGTGTTTATTTTGTAAAATACTAAGGAGTGTTTTGAAACGGGGGGAACTGTATTTTTGCTGTAACCCTTTTGACTGGCTAACAAGCCTTGACATTTCTGCAATATGTGTTCCTTAAAGGATCTGTTCTGTGCCACTGAGGGAATAACAGATTTTGTACCAAGCAATCTGGATGCCCCTAATTTCCATTCTGAAGATTAAAGGGGTATTGTCAGACTTGCTGGTCCAAAATTTGACTTACTTTCCCCCCATCTTATATTTGTTTGCAAATTCTTTTAATCTGTGTTTTGTTTTAATTCTGCAGTACATGCCTCGCTACTTTTTCTTTAAATGTTTTAAGTCAAGCACACACCAATTACAGTCTTACATTTCCACATTAAATAAATTCATTTAGTTACTTTTAAAAAATACATTAGTTTTCTCCATTTTATGTTCAGTTGCTTCATACATTTTGTGTTTCAAATGGTGGGTGATTTTAAGTGTCTTCCGGATCTTATTTCAGCCATCCATAAATTTTTAAAAACAGTTTGTTTGGTTATTGTTAATAGGAGAGAGAGGCCCCAATCAAATCCCTGGATGTGAACACAACTGAATGTTGGTGAAACTTTGCTCTGGACCATGACTTTACAGCTGAGATTCATCTGAAGCTAAGTAGAAAACAAGGTAGGGAATTTTGACTGTCAGTGACAAAATTCTAACTGACTACAATGGGGTCAGGATTTAATCCCAAGTGCAGTTCTTCTGAATTTTCTTTTTTATGCTTTGGAGAGTTTTGAGTTGGTGCCTCTTAGTAACACTGCCAGACATTATTCCTCAGTTTACATATTTCTACCCAAAAGATGCATGCTTTATGGGACAACAGGGGAATCACCCTGTTGTCTACCATGGACACTCACGTTTTTATTTAATATCTGTAATTAAAAAAAAACAAAACACAACTATGGAGTCTTAACCTTCCTAACAGGCCAAACAACTGTTTGAACGACAAACAAACCCACCCCGCACTAACCCCTAAAAAAATCACGATTAGATAAAATAAGAAGATTGTTTCTGGTGTGTCTGGCAATCTTGAAGAATGTGTCAGTCATGGTTAGTCTCCCTCTTCCATGTGAGGCAAAGTGGAATAGTGCAGCTCCCACAAAACATGACGTATTATTGCCATGATGTGCTTGTGTCTAGATGGCTTGCTCTGGCACTCTGACACGGTAGACAGAAAACTAGAAATGAAAAATACAGTAAAGACAGATGTGTTAAGGAAAATCAAGAGAAGAAAGTGTTACATTTTTATATGTGTGGAGCAAACATACTTTCTCAGAATGAATTTTATTTTAGAAAACAAGAGAGGAGAAAACTAGTCTTCACAAGAGAGGACAGGTATATCTCCTCTGTAAGAGCTGCATCTGAAATGAACACAAAATACCAGCTGCCTCTAGCAGAACACCAGAGTCCTAGGTATTTATGGGGCACTGCACAGAAAACAACCATAATAGTGACATACATCACAGAAAGCAAGTGGATGTTGATATTTCTTTTGATGCATCTAGACTTCCATTCCCTCCTTATAAAAATATATACACTATTATTGTTAATTACATTTATTACAGTAGGGCCTCAGGCCAACCAAGAATGGGGCCCCATTGTACTTGGCACTGTACAAACACAGAGTAGCAGATGGTCTCTGCCCCAAAGATCTCCCAATCTAAGGCACAGTCTACTCTTAAAACTGAGGTCTATCTAGCTATGGTGCTCAGGGTGTGAAAAATCCATACCCCGGAGTGCTGTGGCTATCCCAATTAACCCATGATGAAGACATAGCTATATCGATGGAAGAATGCTTCTGTTGACCTAGCAACTGTCACTTGAAGAGGTGAAGTTCCTATAGCAACACACAATCCCTTCTTTTGCCATATTTTCTGTCACTATAGTTGCATCTACACAACAGGGGTATGGTGGCTTGGCTACAGCACCATAGTTATGCTGCTGTAGGGATTGCAATGTAGATCTGGCCCAAATAGACAAGACAGACACAGGGTGGGGGAAGGGGTAGAACACACACACAGAGTGAACAATATGATAGCAGCAAATATCATGTTGTTGCCACATTTGGGGGAGTGGGTAGGCGTAGGTTCTTTTAGGAGGGATCAGCTAAATGGGAAGAAAAGGGAAGGGGGCGAGTTAGACAGAGAAGGAGAGAAGAGAATAAAAGGGACAAGAGTGGAGGGGAGCTGAGGTGAAGAGACTATGAGGGGGGAGGAAGAACTGGCCAGCATGGGCAGAGAGAGCCTAGTCAAAACTCTAAAGAGTTCTCAGAATGCCTGAAGGTCCTGACTTTGGACTGATGGCTGGCTGCTCTCCACAGTTTTATTCCAAGGCCATATAGCTAGGGAAGGGGGAGTGTCCCCCGAATCTCCCCGGCACTGTTCTGGGTCCAGTTTTGGGGATGCTCTTTAAAAGGGGTAGCCTTATCTCTAAGGGGGCTGGGATAAGATGGGGCCAAAGGTAGCAGTCATCCTTGCTTTAGCTGCTTCTGCTGCTACCAGCTGGAATCTCATATAAAGTCTTTGAATGTTATGTGAACTGTAAAGAAGATGGCTCATACTGCGTTTCACAGAGTACTTGGCAGCGAGCTGTAGAGAATTGACTGTTCCTCCTTATAACTGACTGCTAACCTGCCCCAAAAGGCAGCCACGGCATATTAAATCCTTTACTCTTCTACCTCAGCAATTGCTGTAATTGTCACAGGGATGGTATATGACCATGAATGGAAGGGCTGAGGGTCCTTAAAAATGCAGCACAATGTGGTCCCTACTATTGTGAACCTTTGCTAAGAAGCGTTTATTAACATTATACCTTGTGTGAACAGGAGAAAGTATAATGAATACTAGTGCATTGCTTTACTAAGGATGAGTAAGGAAATATTTTAAATTAGTCACAATCTGCTGCAAAGCATGAGGAAGCCTGTCATTTTACAATCAACATCTGTTCCTTACTATAAACTGTATTGAAGAAAGATTTGAATGTAAATCTTCTCACTCTATGATCTAAATGCATGTGGTCTCCGATGGTACTAATTTAAATAGTAGTGGCATAGTCTGGAAAGTTTAGGAGATGACCTGTTAAGATCTTGGGAGGAAATACTGGCTGTATAGAAGTCAACGGTGGGTCTGACATTTTGTGTTTCAGCATTTTTTGTAGTTTGCTGTTTCACTCTGATTCTACTCACGTAGTAAAATCAGGGTAGGATTTTACCCTGTGTGGTTTGCCAGGTCTTTTGTAAAACAAGAATTTTGTGCTATTGAACATATGGAGCCTTTCTAATTATTTCTTTTCCACACAAATCTAATGAAGATTAAATTGTCCAATTTTCTGGAGGAAGTCCAGATTAGCTGCTACAATTCCAATTTTGATATCACTCTCTATTGACACTGGTACAAATCCTTCCTACATGCGCCACACTCATTTTCTCAAGACATTATTTGTTTTCTGACTCTTGAAAAGCGTCCTGTCACCTTATCTATCACATACTGTGCTATAAACACTTCTTAACTACTTCCAGTGCTTTCTTCCACAGGCTTACATTTGGCCACTCTATCTGATTACAACAGGAACAGAGGAAAGCAGTTTATGTGGGCACTTTGTTGCCTGTGTTTACGGAATGCCATGGTAAACGCTGCCCAGATGCTCGAGCTGTGGGAAACCTAGAAACCACATGGCATGGACCTGTGGTATTTTCAGAATTCAACAGCTTTATCCTAGGTCTAGTCTGTATGGGCCAAGGCCCCTCTCACAGAAAGGGTATGCTGTCAGTTAACCCTGCCAAGAGATAGCATTGTGTTGTATCAAGCAGGCAAAACACCACACATTGCTACGGATGTTTGAAGTTCTTGTTGTTTGGGCCACTTATGGCTTTTCAGCAAACATTTTGGAACAAAGTTGACATTGGCAGATGTGCTTTGGTGTATTTTTTTAAAAGTAAAAATAAAATAAAATATAAATATTGTTTGGCTATATAGTTCAATTTCATAGATTTACTAATGTTGCAAAGAGATATTTAAAATTTCAATACGACTTTTGTCTGAAATGAATATAATTAGTATTTTATTGTATTTTGCCTCTCACTTTATGTGGTAGTCTTGTGTTTCAACTTTTTTTATTTTTTTCTATTTTCTTGTTCACACAGACTCTGCTGCTGAGTTAGTAAAATTAGCCACAGGGCTTGTTTCAAGAATACTGTTTATTGGAATAAAATCTTAAATGGCCTCTTTTAGAGTAGCTTGGTCCAAAGTTGCACCCAAAACTAACTTCTCACTGGGGTAGATTCCACAGTGCATTCAGCTGTGTCTGATCATTCAAATGACATTCAAGTAACAGAGGAAATAAAAAGGTAAAACGATTTTGTGGGAACATAGCCAGCCATTCAAAAGAAAGTCTATAGTCAAGCCAAGTAAAGTCATTATTTTTTCATTGTAAAGAATTCAGTTATATTTTATTGTAAAGAATTCAAATGTTTCAGAAATTGCATAAATGTGTAAATGATTGTTTAAATTCTCTTATATAAAACTTTTGAACACTAATAGCTTCTAGCATGTACATTCGTTTCATACAAACTGTGTGAAAGGCAGAAAATCATGTGGTCCAAACAGATGATAGGTTGCCTCCAAATTAAACCTCAGCTCATGTTTTTTCAAGATGCATTTTAAATTTCTTCAGCAGTGGCAGGAAGTTTTTTTCTTTTTAACTGGGATCCGTGGCACTGTTTTGCTTGAAAATGAAACATTTTTATCCAAAGGTGCATTAATATGTATTTTGGTTCCAGTATATCTGAAGTACTTATACAAAGTACTTTTGTATACAAATGCTAATGTCCCCATTACCTGAGACATTGACGTACTTTTAAAATCTGAATAGACATTCCTTTATTTATGGGTGAGATGTAAACTGCTTTTAACTACTTCACCTCCGCATTCCAAAACCAATACTTTACAAACCTAAGTCTCAATTGCAATTGACAATGAACTCATTTTCAGCTAAAACTGACCACTGTCTGTCCCTCCCCCTCACACTTTCTGTTGCTGGGCCACTTGTGATAAGGACTAAAGTTGTTGTTTGGCTGAAAAGCCCAAGGAATTGTTTATCAGAAAGAGGCTATTCTAGGAAAAGATGCTCTTTAAACACAACAATGAGGATTTTGAAGATAACCAGGGATGTTAGGGCTGTTTTAAATTGTCTCTGGGCTTGAGGGGGCGGGGAAGGTGGAAGCAAGGTATCTGGGTTTGAATCCAGAGCTATGTGTGAAATGGTTCAGTGGAAATTAGCTGCTATTACTTGTCCATTGTGCTCTGTATCATGCATAAATGTAAAGTAAGAGCTCCTCTTGCTCAATATGTATGTAGCACTGGGGGAAAAAAAGTTATTAGAAGATCCAATTTTATTTTATGATCCAATTGTATTTTATGGTCCTCTCTGATTCATCCTTTTGTACTGGCCATCCTGAATTTCAGTTCCTAAAAGCTGACACAAGACTTACAAGTCTGTCTGTCAGGGATAGGATAACACTGTGAAATGCTTATATAGTGCTGTACATTTCCAAACCACAATTCGGATGTTAACTCGTATTCCCCAGTCCGCCAGGGGAGTATCATTATCTACACTTTACAGATATGGGGGGTGGGGGTGGGGGAAGTACAATGGGTGAAAAATACCACTCCATAAAAGGCCACCACAAAGTGACACATACGGTAGATCTTCTGCTAGCCCCTGCAAAAGTTGTGTAGGTATTTTTTACACCTCTCCACTGGTTGAATTTCACCCACCAAAAACAAAGGGGAACTGCAAAGAAAAATAAAAAATGCCTGTTTGTCTTTTTTCCTTCTGCTTTAACAAGTTGATTTATTATCTTAAGTCTTCCTTAAAGGAAGCTTTCCACCAAGAGTTTGTCAGACGCTGGCATAAAATAGGGGTTGAAAAGCAAACATCCTTTACTTCCTTCATTCTTTACTGGCTGAAAATCCCTCCTGACTGCATTGCTTGGGTTCAGTCTCTTGTGCTGTTGTAACGCCACTTAGCTCTCCAATCCTCCATGAACACCGCCTATGAAAACAAGCAGCAAAAGCCCTTTCCAAATAATAACCACTGCCCCTACCAATTTCAATCTGCTTTTCTACATCATATGGAAGCAAAAAGGGCACAAACATTCCACCCCCACCACCATTTACTGGTCACATGTAAGTGATTTAAGGCCACATAGTGAGTCATGCAAAATTGGGAGGATCCTGACTCCCAGCCCCATGGTTAATCCACTAGGTCCTGCTACCTCTGTGGGATCTCAAAGTGCAAGGGGGTGACAATCGTGGAGAAGCTGTCTCCTGACTCCTGGGGACCTGTTCTAGACCAGTGGTCGCCAACCTTTTGGACCTCATGGACCACTAAAGTCAAAATTTTGAATCCCGCGGACCACTAACATGATTTTTTTAAAAAAGGTACAAAGACCGGTGGTCTGCGGACATATGTCTCCCCTCTCCCTCCCCAGCCCATTTACCCGCTTCCCTGCGTCGCAAATTGCAGTAGCCGGCAAGCGGCCACCTCCAGCAGCGCTCGCCCAGCCCAAGTGCGGCTGCCCGCTGCTCCCGTGCGCCCAGCCCCGGCTCGAGTGGGGAGGCACCGCAGCCCCGCGGCACGGCAAGAGCGAGTCAGCGGTTGCTGGCCGCCGGGGATGGGGCGGGACAGGCGCCCGCAGCCTCTTGCCTGCCCGGCGCGGTGGCCGTGAGGGAGCCCGGCACTGCGGACCACTAAAATTTTCTCGCGGACCATCAGTGGTCCGCGGACCACCAGTTGGCGACTGCTGTTCTAGACCATACTACCTGCCATTCCAGCTGTTGAGGGTCTTCTCAGAGAGACTCAAGACTTGACCATATCTATGAAGTTTTAAATAACATTTCCATTGAATATTCTTTCCCCTCTGCTGCCTGGCTATTTGCTTCAACCCCTTTGTTCCCCTTGCCATCTCCTCACTTGCATTTCACTCCAGCTGCCTTCAAACAGCTCCATCCTCTTTCCATTTTTCCTACCCCCTCTGCCTTTTGTTTTCCTTTTATTTTACCTTTCCTGACTTCACTTCTCTCCCACCTTGCCATAGAATACATTTTATGTGTATAATCGCATGTATCATAAAGAGAAACCTGCCCAGAATGTGTATATAAAAGCCTCAAACTACCAATTCTTTTAAGAAATAGTGGCATTACCATGCCATTTACAAACCATCACTCTGTTCATCCTGCTCATTCCTTGCCCCAGCCCTGTGTCTGTCATGTCCAGTTTGAGAGTGAGGTTAGACTGGGGCTGTTTTAGCGCTAAAACCCCTCTTTAGCGCTACAATAGCACTGCCAGTACACAATCCCAAGGCACTTTTTCCGCTTTTACTGACCTTTTAAAGCGGTAGTGGTATACCTCAAAACGAGAGGAATAAAGCTTTCAGCACTGCTATTTTAACGCAAGGGATGCAATGTGTACTCCCCTTGCGTTATAGTGAGCCTCCAGCCTCCAGCATCCTGGCCCAGAATCCCCGTTGCATCCTCTCTGGCCATCATTTAAAACTCTTCTGTCCCGTCCTCAGGTGACCTCATGTCAGAACCCTCCCCCATAGTCATATCAAATTTGGAAACCGGGCCGCTGCTGCGGCAGGGCTGCCGGTTCCCCTGCCACTGTGGGCGGCAGGGCTGCCGGGTCCCCGCCGCTGTCCCGGGTCCCCGCCACTGCGGGCAGGGCTGCCGGGTCCCCGCCATGGCGGGCAGCAGCCCGGAGGTGCTCCCAGCCCCTACCCCGGTCCCCGCCGCTGCAGGCAGGGCTGCCGGGTCCCCTGCCGCTGTGGGCTGCAGCCCGGAGGCGCTCACAGCCCCTGCCCCAGTCCCCGCCGCTGCGGGCAGGGCTGCCGGGTCCCTGCCACGGCGGGCGGCAGCCCGGAGGCGCTCACAGCCCCTGTCCTGGGTCCCCGCTGCTGCGGGCAGGGCTGCCGGGTCCCTGCCACGGCGGGCGGCAGCCCGGAGGTGCTCCCAGCCCCTGCCCCGGTCCCCGCCGCTGAAACCCCCCCAAATAAATGGTTAGGGAAGGGAGGTGCAGAGCCTGTCAGTTTTGGAAATGAAACTGACAGCCAGAAGTTCCCTCCCTTCCCAGTCCCCCCTCACCCCACTCCTTTGCAAAGAGGGTTGCACCCAGCTGAATGCTGGGATACCTGCCCTATCCCGCAACTGCTTCTGCCGCCAAAAGCGGGACAAATGTGTTTGCTCTCTGCTGCTAGAGGGCTTCAATCTGGACACCCTCTAGCGCAACACCTGTAGCGCTAAATCGGGAAGCTCTGATCTCAGTTGAGGCCTCTACCCAGGGGTGAAAGTAACTTAAAGGACTTACCTGTACTCCAGAGTCCTGAGCAGGGGACAGGACCTCGACCGGAAGAGGCGGTGCCTGAATTGGAAGAGGCAGGCCCTTTAGAAACCGGGCACTTTAGATCGAGATTTAAAGGGCCCAGTGCTCCAGCTGCGGTAGAGAACGCTGGGAGCCCTGGGTGCTTTACATCACTGCCTGAGTCCCGCTACCGGAGCCCTAGGCGGTGGCAACTGGGAGCCCCCGGGACTCCTTTGGCAATTTATAGGGCCAGGGGCTCCACTGCAGGTGGGGGCAGCCGGGAGCCCCTGGCCCTTTAAATCACCACTGGAGTCCTCGGACGCCACTTCTACCCCACTGCCGGAGCCCTGGGGTAGCGGCGGTGGGGCTCTGGCAGTGATTTAAAGGGCCCGGGTCTCCCAGCTGCCGCTACTGCAGCAGAGTCCTGGGCCCTTTAAATCGCTGATGGAGCCAGCCCTGGGGCTCCCGGCCACCTCTGCTACCCTCCGGGGCTCTGGCAGCAATTTAAAGGGCTTGTGGTTCCAGCTGCTGCCGGGAGCTCCAGGCCCTTTAAATTGCTGCCTGGGGAAGCCAGTCCGGTACAACACACTGGGTCTTGCCGGTACGCCGTACCAGACCGTATGGCTTACTTTCACCTCTGCCTCTAGCTGGTCCGGTAATGCAAATAAAAAATACAGTAAAACCTCGATTTAACGGACCTCGATTTAACGGACTTCGGATGCAACGGACAAAATTTCTGATCCATATCAGACTGTGACCCCTTCCTGCTGCGGCCCTGGTCCCCTTCGCTGGCGGCAGTCTGCTGGCTCCCGGCTGCTGCCCCAGTCCTGCCAGCGGGCAAGCTGGCTCCCGGCTCCCGCCCGGGTCCCGCCAGTGGGCAGGCTGGCTGCTGGCTCCCGCCCGGGTCCCGCCGGCTCCCGCCCGGGTCCCACCAGCAGGCGGGCTGGCTGCCAGCTCCCGGCTGCCGCCCGGCTCCCAGCAGCCGGGACCCGGGCAGGCTGGCTGCCAGCTCCCGGCTGCCGCCCCGACCCTGTGGCGGGCGGGCTGCTGCTCCGACAGCTCGTTGTTTTTTTTTATTAAATAACGGACTTTTTGATTTAACGGACACCCCCTCGCCCGAATTAGTCCGTTAAATCGAGGTTTTACTGTAATAGCTATTTGGTTTGCTGCTATGTCATTGTCTGACTAAGATCACTGGTGGGCTGCAAGGCATCTGGTTAAAGCTCAGCTTGAATAAGAGGGAACAGCTGGAGAATGCCACTTGTTCTATAATAACCATTTTGATTGATGGGAACTGCCATGTTTACTGGTGAAGGTGGGTACAGAATTCAGGGGTAACTTTCTTTTAAACCATAAGTGGAACCATGAGACATTTTGGAGGCTTTTTTCCACCTCCCTATATTTGGAGGTTGGCCTTTTCTGAGCATGAACATGGCCACAATGACCTGTGCCTCCACCGTTGATATGGCACCCTTATTTGCAGTCACAGAGGCCTTGCCTATGCTATATTTGCTTTCCTAATATTTTCCACGAGCAGAGCTCCACCAAGCATTTGTAGTGCTGGTGATACTAGCATTGATCAGGTATCAATGTTTTGACCAACACTTTAACTACCTTGAGTGAGGTTGCGGTGAGTAACATACTAGTCACCATGGCGACCTGCCACCATTGCTGCCACTGGTGAGTAATTTTAAGAAAATAATTCTACTATAGGCCAGGAGTGAATGAGCACAGAGAATGTAATAATATACAGAGGGGAGGGATCACCTGGTCCTGAAATGGTGAATCTTCCATATGGGAAAGAAGGAAGAGTGACTAGTCTGGTTACTCAGGCACAATGAGCGATTCAGTTATGCAGCAAGTGGTACAGTCTGATTGTTAGAAGTAGGGTTGTCAGATAGACCACTGGCAAGGATGGCATGTAGCCTTTACACTTACTGACTTGCTGAGCAACCCTGTTGCAATGGGCACAAATCTCACAACAGAACCAGTTACGAGGAGTATAAGGTCCACTGAAGTGAATGGAGGTATGCTGGTCTGCGCCAGCTGATGGTCTGGCTCTCCGGTATTTAGGAGTTGTTTCACTGGGCAGAATGTACTAGAGTTAGAATTTGGCCAAAAAACTCCACCTATTACTAAAAAGCGTTCTTTAATAGCCATAAGTATTAATTGTGGCCAACATTCCTAAAGCCAGGCCTACCTTCAAAAGTTTAGTTGATCCAGCCTGTGTCACTCAAGGGTGTGAAAAATCCACACTTCTGAGTGACCGAGTTAAGCTGATCTAACTGA
This sequence comes from Sternotherus odoratus, assembly GCA_032164245.1. Lineage (NCBI taxonomy): Eukaryota > Metazoa > Chordata > Testudines > Kinosternidae > Sternotherus > Sternotherus odoratus. The sequence goes on along the minus strand of JAVMKO010000003.1, from coordinate 140,517,750 downwards.
TGGTGTGTAAATGGTGCAAGATGATGGAAGAATTCTTGAGGAGGTGCATTAACTACAGTGATGGGAGAACTTCTCCCGTCATTGTAATCAATGTCTACACACTGAAGCGCTGCATTTCAACAGTAGACAAGCCCTCAGTGTGGATATAAGTTATCTAATGTTTGGCATCACATTTGAAAGTTTTGACTTATGCTTTTGTGTCTCCTTCCAAGTTAAGGATCCATTTTTCAACATGGCTCTATGTTAATAACTTTCTAACATCAATTGATCAGCCAATGTAGATTGGACTGAATTGTGCTAGAACCACGTTTTAAAATCATGAGAGACATATTGGCTAATTGGTGTGAGAAACCAGTGTAGCTGTTTAGCTAAATTTAAAATCTTCTTCTACACTGGGTCAAAAGCCAGAGTAAACAAAGCCTAAATCTTGAATCTAATCAGGCAAACAGAATGAAAACACCCCAAACTTACTGGCAGTGCAAAATGTTGTCAAGGGCTATAAACAAGGCTGTCTCCTAGCCCCCCTAGACTCTAGTGCGGGTTAACTTTTCTGTGGCAACCCCCATTGCAGAGGCCCCAGCAACCACCATGTGGGCTGGAGGAAGCAGAGCACATCACCCCCTGGGACTCAAACTATCCCTGGGGACTTGGGAGCAACAGTGGCAAGGCAAGGGGCAGAGCTTCCCTCCAGCTCTCTGACCTATACGGATCTGGATGCAATAGACTGGCTGGGCTGGCTGAACTTCTACTTACCTGAACTTTGGACATGTTTTTCTCTAATCTGATTGGCTGTTTGCTCTACCCCCCCCCCCAGGGTTTGGGCTATCACAATGTAAATAAGCCATATGTCTTAGCTTCCATGCCTTTTCACCATTTGCATGTCTTTTAAGATACAAAGGATTCAGGAAGCAACTACTCTAATGCAGGGCTAAGCAAATTCATTCCAAATTGGTACAACAAAAGTGGAAACTGTTCTGCTCCTTAGAAGCTGTTAGATTAGGTTGGTATTGATTGATTTATTGAGTTATGTTTATTTCACTGTTAAAGGTAAGGGTTTATTTATAGCTTGTCAAACAGACCTACTCAGGCTTGGAAGCAATAAACAATTTTGGTTTTTGTGGCCCAGGAGCAGAATTGCAGTGATACTTTCCTTTGTTTTGGAAACAAAAACTGTTGTAAAACAGGAAATGGAAGGTGTCACTAAAATAAAGCAGCTCAAGGCAGAGAGAAGTAAGCAATGGGGTTGCTTCAGGGATCACTTCTAGGCCAGTTTTTCATTCACCTTTTAAACAAATGACAATAAATCTAATGCCTATATAAATATAGTACCATTTTTTTCTGATTTGTTTTTCTTTACTACTAATTTCAAATATAGCCAGATATGCTGTAAACACAAATCTGTGCATGGAAGTGACTGCAAATACAAAGAGCAAATGAGTTCAGACTAGATTAGGGTTAATTTTGTGGGGCCACTAGCTTGTGTCAGAGAGAGTGCACTGCCAGTTAGCTGTTTGAAAGTGAAATATGAGGCATTTCCAAAGCATGGCCTGATACTGAGGAAAGGGCTGTTACTCCAGTCAGACGTAAAGAATCTCTTAGAATCATAGAATATCAGGGTTGGAAGGGACCTCTGGAGGTCATCTAGTCCAACCACCTGCTCAAAGCAGGACCAATCCCCAACTAAGTCATCCCGGCCCAGGGTTTGTCAAGCTTGACCTTAAAAACCTCTAAGGAAGGAGATTCCACCACTTCCCTAGGTAACACATTCCAGTGCTTCACCACCCTCCTAGTGAAAAAGTTTTCCCTAATATCTAACCTAGACCTCCCCCACTCCAACTTGAGACCATTACTCCTTGTTCTGTCATCAGGTACCACTGAGAACAGTCTAGATCCATCCTCTTTGGAACCCCCTTCCAGGGTTTCCCTCAAATCCCCCGTTATTCTTCTCTTCTGCAGACTAACAATTCCAGTTCCCTCAGCTTCTCCTCATAAGTCTTGATGTGACAGACTAAATTCACCGCTCATTTACACTGCATTTGCTTGTGTAAACTAGGGTACAAGTCTCCTGGTTGCAGAAAACATGGCGTGATGTTGCTCTTCAAAGATTTTACCCACAGTAAGGTTTCCCCTAACATTTCCTACTGTTGGTCCTGCCAGGGCAGCTCCAATGTGGGGGGACTAGTGTAGACATGATCATGGTGTTGTGCAGGCCTGGGTTAGATGATATAGTGGTTACATTGCCACCATGTGCCTGAAGACCTGATTATACTAATACTCTTACTGTTGAAGTTGCAGCACCGGTGTTAACAACAATGGAAATCTTTCAGAAAAAGAGGCTAGTATAACAGCCAGAGTTCAAAGAGTCACCAGTCTGCCCTTTACCATGGTGATTGTTCTGGACTATACACTCCTCATTCCATTCCCCAGCACTTCTTTCTCAAGCCCTTTCTCTGCTTCAGCAAGATGGTTTGTTATTTTCTTCCTTCTCAAGACTGAAGACACATGATTCCATTTTCCTTCCCCCTCAAGCCAAGCGTGAACCAGCACTTCCTTCATTTCACTACTCCCTTGTAATGCCATTTAAGCCATCACCAACCTTATTCTCTTCATTGTATCACCTTCTAATCTCCACGTTCTTTCTGCCAGCCATCAGCTCCTTGGAGCTAAGATCAAGTGTAAGTCATCTCTTGGCCTAGCAAAGGCTGTGATCAAGTGTCTTGATGTTTTTGGTTTTTCGGTCTTGAGCTGAAAACCTTGTCTGTGTCTCTTGGACTGTGAAGTAAAAACATCATTCCTTAACCAGTATCTATCATATATAAATAGATAGCAGACCTTCCTGTTTCACTTAAAACAACAGTCTTCCAACAGCATAACCTCTCCCCTTTTTTTCTCAGGTCAGTCTCTGCTGACACTAGTTTTAACCTCAACTTTTTGTTTCCAAGGCCAGAAACCTTAGAATCAACTTTGGATAGCAAAAAACACGTTTTTTGTTTTTTAGGGTGCCCATTGCAGCATCCAGAACTTTGATTCTGACCACGATGGAAACTCTTGGCCATATCAGAGACATTTTCAACCTCAGCTCCTGCAATTCCATCGTGTGGGTCCTTCTAACCAGCAGCTCATTTCCTCCTAACCCATCCCAACCCTCCAGGAGCCCCTTCGCCTCATTGCCCATGGCAGTTGCATCTGGAGCACCTTCCTCACCCACTAGAGCAGGGGTCTCCAAACTACGGCCCGCGGGCCGGATGCGGCCCGCGCGGCTCTCTCATCCGGCCCGCGGAGATCTTTTTGGCTCCGCGCTGGGGCCTGGAAGCGCCGCGCGGGCCGCCGCCGCCAGCCGCGGGGCCTGGAAGCGCCGCGCGCTCGGCCGCCGCCGCCAGCCGCGGGGCCTGGAAGCGCCGCGCGCTCGGCCGCCGCCGCCAGCCGCGGGGCCTGGAAGCGCCGCGCGCTCGGCCGCCGCCGCCAGCCGCGGGGCCTGGAAGCGCCGCGCGCTCGGCCGCCGCCGCCAGCCGCGGGGCCTGGAAGCGCCGCGCGCTCGGCCGACGCCGCCAGCCGCGGGGCCTGGAAGCGCCGCGCGCTCGGCCGACGCCGCCAGCCGCGGGGCCTGGAAGCGCCGCGCGCTCGGCCGCCGCCGCCAGCCGCGGGGCCTGGAAGCGCCGCGCGCTCGGCCGCCGTCGCCGCCGCCGCCGCCAGCCGCGGGGCCGGGATGCGCCGCGTGCTCGGCTGCCGCCGCCGGCCAGGGACGGCTCGGAGCTGGGGCCGGGACGCGCCGCACCGCCACGCAGTTGCAGGGGGCGAAACAAGGAGCCACCCACTGCCAGGCGGCGAACCGGTCTGTGGGGAGAGACCGGGTTGAGCAGGTCAGTTGGGGGGGTGAGAGACCTGGCTGGGTGGGTCAGTTGGGGGGGGGGTTGGAGGAAAGGAGGTTTTGGGGTGAGAGACCTGGCTGGGTGGGTCAGTTGGGGGGGGGGGTTGGAGGAAAGGAGGTTTTGGGGGGAGAGACCTGGCTGGGTGGGTCATTTGGGGGAGGGGGGTTGGAGGAAAGGAGGTTTTGGGGGGAGAGACCTGGCTGGGTGGGTCATTTGGGGGGGGGGTTGGAGGAAAGGAGGTTTTGGGGTGAGAGACCTGGCTGGGTGGGTCAGTTGGGGGGTGGGTGGGAGGGAAGGAGGTTTTGGGGTGAGAGACCTGGCTGGGTGGGTCATTTGGGGGAGGGGGCTTGGAGGAAAGGAGGTTTTGGGGGGAGAGACCTGGCTGGGTGGGTCAGTTGGGGGGTTGATGTGTAGTGTTCATGTGTAGTGAACAGGTGTTCATCTGTAGTGTTCATGTGTAGTGAACAGGTGTTCATGTGTAGTGAACAGGTGTTCATGTGTAGTGTTCATGTGTAGTGAACAGGTGTTCATGTGTAGTGTTCATGTGTAGTGTTCAGGTGTTCATGTGTAGTGTTCAAGTGTAGTGAACAGGTGTTCATGTGTAGTGTTCATGTGTAGTGTATCAATGTGTTATTAAATAATAACTGAATAAAATAATATTAAATAAATAATTAAAAACAACATCCATGTTTTGATTCTTTTTTATTTGGACCTCGAGTGTGTTGTCGGCCCCCGAACTGCTATTTGATAGCTAATGCGGCCCTCGGGCTGAAAAGTTTGGAGACCCCTGCACTAGAGCACAAGATTCCTCTCTTTGCTTCTCTCTAACTTTATTTAATAAGTTTAAATTATCTAAATGTAACATTTTAAATGTCCAAATATAGATAAAGCAGTACAAAAATGGTGTGTAGACTAGTCCTAACTGACTTAAGCTAAACTGAAGTAAGTCTGGTTAAACTGGAATAAGTGTCCATACAGTCTTTTAAGTGGTACACCTAAATCAGTTTAACTGGTGTAAGTTGTAGACAAGGGCTGATACTTCAGAAATATCTTTCCTTTTTTTTCCCCCTGGAGGAGGTCTTGGGTTAAATATGCGTTAGTTAAACACAAGTTATGGGACTCAGTACAATGGTAATTGGGTGAAATTCTACGTCCTGTGGTATGCAGTAGGTAAGTCAGATGATCGAATGGTCTTGTCTAGCCTTCAGATCTATGAATCTCTGACTCAGAAGTGTAGATTGGTTGGGGAAAAGCCTTGGCTGGGATGATTTACATCAGTGGTTCTCAAACTTTTTGTATTGGCGACCCCTTTTGATCACCAAGCCTCTGAGTACGACCCCCCCATTAGCAATTAAAAACACATTTTTTGATATTTAACACTATGTTAAATAGTAAATTTAAACCCCATTGCTTTAAAAGAATTTTCTCGCTGCTTTTAAATTAAGACTGAAACATATTTATCAAATTAAATATAAGTGGAAAACTTATTTTTTATTTTAATACTTGACAGTAATTAATGTCCTGAACCAATCCAGGGTCAGGTTTCATAGCCTGGTGCAGGGATTGCAGTTGGGGTCGCAGCCCAGCACCAGAGTTGAGGGTTGGGGCTCCTGGCTCGCAGCCCCGCAGCTCTGCCCTGGGGTCGGGGCTCACAGCCCAGCCGCTCCGCCGTGTGGGGATCAGGGCTCGGGGCTCACAGACCCTCCATTCTGGGTAGGAACTTGCAGCCCCTCCGCCACGCTGGGGTCGGGGCTCGCCGTTCCACCCTGGGCTCACAGCCCCGCTGCTCCACCCTGGGGTCGGGGCTTGCAGCTCACAGCCCCTCCGCCACGGTGGGGTCGGGCCTTGGGTCTCACCACCCTGCCATTCCGCCCTGGGTTCGGGGCTCAGGGCTTGCAGTCCTGCTGCTCCAGCCTGGGGTTGGGGTTCACAGCCCTGCCTCAGGGTTGGGGATCAGAGCCCCACCGCTCCATCTTGGGGTCGGGGCTCGCCGCTCCTCCCCAGGGTCCGGGCTCGCCGCGCCGCCGCTCCTCCCCGGGGTCGGGGCTCACCCCCGCCACTCCTCCCCGTCACCCCCCGCCGTTCCTCCCCGGGGTCCGGGCTCCCCACGCCGCCGCTCCTCCCTGGGGTCGGGGCTCGCTGCCCTGCCGCTCCTTCTCGGGGTTGGGGCTCACGACCCCCACAAAAGCGGGCTGCGACCCACCGAGGGGTCACGACCCCCAGTTTGAGAACCACTGATTTAGATGATGTTGGTCCTGCTTTGAGCAGGGGATTGGACTAGATGACCTCCCGAGGTCTCTTCAACCCTAATGTTCTATGATTCTGTGATTTTATGATTTTTCAAACCTTAATTGGGAGGAATTCTGAACAGAAAGCTTTTCTTCCACTTGTTTAGCTACATAGTTTTTATCAGCAACCAAAGTATTTTAAACTATCTGAATTTAAATTTATATTCTTAACAACTTTCATTTCCATTGTCCTAGTGATGTCATCATTGTACTGCCCTCTGGTCAGCCATGGAGTATTCCAGAGCTGAACATTTGGAAAGACCCCTCTTCTGTTGGCGGTTGTTGTTTTTTTTAGGAGTTGAAGGAAGCTTTCAAGTTTTCTTTATGCATCATAAAAAAAAGCTGATGAAAGGGAAAAATGAGGTGAGAGCGCCATATTTTTCCTTGAGAGGTCACCTTTAAATATATAACTCTGCACTTGATAACCCTGAATGTTTAATTATTCCTTAGTTGCATATTTTTGAGACACTCCTTGGCACTCAGTGAGACGTGCTTTAGAGCCAACCATTAGAGCGGTTCAAATCTGGGAAACAGGTCACACAAGGGAAATTCATTTGGTGCCATCTCATTTTAGTCCCCACTCATCCTTATCTTGAGCCTCCTCTATACACATGGGTACAATTCTGCATGAGCGGCACTCTCTGCTCTGGAGAGGCCCAGGACTGGATTAGCAGGGACTGATGTAGTTCAGGAGTGAGATCTAGTGGCTGAAATACATTTAGGAAGTTGGCTGGTACCGTGTCTGCCCTTGCCAAGCATAGCTGAAGCCAGTCTTATCAGTCTCTCCCGCTCTCACAGACCCCCCCACCCCCACCCTCCCACTTTATGGGATACTAAAAAGAAAGTTTCCTTAACATGTAAAAGGGTGGTCATTCTTTCCTCCTTGTCTACTTCTCCCTCTGTCTGAAAAACAATATGCTGGACCAGTTGAACACAATATATCTCAATCAAGAAGCAGCCCATCTGTGATTTTATGAGGGGAACTCATGTGCCAGGTTCTGTTCTTGGTTACGCTGATGTAAATCTAGAGTAATTCTATCATCTGCAGGGAATTCCTGCAGATTTAGGCAGCGAAAAAGCTGATGGCCTTAAGCAGGAAACAAAAAAAGTCAATACTCATTCTAAAATTAATCCTGGGATAACTACAAAGGTTCCCCATTGCATCTGCCCCTTGTGCATGTCGTGTTTTTATAACTTTCCAGCAGCATGCTATTACCATTTTTCTGCTCTTCCTTTGATTTAGTTGCTTAGAGTGGACCCTTTATATCGGAACCAGCCTTCTTAGTGATCCACCAATTTGGTTTTAACCCTTTGTTCCCCTCTACTTTCCTTGAACAATCTTTGCCACCTCAGTGCCGCTGTATTTCATTTTTATCAATGCAAGAAACACTAGGGAATGTGCTAACATGATGTAACTGCGCCAGAGCAAAACCTTGGTGAAGATTTGCTGCTCTTAGTGCAAAAATTGACTTTGCTGGTGCAATTTGTAAAGTGGTAAAAGACATACTGGCACAAATCACTTTTAAGTGAATGCAGCATGTGTACACTAGGATTTTGTACTGATGAAGCTGTTACACCAGTGCAAAACAAAAGCACCAGGATTGATGGGCCACAAGTCAGACCCCTTATTGGAAACTCTACATTGGCTTTTCTGACCTCAAGTTTGTCATCCTCACATTCCAAGCCATGTCTAATCCATCCCTGCTCTTGTTTCTCCTCCTCCCCATTCCCACTGCATATGCTTCTCCCACCATGTATTGATCCTTTTCTTTCATTCTCCCACTTTGTGAGTTCATCCCTGTATCTCTGTGTCTTTGGAACGCCTGTCTTCTCCTCAGGTATCAAAGGCTCTTCCTCATCTATATTCCCCCTCAAAACATGAATATTCCATAGTGGCTTTTTATGTAAATCAGTCAGTGTAAGGAGTTGTGTTATGGGCTACTTTAAGCAGAGAAACTTAACTGCCACCATAATTATGAAGCGTCTGCAGCCACTCCACAAAGACAGGTACCTTCATTAAAAAATGCATATTTACATCTATGCTGCTTTCAGCAATCCAAAGCTGCAGATTCACATGCCATTGGCTTCCTTTTGTGTTCATAACGCCTTCTCAAGCACAATCATTGGCGTGGGGACATATCTTCGTAATTTATTAATATTCCAGCTACTGGTTGTGTACACTGTGGTAGCTGCTTCACACAAGTTCTTGCATTCCCAGGTACAACTGATCTGATTCCCAGTTATGAAAATAGTTAAACTTTAGAGAGTTAGAAAATGGTATTTTGAGCATACACAAGGCATCAGAGTAGCTTTTTCCCTTCTCCGGTTGTCATTTGAGCCATTTGCAGCTGGGGTTCTGCACGTGACCTTTCTGTGTTAAACAACAATGCAGAAGGAATCCCATCATGTTAATCCAAGGCAAGCCAGAACATCACTATTATAAATCTCTCAATTGTTCTGTTTCTTAGTACAGCTATTTGTTTAACCTTAGGACCGGTAGAATATTTTTCGGTGTGCTTTTTCCAATAGCCTGCATAAAATAAAAACTCAAGTTAAGACTGAGCACGACACTTGAGAACCCAGTTCCAATGGGCTTTCCTTTCAATTCACTTTCGTAAACGAGGCCCCACGAAGAAAAGCAAACAAAAGCATGGTGCAGCATAAAGCCTCTCAGCTTTTGTAGAACTGCAAAGCAGAAACTGCCAAATGCATGGAGCCCACCTGTCCCTAAGAAAGCGATAGCATCATGAATGTGTAAAGTGCTTTTTACAGTACAGGGCATGAGTGATTCTCTGATTAATTCAGTTTTTTTGTTTCTTTCCAAACACTTCTCAACTTTTCTGGCTTCAAAATTTAAAAATAAGCAGGGAAATAAATTCTGTGGCTTATTTATCTGGCAAGCCTACTATTAACATAGGAACATTTAGAGAAGAGAAAGTTAGCAATGACAGTTTCACCAAGGGGCTTTTTTTGCAGGGTGGATGTATGACTGAAAGGGTAGGGAGTTATCGGTTTGCAACCACACCGCTCAGTAGCTCACATTTACGTTTAGTAGTGTCTGATCTTAAGAGGGGTTAAGTACTCACCTCTCTCAATGAAGTTAGTGGGAATTGAGGATGTTCAGCAACTGACAGGATCAGGCCCTATAGTGAAGCATGGCATTGTGGTCTTCTCAGTAGAAGTTGAGATCACTCAGCACCTTGCAGGATTGTGCCCTTCTGCTGATAATAACATCATTCTGTTGGCCACCTGTAGGTTCCCAGTCATTCTGCTTGGGTCCAATGTTCACTTCCAGCTCTCTCTCTCTCTGTGGTTTATGCTGAAGAGCACTTGCTTCTTATATCAGAGGGGTAGTCGTGTTAGTCTGGATCTGTAAAAGCGACAAAGAGTCTTGTAGCACCTTATAGCAGAGCTTTCCAAACTTTTCATGTTGGTGACACGCTTTTTAGACATGCATCATTTCGCGACACAGTAATTCAGCTTGACTAGCAAACCGGAGGTGAAACTAACCCGTTATAAGAGATACGGACACATCCATAAATTGTAATAATGAAATGTGTGGGGACACAACATATCTCATGAAAACCTTTCATTTATATTTTTAAAAATAGATGATTTGTAAGATAATAACATACATTGTTGTCATTTATGAGTAACAGTATGTAAATATGTGTAAGAATTAAAAAAAGTTGAATAACACCAATAACTACTTACCATTTTAATGGGATGTATGAGGTTGATGGGATGAACACAGCTTTTCAATATTTGGTGGAATAAGAGGATTGGGGTGCGGGGGGGGATAAGCTCTTGCTGGGGTGTGGGCTCTGGGGTAGAGCAGGCTGGGGATGAGTTTGGGATGGGTGTAGGCAGGTTACTCTGGGACTGGAGCCAGAGAGGAGGACTCCCCCCAGCCCTTTCCCTGCCAGCAGCAGCAAGCTCTGGGTCAGCTTCCTCCTTTCCTGCCCCCACCCTCAGCAGCAGCACACTCACTCACCCCCATCACAGGCAGCAGAAGCAGGAGGGCGCTAGGACCCTGCAGCAATGGAGGCAGCATGTTGCTGCACGGAACTGAAGAGAAGGGACACTCTGCTCCCGGGGAGAAGGTGTAAGGGGGCAGCAAGGGGAGGCCGGGGGACCCTTGTGGGGGCAGAGCCAGGTTGCGGGGGGAGGCTCTCTGGGCTCTCCTCCTCCCCCTCCCTTGCTGCAGGCACCTGCATCCGGCCGCGGTGCAGTCCTCCTCCTCCCAACTGTCTCTGCGGGGGGAGGGCGGGGAGTGGGCTTTCGGCCCCCTCCCGCCCCCCTTCTGCTGGCCGGCACTGGCCAAGCCGGCAGCAGCAACTTTCCAGCAGTTTTGGCCGGGTAGTGCTTTTAGCTGCTTTAACATTAGCTGCTTTAGGAAGTTCCGGGGGAGGGGCCAAGGGAAGCAGAGGGAGCTCCGCGCGACACACTTACACATTGCCGCCGACACACTAATGTGTCGCGGCACACAGTTTGGAAAGCTCTGCCTTATAGACTAACCGATTTTAGGGATCATAGCTTCTTATATGTAGCCGCCTTTCTCTTCTGGTTTTGTTCCCAAACCGATCCCTTGTAATGGCATGCCTGTGCCACTCCCCAGGTTTTAGTCCAGCCTGTAGCAGGAGCTAACAGATGCAAATTTGAACCTTTATGGACTGTTTTAAGGAAAATGGGTGTATGTGTGATGGGGGTGTCCACCCCACACCAGCTCTGAATGGGTTAAGGTGGCTCAGAAGTAGCTAATTCACCTTATAGGTAACACCTAGGGGAGAGTCAGGCTTGAGGGAGCTGTTGGGGCCAGAGGAAGGAACCCAGGCTCTTGCAGCAAGAATGGGCTGGGAGGAGTCCTCTTTCCCTACCACAACCCTGGGGCAGCCTGCAACCCAACCCCCTCCTCCCGGCCTCACCCTAGAGCCCGCACCCACAGCCAGAGCCCCCACCCCAATGTTCTGTCCTAGCCCTGAGCCCTGTGGCTTCTCTCCCACACTCCGAACCCCTCGGCCCCACCCCTTCCACACATCACCTCCACACTGGTGCACATAACAAAATTCATTCCGCACATGGATCTAAAATATTAGCAGGAAGTGGAACATTGTGTGTACAGGAGGCAATTTGGGTCAACAGGAAAAGTGAGGCAAGAGAGCTTTTCTATTCACAAGTAAAAGAACCTCAGAGCATTACAGAGAAATCCCCAGGTATGTCACTAAAATCTGAAGAAGGAAAACAAGCACTTCTAGACTTTGTCTAAACGAGTCTACTTTTCCTTAACATTTCCTAATGTTGCAACCACAGGTGGGAGCTGTGGCATAGATAAAGCATGGTATCCTCCAAGATTTTTGCTGCTGTCATCTAGATCTCCGATGGCCTGTGCCAAATGGCTGTTGCCCTGTCTATACTAGAACTTTAGTTGTTGCTACTGCCAGTGGATCTTTACTAGTGGTAGACATTTTTCTTTAGAGTGGGTAGGGAGGGGAAGGAGGGGCAGTCTAGACACAGCTGTAAGGAATACGGCTATTCTACCTGGAAGATGGACCAGATGTCCTAAGTGTTCTTTTACATCTTAAGAATACTTAGGCGTCACTGATTTTTTTCTCCAATGATGTCGTTTTTAACCTCATTCTGGAGAACTCCCCAACTAGAAAAAGCAACCTGTTCCAGGACAAAAGCAGTATCTTCTAATGTGATTAAAATCTCAATTCTGTTCTCATTGATGTCAATGGCAAAACATCAGTGAGAACAAGAAAGGTACCTACTGATATAAACAAGCTCTCTTAAGCCCAGTCCTGTCTGTATTTCTCTGCATTGTGGACATGCCCATGTACTCCAAAATACTTTACAACTTGCCATTCGGCTGCACAAATTTCATGTTTAGTGAATATGGCTGATCATAGGTACTGAAGCTAGCCATTTCCTTATCTGTGGATGCAAGTTTTTTTCCCTTGAGAAGAGTCTCCTATCAAGTACACACTAACTATAGCACTGCATCATTAGAGAAGTTTTCGTATTTTCAGGTAAGCAGGCTGCTGCTGGGGAAAGAGGATAGTCCATTAACATCTTGGATCAAAACAGGCTAACTTCCTTTCCACACAAAATATATTTTTCACATAGGCCCCTGGTGCCCCTGCTGCATTCAGACTTGCTGTGTTTCAAACACTGTACCATAGATCGCCCTTTGTGAACGGGCTCGTAGGCTGTGCTGATGAGGTCACAAGTCTTGGATTTAAAATTCACTTTGCTTGCTCTCTCATCCACTGCCTTGTGAATTCTGCGGATGTAGAGGCAAGGGGCCTGCACATTTCAGGCCTAATGAAAGCAGGGCTTTTTTAGTTTCTAAAGTGCCACGTGTGTAACTTACAACTCTGAGAGTCTTTGGCAGTGCTTTATAAATGCTGTTAATTCACAGCTGGCATCTCATCTGTATGGGAAAGATTTTTTTTTTTTTAAACAAACACCTAATAGAGCCATTGAGAGCATCCCAGCAGTGGAAAAAAGGGGTGAAAATTATGCAAAAAGCCGTGTTTGCCTCTGCAGAAGACTTGCCTGGAAGAATATTGAAAGCCCTTCTTTCTGCCACAGCACGGGGCTTCTCAAGGGTTTCAGGTGCCCAGCAACTACAGCCTGACTGACCAGTGCAGCTACAGCAATGATAAATGCAGTGAGGTAGCAGCTGTGAGCATGGTTAGCACAGTAAAAATGACTGTGCTAGAGGTGACAGACCACAGCTGTTGTACCACTAGAACCAAGCCCGGGCCTCCGGAGGGACTTTCTGCGCTAGATGTCTGGGGGTGCAACAACACGAGCATCTACGTCCTCTGCTGCAGTGGGGAGCTCAGTCAACTGGCGCACCCAAGTTGGCAGGGTTGACTCTGGGGGCGCCGAGTCAAGCTAAGCTAGAGGGTAGGGGGAGGGACTGATTCCGTCCATCCCCAGCAGCCTTGTCTGCATGATTGCATGTATAAAATGCCAGTGACCACCAGCGTCCCAACTCCACTAGAGCTTGCCTCATTGTGGTGACCATATCCTACGTGCTTGTACAGCCCCTAAAATGATTTATCATTGAGAAGTGTGGGAGCACCTAGGAGCCCCAATCAAGGCTGGGGCTGGTTGTAATGGGCACTGTACAGTCACATGGTGAAGATCAGTAACCTTTCTTGAGGAGCTTACGTTCTATTGTCGAGCTTCTAATTTTGATTAGGGCTTCTGGAAGCGATTGTAGTAGAAATAGTAAATAGTAACCTAACTTCCCTGATCCCTTGTGGGCTAGCTGCATGCTCCAGTGGGCTTTGTAATAGATGTGGTATCACAGCAAAGCTGGTGCCAGCTGGCAGGACCTCAGAGGGCTTGTCTGTGTTCTTTAAGAACACGTAATCTCCATTGTGTACTGAATGCCATCTGCAAGAGGCTGAGGGGAGGAGAGGATGGTCCTGTGGGTGACGCACTGGACTGAGAGCCGACGTTCTGGCTTCTCTTAGTAGCTTTGTCACTAACTTACTGTGTGACCATAGGCAAGTCTTTTAACCTCTGTCTTAGTTTCGTCATTTCTAAGCTGAGATGATTTTATAACACCTCAGACAGTGTAAATGCCAGGGAAGGAATATCCATAGCATGGCCTCCGTGTGTACCCTGTGTTAGAGCTATAGTCTTCTTGGGCTGCACTAGTCTGACTTGTGGTGTTCATGGAGGAGCACTGGCATCGCTCGTTGGAAAAACAAACCTGACACGTATTTGGCAAGGCTATGAACCATGGTGCTGGTGTCTGTTCTCATCGGGGACTCTTTTGCTGGCAGGCTGAGATGGGTTGTACAGCAGAAGTGGGAGTGGTCTCATAATGGAAGGTAAGTGTAAACTAAAATTACCCCTTCCAAGTTTTGGATGCCGGTTTGCAACACCGTCAATATCCTGTATATCACACATTGTTATCAGTTGTACTACAGCAGTGCCTGGAGGCTCCAACCAAGGTCAAGGCCACATTGTTCTAGGCTCTGTACAGACACATAGGGACAGTTTCTGTTCTGAAGAGCTTATGCTCTAAATAGATAAGATTGACAAGTGTGGTAATGGAAACAGGTGAAATGATTTGTCAAGGATGGATAGCAGATGAGTGTACACACTGGGACTAGAACCGAAATCTATGATTCCTAAACCAGTGCCCTGTCTTTATTCCACACTGCCCCCCATACAGCTTGAGTGAAACCCCCAAAAGATTTTAGATTAATTTGGAGTAAGATTGTTGCTTAGCAAAACTCAGTACTGACTTTATTAGAGGAAACCCCATGGACTGGAACATAGAAATGCCATTCTGGATTAAACCAATAGTTCAAGTTATCCTGTGTCTGGCAGTAGCCAGTATCAGATGCTACCGAAGCAAGTGCAAGAAACCCTGTAGTGGACTCTTATGGAATGACCTCTCCCTAGGTGAAATTTCTTCTTAATTCTGTTTTATGTCCTGAAGCATGAAGCTTTATATTCCTACTAAAATGTCTTTGTTTTTAACTTAACCAACATAACTCTGGATGTTTTTATTTCCCTATAAAACATCTAATCCTTTCTGAATCCTACAACTCTCTTGGCCTCAATGGTATCTTGTGGCAATGAGTTCCACAAGTTGGTTATATATTTTATTAAAATAGGGGTTCCTTTTGTCAGTTTTAAATTAGTTCCCTTTTAATATCCTTTTATTCTTACATTATGAGAGAGGGCAAAAACGTGTAGAATTTAACAATTTGCCTCCTCAACGCCATTCGTTATTTGGTGTGCCTTTATCATATTCCATTTTATTTGTTTTTTCCTCTAAACCAGGGGTAGGCAACCTATGGCACGGGTGCCGAAGGCGGCACGCGAGCTGATTTTCAGTGGCTCTCACACTGCCTGGGTCCTGGTCTCCGGTCCAGGGGTCTCTGCATTTTAAGTTAATTTTAAACGAAGCTTCTTAAACATTTTAAACACCTCATTTACTTTACATACAACAATAGTTTAGTTCTATATTAAAGACTTTTATAGAAAGAGACCTTCTAAAAACATTTAAAATGTATTACTGGCATGTGAAACCTTAAATTAGAGTGAATAAATGAAGACTCTGCACACCACTTCTGAATGGGTGTGACTCTTGCTCTAAACTATCTCATTCCAATCTTTCCTTGCCTCTAATCATCTTCCCTGAACCCCCACTGTAGTTCTGCTACATCCTGTAAAGCACAGCATCACCATCAGAGGATTTTTGCATTGATTCCATTCCCTGTGAAGGCTGTTTGGGAAAACTGGAATGCCTACTAATATCAGGACAGAACAGCCTTAAGGGAGAGCCTTGTCAACATTAATGAACTGCAGGGCCGGCGACAGGGGGGTACAACGGGTACAGCTATACCGGGCCCCGGACTTCAGGGGGCCCCCCTGAAGTCCGGGGCGGGCCCGGTACACAGCTGTATCCCTTTGTCGCCGGGGCTGTGAGCAAGGCGCGGCTCTGGGCAGCTGCTGCAGCGCTCACCAGCCCCCCTCCCCCGGCACCCAGCAGCCTCCCCCCGCCCCCCTTTGCTTCTTCCGTCCGGCCACGCGGCCAAAGCGTATGCGGGGGTTGGGGCCCGCGGGCGGAGGGGGGACGGCGGGAGGGGGCCCCCGCGGGCGGCGGGAGACCGGGGGGCCCCGCGGGTGGCGGGAGAATGGCCGGGGGGGGGCCCCGCGGGCAGCGGGAGACGGCGGGGGGGGGGACGCGAGCGGCGGGAGAATGGCCGGGGGGGGGGCACGGATGGCAGGAGACCGGGGGGCCCCGCGGGCGGCGGGAGAATGGCCGGGGGGGGGGCATGGGTGGCGGGAGACCGGAGGGCCCCGCGGGTGGCGGGAGAATGGCCGGGGGGGGGGGCCTGCGGGCGGCGGGAGAATGGCCGGGGGGGGGGGGCCGCAGGAGACGGGGGGGGGGGGGCCCGCACGATCTGGGTACGGGGCCCCAAAATTCCTGTCGCCGGCCCTGATGAACTGAACCATTGCCGATAGCTGGCCAGTATTCAGCAGTGGTTCAGATTCAGCTGTTGTCGGTACTGGTTCCATTTTGTAGTGCACATGACAAACTCACAAAAAATAAGCATGCTCTTGTTGCTGGTCATGGCCGCTGAACCTTTAGCCAGAGAAAATAGTCAAGAAGAAAGAAAATTTTAAGATGTTTTATATTATTGCCACTTGGACTATTTTATTGCAGAATCTTGTGATACTTGTTATTTTTTCATAAAGTCGCTGCTCCAGGAGTCATGTGAATATATCAGAATCTCAAATTTCATTAAAAAAAAAGTAAAGTAAGTTTCTAGCCCTCATGGTTGCAAAGAAAAGCTGGAAAGAGAGCGCTAAGATCCCCACGGTTCTAAGATCCCCCAAGTGTTTTTTTTTTTTAAATCTCATGATCTGTAAGCATATCTCATGATGTGTGGGGCTTGAATCATGATTTTTGAACCTTTGGTTTTGGCAATACTGTTGATCCACCAAAGACACTCCCAAACAAACAAACTGAAAAACATGTCCAAAAGAGTGATGTTAACCAAAGCCATACATAATAAGGAGATTGAAGCAACTCATAGGGTATGTCTTCACTAGGGTGTCCAGATGTCCTGATTTTATTGGGACAGTCCTGATATTTGGGGCTTTTTCTTATGTAGGTGCCAATTATGCCCACCCTGTCCCAATTTTTCTATCTGGCTATCCTAGTCTTCACCACAGAGAGAGCTCAGATAATCAGCATCCAGGTCTGAGCACCTGTGTTTGTCTCTCCAGGTGTTACCAGCCACTCTGCAAAGCCTCACTGGAGTTAATGTGTCCTTACTGACCCTATGTGACTCACCTATGTATGTTGGCACATCTTGGAGCATATTCCAGGTTCTCTGTGCTGTAGTAAACTGATCCACTCTATGATTCTTTCTATGTTGACTGTGGGAGCACCTGTCTGTGTGTGAATTTGGAGGAATTATGGGAAGGGATGAACAAACTATCAATATTCAAGTGATTTAACCTGCATGCTCACTGCAAGTGGGTGAGATACCAGCCTGAGTGAAATCTTTACTTGGGTTTTAGCTTGTAGTGCCAGAAGAGCTGGCTTGACACCACCAGAGTTGAGTGAGAGACTTTTGTGTCTGGACAGGAAGGAACTTGGGGTAAGATCCTGGGCTAATTCTGCTGTGAACTCATACTCATAATCACAGCAGCTCTTCTTCTGTTATTGACTTGAGTAGAACCCAAATGCACAGCCTATAATGGGAATAAAGGGACAGACTGAACTATGCATAGCTATGCATAGTAAGACCACACAAAAAAATCGAATTGCTTTGCAGCTCATTCTCCTGTCAATATTCCAGAAACCTGAAATTAATACTTTAAAGTTTAACCTGGGGATTCTGTTTGTCGGGCTTTTTTCATTTAATTTTTGGAGATCTATTTTTAGCAATTTGAGTTTTATGTAAATGTTCAAAAATCTGTTTTAGGGAGGCTTTCTCTTTGTATTTATTATGAGTAATGTAAATGAAAGTAATCTCTTGGTAATATTCCCTAGTGCACTTTAAAGTAATACTCTTTCCAACAGCACTACCTTAAAGCACACTAGGGAACCCTTAGTGCGCACCAGCAGGGTCTACTCAGACCAGTTAATGCACAACACATGAATTGAGTGTGCTTTAAATATCGATCCTGTCGAGTGCATTACAGACCCACCCTTAGACACAAGCCACCTTTTCTGGTGTTTATTGGATAAACAGTGATTTCATTTTGGAAGGCGAGATGAAAGGAGCGGTGTTTATATTCGTATTTATTGGTTAACACTAAAATCAGAAGCCCTACTTACATTTCTCTAGAAGAAAACCCCACCATTCCATAGTCATGGCCTCATCCTCTCAAAATAAAGGCCTGTCCAAATGGGGGATTTTTGCATCAGTGTAGGTACACTGATGGAGCCACACTGGTCTAATCCTTAGACCAGGTGTACACTAGAAAAAGTTTGCTGGTATAACTATGCCAACAAGTCCTCCTAGTGTAGCTGCAGCTCATACTGACATAGCTCATACAGATTCCTCAAGAGAAATAAGCTATATTGGCAGAAACCCTGTTATGCCATATAACTGCACATACACTAGGGCTTTAGCTGGTATAGAAATGTCAGCGGGGAGGAGGGCGGGGAATCATACTCCTAACTGGTAATAGTGTACCAAGAAAAACTGGCCTGGCCATAGTGTGCACATGCTGCACTAATGTAAAAGTGGAGTTGCACTTGTGCATCTTACCCAGATCTGAAATTGGGTTACCCCACACTAACGAACGTTGCTTTTTACCCTAATGCCTCATATCTGCGCCAGAGGCTTGCCCGAATGCAACGACATTGTCACTCCAATGCAAAAAAAGTCATGTACACAAACCCTTGGTGATGCAGAATGTAGATGTCTGAATGAGAAGCCTGGTGAGAAAATCCGTAATAAAAAGATTTGAGATAAAGCAGGGTTTCTCTAACTCGGGGCAGTGACTCCTCAGGGTGTTGCAAGGTTATTATGTGGGGGTTGCGAGTGGCCAGCCTCCACCACCAAGTCCCACTTCATCGCCAGTATTTATAGTTAAATATTTTTTAAAAGGAATTTTAATTTAGAAAGGGCTCACTCTGAGGCTTGCTGTGTAAAGAGGTCACCATAAAGGATCAAAACGTCCAGAGAACTGTGCAGCACTGCAGAAAAGCAAACCACTAATATTAAGCGTGAATTGCAAATAGAAAACTAATTGGGCTTTTTCCCTCTTTTGAGTTTATGAAGTATGTAAATAAAGCCTGAAAGGTAGACTTTCCCCTTCAAAGTCATTTTTGGCCAGCTTATTTTAACATCTGAAAATCAGGTCTTGTCTGCCCTGGAAGACACTTATGATTGGAGAACTAGTGAAAGGGTGACATTGCAAGAGTCAAGAGCATGAAAATGGAACGCCTAAAGGTATATATTTACTAGGAAAGAAGGTGTAGTATTACCTAGTGAACACATGGTAACTAATGAGAGGTAAACTGCTAGTGAAGACCCAACAGTCTGTAGCTCTCACACATGTTAGCAGTTGAGATAAAAACTGTGAGGGAGCTTAGGGTAGCACGAGTTTTCCTAGTGAAGACAATGCTTCAGAAGGGAAGTTTTTTTTTATTAGACTGTTTAAAAATGCTGTTCTTTGTTAACACCTATTTTGCTTCAACAGCCAAATAACATTTTGGATAAAGACTATCTTTGTGAAAGATTTAATACACCCACCTTTCACATCAGATAAAAAAACCCCACCCAAATAAATAAATAACCCATTGAGGCATCCAGCTAGTCCTCTGATAAAACCAGACTTGACATTGCCAATGTTTTTAAGGCTAAAAACTAGTGTGTGTGGGGGGCGGGGATGACTTAACCCCCCTCCCCTTTCCGCTTTTTTGGATGGATAAAGAACCCCCAAAGGGCAAAGCCTAGTTTTTGAAAAATAATCCTTTGCGAGTCACCTGTGAAGTATCAGCGTTCATCTACCACCCCATGGCCACGTTAAATGAGTAGTAGCCTGGAATACCACTCCCAGTCTGTGCTGAGTAGGTTGTGTGTGCACAATGACGGGCAGACTAGCACTCCCCCTGTTTTCAGAATGTAAGAGCGCACACTGAAATTACTCAACATACTCTCACCCTCTTGAACAGTCTCAATGATATTAGTATTTATGATTACTCCTTTTTTTGCTGTCTCATATCTTGCACATACATGTGCCAGCTGATATGGGAGCTGTGACATACCACACCCCACAGGCAAGGAAGAGGGTCACATGACTTGCTCCCATTGAGAGCACTTTAAAGAAGCCGATAAGCTCTATCTCTCATTTGACTTGGCCTTTGGAAGATGTTTGTGGAAATTTCTGCAAAGGGGGTGACATCAGTTGTCACAGCTGCTGAGAAAGTCTGCAAGACCCTGCCTGTTGAGGGTGTGTGTGTGTGTGTAAACATATATTGTTAATAGATAAAATTTAAAACAAAAGGCAGTCCATATGCTGAAGGCTGGTATGCTTTGTTGCTCAGGACTGATGTATATCAATATAATCAAAACTTAATACAACACTACAGTTAATTCGGGGGTGGGGGGGGGAGAGATACTGTACTAGCTTTGGAGTGCTTAAATTTAATTTGAAACAAGACTTCTCCTGGGGGAATTCCAAGTGTTTAGCATGTGGAACATACTCCAGTTGCTAGCTGTACATACCTAAAATAAACTGTGCAAAATTCCATATTCAGAGCCAGACTCTGCCAACTCTGAGATTAAAGCCAACTAGCTATCACAATATTTTCACTTTGTCCCCCTCTCCCCTCCACATGGACTAGGATGGCAATAAAGAATTCTATTTGAAATAGAACCTCAAAGCTCAGTATTTTCCCTATGTGAGATCTAACACTTTTGTGTGTGTAATTCTCAAGAACCAATAAAGTGATACACACTTTTGCATATTGTTACAAAGAATTCAGTAGGGAATTGGTCTTCTGCCTGTTGTAGGCATAAACAGGCTCCGGCAAAAAGAATTAAAATGTAAAGAGTAGAGACAACAAAGGGTTAAAAATATTCTAATATTTCAACCGTAGGTGACAATATCTCAGTACCCATAGCATCACTGTAATCTGCTGATTTGCTCTGACAATCCAGCTCGTTCTAAATTGTAGGATGAGAGTATGGTCATGAGAGAATATTTCCCTTATTAATCCACAAACTTCAGAGGGACTCTGTTAAAACTGAAGAGGACCTTTTGGGATTGCTGTCGAACTGGAAACAATTTAGATTGTGAATTTTTTCTTGACACCTTAAAGATACTTTATGTATAATTTGAAGCCACCAAATCTGCTACCAAGAATCCAGAAACAGGACAATTAGAAGATGCACAAGGGTCAGTCTGACACCTAAACTGAGAATAACTTTGGGAAGATCTTAACAAGTAGACAATAATGTTTGCCTTGTTTTGGGTTTTAGAGTCTGAATTAAAATGGTTTGGCTCACTAATAACTTTGTGTAAGTAATCTACTTCTGGGGATGGGGGTAGGAGGAAGGAGAAGGGAGAGGTGGGAAGGTTAATGCAACCTATGTGAATCATTCCTGAATCTTTCTCGGCTTTCCTATGTGAAACTTTATTTATCCAGACTTCAGAATTTCTCTCCAACAAAACTTGCTGAATGACATACCACATAATGTTTAGGAATGTATTTAATACTAATATTACTGTCAAAACATAGAAGCCAAACTATACATACAGTCAGCTTGAAGAATGTGTAAATAATGACACTACCCCAAACAAAAAATTAAAATAAAATGTGTGTGTGTGTTTGTGTGTCTATCTACCTATCTATATAATATTCAAATCAACAAGCTTTAAAACCCAGAAATATTGTATCAGGGTAGACTCTGCCCCACTATGGTTAGTTCTACACAATGCCTGAGATTACACTTCTGAACATATCCTGAATGCTGTGACAGAAGTATTTGTCACTCAAAGTATTTATAGTTCTAATGCTTTGGCAGACAGATAAATGCTTATTTTTACATGAAACAACAGCTTTGAGAGAGAGAGAGAGAGAGAATATAATGGACCTGACAAACCACTGTTACTGTTGCCTAAATCACTCCTTTCACCACGATGACTGCATCGTATTTAAGCCAATGACCATTTTGAATGTGAGACTGCATCCTGTATGTCTCAGAACTCTCGTTGTACTGTCAAGGTTGTATAAGAAATTCCAGTTTATATTGTATTGTATCCTATTTTATTATTCAGCAAGTAAAACAAAGATATAGAAAGAGATAACGTAAGGAATAGACAAAAGGGGGAAGAGTTAGGGGTAAGAACTCAACCTTAACTTTTCAAATTTCCTGACTGTTGAGGATTTACTAACTTAACCTGAACATTGTATAACACTATTTTGGCATGGAATTCCCTTTAAAAATTAGGTTTAAAGAAAACCACTTGCAACGGCAGCTTTTAGGCTCCCAGGAATTTACTGAATCTGGAGTTTTTCAGCTTGACACATCTGGAATGCAATCATCCTTGATGGAGGCCTGAATACTACATTGATTGGAACTATACGAATACAAGAGAGAAAAAGAGCTTTCCTGGTCTTAACCATCTGAAACCTTAGCTGTCTCAAAATCTTCAGTCATCTCAAACCTAAATGGTTCAGCAGTCCCAGTGTTCTAAACTTTTAAGGTTGTTTTAAAAAGAAAAGCGGAGAGCAAAATTCTACTGCACTTGTTTGGGGAATTTCCCCATTTTGAATGCTCATAACTTGACATGATTATTTTCTCAATAAGGTCTACAAATCAAGCCAATGCTGATGATTCTGCCGTTGTGGAGTTACCACGTGCAAAAATGTTTGTTTGGAACATGTAGGAGAGAAGGAGGTGTTCTTCCGGCACACTGGCAAATAATTGGAACGGATTGCACTCAAACTTTCAAGAACAGTCCCTGCAAGAATCACTTTTGGGTTGAGATAAAACACAAACATTTTCTCCCTAAAAATTAATTTAACACATTTTGGTGTAACTGAAAACGGGAGATTAAACTTGGGCCTGGGGTTATACTGGCATAGCTCTGACACCATAGATGTGTCACTATGGTCCCCCCAGCGTAGACATAATCTTACCTGAAGATTTAATCAGAAGAAGATGGTCGGAGGACTGAAAGATTTTTGAACAATGTTTCTAAGCAGTTGTGGTTGAATATTAATGATGATGAACAATAATACTTTGTGCTTTTATAGCACCTTCAAGCTGAGATCCCAATGTTTTGAAAACATGAATGAATTCAGTACCTCATGATACCTTTGTGATGAGGCAGTATTGCTATTCCCATTTTACAGCAGGGAAAACTGATGCAGAGAGGTTAAGTGGGTTAAGACCAAGGTCAATTAGGCTTTTTATAAGAAACTTCTCCTTAATTTCTATTGCACAGTGCCACTCAGTGCTTCCCTATATTTTTTAAGTCATTTGTGTCATTATGAGTATTACTAATTCAGTTAAGATGAACTGATGGGAGAATACTGGCCCAATAATACTGGAAGGTGACTCATTATTCAGAGAGGAGCTCTGTACTGCGGAGAACTGATAAATGTAAGATCCCGTTTCTCTGTTCCTTTCGTAGTATCAGTAGCAACAGGCTGAGTAGATACCTGCCCTGATAATCCAGTCTTGCAGAACACTCAACAATAGCCCAGTCCTGTGCACTCCAGCTTCTCTGGCATGGCATAAGAAGAACAGCCACACTGGATTAGACCAAAGGTCCATCCAGCCCAATATCCTGTCTTCTGACATGGCCAATACCTCGGTTCATCAGAGGGAATGAACAGAAGAGGCAATCATTGAGTGATCCATCCCCGGTCGCTCATTCCCAGCTTCTCGCAAACATAGGCTAGGGACACTAAGCCCAGGTCTACACTGGGGCGGGCGGGGAGGAGGGAATTGACCTAGATACGCAACTTCAGCTATGGGTATAGCGTAGCTGAAGTTGACGTATCTTAGGTTGACTTACCTCGGCATCCTCGCGGCAGCGAGTCAACCGCTGCCGCTCCCCTGTCGACTCTGCTTCCGCCTCTCGCAACAGTGGAGTTCTGGAGTCGACGGGAGAGTGCTTAGTGATTGATTTATCGCATCTAGACGAGACACGATAAATCGGCCCCCAAGAGATCGATCGCTACTGCCAATATGACAGGTAGTGTAGACCTGCCTTCAGATCAGTGGGGTTGCATCCCTGATCATAGAGTCTGAGGCGTCTGTGGCTTCTGGAGCTACTCCTACTGGTGAGTAGAAAAGAGGCATTCATCTAAAGACAGCTGAATACACTTTATAGAGACACCCAATTCCTTCCTCTTCCCACAAGCACAGCCTGGGGCTGTTCCTCAGCTGACGTGGTGGCAGGCACAGTGCCTCTCTGATACTGCAGTGGGGCACTGGCCTCTCTTTAGGGGACCACATTGTCTTACCACATCATCTTGGCAGTAGAGGTGATTGGAAATTTTTCCTCTAAACATTTTTTGGATGAAAAATGTCTCTTTGTTTAACTCGGGCACACTTTAAAAAAACGTTGATTTTGATAGAAATTCCCCCAGAAACAAACATTTTGAAGCAAAATATGTTAACAAAGAATTGAGTGTTGGAGGAGGCCACGTTGTTTACACTTGTGGATTATCATCAACTGAAATGCAGGGTAATCCATTTTGACTAACTTTGTATGAGAAAGAATGCTGGGAAAAGATGGTCCTCCACAGCAAAGAGGAAAAGGAGACGGTAAGAAATGGAGGCCTCAGGAAGACTGCCACATAGAGGCCTCTGAGGGTCCGCAGGGTGTAAAGGAATAATGAGAATGACATCAGGGTTGGTTCCTTGTGGGCAGTGGAGGACACTTCTTCTCATCAGAATCAGCTGAGGAAATGTAGCTCCAGCAGGAGTCAAAAATAGAGAATCCTGCTTTAAAAATCTCAATCCTGCTATAAATAACCGTTCAACATAGGAATTCCTAAAGAAACAGAGCTTTTTTAGCTACTGTGTGTTTAACCGTTTCCTTCCTGGGTGAAAGGTTTGCTGTCCCTTTCCTTGTTTAAGACAGGCATGAGTGCATTTCTGGTGCAGACGAACACTTAACATTGGCAATATAACATAAAAGGTATCCAAAGGTTTAAAAAAATAGTTGTTGTACAGGTGTCCTCTAAAGTTAACCAATTAAGAGCAAATCAGAGAGAGAGAAGAAGTTACAATTGTGATTCATAGTTCCATATGAAAAGAGGAAGGGTTATCCAGTGGTTAGGTTATTAACCTAGGATTTGGGAGACCTGGGTTCAGTTTCCTTCTCTTCCACAGAATTCCTGTGTGACTGTGGGCAAGTCACTTAGCCTTTCTCTGCCTCAGTTTCCCATTGGTAAAATGGGGATTATAGTAGTTTCCTACTGCACAGATGTGTTGTGGGAATAAATACATTCAAGATTGTGAGGTGCTCAGATACTCTAGTGAAGGGTAGCTAGATGTCTGTTTCTAGCTAAAAATTTCCATTTGCTACCCTGGTGCTGTATGACTTGTTCCCTGGGTTCATTACTGGATGCTTTACTGGTGCTATTTCCTTCATAATCTGGCCCAATGTGCATGTGGCTGCCTTTCAATGCAAAGACTGTATGCCTTTGATAAAAGATGCGGATGAAAAGAAAAACAATCATTACTTCTTGTATTTACATAAAACTGCCGGCAGGATCAAAACACATTAAAATAAGTGTAATTTCTGGATGCACGTGGGAGTGAAAATGATAACTGATATTAGAAAATGCTGTAGCTACAGTAGAGCATGATACAAAATCATTTCAAGTGTATCCTAGATAAAATATAATGGATTCCTTAGTACTGAAAGGCAAAATTTTCCATTCCCCTCCTCTGCTCTCTTCTGAGACCTGCAATCCACTAGTTAAGAAATGAAATGGCATTACGTTTACTTTGTGCAACACAAGTCAAGGCTAAATTTCATAGAATGATTTAATTTTAGTATTGAGATAAGAGAGGCTGACTCAGAGTCTCTGAGGGACAATTTTATCAGTACAGTCTGTCATGCAACTCCTGTTACAATGACACACAGGAGCAAAAGAAGCCTTATGTGCTAGCTGAGATGAGCATAATACCATCCCAGCTGAGTCGGGGATTGCATGCTGTGTCTGAACTGAACCCCTGACTTAGTGGCTACATTAACAAGACCCCCATATAGAGTTTGATCCTGTGTGCTTTTGATTACCCTCTAGCAGCTACCACTGAAGGTGCTCAGTGCCTCTCAGGAGTGGGTCCCTGGGGGAAGGCCTTCACTTTGAGTGATTCCACTCTAAGTTAAATCAGATTTTGGCCTAGTGGTTATTCCCTCTCTTTCTGAAGGGCTTATGTTTCATAGAGAGAAAGTAAACGCATGTTTGGAGAAACCCTGAGCTTTCGTAACAGGCAGCACATTTCTATAGTATAGCTCCTGAAGGAGCCCTGGTGCAATTGGATCCTGACCCACAACTAGTAGCAGCTGAGTAGGGGTAGACTTCGGAAAAGGTAGCCAACAGGATCCCGCAGGGCCTGGAGATTAGCATGCTCTGCAGAGCAGTGGCTCCCCGTTTATGCCCCTAAATCCAAGTGAAGACCAGTCCGTTGGTGTATCCATCAGAAGAGGTTGTGTGAAATTGCATACGGTGAAGCTGGCATTGCCTTCCTTCCATGGCCTCCATCGGGATTCAATTGATCTCTTGGTGCAACTGTGCTGCTGTAGCGCTTTAATGAAGAAACTACCTATGCCAATGGGAGCATTTCTCTGATGAGTGAATATTCCATCTCCCCAGTAGGCAGTAGCTAGGTCAAAGGGAGAAGTCCTTCTGTTGACACTATGGATTTTCGACACTCCTGAGTGACATAGTTACACTGACATAATTTGCTAGTGTAGACCAATTTCACTAGCACAACTACTTCCATACTAGTGATGTGATACCTATCCCTATGTAAACTCCAGACTTAGGAAGCTTTCTGGGAGCAGTTTAAGAAACTACAGTGTAGAAGCTGGTAGGAACTCTCTCAGTTTCCCCTTTTTACTTACAGGAGGAGGCAGAGAGCTCAATGTGTAATTTAAGGTTGGCAGGAGGTTAGAACACCTCCTTAATTTTCCACTTTCACATAGAGGGGAAGCCAGAGAGCGTCCACACTCAGCGAATCACCTAGTTCTGGAGCTTACACCGACACACAGGGATGCATAGGAGAGAATATAGCCCTAAGATATTTTTAAAAGCTATGTCAAGATTTGTTAGCCTAAAAATTGACCTACTTTTGTTTGACGCTGGTGCCATCTGGAAAGTTTTTACCCTGAGGTGTCCAAATAATTTTTTCTGGAACACTATCTACAGTGCTGCTCTTAGTAATAATAGTTGTTTAAGAATGAAAAAAAAAAAAGCTGGGTTTTTCAGCGAGCTTCACATTAAACAGACTAGTGATTTTGTGACATGCGAGAGTGGGAATGAACATATCAGTGTTTTTATTATTAGTCTGACTTCAAGTCTTGAATTTGGTTTTAAAAACAGCTGGACAGACGCATAGGCAGTTTTTAAAAAAATGAATGGTTATAGTATATGCAGACAACTGTCAAGGGAGGTCAATTTTTCAGCCCGTTGCCTTGACAGAGTTTCTTCAAGCAGGGAGTTGTTTCCTCCTGCAACAGGTTGGAGAGAGTCTGAATATTACATCTGCATTTATTACTTTTAGGCCTGGTCTTTGCTGGAGAAATAAAACCAATTAAAGCACCTAGGACATCTGTGAAACATTGTTTAAGCAACACTAAAATGCCCTAAACAGCCTATGAAGGGTCTGATCACTGGTTAGAGCAGACAGGCGTTCAGCAAGTTTATTAACTGGTTAAATCTTAACCATTTCAGACTGAATCAGTTCAGTGCCAGTGTAACACAGACAGTAAAATGATTCAACTAATCCTCCCACTATTTTCCCACTGTGCACTAGCCCTTTTGGACTCTTGCAGAATGCACGGCTGCTGGGAATCGTGAGACAAGTACCTAGAGGGCATTGCAAATGAGATGGTGTGTAGATGAGTATGTAGGGTAAAACAAACCGGTCAGCATGTATAGATGAATCTTGTGTTCATACAAGTTCAGCACGACAGATTCAATTACAAACAGTTCATGTCTCTTGTATAGGCCAGATTCAGAGTGAATGATTATTTATCTGGATCATTTATCTGAAAGCCCTCCCACCCCATGACTTTGTATCTTCCAATGTCATTCTGCAGAACCATAAATAAAAACCAGGTAGATGTTTCCCACCTCTAATTGCTAGTAATTACCTAACAAATACATCTACAAAGGGGTGCATCATTCTTTATAGAGCTGGATTCATTTTGTGACTTCTCTGTCGTAAGTTTTGAACTCTATTCAAAGAAGTTAGTGCAGTGGGGATGGGTAAACTGGTTTGAATAAAATAGAACTGACCCAAAGTTGAAATTTGTAAAGATTGTTATATTTTTCCATTATTGCATAGCTGCGCTACATTTCCTGGTTTCATACAGAAGTGAACTGAAAGAGCTAAGATGCCGTGGGAGGAGTTGTTCCCAGGGTATTTCTGGTTTGACAGGAGATGGCTTGTTCCTATAAAATTTCTAATCTGATTTCCAAGTCAAAGGAGACTACATCCATTCAGGTGAACACCTTAATGTTTATAAGGCATTTATCGATGCCCTGTTTATCTGCTTGCTGCACAGCTGTCTCCACGCCTTCTCCCAAGGGAAACCGCTGTTGTGTGTTCAGCCTGTCAGCTGCCTACACATTAGCATGTTCACACTTGCAGCACTTGCAGCGGTATTCGGAGTGGTGCACTCTGGGCAGCTATCACACCGAGCATCTCTTCCTCTTCTACCACTAAGAGTTGTGGGAAAGCGGAGGGGGTCACAGGGCATCCTGCATCCAGTTGCAGTGCCCCGTGATATAGTGCTTTGTATCCCAGCAATCCTTGTGCTTCCGTCCACATTTTGACATCATCTTTCAATGGTTTGTGTACTACGCAATTTGCCTCTTCGGTCTGCAGGAATGGAGCCCTCACTGTTGACCAGTATGCTGCTCATGCTGACTAACACATCATGAGTGGCAGTGGAGTTGTTCCTTAAGCTACAAAGGCAAGAAGAGCGCAACATTGATCTCGGCACGTGTAGTAGCTACGACACAAGATTACTTGTGGCATTCATAGAGGTGCTGACCACCATGGAACACCGCTTTTGGACTTGGGAAACAAGTACTGAGTGGTGGGATCACATGGTCATGCATGTCTGGGATGAGGAAAACCACATCATGGTACTGTGTGATGAGCTTGCTCCAACCTTGCAGTGCAGGGACATGAGAATGAGAGCTGCCCCGCCATTGGTGAAGCATGTGGCAATTGCACTGTGGAAGCACTGTGGAATTACTCTGACTGCTATCGATTGGTCACTAACCAGTTTGGAGTGGGAAAGTTGACTGTTGACAAAAGTGTGCAGGGTCATTAATTGCATCCTGCTTCGAAGGACTGCGAATCTGGGCAACGTTTGTAACATTGTGTATGGCTTTGCACAAATGGACTTCTCTAACTTCAGAGGCGTGATAGATGGCACACATATTCCAATTATGGCGCCAGACCATCTAGCAACCGAGTACCTTAATTGGAAGGGGTATTTCTCAATGGTTCTCCAGGTGCTTGTGGATCACTGTGGGTGTTTCACAGACATTGACACAGGCTGGTTTGGAGAGGTGCATGATGCATGCGTCTTTTGGAACACTGGCATCTTCAGGAAGCTGCAAGTAGGAACTTTCTTCCTGGACCAGAAGATTACCATAGGGGAAGTTGAAATGCCCATTGTGATCCTGGGAGACCCTGCCTACCCCTTAATGCCATGGCTTATGAAACCAGACACAGGGCACCTTGACAGCAGCAAGGAGTGATTCACCAACAGGCTAAGGTTGAGTGTGCTCTTGGCCATTTAAAGGCCCGCTGGTGATGCCTGTAAGGGAAGCTGGACCTGGCCGATGACAATATTCCTATGCTTATAGCTGCATGCTGTACATTCCATAATATTTGTGAAGGGAAGGGTGAAAGCTTCACTCAGGGCTGAACCACTGAGGCTCAGTGCCTGGAGGCTGAATTTGAACAGGCAGAGACCAGGGCTATTAGAGGGACACAGCGCGGGGCCATAAGGATCAGGGATGCCTTGAGGTAGCAATTTGAAGCTCACAGCTACTAATATTTGTTGCTGTGCTTGGGAGTGCAGTGCTTGTAATATTAGGAGGAGATTGTGATCGATACAGACGATGCAATATGAAGGTTTAAGATAATTGTATGTTGCTTTGCAGGACTCTGATGGCTTTCAATTAATAGAATAAAGTGGCTGTGGGGGAGGGCGGGCGTAGAGCTACTTGGTTTGCGGTGCTAGTATCGCCTGGAGCGTGTCCACTTGGCACTCCATAACCTTTAAGAGTGTAAAAATGTAGAAAAACATCCAAAATATTTAATACATTTAAATTGGTATTCTATTGTTTAACAGTTCAATTAATTGTGATTAATTTGTTTAATCGCAGTTAATTTTTTCCAGTGAATCTCGTGAGTTAACTGCAATTAATGGACAGCCCTAGTATTCATATTAGTATTCCTAGACTACGCAACAAGCTATTTGGATGTGAGCCGCGTGAGAGCTATTATAAGTGAGAAACTGAGATGATAAAAATATTTAGCAGGCTAGGTTTGCCTGGAAAACATGCTAACAAGTATAAGGAGCTGGTGCACAAAAAAGTTACTATTGTGAGTAAATTTATTCTTGTACAGAATTGATTATAAAATCAGGCCCTAAATTACTAGCTTCATATCTTTGTAGACTGAAGGAATTATATAAATTGCTGGGTATTTCTTTTAACAATACTTCTTGTAGTCCACTCCAAATAAACTCTTCAGCCTACATGTATTTCATTCCACCTTTGGGATGACAGCTCAGTGTGCAACGATTTTCTAGATTAATGTTCTACAACCAGATAAACTGGGAAGAAGGCAAATATGTGTCTGCATAGTCCAGAAAATTCTGTACAGAGTTACAATTTGGTGGATTATACATATGCTACATGCACCGCCATTGGGTTTTGTAGTTTGAAAAATATAAAATTGCTTGTGGGCTAAGGCATTCTCAGACTCAAACCCTCAAATATCACCTCAGTTTACAAGGGATCCTGAGTTAGTGCATGGACTGTTACAAAACTCAACGTAGACATGGCCAATTATTTATTTATTTTTTCAGACTGAAGTATCTGTTGACCTCTTTCATTGCTCCCTTGCTGGACCCTGATCTTCTAACAAAGGTATTTATATGACCCCCATTACTATAATATGTGCATGCCTCACAAACATTTAATGTACTTGTCCTCTCAGCACCCCTCTGAGGTGGCGATATACTATTATCCCAATGTAAAAAAGGGAGTTGGGGCGGAGAGACTGTGACTGGCCCACACAGGGAGTCAGGGTCCATGTGAGGACTTGAGTCTCCTAAGGCCTAAGCTAGGGCCCTAAGCCCTGGACCATCCTTCTTCTCTTACAGAGCAGCTCTAGGTGCACATGAATGAGGCTCATTGCAGGGTGAGGGTCTATGTCTATAATGTCCAATGCATTGCTCATGTTGTTTAATTCCATGCTGTCTTCTACAACTTTTGCAAAATGGAGTTTCATTGTGAAGATGCTGTGAAGCAGTTCTGTGTGTCTGTTTACAAAGCTGAATTCAGCTGTGAATAGAAAGCTGTGGCTATTTAATATTTTTTGGAGAGGATTCTACAAAGAAAATAATTTTTAATACATGGTTGTTACCTTTGGTCAGCTTCAGCTTCCCTAAAATGGTATCATAAGAATGTTTGTTGATTATTCCTTCTGCTAAACATAATGCCCCGAGAGCAGTTTGTTTGTCCAGGTATTATTGGGCTGCATATGCTTTTATTAAAAAGATTCTTGGATACTTACTAGTAACCTACATTTTTCCATCTGCGTGCTTATTTCTAACTGATAAATTATATGAGCTCATTATGTATATTTTTATCCACTCCATGTTAGTTTGAATTAAAAAGTGCGTTTTGATGCTTTTGAGTATAATAAACTACCTAAATGACAGAAATCTAAAAAGGCTCCTTTAGTTTGAAATCACAAAGCTTTTATTTTGAAGTTGAATGGTACATCTTGGAGAGCTCGCCTTGGTTTGTCCTGAACCTTTCCCTCCCTTTTCATGTAAATAAAAGGAAATTAGGGACATTTTTGGGCTACCTTTCCATGTTTTCTGAGCCAGTGTCTTCTGAATACCACTTTTGTGTACCTGCAAAGACAGGACTCTGCTAACTAGAATCTTTATCTTACTACAACTGAAGTTGTCAAAGGCTGAATAAGTTTTCATTGTCTGCATTTCTGCTCTGAAGCAGACTGAGAGAAATGAGTGTTAAGTAAACTCAAGGACAGCCTTGCTAACGTCAGCATTCCAGGCTTCTACATGCTCATGCCTGCAACATAATTTCAGATTGTGACACCTCAGGCAAAGGCTTCTAAATTAACACACATCCAGCTGTCAGGGTTTCGATTTTCTTCTTTGTGTTAACAGTTGAAAAGAAGGCCTAGCAAAAGGGTGGGCTCAAGTAATTTTTATTACATTGTTTATTCTTTCTGTAACAAGGATGTGCCTTATTGATGTTGAGATAGGAAATTAATACAGCAATAAAACTTTAAATTTAACAAATCAAATGTGTCTTCAGTTGCTTCTGTTTTGTGCCTCTGGGCATCTGCAAAAGATATTCAGTGGTACACAGACACCTAGAGGAGGAAACAGGCTTAGTCCTAGTGAAGGGCTGAGTACCTCTGTCCTGCAAAGCACTGAGCACCCTTCAGCTGATTGAGATCAGTGGAAAAGGGGTTGGCTGAGAACTTTGCCAGACTGGGTCCTCAGCACTTGTGGCTGACTGCTCTGAATTTTAAAAAGAAAACAGATGTTAATTACTTTAAACATAATTTTCTTTTACAAATATGCTGCTGTGGTATTTTACAGATCCAGGAAATCTCAGTCTTTGATACCAGCAACATTTGGAGGGCTGAAGCCCAGTTACCCTAGTGGATGAAAACAACAAACATCCTAACTCCCAACGTCAAATGGAGGTTGCATATGGAGCAATTTTGAGTTCATGAAGGACAAGCGCCAACTTCAGAGCTTTTATATTGGCCGGCACAAGAGAATGAATGATGTGAAATAGGGCCCTGTTCCTGTAAACACCCTTGTCCACACAGGAAAGTTTAATTTCAGTTATATCAGCATAGTTATACCTATACAACCCTCTGTGTAGACACTCTTCCAGTATAAAAGTGGCTTTTTTTGGTTTAAATCCCTTCCAAGTACCAAACTAAATTGAATAAAACCACTCTTATAACAGCATAAGTGTCCCAGTGGGGATTTATATTGGTGTAACTATGGTGGTTAAAATGTATACCCCAGGTTATATTGCAAAATGTTTCCTGTGTAGACAAGGCGTTAGGTACAAATGTAACTTTAAGTGCATGAACAGAATGTTGAATTCAATGTAACTCGTCATATGAAGCAATTTCAATACGTGTATACATATCCGTAGGAACTAGATTGGCCCCAGTGCCTCCAATATGGATGTGAATCTTGGATGGTGATGAGGAATACACTTTGAGGCATTTTCTCTCCCTTGCCACTGTGTGAAAGACTTACACAAACAAAAGGGGGAACAGATGATCTAAATAGAGGAACTGGGTTAAATTCACTATGTATGAAGTACTGGTAAATACACAGACAACCTGAAAAAAATGTGTCTAATCTAATTCGTTTATGGTCATCTTAAGAGTCACCTGTAAAAAGAGGATCTGTCTTCCTTGCTCTCTATAACTGTGTTGTACACTGAGGATTTTCTTAAATTTTCCTAGTGTTTTCTTTGCACTGGGGCAGTTCCACTAGTGCTAGCAATGGGAGAATTTAACTTGTGTCTTCTAGGTTTGCTAAGAGTTAGGTTACATGACACAGTGGTAAAAATGCTTGTGGGTGATCAGTACATATGTTCCTGCCGTTGCTAGACCCAGTGGAGCTGCACCAGTGCGAGGGCAATTCACAGAGCTAGGAAGAGCAACCAAAGATGTTACATAGGCATGTAGGATTAGGGGACCCAGGTTGCACAACAACAAAAAACCCAGTGTGCTGAGCAGTCATGTGACAGCATAGGCCTCTGGCAGAGGTGGGTCACTGTTAGCAGGTGCAGTGTAATTGCATATTAACCAAGTGGGCTGTGGACACAAAACATGGTTTGAGCCAACCATGGCACTCAGGGTATGTGTGCAAGGGGAGATGTGATTGCAGCATGTTTAAGTATACCTGAGCTAGCTTTGACCTAGCTAGATCAGAGCTAGTTTGAGTAATTATAGCAGTGTAGCCATGGCAGTAAGTGCAGTGGCATGGGCTAGCTGTTTCAGTAAGGACCCAGGGTCCTGGGCAGAGTTGTACTCCAGAGGCCTGTTGCCGTGGCTACACTGCTATTGTTACTTGAGTTAGCTTTGATCAGAGCTAGTTCTGGTATGTCTACTCATGCTGCAGTCATACCTCCTGATTGCATTGTAAACATACCCTAAGTGGGTACAAATTCCAATAACAGTTGTAGTGTGGACAGGTGCTATGCTATGCAAACATCCTTATAGGTCTCTCAGTGCTCCTCAGTCATGACCTACAACACCAGTACTATTAAAGCCGGGGCCCCTCCTGAGTGATCAAAATCAATCATGATAAGCTCTTTGGTGGTACCTTTTTGGTACTGACAAATGTGGGCTAGAGTAATATTGCAGTATTGATTTTCAGTGGTGATCTACCTTACCATTGGTAACAAAGTCCTGTGGCACCCTAAAGACTAACTATAAAGTTTTGAAGCATAAGCTTTCGTGGGCTAATACCCACGACTAACACGGTTATCTCTCTGATTCTTTATCTTACCATTCTAATTCAGGATTCCAAGCATTTATGGGTAGTGCTGCCAATCCTGGACCACCAATCCACTTGCAAAATTTGCAAACCAAATACACAGTTTGGCTTAAATTTTTGGAAGTGCCTAGTGATTTGGGATACTTCCATTTTAGGGTGCTTAATTTAAGACCTCTTAAAGAGGCCTGATTTTCAGAAAGAGCTGTGTAACCTCTTGACAATCAGGTCGCTTTTAGTTGTTTCAGGTTGGGCACCCAAAAACTTAAGGCATGCAAGATCACAAGTCATTTTCATAGAATCACAGAATATCGGGGTTGGAAGGGACCTCAGGAGATCATCTAGTCCAACCCACTGCTCAAAGCAGAACCAATACCCAGTTAAATCATTCAACAGATTTTTGCCCTATATCCCTAAATGGTCCCCTCAAGGAGTGAACTCACAACCCTGGGTTTAGCTGGCCAATGCTCAAACCCTGGGTTTAACAGGCCAATGCTCAAACCACCCAGCTATCCCTCTCCCCTTTTTGAAAACATAGGCACTATTAAACCCTTTCCCCCTCCCACTTGCTCCACCTACATAGAATTTCTATCATTTGTTTTGGTTTCTATTTGAATTTGCCCTGTTTATATTTCAGTACTAACTATTTTAAGGCTCAGGGAGGTTTGTTCAAACCTGTTTTTCAGTTGTTTAAACCGGATTGCCTTCCATGCACCTTGATCAAAAGTTAATAGCAAAATCATAAAATCCTACAAGTCACAAATACAGAATACAAACAATGAAGCTAACATTTAACCTGGACTTTCCTTTAAGATAATTTTGAAATACAGCAGCAAACATCTCAGCTACCTGATTAAGTGAGAGAATATTCAAACTAACCTTATTGTAATGCAGTGTCCTTTTCAAATGAGTAGAACATCAGGAAGTGACTAGTACAAACACCCACACTTGATAAGTTCATTACCCTAGATTTTCTGGTGTGTTGACCTCAGTGAAATAGTTAACAATGTTGGCATTAAAATGGTCACAATTAGGCTTCAAAGTTAACACCCGATCCCATTGAGATAAATGGGAGTAGTTTACATTTCTTAGTGCTATTGTTTCAGTCTGGCTTACTACAGATTCTAAAATAAGACAACAGCGCATCTATTTACATTCTGCTTCCGCAAACCCAGATGTGTTAGAAGCTTCATTGTTTCGAATGGAAGCTTAGATTTTGGAAAATACAGCAAAATCCGTGGGGTGCCTGTAGGAAGAAGACTCTAAATCCTTGTAAATTACAGAGCCCCATGCAGGGTCCTTGCCTGCAATGCTCTTATTGTCTCAGCTCAAGGCAATAATGCCCTGGGGGGAAACAGCATTTCATATATGCAACAACCTCAAAGCAAGTTCTTAATTTATAAATTTTCTAAATATGAGGAAGTTCAAGTTTTTCATCTCTTCATAGATAACAGGAGAGACT
This sequence comes from Sternotherus odoratus, assembly GCA_032164245.1. Taxonomy (NCBI): domain Eukaryota; kingdom Metazoa; phylum Chordata; order Testudines; family Kinosternidae; genus Sternotherus; species Sternotherus odoratus. The sequence goes on along the minus strand of JAVMKO010000003.1, from coordinate 140,481,604 downwards.
ATAGATGAAGGTTGAATTTATGGTTCCACTGAAGACAATGGCTAAACTCCCATTGACTTCAAAGGGGCCAAGGTTTCACCTGAAAATGTTTGGGACCAGATGCTGCTCTCTGTCGCTCCCATGAGTAGAATCAGTGAAATCACTCCTCCTGTAAATAAGTTAAGAAGAAATCTGGACCATTGAAAGGTAAGTTTTAAAATATTTCCTTGCTGTTTTATTTAACAAGACAGGCAGGCCAAAGCTTGCCTTCATTTACATGCTGTGCAATCCCATGACTGACTTTACTAGGACTTTAGTAGTAAATTTGAAGTCAATGGAACTAAATCTGTTTATACCAGCTGAAGGTCTGTCCAAGAGAGTTTCCTTGTCATGTTTTTGACAGTGTGGGAGGTTGATCTCTATCTCTTCTGAAGAGACTGTAGGTTCATTGGGCAAAGTCTGCACATCCCAGAGATCATTCTGCGGTAAGGGCCACTGTGCAAAAAGGCCCATGTTTCTACATGGACACCCAGTGTCTGTCTCCCTTTTGCTCCTTGACTGCACAGTTCTTGCTGGAGCAGTGACATCCGGGGCTACACTTCCTGACAGTGTTACTAGATCCCCGCCTGGAGGGTTTTCATTGCACGGAAAAGGAACCTGCGCAATTTACTGTTGACATCTTCTTCCTGTGTTTACCTTCTGGTTTAATGGGGGGAGTTGGTGAAATGCGGTGGGCCTCCTTCTCCCCTTCACTGCCTCCTGCAGAGTCTCTGTGGTGGGGCTTCTGTAGGACTAAGGAAAAGGTGTGGAACATGGTTATGTAGCTGGTTCTTTCCCTGACCCCTGTGCTGTTGCACCTCCACTGGCTTGATCTGTGGTGTTCACCTCTTCTCTGGCTACCGAAAGTAGAAGGGAGCCTGGGGCCAGCTTTTTGTGAGTTTGTCTGCAGCAACCAACTGGCTGTAAATCAGGAGCATTTAATCATCGTATACCACTTTGTAAATAATACCATGAAAACAAGTGTATCTGCAAACCACAGTCAGTCACTGGAAAAACCTACTGTGGTTTGTGTTGGTTCAGCTCCCTGTTATATGGGTTTTGCAGGGATGTGTCACATTTCTACTTGTCCTGAGGGCCAAGGAATAATATCAAGCTTGGAGATAGGGACTCCATGACCATGTCAGTCTGGAGGTTTCACCGCTTTCCCTTTCCAGGGGTAGTCCCATTTATAGGTATAATAGACCAATGCCAACTATAGGCAAGTGGTTTTCCCACAGGTAATGTTAATTGTTTTGCCAGCAATCATGATTTTTGTTTTGTGACTCATAATATTTGAGATTTTAAAAGGGGTTTCATGAATTTTCTGATTTCTGACTTACAAGTGGAGTTTTGCCTTATTCAAAATGGCTGCCAGCTCCCATTCCTGAAGGAAGGGACTGAAACTACAGTCTGCCCCTGGCAAGATGACCACCATCTCCCATTGTTTCCAGTGGAGCTGAAGCTGGCCTGTCCTAGGGGATGATGTGGCCCTTTCATCACCATGTGAGGGACAGGCAAGGGACAGGAGTATGCCAGGCCCCAGCATTGAAATCATAGAGGCAGCAGGGAAGGGGAATTTGTTGGGAAACTGGACAAGACACTATGAAGAGACAGGAATGGGGGGGAGTAGGAGGTGCACTGGGTAGGGGGGAGTACAGAGGTATGGGGGACAGGAGGCAGACTGGGTGGGGGGAGTACAGGTGCATGGGGGCAGGAGCGGACTGGGTGGGGAGATTACAGGAAAATGGGGGGCAGGAAGTGGACTGGGTGGGGAAAGTACAGGCGAATAGGGGTCAGGAAGTGGACTGGGTGCGGGGAGTACAGGGAATAGGGGCAGGATGGAGACTGAGTGGGGGAAGCAGGAGGCAAATTGGGTGGGGTGAGTACAGGGAAATGGGGGGACAGGAGGTGGACTGGTTTGGGGGAGTATTGGGGAAGGGGCGGCAGGAGGCAGACTGAGAGGGAGGAGTACAGGGAAATGAGGGGCTAGGAAGCAGGCTGGGTGGGGGGAGTATAGGGAAATGGGGGGGCAGGAGGCAGACTGGGTGGGATAAGTGGGCATGTGGTGTGTCACAGAGGGAGAAAGTGATCTGTCTGAGGTTCTCATGGAGAACTAAGGTAGAAAAGAGGGGCCCAAGTAAGTGTAGAGGGTGGTGGCTGATAGGAGACTGAGCGGCAGCATGGAGTGATAATGTGGGTAGGGCAGCTCCTGATCCTGTCTAGTTATGGAAGTGGGAGGGAAAGGATAGAAGGTAGCTCCCCGCACTCCAAGGTACATGAAAGAGTAAGTGGGATCCCCTCTGAGCAGTGAACAATGAGATCAAATTTGTCTGTATATTGAAGGCTGAATTTTGTCCCAGGAAGGATCATACACATGATGGGGGTGCTTTCCCTTGAATGTGAAACCCACCCAGAGCAGGTGAAAAATGTGATGTACTATTCTTTTAAATCTCATGATGTTTAAGCCAGTCTCCTCATTTTTGAATGCTTGAGGCTGGGAACAGAGTAGTGGCTTAGGAGTAGTATCAGATGGGGGAATCTCTCAGGAAGACTGCGCACTGCTTGGGGTGTGTCCCTGCCCCTTTGGAAGACTCAGGGCAGAAGGTGGAATCTGTCAGAGATAAGGAACAGTCTGCGACAGGGTATATCACTCTGCTCTTCCGGGCAAGGAGCTAGGGTCCTAAGGTAGCTCTGAGTCCTAAGGTAGCTATGACCATCTGGCCCTGCCAGTCATGCGTGGCAGGGAAGAGGGTTTTAAAAGGAAGAAGCTGCAGTCAGCAAAGTGGAAGCCCGGAGAAGAGAACAGCTGGAGTGGCTCCTGAAGCAGTAGGAGGAATCCCCATGCCAGAGACCCCCGAGCTCTGAAAGGAGTCCAGCAAGCCTAGTAGGGAGAGACTGGCCATGGCTACCTGGCCATAAGGACTCCAGTAAATATGCCACCCCGGCACCGCTGAAGTAAGGTGTTGCACTGCCACTGACCTTCTTGCCTTTTTTTTTTTTAAAGTTCTGGGTGGGGCTTATGCGCTGTGTGAGTCTGAACTTTTGCAGTTCCCCCACCTCTACACAAAGTAAGCCGGCCTGCAAGGGTGGGCCCTCTGCAAGGGCTATAAGGCTTTGGTCTGAATTTGGCTAAACTCCTGGTGGTAACTGGGAGTGGCAAGGGGCCTAATCCCAGCTAGGGAGATGGCCCAATGAGACTTTTTTGCACAGACACAATAAGGATGATGATACCAGTTGTCAGTGCGAGCATCACAGTTCATGCTAGAATAACCGAGGAAGCCTTAAAACAGTCACTACTTTTTTAACAAAGGAAAATATTTTTCCCATCTCCCCAGGTTTTCTTTGCAGTTCAAACATGTCTGTCTGTGATGTACCTGTAATATAAAACTTAATCATTAGAGGCATTGGAGCAAAGGGTAGATGAATATAATAAAATTAATTCTCTGCAGTGTGGTTTGGGTGGCCTTGGAGGGTTTTACCTAACCTGTCTTTCCTGGTAGACCCTGTACGTGACTAGTAGGACTGTGATGTCACATGGACCTGGAAAGTCAAAAGGGAGTTTTAGTTGGACTATTTAAACTATTTATTGTTTTCTTAATGCCTTTATTTATTCAAACAGGTAATTATAGGCCTGTCAGCCTGACATTGATCCAGGGCAAGATAATGGAGCATCTTAGATGGTCTTGATTAATAAAGAATTAAAACAGAGTAATGTAATTAATTCAAATAAACATGGGTTGATGGAAGAGAGAGCCTGTCAAATTAATTAGATATCTTTTTTTGATGAGATTGCAGAGTTGGTTGATAAGGGTAATTGTGTTGACTTAATGCACTCAGAGAAACCTAAGGCCTTTGACTTGTTACTGCACAACCTTTTGATTTAAAAAGTAGAACGATATAAAATTAACGTGCCACACATTAAATTGATTAAAAACTGACAGGTCATTGAGCAGGGGTGTTTCCTTTGGGGTCTCATAGGGATTGGTTCTTGGGCCTTTTATGCTGTTCAACATTTTTATGAATGACATAAAATCATTACTGATCAAGTTTGTAGATGACACAACAATTGGGAGTGGTAAGTAAAGAAGAGGAAATGTCAACTGATTCAGAGTGATCTGGGTTGCTTGGTAAAGGGGGTGCAAGCAAACAACCTGCATTTTAATTGGCTAAATGTAAATGTATACTTTTATGAACAAAGAATGTAGTCCATACTTTCAGGTTGGGGGGTGGGGGATGGTTTTCCTGGGAAGCAGTGACTCTGAAAAAGATTGGGAGTGATGGTGGATAATTAGCTGAACATAAGCTCCAAGTGTGATTCTGTGGCTAGAAGAGCTAATGCAGTCCTGGGAGGATAACAAGGGAATCTACTTGAGGAGCAAATATTTAATAATGGGCTTTTCAGTCTAACGGGGAAGGGGATAATATCATCCAATGGCTGAAAGGTGAAGCTAGACAAATTGACTGGAAAGTGAGAATAATTTACCATTAGAACAATTTATCAAGGTCATGGTGGATTCTCCATCATTGACAATTTTAAAATCAAGATAGGATTTTTTTTCGTCTAAAAAATCTGCACTAAGAATTATTTTGGGAAACTTCTGTAGGACAGACAAGATGATCAAAATGGTCCCTTCTGTCTTGGAACCTAGGAATATATGAAAAAACACTTGAAAAGCACTGAGAAGGAAAGCTCATTTTGTGAAATACTCAGCATAATTGCCCATGGGTGCCAATTTTTCCTGGTGCTAGTGCGTGCCTGCCCCTGCCCCCGGCCCTGCCCCGACTCCATCCCTGCCCTCTCCCCGCCCCTACCTCTCCATTGTAACCCTTTCCCCAAAGTCTCAGCCCCATTGGAGTCCTTTCTCAAATCCCCGCCCTGGCCCCGCCTCTTCTCTGAGCACACTGCATTCTCCCTCCTCCCCCTCCTTCCCAGCGCTTGCCACCGTGAAACAGCTGTTTCGCAGCAGCAAGCGATCGGGGCCAGGGGGAGAAGTGGGGGGAAAGAGGAGGAGAATCTCCCACTTAAACTCTCTAGCAAGACTTAGTACCAGGGGCGGCTCTACGTTTTTTGCTGCCCCAAGCACGGCAGTCAGGCGGCCTTTGGCGGCACGCCTGCGGGAGGTCCACTGGTCCCGCCAATTCGGTAGCGTTTCTGCGGGAGGTCCGCTGGTCCCTTGGCTCCGGCGTACCCGCCGCCGAAATACCACCGAGTCCGTGGAACCAGCGGACCTCCTGCAGGCATGCCGCTGAAGGCCGCTTGACTGCCACCCCGACAGCGAGCGGCAGGCCGCCCCAGACACGCACTTGTTGCGCTGGTGCCTGGAGCCGCCCCTGCTTTGTACTACTGATGATGCTAGGATAAAATACAAGCAGGGGGAAAAATCTTTTTGTGGCTTCTTTATGCATCATAGAGAATCAAACAAGGGTGCAAGTCCATTTTTTTTCATGCTGTCTCAGCCAATTTTATGATCCATGAAGATTTTGCTTAAGCGGCTGTTTTTTGAAGTCACTGTTATTGTAGAAAGGGCCAAATCTTTTTCTTGATCATACCATGAAATCCCATTAGACTCCTTGGGATTGCGTATGGGGTAAATCAGTGCAGTATTATCCAAATTTTTCTTTCACACTGATTTTCTACTAGTATAACTATATTGAGTTCAGTACAGTGAAACCTGATTTACTCTGGTATGAGATGAGAATCAGGCTCTCCAATGGTCATTACCTACTCTGGAGAATTGGCTCATGAACAGTTAAGAATATGGGAGTCATTACAGTTGTTTGGAGTCACCTTTCCCTCTTGTTCCCCACCCCCATTCCATTTCTTCCCTTGGATAAGTGGGGCAGAGTGGGATCAAAATGGATTTGCACTGTGTGAAAAGAAAAAGAGGAAACCCAAGAGCAGTATTTATTTTGAAAGCTGCTCTTATGGGTTTATTTAAACCTCCTATTTAAAAATATCACCTCGAAATGAAAATATTGATAATACATACTTGGGAAAAAAAGCAATTAAAATGTAATGGAACCCCTACAGTGTGCAGTAAGAACACTCAATACCAAAGCCAGAGGAAAGGTGTGTTATTTAAACAAATAATGGGCTAGAGGAGAGAACCAAGATACATTTGTTGGATTCATTTAAACTTTATGATTTTCTGTTCCCTTTCTCCAAGGATCTCAAAGCACTGTGCAAATGTTACTAAAGACTCATAACCCCTATTTGAAGTAGGTCAATGTTCTATTACTTGTTTTAAAGTATGGCTTACTCAACAGCAGAGCTAGAAATAGAACCTAGTTGACCAGTCCCCTATACTAACTATCAAACTGCACTACCGTCCTATATGGTGAATGTATTATGGAAGAGGCTGCAGGAGGTCATGTAGTTCAATACCTCACTCAAATCAGGACCAACCCCAACTAAATCATCCCAGGCAAGGCTATGTCAAGCTGGGCCTTAAAAGTCTCTAAGGATGGAGATTCCACTAACTCCCTAGGTAACCCATTCTAGTGCTTCACCACCCTCCTAATGAAATAGTTTTTCACTCCAATGTGGATTGTCTTTTTATAAGCCAAGGGGGTGGGTTGGTGGGGAAAATAGTTTTTTCACCACAAAATAAGAGCTTGAAAACAACTGCATGCTCTAGAACAGTGGTCCCTAACCCCCGGGCCGCGGACCGGTACCGGAGCAGCGGGGGGGAGCGGGGCAGCGGCGGGCAGCGGGGGGAGCGGGGCAGCGGCGGGCAACGGGGGGGGAGCGGGGCAGCAGGTTGAGCAGCGGGGGGAGCAGCGGGGGGAGCAGGGCAGCGGGGCAGCGGCGGGAGCGGTGGCGTGGTGGGAGCGGTGAGGCGTCGGCAGCAGTCAAACCCCCCCCCCCCCCCCGGGCCGCAGTAAAATTGTCACACGTTGACTGGTCCGCGGTGACAAAAAGGTTGGGGACCACTGCTCTAGAATACCTGCAGGAAGAGGGGTAACTACTCTTCCTCCCCCCCCTACCCATATAGGTTTGTACAGGGTGTTTTTTTCTTTTCAATCCATATGAGAAAACAACTGACTTTTTTTATTGCATGGCAAAGACATGAAGTAGATTGAAAGAGCCAACAGTACACTATGTGAATGAGTTAAGAACCAGAAATCCCACTGTTTGAACAGTGGAGAGTAAGTGTAACTTCACGGTGAAAATCATGATGTGCAGGGCTCTGGTGCCCTACCTTCAGGTATCTCCCTCATATATTAGATGAAAGTGATATTGATAATAGAGTAATTCCCTGGAAATATAAACCACTAGAAGCTGAAAATGTCATGATTAGAATTGGTTGGGAATTTTCTGTTGGAATGATTTTTTGATGGAAAATGCAGTTTTCTTAAAACTGACATTTTCTGTGAGGAAAATCTTGCTTTTTCAAAGATTTTGAGTTTTCCACTGGGAAAGCCATTAAAAAAGATTTGTTTTGGATTGGTTCAATTGATATATTTCAGTTTGTTGGACTGACCAAAAATGTTTAGTTTCCAGTCAGTCTGGCATTAAATTGTATTTCCTTATTGTGGTTCATTGCCTCATGGGAGCTGTAGTTTGGAGTGCCTGATGACCCCATTCCTTTCTGGCTGGGATCTCTGACTGGATTAGATCACTTACAATGCAACAGTCTTTTCTGTGACTGAAGAGCACAGTGCATCATGGGAATTGCTCTCCCATGGGGGAAATAGAGGTATCGGGCTTGAACTATAGCTCCCATGATGCAATGTGCCAAGATAGGGAAATTCAGCTTAACGCTGAACTAACATGAAATGAACTGTTTCATGTTCAAGAAACCAAAATGAAACATTTTGATTTGGGAATATTAAAATGTTTGATTTCGACAGAAAATGCAAAACAATCCTTTTCTGAACTGAAATGTTTTATTCTGTGAAAAATGTTGACATTTCAACTTTGTCCCAATTCAAGCCTAGTACATATAAATTCATGCATAAAGGGAGAGGAAATAAACAGCACAGAAAGAAAATAGATTAATTAGCTTGTAAGCTTTTTAGCACAGAGACCATCTTTTTATTCTGTGTTTGTATTAATTAGCTTGTAAACGCTTTGGCATATGGAGCATCTTTTTATTCTGTGTTTGTATAACACCTAGCACAAGGGGATCCTGGTCCGAGAGTGGGGCTTCTAAGTGCTGCCACAATATAAATAATAAATAACTGTTATAATCACAGAGGGATAGAGCCAAATCATGCCCATCACAATACACTGGGTTTATTTACATGTCGTAATACTATCTTTTCATGTAATTAAACACAATAGTTGCCTCTGAAAAGAATGGTACAAGTGAGTAGATTTACTCACTGGTGGAACATAGGCCAAAAGCTTCAAAATCGATTAGTTATTTTAGATGCCTCAGTTTTTTAGGGGGTCAAACTTGAGACACCCTAAGGGAGAATGATTTTTTAAAAGAAGATCTTAGCACCCACCCTCTGAAAAACTGAGCTCTGTTAAGATGCCTGTTTGGCCATTCAAAAATGGGGGCATTCAAAATCACTAGTCATTTTGAAAATCTGGGCCTTAGTGATGGGACGAGTGCCAGGTGCTGAGATGCAGTGCTGCAAGCTATCTTCAGCCGGTTAGTAAGGGTGGATCCAGATCACAATGGAGTAGGGCCAGGCTAGCAGGAGATGCAGTGATACAATGCCTCTCTTGGACATCCTTTCAGGTAGGGTTCTGGAGTAGACTCAACAGGGTTTTAAAAAATGTCTTTCATTGGTGAAGGGCAGTGGTGATATCAACGCCTGCTATTCTCCAAGATGAATCTCCAGAAAACTGTATCCCACATATTCACAATAGGCCCAGAATAGGGAGGAAGAGAGGGGAGAACATAGTTTTTTGTCTTAAAAAGTGAGCTGCAGTATGAACAATGGAACAACAAGCACAGTCATTGTAGAGTTAACTTCACTGTTAGATCTTCAAGTGCTTACCCAGAGATACATTATTTGGGTTGCAGGGAAATGTTTCCTTACAAAATATTGAAGTTAAAAGAATAATCATGGAGAAATTTCTATTGATGTTAGCTTTTGCAGGAGCTTATGTTTAGGGCCAGATGTGATCTGACAAAGTCCCTTTTAAGAACTAACTTTGGATTCAAAGGGAAAAAATTGAGTTGTGAAGACTTAATTGTTAAGGGTTAAAGAATAGTTAAAAACAGACTGCACAGCCTTCCCTCATAGCTGGAGGAAAAGACAGATATTAATAGTTTCAAGGAATGGGTGGATGGGGCATAAAGAGGCAGCAGGGGAGATAAAAAGGATCCTGTAAAATGAAGGGATTAACAGTATCTACTAGTAAACAGTTTATGAAAGATCCTTCATCATATAGGCACTAAGAAAATATGACGACGAGCATGGTATAAGAGCCTAGGCAGGTAGGCCAAACACCAGCAAAGGCTGGGAAGAAGAGATGGACGCATAAGTGAAATTGCAGGTACTACAGAGATGCTAACTTTCTGGTTTCCCTGGGGGTGCTTGACCCCAGCTTCACCCCGGCCTTGTCCCCCATTCGACCCCTTCCCTCCTCCTCTTCCTGCCCCCACTACTCTCCCTCCCCCAGCACTTCCTATCCCCTGCTGAGCAGCTGATCACTGGACTGCAGGAGCTGATTGGTGGTGCCCGCTGGCAGGCGGGAAGTGCTGGGGTGGGGGGAGGGAGAGAGAGACGCTACTATTTTTTTGCCCGTGAGTGCTCCAGCTCCAGAGCTGGCACCTATGGCAGGTAATCCAGCACATGGGCTATGTCACTTGTTCCTCAAAGGTGTACAGTGTTTTCTAAAGAGGCACCTCTCTGAATTTCTAATCTGTGCTACAGAGGTAAAGTATTTTCTGACTCATGATATGGTGATTGGAGCTGGCTTGAAGACACTAATGCTTGATGAAGAATAATCATAATAATAATACTCAAGTAATAATCGTACTCAGGTATCAGAGAGGTAGCCGTGTTAGTTTGGAATAGCAGAGGTAACAAAGAGTCCTGTGGCACCTTAAAGACTAACTATAAAGTTTTGAAGCATAAGCTTTCGTGGGCTAATACCCACGTCGTCGGATGCAAGCAGCATCCGACGACGTGGGTATTAGCCCACGAAAGCTTATGCTTCAAAACTTTATAGTTAGTCTTTAAGGTGCCACAGGACTCTTTGTTACCCATACTCAAGTAATAATCATACTCAAGTATTTGTAATCTGTTATTACTCAAGTAATCATCATACTCAAGTAATTTATAATCTGTTATTACTCAAGTAATAATCATACTCAAGTATTTATAATCTGTTTCCCCCTATTGATAGGCAAGTGATTCTGCTAATATCAATTGAGGAAAGAAATTCCAAATATTGATAACCCTGTGGTGGTGGGGGAATAGTCTCTAGAAATATTTAACTTACAGTTGCAAAGAAGTTTCCAGGAGCCTTACATATTTTCATGTCGCTGCTTAGTTCAAACAGATCCATCCATATCCAAATCCTCATGTCTCTCAAGAAAATTCCCTTCCCAACCCAATATAATAAAAATCAAATGAAGCTTCTGAGTTTTCTGGCCGACCATCACAAATATCAGAATAATTCTGTTTTGATCTAATCAGGGAAGACTTAGTGAGTTCTTTCCCAGTTTCCTTTTTATGTAACACTGAATCTCTCTGTGAAAGATCTGACATTGTTCTCAATTGTTAAACAGGGAGTATTAGGTGGGGAAAATACAAGCAGAAATCTGAGCCTGATTTTCATCATGAAACAGATTTCGTCTAAGTTGTTCTGTGCAGCTCATAATCCCTCCTTTCAAGGTTGCCCTTTCCCCATGGATCAACAGCAACCCCATCCCTGATGCATCAAATCCAGAAATTTGCTGAGACTGTCATTATCCCTGGCAGCATCACACAATGGAGATCACACTTATTTAACTGTAATAAATAGCAACCTATTCTCAGGGTCTGTGTATAAAGAGGATATTTGCACCAGTGTAGCTACACTACTATCTTGGTCCCAACCTCGCAGTGTACATGCATCGCACCAGTACAAAACAGGGCCTTAACTTGTCTACATTTACCTCAGATTTACCTAGATTTATCCGGGGTATGTTTTTTCCTTTTCATGAGATTTTTTTTGTTTTTGCATCAGGGCCCTGATCCAGCTCCACTGAAGTCAATGGGAGCCTTTCCATTGGCTAGAGGGAAGGGTTAAATTGGGCCCTAGGTATCTTTGCTATCTTTTTTTGAAGCAGATATACAATCTACCATTCTTTTGCTGGTGTACTCTGGATTGGGTGACCAGATAGCAAGTGTGAAAAATCGGGAAAAGGGGTTGGAGGTAATAGGAGCCCATATAAGAAAAAGACCCCAAAATCAGGACTGTCCCTTTAAAATCGGGATATCTGGTCACCCTATCTCTGGGTAAAACAGCTGTGTATCTTTTTAATGGCTGCTGTTCTTTTGCAAGGGGGATCTGTGGTTTCAGATGCTTCCCTATGGCCTCAACGACATTCAACTCTTCCTGTCATTACAGTGCCCTCTGTACATCTTCGCTGGTGCTAGCAACATTGGCCAAGGGCTGCTAGAGATAGGCAGGCATGTCATTTTTAGATCTCCTGATTTAACACTGGGGTGGTTGAAGTGCCAGCACTTTGTCGTTGGTACTACTTGCATTGTTAGTGCCCTGGCAAAGCTGCACAGTCGTGGTGCAATGATGGGACATTTTAAGATCAATGGTAATGTAGATACAGTTAGCCGCTTTCAGCGCTAAAACTTTAGTCATTCAGAGGTGTGAAAAAACACCACTGTGACGTTGGCTGTGCTGCTGCAGCCGTGTTGTAATGTGGGCAGTGTAAACATGCCCTAGTAGTATCATTTATGGCTCTTATGGGGTTTAACCATGCTAGGGAGGGAGAGGGAGTGCACTCCCTTAGATTAGAACCTTCAGATGTTATGCAAGAAGCTCTCAACCTTTTCTAGGCTGTGATCCCATGTTACATAACAGGAGAAATGTTCAGGACCACGACCAATATTTCCAGGGCCATCTCCAATCTAGCCATAATGAAAGGGAGGTTGGTCACAACCCCCTTAGACCTGTTCGTGACCCTCAGGTTGAGACTCTATCTATAATGTCATCTATGAAGATATTAAGAGTTCCTTGAGCGGCCTTTCTGTATAGTTAAGTGCCAGAGCCCATTAAAATGAACTTGTTCTCTTCCCTAATCATTCATAGCCCCAGAATGTTTTTAGAGCTGTGATCTACTATAATATCATAAGTTCTAGTTACCCAGCCATATCCATATAGAACTATAAAGCTACTGGGTGCAATTCTGGCCCCATTTTAAGTCAAGGGCAAAACTCTCACATTGACTTCTGTGGGGCCAGGATTTCACTCTTAGGTCTTTTTCCAGTTATAATTTATATTAGGGCAACTGGGCCATCACCCTCCAATGCAAGACTACTCTCTTCTCAACTCTGTAGAAACTGAGAAGATAGAGGAATACACCTTATTGGATGATACCGTCACAAGTCCAAGGTCAAGAATCCACCACCTGGAATAGGGATATCTATCATTGTCCACAAGTTCCCTACCAGCTCAGGGCTCAGTTCATCAAGATATTTAGGTGCACGCCTATCTTTCAGCATATGTTTAAAGTTAGACACATTCTTAAGAACTTTGCTCAATTTGGGGCCTTAGTCACAAGAAATGTCATACCTGGGTGTCTAAATTGTGGTAACTTGATTAATCCCATTTCTTTCCTATCCTAGTAAGGTAACTCCTCTAGAAAACTGTCTAAGCTCTCCATAAGCAGACATGCCAATTGTAATCTTTCCAGTATATGAAGTCAATGGAGCTGCAGCTGGTTAAAGGGCTATGCAGAGTAAAAACTGGTATTAGTGGCTAATAAAGGCTAATTCTTTTGCAAACAGAATTAGCTCGCTTCACTGGCTTGTTATGACTTGAAGTGTCTGGCCATTGAACTGTGCATTTGGCTCATTTGTTGCTCTCAAAGAGATCACACCCTGACTGACAGCTGTAGTGGACTGGAAAAAGTAACCCAAATGAGTGAGAACAAGAGGGCTTCAGCTTGTGTGACTTTAGGATAGTAACAATCCATACAAACCACATTAATAAGCAAACTTGACAAAGACTGTGTGTGATATGGATACTGGTTCAGGGCACAGATTTTTCTTTACCTGACTGGTTTATAATACAAAACATTCCATACTCCCCCTGTTTCTTCCTCCTAGTCATGTTATAGCAACACAGAAGATGTGAAAAGCTTAGTTGTGGCAACCCTCAATAATCAGTAGAATTCTAATGAAAACTCCATTTCCAGCGAGCTGAAATCTTGCCATGATGCTGCAAAGTGTTTAGACTAACACCGGGAATAGCTTCATTGCATTTACTGGCTAGCTCTGTGTTCAGGTATTTATTTTGGTTCACTAATGTTTTGGGGTAAACACCACATCAAAATGCTTTTATTATCCAAGTTCCTGTTCCTGCACAATGCAGCTGTACCTATTCTAAACTGGGCCATAATGTTTCATCAAAGGAGACCATTTCCTTCTTTTATCTCAGATCAGTTTACACAGAGCAGTTATCCTAACTTCTTTAATCCTACCCATCATAAAACCCTGTTACACATTTTCCCCCTGCATCATTCCTTTACCTACTATGTTCCTAGAGACATGTATATCTATTTCTTTGAATGAGCCCAGCTTGTTGTTTCCAAACTTTCAGGATTGTGTGAGCATAAGCGTGACAAGGCACCAATGATAAAAAGTTGCTGTGCAGTACACATTCCCTCATGCACTTCAGCTAGTGCACCTCAATCCTGAGCTATTGTTAATGCCCTTGCTGGTTTTGTGTTGTGACTTTTTGAGGGGAGATTGTGTGGAATTGTGATGGGGGTAGTTAGGGTCAGGGATGGTTATTTTTTCACCAGGGTAATTGTTTTCACATGTGACTTAAAGCAGAATTTCAAGACAGGTGATCAAGAATGAAAAGCTAGTGCCTTAACCCATGGTGCCAACTGCTAGACCCTTGAATTTTACTCGTTAGTTCAGAATTTGCAGGGGCCATGGAATATTTGTGCTTTTAAGTTCTGGGTTCCATGCTCCTCCTCATGTCCATGAGTGTAGGGGGAGTCTTTGACCAATGAATGGGGGAGTTCTACCTCTGCAGCATGCATCTCACACTCCTTTCCCTTCTTTTGCATCTTTCTTTATCCTCACACACCTTCAGGTGCATAGGACACCCACCAGTTTCTGCCTTTTATTTTGGTTTTGCACTGGTCTGTTCAGGCTTTCGAATGTCATGTTGATGGATTTAGTGTCTATCTCTATTAATCTATGTAATGATTCTTTAGGCCGCCCTCTTTTTCTCATAGCAGCTAGTCTTATCACTTGACATGGAAGTCATGTTGGTGACATCCTTCAGGCATATCCTACATAGGTTCATCATTGTTTGTTGCTTTAAGCTCTACTCAGAGTTTCTAATATTGTTGTAATAAACACTTTCCAATGGACTCTGAGTCTTCCATAGGCGTTTATTTTGGAATTAGTTGATCTTCTTATTAATTGCTGTAATGGATTTGCGCGACTCTGCTCAGATATTGCTAATCATGCTACTTTTCAAAAAAATTTCAAGTTTGTGAAAATTATTTGCTGCTTTTGATAGTCGTTGCTTGACTTTTAGCATGGTATCACCATCACTACACATCTCACTCCTTCGGTAGGTAAAATGACGTACCTGTTTCTCCGTCTACTTTGATGGTTGCTTTTGGAACACTGATAGCCATGTATTTGTGTGTCCCTTTGTTGATGAACAAGCCAGCTTGTTTTGCAGTATCTGGCAAAAAACATTGCTTCTTTTTTTTTCTTTCACAAAAGAGCTTCTGTGAAATTTTTTCTCCATAAAGCTTACAGAGGATGAAACTGAAAAAGTGAGAATCCAGCTGAGTTTTCCTGGATTCTCCCCATTATCCCCAAACCTGTGAAGAAAAGAAGTGCAAGTTGCAACCTGGAATATAAATCCCTTGATATTTACTTAAAATTTATTTAAAATGTGTAAAGTTATAGGTGACCAAACTCTACCATGTAGCCTCAGTCACATTTTGTATTTAAATACCTGGATTTTAAATTTTACACTATAGACCTGGTCACCTCGATATGGGAATAGACGACTCTGGAGAGAAGAAACATTGGCATTGAAATCAACAACAAAGACCATCCCCTTTACTTCTTCTCCATCTTCATCTCCAAAAAATTCACCTTGATACATGACCTCTTTATCTTCTGCTCTTTCCATCGCCTCATGCCCTCCTCTCTCCCTATGGCCATGTCACTGCCCTCTGCCTCAGTGATCCCTGCTCTTTTCATTATCCCCAATTCAAAGGCTAGGGGAGTGTCCCAACCTTTGGTGCTTCCATACCATCCCTCCTTTCTCCTCCTACAGCTCCTCCTTTGAAGTCCCCTGCATCCATCTGTTTTCTCTCCATCTCCTTTGAAGAATTTGCCAACCCCAGAAAAAATGGCCTGCGGTGATGATGGTGCTAAACTGCTAGTGGATACAAGGCTAAAGTATTTTAACCGCTGTGCCTTAAACCCCCCTCTAAGCCCATTTCCGTGACATGGTGATAAGAGTGCCTGAGCCTTGTCAACACTGCTTGCTGACATTCTTCCTACTCCTAGTGCAGCTGCATGCTTTGTGACTATTGCCATAATACCGGTACTAATTTGTCTCTATCATAGACAAGGCCTGAGTGCCTCCCGCCTCTTTGTCCCCCTCCTGATCTTTCCCTGATTTGAACGCTTGATTCAAATCCCAGGGTGATGTGCACTTAATTTTACTGTCTGGGCCTGGAGTCAGCAACAATACTTCAGACACAAGTCATTTAACTTTCCTGGTATTTAAGGCCTCACCCGCTTTCCTGTAAAGAAACTCTATATTGCAGTTTAATCAAATATCTTGCATCTCAGAAATAGGGTATGATTATTACATATTAATTCCCTTCTATACTCCTTTTACTTGCTTTAATAGTCAGTGAACCAAACTTAACCCTTCCACTTCTTTTCCTGATGCCCGTGGTAGATTCAATATGAAAATAATTCTTTATGTTCTTTTGGAGAAACCATTACTTTGTGGGTTTTTTTCATTCCCTCTTCTTCTTTAGGAATAACAACTGTCTGGCACCGCATGTCATTTTTAAGCTCTAAATGACTTTGTGATGGAGAAGCAGTTGTCAATCAAAGCTGGTTCAAAAGAGACCACAAAACCTAGCAGGCCATATGTCATTTGAGGAATCTGTTGCACCAAGTGTGATGGGTTTGGGCCTTTTGGGGTGTCACCTGATGTGCTGGGATGCCACTGAGTCAGCCTATTCTGCCAGCCTGGGGTCCCTTTGCCTGGCCTTTCTGGGTTAGGCTCACAAGCCTCTTCCAACCAAGCCCACAGGCAGGGACCAGCCCCTAATGCAGACACACAGAGATCTGCTCTGGAAAGATTCAGCCTCGGGGTTTGCCCTAACACTCTGGTGCTTACTCCCTTTAAGGGGTACAAACCCAAAGATTGTTTTATGAAATTTTCCCCCTCCCTTAATGTGGAAGGAGATATGCACAACTTCTCCCCCCCCTCCAGTTAGAAATGACATAAACTGTATTTTATTATAAAGAAGAAATAAGTTTATTACCGTATTTTTCGTCATATTGGACGCTCCGGCGTATAAGACGCCCCCGACTTTTAAAGTAAAAAAGCCGGGGAAAAAAAAAAAACCAAAAAAACCCCACCACACACAAAAAGCGCCCCGGTTCCCCCCTCCCCGCCGCGGGCGGGCTGCCGGGGGCGCCCCGGTTCCCCCCTCCCCGCCGCGGGCGGGCTGCCGGCGGTGCCCCGGTTCCCCCCTCCCCGCCACGGGCGGGCTGCCGGCGGCGCCCCGGTTCCCCCCTCCCCGCCGTGGGCGGGCTGCCGGCGGCGTCCCGGTTCCCCCCTCCCCGCCGCGGGCGGGCTGCCGGGGGCGCCCCGGTTCCCCCCTCCCCGCCGCGGGCGGGCTGCCGGCGGCGTCCCGGTTCCCCCCTCCCCGCCGCGGGCGGGCTGCCGGCGGCGTCCCGGTTTCCCCCTCCCCGCCGCGGGCGGGCTGCCGGCGGCGTCCCGGTTCCCCCCTCCCCGCCGCGTGCGGGCTGCCGGGGGCGCCCCGGTTCCCCCCTCCCCGCCGCGGGCGGGCTGCCGGCGGCGTCCCGGTTTCCCCCTCCCCGCCGCGGGCGGGCTGCCGGCGGCGTCCCGGTTCCCCCCTCCCCGCCGCGGGCGGGCTGCCGGCGGCGTCCCGGGTCCCCCCTCCCCGCCGCGGGGAGGGGGGAACCGGGGCGCCGCCGGCAGCCCGCCCGCGGCGGGGAGGGGGGAACCGGGGCGCACGCACTTTTTTTTTTTTTTTTTTGTGATGGGGCGAATAGGTATATTCGCCCTATAAGACGCAGCAACTTTTTCCCCCCGTTTTGGGGAAGAAAAAGTGCGTCTTATAGGGCGAAAAATACGGTAAATATCAGAGGTAGGGAATATAAGAGATTACTGAGCAAATAAAACAAAGTATACCAGCTAGGCTAATTTGTTAGTCTCTAAGGTGCCACAAGTACTCCTGTACTTTTCATGGATACAGACTAACACGGCTGCTACTCTGAAACTAGCTAGGCTCAGTATACTTAAGAAACAGGTTACAAAATGTAATTTCTTATCCTAAATGTTATTTTAGTCAGGTTGCAAAGTTTATATGGTTTAGAGTTCCAGTTATATTTCTATTCAGACTGGACCCCTGTGTCAGTCTGGACTCCCCCTTGCCTTCACTTCAGGTGGCTTTAGCAGTCTTTCTTCTTGGGCAGACAGGCCATGGAGAGGAGGAGTCCCATTTGCCTTCCTCCCCGCCCTTAAATAGGATTTACATACAGTGGGAATCCTTTGTTTCCCAAATGTGACCCCTCTTCCCCCCCCCCCTCCAGTGGAAAGTTACAAGAAGTCCCAGGAGTATCAGGTGACAAGACTACCTGACTCTGTAGTATCACATCAGTGGCAGTATGGAGCATCCCCAGGAAGGCCAAGCCTTTTCACAGTCCATTGTCCTCACTGATGGGCCATCCACCCTGTCTGACTTTTCCATTGTACCTGAAGTGTTAGCAGTGGGCATCACCCAAAGTAGCATAGCTGAAATACAGACACATAGTCAATATTTCTAACTTCAGATACAGAAATGATACAGGCATACAAAATTCAGTAAAGAATCAGAGAGGTAGTCGTGTTAGTCTGGAATAGCAGAGGTAACAAAGAGTCCTGTGGCACCTTAAAGACTAACTAAAGTATTGAAGCATAAGCTTTCGTGGGCTAATACCCACTTCGTCGGATGCAAGCAGTAATTCAGAAATTCAGTAAATTGCCAGTGATACCTTACAAGACTCATCTTGCAGAAAGTACATCTCAGTTATATCATATTGATATCATAAGCATATTTTCATAAGGAATATGAAGTGAAATGTCACACCAAGTCTGACAGAACATCAATGTACTTTGCATGGGCAAATATACCTTCTAGCCTTGACAGTTTAGTGATTGTTTCACACTATAGCTCTTAAGTGAATTTCTTAAAGGATATACAAGAAAACGATGTGTCAAATTCTTCTCTTAATTGCACCTTAATGGCTCTGATGGTAGCATTTGGCCCCATGTTAGATTATCTCAGTCAAGAGCGAAATTGGTGGGTACCTTTTCTGCTCCTTAGACATTGCTGCTCCTAGACTAAAGTTAAAATTTTATTTGATTTGACGTTGAGTGAATCACTGCTGTAAGAAGCTGATTTCAAAATGCTTTAGTCTCCCTCTAGCATTTGCATTAGGTATGTTTGCACTTTGTTACTCATTGTTTTATTGTTCTCTTTTGAATTTGTTTTTATAGGGGACAGTGGGGGATCATTAATCCTAAAGGGCCTTTTCCTATTTTTTGTTTAGATTGCAATTGTATGTTTTAACCTATCCATTCAGGGAATAAGTGGTTGGAGAGAAAGCTGCGGATGTCTAATAGTTATAACAAAAAGTAACCATAACTTGTATTGTTGTAATACTAATGCGTCTTCCAACATTTGCTGCTACTTCTGTGTCATTAAATATATCCTGCACAGAAGACAGTGCTGTTTGTTTGGAATTTTTGTATGTATGAATCTAATATCCTAGTTTATATTGTAAGAGCTAATTTTTCAAAAGGATCTTCTTTAAAAAAAATGCCATTGAAAATTGCAGCAAACCTCTGCATGCAAATATTGCATACATCTTCCCACAAACAAACAGTTTTCCCATGTGAATAACTGCATATTAAAATGCCTGTATGCGGCAATGTGGATTATTGTGTGTGCAAGTGGGTATGCCTTAAAGTCCGATAGGAATGTTTTCATAAGCCCCTTTGAGCATATGTTTCTAGCTCATTCAGTGAAAACATCTGTCTCTTCTTAAAGCTATTATGTCAGTGGAAATTCCAGGTTCCTCCATTGTAATATTGGTCCTATGATGCCCTGTTCACCTCTGAAAGTTTTAACTTTGGTCAGAGTACTTCTTGTGCCCATGAAATTAAAGAAATCAGGCAGTTTGTTTGTTTCCACAACATGTATTTTGGACAAGTAATACCTTTCCTGAACTAACCCTTTTGCAGAAATTATGAGTCACCGTCTCACTGATGTGAAGTTTTTTTTATGCTTTACACATGAAACACACAAGCCATTTACCTCCAAGCCTTCGTGTTTAGGAAGTGTGACCTAGTGGATATTTCCTTGGACTGGGACTTGAGGCTTCTCTACACCACAGAGGCACAGCTATGGCACTGCAGCTATGCCACAGTGCCGTGGGCACTTAAGAAAGGGTCTTTTCTATTGCTGTAATTAATCAGTCCCCAAGACAGGTGCCAGCTTGCCCAATGGAAGAATTCTTCCATGCACCTAGTAGTGTCCATATCGGGGCTGAATTATGTCTCTCAGCTAGGTCAGTCTAAATTTTAGGCTTGGATCAGCCCTCAGAAGCCCTGGGTGCTATTTCAGGATCTGCATATAGCCAGCTGGATGACCCTAGACCATGAGTGACCCTGTGGAAAATGTGGGGGGATAATGATAGTAGGACATTTTGAGATCTATGGATGAAAGGAGCTAGATGCTAATTATAACATTGTTGTTGTTACTACCAGAAAATAGAGTGAAAGAACTCTCTCCCTACACATCCATGCACTATTGAAGGACCAAATACCACTAAATTAGTAGAGGTTATAATGAAGGAATGCTGGTAAGAGATTTCTCTTTAATTCCTGACCCCAGTCATATGACATGGGTACAGGTTACAAAGGTTCTGTCTTTGCCACATGACAGGACTCAGGAATTATTAACTTCAGAGACAACTGTAACAAGGTGGAAAGAAACAAAAATTATTAAGAATTGTAGAGAGATCTATTGTAAAAATATCTTGGAATTTTTCATTGGAAAAGGAAATGTATTTCCTGGAAACTTCTTCAACACAATTTTGTCTAACTTCTGCTATTCCAGACAGCTGTCCTTTTGCCAAAGACACTGAAATTTATCAAAGGGCACATGCCAGAAAGCTGCTTCATAGTTGCAAATACTCTGTATTATTAAAATGTCAGAATTCCTGGAAGAAGAATCAGTTTGTCTTCCTGATTTCTGTGGGATTGAGGGACAAAGGAAACCCAAAATCACTTTAGATTTTATCTGTGCGTCTCTCTACACTGTCTGTTTGCTCTAGCCTTGCAAAATTTGCATATAACAATCGAAAAGGATCTGATGAAACTTTTACCCTTTAAATAAGGCCTATACAGTTTATATCGATTGACTGAAATCTAGCTTGAGTAAACATGAGTGCTTGTTTCCAGTTAGTCTTTGTCCTCCACTTTTGTGGCAAGACAGTGAAGACTGCAGAGTGGAGAGTGACACCACCCTACTGAACCCACATTTCTCCATAAAAAACTCAAACTGTGATGAGGATTATAAATAAAACTGCTTACAGATAGTGTCACTTCCTCCCTGCAGGTTTCTAAGCCCTTGGTTACACTACAGGATTATAGGGCGTTTGGTTATAGCGCGTCCCATATACAGCAATAGGTATTGTGCAAGAGTGTGTGCACATTTAGACCCGCCAGCGCTAGAGCATGGCCACATTTGCGGCACTTCAGGCAGCATTAGGAGCAGTGCAATAGCGCAGGTATCCCACAGAGCACCTCTTCCCAATCTGGTGCAATGCCTTGTGGGAAGGGGGGCGTCACTTGCGGCTATTTTGCATCCTGTTCCAACTCCCCATGATGCTTTGTGTCATATCCCAGAAATCCCTGTGTTTCCGTCCACCTCAGGCACCATCTTTCAATGGTTTCAGCAAGGCACGCACGCTCCGTTGTCCATTTTCCTGTGCCGTAATGGATCGCGAACTGCTGAGGAGCATGCTGGCGAGTGTCACCAGCACAACTCTCTGTGCAGCGGAGTTCATTCTTGACAGGGAAGGTGACAGTAGTGATGGGTCTGAAGAAGACAAGCTCGAGCCGAGGAACGCATTGGACACTAAACTGATCATCGCTTTAACGGACATGCTCACCACCGTGGAATGCCGCTTCTGGGCACGGGAAACGAGCACTGAATGGTGGGATCGCATCGTCATACAAGTGCAGGGCCGGCGACAGGGGGGTACTACGGGTACAGCTGTACCGGTACACCGCTGTACCCGTTGTGTCCCCCCTTGTCGCCGGACCTGGAGAGCGGGGAAGGGGCGGGGAGGCGGCGCGGCTCTCCCCCGGACGAGCGAGCCTGGCCCCAGCAGGAGCTGTGAGCCTGGCCCGCGGCAGCAGCGCTGGGGGGTGGGGGGGGAAGGGCGTCTCACGCAGCTCTCGCTGCCCAGAGGAGGGGGGGGAGCGCCGGCTCGGCTGGGCTGGGCTGGGGGGGGGCCCGGCTGGGCTGGAGGGGCCCCCATCCGCTGTCGGCTGGGCTGGGGGGAGGGGAGCACCGGCTGGGCTGGGCTGGGGGGCCCCCATCCGCTGTCGGCTGGGCTGGGGGGGGCCCGGCTGGGCTGGGGAGGCCCCCATCCGCTGTCGGCTGGGCTGGGGGGGCCCGGCTGGGCTGGGGGGGCCCCCAAACTATCAAAGTAGGGGGCCCCCAAATTTCTGTCGCCAGCCCTGTGCAAGTGTGGGACGATGAGCAGTGGCTGCAAAACTTTCACATGAGAAAAGCCACTTTCATGGGCCTGTGTGCTGAACTCGTCCCCGCCTTGCAGCGCAAGGACACCAGATTGAGAGCTGCCATCCCGGTGGAGAAGCGGGTGGCTATAGCAATCTGGAAGATGGCCACCTCAGACAACTACCGATCGTGGCCAACCACTTTGGGGTGGGAAAGTCGACTGTTGGAGTCGTGTTGATGCAAGTGTGCAGGGCCATTAATCGCCTCCTGCTACAAAAAATCGTGACTCTTGGTGACGTGCGTGACATCGTGGCTGGCTTTGAGCAGATGGGTTTCCCTAACTGCAGAGGGGCGATCGATGGGACCCATATACCTATTCTGGCGCCCGACCACCTAGCAGACGAAAACATTAACTGAAAGGGGTACTTCTCCATGGTTCTTCAGGCGCTTGTGGATCACCGTGGGCGTTTTACTGACATTAATGCAGGCTGGTCAGGAAAGGTGCATGACGCACGCATCTTCCGCAACACTGGCCTGTTCAGGAAGCTGCAAGAAGGCACTTTTTGTCCAGACCAGAGGATCCCCATGGGGGAAGTGGAAATGCCCATCGTGATTCTTGGCGACCCCGCCTACCCTATGATGCCCTGGCTCATGAAACCCTACACAGGGAGCCTGGACAGCAGCCAGGAAAGGTTCAACTACAGGCTGAGCTGCTGTCAAATGACTGTGGAGTGTGCTTTTGGGCGTCTCAAGGCGCGCTGGCACTGTCTTTATGGGAAGCTAGACTTCGCAGAGGGAAGTATCCCCGCGGTTACTTCCGCGTGCTGTGCCCTACATAATCTCTGTGAGCGGAAGGGCGAAGGCTTCACTATGGCATGATCCTCGGAGGTTCAACAGCTGGAGGCCATGTATGCACAGCCAGAGAGCAGGGCTCTTAGAGGGGCCCAGCATGAGGCTACAAGGATCAGGGATGCCTTGAGGGAGCATTTTGATGCTGAAAGTGAATTCTAATGGGAATTCCAGAGGGAGGGAGGGAGGGTGCATTCTGTTAATAGGATAAGGCATTTAGATACATACTGTGGCAGGGTGGGCCTGACCCAGCCTGCCACCCCTTTAAGAGGGAGAAAAGCCCTCTGCAAACCTCCCTTGCAGAAAGCCTAATTAGCCACCTGGGCTGCAGAAGGCTCAGGCTAGATGAGCTGCACCTGGCGGCCCCCTCAGGAGGATATAAGCCTGCCAGGCAGGAAGCCCAGTGTGGTGGTGGTGGTGGTATGGTAGTGTGGAGGAGTGAGAGAGAGAGATAGAGAAAGGTACAGAGCTGAAATAGAGCTGAGGCTAGAGGCCTGTAGAGCTGAACTATATAGAGTTGTGTAGAGCTGTAAGCTGCAGAGCTGTGTTAGAGGTGTAAGCTATAGAGCTGTGTATAAAGCTGTGTATATTGGTGGTGGGGCCTTGCACTGTGAAATAAAGAGCACTGTTGGAGCCAAAGAAGAGTTTCCTGCCTGTGTTTGAAGAGGGGTGAGAAGGCGATCTGTCACAATACGTGCACCGAATAAAGAAACCCATTTATTAAAAAGAATTCATTTATTGAACAGCTTTTTCAGATTTTGAAATAAAAGTTGAAATAAAGTAAAATGTGTGAGGGAGCGGGGGTGGTGGTGGTGGTGCAATTGGGGTGGGAAGGGGTCAGTCAGAGATTGGCGTATGTCCTGGCCTCATAACCTCCAATTCCCTTCGAGTTGCTGTGTTCCCCCAACCCCATTTGCGGAGGGCGATTATGCTTGTTATTAGGGGTTGAGTGCAGTGGATAAGGGTGCTGGGTCTGTGGGTTGGTCGGTGAAGACGGGGGTTGGAGGCAGCTGTGGGTGGTAATAACCAGGCAGCTGTTGATAGTGGCCTGAAATGGCCAGAGGGCCAGAAGGGGAAGGGTTAGGGAGCAACTGAGAATGGGGGTGGCGAGCACAGTGCTGCTTCTCCTTCTGAACGGCGGCGATCCACTGCAGCTGTAATAATGTAAACAGCTTGTCAGCGTGCTGCTCACGAGCCATCTCCCTCAACTGGATCTGTTCATCCCCCCGCTTGCTCTCATTCTCCCGCCACTGCTGTGCAACTTGATTCTCCGTTACAGCCTGTTGCATAACTTGTTCTATAAGATCTTCCTTGCTCTTTCGTGGTCTCTTTCTAATCCTCCTCAGCTTGTCAGCTGGAGATAAGACTGACGGAGATGGGATGTTCAAGGTCGAAACTAGGGAAAGTCAGTGCAAAATTAAAACAGAGGATTCCCTTGTTCACAACAGACAGTGCTATGATTCCCCTGCATTCCAAGTTTCTCTGTCCCGTTTGCCTGTCCCACACACAGCTAGAGCACACAGAGAGCAACGGAGCCCCTGCCATGGTGAGTTGTCTCAGGATGCAGGGGGAATGATTGTTTCCCTGCCTTGCTATCCTATGGCTTGTGGGGAGCGGAGGGCATTTGCAGGAACCGTACTCTGAGCACTGTCCCAACATTCTCTGTATAGGTGTTCGTGCTGGAAGATATGTTGCTGCTGCGGGTGACGAAGGAAGAAAGGGAGGGCATTCTAATAAGATGCGGGTTTTGCCCAGGGCCATATGCAGCTTGCCTCTGTGCAGCAATGTTCCCCCCACCTCCCGTAGAACTAGTGACTGTGGCCGGGACAGGGACCACGCTGGCTCTCCCGAGAAACCTGCGCAGGCACATTGCAAGAGCTCTTATTGAGACCTTTGAAGAAATCACGGATGACGATTACTGTGATGTGATAGAGTACATCAATGCACTATTCCACATGTAGGCAATCATGCAGCAAGCATCCCTTTCCACCCCGGCCCTATAGAAAAGTAGCTGTACCTATAGCTTCCCTATAGCTGTACCTATAGCTGTACCTATAGCTTCCCTATAGAAAAGTAGCTGTACCTGTGCAATCCGCAGCTGTACCTATAGCTGTACCTATAGCTTCCCTATAGAAAAGTAGCTGTACCTGCGCAATCCGCTGCTGCTGCCTTTCCCCCCGCTACCGCCGGATGCTGTGACTGGCTCTGGGTGCACTCTGGGCTTGAGAAGAGTTCCTGGCTGCATGTGTCCTGTGACTCCTCCATGCCTTGGGTCTCTGCCGCGGCCGCTGCCTCTTCCTCCTCCGCCTCTCCGTCCTGCTGCTCTCCATCCTCCTGTTCTTCAGCCTCCTCTCCCCCCGCCCTTCACTGGTGGGCTGGGAAGAAGTGTCCTGGGTGATCAATGAAGTGCACGTTGGATCACCACCAAGTATCCTTGTAGAATCTGCAAGTCACAATGGCTGCCCCAGAGCGGCTGTTTGCCTCGTGGGCTTTGCGATAGGCACTCCTACGCTCCTTTACTTTTGCCCAGCACTGCAGAGTCATATCACGGTCATGGGCTCTTTCCGCCATGGCCCGTGATATCAGGACATATGTATCATAATTTCTGCAGCTAGACCATCACCTCGCTATTGTTCCACGGTGAAGCTCGCTTATTGGGAGGAGGCATGGCACGTGGAGTCATGGACAAGCAAAATGGTTACCTGCAACGATTCCCTGAGGAGCACTCCATGCCTGGCTGGAGCAAACAGGAAGGGGATTTTCAAATTTCCCTGGGAATTTAAGGGGCGGGTCTGATGTGTGGTCACCTGAGGATGCGACAGAAGACAATGGGTGTCCACATTCACGCTGTAGTGCTACAGCAGTAGCGCTACAGCCCTTATTCCCCCGTGTGGAGGTGGATTACCATGAGCACTATAAACTCGGATTTATAGCGCAATTTGTGCCTTGCCAGTGTGGACGGGTAGGGAGTTATAGTGCTCCTGGAGGCTTTATAGCGCTCTAAAGTGCCATTGTAACCAAGGCTGAGTCAACAGTGTGCCCTTGTTGTCAAGAAGATGTCCTGATTTTATAGGGAAAGGTCCGATTTTTGGGTCTTTTTATTGTATTGGCTCCTATTGCTCCCCGCCGCCTGTCCTGATTTTTCACACTTGCTGTCTGGTCACTATGTTACAAATGCAACAACGAACACCACATTACAGCAGGAAAATCTACATGCTAAGGTAGGTGTTACAGCAACAGAGACGTTTCTCTGGAGGGCTAAATCTCTGGTTCCGTTTCATGAAAGCAATGACTACTGCTTCCTCTGTTACCAAGGGGCCGGTATGTAATGTGCATGGTCAGCACACTAGTGTGCTTTGGTGGTGGTGCTGCCTTGGATAAGGCTGACTGAGGGACCACAAGGAATCCTTACAGGTTCAAGAAAACTTTCAGACTGGAGTTTGGGATGTTGACAATATTCTTCTCTGAATTTCAGCCCTCAGCTCCAGACAGCAATCCCCCGCAGTGGGGACCAGTGTTCAAAGGCTTTGTATTGTTTTCTGTAACCAAGTTGATATTCTGGTTTCAAAACTGCTACAGTCACTGAGGAGTGTTACACTGATACAGGTGTGGTGTGTGTGTGTGTGTGTGTGTGCAGGGCCGGCGACAGGGGGGGACAACTGTACCGGGCCCCAGACTTAAGGGGAGCCCCCGATGCTAGGACCTCTGCAGAGGTGCGGCGCCCGCCGCAGCTGACCGCGTGCAATCCCAGGTGGGCGCCGCCGGCCACCCCAGTGCTGCGCTGTAGACAAGCGCGGCAAGCGCCCGCACCGCACCGCACGTCTGACGGGCCGGCAGACTCCAACCACAGCGGGGGCCCGGGGAAGCGCGCCCGGCCGTGCCGCCCTGGTGGTGTGCGGCACTGACGGTGGCGGAGCGGAGGCGCCGAAAAGGGGTCAAGGGGAGCCGGCCTCGCCAAGGTAAGGGGGCAGGGCAGGGGGCCCGGCCCCACTCGGGGGGCGATGGCTCCGGGGGGGCCTTTGCGCAGGCGGGTGGGCTCTGCTGTGAGTTCACCCCTGCCTCGGTAGGTTCATTCATCGGTGTGGCTGGGAGGAAGGCAAGGGGGCGGTGGGGGGGGGGAGCGCCGGCTGGGCTGGGGGGGGGCAGCCGCTGTCAGCTGGGGGGGTGGGGAGCGTCAGCTGAGCTGGGGGTGCCCAAACAATCACAGTAGGGGGCCCCAAAATTTCTGTTGCTGGCCCTGTGTGTGTGTGTGTGTGTGTGTGTGTGTGTAAATACTGGCCCTAGCGGCTCTGCAGAATTAGTCAGACTTCCTTTATTTAAAAAAGGAATTTACAGCCCATGTGTTAAAAGAGATAGTATTTTCGTGGAAAGGCAACCTCTGTAATCCATGCAGGGTGAAAGAAAGCAGCGTGATCCACTTGTCACATTGGATTGGCACAAGGAAATGTCTCTTGAACACATTGGTGCAGATGCATGTGCAAAGCTTACCTCGTTCACAGCTCAGCCAAGGGAGAGAAAATGGAAAGTGGACTGAAAACTGCTGTTGCTGCCAGTTCAGAGGTTTGGGTGAGCTCATCTACCCACTGGCCATTACATTACTAATATGAAATAACTGTTACTGTAATTGTCACCACAAGGGACGAATGCTCAGATAGAAGCAGGTCTCCTGTTATTTGAACTGGCTAAATTAGTTTCAGTGGTTGGAAGTGATTTGATGAAATGGTCAAAAACATTTTTGATTGTTAGGTATCCTGGGACTTCTTGTACTGTTAACTATTTACAAAGCACAAGTGATTACTTGATAACTGTAAGGATAGATATCAACTTATTGGCATGAGTGACTCTGCAAGGGGGATGATGTAATGTGAGTATGGGAGTGACTCTGTTAATGCATGTGTTAAGCCACTGAGCATGTTCAGTGTGAACTAGATGTTTCCAGAAGCCTGAGCAAACAATCTGAGCTGACTGCTCATACAGTTAATAAAAAGTACTGTGCTTTTGTAGCCCACTGTTCAGTTACACATCCCCTTCTGTGTCTGAGCCAGAAAACTATGGCTACCAGTTAGGGGACTACCTAAAAGTGCAGGTAGGCACCTAATGGGATTTCCAAAAGGGCCTACGTGCCTAATTTCCATGGGAATTAGGGGATAAGCACTGTTGAATATCCTACTCATCTCCTAGCTGCATCTTCAGATAACTACATAACTGGAAAAATTTGGTCTTTTAGTCCTTTAGCTCAGCTTGTGGAGGTCATAGGTTCAGTTCCCGGTGATGACTGTGAGGACTTTGCCCGACTCACTGCAATGTTTGATACACACCCATAACCAAAGGGAAATTTCCTTAAGAGGAATAGGGAAGTGAAGCGTCTAGGTCTTTTCCTAGGCTTCACCTGCCTTTGCATCTGCTATTTTGATTCTCTGTTCCTTGTTGCAATCTGGTGCCAAGCTCTTCTTCTGGTGCCGGAGGTTCTACCTCTGCCTCACTGCGTCTTTGTCCTTGATGCATGTTGCTTTGCTGTCAGATCAGATTCTAGTTTCACTTTCAGTGCCCTGAATGGGTTGATGCAGGAACCAAGATGAATATCAGGATATGGTTTAAAAGAAGAGTAATGAACATTTCTGTAGGACTTTTCATCCATAGTTCTCCAAATGCTTTACAACTATGGGCAGATATAGCTATCCCCGTTTTACAAGGTGCTAACTGAGGAACAACGAGTTTAAGTGTCTTGCTCAGACTCACTGTGAGTGTCCTAGAGGAAGCTGGGCTTTTAAGGAGTTGAAGTTGCAGCTCTGGCCTATCTGTGGTTTTCCTGCAATTCAGGTCAAATAACCAAGAGAGCTAGGCCTGCTGGGAAGTATAAGAAGCAGCTTGGTTTCAGTAGAGAAAGATCTGTCAGGAACAAACCTTTTCTGGAAGACGTCTTCTGTAGCTTCCCATGATACAAACCACACCCAGGACCCTACTGTAGCCTGTGTCTAGGGCCCTTCCTGGGCTCTATTATTGCCTCCCTCTCAGCTGTCCTTTCCCAGACCCCAGTTCCTGTGCTCCCATCTTTCTAACCCTGCTTCCCAGGTTGCCAGGTACTTAGCCTTCCGAGGGGGAGCTGAGTGTTCTCCTGACTGAAATTGGAGAATTGCTGGGTCTAACAGACAGGGTTCTAATCTCAGCTTGGTCACAGACTTCCTATCTATCCTTCCTAGGCTGCTGTCTCCAGCCTGATGCACCTGTTCTCTGCAGCCTTTGGCTCCTGCTGGAGCCTGATCCACTCTAAGCTCTGGCATTACTTCCCTTTCCTGTACTTCAGAGGTTTTGGAGTCCTCTGCTAGCTGGATGTTGCATTGGGGGTTAACACAGACCTCAATGGTGAGATAGCAGGTGGTTCATATTGGTCAGGAGTCCTGTCACAAAAAGGGGTAAAGGTTGTATTGACTTTTATCCACTCTAAAGATTCATGAATTTTTTCAGGCCTAAAAGGACCTCTAAGGACATCCGGACTAACCTCCTATACAACACAAGCCATAGAAACATATGTTTATACATTTATATGTAACAAGAAGCGTAGTCTTTGGCCATCATTATGGTCATTTATGGCCGTGAATTAAAATACTTCATTCAGTTAGACATTCCATATTAAGAAAAAAAGCCTTTGACAGACTGGGAAGAATAGAGAAATTAACAGAAGTTAGGGGAAATTTGTAAAATAAGACCCACTGTATGACCATAGTTGAGCAAACTGAGCATGTTCACTCTACAGAAAAAGAAGACATGGGGACACACGATACTGTTTACAGCTATCTAAAGGGAAGTTATCCAGAGGTTAGGGATTAAATATTCTTATTAGTTATGATGGAAGAAAGAAAAAAGAATGGTTTTAAGCTGTGTCAGGGAAAAATTTAGGTTAAATGTTAGGGGAGTGTTTACTTCGTAACACTTTGGCAATGGAACAAGCTGCTAAGGGAGATTTTTGGAATCTTTATCATTGAAGATATTTAAGGCTAGATTAGCTGTTCCACTATCAGGGAAGGGGTACTGAAACCAATCCAGCCACAAAATAAGGAGATACGCTAGATGAGCCACCAGAGTTCCCTGCCAAGTTCCAACCCAAATGATTCTGTGATTGTTAGAATGGAAAAACCAGGCATTTTCACTTGCCAAACCTGTCACTATACACTGTAATCATAAAGGCAGGCTTTCATTTGCTATTTTTAAAGCTTATTGTTAATAGATTTTTAAAAAGTTGCTTATTTGCAACACTGATTCGTAGAATTCTTAGCAGCTTCCATCCACAACTTAGAATATTTTAAATTGTTCTAGAATGAAAAATATAAACTATTGGAAGAGATAAACATAATATGAAAGCCACCCCAAAGGAAAATAGTAAAAAATGATAAATAGCTCTGAAAATGAATCCCCCCCTTTGCTTAACACAATATATTCCCCAAGTATGCCCCATGCTACTTCAGATCATTTATATTCGCTCTGAAGAAAACTGTGCCATAGAGACACTTTATTTTTTGTATGCCTAATTAGAGATTGGTAATGGTATACACCCCCTTTCTCCTCTATATCACAGGTTCAAATATAGACCAAGATGGATGTTTCTCACTCACCATCATCTTTACAAAATGAATTGGCTGATTCTACTTCAGTTTCTAGAGAATACGTGGCATCTTCCTAACTGGTACTATTCTGATTGTTTCACTGGTGTGACATGGCAGATTTGGGTTTGTGGGGAGAGGGTCAATGGGAAGGACTGGGACCCAGATTGTTAATGGTGTTTAGATGTGGAAAGATGCAGAAAGGTACTTCTGGCCAGATTTTTAAAGGTACCTAGTGCGTTTTTTTTTTTTAAAAAAAGCACCTAGATGTCTAAATCCCAATGACAGAAATGGGAGCTAGGCAACCAGGTGACTATCTGCATCCTTAGGAACCTAAATACCTTTAAAAATCTGTCCCTCAGTCATCTGAAAAGTTTGCATGAAACTCCGACTCACTTCTAGTACTGCCCAAGCCTCAACAGTCTTTTCTCTCTTGCATGTTTATATCAATGCATATTGTGGAGGTGGAGATGAATGAAATAGCTCTCTGAAAATCTAAGTACATTGTATCCATTGGATCACCCGTGTCCACATGCTTGTTGATCCCCTCAAATAATTTTAGTAGGGTGGAGTGGCATGATTTGCCTTTACAAAAACCATGTTGACTCTTCCCCAACCATGTGTTGAAAGCCTTGGTAAGTTGTAGCTTTAACACACATTAGCTGGTGACAGTAAACACTAGGGTACCCCAGTTAGTATCTTGTGATGCTTTCCAGGGGTACTCATGTTTGTGAGGCTCCTCACCACCACCTGTCCTTAGAGGGAAGAATGCTTCCCTGGTGCCTGCTGCAGCTCAGCTCCCTGAAACCAACAGCCTCTGGTTACAGACAAGCATTGATTTGTCTTTGCAGACCTCACCCAATCTTGTACAGGCTAGTGACAGATACTCACCAGCCCCCAAGAACCTCTGCCAGCATCCCTCTCTGTAGTATCCAGCCCCTGTCATTGGACACTCAGAGAAATTACCAGGTAAACTCTTTTTGAAGATGCGCAACGTACACAGAGCTTGACTCGTACAACTCCAGATAAGGTCTTTTATAACAACGCAGCACTGGAATCTACTTACAGTGAAAACAAATTAGGTTTACTTACAAAGATTAACATTTAAGAGATGGTGAGCAAGAAGAACAGGTTAGATGTAAAACAAAAGGGATAGCTCACTTTGTAGAGTCTAAAGTTAACTCTAACAGGCTAAAATCCTTGTCTAAAGCAATTCCTCACCCAAAGCGACCTCCCAGCGTCGCTAGCCTGCAGTGCCAGGATCCAGCTTTTTCACCCATGCAATCTGCGCTGCCTTTTTTGCTTCTTTAGTGAATAGGATGACCAGACAGCAAATGCAAAAAATCGGGATGAGGATGGCAGGGGATAATAGTAGCCTATATAAGAAAAAGACTCAAAAATCGAGCCTGTCTCTATAAAATCAGGACATCTGGTCACCTTATAGTGAAGGATAAGAAAGGGGCCCCTTTCCATCCTCATTAATCTGCTAAGCCTTTGAAATGCCCCATTTTGAAGTGTACCCCCAGAAGAGACTCTTCTCCCCCCTTGCTTATTCTCCAGTGTGCTCCCCCATTTGGTTTCACATCCCCTCCCACCTGTCAACCTGTTTTTCCTGTTGACTTCACATGCAAATGGAGCTTCCACTATATTGGCTTGATTTACACATGACCGAGAGATACATTGCATCTCCTGTCTAGGAAAAAAACCCTGGTTGTCAACTCTGCCTGGTTACACTGTCTAAAACATACAATACTGGGCACATATAACTCCTTGCACACCATAGCCATGCACAGCACATTCACTAGGGTGTGCTACCAAGGAATCTTATTTTTAATTTTTTTTAAAGGCAAACATTTATTGAATCCTCAGTCCTAACGGGCGTTATTTTTATTCCTCAAACAAACTAAAGAAACTAAAACTTAACTGAACTTTTTTTAAAAAAATTAACAACTAAACCAGAGGTGGGCAAACTTTTTGACCCGAGGGCAACGTCGGGGTGGGGAAATTGCTTGCAGGGTCGTGAGTGTAAGGCTGGGGCAGGGGGCTGGGGTGCAGGAGGGAGTGCAGGGTGTGGGAGGGGTTGCACAGTGCAGGAAGGGACTCAGGGCAGTGGTGCAGGGTGGGGTGCAAAGTGTGGCAGGGGGCTCAGGGCAGGAGGTTGGGGCGTAGGGTACAGCAGGAGGCTCGGGGCAGAGGGCTGGGGGTGCAGGAGGGGCACGGGGTGTGGCAGGAGGCTCTGGGCCGGGGGTTGGGGTGCAGAAGGGACATAGGGGGCTCAGGGCAGGGGGCTGGGCAGGAGGGGTGTGAGGGTGTGGCAGCGAGTTGGGATGCAGGAGGGGCACAGAGTGCAGCAGGGGGCAGGAGGGTTTGGGATGTAGGCTCCGTCCCACCAACGCTTAGCTGGAGTAGCTCCGGGCTGGCAGCGGGGCCAGGGCAGGCTCCCTACCTGCCTACCCTGGCCTTGGCCCTGGCTCCGCACTGCTCCCCTCCAGATCTGACCTGCGGGCTGTAGTTTGCCCACCCCTGCATTAGGGTGTGCCTGGGCACACCCGGCACGCCCCGTACGCACACCTGGTTGACAGCTCCTGGCTGCTGCCCGGGTCCCAGCAGCCGGGACCTGGGCGGGCTGGTTGACAGCTCCCTGCTGCCGCCCGGGTCCCAGCAGCGGGCGGGCTGCGGAGCTGCCGCCCCAACCCTATGGCGGTTGGGCTGCTGCTCCGACAGCTCGGTTTTTTTGTATTATTAAATAACGGACTTTTTCATTTAACGGACACCCCCTCGCCCGAATTAGTCCATTAAATGGAGGTTTTACTGTACTGTAAGAGGAATGTCAAATGTATTTGTGAGCCTTTTTCATGGGTCTGTCAAAGCTTCTTTGGCCCTCCTCCTCAATGGAAGTTTTGTTAGCATTAGCTTCAGAAAACTGCCTGAAATATTTATTTTATGTAGTGCTGTTGTAGCTGTGTTGGTCCTAGGATCTTAGAGAGACAAGGTGAGTGAGGTAATATCTTTTACTGGACCAATGTATATTGGTGAGAGAGACAAGCTTTCGAGCTGACACCAAGAAGACCCGACGAAGAGCTCTGTATAAGTTTGAAAGCTTGTCTCTCTCACCAACAGATGTTAATCCAGTAAAAGATGTTACCTCACCCACCGTGTCTCTCTGAATTACTTGTTGGTGGATCTACATTCATATGTTCAGAGGTAGGGGAACTATTTCAAACAAGTTCAACCCTAGACAAGTGGAACATACAAATGGAACAACTGGAAAATTCTTACTAATCTTCAAAAGGAGCCAAGCTCTGCAGCCGCCAGCACTGACTTACTGGTTTATTATAAAAGCCCTCATTATATGATAGCCTGACTTACCTGTTGTCAGTACCATCGTGTCCTATTTAGGCTACTTAAAATGTACAGGTCCACTTCACAGCATGTGTCTGTGTGTGCCCATGAAAGCGTGTCAACATAGCAACAGTCATATCTGGATAAACGTGAGCTGCTGACACTGACAATGAGTCTATTCAAGAGGAAATGGTACATTCTTCCTGTCATGGTGGTTTCCTTTAGCTGGAAAAAAAAAAAGGTCTCTGTCACTTTCAGAAACAAACTCTTTGGGTTTTAAAGTCAAATACCTTCCTGCATTGTATTGACATATATATATTTGTATAT
This sequence comes from Sternotherus odoratus, assembly GCA_032164245.1. Lineage (NCBI taxonomy): Eukaryota > Metazoa > Chordata > Testudines > Kinosternidae > Sternotherus > Sternotherus odoratus. The sequence goes on along the minus strand of JAVMKO010000003.1, from coordinate 140,447,289 downwards.
ATAAATACATATGTATTTACGAACTTCAGGGAATGTGGCTTCCGCAAACTATGCAGAAGGGACACTGGCGGGGGGGGAGGGGAGGAAAGGCAATGGGGATGGTTAGGAGAGCAGTCTGAGAAAGGAGGTGCTGGATGACTGGCATTCTTACTGGGGCAAGAGGGACCCTGCATTGTCTGTGGTGGTTGTGGTAATGGTGAGATGCGTGTATCTGTGGGTGGAGGAGCAGAATGACGGCTTTAACTTTTCATTTCCTTGCTTTTGAGGCCATGCGTTAGGTATGTTACTTGCAGTCCAGTCTTAACTGATACACAAAGTACTATTTTAGTGTCTGGATTTATGCTCTATATACCCAGATATATAGTACTTTGAGTATCTTTAGTAAAAAACTATGCTAGATTTTTGAACCTCTAATATTAACTCCATTTTAATTTTCACATCCCCTTGATGAACCTCTGCTAAAAATAAAAAGGGAAAGTCTGTATATGGAGAGACTAATGGACTGAGCATAAGAATGGGTGCCAGGAATCATAAATGTTGCTGGTTGTGTCTCTTTAAGTAATAATACATTCATAATAATAAAACAATAATACATACATGGAAATCAAAGGGCTGCCAGATCCTAAGCAAACACATTTTTAGAAAGAATTCTTAAAATTAAATTCCAGCTTTCTACCCAGAAACATTTACACAATGTATTTTATAGCTTGATAACTTTAACTTGCATGTTTGTGATTCCAATGTTATACCCTTTCTTATCTGTCTGCTTTGGGGTAATGTGACCGAATGATTTCATTCTGTTTTCCCTTTTCAATAGTATGTAATAGATATCAACTAGTCATGCTTCTCTCCCATCATGTGATTCTTATTCTTACCATACACAAATAACTTGGCAGGCTCATTTTTGCAGCAACCAACTATCTTTGATCTATGTGAGGCTGTTTCTTAGAACTGAGCATTATTTTTTATAACATGAAGCTAATGAATGAGATGGATGCACAGTATTGCACTTGGGGAATATTAAGACCTCTTCAGAAAATGCACACATGAAATTCCTTTATTAGTTTGCATATAAATATATTAAAGATCAATAAGGTCCCTCACCAAAGGCTCTTAATCAGAGTAAGCTGTTGTGGGGTAAGAAGGAAGGTCCCCTCATGGATCAGTAACTGGTTAAAAGATAGGAAACAAATAAATGGTCAGTTTTCAGATTGGAGATAAGTAAATAGTGGTATCCCAGGGGTCTTTACTGGGACCAGAACTGTTCAACATATTCATAAATGATCTGGAAAAAGGGCTAACTAGTGAGATGGCAAAATTTGCAGATGGTGCAAAGCTACTCACGATAGTTAAGTCCAAAGCAGACTGCCAAGAGTTATGAAGGGATCTCACAAAATGGAGTGACTGGGCAACAAAATGGCAGTTGAAATCCACAGTTGATATATGCAAAGTAATGTAAATTGGAAAACATAATCCCAACTATAGATACCAAATGATGGGATCTTTAAATACAAAAGGAAGTATTTCTTCACACAACACATAGTCAATCGGTGGAACTCTTTGCCAGAGGATGTTGTGAAGGCCAAAACTATAACATGGAGCAAAAAAGAACTTGATGAGGATATGTCCATCAATGGCTATAAGCCAGGATGGGATGGGATGCAAAACCATGCCCTGAAGTGTCTCTAGCCTCTGTGTGCCAGAAGCTGGGAGTGGATGAGAGGGGTTGGATCACTTGATTGCCTGTTCTGTTCATTCTCTGAAGCACCTCGCATTGGTCACCGTCGCAAGTCAGGATACTGGGCTAGATGGACATTTGGTCTGTTTTCCCAGTGGAGACAAATTCCTAGTAAGCTCTTTCCTGCCTCCAAACACTTCATAATCGAAATCAGGGGTGGCCAACCTGTGGCTCTGGAGCCGCATGCAACTCTTCAGAGGTTAATATGTAGCTCCTTGCACAGGCTCCGACTCCAAGGCTGGAACTACAGATACTAAATTTCCATTGTGCTGTGGGGTGCTCACTCCTCAACCTTCTGCTCTGCCCCAGGTCCTGCTACCATTCTACTCCTTCCCCCAAGGCCCCTGCCTCTTTCCCCAGCCTGCCATGCCCTCGCTCCTTCCCCCTCCCCACCAGAGCCTCTTGCGCACTGCAAAACAGCAGATTCTAGTGGGTGGGAGGCATGGGAGGGAGGGGGAGGTGCTGCTTCGCGGGGCTGCCAGTGGTGGGAGGTACTGGGAGCTAGAGGGAGAGTAGCAGATGGGGGGCTGCTAACATATTACTGTGGCTCTTTGACAATGTTCATTGGTAAGTTCCAGCTCCTTCTAAGGCTCAGGTTGACCACCTGATCTAACTAGACAAGGCAGACAAAAGGTGGGAGGGGAAAGAACAGGACAGAGAATTGGGGTGACTTGTTCCAGGTAACATAGTTGGGCAATGGGAGATCTGGGAATAGAAATCCTGATTCCCAGTGTGGTGCAGTTCTCCATCCCCTAGGCCACACTCCCCTGCACCCGCCTACAATTAATACTTCACTTCACCGTGCTTGTGTTACTACAGCTCTCTTCCAATCAAGAGAAAAGATTGGGTAATGTAACTATACTAATATATGTGTTGTTGCAGAATTTTAGAGAGAGAATAGCATGTAAAGTACTGTCCAAAATAATACCAGGAAGAGTTTAGATTGAGGATAGATTTAGTGAAGTGAATAGGAAATAGTTGCTGTATTCTTTCCTTTTCAAAATTATGTAGTGCAAATGCAGTCTCTTAGCATGATTTTTAACAAATAAAGACCCTTGCAAAGAGATTCCCAAGGTTCCTTCTTTTATTTAAGGATAAACCAGACAATATAGGTCCCCTTGAAATGCTGATCCTTGTGGGTAAAGTAGGAGTGTGCAGGAATATTCTATGGTGTTTCCTCTTATAGCATCAGTAAAACAAATCTGTGTTTGCTTTCTTCAGAATTAACAGTCCCTCTGGAGATAGAACAAAACTTTCTTTTCCCTTTGATTTTGATGGTTTTCTAAACAGTTTGTGAGGGGCAAGGGATTTAGAGTTGACATTGCTGATTCACTTTGAAAACGGATGATCGGTGTGCAAAGTTTAGGTATTTGAGTAAAGTGATTTATTTTTTAAAAGCTTTGGGACTTTAAAGGGCTGCAACCAAAATTTAGAAGTATGGCCTTGTCTAGATTAGGAAACTTTTCAGCCATATTGGTGCAAACCCCTTGTATAGACATACTGTACCAGAACAAAACGGGGCTTAAAGGGAACTCTCACCCTTAACATCCATAGCCTTTTCAAAATGTAAACCTTAGCCACTGGAAATCCCCATTTATTTTTTCATTAACCTGGTTATTTTTATATTTTCTCTCCTTATTTTGAAGCCATTGCTTTGCTTTCTGATGAAAAGCTAGGGTTGCTGGCACTGTTTTAATAATACAGGGCCAGCAGCTCTGCTTAGCAGGAGAGAGACTAGCAGGGTTCCTGCTGCCGTGCCCTGTGGGAAGGGGAAATGTATCCCACTCTAACCACCTTCTTTAATATGGAACCAGAATACCAGTCAGAAGATTCTGAAGTACTAGTACTTGCATCAGTGGTTGGGAACCACAGATTTAAAGATATAACCCTGTTAAGGTGCTATGAAAACAGCGTGCATAGGATGTTGTTGCCTGTTTTCAGTTCAACTTAGGGTATGTGACATTTAGATGAAAAAGACAAATAGTGCAAGAAATAGGTGCCATATCATATCAGCTGCAGTATCTTTGTGTTTCAGTGTTCCCCAGTGAAAACCACAAATTCGCTTTGGTTTAATGAACATGCCCTAATGACGTCAATAGATTTACACTCTTACATGATCGGGACAGGAGAGCAGCCAGTTTAATCTTAGCAGTGGATTTTAAGTAGGTAGTTGTATTTTTTGCAGACTGGAGCTGTGATTTTTGTTTCTGTTGGTCTACAAGTTTCCTCCAAAGCTGCAGCCTTTTTCAAACAGCAACATTCTGAGGAAACCCTGATGTTCAAAAATCTTGCATCAATCTACAAACTCTGTTATTAAGCAACAGTCTTAATTAGGAGGCTGACATTTAATGGGAGTAAGATGTAAATCGGCATGTCACTGATTTTAATCACTGTGGATATGTGGTTTTCGTTTCAGCCTAATGAAGTATTTGAAATTGGAGATCACAGCACATTTGGATTAATGTCGATGTTCATCTTACACATTTGCAAGGTGGCTAAGATGTGGCTAATAATAATACCATGTGTTGTCCTTTTCTCTCTCAGCATGGGGCACAAAAGTAGTTTGGCCATAAAGTGATGTATTGTTTACATGGTGTCAAGAAGACAGCCGGTGGGATGGCAGAAAGCCAGATTAAATCACCTCTGATTTTATATGCAGGATGTTTAGTAATAATGCTGTGTCACACTTGATGACACTGGAAGCTGGCAAACCAGCAAATGCCAAGTTCATTTTTATAGCCTTGTTTTTTATATTTGGTGATGAAAGAATCAGGCTGAACACAGAAGACAGTGTGTAATGTAACCCTTTCAGTACTTCCAAACAAAGCAAACATGCCCTGAACATGGGCACTTGTTGATTAGGAGGAAGCGCTAGGCTAGAGCAGTGGTTCTCAACCAGGGTATGCATACCCATGGAGATCTTCCAGTGGATACATCAACTCATCTAGATATTTGCCTAGGTTTACAACAGGCTATATAAAAAGCATGAGCAAAGTCAGTACAAACTAAAATTTCATACAGACAATGACTTGTTTATTTTGGTCTGTATGCCATACACTGAAATGTAAGTACAATATTTATATTCTAATTGATTTATTTTATAATTTTATGGTAATGTGAGAAAATAAGCAATTTTTTCAGTAACAGGGTCCAGTGACACTTTTTGTATTTTTATGTCTGATTTTGTAAGCAAGTAGTTTTTAAGTGAAGTGAAACTTGTGAGTACACGAGTGAAATCAGACTCCTGAAATGGGTACAGCAGTCTAGAAACATTGAGCTGTATTGGGCTAGAGCACTGCACTCCATACAGTATTCCTGACTCTGCAACTAATCTAGTGTGTGACTTTGGACTTTAGACAAGTCATTTCACCTCCCTGCCCTTTGTCTGTGTTGGCTTTCTTTAGATTGTAAACTCTTTGGAACAGAGACTCTCTTTCACTGTGTTTTTGCCTCGCACAATGGGACCAGAACCTCAGTTGAGGCCTCTCTGTGTTACTATAATAAAAATAATACACAGCCATTCATTGGAATGGTTGCCTCACTAAAATTGCTGTGTCAGAGTGTGGGAGCTAAAAAGGGGTTAAGAGGAGTATCCAAAATACCGGGCTTGGATTCATTTTTCCATGTCACCATAATACCCTTCTTATGAAACTAGAGCTATGCACTCTCATAAAAAGCTTTGCTTTTTTGTTTTAAAGGATAATGCAGCCATTGGAATCCGTGCCTAGTTCTTTCAAGTTAATGCTTAGCCTTAGTTTAACGTTCTACTTCCATTTCCTGGTAGAAACTGTTTTATATGAAAGCAACTGCAACCTTTCAGAAGGGTTCATTTACTGTTATGTTTGGTATCAGCTTTCAAAAAAAAATGCAGTCTGTGTTTGGAATATTACAGTTTCTGTTTTTAATATCATGTTAAACAAGTCACGTGTCAGAAGTCAGAAGTAAGATATTATGCCAGAAGTCTCTCTGCATGAATTCAGCTTGTGAGTGAGCAGTTTATCACCAAAAGCGAAGATTTGGGCTTGATCCATGCTGGAGTCTGTGGGTAACAAATAACACATTGAACCCTTGGCTACAGGAAAATGTGAAGTTGACGTTTGATGGATGACTAAACTCTTACAGTGTCTGAGGCACAAGAGAGCATCATACAGACATTATAAATTATAGTGCACCTATGCTGAAGATGTTTTAATAGCGATATAGTCCAAAGGTCTGGACTAAGCTTTCATTCATAATTTTCAGCTTTCAGTTTATCAACTACTTCTGCATTGTTGGATTTCTTGTTTTGCTTTGCCTAAAATTAGGAAGATTTTTTTCTTAGTAGATTATTGTGTATGTGGCAGTGGTGGGTCAGGCATGAAGAGGGTGCAAATCTTCTGCAACCTCTCACAACACAAGTTAGAGGGGTATGCATAAAGGCCCTGTGTAGCTTCTTCACCCAATGGGCTGGAATAGCTTCCACACTCTAAAGAATTCACAGCCCCTGGCCTCTTCCCAGCTCTCAACCTGTCTACACAGGCAAGGGACTGAATTTGTCCTATACTGTATTCATGCAGGCTGGGTTCTTTGGAACATGAAGGGTGAAGAGTCCTGGCCTATAAAGAAGTTCCTCAAATTGTTTAGTCTGATCTCATCAGAGAAACTGTTTTGGTTTTTCCCCATCTCCACATCATAATGGTACCAAGAAACGGGTGGGAAATGGAAACATACTAGTTGCGTTCTTGATATTGTTTAATATTACTGTTTATTTAGTAAGTGTTGATGTTACTGTAAAAAAAACATGGCGGGAGATGTAGTTCCATGCTTCTAGGCCATGTGTAGATGCTGAGCTTGAACCTCACGGGAAATCAGCATCCCTCACACGAGTGCGGCTCGCAGGACTGGGCCTGCTCACTGCCATTTGGATCAGCCCTGATCCTGTGCGCTGCGGAGCACACACAACTCCCAGTGAAGGGCTCAGCGCCTGGCAGGATCAAACTCCAGAGCTCAGGCTGCGGAGCAGGGGGGAGCTATAGCCCAAGCAGTCCTAAGCAGCTAGAGTGGCCACCTGGCCAGCTGGTTTTGTTACTGCTTTGCTGATTGCCAGTTGCAAAGGGCTGGGGGGGGGTTTTCTGTTTTACAAGTAGAAAAAAAAAAATCAACTGCCCCCCAACCCTGCCACATTGCAACCAGCAACATTAAGCTGTGTGCATGCGTGGTGGAGCTAGTGGCTGTGCAGAAATTTTTCAACTATAGCATGTGGGTCACAGGACTGGGAGCTCTGCTGGTGGTGCTCCGGGGTCCTACTCTGGTGCGGGCCTGAGGGGTCAGGCTGGTGGTGGAGGGTAGCACCTGAGACTGGAGAAGAGGAGCATCAGGCTGCTGGGTGGGTGTATACTGTAGGGAGTAAATCTGTGGTCCCCCATGGTTGCTGCTTCAGAGAGGGGGACTTCCAAGAATCTCGGTAACAAAGTCTTGTGGAAATTGGATGAACCACAACAATCTAAATCTATCATTATAATGTCATTATTTATATTCCATTAGTATCTAGTTGCCCCAATTGAGACTGGGGCTCCATTGTACTGGGCCCTACCCATATATCCATAGCATAGTATGAGACAGTCCCTTTTGCTAAGACCTTACTTTTCTCCCACTGTTTGTCTTGACAATTTAGGTTGTTTGATTTATTTGAGGAAGCTGAAGCTAATAATTCCTCCCCCCTCAAATTTCCCAGGAAAACGTGTTGGTTTTTCAACAAAAAAGGAAACAAACTAACCCCCCCCCCAACTCCACTAAATCCAGAATATTTTCAAAAACTGTTTTTTTGGGGGGGAAGGGGTGCGGGGGGGGGGGGGGGAGGAGGAGGAGGAGGGGAATTACTCCTAAAGTGTACATTTTTCAGTTTCAGAAAATTTCTACCCAAATGAAACATTTTCCATGGAAATGTTCATTTGATCAAAACCACATTTTTTACTGATTTGTTTTTAGCCACTCTATTATTTATACCCAATTTGTCAATAGGGAATGGAGGCATAAAGAGACTTGCTCAGGGTCACACAGAGAGTCTATGATACAGTATTGATATTGAACGAACCTAGATCTCTTGGGTGCCAGGCCAGTGCCTTAATCACAAGACCATCCTACTTCACAAACAAGGTATTGTTTTCTGAATGTCTCTGCCTTTAAACTCCACCCATTCTTTGATTCTCTCTGTCTTTGATGAGCCCCACTCTGCGATAGTTGAGCATTAGTAAAGATAACATCATTAATATTTATTACATATATTATTCATCTGCGTCTTTAATGCATTTTCAGTGCCTTGAAGATGTAAAGTGCTATCTATCATTATAGCTGGAAATGTGATTTGTGGCATCCCAGGAATTACTCACACAGAATTGTTTATTTTGCAGTTTTGATTCCCTTTTTGTGCATGTGCAGGAGTATTTATGATTGCATCCATCTGGGAATGATTTCATTGTGAGAAGAAACCTTCCACTCTACTAGGAGAGAAGGCAGAATGAAAATCATGGAATGAATTAGAAGAAAGCGCGGAAGTCATTGTTTGACAGCACTGTGGGTTCACCAGAGATGCAAACCAGAATAGGGATTTTTACCTCAAAATTTTATATGCTTCTAAAGATCCAAATGATGAGAAACAAATGTACGAAAGGAACATTCACAAAAGGAATGGCTGCTTAAAATAAATAAATAAGGCCAAATCAACCAAAAACAGAAAAGCCACCACCAATCGCTCTCTCCACCCCCGCTAAAAATCACTCTGTTGTTAGGACAAATAGAACCATAGAAAAGGATGTAAGTATTATCCAAAGCATCAAAATGTGAAGATTTACAGGCATTCTCAATATATTTTTGATCTCACATGTTTCTCAATGAGTTATTCTTGTAAAATGTCACTTCTGATTGGCGTTATACTTGCTCGTTAACTACTAGTAATAGCTGCGATTAGCTATTGGAACAAACTACCAAGGGGAAGTGGTGGGTTCTTTATCACTTGAGGTCTTCAGACCAAGACTGGCTGCCTTTCTGGAAGATCTGCTTTAATCAGACACAAATTATTGGACTCTGTGTAGGGGTAACTGTTAGGAATCAGGACCTGCTGCAGGCTGCCTCATTAGCCACACAACCTGATTGGCTGCTGCAGCAGCAGCTTCCTGGCGTCTCAACGGTAATACCCACCATTCAGCCTGCTGCCATGTTACCTACTTCCTGCTGCTCCTGCCTGGCACCCAGCCTTGCCTCTGCCCTGCCCTGCCTTGAACCCCTTCTTACCTGCTACCTTACTCTCTCCAGTTCCTGATCTCTGGTTTGACCCTCGGCTCTGGCTCCTGACTACACACACTGACTCAACCCTGGGCTCTGGTAGTCAGTTTCAGCCTTCCAATTTTATGTTTGGCCTGGGCTCTTGATCACTGGCTACAGCTCTGACCCCAGCCGCCGGCCACAAGGTCTGCTGCTCGTTCTGGCCACAAGGCTAGACTGTCCTCATCCTAGTTGCCTGAAAGGGACTGGGTGAAATTCTATAGCCTATGTTATATAATAGGTTTGAATAGATGATCAGATGCTCCCTTCTGGCCTTAAACGCTATGAATCTATCAACTGGGCAGATTCTAATGAAGTGGTAATCTGATCTTATGACTGTTCATCTTGATATTGAGAAAGCATGACCGAAAAAATATATTCAAGCCGGAGGCTGAAAAGATAGTTGCTCCTGGTTATCCTTAAATCTTTTAAATGTTTTCTTCTCTCTCTCTCTCTCTCTCTGTGACCAGACAGCAAATGTGAAAAATTGGGATGGGGGTAGGGGGTATTAGGAGCACATACCTGTTTTTAAAAGTCACATAACTTAAAAAAAACCAACCGACCAAACAAAAGCCTCCCTGCCCCAAACATTCTCCCATCCTCCCTCTGCAAATAAGGAAAAGTCAAGAATTTGAATGGATCTAGAGACCAGACTATGGTCTCACCCACAGTTGTGGTCCTTCAAGTTCACTGTTGAGCCACGTTAGAAGGGGAGTGTGGGGAAGCTGGCGCTATTTGCGTGTTCTGCTTGTTGTGTGGACACATAGAGAATTTAGACTTTCAATATTTTCAGGAAGGAAAGTTTGAGGTTAGACTGTCACAGCATCCTTATTACTGCCATGTTGTGAAGCATGGGCTTTGGGCCAGGCCCCATATGCATTGGTATAATAAGGCAATAACAGTTTTGTGGCAGTCTTACCTCAGACTCCTCTTGCTTTTGTGCACTTGTGACATGACTGTTGCTATTTTTTTGTATCATATTCTTTTTTTCTTCTTCTTCAAAAAACTAAGGTACAAAGTAGCTTGTGGATTTACAGCCAGTAAGCTACTACATGTCACCAGTTTAATGTGTGCTAGAAATCAATAACTTAAGCCATTGGTCCTGTTTCTCCTAGTTTTTGCAATGATTTTACACATATCTAACTCTATAATGGACTTTGGACATAGAGACATCTATCTCTATGTGGACAAAGTCTTTGGCTAAAGGCCAAGAATGCCCTAATCCTGAGTTTAGCCGCAAACCAGGGCATTCTGGGGGATTTAGTTTGCAGGGGCTGATTGGAAATGTAGTCCAGTAATGATATGACTGTGATCTGGGTCTACTATAGTGCAAGTTCTTGCTCAACCGGCAGACCAGGAATGAGATCCTTTTGATCAATGTGTGGGATGGGAGGCAAGCATCTCAGGAGAGGTTATGGAAATGGTTCTGGGAAGAGACAAGAATCCCAGGGAGGTTTAAATTGTGTGAGGCATTGTCCATGAGATGGAAGGCTTAGGTGTAACTCTGCGAAGGGGCTTAGGAGGAGGCCTACAGTTAAGCAGGTTGTGGAAAGATCCTAGTGTGCGAGTGATACAAGAGACCATGGGCAAGGCTTGGGATGGTAGTGTAGCGTTAACGTCTTGTTTGTGGGCCCATGACTAGAGTTTCCTGAGAACAAGATAAGGCCAGGTAGAGAGAGTGAACTAGAAAGCCTGGAGAAGACAATGGTAGAAACTGTTTAGCCTGTGGAGGACAAACTGGTATCATTATTGAGCATCCCTGTATGTGAGGTGAAAGCTGTACCTCTAGGTGTAATGAAGGACTATTGAGGAAACCGTGCCTCAGTAAGGCTGAAAGATTGTCTTGTTTGGTTTTTTACATTGCCCTGGAAATGGGGGACTTTATGGTTTGGCTCAATGGCCAGACTACTGTACCAGAAGAGAAATTGAGGCACAAATTCCCTTACTTCTAGAAGGAGACAGCCTCTAGGGTGAAATGCAAGGAGGCACCAATGAGGAAGCTGAGACAGCGATGCCAGAAACTTAAAAACCTGTTATCGATTCCATTGTCTTAAGGGATTTATTCCTGATTTTCACAGGGTGAGAAGAAAATCAGAGTCCAGAGATCTGAGAACAGGTGTCATTTTAGACAGTGAAAATGAGAGAAGTCCCTGTTCTTGATTCCAAGAGTAGCCCTTCTCTTTCTCTCTTTTCCAAGTAGGGAGTGTAATAGGTGCACAAATATGCCTCAGGCCTACCAAGGGGCTCTGACTGGAACCCTGTCAAAATTGTGCTAGAACCCTGTAGGAAACAACAATGTTCAAAAGTGATTTAGCTGAACTATAGTTTTGCTCTTCAGCTCTGTCCTCATAATAGGGCCAGTTCTGCTAACAGCTGCATGCTCACTTGCTCCACTGAGTTCAATGGGAGACAACAGAAGATGCTCAGCACTTTGCAGCATTGAACAAGGCTAAGTGCATAAATATCTCTCTGAAAATCTCCCTCATGCAAATAGTCACAGCCGCCGCCTCAGCTGAATCCCGGGGGCCTGCCAGTTTGGGCAGAGAAAAACCGTAGTGATGTCAGAATGGGATGGCTTCACTAAGCCCTGTTAAAATCATAGCAGATGCTTCTGGGCATTGTGAGAAGGGACTTTTCAATCAATTATAACTTAAAAAAAAAATCTGCCTTCCCCTAACACAGCGTAGCATGCACTCCTTATTAAAAACAATGCCAATGCTGAGTTTCACATTTCAAACTTCAGCTGTTTCTGCTGTAGCCCTGCTCAAAAACAAGTGTGGTTAGAAATGTATTATACAATGGGAAAAGTGTGTGTATGTGTTTGTTTCCCTCTGTCCCACAGCACAAAAACAGCTGTAGGGATTTTGTTCACATTTTCAGCAAGGTTTTTTTTTTTGACCTTCAAGCAAAGGCCAAGCATAGAGAAATCCAGCCTCAATAATGAATGTTTTGGAAAGTTATGACCATAAGGGGCTATAATGGAAACTATTTTGCAACTTTAACTAAGTTGCTGACACTAATAACCACTGTAATTCATTGCTGTAGTCTTTATCTGAGGATCTCAAAGCACATCTAAATTAAAGGTGGCATTATTATTTGGATTACAATAGCACCTAGAACAGGGGTGGGCAAACATTTTGGCCCATGGGCCACATCGGGGAATAGAGATTGTATGGTGAGCCATGAATGCTCACAAAATTGGGTTTGGGATGTGGACTCTGGGGTGGGGCTGGGGATGAGGGTTGAGGGTGCTCCAGGCTGGGATCAATGGGTGTGGAGAGCGGGAGGGGCATCGGGGCTGGGGCAGAAGGGTGGGGCATGGGGGAGGCTCAGAGGGTGCAGGCTCTGAGCAGCGCTTACCTCAAGCGGCCTCAGTAAGGAGCAGCATGTCCCTTCTCTGGCTCCTATGTGGAGGTGCGGCCAGGTGGCTCTGCACCCTGTCCCATCTGCAGGCATGGTCCTGCATCTCCCACTGCAGTGCGTAGGAGCCAGAGATGGGCCATGCTGCAGCTTCTGGGCGCCTCGTGGTCGAGCTCCAGACCCGCGCCCTGGCTGGAAAGGGGCTGAGCAGTGTGGTGCGGCTAGTGGGCTGGCTTAAAATGACTTGTGGGCCATAGTTTGCTCACCCCTGACCTAGGAGGTCCAGTTGACATCAGGTCCTTATTGTGCTATGTGGAGGCCTATGACGACGGGTCCTCAGGAGGCAGCTTTACATCTTTCTTCTGTTGTGCCTGCACTGAAGGAACTTCCCCTGGATGGATAGGGGGCTTTTAGGGCCCCTCAATGCAGTTCTGAGGTGTAAAAGGACTAGAGTGTATGTGTACATCATAAGAAACAGTTGCTGCCCTCAAGAACTTAGTCTAATTTGACAAGACAAACAAAGGGTGGAAGAGATGGTACTGTCCCCATTTTAAAGATGGGGAAATGGAGTTGAAGAGACACTTGCCACAGAGCACACCGATTAAAGCCAGGAACTGAGGGCAAATCTGGGTTGTTCTTTAACAACAGGACCAGCCTTCCTCTTAAAGGAGGGGGGGGGGAACTTAAAAACTCTTTTCTATGGTTTTTACACTAGAAATTCTCCTCTTAACTTCAGTGGGAGCTGTGGGTGCTCAGTACCTCTGAAGAACAAGCTGCCTTTTACTTAGGTACCTAAACCCATATTGGTATATGTAAGATCAGGTCTACACTCAAAAGTTAAGTAGACCCAGCTACGTTGCTCAGGTGTGTGAAAATCCACACCCTTGAGTGATGAAGTTAAATCAGCGGTTCTCAAACTAGTTGAGACCGCGACCCCTTTTTGTGATCCGGCGGCGCGGCGCGACCCCCTCCGCTGAAAAGCCGTCGAATTACAAAAAAACAACAACACACACACACAAAAAGAATGCACGTGCGCCCCGGTCCCCCGTCTCCACCGCGGGCGGGCGAACTGCCGGGAGCGCCCCGATCCCCCGTCTCCTCCGCGGGCGGACGAGCTGCCGGGAGCGTCCCGGTCCCCCGTCTCCACCGCGGGCGGGCGAGCTGCCGGGAGCGTCCCGGTCCCCCGTCTCCACCGTGGGCGGGCGAGCTGCCGGGAGCGCCCCGGTCCCCCGTCTCCACCGCGGGCGGGCGAACTGCCGGGAGCATCCCGGTCCCCCGTCTCCACCGCGGGCGGGCGAGCTGCCGGGAGCGTCCCGGTCCCCCGTCTCCACCGCGGGCGGGCGGGCTGCCGGGAGCGCCCCGGTCCCCCGTCCCCGCCGCGCGGGGGCTGCCGGCTGCGTGCCGGCCCCAGTCGCCGCGAGTTGCGGCGGCAGGAGCTCGCGACCCCCCGGGGAGCGCTCGGCGACCCCCCGGGGGGGTCGCGACCCCCAGTTTGAGAAACCCTGAGTTAAATCAACCTATCCCACAGTGCAGACAGTGCTAGGCCAACAGAAGAATACTTCTGTCAACCTAGTTACTGCCTCTCAGGGAGGTAGATTAACTGTGCTACTGGGAGAATTCCTTCCATCACTGTAGTGAGTGTCTACACTAATGAACAAGAATGGGGCAGACATGCTGCTGTAGTATTTCAAGTGTAGACAAGCCCTGATTTTCCTTAAGGCTATGAAGTAAGTCAGACACAAAGCCAGGAAATAACATAGGAGTCTTCTCTGTTCCCACTCCACAATGTCTCCCATTGTGTTACAGTGTGAAGAATCTTCTGTATGTATGGAGAGCACACATCCTTTCTTTGTGAATTGGTTCTGACAAATCTCATCCCATACATATGGGATAAATTATTTATTATTTGTTCACTTTATTTGTGGGATGCTGGTACTCAGTTGATACATGAGAACAATTCAGGTAGGAAGACGTGCTGCACGGATGTCTCTTAGGATCTTTGGAAAAGCCCCCTTCAGTGGAAAACATACTTTCACTAACCATGATTTAGCAATTCCTTTGTACTAAGTGTTCTTCCAAATGAGCCATCTGAAAAGCAGAATGGGTATCTGGGGACCTTTTAACTGGAGCTATAAAAAGTCTGTGTCAATAAAATCCTGTCAGATCTATTCTCCAATTCTGTGATTCTGGGTTGTGGGGGTGGCATTCCCCAATGTGACGGCAATATTCCAGCCAGTAATCTTCTCACACATGGTCATGTTTCCTCAGATAAGAAAAATCACCACTCTGGTGTCAGTGGAGATGGGGTCAATGACTGGGAACGGAGTTCTCATTTTTTCACAATGGACAGTTGTTTTGTATCTTTTTCCTGACTAGGTAAATTATGGCTATGGTTACTGGGTAAAGTTTGTTTCTGGAGGAAGTAGGTAACCATGCTTGTGCAGTAGGCGGTATCGGGGCAGCCGAAGATTATGGAAGGAAGGGGCCATAGGTCAGAGGCAGAAGGGATGTGATGAGGAAGTGTGATGAGATATGCTTGTGGATTTTGGCTTGCACCCCGTGGAATGCTTCCTTTCAAGCTGCTTGTGTGCAGGAGAGGAGAATAGACGCGAATACAGCAGGAGTGTAAATTACTTTAAGGGCCAGATCCTCAACTCATGTAAACTGGCAGAACTGATTTAAACCAGCAGAGTGTCTGGCTTAAACTTGAATTGCCTTTGCCTGCTAAATTCTCTTTTCTTAATGCATACTCAGGCTAGCCAGCCACTGCCAACTGCTGTACTTTGGCAAACGCCACTCCTGTTGCTGCCTTTCAGTGTTCATTACATTCTTTCCAAATGCTGCTGCAGAGTGACTTCCTTATATCATATTTCTAATAGAAAGTGCCCTAAACAATAGAGCTGGTTTTATAAATGTTCGTAACATTCTTTCCTCTCATTAGATGATCAGTATAATGCTGGCAGGCTAGAAAATATATAGTTCATTTTACCAAAAACATACATGGTCACTGCACAGTCTATATCCTATTATTTTAAATTAATCTTGTTCCGGGCACAGCAGACATTATTGGTGGTATTACAGTAATGCCTAGAGGTCCCAGTTGAAATCAGGGCCCAGTTATGCTAAGCTAGGGGTGGCCAACCTGTGGCTCTAGAGGTTAATATGTGGCTCCTTGCACAGGCATTGACTCCAGGGTTGGAGCTACAGATGCTAACTTTCTAATGTGCTGTAGGGTGCTTGCTGCTCAACCTCTTGCTCTGCCCCAGGCCCTGCCAACACTCCAGCCCTTCCCCCATCGTTCCTGCCCTTCCCCCAAGCCTGCCATGCCCTCGCTCCTCCCCCGTCCCCACCAGAGACTCCTGGGCATTGCAAAACAGCTGATTGCGGTGAGTGGGAGGCATGAGAAGAGATGGGGAAGAACTGATTGGCAGGGCTGCCAGTGGGTGGGAGGTGCTGGGGGTTGGAGGGAGGTAGCAGTTCGGGAGGCTGCTGACGTATTGCTGTGGCTCTTTGGCAATGTTCATTAGTAAATTTTGGCTCCTTCTCAGGCTCAGGTTGGCCGCCCCTGTGCTAGGCACTGACAATTCCTGCTGCAAAGGGTTAACAATCTAATGGACAAGGCAGGGAAAGGGTGACAGAAAAGTATAATATTTATCTTACCAAGGGGAACTCATTCACAGAGAGATTAAATGGAATGACTAAAGGTACATATGAAAAGTATGTCAGAGATAGGATGACCAGATGTCCCAATTTTATAGGGACAGTCCTGATTTTGGGGTCTTTTTCTTATATAGACTCCTATTACCTCCCACCCCCTGTCCTGATTTTTTGCACTTGCTGTCTGGTCACCCTAGTTAGAGATGGTCTTGAACCCAGGTTTTCTAAGTCCCAGTCCACTACCTTAACCTCAAGATGCTAACACTTTGGTGTCATTCCTATGTTGTGCTACATTTATGTGCTGTTATCCATAGCTTGTCTTTGACTCTAAGCTTCTCAGGGCTTCTCTGTTCATGCGGTGCGTAGCGAATGGGGCCTTGGTATCTGATTGGGACCCATAGATTCTACAGCAATACAAATAGATAGTTAATAAATCTTGGTGATTTTCTTCACTGATGTAATAAGGACTCATGAACTCTTCTTGGGTTCCTGAAATCCAGCCAGTACAGTGTGTTGGCATTGTACTTACAAACCCTCTGATCTTGATCACCTCACTGGCATTTAGGCATTTAGGCAAGGTGAGGCGAGGGAGAGAATGAAACACTGAAAGTTACTGCATTCCAGCAGTCTTCCTTGAGTAGAATACAGTTGTGTAGTAGTCCTTGCTGGTCCCAGGATATTAGAGAGGCAAGGTGGATGAGGTAACATCTTTTATTGGACCAAATTTTGTTGGTGAGAGACAAGCTTTTGAGCTTACATAGAGCTCTTCTTCTTCTGTTCATTCCCTCTGAAGCACTTGGCATTGGCCACTGTTGGAAGACAAGATACTGGGCTAGATTGACCTTAGGTCTGACCCAGTATGGCTGTTTTTTATGTTCTTTTTCTTGAGTAGAAGGCCACTGATAACCTCCTCAGAAGCTGGGACCCTGCACATTTATAAGGCCAGCTCTGGAAATAAGGGACCTAAGTTCAGTGACTCATCTAAATTGATATATAGTAGCCCTAGCAAAATAAAAGAACCAGGTATTAAAAGAGAAAGTTTGCTTTAAAATGGATAGAATCCATTAGCTTAGTTCCAGGAAGCCTGACAAAGGAGCTATGATAATTATTCTGTAATATGGTATTACATATTAGAAGAATTTGCACTGCTTAGTAATGCTCAAGAGCCTCAGCCACAATTTACACACAGTTATTTTTAGCGTGCTAGCCTGAACCCTGGTAAAAAAGTCTGTGGACTTGGGCTGGGAAGCTCACTCCCAGATGTAGTGTAGACATACTCATTGGTTCTCTGTGTAATTAATATGCTGATTTTAGAACCATAGTAATGCCTCACACTTCTTACACTAGCTCTATAGAATCATTAATCCTCAACACGCTTGAAACAGTGAGTTGCCTGATGTTGTAGCAAATTAGGTCAAAAGAGCTGGGATTAAATCTCAGGAGATTCTGGCTCTTAATCCCATGCTCATTTGTCTAGTCCAGACTGTCTCTTTGAGGGAGCCAAACAGATTGGAATGTGGGTCATTCCATTCTCTTAATCCTTGTTTGGAGCTCTCATAGATGTCAGTGGGAGTTGTGTGGGTGGACTGAGGGCAGCACAGTGCACAGTTCTATGTCTGTATTACAAATCATGGACTTGCTGCAAAATTGCCGTATGTTATGTCTCCTAATTTGCATTCTTCTTCTTTGGGGAGTAGCGGTGCCCAGAGGTCCCAGTCAGGATTGGTGCTGCTTTGTGCTAGGCACTGTCCAAATATTTATTAAGACGTGTTCCCTGCTTTAAAGAGCTAACAATTTAAGAAAGGAGCGTGACAGTTTATTCCCAAACACATAAACAACCAATCAATCCCCGCTCCCCCATAGCTATTGGGAGGCAAAGCAAAGTTAGCTGCCTGTTGAGCTTGCTGGGAAGACAAATATCTTTTCTCATCTTGGTACCTAGATCACGCAACAGTCACTTGCAGATATGCTGGAGCCATATGTGTCTCTAGGAGCTGTGGCTGGTGATGGTGGTGGGGAGGACTGTATTGGTCTTTTTATTCTGAGACACGTCTTTCTATTTGTAACTATCAAGAAATACACACATGTATGGGGGACTTAAAAGTGTAGCCTTCCAGGCAATTTCTATGATCCTTATTCAAACAAAAGTCAGCCAAGTCATTGTGAGGCTTGCTGGGTAAGGACGAAGTGGGTACAGCAACGCAGCAAATCACAGCCTACGGCATTGAGCCTCAGAGCGTGGGTCAAGAGACTTGCACTCAGGGCCAGCGACAGGGGGGTACTACGGGTAGAGCTGTACCGGGCCCTGGACTTAAGGGGGGGCCCCCTTAAGTCCGGGGGCCGGTACACAGCTGTACCCATAGTCGTCCCCCCTTGTCACCGGGCCTGCCGGCGCAGCCCGGGGCTCGGAGGCGGCAGCTGCGGAGAGGCCGCGGCTGGCCCAGGAGCGGGGGCGCCGCGGGATCGGAGCCCGCCCAGGCCTGGCGGAGGATGTGAGCGGAGCTGGGCCCGGGCCTGCCGCAGCCAGAGCCCGAGGTAAGGGGGAGCCGGGCTGGTTCACACCTGGCGCTGCTGGCCGGGGGCAGAGGGGTCCCGCGGCGGGCTGGAGAGCTTCCGATCGGCCCCGCCCGAGACCCTGCGGCAGCGGCGACGCCGGGCTCCGGTCCCTGGCTGGCGCCCCCGGCCGGGGAAGTGTCCCTCTCTCCCAGGACCGGCCCAGCCGCGCCCTGCGCCCCGGCTGGGAACCAGGCTCCTTGGCCCCCCCGCAGCGTCCCCAGTCCCTGGTCCCCAGGCCCGGGGGGGGGGAAAAAGTGCCGGCTGGGCTGGGGGGGAAGCGCCGGCTGGGTGGAGTTAAGGTGGAGTTAAAGGGGATGAAAATGGGTCCTGGAATTCAAAGAGAGTTCGGGAAGCCACTGTAATGCATTACATATTCCACTTCAGCTATTAAAAATGTAGTGACATTTTTATCAGAGTGTCTGAGGTGGCAATCATCTGATGCAATGTGTACGTTATGGAGCAGGTAATGATTTGCACTGCAGCTTGCCAGGCAATTGTCTGGATGCCACGAGGGAGGCTGTAAACTAACAAAACCAGCAGGATAAAATAGCGATAGTGGATACAAGCATATCAGCCCCACACCTTCAGCTCAAATATTTATTGTATATAGTGTTCTGGGTTCTGCAGAACACAAAGTATGTTTGGCTAGTTGGTCAGCCAGCGTTGCGCAAAGTCACTTCATATTTTTATGTTGAAAGCACCCAGCTTAGCCGCTGTAGCAACGTAAACGAGTGAGTCAGGCCTGCCTGAGCAAACATTAATGCAAAGTTTTTGTTTTCAGATGGGAACCTGCATTTTGTTTTCAAGCATGACATTAATCAGAAGAAGGGGTAGGGAGGGGAAGAAATCCAAACCTAGTTCAAATCCCTAGCCAACCCACATACCATGTTTCCAAACTATCTTGTTCTCTAAATGTATTTAAACAATCAGGTAGAACAGGGTTTATTGTTTCTCATTTTATGGTGCTGATGGCAGGGCTGTACAATCAGAATTACTGAGATTCCTACTGCACCAAAGAGGCTGATGGATTGGCAATTATAACATAGACATGAGAAAACATCAGGATCCAAAAGGGTTCCTAATTGCAAAATCTTCCAGTATTGAATTGATAAATGTACTGCTGCAGTGGCATTAGTGATGGAGAGATGATTTAGTTAAAAGGTCTGTGTTCTCTATTTGGGGTGCCTAGACTTTACCCAATTGACCACGGAAGGACACACCTAACATTTCCCTTCCTCTTCATGATAGGGTCCGTCTATATTGCACACCATGGTGATGTTGGCATGTAGGGATATGTGTAGCTGTACATTTAGTGAAAAGGAGGCTGTGTCCACACCACAGCATGTAGCTAGCTACACGTGGCAGTGAAAGGCTCTGTCTGTGGGGAGGCAGAGGGGAACTGCCAGAGCCTTTCTCTTTGAGGAGGCAGTCAGACACTATACTGCTAAAAATAATAGTGTAGATGTGGGAGGCACTGTTTGGACTTGTAGGGTACATATCCTAATGGTTCAGGCATGTATTTAGTCTGCTCACCTAAGCAGTGTCTTACTGTCTATATATTGTTATTTATACCTGTGCTAGGGGGGCAAGCAGTGTACACACTCACCATGCAGCCATAAGGAGCGTGCAATGTAGACATAGCTATAGGGGTGCAGCCTTGGGACACTGGGTCCCAGCAATGCTCTATTATAATCCAAGCAGCCTTGTGCTCAGAATAAGGTTAAGTCTCCGATGCTGGGGGCTCCCTGTATTAATGAGAAAAGTTGCATGCTGCAGGGGTTGCATTTGGCCCATTGATAGCCCTTTGTCACGCCTGTGCTCTATTGCCATTAGAACCAGCGTGTGACAGACCATACTGGTTCTTCAGATGTTTTAAATCAAACATTATTCATATAATATAACACGTATTCACAGGACCTCTGCAAAGGAAATTACTTCTACCTACCTCCAAGACTTCCTCCTGTTAAAGAAAATTAACTGGAATACTCTTAGATGTTTTAATTGCTTGCGATTCAGTTGAGAAACTTCTAAGAATGACTTGCTTTCTGTAATGTAACTTGAGAGCCAATTCAGCTTTTTACATTGAAGATTGAACATAATTACCCTGTGTAATGGAATTTGAGGCTGTAACTGGGTTGCTGAATAAGACTGGGATGACAAAATAATGGTAATAAGAATAATAGTGCTTGGGGTATACAATACTTCCTTACAATGTAGGTCCAACATACTGTAACCTCTTTGTTTAGGACTCCAACTTGAATGTCAATGCTCTCTTATAACTTGTTCCTGATTTGCAATGGCATAAATTCTACAGACTGTATCTGTTGACTTTGTCTTGGACTCCACTACCAAGTGGCTTGGCTGACCAGATGTCCTAGTTTTATAGGGACAATCCTGATTTTGGGGTCTTTTTCTTCTATAGGCTCCTATTACCCCCCACCACCTGTCCCAATTTTTCACATTTGCTGTCTGGTCACCCTACTTGGCTGTCTGAGGACTCTTTTGGAGAGGTAGAAGAGGGAAGAAGTCCTACACAGACAGTGGAGGGGGAGCAGAGATGCATCTCAGG
Organism: Sternotherus odoratus; assembly: GCA_032164245.1. Classification (NCBI taxonomy): domain Eukaryota; kingdom Metazoa; phylum Chordata; order Testudines; family Kinosternidae; genus Sternotherus; species Sternotherus odoratus. The sequence continues at coordinate 140,426,110 of JAVMKO010000003.1, read as the reverse complement.
ACTGGTGCACTACCAATTCATGGGGGAGAATAAGTAGTGATCTGCATAGCTGCAGATAAACCAACTCTGCTCCTGTCCCCAAGTTACCTGAGGACTGAGGTAAAGTAGAAGCCCTCATAGAGTTCCAAAGCCCACTGAGTGCAGACCACTTGGGTGAGGTCTCCAAATCCTTCCACTGTGATGTCATAATGGCTGTGCTGGGCCAGGGTCCTCCATAGTCCTTGCCAAGGGACAGGATTTGCTTCTTACTAATGAAACCTCCATAACTTGTTTTTCAATGTCAATGTTAAAGAATCTATGAATGCTTTTTCTGACAAAAAACAAATGCACTTCTTTATCAAACAGGTGAATGAGTGTGTTTGTCTTTCTGGTTTGCTCTGTAATCTCAGACCTATTCTTATTAATCTGTAACTAGTAAGTAGGCTGGAAGAAAGCCACTTTGCCACAGAGGTGCTGCTGTTGTTTTTGTTGGGGTTGGCGGAGAAGAAGAGCAGCATATACCTCTATAGAAAGTAACTAACATAAGAGTTTGAGGGGCAGCTTAAAAGAGTTAAGATGGTTTCTGAACTGCCGGGGACGTGGTGAGAAAGGTGGTGTTGCTGAGCTTTTTCTTTGCTGAGTCCTCACTTTCTCTGTAACTTAAGAAACCAGACAGTGTGCTTTCCTGACTCCACGGTTTTCTCCAGTGAGATGACTTGAGCATTTTCTACTTGTCTGTTTCTTATTTCCCCCCCCCCCCCTCCTGCTTCCAGATGTGCAGGCCTGCATAAAACAGCAGGATTCCAATTAGAGAGATCCTTTTCACTATTCATCCAATTTCTTCTTTATGTGGACATGAAACATGGCCCAAAACAGTCCATTTTTTTTTTGTTATTTAGTTACAATTTATTTTCCCCAGAGTGTCTTTTTTTTTTTTTAATTTGGTTTTTGGAGAAGAAAAACAAAACACCACACTCAGAAAGGACAAACTCGCAGAGGTGTGTAAGAGCCTCCCATTCAAGTAAACGGGAATGAAAGAAACTGTCTCCTAGAAAGAGCAGGTGATAAAGACATTGATGTATATTGATTACCGGTTAATAAAAAAAAAAGTCAACTATTTCTCACATTGTACAGAAAGAGCCACATCAAAAAGACCCAGAAAAGTGACTTCTGCAACCAGATGCCAGAATCCTTGCTGAGAGGACACAGATGAACAACGTCAGTTGTAAAGGAATAGTCTTATGGGGCTGTAACAGCACGATGACTCACCCCTGCGGTGCCTCCTGCTGGTCATCCGGGAATTAGCTCTTTTTACCAGCTCCGGAGTGCCCTCTGTCAGTGTCTCGCCATCACTGGCCCCTGTGTCCCTCCTGGACCCCGGTGTCCTTTTATCTGGGGTGCTGGCCCCTGGCAATACCCCACTGATCTCTCTCTGGGTCTCTCCTCCCCAGGGAACCCCCTAACCCTCTATCCCCACCTTGCTTCAGTCTAAGAATACCACCAGTCATCATCAAGCCCCCACTCCCTGGGGCAGACTTCAGTGTAAGAGCCAGTCATCATAGGCAAGGTTTTTTTGGGACCTGCTGCTTTCCCCTTTGGCCTAGTAGCCTTGTAGGCCTTTCTATCAGGCCCACAGCCTGGGAGGTAACCCAGCCTGAACTCCCCAGCTCAGCCTGCCCCTTCCCCAGCACTGTTCCACCCTCAGTACTCTTTAGCTCTCAGGCAGCTAGGTCCAACTCTCTCCTCAGCTAGAGGGAGACTGCCTAACTCCTGCCTAGCAGCTCTTTTTATAAGAGCCAGTTGTGGCCTGATTGGGGCATGGCCCACCAGTGGGTGCTTCCTCAGTCAGCCCAGGCTTGTTGCTTTCACTTGCTGCAGCCCTCTACAGGGCTGTTTCAACCCCTTCAGGGCTGGAGTGGGTGACCACCCCGTGACAAGGCCAGATCCTGGAGCTAAAGTCTCATTGAAGTCAATATGATTTTTACCAGAAGGACAAGTCAAAACAAGAGTAAGGACTCCAGTACTGACCCATTTTTTAATATGGCCCGAGATAAAATTGTCTATATTTACATTTTGTTTACCAATTAATCTAACTGATAGGCGAGTTACAAGGAGGCTATTCTTCCAGCCATTTATTATTTATCTATCAGAAATGGTGTGCAGAGCACCTAACAGGCCCGAAACAGCTTGTCATGTAAACCGATAATACCTGAAGGCAAGGTTAGAGATGAGAGGCCACAAAATGCAGTGTGATTAAACAGTGACATTCCATAGGTTTCACACACTTTGAGGATTTCTGTGTGAGATTTTGTTGTGGGTAAGATTTTCTGGTGTCTAATTTTGTTAATGCTTTTTCTAGCTTGAGCCAAGGTGAAAGGACCATCTCTATGGAATGCTGTAATCAGGGACATGTAGACATAAGGGTGGAGGCATGGTGGATCGGGTCAGGAAGGAAGTTCTAAGCAGAGTTGGGACGGTGAAAGAAGGCCTAGAAGAGAGGATAGGAGAAGAACACAGGCTGGGGAAGAGAGTGACTCCTCATTATTCACTCATGCTAAATACAGCTTCTCACAATGTTTAACTTATTGTTTCTTACCCATTGTAAAACACAACGGTCAACCTCTTTTCTAACATCTTAGTCTTAATAAGACTTAACTTTCATGCAACAGGTTTTTGTTAATCATTGTCTGTTAATCATGTTTATACTCAGAGAACAAACTACTTTCATGCCTGTTGTTGTGAGGGGATCAGATGGGAGCCATATTTGATGCTTGTTATCAAACACAGATCCACGTCCTACTGTAGGTGAGGCTTGTGAAATGATTTCTCGCTGCGGGTATGTTTACACTGGGGAAAAATAGGCATATTGCTAATGTGGGTTAAAATAGCAGTGAAGACAGAGCAACTCAGCTTTTAACTTGGGTTAGAAGCTCAAGTTAAACTTTTAACTTAAGTTAAACTTTTAACTTAAGTTAAACTTTTAACTTAAGTTAAACTTTTAACTTAAGTTAAAAGCAGAGTTGCTCTGTCTTCACTGCTGTTTTAACAGGTTAGCTTACAAGAGTTATACCTTTTTTGCAGTGTAGACATCCCCTATTAGAAAACATGTGGGTCTGTGGTTTCTTTTCTAAGGTACCACAGTGCCTGGTGATTTCAACTGGTTGAGCAGGTGCTCAACACTTCTGAATATCAAGCCTGTAACTACCACATCCCCTCTGGAACTCCCTGGTCTGATTCTGTAAGGTGATCTCCAGTTGACAACAGTGGAAGTTGAGGGTGCTCATCCTCTTATGAAATTCTCAGCACCCTGTTTGTCTGGATCCTAAATCGTTTGGACCCAAATTCTCAGCTTCTTCTTGTTTTTTAGCCAGGGTTGTGATGACTGCCATCTTGGCTAAAATCAGGAACCACCACCACTTAAAGTGTGGGTTTGGCAGCTTGAGCTATGCAGCTGGCCTCTCAAGCTGAGAGCAGTAATTGGCTCACATCCTCTCTGTGAATTGGGCACAGAAGGGACACGTAAGACCCACTGACCAGTAGATTACATGTGCAGAGCTCTAATGTTTTCCTTCTGAGTTTTCTTCAGGAAGGAATCAATCCCCATAACCTGCAGCTTGTCACCAGTTTTATTACTTTCAAACCTCCTTCTCCTTCAGACATTGCAGTAAAGAAAGTGCAGACTTGTCGTGGGAAGCTCATATACTTAGTTACATTTTCATATATTTATGAGTCATCACTTGTTTTAACAGCAATACCATACACTGAAATAACTCTCATGAGAACGAAGGATCCAAATGAATAAATATTTATTCAGGTTAATCTTAAAATTTGTACTTATCACTGTAATTCATATTTATCACTGTCATATTTTCCTTGTCAAATATTGAAGCAAAGTTAGACTTTTTCTTATGCTGCTTACATTTGGGAACAATCTGAATTTACATTCATCGTTGTGGTCATGTTTGGTTGTCTTGTTAGGCGTTTGAGTAACTACAGGTACACAGAACCTGATGTTCTGAAAAGATTAGAGGCAACTGTATACTCCTATGTAGGCTACTGCATATTATCTTAACATGGCTGCTTAAAATATGATAAGAAAACTATGTCTAGCTGTTTAATACCAAATGAAAAGGCCAAGACCCATGGGCAGCAGGTAGCATAAGCAGGGGAAGGTTGTGCCTCTCCAAACAGCCTGGTGTGGCCCCACCCACACTCCATGCCTAGATCCCCTCCTGCCTGCTTCCAGTTCCTTTCCCACTCTTGTGTGGCCAAGAGGGTAGGGGTCAGGCAGGCTGGGGCTGGTGCGCACAAGTTCCAGGGCTGATGGCCCTGGGGCTGGGACCACACCTTGCCACTCCTCCAACTAGTGCTGGGACCGTGCCACCTGCCCAGTGCTCCAGGGCTAAGGGCACTCCAGCCTTGTGCCCACCTGGCGCTCTAGGGCTGGGGGTGCGTTGGCTGTGCCACCTACCCAATGCGCTGGGATTGGGATGCTCTGATCATGTGTGTGTGTGTGTGTGTGTGTGTACGTGCACTGGTCTCTGGCGAGGGGTGGGGTGGGGGAGCGGAAAGGGTGGGGCAGGGCCTCAGGCAGAGGGGGACAGACCAGGGACTAGCCTTCCCCTACAGCAGTGGTCGCCAACCTTTCGGACCTCACGGACCACTAAACTCACAATTTTGAATCCCGCGGACCACTAACATGGATTTTTTTAAAAGGTACAAACATCTATAAAATAATTATCATAAAAGTTCCATTTCATTAATATGAAATGCACTTGTTTAATTATAACAAAATTATTAGTGTGATATTTGTTGCTGCTTGTTTGAAATAAGTTTATGGATTCTTGGCTCCAATGATGTCACTGCAACACGGAGAGCCGTTTGTATTTCAAGCCAACAGCGGTACTTGTTTTTGATTGCCGTAACAGATGAGAATGTCTTTTCACACAGATAGGTAGTTGCAAATGGAAGCAAAATTTTGATGGCTTTTTCACTCAGCACTGGGTACTCACTTTTTATGGGGGGCCAAAAATGATATCTTGATGAGGACAAGTGGAATTTAGCTTTGAGACTGTTGTCGGATGATAGATTGATTAGGCTTTCTTTTTCTTTCATGCTCAAATTGTTATCTTCAATTTTTGCTGAAAATGGATCCATTACCCATATATTGCCAAGTCTGGGGTCCTCTTCCTTTGGGTAATAACGGCCAAAAGATTCTGTGAGCGACCATAAGTGCTGTCGAACAATGGTTATTACCTGTCGGTTGACATCCTCCTCTTTCATATACTCATCAAGATTCGGGAATATTTGCAGATCTTCAGCATTTGCCACAGCAATATTTTCTTTTGAAATGCATCCATACTACCTCGCAGTGTGAACACGTCCGTAAGCTGTCCTTGCAAGGACGTGTTTAGCTCGTTTAACAGTGAAAAAATATCTGCCAGGTATGCAAGCTTGGCTAGCCAATCATCATTGGACAAGAGATCTTGGAATTTCGAATTATTTTGCTGCTGGAAGAATAACTTGACTTCTTGGCGCAGGTCGAACAATCGGGTTAGTATTTTGCCCCTCGACAGCCATCTCACCTCAGCATGAAGAAGAAGATGAGTATATTGAGAGCCCATTTCTTCACAAAGTGCCTCAAATATTCGAGAATTGAGCGCTTTGTGCCGAATTTTATTTACAATTTTAATTACATCAGAGAGTACTTCGTGCAGTTCTGGAGACATTCTTTTCGCCGCAAGTTGCTCACGATGTATAATACAATGAGTAAACAAGATGTCTCGGTGTCCAACATCTTTCACTTCTATAACAACTCCTAAACGATGCCCGGTCATGCATATCCCAACATATTTCTTCCATTCAATACCGTGTCTCAGGAAATAACCATTAAGTGCATCGAAAATCTCAGAGCCGGTTGTTCTACCCAGCAAGTTGAGCAAACAGAGGAGTTCTTCCTTGAGCTCTCCTTGACACTCAAACCTCACAAAACAAAGGAGAACTGCCTTGTTAGTTATGTCTGTTGATTCGTCGAGTTGAATTGAATAAAACGTTGAATGTTTCACCATTTCAATCACTTGATTTTCAATATCTTCAGCCATGTCTTCAATTCTGCGCTTCACATTATTAGCGGACATAGGAATTACTTTCAGTTTCTGGACAGCCTGTTTCCCCAAAACCTCTTCACAGGCTTGTAACAAGCAAGGCTTAATTAATTCTTCTTCACTCGTATACGGCTTTCTACTTTTCGCGATTTGAAGTGCTATCAAATAAGAAGCCTTTACTAGGGACTTATCTTCCTAAAAATTGCAAATAATGTCCAAATTTCTCCAGGGACCACCAAAATTTTCTCGCGGACCACCAGTGGTTGGTGACCGCTGCCCTACAGCATGTTCACCCACCACCCATGGCAAGACCTGCTAGGGAATTTTCCTTATATAACGGCTGAACTAAAAATTGAGTGAGGACATTGGGATTTGGCCTGAAGTGTTTGTCGAAGGAATTGTACATCAAAATATCCCTTCAGATTTGGTAGATTTTCTTGCCTCGTGAGGTGATATGAGTTGCACAGCAATAATACTTTGCACTTCCAATCTGAGGATTTCATATGAAGTAAGCAACACAACTATTATTTTTCTTTTGCAGATGGGGAAACTGAGTAACAGATGGGTTAAGTAACTTTCCTGAAGTCGCAGAACAAGTCAGTGAGATAAGGTGGATGAGGTGATACCTTTTATTGGACCAATTTCTGTTGGTGAAACAGATAAGCTCTTTGACCTTGTACAGAGCTCTTCTTCAGGTGAGTTACAGATTCATGAATCAAGCCTCAATCTCCCAACTCCCAGACCCTGCTTTATTCACTGGAAATAACTAGCACCTCCTATTATTCCTGTAGATATGGATTGACCAGGCAAGTGGTTATACGGATAGGTGCACAGTGTGGGTACCTTGTTTCAGATTCCTAGCTCTTGCCTTCAAATACATAATAAGGCTACTGAATGATCTGTATTTCTGGCTTTTATAACAATGGTGGGTAAAGTTATAGCTAAAGGTAATAATCCCTTCTCTCTTTTCTTCCCTCCAATAAAAAACAAATCTTCCTCCAAAGTCAACACATATGGTCTGATTCTCCTCTGATGTTGATTTTACACTGGTGGAATATTGACTTCAGCTGAGTTATTGCTGATTGACACCCACATACACGAGAGAAAAGTCAGGCCCACAATTTCTAATTTCTTTGGAAAGTGGTGGAAAAATGGCATTTGCAATGGCTCAGCCTGTGCAATTGACAAGATTTCAAACAATTGGGAGGCCTGCAGTGCATCGGATCCCATGGAAACGGATCTTAAAAAAAAAGGAGCCTTCCTGTTTTGAAACAGTGATTAGTTTAAAGCACCCTATCCCATTTTTGGCAGTTCAGTGCTAGTTTCCATGGGGATGGGAGTGGAAGCTTGCAGCAGTGTTATCAAAACTCTTGTAAATGACACAGATGGAGGTTAAAAGATGCAAATACCATTTCAAGTGCACCTGTAGTGTTAACTTTGGGGAAAAGTAAATGAATAGCTAGAATGTGTTCCCTAGGGATAAGGGATCTAGTTTGGGTAAAATGAAATGGTTTGGGTCTTTACTTGTGCTTTCTTGAACTAAGCACTTTTTAGGTTCTGTGATAAAATCTATAGAACAGATGGAAAACTTGGTGCTTTTTGTCTGAGGATCTCAAATTGCTTTACAGAAGTGGGTAAGTATCATTATACCTGTTTTATGAATGGAAGCAGGAAAAGGTTAAATGTCATGCCCAAGGCCAAAGAGAGATAATTATGGGGCTGGGAATAAAACCTCTCTCCTCACTTCTACTCCAGTGCCTTTGCCTTGGGAAAACCCTGCCTATTTAGACTACATCTACCTATGGACCTTGTAGTGCCAAAGCTGTACCACTGCAGCTGTGCTGCTGTAAGGTCTCCTGTGTAGCCACTCTATGCTAACGGGAGAGAGCTCTCCCGTCAGCCTAATTAAACCACCCCCAATGAGCGCGGTAGCTATGTCAGCAGGAGAGCGTCTCCCACCAACATGGTGCTGTCCATACCGGTGCTTTCGTTGGTGAAACTTATGTTGGTCGGGGGTGGTTTTTTCACACCCTTGACCAACAAAAGTTTTCCCCACAAAAGTGCTAGTCGATGTTTTTCTAGCTTGCTACCAGGGCAAAGTCAGAACTGCTGAAAATCTCTTGAGACACTACTCTTTGAGATTTGCAACTCAGATGTGCCCCTGTGAGAGGCTTAGGGATTTTAGATCAACTTCTAAATTTTTTGAGGGGATTTTGAGCTGAGCAAGTCAATCTCTTCCTCTTACTATCTTGCCCATGCATGTATGTATTAATTTAGGGGAGAACTAGAACTCAGTGATCACAGTGGAACCTGAAACTCCTGTTTCAGATAACACAATGAGCTTGGCATCTGGAGGTTTCAAATTAGTGTTTGCTTTGAGATTTTGGGGTCATTTGACCACATACCTCAAGGCAAAACTCACGGAGGAGTGCTTGACTTTACAAAGATCCCAACTGAAACAATTTGCATGAGCCCTTGCAAACAAATCTACTATACTTCTACTTGCAGTGTGAATCTACTCACCTTCCTGTCCCCCTCCATCTCCAGTACACTAGCCGGCTGGCAGAGCTCTCTGGACAGTCCGTGACAAATGCATCCAAAGAATTTAGCCTCTTTCTGACTGTGAAGTATCTGCCATCAGATTGCAATACTTAGAAATTTATGTATAACTTGAATGGGTTTTACCAGTATCTCTTTGAAAGCTTTTTACTTTGTGGATTGATCATGACTATTCTAAATTCTGTTGCTTACTTGTGATTTGTCAAATAAGTTATATAACATTGCTTCTCTTGCTTGATTGGATTAGTATTTCCCTTATTTATTTTGGGAAAGCCTGTGTTATAGGGGAGGTCAGACTATAATAATGGTATCTTCTGGTCTCTGAATGTATGCTGTCTACAAAGTTGTATATATCTCACTAATATGATTCTCTCTACAGAGAATTAGATCTTTCTATCCCTGAACTTCCCACCCTCTGTCTCATTAATAAATTACTGTTATGAAAGAACACAGCTATTGGCTGGAGACTCTGTAGGTATATGATATATAGCCACATAAGTGAACAGAACTTGACCAATTTTGCACACTATTCTAAATAATTGTTTGTATTTTGTAGTCATTTGGGTAGCAATAGGTACATGGCAGACCCACAGAGGAAAAATTGCAGAATTCAGTTTGGCCACAATGGGGGGGGGGGGGGGGAAGGCAATTATGTTCAAACTCCCTGAACATTTGAGCTGTCAAGTCCTTCTAGTGAGTGATGGCTTTGTGAAAAGCGTACACCCACAGGTGGCAGGTTTTTTTTTGTCTTTTATCATTTTCCTGTTTGAGCTCATTTGAGAGCCTGGTTTCACCTACATACTTGTTGTTGGGGCATTGTTGATTTCAATAGGAGCTGACTTGGGCCTTTAGAACTTTATCCTGTGAGGTGCTGATCTTTTTCAACTTCATTCATGTTCTGTGGGACTTGCAGGTGCTGTTTATCTTTCAGAATCAGGCTCTTACTGTATATATATGAGCTTTGAACCATTGATCTGCCTCAAATCACATGTATAATTTGAGCATATCAAAACTAGCATAGGAGACAACTTGATAACAGACTTCAGGCTGCAGCACCGGTCTGTGTCCTTCCCCCTCACATGTAAAATGAACCGAAAACCAACCTTATCCCTACCCACTGAAACCCCAAATAAGTTGATTAAAAAAATAAAAATAAAAATTAGTGGGTTCAGTTGCAGATACACTCTGCACTTTCAAACTAAAATGGCTCTATTTTTCCTCTGTGGGTCTGCCCTGTACCTATTGCTACCCAAATGAATTCCAGGTTTTCCCTCTTAACACACACCCTGGCCTTCAATCTGTCATTATTATCCTTCCAGCTGAGGAGAAGTCCTTTGGAGCTCTTGGACTTCTGCATATGTGGTCTGCTTTGGGATCAGGTTTCAGGACTGGAAACTGCCCACAGGTCTCTCTCATGCTCAGTTATGCCACCAAGCATGGTTTAGGGGTTTATATCTTTGTTTAGCCCCGATACTGTAAACAATCATTCACATGAGCTGTGCCCTTGAATCCAATAAGGCTCACTCCTATGTGTAAAGTTACTCTTGTGGGGGAGTGTGTGTAGATTGGGGAGTTTGTTTCAACAGCTAAATAAACTGGAAAAGAACAAATTATCTTATTTAGGAATCCTATTTCTGCCTGACTACTAACTTCCTCTCCCCATCATAAAGATGTTAGCTGCATCGACACATCAGCTGCTCAGCTGTGCGCCCGACTGTTACATCAGTAAAGTGAAAACTAAAAAGCCTTTCAGTAACCCTTCACACGATAAATCCTAGCAGCTCCAAACCAGCCATTAGTCTGTCATGTCAGGAGACCAAGTACTAAGAGCTCCATCCAATAGGTCTGACTCTTGACACTGTCAACTATGATGTAGCAGTTCCTAAATATAGATTTACCAGATTGAATCAGTTAAAATCAATCAAATCAATCTGCATTTTAGAAAGTATATAAATCTTTTTGTGCATCTACTTGTGCTATTGACAAATGAAAGCAGGTGACAGAATTTTGGTTACTACAGATGTTCTTGTAAGGGTCCTGTCAAGGTCTCTTTGTGTATGACTATTTACCTAATGTCTGATTTTTATCCTGATAGTTTTCCATAATGTATACACCTCTCTGTTGTACACATTTGCACACACAGAGCACATTTTTTCTAGTCTAAAAATAAATGAGTATATTGAACAGGTCTATTTGTTGCATTGTACAAAGCTGAGAGGACATTTTTGAGCACTCAGCATTTGGCTTCGCACACAGGAAATTCCTTCTTGGGCTGTACAAAGCAATAAAGAGACCTCATGTGCATTAACAAACATTATGTTTCTTTTACTTTTAACTTTGGTTTTAGTGCCACAGTGAGCAGTATGAATTGGATCTGGGACTACATTTTATGAACATTGTGGTTAGTGATTTTTTTGGCTGAAATTCAAGTAATAATAAAAGAGCTTAATCATAATACACCCCCAATCTCCTCTAAAAACTCTGCAGACATTTGATATTAAGATGGGGGGCTGGGGCGAAAGGCACAGGAAACAGAGCCGTGGATAACCTCCTTTCATCCCAGATGAAGTTCTCTTTATGTAGCCCTGTGGTCTGCACAGCTCTGTCAAATGGGACTGGCATATGGAAAGGGGGGAAAAGTCAGGAGAAAGGTTATTCTACACGCTGTGAAACAGTTATGTTGTTTCTGATAAAGCTTGACTTCCCTTAAAGAGGGGCTTTCATCCGAGGGAAAACATGCAAGGGTAGCTTCATTAAAACATAGGTTAATTTCCCTTGCATCTGCTTTTAATAATTTTCTTTGCCACTTCAATTAATTATAAAACCTGTTTGTACTGGCAGGAGTCTTCTGTTCCTTTGCCCTTCCACCCCCTAACTGCTCAACAGCTCCACCTACAAAATCTTGTGGCTAGAGTCCAAATGGCAAATTGATCATATTGCAGCTGCTTCCACAGCAGCCAAATGCAATGTATAATAAAAATATTTGGACATAGATAGCACTTGTTGTCTAGAAAGTCCCCAGATGCTTTATAGAGAATAAATTGCAGTTTTTCTCTATGGTAGGTACAGCAGTCCATTTCAAACAGGAAACATTCTCTTGGTTAGACTGTTGTAAATCAGGAGTCATAGAACTCAGGTGAATCCTGTGAGTGTAAAACTGGTTAAAGTGGGATCAGAATCAGATCTTCTTGCTTTCCCTTAAGTGTTGTGTTCAGTTCAAAGCTGTTCGAGATCTATGGATGGAAAGCACCCGAAAGATATAGCACATGCAAGGGAATTCTTAAAAGAGCAAGAAAAATAATCCAGGGGTTTGGAGAGATTGATCTAGGGGTGAGCAGCATAAGTTCCTAAAAGTGGTATCTGAAGACTATTAGCACCAAGGAGAAAGAAGGATTTCTGTGTGTGCAACATAGGAGGGATGAGGAGTGTAACTGGCCCTAATAGGATGAAACTAAGGCTATGTCTCTACACTACCGTGGTAAGTCGACTTATGCTATGAATTCCAGCTACGTGATTCCTGCCGTAGTGTAGACCTGCTCTCAGAAAGGGGACTTTGAGGCTTGGGAATTAATGGGAAGTGGAGGAAGCCCTGTTTCTTGGAGCTGTTGAAACTTGAGTGGAGAGAGCACCAGAATATGTACTGAAAGGGACTAGTGAGAGGTGGACTGAACAACAAATACGTCTTTTCCATCTATATATTTTAGCATACAGTAAAACCTCCATTTAACGGACTAATTCGGGCAAGGGGGTGTCCGTTAAATGAAAAAGTCCATTATTTAATTAAAAAAAACCAAACAAGCTGTCGGAGCACCAGCCCGCCAGCCACAGGGTCGGGGCGGCAGCTCCGCAGCCCGCCTGCTGTCTGGACCCGGGCGGCAGCCGGGACCCGTCAGCCAGCCCGCCCGGGTCCCGGCTGCTGGGATCTGGGCGGCAGCCGGGACCCGTCAGCCAGCCCACCCAGGGCCTGGCTGCTGGGACCTGGGCGGCAGCCGGGACCCGTCAGCCAGCCAGCCCGCCCAGGGCCCGGCTGCTGGGACCCGGGCGGCAGTGGGGAACCATCAGCCAGCCCGCCTGCTGGCGGGACTCGGGCGGGAGCCGGCAGCCCGCCCGCTGGTGGGACCTGGGTGGGAGCCAGGAGCCAGCCCGCCCGCAGGCGGGAGCCGGCAGCCAGCCTGCCTGCTGCGTGGACCCGGGCGGCAGCCGGGAGCCAGCAGCCAGCCCGCCAGAAATGGATCAGGAATGCATCAGCTTGCTCAGAAATTTTGTCCGTTGCATCCGAAGTCCGTTAAATCGAGGGTTTACTGTAATATGTAAAATAATAAAACCTAACTTTTATATAGCACTTTTCAGCTGAGGAGCTCCAAGCACTTTACAAATTATAACTGAAGCACAGAGGTGAAGTGACTTGCCTAAAGCTGCACAGCAGTAGAGCTGGGAATAAAACCCAGGTCTCCTGTGTCTTGGTCCAGTGCTGTAGCTACTAGACTACACTACTACTACTACACTACACTACCTCCCAGTAGTATGGCATTCAGAATATAGAAAATTTGCACTTTATCTCCTTGACAGCCATGTCACGATAAGGAGAATGCTTGTGGCACCTGTTTAGAGCTATGTATTCTCTTTCCCAATACAGCTCCAGTGGGACTATTTGCTCATGGAGTCTGAATGCAGAGTGAGATTCATCACATTTTTCTACTGAGATTGGGTTCCAGGGAAGGTGAAAAACGCTCTATTGTTTTCAAACCTTTAGCTACTGAACCTTGGAATGACCTCAATGAAGGGGCATCCTAGCCTGCTCTTTCTGCCTGCAGATATGGCCCCATGAAGTTGGCTGTGGAGGAGAGGGGACTATGAGGCCTCAAAAAATTGAAGCAGAATGGAGGGATTATATGTACTAAATAGATTCCTAGAAACACACATAAAAACAAATCTCAAACTTCAATAGCAGAGCTGGTTGGAAAATGTACTTTTTCCCGTAGAAAATATTGAGGTTTTTGGCAAAAACGTGAAATATTTTGTTTGAAAACTGAAGTATTTCACTTAAGAAATCCTGCTGTGGTGGCTCATGGGAGTTGTAATTTGGCTCTCTCATATTCCTATTTTTCACAATAGACCAGGCTTCTTGTTTTGACTACATCTCTCATGATGAACCATGGTCTCCCCTCAAGTTGTTGGAAGGCAGTTGAATTATGGGAGTACGTGGTTGTGGTGCATTATGAGAGCATCTTGCCTTCTTGCCCCCCTGATTTCCAGTGCCCATTCTCACCAGTCCTCTGCCTCTCATCCCCTGCAGCAGTCTCCCATCTGATTTTTCCCTCTGTAGTCCCCTACTATTTTTCTTTTCCTGGTCTTTCCCATGCCCTTTCTTCTACCCTCCTTGGCCTGTCTCAGTCATTGCCTTCCTTTGGTTATTTCTTTCTGGTATGTTGGGTTTGCTCCAACCCAAATAAAATCTCTAAAAAGGTTTTGGTGTAATATGGACACCTGCAGAAGACTCGGTGCTACTGGAGTTCTGAAGGTGGGGAGGGGAACCGAGCTGGTGAGGTGAATGAGTCACAGGGCCATACGCATGAGAGCCTGACACCCTGGCTGCAATACATTTCTAAAATAAATAAAAGAAAAGAAATAAAAATTCCAAGGGCTCAGCAATGCTGTTCTTTTTTCATTAAAAATGCCCTGTAAGATTCCATCATCCTCTGAATAGAGCTCCCACAACAGTGCTGGCTCAGGTGAGAAGGTAAACCTACAACTCTAGGATGCTACCGGGTGTTTGGGGGCCCTAGTTAGCAGGAACAAGTTGAAATTGCTCCAGTGCTGGGTAGTGGAAGTTGCTTTGTGCTGACGGAGCTCTGGGGGCAATAACCGGATCCTTGTAGTGATTCACGGTGTCATGGTCCTGGCTGGGACTCAGCACAGGTTTCCTCTACTGCTGCTTAAGGGGAAACCTCTATTCTCTCTTCCCCCAAATTCTCTGCATAAACAAATCAACCAAAGTTTTGAACATATTGGGCATGCGGAGACATAGACCTTGTGCGGTCTTTTCACAAGAACAAAATGGGTACAAAATGCTCCCAGTTGGATCTGGCTGCATTTTACACTCACTTCACAACAATATAAATACCTGCTGGAGATGCCTTTGGAGAATCAGGCCTATTGGTTATACTCCCTTCGACCACCCTTGGCTGGCGATTGGAGATAAGGATGGAAATGGAACCTCGAGGTTGCAGCTAGAAGAGGGGAGATCCCCATAACTGACATTGTGTTTTGGGGGTAGGGGTGGGGCAGGGAATTTGCTTGAACTGTCCCTGTGTCCATGATAATTGTCTGCATTTCTGTTCAAGAAGGAGCCAGCAGATGCATGTTTTAATGGAAAGCCACCCTCCTGCTTTCAGTAGCTTGCAAAAGCAATCTCGCAAACAGTGATGTCTCTGGAGCCCCTGACTGCCCAACTGATTAAATACAGAGTCCATAGAAATACAATTATAAGGCATGATTTTTAAATGGACTCTAATTTTTAAAATACATTCCTATTCACTCCGTACACCTTTGGCTTCCCATTTCCCTACTTGAAATGGATACTTGGATGCGTCACGTAAAACAGATATGTGCTTTATTTATAATTAATCTGCTCAGAAAATGGAGCCTCAGTTAATTTGTCTCCCAGACATCTTTGCCTGCAAGGAGTCACCAGATCTCCACAACAGCACCTGTAACTGTAATGCTCAATCCAGAATGATGTAAAGAAATCATGGATTTCTTTTAAAAACACGATTGTCCTTAGTAACCCCTCAGATGTGAGCTGTTGTGGATTTAGAAAATCAAGGTCTGAAAAGTGTTTGGAGAAAAATCTGCGCTTCCCTTCCTCATCCTTCTGCTACCGCAACAAGGCTTCACATAGTGGGTTTGTTTTGTCATCCTATGGGTTTGTATTAGGGGAAAAAATACAGTGGGGTAGGAGATGATGTCAGCTCCCCAGTTATCCAAAGATATAGTGACTATGTGAGTGCATGTTTTGGGAGGGGGGAAGAGATACTGGCTTTCAACCCACGTTAGCCAGCTGTGTCTGCCACACCATTACCATAGCTGGATCAGTACTGAAGGGGAAAAATAATCTTTTGGATCCTTTCCTAGTGCAGCTGTCAGACAAAAGTCTGAGCTTCCTAGGAGAGCTATGAAGACACCATCTTTCAGAGAGGCCAGGGACAGCTTTATAGAACCAGAAGAAAAGTGGAGAAGGGGGGAGAATATTTTTATTCCCAAATCATTTGTCATGAGTTGGGGCTGTGAAGCAGATCTATCCTGCTTCAACATCCAGTGGTGTTTTCCTGTACCATGAATGGCGTTGTTTTCCACACACTTACTCTGCACAAAGTGAAGGCCTGTGCATACTATGGGCCATATCCACAGCTGAGGAAGTCTACAGAGTTCCACTGAGGTCAATGGAAGTATACTGCTGTACACCAGTAGGGGCTCTAGCTCTGGGTATCATTCCCCATCCTTCATGGTGTACTCAGTTTAGAAAGGGAAACGGTGTTACGTTGCTCTGGCTAGGCTACTGATAAGTGAGACGTTCAGAAAGTTTTGAAGCTCAGGAGCTTTCTGAAAAAGTTATGTGGGTGCTGCAGAAGTTGCACATCTTTAATGAATTTGTAATTGTGTATTTCATAAAACTATGGCGTGAAGTGTATTGAGTCCTTGCAGATCACCAGAGCAGATTTAGAATGCTGCATGTTCCAGGGATGGAAGAAGATGGACATTCAGCATTATATGTTACGTACTACAATGAAGAATGCTGGGACAGGGTAAAGTCTTCTGGGAAAGTGGAGTGTTTATTCTGCTGGTCTGATTTTATGAGACATTCCTCACATGTGTTGGGAGAATTTATTAACTCTCCCCCTCCATCCCAAACATGGATTGTTATCATTTTTGGTTTTGTATATCATTTTTGGGCCAGATTTTCTGCCAATTTACACCAAATGAGCATCTTGCCTTTTATTCACAAAGTTAAATCTATATATATAAAAGTCAAATGGTGTATGCGTGCATGTATGTATGTATGCGTGTATGTATGTATGTGCGCTTACTCCTTCCACACCGTTTGAGCTAGAGACTTGAAATTTGGTACAGTTAGAGGTCTTAGGGTCCTAATCAGGGTAAGAGTCAACAAATTTTCAAATCTCACCTCTGACGCCCCCCAGGGGTGAAATTCTTTAAAGCCCATTCACATCAGCTGGGCAGCTGCTGTTCTCTGTCACATAGTTATGATGTCATAATACCCCCTCCAACGGACCCCGCACTCACTCAGCTCTCTGCCCCCTCCCCACCTCCGATGGACCTGAGTGGGGTTTGGTCGGAGGGTAAGTGAGGTAGGGGTGTCGGGTATGGTTGGGGGGTGAGGTGGGGGTGTCGGGTTTGGTCGGGGGGTAAGTGAGCCGGGGGTGTCGGGTTTGGTCTGGGGGGGTGGGAAGGTGTCTGGGTGGGTGAGGGGTGAGGTGTTGGTGTTGGGGTTGGTCAGGGGGTGTTGGGTTTGGTGGGAGGGTAAGGTGGGGGGTTTGGGTTTGGTTGGGGGAGTGAGGAGGAGGGTTGGGGTTGGTCGAGGGGTAAGTGAGGTGTGGGTGTCGGGTTTGTTTGTGGTGGTAGGTAGGGGTGTCGGGTTTGGTTGGGGGGGGAAGTGAGGTGGGTATGTCAGGTTTGGTCTACGGGGGGTGAGGTGTGGGTGTTGGTCAGGGGGTGTTGGTAGGGGGGTGACGTGGGGGTGTTGGGTTTGGGTGAGGGGGTGAAAATGTGAGTCGGGGTTGGTCAAGGGGTAAGTGAGGTGGGGGTGTCGGGTTTCATCGGGGGGGTGAGGTGGGGGTGTCAGGTTTGCTCTCTGCCCCCTCCCCCCTCCAACGGACCCCGCACTCGCTCAGCTGTCTGCCCCCTCCCCACCTCCGACGGACCCGAGCAACGCCGGGTATTTTCGCTAGTTACATATAAAAGATACATCTCTCTGTGCACCTCAAGATCATCCTTAGGATTCTAAAATAACGTTAGTGACAAAGAGTCCTGTGGCACCTTAAAGACTAACTAAAGTATTGAAGCATAAGCTTTCGTGGGCTAATACCCACTTCGTCAGATGCAAGGAAGTGGAAGCATCCGACGAAGTGGGTATTAGCCCACGAAAGCTTATGCTTCAATACTTTTGTTAGTCTTTAAGGTGCCACAGGACTCTTTGTCACTTCTGCTATTCCAGACTAACACAGCTACCTCTCTGATTCTTAAAATAACATTGTACATGTTTATTTATAGACCCTTTTATTCTAAAAGTAGTGAACAAACCAGAATCACTTACTGACCCTGGGAGAAATTCTTCCATCTCCGAGGTGTAATGCGGTAAGTGGTAAACAGTGCACAGCCACACAACAGGTTAGGACAGGATGCGAAAAGGAATAAAATATCAATCTGGAACTGCGGGGATATAGATAGGCAGAATGTGGAGGACCGGCATGGAGGGGAGGGGGGGGGGTAAAAGGAAGAGCAATGGATTTCCCCTATGTAAAATGAACTTTTAAAAACAATAGCTGAAAATTTCCCAAATTATTGAATAATGTGCTATAGAAGATTTGGGCAATGTTTTGGCTTACAAGTGGAAAGGATAATAGGATGGCAACAGGGGAAGAGGAGAAATCACCAGAAGTCAGCCTGGGTACTGCTGGCAATTAAACAAAATGCTGCATAAGAGGTGCTCGCTCATTCTCAACATGTGGTGCAAGTTAAGGCCGTCTATTCAAACACAACATAGGAGAGTCTTACTAAATTTGGTCTCACTTAACATCAGATAAGAGGGGTTTCCAAGAGGGAACCTTCTGGGCTAAATTTTGAAAGGGTGCTTGGCCTGTTCTCTATTTTCAAGGCTGTGTCTTTGAATTCTCAATTAATTTCAGGTGAAAATGTTGGGATTTGGGTGTTTTGAGGGCACAACCAGGTAGTAAGGGGTCATTTGAACATCTGACTCCAAATGTCTAAATAGAACCACACACCCACAAAAATGGAAGCCACTGTAAATGAATCAATCCTTCTAACACTCTCCATCTTCCTGGTTCCACACAGTCTGTGCTTGTATATCACAGCTGCTAGTCGTTACTGTTTACCTTGAATAATTCTTAATTTGTTTATTTTGGTAACAAAAGAAAGGTTTGTCATGTTTCCAAGAGCCTGACTCTGTGAGGTGCTGAGCCCCCCCTCCCCCTGCCATTGAAGCCTTTAACCGAATGAGAGGTGAAGGTGCTCAGTAGCTCATTGGATTGAGTCCCAGCTGTTATCCATTCTGTATCTGTTTACTGGAGGCAGTGGAGGATTTTGATGGGATGGTCTTATAATTAGCTTTGGCTCTCGAGTTTTGTAGTTGCTGTTATTTATTTATTGCTCATCAGTCGTGGTACCTGGCATTCTACAGACAAAAAAAGGACAACTCCATACTCTGAGATTACAGCTGAAGTCCTGATCTATGAGACTGGATCTTTGAGCCCCTTTGGTGCCCTTTTGACTTCAATAGGCCCAGAAGGCTGCCTGCCTCTGGGATTCTGTCTCATTTGTATGTGGACACAGAATGTCAGTGGAAGACTGAGGAATAAAGTCATGGGATCCTTGCTCCCAGACCCTACGGTTTCACTAGACAATGGTTCCCATTAGAAATCCTGGCTGTGTATGAGACCTCATCGAAAGCTTCTGCTCACTGCCCAAAAGCAGAGGACTTAGAAAAAATAACTTGGCTAATGTTTTTATTTAAAAAATGGAAAAAGCCAGTCAGCGTTAATGGCTTGGGGCTCACCAATATTAACCTAATATTAAAGTAGACGTGTTCAATCAACAGTAGCCCTTATTTTGCAAATGATCATAGCTAAGCAAACTGAGAGCTAAGCACATGTTCCATATGTAGCTGCTCTGCAATGGCCAGGACAGCTAAAAAATCACCTAAGGCTCTGGGATGAAGCTTTGGATCTGCAGTTCTGTTTCTCAGGCACAGTGACACTTATTATCATAAAGGTAAACCTTGTCTGGTGGGAAAGAGAGGCCAAGGGCAGAAGAGACTATGGACTGAACTCCCCCAGGACCTAAGACCATTACAAACCTCACCACCTTCTGCACCAAAAGCGAGGAGAACTTCTTGACGTTACCTTCTCTTAATATAAACACGTCAATGTGTATGTAAGACCCACTCCTGCCCCAAACAAACCCAAACTAACCTTACAATCCACTGCACATGTGATTCCTTCCCTGAGGAGAGGACAAGAGAGAGAGAATAAACCATACATAACAGATTAGTCATGTTGCTAATGCACAGGCAGAAGGCACTCCAATTCTACAGGGGATGAGGGTGCTACAGGTATCTACTGAGAATAGGATGGACCTACAGGATGAAAAGGGAGCCAGTCTCCCTTTGGCCAGTGATAGCTCAAAGGTCTAAGCTCCTATCAGCTGCCTGTTTTACAGAGGGACTGAAACTGGTCTGTAGTAAGAAAAGTCAATACCTTAAGGTTAGTGCCCTACTAAATTCATGGGCATGAAAAAGCATCACGGACCATGAAATCTGTTCTCCTCCTGTGAAATCTGCCCCTACCCACTGTGAAATTGGGCTATTGTTGGGAGGGTCGTGGTATTGACACCATTACGTCTCTGAGGCCTTCAGAGCTGGGTGGCTGGAGAGTGGAGAGTGGCAGTTGCTGGCCAGGCACCCAGTTGTGAAGGCAGTGCTGCCCCACCAGCAGCACAGGTGGCAAGATATGTGGAGGTCATCGCTCTTTTTGCAGGGGGTCAGGGTGCCGTGATTAGGGGGTTGCTATGATCACCATGCTCCTGCCCCCAGCCAGTCCAAGGACTCTTTAACCCCCATGCGTTGGGCTCAGGAGGGGTAGGCTTGGGGGCATCCCGGCCAGGGGCTTTTACCTCGAACTGGGCTCCAGATGCTACTCCCAGCTGGGCTGAGGAAGGATGGGACTTCCTCTTCCCCTGCAGAAACTGCTCCCAGGGCCATGTCAGACCCACCTCCAGACATCTTCCCTGGCTGGGAGCCCAGCTCTGAAGACAGCAGCAGCAGCAGCACAGAAATAAGGGTGGCAATACTGCATCCCCTCCAAAGTAGCCTTGTGACCACCCCCAAACCCCTTTTTCAGTCAGGACCCCCATGGTTACAACATTGTGAAATTTCAGCTTTAAATACCTGAAACCATGAAATTTAAGCTTTTTAAGATCCTTTGATCATGAAATTTACCAAAATGGACCACAAACCTACTTAGGATAGTCAGAAGTCCTAAAAACTGACCTGGGTCCCATCCTAATGGTTGCTAAGCAACTGCAACTCCTGTTCATTTCAACGGGAGTGAGGGTGCTAATCACTTTGCAGGAGGTACTCGGCACCTTACGGGATTGGGCCTTTTGGAAACAGATCCCATGGGCAAATTGCCTGTCAGATTTTAAGGGTGAACGCTCTGCAAAGACATTTTAATGCCAAAATACGCATGTTAATTTTGTGGCTTCCACCCTGTCCAAATACCTCATTTCTCCTTGTCAGCTTGCTACTAGAGAGCCACAGAAAACTGTTATGGAGATATGAATAATGGACTCAAAGTGCGTCCAGCTGGAATAGAATGCCTACAGAATGTTTAGGAATGAAATACAGTTTAGATGCTGCAGAGCGTCTCCAAAGGCAACATGTGGCCTGGAAAGCAAAATCATTTAGAGCTTTGAAGTTTTTTTTTAATTGTTAAATGCAAAATATTTGTGAGCATCTTGTTTACTTAATTTCTGGCTCCCTCCTGCTCCCCATTCATCAAGGGAAATTTTTGAGGCTGCTCATCTCTTTCAGCATCCTGCTGACTTGCGGTTCCATGCATGTCGCAAGACTTAACAAATCATGATTTGTGCAAAGCAACCGAGAAAACTGCTCCGTGTTATCAGTCAAGGCATCTTCAGCAATTTTTTTCATTCCAGAAAAAGGGCTGAGAAGTTTTTATGGCATTGCGTATTTACAGATCTATGCAATTTGTACTATGAATGTCCTAAGTCAACAAGACACATTGAGAGATACAAAGTTAGCCTGTGCCTGGTTCTATGTGAATGTATGAGGGGGTGGGGTGGAGGGAGTGGATGCAAAGAAACTCCCTGTCCTTGCATGCTTGCACACACAGGCTTGGGAGTGGAGGCTGTGACCTTGGGGTCTGGTTTCTCAGAGCTACTGAGCACTGAAAAACCCCAATTGACACCCATCGGTCTGATGTAGCCATCTGAAAAGGGCAGAGAAGGGCAGAGCATTGGCAAGGCCAACCCATACCCTTCAAAAGGTATAGGACCATGCTCTCTTCCAGAGCCCTGTGAAGAATCTGACAGAACTCCCATTACAGCTCCAGCTGCTGTGAAGCCTGCAAAATGTCCTTCAGTTTTGGTCCTGGCTTAAAACCTGTACAGTTTGTGTTTGGGTGTAAGTTTATATATCCTGTCTCTGTCGCTGCCAGTCTAATCTATTTATACCAGGCCCTTATGCATTGGTAATATCCATATAGTAGATTGCAGGGTCATGTCATAACTTATATTTATCATGCGCCTTTGACTGTCTCACTTGCACTCTGCCCACTAATCCATGTGCCCTGAGACTATTTCTAACATTCCAAATTCTGAACAGCCATCTGCCATTTATTCTCTAAATCCATCTGCCAGAGAAGTATTCCTACCTAAACTACACTGCTCCAACGTCCTGGGTGCACTTTACTCGAATTTAGACCAGTGACAGGTTTCAGGGCTGGTCTCTCAGGAACCTGCAGGATTAGAAATGGCAGGGCTTTTTCCAATAGAAAAGAGAGATTCCTGGCTTTCCAGTGAAACACATAACATTGGCTTCTAGCCATAGAATGTCTCAAGGTGTCAGATGTTAAGACTACAACTCCTTAAGGTATCGTGTAAGCCAGTGGTCTGAATAAACTCTCTCCTGCCACCTGGGGGAAAACATCTGAGAGGCAGAATCTATTTGCATAGACACACCTTCTTTGCCTAGTTCAAGAATAGCAGCCATGTTAGTCTGTATCCGTAAAGAAAGCGAGGAATACTTGTAGCACCTTAGAGACTAACTAGTTTATTTCAGCATAATCTTTCGTGGGCTATAGCTCACTTCATCGGATGCCCACGAAAGCTTATGCTGAAATAAACTAGTTAGTCTCTAAGGTGCTACAAGTATTCCTCACTTTCTTCTTTGCCTAGATGATCAATAGACTTGACTGTTTTTCCAAAGTGATCAATTCTGGCAGTTTTGGATAATTCACTTAAAGCTTGGATACAGGGGTAATGAAATGTTGTTACTTGTATTGAATGACTAAGGGGTGGCAGAACTGGACTTACGTGCCCTAATTGAGGGGGTCACTCTAACTTTAACTTCACTGGGTAAGTGTGAGGAAGTGAAGTAAAGCCAAACGTGGGATAGAGAAATGAAGCTAAAGAGACTCTAGACTTGACTCCTTTTTTTCCTCTTCTTTCAGTGATCACTACAGCTGAAACAATGAGGAGTACTTGTAGCACCTTAGAGACTTAGAGTATGTCTTTACTACCCGCCAGATCGGCGGGTAGTGATCGATTTTCTGGCGATCGATTTCTCGCGTCTTGTTAAGACGTGAGAAATCGATCGCTTGCGGTGCCCGCGTCGACTTTGGAACTCCAGCTTGCCGGGAGGCGCAAGCTGGAGTCGACGGGGGAGCGCGCCTCCGACTGCCGCCTCCGTGAGGACGGACGGTAGGTCGGCTGCAGATACGCAAACTTCAGCTACGTGATTCACGTAGCTGAAGTTGTGTATCTGCAGTCGATCTCTCTTCTCCCCCCCCCCTGTAGTGGGGACCAGCCCTAAAAAAGATATTTGGGTATAAGCTTTTGTGGGTTTATTGATACACTGGTTTATGGGCTGAGCCTTAGTTCTTATGGAGAGGTACTGATCTAGTGAAAGACAATATAGAGGAGGTAGTAGCAATGAGGTTCTCCATTCTGTGAAATCACTAAAGCTGAAATCACTAAGAATTGGACTAGATGGCAGAACCTCCAAACATGGCATCCTACCTAAAGCTGCGGCTACTAACAGCTGTGGTAGGTGGTGGTCATGCTGTAGGACTGGACTGGATGAAGGACACAGCCGTGCAGAGGCAGCAGCAATGAGTGGCAGCAGAGGATGTGACTCACCCCTTCCCACCCCCAGGGTCTGGAAGTGAATACACCTCAATGCACAGCTGGATTTTGTGCCTTTGCTGTTCTTGGACAACAAATCATGAGTGGGGAGCAGTGGGGGAAAGAAGGAGTGGTGTGATAGAAGGACATTCCTCCATGGACTTTTACACCACAAGGTGGGAAACTGAGGCAAAGGACAATGACCCAGATACTCTAATGTGGGTGTTTACTTACATTCTTTTGAATCACTGTAACCAGGGTCGGCTCCAGGCACTAGCGCAGCAAGTGTGTGTCTGGGGCGGCAAGCTGCAGGGGGCGGCCTGCCGGTCGCTGTCGGGGCGGCAGTCAGGTGGACTTCAGCGGGGTTTCTGTGGGAGGTGCCCTGGCCCCGTGGATTCGGCGGCATTTCAGCAGCGGGTACGCAGAAGCCGAGGGACTGGTGGAGCACCCACAAAAACGCCGACGAATCAGCGGAGCCAGCAGATCCCCGCAGGCGTACTGCCAAAGGCTGCCTGACTGCTGAGCTTGGGGTGGCAAAAAACGTAGAGCCGCCCCTGATTGTAGCTGTGATTTCCCAGTTCCATCTCCCCTGATAAAAGCCCCCTACTGTCCCACTAGACAAAGGGCTGGTCTTCACTACCGGGGGGGTCGACTGCAGACACGCAAACTTCAGAATCACGTAGCTGAAGTTTGCATATCTGCAGCCGACTTACCTGCCGTCCTCACAGCGGCGGCAGTCGGCGGCGCGCTCCCGAGTCGATTGCAGCTTGCGCCTCCGGCAAGCTGGAGTTCCGGAGTTGACGGGGGCAATCGATTGCTAAAAGATCGATCGCTACCCGCCAATCCGGCGGGTAGTGAAGACCAGCCCATACACTCAGTGCTCCTGAATGGGGAGAGGAGCCCAGGTATGGTGTTTAGTTTTCCCAGTTTTTTGAGTGGGGGCTTGAGCCCATTTAGTTTTGTAATTTTAAGAGGAACTTTTAAATAAGGAACCCAGCCCTTGTTGCTGTTAACACCACCTGGCAGAAGGGTTACAATAGAAAAGCTATTATAAGGTAAAAATTAAAGTTTATAAAATGTATTAGTTATATTTTCGCTCTCCCTCAGAAATACAGGATCTATGGGCCTGGTAGTAAGAGATCCTGGCTGCATAGGTAAAAAGGACACAATACAGTCCTATTTTTTAAAAAATGCAGATTTCTAAAATGATGTGTCCCTTAAATAGCTGATGTGCATAGAATGCATAATATGAAGTGGTGTAAAGGTTTGCATTCCTTTGAAGTGACCTGCCTTACACATGTTTGCCTTTGCCACCTGTGGGCATTACAGACTTTGCAAACTCATTCAGCCAGATCCTCACCACTTGACCATGTGTTTCCTACCTGTCTCTGTCTCTCATATACATATATTAAAATGCAAGATAAATTTTTCAAATGAATTCCGGGCCAGATTTTTAAAGAGCCCAGCTCCCATTTAGGCACCTATATAAAAGACCGATTTTTGACAGTGCTCAGAACCTAACAGGTCGTTTTGTGACACTTAATTGTGAAAATCTGGCCCATAGTGGTGATACCCACAACACAAAAGTGCCCCCCTCTGTAAGAGCATCTTCCTTGATAAAATCCTGGCCACTACTAATGCTTAGAATCAGAGAGGTAGCCGTGTTAGTCTGGAATAGCAGAGGTAACAAAGTCCTGTGGCACCTTAAAGACTAACTATAAGGTGCCACAGGACTTTGTTACCTCTACTAATGCTTAGTGTAGAGCAGCCTTCTTAGAAGAACTTTTTCCCGGTATGCTTTGCTTGTATTTTCTGGGGCTGGCCTTTTAGACATGCAACCATAGCTGTATAGTAGTCATTCTGGAGCTGGCTTCTGCTTGCTGCCTCTCCCTCTCTTCCAGATTATGGATTTTCTTACTTTTCCCTTTCTTATTTCTGAAGAGGTGACTATTCTTGTGTGTGTGTGTGTGTGTGTGTGTGTGTGTGTATTGTTATTCTTATACAGGAAGGTGTGAGTGTGTGTGTGTGTGTGTGTGTGTGTGTGAGAGAGAGAGAGAGAGAGAGATTAGAGTTAGTGCTATTATTAAGGTTGCCTGACATTTCCCATTATAAGACCTTGTTTTCAGCCGCTTATAACTTTTCCAGAGTTTAACTACTACCTTAACTACTTCCATGCCAGATAGTCTTATAACTTTCCCAGACTTTAACTACTACTTTAACTACTTCCATGCCAGTTTGTCTTATAACTTTTCCAGACTTTAACTACTACTACTACTTTAAAGTAGCACTTTAACTACGTCCATGCCAGATGTCTGCTTCAGGCTGGTTTGTTTTCAAAATATTTCAGCAAAAATGGTTCAGCCACTTGCATGGATAAGACTAGTAAAAAGATGTGTTTTGCCCATGTTAAAAAAATCTTTTCTTTAAGAAGCTTTAGCATCCCCATGAATTGGGAGGGGGCCGGTTACTACATCAGGGATGTCAAGAATCATAGAGGTAGCTGTGTTAGTCTGGAATTGCAGAAGTGACAAAGAGTCCTGTGGCACCTTAAAGACTAACTAAAGTATTGAAGCATAAGCTTTCGTGGGCTAATACCCTCTTTGTCAAATGCATGCATCCGACGAAGTGGGTATTAGCCCACGAAAGCTTATTCTTCAATACTTTAGTTAGTCTTTAAGGTGCCACAGGACTCTGTCACTTCTGCATCAGGGATGTGCCTTTTGCTGTCCTTGTAAAAATTGCCCCAAATTTGGCCAAGTTATAAGACTTTGAAAAATCTCAGTTCACACACGCCCTGTAGAGACTAGCTAGAGTGTTACAGTTAAAATCTCCAAAGATTCTCTCTGTGCTGAGTATGCTCTAGCCTGGGGCCTTCCTCGAAATTGTAACTCTAGGCCTCTGCAAGCTGGGTCAGGCACCTGAACTGAAAGCAGGGAGCCTGTCTGTTCTATGCTCTCATTTACAGCTGACACCTCCCCCCCCCCCAATTTTGGGGTTGGCCAGTCCCCTTTGGGCAGTAAGTAGTTTATGGTCAGTTTCAGGTAACACAGGTCTCCCATAAATAAAAACATGAAATGTTTTACATCCATGGACTAAGGCCAAAGCCCCCTTCTCTGTTTGAGCAGATTGACACTTAGTTTTTGTTAGCACCTGTGACTCAGAAGCCATTGGTCTCCAGTTTTGAACATATTCTTGGAAGAGGATTGCACCAATACTCCCCTTGGAGGCATCCGTGGACAACTTAGTTTTGCTCTTACCATCACAGTACCTCAGGACTAGGGTCTCTTTAACTTTGTGTTTCTGAAACTCCTTACTAAGATTGGCATCACATGTCCGCCGGACATGTTTCCCCTATAGTTCTCTCAGATTGCTGGTTTGGGTGGCTATGTTAGGCACAAATTTCCCTACTTAGTTCAATGTTCCAAGGAATCTTTTCACCCTTTCCTTGTTGGTTGGGGCAGGCATATGGGTGATGCCCTGAACCTTCCTATAATCTGTCTGTTCACTGTGATGTGTTAACCTGCCTCACAGACATGTTACTTCTGTTAGAATGTATATTTTTGTTCATGTTGCTTTAGGCCAGAAGGTCTGGTTCTTTCCAAAGCTGCTTGGTGGAGCCTCTGACCATGCTCTTCTACTGTTTTCCCCCACATCAAAATGTCACCTATGTAATCATTAGTACCCTCTATACACACAAATGTGTTGTATTTTTCAGTGAAACACCTTGGGTGCCGAACATAACCCCAGTGGCAATCTATGGAAACTGTGTCCCACAAAGGGGGAATTGAATGTGCCCAAACGTGATGCATCTAGCACAGAAAAATCAGCCATATCCCCCAGAATTTCTCCCCTTGTAGGACGTGGGAAATATTGCTTTTTTACATAAATGACGGAATCTGTCTCTTTTCCTTCAATGACTGAGTGTATCCACTCTGTTGTTTCTTCTCTGCTCTCTGTGATTCCCAGAATAAGGATCCTCTCCAGCTCCCGTTTTAGCCTCTGCTGTAGAGTGCGGGGAACTTTTCTTGGGAGACGTGCATTATGGGACGGTTGTGCTCTTTCTGTTCTGTTCCCTACTCTGAGAGCTTCCCTATCCCCTGGAAGATGTCTTCAAACTCATCCTTAATTGTTTTCATCCCTGCCTCTCCAAAGAGTGCATCCTGTTGATGAGACCAAGGGCGTGACATGCTTTTCACGCTGTAATGGGTGAACTTTTACCTGGTACTATTATGCATTTTATCTTTTCCAAATTGTCATTTACCCATATATTTAGTTCAGATATACCGTTAGAGGGCATAACCTCAACACTGTAAGCCTTGCGTTTTACTCAGTTACCTTCCAATACCTGTGGTTCTCCCATTCACATTAATAACAGTGTCTGGCAACTCCTTGGTTTGTGCATCTGTGTCCAACTTAAAAGTAATAAACATCCTATTTGCATTCAGATTAATAGTCCAATCATCTTGTGTTGCAATGCTGTCCAGTTCTCCTATGAAGAACTAATCTCAGCTAGCAGTACTGTCATCACACTTTTTGTACGAGCTGTACACACTCTTTTGGTGCTTACAAACTCTTGCAAAGTGATA
The DNA here is from genome assembly GCA_032164245.1 of Sternotherus odoratus. Taxonomy (NCBI): domain Eukaryota; kingdom Metazoa; phylum Chordata; order Testudines; family Kinosternidae; genus Sternotherus; species Sternotherus odoratus. The sequence continues at coordinate 140,397,702 of JAVMKO010000003.1, read as the reverse complement.
TAATCGATTGCATTTTCTTGCGTCTTTTCCTGTATGCTGGACATTGTCTTGACTTGTGGTGTTTGCCTTAGCTTACGCAGGTCCATTTGCTGGCTTTTTTTGTTGGACTCCAGCTTTGAGGCTTTCTGCTTCAGATCTCTTTCCTTGTAGTATTTTGTTCACAATGTCAGAGCACAGTCCAGCCTTCTTAAACTTCATTCTGGACTGGGGGAGTTCCTTTGCATGACAAAGCCTAAATGTTTTGTCAAGGGTTCATTCTGAATTGTCCAGTAGACGCTGAGGTTTTTGTTCCAGATGCCAAGCACAATCTAGTGGTTTATCAGGGACTCGGATGGCCTCCCAAAAGAGCAAGATTGGCTTTTTAGCCTCAGATCAGTCGCACACTGTTCTGTGGTTTCACCTTTTTTTTGCACTCTCTGTTTAAAAACATCTCTCTCGTTTGTTTCATTTTTACGTGGAGTGCAGTACTGCTCAAATTTCTGTAATACGGTTTCATTGCCAGACTCCTGTCTGAGTTCACTGAAAACTCTTAAACACATCCAGTGCTTGAGAGCTGGCTATTGTCAGAGAAAAGGCTATCTTTGGAATGTCTTCCTTTTTGCTGGCAGCCATTCCTTGCAGGTACAAGAAGAAATGCTGTTTAAACATCCACTCGCTTTCCCCATTTCCACAGTGGACATTCTAGTGGGGCTTTTAATTGCTCAATTCTACCACTCAGTGTCTTTTCCTAGTTCCTTTGCTACTCCTGAGCCCATGTGGTGTTCAGTCATCACTCAGTGCTTAGGGTACTTGCAAGAAATCTGCTTTACTCTGTGTCTGGCTCCAGCTGTCTTGGTATAACAACAAGAGCTTCACAGTGCCCTGCCCAGACTCTGTTGGGAAGTTTAGCCTTCAAAGGCACAGTCCCCACTACCAAACTGGAAAGGGAAATGGGTGCGCCTGAGAGTCAGTGATGGGGGATACTGAGATCCAACAAGGAGCCAGAAAGGGAGACTGGGACTGGGAACCATTGAGAATGAGGTATGTGAAAGGGAGACATTTCTGGGTATAGGGGAGAACTGAGACTGGTTAAACAAAGTGACACTGACAAATAGGTAGGGGTGTGCGTGTGTGTGTGTGTGTGCGTGTGAGAGAGAGAGAGACCAAAGAGGAGATTGGGATTCTGAGCCATGTAGATGGGGGAGGGGGCTGGCTCCTGAAGACTGGCAGTGGGAAGAGACACAAATCAGGCAAGGAACTGGGAGTGGGAAACTCTTGGTTAGGCTGGAAAAGAGAGAAGGAGTCAGGGATGTAGGGTGGGACTGGGACTGGCTGGGTAAGAAGATTGGGAACAAGGGGGAGAGAGCGACTGGGAAGTAAGAAGGCTGGGGTGGGAAGACCAGGACTGGCTGGGCAAAGACACTGGGACTGGAATGAGAAGCCAGGGGTGAGGAAGAGGCTGGACTGGAACAGGGACAATTTGGACAAGATAGGCAGAAGGGATCAGCATTATGGGGAAGAGGCAGACGTTTGTGTCCAAGAGCACAGTCCCCTCCAGAATCCAGACTGGAACCCAGGAATTCTGGGTCTCGCCATTCCTCTGTTGTCAGCCAATATCTGTGAAACTCACTGGCAAAGTGTCTCGGCCCCATCTAGTGCTGGTCCACATAGAGGCTGGCAAGCCTCCACCGCTATCAGTTACTCTGTTAGCTGAAGTGGCAGAAGTCTGTGCAATAGATCTATAGGTGCCAACCCTGCTGGTGAACGGTGAGAGTGTGAGACCACGTGATGGAATTTCTGGGTTTTTTAGTTTGCTTTTTAAAGACCTAGGAAATTACACACAAAAGCCCCTACATTAAAAGAACATTTTTAAGGTTGCAAAGTTAGGAAATGCCAGTATTAAGGTGGCCTTATATGACCTGCAGCAAAGCATGCATTCTAGATAAGGCACTTTGCAAGTGCAGGAGGATGATCACACTCCTGTTCTTTGATTGGGGGATGTAACTGATGCTGACTGTGAGCCATAAGTGTGGCTGCTGTGAAAGAATGGGTGCAGCTTTGGTTGAGCTGTGGTATGATGTTTCCATCTGATACCTGCAGACAGCCAATGGCAGCATGTGATGATTAGCTCTAGAGCACATTATGTTCCATTAGCACCTGAGGCTTGATCTGTAGCACACTTAAAGCACATTGCATGATTAGCATCTACGGTTGCTTCATCTCGGTAGCTGAGTTCATTATATGTATATGCAAACTGAAATACACTTATTTCCTTCACCACCTCAATGTATAATAGCTGTTTTCCACGGGGCCTGACTCCATATACAAAGGAACTGCTGCCCACAGGTTCTGATGAGGACACATAGCATTCTCTGTCAGGTGTGCATTTCCTTCCCAGCATTTCTTTCTGGTTAGCTTTTGTTCTACAAGAGTCATGTCTTCTGCAGATCTTTTCCTGCCTCATCCCCTTGCTGTTATCCAAAGTTATAGGCATTTCAGTACTTTGCCACAATGCTGGCTTTTTGTAAAGTTTTAGAGGACAAGACCATCGGGCATCTTAGCAGAGCTATATATATGCTAAGGGAAAATGTTATGTCTCTGTGTATGTGGAGCTAGAAGGTATAGAGGGATAGACGTCTATGCTCCTATATAAGGGAAAAGCTAGCTCTAGCCAGCTCCATGTACATATATTATGATGTTGTTTTAGTTGGAATTTGTCCGATTTGATCGTATAAATGATGATGATAGATTGTTAGTGTGACTGTACTCATGAAAGGGCCTAGGGACTGAGCGGGATATTCCCTAGAGTGACTGAGTTCCTCTGACTCTACAGGCAGTGGACTCTGGTTTGGAAATGGGATTCATGCTCAGTAAGGACAGCACAGAGGGTTCAACCTGAGGGACTCTATCCAAGGGGTTTATTTTGCTCTGGCTTCCTCACTCAGAGAATGTGAAGGAATTGGCAGAACTGGAGTTTTTTGGTCCAGCAGAGTCATTAGAAACAGCAAGGCCTGATGGGACTAGCAGTGGTGGTGTGGAGATGACTTCACCCCCCTACAGGGGGTGGAGGCACACGGCCAACTTCATAGTGGACTAGGTAGCTCTAGATCAGAACAGAGCCAGATGGTGCAGCCTTCTCTGGATTGGGGCAGACAGGACTGAGTCTAACTGGATCTGTGAGTAGGAGTTCAGGTGGGTGGAAATTGGACCTCCACAAGCTGGACAATTCATATATTGGAAGTGTGCTATTGACTACTCCTGAGAAACTGCCGGGTTTTGCTCATTTTGCTGTATGTAAACATGTATATGGTATTGTTTGTTTTGCTTGTTTTTTTCCTTTCCCAGGGTGGCTACCTGCTCCCAGCCAGAAGGGGTTAAAACAGCCCAGGAAAGGCTTGTGGCTGGGAGGAGCAAGCTCCCCGGCTGATTGGGAGAATAGGCTCAGCGGTGTGGCCACGCCCCAAACACTCTAGCAGGCCCTTATAAAAAGGCAGATAGGCAGGGGCTGGAGAGAAGAGAGACTTGTCGCCTCTGTCCACAGAGGTGGACAGGCCTGGCTGCTGGGGAAGCTAGACAGGGTACCCAGAGTGAAGCAGGGCTGGGGTAAGGCACGAGGAGCTGGGGAAGCTCTGGCCTGGAAACCCCCAGGCTGCTGGGCCTAGGGAATGGCCCAGCCAAGGGTACTGGGGATGCAGGGGGCAGCCCAGGGCTGCAGAGGCAGCAGGCCAACCCCCCTTGCTTGTGATGAGTGGCAATGATACTGCAGTCTGCCCTAGAGAATGGAGGCAAGTGGGGACTGGCAGTTGCCTAGCCTGAGGCAAGGTGGGGCTAAGAGGTGGGGGTTCCCCAGGGAGGGGAGACCCTGAGATTGTGGGGGTATGGCAGGGGTGCAGCACCCTAGGTAAGAGGGCACCTGGGTCCAGGAGGGACATGGGCTGAGTGCAAGCAGGACTATGGCCTGCAGGGGACACTCCCGAGGCAGGACGAGCTAATTCCCTGGACATACCAGCAGGAGGTGCCGTGGGGTGAGTCACCGCGTGCTACACCCACCCAAAGATGGCATCTATGGTTGTATGTTCTCAGAGACTCTGAGTGGTTGTGAGTGGGGAAGAGCTACCTGCAGAAATGGCCAGGGATTTCAGTTTCCCGGAACCAGCAGCGCAAAGCTGGGCTGGGGGTTGGGCTGTAGTTTTATCTATCTTAGAAAAGACACCTAGATAAACTGAAGTCCCATTCTTGTTGCTGCCATTAGCATCTGGCAGAAGGGTTATGTGTGTTCACTGCCAGCTGTACTCTTTCTTGTTGGCCTTTCAGTCAGCAGAGCAGCGGCTCATCACCAAGTGAGTGAGGTAATGTCCCTGTGGCAGGCAGGCCTGCATCAGTGGCAGGGGATGACTTTTTTTTTTGTTTTTTTTTTGTTTCTTTGGCACTTTGCCCTATTTTGACACCTTCTGTCTCTGGCTGTAACATCGACTAGACATGGGGAGGGGCTGATTCTCCTCTCGTTTGCACTAGTTCTGTGCAGCCGACTTCACACTCTGGCTCTACTGACTCATGATTTACATCAGTGTAAGTGACAGGAAAATCGGGCCCCTTGTGTTTAATCTGTACACGGCATTATTCTGCACTCCTACTCAGGCCTGTTATCGCTCATCTTAATTATAATAATGACGAGTCAGAGAACCTGACACACTGAAAATCTGACACATTGAAAATATGGTCCCATCTTTAGTGCAGATAGGACCTAACCATTTTTTATGTTCCCTCCCCAGTACTATGAGACAACCCAACTGTCCGCGTCTGTTGCTTGCTGTAGGTGAATGGCAAGATCTCGTCTACACCACAAGAAGCAATCTGTGTTTTAACCATATTGCAGGACAAAAATGTTTTAGTTGAGTTCCCTGATGTGGCTGTTAATATAATTGAGATGGGACCTCAGAATGTGTACTGTCTGGGAGAGAGATTCTGTTCATTCTTTGCACTTTCTCAAGCACTTACAGAGTGTAGATCTGCAGCAAAAAGTAAATCATGAATAATTTTAGAGACACTTTTTATAACAAAGTCTAGAGTGTGGTATAGAGAATAGGCATCTGGATGCTTGCCCGAGACAGAAGTGTGAATGCCCAGAGGCAGAAACTTAGGTATGTAGGGCACTTTTTCAGTAAAACGTTAGGTGCTGAGTGAGTTTAGGAACCTACAAGGTTAGGTGGCAGCTGAGCCAGTGCTTTGTGAATCACAATAGCACTTAAATCTGGGCTTTAGGCACCTAAATCCCCTGGGGACCTCGTCCCCTGTTTCCCTCCTCCTGAATACCCTCTTTTTGATTCCCCCACAACAAAACCTTAAACAGATATTGTTAGACTCCTGCAAGGGTTTTTGAGCTAAACTAAGAACATCCTACAAAATGCTGGAGGCATCAAAACTCCTGAGCATCCCTATTGCACATACCTCTGTCCTGGCTGTGACCTTTGAGCATCCCTATCATGCACCCTGTGGTCCCTTCAGTCAGGGAGTCTATAATCTTGCTTATTGACTTACCTTCCCCCTCACTATGTTGGCCTATCAATGTCAATTAGCCCTAGCTGAAGTTACCCCTATTCCAATATATCAAAGAGTATGTATATACATGCATACTCTTTATTGCCTGAAAGACTCTGAGAACTCTCATCTCCCTTTTTCAATGGAAGTTGAGGGCCCTTACCAACTGGTAGGGTTGATTCTGTAAATTAGGAGCTTCTTGGGTCTATCAGTTTTATCACTATTAAAGTATCATGCACATCTGTGGTGCTGTTTAAGTGATAATTGTTATAACAATATTATGATATAATAAAAACAATATGTATAATAGAAACACATCCTAAGTACCAAGGTGCACCCTTTAAAAGAACATTCCCACACCACTGGGATGGCCAAGGTAATTTTTCTTTCAGTAAATGAAGGCAGGAGGTACTGTCAACAATTATCTGGGAAATAATTAAAGACCATGTTTACTTAAATTTGGCCCATAAGTTAAATTTTGTAATGGCTGTTAGCACTAAATGTTTCCACAATTTAAAAAACCAAAACAAACAGAAAACACAAAAATCCACAATGGGGACAACACTCTAATAAAAACAGTTATATTTAAAGAAATAGACATTCCCCAGCAGTGAGAAACAGGCAGTGCAAATGACTACATACAACAGTGGAATAGTCTTTGCTGAGTTTCATTACCTAAATAGTGACAAATGCAAACTATAAACACAAAGCATAAATAGTGAGATTTGATTTTTTCCCCCACTTCTAGTAATCTAAGGTTATTAACAACATAGGTAAAGACATTTGCTTATTTACATGAGACTTTTTTTGAGTTGTCTCTGGAACCTTTATTGAGATGAATTCTTCAGTCCTTTGGGAGTGTATTTTAATCACAAATGTTCCTTTCTCTATCTAGGTACATATATGATTCTCATCATCCTGGTGCTTCAAAATCATTCATTAATAGCCTTTTTCCTCACAGTAACTTATCTAGTCTAAATATCCTTCAAGGGCTGCCAAAACAACCTCTCCTCAAACACCATTATTTTCATTTATCCATTTTTTCTGTTGTCATCTTCTCTCCCTCAGCTTTCCTTTCTCTTCTCCTCTTTTCTTCTTTTTGTCACTCTGAATGTTTAATCCTTAAATACCCAGTACATAACTCACCAAACAGCAATAAAGAATGCACAGTAACAGTTGTGTGATGAAACATAATCACCTTGTTTATTGTATCACAGATAGTTTATTTTATTTTATCTGCTTATGAACAGGATATTTATTCTCTTCCAAAGTTTGAGTGTGTCTTTGTTTGGTCACAATTGACCATTGTTAATCCATTTATGTTCACTTTCTATTTTAAAATTAAGTTCCTTTTTGCAGGAAAAAAGGAGACAAAACTTTTCCTTGGGACAAATGAAAGAAAATTCACTGTTTTGTCCCTAGTGAAATCTCCCTGTGCTGGGACTGAAAATTTTGGACGTGGAAATGGGAAAACCTCACCTCAGATAACATTTGAGTAGTTGCCATGAAGCTTGGCTCTGGAGAGGAAAATCAACTTTTAAGAGGCTAAGCTATTAATTCTACCTTATGGGGGTATTAAAATAGTTCACTGAAACAAGATCAATAAACTACAGCTGTAACCCATTGGTGAGACTTGACACTGAAAGAAGAGAGTGTGGTCTGGAGGATGAGAGTGAACTTCCACAGACACTACATGCCAAAACCCATACAATGCTGCTAGCAAGTGTATATCTTACACTTCACCTTATATCGCTGCCTTGTTGTATGAACTGGGCTTGAGTTTTAACGCTGCACTGGTCTGAAAGAGTTTCTACTTCCCAGGTTAACATTATGACAAATCCTGGAGTTCAGCGGACATCCTTTTGTCTTTGTTTATTTAACATTATGTATTGAGTAGTCCTCATTGAAGGTTTAGTTTGAGAGGTAAATGATATATTGATACTATGATGCTATGTTGATTGATGCATTGGAAATCCCTGTGTTAGATAGAAAGGTTTCAGTCTGCCTTTTGGTGGTCTCATCTCTAATAGTTCCTGTTCAGATATGCCAAGAGGGCCAAATGATGTGTAGCCCTTGGCAGAGAGGTAGAAAGTTGAGGTAGGATGTATAGGAAATGAATGCATGAATATATATTTTCTTGTGTTTTACTACAAACACCTTCGTTTTATTAAACTTTTGACTTTGTTCCCCTCCCCCCATTTTTTACTTCCTCCATGTTGGTCAATGATTTCTTTTATGTTTGTATTCATTCTTCTAGTCAGTGTCACCTGCTGCTGATTCTGAATCAGTCCTGAAATCCAATGATCAAATCTAAACTAGATGTACAGATAAATCCAACTAGGGTGACCAGCTACATTTCAAGGAAATAAAGGACAATACTATGAAAAGTACTGACCAACACTTATTTTATGGGACATCCCCAGATAATGCTGTACTCATAGTACAAATCCTACATTTAATCCTTTGCATGTTTACTTCAGAAAAGCATACTTTTTATATGATCATATCCTTTGTAATAACTCCATAATAGGAAATTAGGCAGCAAATGACTGGTGTCCCTTAAAACATGGTATGTGAGGTCACCCTAACCCTAGATCAAAGTAACCCAGAAATATGGCAAAGTTCAGATGAACATCTGAGATTTCAGCGCATTTCTAATCTAAACAAGCAGTTATTATTAAATGAAAAAACAAAACCTGAAAACATTTGTCTACTAAATTTGTGTAAATCTTTTATTCTCAGAATTTCTATTTTTGGACAAAAGAGAGTCTCCTTAACTACACTCATTGAAACAGCTCCTGGTGCCCCCCTTTTCAAGCACCTTTCTTTTATTGTGCATGTTTTGGGGCTATATGGTAGATATTTTCTGAAGGGTAAATGTTTTCCAAATTGGTACAAGTCAGGACTGGAAAAAAGGAGAAGAAGAAAAGACCGTTTTAAGAGCTAGCATTGTTATACAGGGAGGTAGAAGGCTCTCCAGTCTGGATTGTGCTACGGACTGAAGCCCTTTAAAAGTAAATGACTAAGGAGGGGAAAGCAATGGCTGATGGGTGAGCTGTAATTACACACACATTTCTTTACAATACATTTGGATTTCTCCCTCATCGTATAGCAAAACGTAGAGAATCAAACTGCCTTCCCCCAACTTCCCAATAACTATATTAAGCTGGCTAGTGGCCCTGCTTGAAATAAATGTGGAAAATATTATGTAACTTTGCCCTGTGCTGTTGTACTGGTAGCATGGACACTAGGCAGGTTTCTGCTACTCTGACTATTTTTGGTGACCAAAGGCCTTAAAGTTTACATCTCTATTTCCTCTCCCCTCTCATTTTTTTCTTTTCACTGCCAGCATAATATAAACCAAACATTTGCAAGCAGGCAGACAACAGCAGCAAAGTTGTTTCGAGAACTTAATATATATTTTTTTCAAATGAAGACAGGAGGAGGTGGGTAAGAATATAGCTCCTGACTGCATCAAAGCACTGAAACAGTCAAGTCAGTGATTCCTCCATCCTGGAGTTATACACTGTGTCAATACCTCCCTCTGCTGAGAGCTCTACATTCCTTCTACCACACTTGATTATTTTTTTCTGTGGTAGCACTTGAATCCGTCTATAATGCATGATGGAACAGCTTGCTAACTATAGCAGAGATGCTCTGTTGGGATTTGCAGGGTGTGCCCATATTCCCCCTCCCCCACCGCCCCAATCAAGAGCTGTTCATCTGTAGACTAGAACCTACTGCTAGGGGATGATAATAGTCACTGGCCTTTTTATATTGTTTTAAAGAATCCCTGATACTTCATGGGAAAGTTTAAAGAACATTCTATTCCGATGTGTTGACAATTTTGTGTTCTCTTCACTTTTTCTCCACAGAAATATTTGCTTGAAAACAGTTCATACATCAAGATCAAGAACAGGACCCTATCAGGTGAAGTTGTACAGCTTGTGCTATTTAAGCAGTTAAATTGAATTATCTTAATGGCCTTAAAAATCTATGAATAATCTTACCTATACTTGTGTGAACATGAGTAACTCTGGTTGGAAGGTCAGAACGAGGTCCATAAACGTTGTTGTTCAGTGGCTTCAGTATTAGGTGGCCAAGCTGGTTGTTCTTTACTTGTAATCATATATGGTGTAGATTTAAAAGAGTGACTTCTGATTGTGGTTGCCTCAATTTTTGGATGCCCAATTCATGATACTTAAAAGGGGCTTGATTTTCAGATGACTGCTTGGCCTATCTGAAAACTAGGTCAATTTAAAGTGGCTCAACATTGGCACTAAAAAACCCAGAGACGTATAATTTTTAGTTACTTTTGAAAATCTTGGCCGTAGGGTAGGGCCTGAGATGTAACTAGCAATATGCTTCTACTTTACGTCAGCAGAGTTAATCCCAATTTACACTGACCTAAATGAGATCAGAATCAGGCTTATTGTGTTTAATTAGTGCCAGCATAGTTGCTTGCTTTGGAAATTTTGATGCTAAGAATGACACCAGCTAAGGAATAAGCAGCAGGAGCAAATTAACTTCTGAAAGCAAAGTTCTGGTGTATATTTGAATTGGTCTAATAATAAATCACAAGGATTAGGATACCCACCTGATCTGTGAAGCTTTCTAAGATAGTGTACCACTTTGCGTATGCTCTGTCTTCTATCGTGTTGTAATATTTCCCTCTGTTCTATTTGTCCTTCCCTCTGTTCTATTTTTTGAATATTTATGCACAACAGAAAAGTGTAAGTGAAATGCATATATTAATTGTAGGGTGCAGTGTGGGATCATTTTGAAAATCTGGTCTTAGTTTTTTCACTTGGGAATTGGATTTGCCATTTTGGGGCACAGCTGAATTCATTTAAATATCTAAGGCTTTGTCTGCACTGGCAATTGAACGACAAAACTTTTGTTGTTCACAGATGCTTAAAAAGCCCCTCCTCTGCCAAAAGACAAAAGTTTTGCCATGGCAAGGGCCTGTGTTGTCAGCAGGAGTGCGTTCCTGTCAGCAACGCGAGCCCTGTTTGTAGGGGGTGGAAGTATTTTGTTGCCAAAAGTGCCAACAAAAAGCAATTACACTGCCCGACATTTAGCGACATGGCAATGTCGCTAAAAGCTGTGTAGTGAGGACAAAGCCTAAGTCCCTGATTTGTAGGTGTGGTCATCTAGTTAGAAATCAAAATGATTTACAGGGTTGAACTCTCAAATGCAGGTGCAAAATTCCATCAACAAGTAATTGTGGCCACAAAAGGCCTGATCAACTCCTGAAAGGTTCCCATTGACTTTGATGAGTTTTGGACTAGGACCAGATTACAGGCAAAAAATCAAGGGCTAGAGTATCTACCTATGTCAAGGCCTGATCAACCAATGACAGCTGTCGGTGCCCAGCACTGCTGAAAACGAAGCCCATAGTCTGCATATATTTGTAAATCTAATCACAAGAACATCTCAGCTCATTGTTTTTGAGTATACATGTTGCATTATCTCTTTTAAAAGCCATAAAGTGGTATCAGGCTGGTTGCATTATACTATGAGATCATTTAAAGAAAAGTTCACCTTCTTGACTCTGATTTTCAAAGGCTGCACTAATGTAAATGGAGATACAAGCTCAGTTTCCTGACTAAAACTCAGGTGTCAACATGTGTCTTACTATAGATAGCACTGTTACTTTGTGTAAGCATAGCCTGCATTCTGCGCAGGGTTAATATCATTCTGGGAACCACTTTCCATGGGCTCACCTAAAAGACAACTCTCAATTCCATGTTTTGGTGCTCAGATTGGTTTGGGTGCTCAAATAGCTTATTTGAATGCGTTCTGCAGGTCTAGGGACAAAGGTGATTGGTGCCGGGGATGCAACCCCATGTTCTGGGTTTCCCTAAACCTCTGACTTCCAGAAGCTGGGACTGGATGACAGAACATTAGGGTTGGAAGCGATCTAAGGAGATCATCTAGTCCAAACCCCTGCTCACAGCAGGACCAACCCCAACTATATAATCCCAGCCAGGGCTTTGTCAAACTGGGCCTTAAAAACCTGTAAGCATGGAGTCAAGAATCAGAGAGGTAGCTGTGTTAGTCTGGAATAGCAGAGGTAACAAAGAGTCCTGTGGCACCTTAAAGACTAACTATAAAGTATAGAAGCATAAGCTTTCGTGGGCTAATACCCACTTCGTCGGATGCAAGCAGTGGGATGAAGTGGGTATTAGCCCACGAAAGCTTATGCTTCTATACTTTATAGTTAGTCTTTAAGGTGCCACAGGACTCTTTGTTACCTGTAAGCATGGAGATCCCCCTCCCTAGGTAACCTATTCCAGTGCTTCACCACCCTCCTAGTGAAATAGTTTTTCCTAATATCCAACCTAGATGTCCCGCATTGCAATTTGAGGCCATTGCTCCTTTTTCTCTCAACTGAAAACAGCCTAGCTCCATCCCCTTTCAAATCCGCCCTTCCGGTACTTGAAGGTTGCAGATCCCCCCCTCACTCTTCTCCTCGGCAGACTAAATAAGACCAGTTCTCTCAGCCTCTCCTCATAAGTCATGTGCTCCAGCCCCATAATAATTTTCGTTGTCCTCCGCTGGACTCTCTCCAATTTGTTCACATCCTTTCTGTAGTGGGCCCCCCCAAATTGGACACAGTACTCCAGATGTGGCCTCACCAGTGCTGAATAGAGGGGAATAATCACTTCCCTCAATCTGCTGGCAATGCTCCTACTAATTGAGCCCAATATTCCATTAGCCTTCTTGGCAATAAGGTCACACTGTTGAGTCTCATCCAGAATCTTGTCCGCTGTAATCCCTAGGTCCTTTTCTGCAGAACTACCTCTTAGCCAGTCAGTCCCCAGCCTGTAGCAGTGCATGGGATTCTTCCTTCCAAAAAGGACTCTGCACTTGCCCTTGTTGACCCTCATCAGATTTCTTTAGTCCCATCCAATTTGGCTAGGTCCTTCTGGACTCTGTCCCTACCCTTCAGCATATCTACATCTGCCCCCAGTTTAGTGTCATCTGCAAGTGATGGATTATTTGATTAAACTGCCATGTTCTATTCACTCCCTCTGAAGCACTGACATTGGCCACTATCAGAAGACAGGATACTGGGCTAGATGAACCACTGGTCTGACCCATTATGGCCATTCTTATGTTCTTAGCATATCCCAACAATGGGCCAGACCCTCCTAATATGATTGAAATCTCCAGTGAAACCACTCCTCCTTCTGCAGGAGTTCTCGCCCGATTTACCCATGTTGAAAAGTTTGGGATGATGTAAATTCTATTCAGAATTTGATATTGAATTACAGTGTTCAGTGCAGAAAGGTTGGTAATGTGTTTTGTAAATTTAACACCATCAGTTTTCAGTACGAGGGAGATTAAGGGAGTTTTGCCAAGCATATGATGAGAGCTATTGTATTTACATTTCCTAAATGATAGATCCACTAAATTTTCACTACAAAAGGTGTTTTCCCCCCTCCTGCTGATACTGGCCCATCCGAATTAAACAGCCTCTTAGAATTGGTATGATGATTTACTTTTTTTTTGCTTTCTGTGTGTATAAATACATCTTACTTCTGTTTGTTCCATTCTGTGCATTGATGAAGTGGGCTATAGCCCATGAAAGCTTATGCTGAAATAAACTGGTTAGTCTCTATGGCGCTACAAGTATTCTTCGCTTTCTTTACGGATACAGACTAACACGGCTGCTATTCTTAAACATTTCATAAATGAGTGTCACTGAATTTAGTTGAAATACATATATAACTGTGGTAACAAAGTCCGGTGGCACTTTAAAGACTAACTATAAAGTTTTGAAGCATAAGCTTGTCCATGGGTAGATTGAGCAACCAATAGTCTAGCTTAGGGCAAAAGCAGAAAGCTGTCTCCAAGTCTAGCAGAAGTTAGAGAGCAGATTGAAAACTGTAGAAAAGAGAGCATAAATCAGAAGGGATCATTATTAGAGCTGTGCTCAATGCTCAGAGAAACCTGAGACCAGGCGAATCTCAGCTGGTTTCAGGTTTCCGGACAGTCAGATCAGGTTCCTTGAGAGTTTTTCTAAGGCTCAAGAATTTCTGAGCAAACCTAGACCTGCTGAATACTTAGATCCTGAAGACTAGCTTTACAGTACATGCTCAGAGCACTTTACAAACATTGATTAATTAATTCCCACAACACCCTTGTGCAGTAGGGAAGTATGAGAATCCTCATTGTAGAGATGGGGTCCTGAGGCAAAGAGATGAAGGGCCAGATTTTTAAATATTATTTAGGCATTATTAAAGATGCAGGTGGGAGCCTTGTGGATGTGTAACTAGCACCTAGATGTCTAACTCCCTTTTGGAAATCCCACTAGGTGCCTATTTGAATCTTCAGGTGCTTAAATACCTATAAAAATCTGGTCCAAGTGACTTCTCCAAAGTCTCAGTAAGTTTATGGCAGACCTGACACTAGAACTCATGACTGAAGCTGGATGAACTATTTGTAATTAAAAAGTGGTAGGAAGAGAGTTGTCCTTTTTTTCAGTTTGCAAATTATCTGCAATCTGGCTTCGATTTTAACGTATTTGTTCATTATTCAGATTAGGTGAATGATGAATGGGAGTATATTTCATTCTATGGGGAGATTGCAAACTATTTGCTGTAAATATTGTTTTGATTATTTGCTATTCATAATTAGCTGTTTGCATTATGTGATGGCATTATTACTGCTCCCTGATTGGATGACACAAAACCACAGAAAGCTTTTATAAGGGCCACAGAAACACTTGTGTGAATACATATTTGCATATGTATCTCCCTAATGTGGCTAATTACACAAACATATATACAAGCGAAAGAAGGCGACCTTTTCATTAAGACACTCAACTAGAAATCTGAGATCTGGCCCTATTCCTGTCTCTGTCACAGACTTCTTGTGTGACCTTGAACAAGTCACTTAGCCTGTCTGTGCTTCAGTTTTCCCATCTGTAAAATGTGGGTAGTTGTACTTCCCCCACATCACAGGGCTGTTGTGAGGGTACATTGAGATTGTGAGCTGCTCACATACTAACAGGAGACAAAGGAAGATTAAATAAAAACTCTATTAAATGGGCAAAATATTTCCACTAACTACAGAGTTAAATTCTGATTGGAAGTCAGTCTCATTTTCCTTTTCAAGCTCTTTGCACACATCTGCCTCCTCCACTAACTGATCCCTGCAATCACAGCTGATGAAGAACCTGCTCTGTGTATCCTTCTCTTTTGATCTAATGACTGTTCTAGTCTCTAGATTAACTATCAGTGGGTGCTACAGAGAGAAGCATCCAGTACCCTTCTATTGAACACAGGGTTCCCATTCTGGTCTGCTGGGATGATGGTCCAAGGCCAGTTTCACTGCTGCAGATCTTGATTGATAGCTGAAACAAAACCTGCATCTGTGGGCTGTCTAGGTCAAGCTGTCTTTGACTGTTTTATCAACATGTGCACTTGGCTTGACATAAGAAGATTTAGGGAAACCACCAATCCTTGATGATGAAGTTCTGGCAGTTTGAAAAAAGTGTTCCAAGACATCACCTTGCAAAATCTGGTTCCGTTACTGCTTTGCTTTTAGAGACCCAGGACAGCGGGGGAAGCTTTTAGAGACCCAGGACAGCGGGGGAAAAAAGTTTGAACACGATCCCATGCAATCAGTAGCTATATGGTTATTAACTATATAATAATAAAACAGACACTGAATTTCTTCCATTGATAAATCCACTACTCAGGAGGGACTCTGGAGAAGCTGAAGCAAATTCTGTAGGGCAGGAAGCTGCAGTCAGTTCCTTTACAGGTCACTGCATTTGATTTGAGGAGAAAAGCAACGTGCACTTTTGGTTTCTGTGCTGAAAACTCCTTTCTTTTTGGAGTGGTGAGAGGAAACCAGAATTGTGATACCAACATAGGCCCTCTTCTCACTCCTAGTTTTGCTTGAAGCTAGTTAGATTTTTGGGGCCAGGTGAGGAATAATTTATAAACGTCATTAACTATTAATTTAGAAGTTACAGAGTCCTGTGGAACCTTAAAGACTAACTAAAGTATTGAAGCATGAGCTTTCGTGGGCTAATACCCACTTTGTCGGATGCATGCAGTGGAAGACTATTATTATAGTCTATATATAGGGATTATTAACTATTAATGTTAATAATTGATATGAACTGCTGATACTATAAGTCAGGAGAAACTGTTTAAGGCAGAGGTGGGGCCAAACTGTAAAATTGTGCTCCTGATCCAGATTTCAAACATTTCCGAGTTCAGGGATGGTCAGACCAAGAGATTTAGCTTGGTCCATTTTGTGATCAGAACTTGCTCTGTGTTCAGGTTTGGAATACCTTTTCCTGAACTCAAAGCTTAGGGATGTTCAGTTTGGGTCCATTTCTACTTTAAAGTGATGCTGAATCAGTGGTATGCTCTGTTCAGTTGTGCTCACTTGTTGACCTTTCCCCAGATGTCAACACAAGGCTTCTTCTGGAAAACCTGACAACAATGCAATGCTGATTTTATCCAAGAATTGTTCTGTGACTAGCAGGAGGTAGGTAGGCAAGTGCACTCAAAGAATGTTTTTCAGCTGCAAAATAAAGAGGAAAGGAATGGAAAAAAATTCTCTTTTAAAATAAAAGCTATTTAATGTGACTGCCCACCATTATGTCAAATTTTCCTCTAGTATGCAGTCTAGATAGTATTTACTCAAAATTCTGAAGGCACTCAAACATGAAATGGAAGAACTACTATCAGTGAAACCAGCCTCTATACCTGATGACTGGAAGGTAGCTAATGTAATGCTATTTTTAAAAAAGGTCTCGAGAAGCAGTCTTGGCAATTACAGGCCAGTGGACCTAACTTCAGCACTGAGAAAATTGATAGAAGCTATTATAAAGAACAGAATTCTAAGATAAACATGATTTGTTGGAGAAGAGTCAATATGGTTTTTGTAAAGGAAAGTAATGTTTCACCAATTAGAATTCTTTGAGGGAGTCAACAAGCATGTGGATAAGGTGATCCAGTCCATATAGTGTACTTGAATTTTCAGAGCGCCTTTGACAAAGTCCCTCACCAAAGGCTTTTAAGGAAACTAAGTAGCCATGGATCAAAGGGGACGTCCTCTCATGGGTCCGTAACTGGTTGAAAGACAGGAAACAAAGGGTACGAATTCATGGTAAATTTTCACAGTGGAGAAGGTGAACAGCAGGGTCCCCCAAGGATCTGTGCAGAGGCCTGTGCTGTTCAACATATTAATTAATGATCTGGAAAGGGGGATAAATACTGAAATTTGCAGATGATACAAAATAGTTAAATCTAAAGCCAGGAGTTACAAGGGGAATCTCACAAACCTAGGTGACTGGACAACAAAATTGGAGATGAAATTCAATGTTGATAAATGCAAAGTAATACACATTAGGAAAAAATAACCCAACTATACAAATACAATGATTGGTTCTAAATTAACCGTTACCACTCAAGAAAGAAATCTTGTGGTCACTGTGGATAGTTATCTGAAGACTAGATAGTTATCTGCTCAATGCATACAGTATGTTAGGAATTAGGCAAGAAACAGAAAATAAGATGGAAAATATGCCACGACATAAATTCATGGTGTGCCCACATCTTGAGTATTGTGCCCATCTTTAAAAAGATATAGTGGAACTGGAAAAGGTTCAGAGAAGGACAACAAAGGTGACCAAGGATATAGAATTGCTTCCATTAGAGGAGAGACTAAAAAGATGAGGGCTGTTCATCTTAGGAAAGGGACTATTAAGGAGGGACATAGTAGAGGTCTATACATTCATGAATGGTGTGGAAAAACCAAATAGAGAAATGTTACTGTAGTTTTAATACAAAAAAGTAGTACTTTTCCATGCAATGTACAAATAACCTCTGAAATTCGTTGCCATGGGATGTTGTGCTAGCCAAAAATATAATCCGGATCAAAAATGAATTGACCAAATGCATGGAGGATAGGCCCATCAATGGTGATTAGCCAAGATGCTCAGGGATGCATCCCTAGGCTCAGGGTGACCCTAAATCTCTGACTGCCAGAAGCCTGAAGGAGATGGGGTGGATCATCAGAATTGCCCTGTTTTGCTTGCCTGAACCTCTGGCACAGGTCATGGTCGGAGACAGGATACTGGGCAAGACGGACCACAGTCTGACCCAGTATGGCCGGTGTTATGTTTTTATTTCCTGCTGTCCTCACAAGGTGTAGCGGAGAGCAGACTTTGATCCATTATTAACCTTTTTTGTTATAGGAAAATGTCTAGACGCACATCTTCAGGGGGTGTAAATCGAAGAAGTTCCATTACTTCAATGGAGTTAAATCTATTTTAACACCAACTGAGAATCTGGCCTTAATTATGGAACATAGAATTGAAAAGCAAACCTTCCCCTAATTGCCTGGCACTATAAGCCTTTTCCTTATTGACTGCCTCCTTCGCAGCTTCCCCGGGGAGGTTTTAACCCCTTACATACCAGTGAGGAGCAGCTGCCCCATCACTGGTGTTCTGAGCTCTATGGATAACAGGTGCTATATAAGAGGTATTATTAGAGCTAGTTATTTTAAATCAGTGCTCCGTGATCTCTGAGTCTCAAATTATTTTAGTTCATTATATTGCTTCTCTTTTAATTTTCTGAAAATTAATTATCTTGAAACATTTTTTTTTATTTTTCCTCACTAATTATGATTAGGTGCATTTAATGCTTGAGTATATGCCAATCTATACAACCATGCCTCAGTTTAGAATTCTGAAGTGTTGCCCTACATATAAAATAATGAGACTTGTAGACAACTATATATGGTAGCAAGGGCCATCCTTAAAATACTACAGTAGTAAACAGAACTGGTCCAAATCACAGCAGTGACATGATTAGAAACTATAGTGTGTGTGTGTGTATATAGACCATTACTGTACAATTCTGTGGTGATTTTCTTAATAAGGACACAATATTCCATGTCCTGTAATGACTGCAAGACATAGAGGTCATGGGATGCTTGTAAGTACCCCATGATATAACCTGACTTTACAGTGCTTGTGTATAAGGCTAGGAGACCCCATTATGACATTTTAGAATAGAAAACTTAGACTACAAGGTCTGGCTCATATAAGAATACATATATGAAGCTACTTGGTGTGTGTGAAACTGTGGTGGTATTCCATCAAATCACTGCTCATAGTCAGGACAGGACTTCTAAAATAAGTAAGTAATGTGTGTTACTTTACAGGAAGAAAGAAAAGAGTAACTGATGTGTTGCCTAAAAGCCTAGTTCCAGCAGGAGTAGCACAGTGGAAAATATAAGACTTCCTATTGGTCTGGGTGCCAGAAATGTTGACCAGACTCATGCAGTGATGCACAAGCTTTTCTGGAGAAGCTTGTGTCTCAGAAGAAATAAGAGTGAAGTTTTTAATCTACATGGGCCCATAGAGTTCTGTTGTCTTAAGCACAGTGGTGAGAGGGAACAGAAGAACTGTGTTCCATATCCATATCCCATGTGTAGCATTAGAAATGAAAGTGTTAATGAAGCATTCATATCCCAGGGTTTTACAAACTGGGGTAGAAAAGTACCAGAAAAACTTCCATTAGCTCTTTCAAACTTAACACAGACCAATGGCTGCACAGAAGTCACTGGAGGAAAAGAGTGAAATTCTTTAACACTCCGTTATTGCAATGATTGGGTTTGTATATATGTATACACACAGAGATCCTTTTTGCATACTTGATAGTACATTTTGTGCATGCAACTATCTATTTGCACCCATGAGTAAATGAGATGAGAATCTAGCTGGGTGTGATTTCCTTCTCCCCGCCTCCCCAGGTCCCAGCACAGTCTTCTGTGCCATACCAAGCTGAGCTAGTCCTGGTTCTTCACTGTGGGGTTATTGTCCCACCTCTTTATTAAAAAAACCTAGAGTTGCAACCTTGACTTTAGGTATATATAATTGCAATTCCAAGCAATATACCCCTCTTCCTAGCAGAAGTATTTGGGGCACCACAGATAGGGTGACCAGATGTCCTGATTTTATAGGGATTAGGGACAGTCCCGGTATGAGGCATTTTGTCTTATATCTGCGCCTATTACCTCCATGTTCACACCTGCTATCTGGTCACCCTAGCCACAGAATAATATTTTAAAGACAACCAAATAAAAAGTAATATAATAAGGTAGAACCTAATTAAAATAGAGACAAAATCCAAATTCAGACAACTCTTCAAACATGGCAGCCCCTAGCACAGGGGTGGCCAACTGAGCCTGAGAAGGAGCCAGAATTTACCAATGTACATTGCCAAAGAGCCAAAGTAATATGTCAGCAGCCTCCCATCAGCTCCTCCACCCCGCTCCAGCCCCCAGTGCCTCCTGCCTGCCAGCAGCTGTTTCACATGCGTAGGAGGGGAGGGGAGCAGTGAGTTCATGGCAGGCTCGGGGGAAGGGAAGGGACCTTGGGGAAAGGGGTAGAGTGGGGGCAGGGCCTTGGGCAGAGCCGGGGCTTGAGCAGTGAGCACCCCACAGCACACTGGAAAGTTAGCATCTGTAGCTCCAGCCCCGGAGTCAGTGTTTGTGCAAGGAGACGCATATTAACCTCTAAAGAGCCACAAAAGACTCTGGAGCCACAGACTGCCCCCTCCCCGGCCCTAGAGAATACAGCTGTTATTAAAAAAAAGTGGGCATTTATTTTTTATCTGGGAATGAGTAAAGATTGAACACCAGTGAGAGTCCAGTTCACAATCTTGAGTCCCTAGCTGCATACTCTCTCACCACTTTAAGCCAAACTGGTGTTACCACCAAAAGCTGGTTTGAGAAGAAACTTAAAGCAAGAACAGGCCTTAACTTACTCCCACTGCAGTGTATGGCAAAACTCCTGTTCAAATAAGTGAGGTATGGTCAGGCCCTTATATACATCAAAGCAAGGACCCAAACCTGCAACACTTACCACATTACTCCAGAATCTAAAAATCCAATTAATAACCAGGGCCCATGATGTTCGGTGCTGTCCAAAGATGTAATGAAATCAGTCCTTGCCCCAAATTACTCACAGCTTCAGTGTCAGAGAGGAGGCAGGAGGTGGATGAAATAGACAAACAGTTGGTTGGAAGGATGAGGTAAAAATAAAACGAACAGAGCTGAATGGAAAAGCAGAACCAATGCCAGGCGGTGGTGTGTAGACAAGAAACCTTGACAGGGTTGTGTGCCATGGCTGTAATTCACTTTCAGCACTTTGGCACAAAGAAAATGTAATTTTTAATCACTCCCCAAATATTTTTTTCCCTGCCTAGCCATCTTTTAATTTCTCTTTCCCTCTCTCATCAGCCTTATGGTTGAATGCTTATTCACTATTCAAGCCTTTACACTACTGGTTTCTGTCATTTATATCACGAATATGCCACCCCTTTGTATAGTTTAATCCGGTAACAGCACTTTGGTACCTTGTGTGTGGAAAAACTACTATGTGCTTGTACTGGACATTCTGCTTCTCTGTTGCGTGTGACTGTGTGCGAATGGCAAACACTAAGCACAGAGAGCATCATAACATCAGCCTATTACATCAAAAGTGTGAAACCACATACGGAAGCCACCTGAGTCCCAGGTTCAGCGTGCTCTCTGGGGTTCCCCCCCCTCCGCTTTCTGAGATGAGCTGTGACTGTAAACAGACCTTTTGTTTTTGTCCTTTTGCTTTTCATGCATCTCTTCCTGCATGGCAGCTATGTGACTGCAGTTATCCACAGAGCAGCAGAATTTTCTCTTTAAAAGCTTGTTATGCAATCTCATGATTATGGCGGCATTTAAAAAAAATAAAAGATAAAAGAGCTCCTTTGCTGGGTAAAATCAGCACTGAGTTCAAGTGAGAATTTTTTCTGCTTTATCCTGTTCATCAAAATCTTGGTAGGTCACATGCAAACTGTTCTTAAACCTATTTCTATTCAGCTACTTGCTTTGAAGGGTGTTTAATGCTATAGCTAGGAAACAAAATAGATGTACTATAAAACAATAACAATCAAGAGCCTGATTTTTTTCCACTTGTACTGGTTTTACATCACTTTTGTCTGGAGAATTACTCTAGGTCTACACTGGTGTAAATAAAGATGATTCAGCCCCACTTGGTCTTTGCAGATGCCTCCTAGACCAGCATTCTTCAATTTTTTTGCTCTGCGGCCCCTTTCCCAGTCCCGCCTCCACTGGCAGCCCCCCCGGGGTATGTCCACCGAAATGCTGCCGAATAGAAAGCTTCCGCTTTCTTTCAGCAGCATTTCCACGGGACAAAAATAGAGTGTGACTTTGGTGGTCTCCTGGGTGGGATTGGCGGTGGTGCTGGGGTCTTGCACACACCCAGGGCTGGTCTCGCGCACCCCACTTTGAAGACCACAGTTCTAGACTATAAGATCGCATTTTACATTTTATTCTGTGAGCCTGATTCTTTACTTCCTTGTACCTACCACTCACCCACACCAGAGGTAATGTTGTACACCCCTCTTCACAAGTGTGAATGGTAGGCAGTGTGATCCATGTGATCGGAGACATGGGCTCTTGTCATAACTCTGCCATTGGCTTGCTGTGTGTGTCAATATGGAAATTTCAAGGTCCAATGGCTGACGGTTGAAACTAGAGAAATTTGAAATACAAATAAGGTGCAAATTTTCAACAGTAAGGGCAATTAGCCATTGGAACAACTCACCTAGGGATGTAGAGGATTCTCCATTACTTAAACTCTTTAAATCAAGACTGGATGTCTTTCTAAAAGATAGTCAGCGATCCCTCAGAGTTCAAGGATGATTGTCTTCCATGAAATGGAGGCCAGTTATTGCTGGTGGATTGGCAGGTGGCTAATGAGTCCAATCTGGGATTCACAGATCTTGCACAGTTGGGGCAGACGTTTCCCAGTGGAAGGAGTAGATCTGGATTGTTGAATTGGGCTTCAGCATGTTTGTTTCTCTGCTCCCTGTTTGTTTTTGTGGGATCTCAAAGCACGGGGATCCTTACCACCAGGTTCTTTTCCATTTGGGTCAGTTGAAGGTTTGGGTTGCCCATGAGTTTGTTAATATTGCACTTGTTCATGTTGGCTTTAACGGTGTCTTTGAAGCTCTTTTTTTTACCCATCCATTGGCCTATGGGTCAGTTGTGAAAACATGACATGCAGTTGATTGTCAGACATTTGAGGAACATGACTAGCCCAAAGGGGATGGTGGTAGCCAGTGCTTAATTTGTAACAAAAAGGTGCCAGGCTCAAGCAATTAGGTGCCAGAGCTCAAACAATTTTTTTTACATTCATAACTGATGTGGCAAGTGCAGAGGCTATGAACTGCCAAACCTAGAGGTCCCATGGCTCAAATTAAGCACTGGTGGTATCTCCATTTTTACAGGTGGAAAACTGAGGCACAGACACATTGTCAAAAGTGTACACTAATTTTAGGTGCTACATTTGAGATACCTATGGCCTGATTATTTTTCAATGAATGTAACATTTTATAGTACTTTACATGTTCAAAGCACAGCTCACAGTCACTTCAGTTGTAGCTAAGTGCATATGCAGACGCCAATTGTCTCAAGTTGAACATGTAGCTACTGAGCACCTGAGACAATTTTGGTTTAGCTGACTTACCCAGCATCACGTGGGACACTGTGGCATAGGCACTGATATAATCTAATTCTCTAGGATGGCATTCAGTTACCTTAACCGTCAGACTTTCCTTTCTCCTCCGGCAGTCCCCTGCGTAATTCACTACAAAACTTCCAACCTCTACCACACGTGACACCAGTTTTGGGTACTGAACTCTCTTGAAAATCTGCCCCATGTGCTTTTTAAAACTGAGACTGAGCTGCTAGTGAAAGTCTAGGCCTAAATTTTCAAAAGTTACTAGTGATTTGTGGGGTGCCTAACTGGAGATCACAGTTGTCAACTTTCATGTGGTAAATAAACACCCCGACTTTCACAATAAGGCAAAAATCAAGCTAATCCCATTTCAAAACAAGGCAAAACAAGCCCATTCCTAAGAACCCCAACACTCTATGTGACTAGATCCCCGCCCAGCGTGAAGTCTGGGACTGTGGTGGGCCTGCTGTGCACTCCTGCCTCTCCCCGCCTCTTGACCCTGATTGCCAGGAGCTGATTTTTAAAAAACAACAAAAAAACAACTACAAGCCAAACAAGCTACTAGCCACCAAGCAACTCACAAACTAATTAAACCAAAACCAAGCCCAACGTCTGCTATTTTTTTCCATGGGTAAAGTTGCCTGATTTTCAGTAAGTGCTGAGCACCCAGTCTCTGAAAATAAGGCCCCTTTAGGTTGTTTCAAGTTCAGCATCCAAAATCCCTAGTTTCTTTTGCAAAGAGATTGTTTCTTCTAGCTCATTTTTACAAGAAGACAAATGTGAAGGAATTCCAGGCAGATCACTAAAGCCTTGGTGATGACACTTACACAGTGCAATGTTGTGTTCTATTCCAGTGCCGGGTACAAGCAAACAGCATCAGTAAGCAGCAAGCACAGTGTCAAAAACAGCTGCATTTTTTAAAGACAGCAAAGTGTTATGTTTGAAAAGTCCTGGGAACTGTCAAGAACTTTACTGTCAAGAGATTTGTTGGCATGCAATTTCTCAGGGAGTTCAGCATTAACTTTATTGTGAACGCCTGTGTCAAAAATGAAGCAAAATAGACATAACCCGTAACATATTTCATAATCTCCCATGTGCTCTTTATGAGGTTTTCTTGTTTTCCCAGTTTTATTCCCTGTGCAGTCCTGGTGCTGTTAATAAACTTAAAAAACATTAATTAATTTCCAGCAAGCTCAGAATACTAAAGTGTCAGGAAAAACTGGAGACAGTTCTGTAGCAATATTCATTTTAATTCACACATTGAAAAGAAACAATAACTAATTCAAATCTTCCCCATCAATCATTGTTCTTAAAACTTCTATAACCCTGTATATCCTGGATATTGATTCCTTAGCTGCACATTCTAAAACTTAGCTAGCTTTGCTCACACATGAGCCCAACTTTATCTGATAACAAGCAGCTGAAAGAAAAAAAAAACTCCCTTACTGAAGCCTCTGGGGAATACCAGGACTATTGAGCTAGGCAGCTACGCCAACTGACCACAACAGTTCAACAAGATTAGACAAGTCTCACTTGTTACAACTGTCATTCAAGGATTTAGACTTGTGACTTTTTTTTTTTCTAGCCAGACCAAGCAGTTTAGTTGTACAAAGTCCTGAGGTCTAGGGTTGGACCCGGGTGCTGATTAGAAGGCAGTCAATGAAACAGAGAAATAGTCTTGGTGCAGAAACCATGCATAGCTGGGAAGAGGGGTAATTTGATCCTGTGCTACATATCTTAGAGTGCAGCCTGGATTGCTTCTTTGATACAAATGTGTATGTTGATACAGGGCAGTCCTTCATACGGCACAGTCCATCGGAATTTGTATTTGTAAACACGGCCACTCTTTATTAGCTTGCTTTTTGACTTTCCCACTTATCAAGTTCTCTTTCACAAAACCACCACATTCAAATCAAATGACACAGAACAATACGTTAATTACTCCCTCAGAGGCCTCACACAGCTGGGCAATGACAACAAGGGCTATTAATATAGGGGAGTTTCCCTGGGCTGCTATTAAGTCCTGTACAGTTCCTTTAATACTTCAGTAAAAGTTTTGTGGTTTAAACCTCTCAGAAGATGCTTATATATAACTAAGTTGAAAATCCCCTTATGAGAACACTGTCACTGGCCAGACAGATTCTTCATGTATTTTATTACAGAGTTGGAGAACTACAGTGAGGTGCTATTTTGGCAAAGGTATCGGCTATGGAACAGCTTGGTTAAAGCTGGACCCATCATGTAACACCTTAAGAAGCAACAATAACCTGATTATTGTCTCTACAGCTAAAGTTTAACAGCTAGTACCAGGCACACTGGACCCTGATCTCAGCCGGGACCTCTAGGCACTGCTGTAACACAAATAAATAATAATAATAAACAAACAATGCATCCCTATGACCCTGGACAGGAGCTTGCCCTTTCCAAAGGCCTTCTGTCGTCCAAACAGCCAATTTATAGTCCTTTCCTGAGTACCTGTGGAAAGGAAAGGGGGAAGCTGAGCTGCTGTTAAGCCTTTGTCACATTTCTCCTCAACAAACTAGAAAAGATGCTCAAGTTTTTACCATAAAATGAAGCCATTCCTCCAGGGAATGTTTTGCACTATTACAGTTGTCTAATGAACTCCTGTGCTGTAGAGCAATTTGTATTATGGAATAGATGTGGGCAAACTGCAAAAGGTTCAAATAAATAGGGCAGGATTCATGGGTACAACATGGCAAGGCAACATAATCTGACAAGCCCAAAACACAGCCAGGCCTGACCCCGTCACACACTTTTCCTCATGAACCTAGTTCTCTGCTTCTTCTCCTAGCCCATGTCCACCCTCCTTTTTGTCTCCTTCCCCCTAGGCCAGGTAGGTGGCAAAAGTGGCCTGGACAGTATATTTTTATGGCTCACAACATTTTTTCATGACTGCCCACTGTTTCTCAGAGCTGTTTAGGTGTAGCACAGAAGTATACCATAGCCCAATGGCTTTGGTAAATCAAAGGGAATTCCAGTAGAATGTTGATGGGCCAAACAAAAATTTGCAGATCAAACATACCTACACTCTGGTAGCTCCTCATATTTCCTCTTTCGGTCTGGTATCAAGCATGCGGGCTTTATTTCAGACTCTTCACCTCTCCTAAGCAGAAAGGACACCACAGATGATCTTCACCCCGGCCTCCAGAGCTGGGAGTGGCAGTGTGGGACAATCTGCATCCCCTCAATGGATTTTGAGCTGTGAAGCTTGATCCCCCTCTCAGGTTTCTTCTTGGAACCAAGGTTGGATGAGTGATGGGGGTTCTGAAACTGCTAGGAGAATCTTCATATCCAGACCCCAGGTCTCAGGCAGAGTGAAGAGTGGGGACTCAAATCTTAGATCCATTCACTTTCTCTGTTTTAGTCTAGAACAAGCAGACTTGTCTACATTGGGGAAAATACTACCTTGGTAGCAACAGTGGAAGCTGTAGTGAAGACAGGAGATGACTGATTTTATGACTAACAGTGATAAAAATGTCTGCCATCTTTCTACACTTCAGCTTCTATTGTTGCTATCACTAATGGAGTCAAAGTGGTGGTGAACTATAGGTCCTGATTTTGCCAATATAGATACAGCTGAAGAGTGAGTGGAGCACCAATAAAAAAATAATCCCTCAGCTTGTGGATGAAACACCACAGAATTTGGGTATTTACTTGAAGTTTCTCTAAGCTATCCAAGTCTGCAAAGTTGGGCTGGAAATCTCATGACAGAAGGCTTTCTCTGGAGACTTCTTGTTGTTTGTACTTCCAGCCAAGCTAGAAACATTGCAGAAACAGCTTCTTTGTGGTATTTCTGCACTTCCTCTTCCAGCTATATTTTGAATCCACAAGTGCATGGAAAAAATAGTTTACAGAACTTCAGAAATGTTGCATTTCAGAAGAGGGCAGAGGTTCATTTGCGGGTGGAGTTTCTGAACTGGTTCATTCTTCCTTATCCCTGAGCTCATTGCTTTGGGAGTGAAAATGTGGCTTTTGTGAAAATGGTATTTTTGTGCACATTCTCATCTTTTTTTTGTAATATAATTGTTATATCATTACCTTCTCCTCTTCAAGGGCCTTTTAATCAATAATAAAAGATGGAGTTGAAAAAGACAAAATAGAGGGTTCTGAAACTGCTAGGAGAATCTTTATATCCAGACCCCAGGTCTCAGGCATAGTGGTTAAAATTATCTGTGTATATTTTCAATACTCCAAGAATTGGTCTTACTCTTCTCCGATCCTGGTGGCCTATAGCAGAGGAGCAGTGTTCATTCATGTCCCTTATCCAAAGAAATTCACTCCCATTATATCCACTTTTTAACTGGAGCTTTACAGTCTGCAGGCACTAGGCATGCTCTTGAGATATACTACCAATTCTCCACTAGTTTTTCCATTGCTATCTCTCGTATATAAATTATATTCTTCATTATAAACATTCAGTTGTAGGAATCATCCCACCATGGTTTAGCTATGTCTACTGGATCACATACTCCCTCATTTAGTATTGCATCTGGTTCTTCTTGTCAGTTTCCCACTTTTCTTGTTTTTGTGCAACGACATTTTAGTGCACTCATTCTATTCTAGATCTTCATTTTTTCTTTTAAAACAATTCCCTCTTCTGCTGTGTGGGAATTACATTCCAAATTATTTAGTTTGTGCTAAAGCCCCCCTCCCATCTCCTTCTTGTCTACTTTGTTTAAAGTCTGCCTCACAAATCCTGCTAGTTTTGAAGTTGGAAGTATGCTTCTGCTTAAATGGAGACTGTCTAATCCAGTGCAGAAGGCCTCCATCAAAAAAGATTTCCATTAAAGAAGCCTTACGTTCAGGGAATACCAAGCCCTGTTTACACTGCTGGTACATACCTTGTTTGGTCTCTAATTCTACTTGACTTGTGGTTGGCACCAGAAAACTCTCTCTAAGGCTATGTCTGCACTAGCTTGGTAAGTCAACCTCCAGCTACATGAATAATGTAGTTGGAGTCAACGTAGTTTAGGTTGACTTACTGGGATGTCTACACCACCCTGGGCTGACGGGAGACACTTTCCCATTGACTTACCTTACTTTTCTCGTTTGGGGTGAAGTACAAGGGTTGACTGGAGAACGATCTGTGTTTGATTTAGCAGGTCTTCACTAGCCCTGCTAAATCGACCCCGGATGCATTGGTCACTGGATTGTCAATCTGCCAGTATTGTAGATGTAGCCTAAGAATCACCATATTGGCATTGCCCCAGTCTTCCATTTTCATCCCAGGTCCATTGAAAGATTCATCATCATCATTAAAGTTTCCTCCACTGTTGTCTTTAGTTATCAGTGGAAATTTCCTAGCTTCCTCTCGGATACTTGATACTCTTCACTGAGATAGAGTTTGTCATGGAATATGAGAGATAACCATCATCTTTCCTTTATCTGGATCACCAATATCTTGGTTAGATTCTTCTAAGACAACTTTTTTGTTCTCAAATAACAGAAGTTATTGTTCTCAAATATCAATGAAGATTTACTACAAAGGCAGCCTTCATCTAGTGATTAGGTGACATAATTAGCAATTTACACCTGTGCAAACAGAATATAAAGCACTATGGGTCAGGTTTTCAGCTATTGCAAGTTGATGTTACTCTGTGAAAATCAGGCCTTCCCAAATCAAAATAGAAGTTTTTTACACTCACTTTGTACATTACTGTAAATTACAGCACAAAATGCAAGACCATGGAGAATCAGGTCCAAGGTGATGTCTGGTTTACATACAAAGATGCATCAACTTAAGCCATAGTATGAGTTTGTAGCAGTTTAATTAAACCAGTACAATTACATGTGTGGGTTCTCTTTTACATCAGTTTAAACCGGGCTTACATAAGTTTAGTTTGCAATGTTTAAACCAATATTAGAGAGTCCAGAAACAAAACTGCACTGGTTTAACTAAGCAGTTTTCAGTTAAACTGACACAACTTTGTATAGACAAATGCTGAATATGTAGTGCTTTATATGAACACTAGCTGATTAGCCCTGACTGCAATCTATTTATAAATAGAAGTGCGTAGGCTGAATGACACGAAAGTCCCTCACCAATCTAATGTTGTTTTGAATATGTATATTCTTCCAGTTAGTTATACTACTACTAATTATTATTAATAAAAATGTATATTGCAATAGTGCCTATAGACCTCAACCATGTTGATGCCCCAGTGTGCACTTAAGGAAACGATAATGGAATTGGTTTAAGATTAGCAGCCATGTTAGTCAGTATCTGTAAGGAAAACGAGGAATACTTGTGGCACTTTAGGGACTAACCAGTTCATTTCAGCATAAGCTTTCGTGGGCTATAGCCCACTTCATCGGATGCATAATAAGATTGTGTGAGCTTTGTTGAGCTGGCTACATAGGGACTGGATTTGGTTGAAAATTTTCTGTCAAACAGAAAATTAGGTTTTTGACTAAATAAAAATATTCACAGAAAGTGTCTTTTCTCAAAAATTTTCTTTTTTTGTCAAAAAAAAAACACCTTGCAAACTTTTTGATTTTCAGCATTTTGCTGAAAAACTGAAAAGAAAAAAAGGTGAAACTTTCCATGGCCCTTCCCACTCCCCATTTTCCTACTAGCTCTGATTCAAACCTGATAACCCCTCTTACTCAAACTGCTTTTACTCTGCTGTCACTCCATTTAAATCCTGACGTCCACTGCTATAAATGAGAGGAGATTCAGGACCATTTGTGTTCTGGCTTTTAATTTCCCCACAAACAAAAAGAATTTCAGAGTCCTAGTTATGAAATATATTGGAAATGGGAGTTTGCCTCTCTATTCAACAAAATATTTGTGAGGGGTTTTTTTATATTCTGTTAGGAGCTGTTAATTATGAAAAGAGAGACAGTTATAGCCTTTGTCAAGAAAATGATCCCCATGTCAGAATAACATGGAAAGGGCTGTGGAAAAAATGTATATAGATTTTTATTTAATATGCCCCACCAGAAGTCTTGGCAGCCTCAAATTAGCCTCTTGCAGCGACACAGGGTGAGAGAGGATTTGGCTTTAATAGTGGTATGATCTCATCATATGAGACAAGAATACACAGTGAAAAAACATATCAGCCTTTATGATGGAAAGACATTCATTTAAAGACAGAAGGGTTCAGTGGTGAATATGATACAGACTGTTTATGTGAACAGCTTCCTAGTTTGAACTAAATCAGCCCACTAACATCTGATCCGATCTGACTGTGCAGAGTTGTTACTGTATAAACTCTGTGTAACGTGCGTGGTGTTTCTTCATTTCCTGTTTGCTGGAGGAATGCTCTGCTATTGGTTCTGTATTTTGCTTTCTCTCTCTTTATTTTTCATAGCTGTAGTTACTAGAAAAGGGCCTCCACCAAAGCCCTGTATCTGAAGACCCCTAAACTCCAGGCTGGTTGGATCTAGACCATATTTCTCTCTAGCTAGAGCTAATCTCTAGTATTTAATTCTGTGCATAATAAAGTTATTTCAAATGCAATATTTTTGGATTGCTAAATTGGTATAAATCTAGTGTCCCTCTCCTCTCTTCTTTGGATGTTACAAGGATTTTCCAAACATTCCACATAAAAATGTCTGAGCTGAATTCCTCTAATTTTGTAACTTGCTATGTGTTAATTGGGAATGATAATACTGGGCTAGCTAAAACAAGGCCCACTCCGTACACACACACTCAAATTAAGGGCCAGATTCTGAGCTGTGATCCAGTTCCTTTCTCCTGCTCTGGTGGTTCACAGAAAGCAGAATGCAGATAGATCTTCATAGCTGGGGATTCCCCTAGCATGGGGCAGTCTATTGCTGGCATAGTGTCAACTTAGCTCGGTCAACCCCCTCATCTGCAGCTGCTGGCATAGGAATGCGCTACCAACAGCCATTCACCAGCCTGAATAATTTAGGGCTGTCCCATGGGTGCTCTAATGTACATGGGGTGTAGTGGTATTTCTAGTTTGACTTGAATTAAAATGTACTGGAAACCCCACAAAAACCCTGTTCTCATGAGATTTCTAGCCCAGTGTTGCAGACACGGATAGTTTGGATAAGATCTCAAGTGGCTGAGTTATATTCAATAAAAATATATACCCCTCATTCTTCGGGGCATGAGTCAAGCACGGAGGCTGGGATTGCAGCAGGGTCCTAAGGGAGTTAGGCACAGAAGTCCCATTTAATTTTAATAGGATTTGGGCACTAGTTAGACTTTTTAAAAAAATTAATCCTAAAGGTCTGGGACAGGCCAGTACAACATGCGGCCCGGGAGCCACATGCGGCCCGTGTGAGGTGAGTAGGGGTGGGGCAAGCCAAGTGGGAGGGTTGAGGGAAAGCGGATGGGGGCGGGCCGGGGGCAGGGCTTTTTGGCCCGCAGCTGGGTTTTTTGCAGTAATATGGCCCTCGCTGCTTTCCGAGTTATGCAGGCCTGGTCTAGGATTAGGGAGAAACTCTGACTCGACAGATTTTTCAGAAATTTGCACCTTGCTCTGAAGCTTTTGCTATTGACGCCTGTAAGAGAATGTATCACTGATCTGATTCGGAACACCAGTTCCTATTGTCCTATGAACCTCAACCTTCAGAGACTTGTCTTTCATTTAAGTCAATAGATGAAGACTGTTTTACGACTTGTCTGCTGCTGAGAGTTGTTTGAGTGAAATGAAAGGGACTGTGAGGTGAAGAGCAGGACACACTTCTTCATGGTAGATTAAATGGTGCCAGTTGCGGCATTTAATTGATACTTCATAGGACATGCATTGCAGAAATAGATGGTATAAAATATACTTCACATTCATGACATAACCTCTGCCTGTCAAAATCACAGAGTTTACCATAGACACCACTTATGAAATAATGCCAATATTTCACAGCTACCATTCACCCAACTGTCAGCCGTTCTGCTAGCTCCCTGCTCATTGCTGTTGTCTGTATCTAAAGGAAATAGAGGTCGAGTTCAGACAGCTGAGGGATCCAACCCTATAAGCATCAGTGGCCTGATTTATTTTCAGAGGTGCTAAGCACCTCCTATTGCCGTCAGTGGGAATTGTGAATACTTGTCCCTTCTTAC
The DNA here is from genome assembly GCA_032164245.1 of Sternotherus odoratus. NCBI lineage: Eukaryota > Metazoa > Chordata > Testudines > Kinosternidae > Sternotherus > Sternotherus odoratus. The sequence continues at coordinate 140,365,573 of JAVMKO010000003.1, read as the reverse complement.
AATTAGCCCACAGATGTTTTGCATTTTATACCACTCAGCTTCTTAGCTATTTACCTGCTTTACTAGTCTCCACCACTCTCTTAAATTACCTTGTTTGGATTCCAAGCTCTAGAATGAAGATTCTTCCAGTGCAGTTTGGCTTCGGAAGTGTTTAAACAGAAATGACCCCATACAAATCAAGAGAAGCAGAGGTCACCTGAACAGACCTGTGTTAAGCACATACTACCCTGGCAACATAGAAATCCATCCAGAGGTCTGCAGAAAAGTTGGTTACACAAAAGAAAAAAACACAATGGTAGGAAGACTAATTCACATAAGCTGGGAGGCAGACGAAACCCATTTTTTTCAAACCCTAGCCCCATGTTAAGTGGACGCATAGGTATCATGTACCATGCGTATCATGATTTTTATAATTTCTAACCTTGAATGATATTCCTAACAATATGTTAAATGCTCAGTAAAATAGCTGCCTTATAAATGCTTTCCCCTCACCCCTGGCCCCATGGTGTTTTGTTTTTTTTATTACAAGTGCATAATGTGGCCAGTGTTGCTTAGTATCCTTCCTGTGCCTGAAAAACGTGTTACTTTTATGGATGATGTTATGTTTATGAGTCTTTGGTCCATCCTAGGCCTCATCTACCCCACTGCTGCTTCCTCTGAGGCTTTGCTGCTACACCGCAGGGTGTTAATTTCCTGTTTTGAGTCTGTCACAGATGAATTCTCCGCCACCATTTAAACACACACACACACACACACACACACACACACACACACACACACACACACACACACACACACACACACACACACACACACACACACACACACACACACACACACACACACACACACACACACACAAATAAAACTGAAGTTTAAAGAGTGGCCCTGATGTTTCCTCACAGAGCAGCATGGGCACCTTTCACCTCTTTGAGAAGCACTTTTATTCTTTCTGGCTCCACAGAACGGGTTGAGTTTAAGCAAGTTGCATTAGCCTTTGGGGTGAGTGTTTAGTCTGCAGACAGAGGGACTGAAAAGCATGTGCTGCTGACTTGAACCTTTAAAATGAAAAGATACAGAGGAAGCGAGCCTTCTGAAATTCATAGGAAATGCAAGGAAAAACAAAAGGATTGAGCGGAAAATATACATATTGGTGACAATGTGGAGATGGGGCTGGCACATGTGACCCACTGAGACTCATCTCCTTCTTGGTTACAGTGCATATTTTCTGTAATAGTCCCCTCATCTGTACTCCTGAATATGCAAAGTCAGAGATGGAACTGACTTACTAGGTCATTCCCCTGCCAGTGTAGGAGTCTCATAGTGTTTTTTCCTCCCTTGTTAAGTGACCCTTAGGAGACAATCCTCTAAATTAACAGGCTTTTTAGACATTCACTCCACATTTTTCTTTTCCTAAATTCATCCCATTGATTTTACTGCTACTCTGAAAACCCTTTCTTCCCTCACCCCTGCTTAGTACGTACAGGTATACAAGGGTCATACTCATTTTATACACAGTACATTGAGGTCTCTCTACTTTCATTTAAAGATAGTACTTTCCTTTCCTTTCACACTAGATCCTCCTCCTACATAATCTCTCAAGGAAAAATTATTTCTTTTATGTATTTATTTAGATTTAAAATAATAAAGATACCTATCCAAGCCTCTAGTCTCCCTAATGTAATTAATAATACAATTAAATTAAGTTTCAGAAGCATTAAAATCAGTGCCGCCTACTCCCTTTGTCATCTAGGAAGTTTACCCCAAGCTTCCAACAATAGTTGGAGATTGGGAGCACTCAGACCAACTACCCTGCCAACCCCCACCCCAGCCCTTATAACGAGGGGATCCAACTTGAGACCCCTGCTGACCACAGCTGAAAATAATTAAGGCTTTTTAGGAAATTAGATGGTTATGACAGGCACACCAGATCCACATCTCCCTTCCTTTCCCCCCAACTTTGGGAAAATGTGAGATTTGGATCTGAGCCTGAGCTCAGTGACTGAAGCCTGTCTTGCTGCTAAGCTAGGACTCAATTCTCTGTTCTGGTTTAGCTCCTCAATGCTAAGAAGCGTGTGTGTGTGCATGATAAGACAGCGTTCCATGATCTCTGGGCTCTGGATATTCTGGGGTCAGTCCCCAGGACAAGTTAAGGCAGCTCAGGATTGCTCTAAGTTGTGCCTGTGGTTTTACAGTAGTGCTTCAGCCATGGTCCATTTTCCCCTAGTCATGCCTTTTAGAAGGAGGGTGACATTGTGTTGCTACCACAGGTCACTCCCTTTAGGGGATTCCCCTTATACTGGGGGAATTCCTAGGTAGACAATGGCTCCTTTGTGCTAGTGTTGTGGCATTAGAGAAGTAGGCCCAAAAATCAGGATACTGAATTCTGCAAGCACTCTGAACTTGGAAATTCAAATGTCATAGCCTGAGCCCATGATCATTAATAGCTAATAAATCCGATGGGATCTGATTCAGAAGGGGGCTGAGTGCCCTCAGTTCCTATTAAATTCAGTGTACTGTTAACAGATGGCTGTCAGCACCTCACAAGATGAGGCTTAGGGACCAACCAGGAATGGGTCCCCATTGTGCTAAGCACTGTACAAACCCAGAATAGTAGATGATCCCTGCCCTGAAGAGTTTATAATCCAGATGGACAGGACAGCCCCAGGGTGGGGCAAGGAGTAGAAGACACAAGCAGAATGGACAACGGAATGGCAACAAATGTCACATTAGCTCCATGATTTTTTCGGGGGTGGGGGATGTTCAGTAGGAGGGGATCAGTAACATGGAAAGAAAAGGGAAGAGAAGCGAAGGTGGGGTGAGGGGAAGAGGGCAGGTAAGGAAAGGGTAAACAAGGCAAGTATGGATGGAGGCTGACTGGGCTGAGTTGACAAGACTGTGAGGGAGGGTTGTAGCAAAGAGCCAGTTAGCACATGGGAGAGAAAGACCACTAAAAACTGTAGAAAGTTCTCTGAGTGTCCAAAGGTCCCTCTTTTGGCTGCATCTGCCAATGCTTCTACTGGCTAGAGTCTCTGGATGTCTCTTCTCTGCCGTTTCCCCCCAACGCCACATGGCAGGGGCTTGGGGAAGGAAGCCTCATTGGGACCGTAATTTCCCTAGAGTTGGAATAGGGGGAATGTCTTGCACAGTTCTGGGTCTGGGGAGGTGCTGAGCAGCGGGGCTGTAACTTGGCCCTATTTTACCCCTCCTCTGAGTGCAGCCTCACCTGCTTCTGTGATGTGACATGTAAATGCTTGAGAATGTCAGCTCAGACTATTCATCCATCAGGGCCCAGTATTTTGCCTGTGGCAATGAGCAGTAAGTGATACTTTACAGGACTGGAGTGTTGCTGTAGCCGTGTTCGTCCCAGGATGTTAACGAGACTAGGTGGGTGAGGTCATATCTTTTGTTGGACCAACTTCTGTTGGTGAGAGACATAAGCTTTCAAGCTTGGAGTTTTTCTCACCAACAGAAGTTGGTCCAATAAAAGATATGACCTCACCCACCTTGTCACTTCAGAGGAAGGCAAACAAGGATGCAAATAGCACCACAAACATCTATTGTCTACTTGGTCACCATGAAGTTCATGGAGGAAAACACTGCTACCTGGTGTCTCAAGCAATCACTTTACACCAAGGAATGAGAGATTTGATTACCCTTATTATAGCTTCCATAACTACAAATGAAGGACCACAGCTTGATTGCAAACCTCCCTTTCAGAGGCTCCAAAGAAGGCTGTGGTGACTCACCAATCCTGAGGATCGGGACATGTTCAGGACTCAAGTATAGCTGTAGGTGCTTAAAGGCACATCTGTTTGGAAACACTGAACTTTCTCTTTCTAAGTAATGAGATCACCTTGCTTCACTGGAGAAATGTATCCAGTTCACGGAGTGGACCACACAACAGTTTATATCCAGATTCAAATCTTGCCCTAGACTCCAATTGCAAGTGTGAAGAATTTAGGGTTGTGGAATGTGATTAGCTGAGTAGGAATTTGGCCAGAACAGAGAGGTTAACACTTAAAGTAGACTCTTGATTACCCAGGATGATAGGAAAAAAATTAATGTTGGTTAATAAAATCCCAGATAATCACCATCCATAGGAAATATTGGGGGGGGGGCAGTTGGTTCACCAGCCACCCTGCTCTGGGGGTAGGAGTGTTGGTTCACTGACTGCCCTGCGCCCTGGTGGTTTTGGTTTTTTGTGTGTGTGCTTGGGTGGCAACAAAGCCAGAGCCGGCCCTGTGAGTTACGTGTATTTTTTTTTTTGACATCCTGATTAATCCACAACCTGGTTAACCCAATCCTGGATAATCAAGAGTCCCCTGTATCTTGGTATTTTGAATGATCAAAAGTGGTCAGAAGGATCTTGGTTTTATGTATCATTCAAAAGAAAGCGGAAAGGTAGTTTTGATGCTATACCCTATTTCTTGGGTGTACTATGTGTCACAAGGGCAATGTTACTTAACTGAACACTGTCGATCTGTGTGTAGTGTGATGTTTGAGTAACACATGACACTGGAGGAGAGAACCACAGAGAAGTCTTAGGGGCAACTGTGATCTAGTATTACAGGAAAGGTGGTGGCAAGCCCAGTAGTCTAAATTGTGTTTGCAGCAGGGGAAAATGCTTCTTCCAGTGCAATAGTTTGGATGCAGGGAGCATTTCTGAAGCTCTCACCTCTGCATTTAGCAGAAGCCCCCTTCTTTTATTTTGACATTCGGGATGCTAAAGTGAATAATGGTTCGTTACGCTTAGCAGGGTTAAACTGTGAGCTTTCCGAGACAGGGGCTGTCTTCTTGTTCTGTGTTTGTACAGCACCTAACACTGTGGGGTCCTGATCTGTGAATGGGTCACCTGGATGCTACCATAATACAAATAATAATAGTATTTGCTAGTTGTGTTCTGTGTTTCTCCTTTCTTCTTCCCTTGTGAGACTGTATGTTCTGCATTGGTCATGTATTCAGTGACTCACTTGTGGATTCTAGTAATCGGGGTATAGTACGTTGCACCTGACTGTGTAAAACTTTTCGAAGTCTTACTGACAAGAGTTTGTGGTGGTGGTGGTGTTTTTTTAAAGAAAGCCATCATGATGAAGGGAAGTCATGATGATAATCTCTTCGGTGAAATCAGGGGAGCCTGGGGAATGACAAAAAGCCTAGAGTGCTCCAAAGCAGGGGAAGCCTTCTTGGGCAGTGTTTTCCATTGTTGCATTGAGGAACTGAGCAAAAGAGCTCCACGCCCTCCATTCCTTCTGTACAGAGATTTTATAAACAGCAAGCATTTCCCTCCCACTCCAAACTATAGACTTGTATCATGTAGAACGATATGGAGCAACACACGTGCTTAGTATTTTCTTGTGCACTCTCACACTTAAAATCATTTCTGTCAATGACAATCATTTTAGATTATTTTAATGAATAATCAGCGTTCAATGTACACTGTTATTGTAGTGCATGTGATTACAATCTCCATTTAAGTGTTGACATTTCCCATTGGGGAGTAATTAGCTTTACAGGTATTCTTAAAGTAGGGAATCTGCTATAATGTTAATTGCATTTTTAATCATATAAGTCAACATTTTGAGAGCCAGCCACTCTAGATGGGATGTGCTGTGTGAAAATGAGTAAATCTGAATCACGTTTAAATTAGGTAAATGTGAAATATACCATATGCAGGATGTATTCATTTCTCAGTACATCATCTGTAAGGCTAGATTTGTGACCCAGATCTCATGAAAGTCACGGGTTCCACATATTTAACAAAACATCTGTGACCTTTGACCTTTCCAGATTTGTGTGCATATGAGTGAACGCATGGATGTGATTACACAGTGTAGAGCAAGCGTCACTGAGAGCTGCAAAGCTAAATCCTGGAATGCATGAAAAAGAGAGGCAAATAAAGAGCTAGAGGCTAATGGTAACACTGTGTGATGCAAAAGTCCAGACCAATGGACTCTCCCTAAGAACCTCAGTTCCCCAATGAGCTGAAGTTCTCTGCTTCACTTTGATTACAAAACAAAAAAAGGCATTTTTATATTTTCAAAAATGACTCTCCCCTTATTTACCCTGCTGTAAATCTGGAGTTACTCAACTGAAGTCACTAGAGTTACCCTGGTGCAGGAGTGTTACAAGAGAGGAGAACATGGGGTGACCCAACAGCAAATGTGAAAATTTGGGACAATGTGGGGGGGGGGGGGGAGAGGGAAATAGGAGCCTATTTAAGAAAAAGACCAAAAAATCGGGACTGTCCCTATAAAATTGGGACATCTGGTCACCCTAGAAGAGAATCAGGCTCATTAGGGCTCATATAGTAATTCCAATATCCCAGACAGTTTCGTGCTACCACAGCATACGCTATTTACAAATTCACTTATCAGACATCTCCTCTCCTGCTTCTTGCTCACTGGAGAGCATCTGCTGAGAGTGGCTAGATACCTCCAGAGTGGTGAACAGTTCCTGGCTACCTGCAGCCCCATTGGAAGACTCTGCCAGAGCTCCATATCATTGTCTAACTACACCTCTTCATCAATGACTTCGTCCTCTTGGCTAGTTCCTCTTTCTGATGCATCCAGGCCCACTGTCCCTGGGGCTCTTGGCAGTGGCGGTGGGGTCGCCCCTGAGGATAGCGTCCAACTCCTTGTAGAATTGGCAAGTCTTAGGTGCAGCACTGGAGTGACGGTTTTCCTCCCTCACCTTATGGCACGCCTACCTCAGCTCCTTTATCTTCGCTCTGCACTGCAGCGTGTCCCGATCACAGCCCTTTTCACACAAGGTTTGAAAAATCTGCCCATTGGTATCCCAATTCCTACAGCTCAAGCGCAGCTGGGACTGCATGGCCTCCTCTCTCTCTATATTGAGCAGACCCAGCAGCTCCGCAGTGGTCCAAGCAGGAGAGCATTTGCTGTGATAACCTGCCATGATCACCTGTGAAGATGCAATGAGACCTCTCCATACCGCACCAGCAGGAAACGGAATTTCAAAATTTCCCTGAGCTTCTAAGGGGGAGGGGTGGATGGTTGTTTACCTGACTGCAGGGCAGTGGAGTTCAAACTGCTGACCAGAGAGGTCTGAATGGGCATTGTGGGACACCTTCTGGAGGCCAATTAAAGCGATAAAATCAAGCATGGTGTCTACACTGGCACTTTGTCCACAAAACGTTTGCACAAAAAGCCTTATGTCTCTCATAGGGGTGGTTTTATTTTGTCACCAGAACAGGGCATTTTTGCTGCCAAAACTCACATCGCAATGTGTACACATCCACTGTTTTGTCAACAAAGCTGCCTTTTGTCGACAAAACGTTGTAGTGTAGACGAGGCCTAAGACTCTGCGTAACTCTGTCCCTACCTATGTTGCCGCTGTCCTCTCCACCCTTTGTTCTCGTTGTGCTTTCAGTATAGCTCGCCTACTCTTTCTTTTCCTGTCTTTATGGCTGCTTCCATGCCATCCACACCATTCCAGTGTGCCAGGTGCCCAGCCTCTCTTCTTTGAAATCCCTCCTCAATACTGCCTTTTTTCTGGCTGCTCTAGCTATTGTGCCATGTGATGCATAGAACAATGCAGATTGTAAGAACCACATGGCTGTGTTTTCCTCTCCTCCTCTCCCCTCCCCTCCTACCACATCTTCCCCTCCATAGGTTCCAGACATAGACCTTTGGATAAACCAAGACCTTTTACTATGTTAGGGCTCTAACTGACTAGATTCAAAAGTATCATTTATATTAGTTCTACATCAAAAAGGGACTGCAACTGATGGAGCTATGAATTCTGCCTGCTGGTGGCCTTTCTATCAAGCACTAATTGAAAAGAAGGGGAGGAGGAAATCCCAAGATCTATAAGGAGCCAGACTTCCTTTGCCAATTATTAGAATCAGACCATAAAATTAACTGCTCAATAAATGTTATCCTCTGAGCTCATATCCACCACAGAGAAACATAGAAACAAAGATGAGTTAAAATCAGATTCACTATTATCTTGTGATATTTTCACTTAACACTCCAAAAGCAGGACAGTCTGTTAAATTGCTTTTGCTCAGATCATCTTTCCTGGCTCCGTGCTGTGATTACAGCCCCTTTCCTCTTGAACTCCTGCCACTGGTTCCCCCCTCCTCCACTGCAAAGAACAAACTTCCTGCCCTTTCTTTCAAAGCCCTTCACGACTTAGCACCTTACCTACCCAGCCTATTATCTTACCATGGCTGACCCTACCTTTGTTTTGCCAGCGGTGCCAGCCTCCTTTGCCCACTTAGTTGCACAAGCAGCTTTGCCCGTTGGAAAAGCTGTGCACGGGAAAAACTCCTTGTCGGAGTCCATAAAGCCATTGCCTTCGTCGGCTTCAAATCTGCAATATCTTGGGCAGGAACACAGATCAAGGCAAAGATCAAAGCTTATGCTGAAATAAACTGGTTAGTCTCTAAGGTGCCACAATTATTCCTTGTTTTATTTACGGATACAGACTAACAGGACTTCTAATCTTAAACAGATCAAGGCAAGCAATAGTGGAAGAAGAGAGAGCTTTGGGATTGGTAATTTTTGATCCCAGGCATCAGGAAAGGGCAAACAGCAGACAGTTGAATATTATCCCAATGCTACCAGGACAGCATCCGGTTGGGCATATACTGTAGTAATGCTATTCAGCACATTTATTATTTGATTTGTCTATCCCTACTAAGGATAAAGTTCCAATGAACAGTAAGCATCTGGCCTAAGCCTCTAGACATGAGAAACTTTCAACCTGAATGCTGACCTCCATGAGGCATAAATTGATATCAACCAGGCATGTGCCAGACCCGACAATGGGGCAGAAAACAAGGCCATGGTTTTCAAAAAAACGATGCTTAATGTTAGGCTTCTTAATCTGTATTTAAGCTGCTATATCAGTGACTTCATTTTCAAAAGTGCTGAGCACCCAAAGAATGTTATTGACTTCAATGGGAGCTGCTGGGGACACCGCACTTTTGAAGATCAGGCCACTAATTTAAGTGCTTAAATAAGAACATATGAGCCTAACTTTTGGCATCTACTTTTTAAAACTGTGGCAGAAGTCGATTGAAACTGGGAAAGGATGAATAAAATTGAGCTGTCCATTTGTACTCTGCAGTTTGAGAACACTCTGCAGTTCAGAACACAGCGACTACATGGCTGACAAGCTGTTTTCACGTAGAGGCGGTCATGAAAGACTTTCTGTTGATCACTTCAACTTCTCTTTTGAAAAGTAAAAAGGGAAGCAGTCTGTGGGTCAGGGGGGAGAAGAGAGACAAGCAGCAGGGCTGTGGCCGTATGGGGTGTTGGCTTGATGTTGTTAGCATCAAAAGAGAGGTTCTGGGCTGTCATCTGCGGAGAGCGAGCAAACACTCATCAAATAACAAAACGAGGAATACTTGTGGCACCTTAGAGACTAACCAGTTTATTTCAGCATAAGTTTTTGTGGGCTATAGCCCACCATGAAAGCTTATGCTGAAATATATTGGTTAGTCTCTAAGGTGCCACAAGTATTCCTACTTTTGTTTATGGATACAGACTAACACGGCTGCTAATCTTAAACTCATCAAATAGAGAAACAAGCAGGAGGCCTGAGGCAGGGCTTTCTGAAATGGGGAAATGCTTAGCAAGCCGTTCCTGCTGCAGAACTGCTAGCAGAAGCAGAGACTGAGATGGTCTCCATGAGAATAGCTATATAGATTTCTGCATTTTGTACCCCAATCCACTGATAGAACAGTGTCAGAGCAGCAGCCCTGACCACCTGACTCATTGCCAGGATGGCCCAAGGCCAGTTCTGAGAGCATCAGCACGGTCCCTCACTCGTACTTGTCCCGGGTCAGACTCTGTGGTGAGCACTAGTGCCACTGCTGTTCCTGATATTGACTGAGGAAACTGAAATGTACTTCTATTCGGGTAGGTCTTCACTACCCGCTGGATCAGCGGATAGCAATCGCTCTTTTAGCGATCAATTTCTTGTGTCTCATTAAGACACAAGAAATCGATCGCCCGCGGCACCCCCGTCGACTCCGGAGCTCCAGCTTGACACAAGGTGCAAGTTGGCTGAAGATACGCCAACTTACAAAGTAAGTTGGCTGAAGATACGCCGACTTCAGCTACGTTATTAACATAGCTGAAGTTGCGTATCTTCAGTCGATGCCCTTCCCCTAGTGAAGACCAGCCCTTAGAAACAGATGATCAGAGTTTAGAGATGAGTCAGAATTGCCCTGGGCAAATGGCAAGACTGATGTCATTAGCAAGGCCTGTTTGTGACTTTTTTGTTTATGGCTCATATTAGGGCATTTACCATCCTATATAATAATCGGCTAGAGAAGTTTGTGTGAAGCCGTCATGCGCAGTAGAGATGGCCCGGACGAACGGCTGAGCGAGGGGGGGTCATTGGAGGGGGAGGGAGCTGAGCGAGGGGGGTCGTTGGAGGGGGAGGGAGCTGAGCGAGGGGGGTCGTTGAAGGGGGAGGGAGCTGAGCGAGGGGGGTCGTTGAAGGGGGAGGGAGTTGAGCGAGGGGGGTCGTTGGAGGGGGGAGGGAGCTGAGCGAGGGGGGTCATTGGAGGGGGAGGGAGCTGAGCGACGGGGGGTCGTTGGAGGGGGGAGGGAGCTGAGCGAGGGGGGTTGTTGGGGGAGGGAGGGAGCTGAGCATGGGGGGGGTCGTTGGAGGGGGGAGGGAGCTGAGCGAGGGGGGGGTCGTTGGAGGGGGGAGGGAGCTGAGCGAGGGGGGTCGTTGGAGGGGGAGGGAGCTGAGCGAGGGGGGTCGTTGGAGGGGGAGGGAGCTGAGCGAGGGGGGGTCATTGGAGGGGGAGGGAGCTGAGCGAGGTGGGGTCATTGGAGGGGGAGGGAGCTGAGCGAGGGGGGGTCGTTGGAGGGGGAGGGAGCTGAGCGAGGGGGGGTCATTGGAGGGGGAGGGAGCTGAGCGAGGGGGGGTTGTTTGGGGGGAAGGAGCTGAGCGAGGGGGGGTTGTTGGGGGGGAGGGAGCTGAGCGAGGGGGGGTTGTTGGGGGGGAGGGAGCTGAGCGAGGGGGGTCGTTGGGGGGGAGGGAGATGAACGAGGGGGGGGTCATTGGGGCGATGGAGCTGAACGAGGGGGGATCGCTGGGGGGAGGGAGCTGAGCGGGGGGGTCATTGGGGGGAGGGAGCTGAGCGAGGGGGTCATTGGGGGGAGGGAGGGAGCTGAGCGGGGGGCGTTGGGGGGGAGGGAGGGAGCTGGGTGTGGGTTGGGGAGGGAGGGAGCTGGGCGAGGGGGAGGCATTGTGGGGGAGCTGGGCGAGCAGGGGGGGGGCGTTGTAGTGGGGGGGAGGGGGGAGAGAGCTTAGCGAGTGGGGGGGCCGCGAGCCGTTTCCATTGGCCCGTGTCCACTGGCTTTTACACTAGTAACTTAATAAACTGGAAATATTAAAACAAAAATTGGAGCTAGGTCGCACCTAAACCTTCGATTTGAGTACCCCGTTGAGCTTTTCAGCTGCCCCCTAGATCTGCAGTAGGTCAAAGCAAAATGCCGGAGCATGTTTCTCCTCTAATGCTGGTTTTACACCAGTATAACTCCATGAAAGCCAATGTAATGATTTACAATGGTCTGAAAGCTTCCCTAAATAGAAGTACTTTCTCTTCCTCTTCGCTCTCTTTTTTTCCTTTCTCCAAACTTTGCAGATGACCCGAACTCTAATAATGGGCTGAACCAAAATTCCAGGTTTTTTGTGAAAGCTTTTATCCTGGATAGAGTGGACTGGGGACACAGAACAACTGATGTGTTCATTGGTTGCTCATGTCAACCTGGGGAATTCATTGCCATGAGATGTTGTGAAGGTCAAAAGTATAATAGTGTTAAAAAAAGAATTAGATGAGTTCATGGAGGCTAGGTCCATCCATTGCTATTAGCCAAGCTGATCAGGGATGCAGCCCCAAGCTCCAAGTGCTCCTAAACCTTTGACTGCCAGAAGCTGGGTCTGGACAACATAGGCTAGATATCTCAAAATTGCCCTGTTTTGTTCACTCCCTCTGAGATATTTGGCATTGACCAGAGTCAGAGACAGGATACTGGACTAGATGGACCATTCCTCTGACCCAATAAGGACATTCTTATGTTCTTATTCCTCCATTTTTGAATGTTCAGTTTTATTCCTTGGGCCCGGTGTTCAGAACTGCATTTGAAGCTCCCATTGATTTCAGTTGGAACTGTGAGTACTTAACGCTTCAGAAAATTAGACTATTTGAGGTGTCTCATATTGGCTTCCTCAAATGGAAAGCACTGAAAATCAGTGACCATTTCATAAAATTTTGGCCAAGTGTACTGCTGCAGTCGAAGAGTTTGTCTCAACTAGGATAAAAAGCAGGGCTGGTCAAAATTTTTGTATCAAAACTGGTTTTTGATGCAAACTCGGGGTTTTGACTCAACAAAATTTTCATGAAAAGTATCTGCGTCCTGCAGAAAATTTCAACTTTTTTCTCAAAAACCCTGAACACCTGAAATATTTTTGTCAGAAGATGAAAAATTTCTATTTGGAAGGACCACCATGGTGCGTCACAGGAAGTTGTAGACTGGATGACCCAGGTCCCCATTCTCCTTTCTTGGCAAGGTTCCCCAAATGGATATGATCCACCATGACCAAGGACTCCAGTGATGCACCATGGTGGGTTAACAAGAGAGGAGACGATGGTGCATTATGGGAGATGTGGCTAGTTTCAATTTTCAATTGAAAGTTTTCAGACAAAAACATTCGGGTTTTGATTTGTTTGTCAAAATTATTTTTTTTCCTGGGAAGAAAAACCATTTTCTGCCAGCTCTAATAAAATTCCAGCAGTGGCTGCACCAGTGCCAAATACAGAGATAAAATAACCTCTCTCCTCCTACAGGAGAGATCCCAGTTTATGTATATAAGTATCATATTAGCCTTTTTGCTCATGTTCAGCTCATTATCTACAAAACCCCCAAGTATTTTTCAGACTCACCACTTCCTAGGATAGAGTCCCCTTATCCTGTAAGTATGGTCTTCATTCTTTCTTCTTAGGTGTATACATTTACATTTAGCCACAGTTATTGTTTGCGTGCACCAAATTTACCAAATGATGTAGAGTCAAAGCTGTCTAGTGGATTTAGATGCAGAAGTTGGGCTTTTCCATGGGTCTTGTTCTACTAAGCCCTTTAGATGCTTCTGAAAATGTCCACCTACAATTCCCATTGAAATTAAGGGGAGGTGTGCACCGAGGTGGCTTCAAAAGTCTCAGCCTACACAAATAAAATAAGAGGCACACCATGGGTGCTGTATCTCTTTAGTGTTCAGCCTGATTGGACTAACCTTGTTATCTCCAACCTGGTTCTTGCCAACTTATTTATACCTGCCCCATGATACTTCCACTGCATGCATCCGATGAAATGGGTATTAGCCCATGAAAGCTTATGCTTCAATACTTTAATTAGTCTTTAAGGTTCCACAGGACTCTTTGTCGCATCTCTTTACTGTTCACTGCTTTACTTTTTGGCCAGGATGCATCAAGATGGAAAAAAGCTAAAGCACCTTTAATGCATTTATATATATCAAAATATCTTGTTTTTGTAATTTTTGTAATTTTGTAATTCCAAAATGAAGACATGCCGAGTGATGAACCTTTATATAGTAGGAACTGCTTCTGGTGGGTTTCTTCATCTGTGCAATGGTCTGAGTGAGGAGGAAGCCTTTTATTAACTTAACATATCTTAATGGTGCTAGTAACAAAGCTAAAATGAAATTCATCTCCGCAGGAAATTTGGACCCTGGTGCCTTTTGTCTGTTTCGTTTTGTCCGTGGTCAGCTGCATTCCAATAATAGGAGTGTTTGGCGATGCTGCTGACATCAGCAAACGAAACCCAATATCACTCCCTGACTGGTTTGAAGAGAGCCTTTGTTTTCTGAAGATGTATAGCAATCAAGAGCAACAAGTGGACAAATTGCATAATAGATTACTCAGGGAGTTCTGAAAGGCAAATCAGACTGTTTGTATTTAATGTACCCAATCTTTCCCCTGCACCCCTCGCCCTTTTGTGTCACCACTCGCTAACTGCATCGGTTTCTTTCCCTTTTGTTTTAAATGGTGATCCCAGGGCTTTCTGTGCTCAATAGACAAACACTAACCAGGAGGTAATTGATTTATGCTTCAGGAGCTTTGGAAATAGCAGTGTTGTAATATAGGAGCAGGACAGAGCACTTTGATTGCTACAACAAAACTGTCCAACCTCCTCAGGCTCTTGGGTTCAGAAAATGAGGAAACTTAAAGTGGACTGGCCACCGAAAGCAGGAAATCTGCTATAGCATAATCCACCATATGCTCCTGGCTGGAAATTCCATTGACTTAAAGGAGTGACAGCAGCAGAAGTGGTGCAAGTTACTAGTGTCATTTATTATATCTGAAATGTGCTAAGCACTGTACAGATCTATAGGAAGAGCTAATGCCTGCACTGAAGAACTTATATTATCAAATTGTGCAACCCCCAAAGAAGCGATAAGAGAGGCTTTGCAGATATGAACCTGGACACCCTGAGGGTGAACCTTCACTTTGGTTACCTGGAACTCCAACAGCCAAGCCATTAGAAAGCCATTTACTCTACTCTGCTTAAAAACTGGCCTTCCTGTGAATTTCCAAGGTGTCACCACCTTCAGAAAACCTGCAAATTTCAAAAGCATATTGCCTCAGCTTCATGAATACTTTTGCTTGTGTGGAAGAGACAAACTTGACTCATTAATTCTAGCAGTTCTTGCTGCTTCACAAATTATTTGGTTGACCTGAGTCTGCATTTTTCAGTGAAAAAAGGTTTAGCCCCCAAATTTGTCCCTAGCTTTACTTTGGGTCAGTCTCTGAAGACAGTATGCTGCCTAACAAGTACACTTGTATAAGTTTCCTTATATAGTAAAAGTTGCAGAAAATAATGGTGTAAAGATATTGTGCAAACAAATGAAGGCATCAGTTCATAAGGTCACTAACATAGGGAAGTGAAAAGAACCTATTAATGTTCTATGCTTGCTACATAAAGAAAATCCACAGTTCATAGCCAGAGCTTCAGACCAGACTTTCTAATTAATCAGTCAACTCCTAGCAAAAATTCTGGCACACAGCATGGAAATATGCCTCCTATACCAATCCATTATAGTCAAGCAGGTTGCTTGTTAAAAAAATTGCCATCAGAGTTTGTCTCGCATTGTCTAATTTCCAAACAGTGAGCCTCATTGTGAGGTTTCAATTCAGCTTCAATGTAATCTTTATTATGTCAAAACTACATCTGAACTTAAAGATGTGAGTGAATAAGGCTCTCAGAGTTTGGCACTCATAGAACTCCGAAACCCAACAAAATGGGTAAACTTGTTGTGACATTCCTCCTTGTTATGGCAAAAAGCTCCAATAGACTTGAAGAGAGAGTTAAGAAAACACTGGGCATCGGTGAAAGCGTCTGATGTGGGCAGACCTTCTTTATATTAAATCTGTGACTTCACTACTTGGAAATAGTACTGATATATGTTCTATGAAATTCCCACTGAGCAGAGGTACATGACAAGAATAGCATTTGTCACTTCTCTCTTCCCAAATTTCCATGTCACAGACCCACCTTTCTTATAAATGTGTAATCCAGTGATACATGGGATGACAGCAAAAGATAGAGCTAATGCTGGGTCATGTTTACTTCTGGCATAAGCAGGGACAATTCAAATTGAAATCTAGATAAATTTGGTCTATAATGTCTACAGAATTAACTATGGATGTCCCTCCATCCAAAGTTTGACCATCTCCCTTGCCCTTTTTGCAATTACCCAATGGTGACATGACAAGAACACGATAAGAATCGTGGCAAGATCCTTTTTATGGATGGTTTCTTCTGTAGTTAGCAACAAAATGCAAAACTGCTTCAAGCTGCAAAAAGAATCTCACCTAAGAGTGGAAGAAAGTGTCAGGCAGAATTAGTTAAAAATGGGAATGGGTGTCTGTCACACAGGAAGAAGTAAGTACTTGCCCCAAAATAAATGACTTATCATTTCACTGAACCCATATTTTATTCCAAATTTAGATTTAACCCCCCCCCCCAAAAGAAACGAAAAAAATAAAAGTTCCATCTCTTGGTATGTGATAGAGTTGAGAGAAAAGAAAAGACCCAATCTTATGGTTGGATTAGGCTTAGAGAGGAATGAAAGCATTCATCTAAGGAAGCTTCCCTGTCAGAAGGCCAAAAACCCTTATTTGTCACACTGTCTTAAGCTATATCTAGATGCCAGACAGTCTAACAGTATCTACTTGGATAAATGACCTTTAAATTGGAAGATGTCCTTTATACTGGAACTAAAAGCGGTTTGGTTTTAAGTGAACATCTTTTAAATTGGAGCTAAAAGGCAGCTTGTCGCTGGAGCCTGTCCACTGTTTCTGCTGATGCGGTGCCCTTTTATAGAAACTTTGTTACTGCATTGTTTATATAGGGGTTTGAGGGGAATTCTCAAAGACAAAAAAGAAAATACTTAGATAGAAATGCAGCTTTTAATGAGTGGTATGGATGCCAACCAATGAGAATTGGAGATTACAGAGGCAGAAATGGGTTTTCTGAACCCACTCCTTTGAAATGCAGCCCTGGGAGCTGTGCATGTTTAATACACACAGGGCGAAACAGCTGCCACTGTGACAGGCCCTATAAATCAGGGCTTTGTAAGGATTGGGGATATACATGCACCATGCCAGAGGGAGGCAGAATGAGAAAGCAGCAAGGATGGGTGTTACGCACTGAGACCTAACTTTTACTCACATCCAGACCCAGCTATTGTGATGCAAGGCAGGCAGAGGAATGAAAAGGAGAAGAAAAAAGAGGATCTAGGAAAAGAAAGCAATGCCAAGAAACACTAAGTGCAAAGCCATTACAATATCTAATGCAGACAAGTTATAGAGGAACAAAGACATTTTTGAAGACCCCAGAGAGAGCCTTTTTTCACTGGATGATGGACATTAGCAGCCTGTTTTCAATTTGCCCTATACTCTGCTCACACCTCAGGGTATTTGTGATCTTGCTACCTACAAATGGAAATGACTGCTAAGGGTTACATGAGAATGTGCGTGTAGCAGTAAACTGGGCCAGATTCCTCCACCCACTGTTTGTGTTTGATAAGTGCAGTGTGTCTGAATTTCCACCTTTTTGGTAATTGTCTCTGTACTTTGCAGTTTCTTTTGGCTGAGCATAAGATGGCGTAAATTCACTTCCCCCCACCCTTTTCCCCAGGTACAATCAGCTTGGATGTGACTGCAGGCATCTGAAGGGAGGAATGATTGGGTTTACTGTACTGAAAAGAATTGCTAGCCTCACATTTTTTTTTAACCCTCACTGTGCTGGTAATCCTGAGATGTTAAAGGCCAAACACAAAACCAAACTATGTTGGTTGGCCTTTTAGCAGATGTCACAAATCTTAATAGTTAATCTAAACAATCTGTTGCACCTTATATTTACCTGTAACACTCTGAGTACCTTTCCCAGATCTGACAAAGAGCGTGGTGTGGCTCAAAAGCTTGTCTCTTTCACCACCAGAAGTTGGTCCAGTCAAAGATTACTTCACCCACCTTAGCGCTCTAGTATCCTGGGACCAACACAGCTACAACAACTTTGAAACAACATAGTTAGTGTCTAGCAATAATACTTATATAGCTTGTTTCATTTGTGAGTTTTGGGGCCCACTTCTATCCTGTATCCATGCAGTCTCATGGACATCAGTGGGCTGCACAAGGTGTGAGTCGCAGCCTGGTTTGGCCCAGTATTCCTAACTGCTTAGACACATTTTTCTTTATGATTTCCTGTGTGAAACAAAAGACAGATTACCTTGCCTTCCAAGCATAATAAATAAAGAGTTAATAACATGTAATTGATGCTTTATACTTTCTAAAGATGTGATGAATCCACACACTTTGGAGTCAAGCTCTATAGTTCCACTTATTCATTCATTTCCGTTAAAATTCAAAGGTTGGACTTTCTTAAGTGCTCAGCATTGGCCTACTGTTGCTGTCACTGAAGTCAATTGGAAGTATCTGCCCACACTTCAAAAGCATTGTCGAGGTATGGCAGTATCCCATTTCACTCAGTGAGAGTTTGGCCCTTGACCTCAGTGGGGGCAGGATCAGGCCCAAGGTTGCATTATTCCCTCCTAATGTTTTGCATTGTCAGCTAAGAATATGAAAAGGCTTCTAGCTTATGATGGAATTTTCTCTAGCTATTTCAAACCTCAGAATCAGCTCGTTTCCAAATTTATGTCCAACCTAATGGCTCCTTGGTAACTGAGCAAGCAATGCAACATATATTTAGAATGGATGAATGTTTTTACATGCAACTCAGTGATGCATAAAAGTGGTTAGATAGCACATGTCTAATTTACATTGAACGTTAAGTCAGGGGTCAGTCGTGTTGTAGTGGGATATTTCTGTTTCCTCCATCAATGTAATCCCGGTTGTATTATAACAAAACGGAGGTACATTTTAATAGCTATGGGCCTCTCTTTTTGCAGGCACAGTTAGTTCTACATGGCAGTTTGCTCAGAGCTGTGCCTTTACAGCATGAGTGAGACCTTAATGTGACGTAGGAAAGGACAAAGAGACTTAATTTAACTATACAGTAGTTAGTCTTTAAGGTGCCACAGGACTTTGTTACCTCTGCTATTCCAGACTAACACAGCTACCTCTCTGATTCTTAATTTAACTTGTGTTCTTGTAGTATGCTCTCTCTTGGTTATTCACTGAGGGACAAATCCTGCAGTCTTTCATCAGGAAAAATTCCCTCTGCAGTCACAGAGTTGAATCCTGAGGTTCCTATTCAAATATACGCTTACATTTCTTAAAAGGGAGAATATTGCCTGAGGGCAATATTGTGCTACCAGTTTTGAAGCTCAAAACTGATGGCATGGCATGCCTTTGAAGAGGAACTTCAGGATTTGGCCACTGGGAATGTTCTGTGTAAAGACTGCAGGATTTGAGCTTGAACTTTCAGCATGTAAGATATACTATACTGATTGCATATCTTCTGTTTTAAGGAGCCAGAGTAACCGAATGCACTCACAGATTTCTATCAGGATATGGGGAAATGGATAGCTAATAGATATTAAAATATAGCTGTTGTTTATTAAATTAGAGCAGCCATATTACTATGCTAGTATCATGGCATATGGTAATAAGTAGTTTGATAAATGCAAGGTCTAAACTGCAATCCTATAGAAATGACATAATAAAATGTGTTCTGTAGTTTTACTGAGACAGCTGGAGTTCAAATATCTTTTTGTTATAAAATAATGCAGATTTCTCCCTGGGGTTTTTATTAGTTTCTTTCTTTGCATAAGTCCCAGAATGCGATGCAGCAAAACATGATTTGAGATGTTAAACTGGAGATAAAAGTGCGGTGCAAGGCTTCAACAGCCCTTTAAAATGAACAAAGTAAAAGAACTGGTTTCAGTGTAGAGCCTTCACCCATTAAAATGAGTTAATCCTGAGGTGCTGCACAAGTTTTGGAAAAAGCTTCTGTAACAAGTGTGCAGAGTGAGAAGCAAGTGAGGTTTCTAACTCAAGAAATAAATCGCAACATGAAACCCTGAAAAAAGTACAGCTAATGCAGCCCCAAAACACCAGGGTGGGCTTTTCAGAGGAGTCAAGGGTGACCAAACAGCAAATATGAAAAATGGTGACAGAGGGTGGGGGGAGGGGTAATAGGAGTCTATATAAGAAAAAGACCTAAAAATCGGGACTGTCCCTATAAAAGCGGGACATCTGGTCACTCTAAAGGAACCTAAGGGAGTCATAAATCACTGGTTGCTGACAACCTATCATTTTTGTCTCTTTGAAAAGTCTAGACCAAGTTACAAAACGGCACCACTCCAATAATACTGTAGGGGCATCAGTCATCATAGAGGCCTGAGCTGTCTGATAAGCAAACATGATTCCTCTTAAAGGGCTGGAATTCAATTAGATTAATAATTATTAATATAGAGTCTAATTTGGCACGCTCTGAAGTCAATGGAAGATTCCCATGGACCTCAATGGGATAGTAGCATAGTTTTTCTGAGTACTTGAGTTGTATGCAGCTCTCTCTTTCTATCTGTCTCTTTTGTGCCTTTGGCAAGTCTGTGGAGCCATTAAAAATATATTGAAAAGCAGTTCCAAACAATATAGTGAAACTTTTTGGGTTGCCAGTGTGGAGAAGGCCAGACAGTTTTGAAGCCCACAGTTCTACCAATTTACCCCAAGACTGAATTACTCACTTTCAGGTTATTCCCACTGGTCTGTGTTTAAAACCCTCCTGATAATTTACAAAACCGGGCACAAAATGTACTTGCTGGACAAAATTTATTCACTTCCCCCTTAGAATGAGAATGGTGAAAAATGAATGATAACTTACCCACATTTAACAACCAGACATGAGTTCAGATTACAAATAATTCCCATTGACTTTAGTGAGAGCATAGGGGTCCTTGGTTTAAACCATTTTAGTTGGAAAGTATGGGTTAAACTGAGCTTTCAAATGGTTCAGCTAAACTGGTTAGAGAAGGGGCCTCTCTCTTTCTCTTCCTCCTCCCTGTGGGTACACATACCAAATTTGATTATGAATAATGAAGTAACCACACCACCGTAAAAGTAATAATTGTCACCCAGGACTTTCTCTCTTGCATTCCAGTATAGTTCTGTTTAGATCTACAAGCAAGAACAACTGAAAGCAGGAATATACTAAAAGAGAGAGAAGGGGGGGGAAATCAATTTCTTGACTTTTACTGCACCCTCTGGTGATGTTTTTACTGCTTTGAGTTGACTGTTTTTCCATATACAGTCATTCTGGTACAGGCGTTCCCCATTCCCCTACTGCTCATTCAGCACATCGGCACACGTAGGATGCTGAAGAGCTTGGGGAGTAAGAGAGAGTTTTTCCAGCCTCGTTAAAATATGAAAGCAGATGAGGAAAACAAGGGAAGAAGATAGCAAAGTTGTAAGAAGAGCATTAGAAAAGTGGATGGGGCAGGGTAGAAGAGCAAAATGTAGGGCAGGAGAAAATGAAATGCAGAGGTGCTTTGTGTGTGTTAGGAGAGTGGGCTAGTAGAGGAAGAAGAGGGATAGAGGAGATGAGGAGGTAAATGTTAGAGTTTACATGCTCTGCCGAGAGATTGAAAGGTTTCAGTGAGATCGCTCCCACCCCACAAGAGTACAGTCTGTCAAGTGTTATAACTCCTATCTCTTCTTCCCCCAACTCTGTGGGAGGTGAGGTGTCAAATCCAGGACCTGGCCAAATCACGATCAGTATAATTCTGATTTTGAATTCAATGTCCTTTTCTCTCGCCTGTGCAAATTCTAGCATTTGTACTGTGAATGTTATGCATGGGTAGTTGAGTGACATCTTTAGAGAGGAAGTGCAATTGACCAGGCGTTGTTGGAGTGGCTGCATGACAGCTATTTTTCTTGCCTGGATGAGATACACCATTGCATCTTATCACACTTCCTTCCTGACCGGTATATTTGCTCAGAGTTGTATTCGAAGCCCAATGACAAATGGTTGCTTTCTATGAGTCATGTAGGCATCCGTGCAAGGGGAAAACCATCTCTGGATATAAAAACGGAGTCAGTTTCAAACCTTCCTCCAAATGTGTCTTTTAGGAGTGGAAGGGTTTCCCCATCCCTGTTCCCCACCGCTCACTGGACAAACAGCGACCTCGACCCTCTAAAGTCACTGAAGTGTCTGCATAAAAACCATGCAATTGGGATCTAAGGTCATCCAGAGATCTGGTTTTGGCATTTGCACAGAGGCTCAATACTGTTGCATTCTGCACCCTTTGCTGTGGTGCTGGCATGGAGTGGGTCCTCAGTGGGGGCCCAAAAGTCTCATGGGGAGCATCGGTAGTGCAGAGGGAAGAAGCATCGTAAGTGAATGGTGAAGCGACATTATCTTACACCTAATATCCCTGAGGGAGTGAAAGGGATGGTGCTGGGGCCCTGCCTTTTCCTCATGCAACCACGCCCTCCCCATCCCATGAATCCTTGACCTCTCAGGCTATGGCTACACTGCGCCCTGAGCCTGGGGCTGTGGGACCTGGGCTCATGGACTCGGTGTTTCCAAGCCCCTGCTTGAGCGGCCTCACTCCATCGTAAAACCAGACTTGTGATTGATGGGCCCGAGTCTCACAGCCATGCTAACTCATCCACACTGCACTACTGGAGACCTTCTGGACCTGACCCACTGTGGGACTTGGGGCCCATCGATCACAAGTTGATGGACCCAACCACCTAGCTAAATTGTACAACTTGAGTCCTCAGCGTTTGCTGGCCTGAGTCAGACTGATTTGTGTGTAGACAGCAAGGTTGCTTGGGCTCAAAGCTGAGTCAGAGCTGGGCTTAGTGTGCAGTGTAGACATTCAGCGTGTGTACAGTGGGATTCCAGGAAGAAGGAGGACATTCTTAGAGCCATGGGTCGTTGTCTGATGTGTTCCATGCTTCCCCACAAAGATCTCCTACTCTGAGTTCTACAAAGAGCTGCAGGATACACTGGTGCCTCTGCTGTTGTGTACATTTTACTGCTGAGAAATTATTTCTGATGCCAAATGTGGTCCCCAAGAAGGTGAACTTTCCAAGCGTACTGCACATGGAATCATTGAACAACGTTGTTATTTCACATGGCTACTGGCATGCAGCATGAGCTATGCAAAGAACAACCTCCAGCTGAGAGGAGCTTAGTGCAGCTCTTTCCAGCTTAACGGGAAGGAGGCTGCCTTTAGACTCACCTCATAAAGCTTTTGGCTTCATATCACATGGGCACTGGACTAAGTCTTGGATGAAGTGATGGGCAGGATGTATGGGGGAACTCTGCTAATTGGTTAAGCCTGTACTAGTCTGCCCACTAGTTGTCAGACAAAAGAGCCTGTACCATATACTACTAGGAGTTGTATTAATTAGTCGCACTAGCAATGAGGCATCCGCTGGCACAAAGAGAAAGAATGCAGTCGGTAATGAAAAGCATAAGTGCCTGTTTTCACAAAGCAGCCCCTCTGGCAACTCTACCAGAAAAGTGAAATGGAGAAAATGTACGTAACTCAGAAACCGAACTATGCAAAGAACATTTTAGTCACGGGC
Source organism: Sternotherus odoratus (assembly GCA_032164245.1). Lineage (NCBI taxonomy): Eukaryota > Metazoa > Chordata > Testudines > Kinosternidae > Sternotherus > Sternotherus odoratus. The sequence continues at coordinate 140,342,505 of JAVMKO010000003.1, read as the reverse complement.
AGGAATGGTGAAAAATGCCATCTTTGTGTGCTAAAGCAGAAGATGTTTTAGAAACTGTGGGTCCTGGATAGGAGTTATCCACAAAGTAAAATGTGTTGCGTCACACAGCTCTGTTTGCACATCTCCTTTGCATCCAAAACATAGTCTTACCAGTATGTGTAATTCAGTGATTAGAGACGCATGTTGTCTGGGGACACTACTCCAGAAATGGGCGCAGCTATTTCTGAGTTGTGTAATCACTTTGTTGAAATAGAAGGCTCTTTTGAAGACTGCACATCTGATTTACTGCCTAAGCATGGGCTAGTGGTCACTGTGCGGCTGGAGGTGCTGTTTTTCAATGAGATATAACACCAAGATCTGACTGCTTCAGTCATTAAAGATCCCATGGCACTTCCTATAAGGAAAGTGTCCAGTAAAGCTTGTGGTTGTTGTGTGCTATTAAGCAGGAGCCATGTCCCCCCCCCCCCCCCCCGAGGTGGCTGAATGCCAGTAGAGGGTGAAATGATGCATTTAATCTGTGTATGTGCATGCCCGCCTATTTAGTTATCTCTCAGTTAATTTATGGATGGGGTTTTCAGAGGCCCCCTGGGTTGTTGTAACACTGCCTCCATTGAACTCAGTGCATTTGTTATTGACTGAGGCCTTTGAAAATCTCATCCGTAACCCCTCTCTAGAGACCAGTTTCAGGGATAGGTTCAGCTCAGGTTTATTGGCGGCATAACCTCCCTGCTGGACGGGCAGAGAGAGTCAGAGCCACAACTTCCCTTTATCTCCCCACTGTTGGCCACGGGAAGCAGTGCAGCCCAAATGTTGCTTGGCTGAGAAGAGCATGGCTAAGGTGGCAGGGGTTGTACTGATTCAAATGCACTTAAAGTAGTGTTGCACCTCATGTAGAAACCCAGTGGAGGGTGAGTATGGTAAGAATTTTCTTTTACCTGCTCTGCTTTGCGATGAACCTTCTGGGATTCAGGGAACAATGTCCCGCCATTGACAAAGGGGAATTTGGCACTAGTTTCACAAATTGCTTTGAGATCTTTAGCAGCATGATAAATGGAAGTGCTCTTTAGATGGAAAATGTGAATGATTATAAAGCAAAGCAATCTTTGCTTTCCTTTGGGATGCAGAACTGTAAGTGGTTTGCAAGCCAATGAAACCAAAATCAACTTCTTTGACTCATTTTATGGAACTTTTGTTAACGCTCCTTTGGGTATTTATTTCTCTTCTTGCTCTGGCCACTCCTTCAGCACAATGGTGCAAAATGAGCTATTGAATCTACGGGAAGGAAGCTCCAGGAAACAGGTGACACAATATCAGGCTAGACTTTCAAAGCACACTTCCTCCACCAGATCAGATTTATTCTGTATCAGATTTTTAAAGGGAAATAGTAAATTACACTGGTGTATCCCTTAGCTGAGAAACAAGCCATTTTTGATCAGATGTATTATTCTGGTGCAGAGGATGCAGTATTCCACAGAGTATAGGTGAGGCTGAAGTCTGGAGTCATTCATTTTGTCCTCTATTCAAAAGTGAGCATGCAGAACTGTGATTTATTCATCCTAGAGCTATGTGAACATTTGGAAGAAACTCCTTCAGGAACACTAAAAATAGCTCTCTCTCTCTATTTAGCCTTTTTCTGCTGTAAAAAGATCAGACGCTTTGACAAGAAGGGGGATTTTTTTGACGTGTGCTTGCACATTATTGTGAATACACATTCCTGATATACATATGGGAAATCAGACTGATAAATGAATCATACTATTTTTGTAATAATGGCAACTAATGCCTACAAGTTTATAATCAAAGATGCCCCCAGAACACCTGCTCTGGGAATGTGTAAGAACGTGTGCCTCAGGGTAGCATATTTCTTTTCATTCATTAGTGATGACCATACGGTACATACTCACAACTTCCGTTTCACTCCACCTTGAATTATATAACATAACTAGCATAAGTGCCCAGCGCTGCTCGGGTCAGTCGGAGGTGGGGAGGGGGCAGACAGCTGACACCCCCTGACCAACCCCAACACCCCCCGGGTCACCCCCCGACCAAACCCGACACCCCCACCTGACCCCCCAAGCAAACCCGACACCCCCACCTCACCCCCCGACCGAACCCAACAACCCCACCTCACTGACTGTCCCACCAAACCCAACTCGGATCCATCGCAGGTGGGGGGGGCACAGAGCTGATGGAGTCCGGGGTTCCATTGGGAGGGGGAAGGGGCAGAGAACTGAGGGATCTCCGGGGTTCCGTTGGGAGGGGGGGAGGGGCAGAGAACTGAGGGATCTCCGGGGTTCCGTTGGGAGGGGGGAGGGGCAGAGAACTGAGGGATCTCCGGGGTTCCGTTGGGGAGGGGGGAGGGGCAGAGAACTGAGGGATCTCCGGGGTTCCGTTGGGGAGTCGGGAGGGGCAGAGAACTGAGGGATCTCCGGGGTTCCGTTGGGAGGGGGGAGAGGTAGAGAACTGAGGGATCTCCGGGGTTCCGTTGGGAGGGGGGAGGGGAAGAGAACTGAGGGATCTCCGGGGTTCCGTTGGGAGGGGGAGGGGCAGAGAACTGAGGGATCTCCGGGGTTCCGTTGGGAGGGGGGAGGGGCAGAGAACTGAGGGATCTCCGGGGTTCCGTTGGGGAGGGGGGAGGGGCAGAGAACTGAGGGATCTCCGGGGTTCCGTTGGGGAGGGGGGAGGGGCAGAGAACTGAGGGATCTCCGGGGTTCCGTTGGGAGGCGGGAGGGGCAGAGAACTGAGGGATCTCCGGGGTTCCGTTGGGAGGGGGGAGGGGTAGAGAACTGAGGGATCTCCGGGGTTCCGTTGGAGGAGGGAGGGGTGAGCTGAGCGAGTGAGGTGTCTGTTGGAGGGGGGTATTATGACATCATCACCACCTAACCGCCCAGCTGATGTGATTGGCCCTGAAAGACTTTCACCCCTGGGGGGCGTCAGAGATGAGATCCGAAAATTTTTCGACCCTTACCAGCATCTAGACCCCAAGACCCCTCACTGTACCAAATTTCAAGTCTCTGGCTCAAACGGTGCGGGAGGACTTCGCTGTCATACGTACATACATACATACATACATACATACATACATACATACATACACCACTTGACTTTTATATATATATATATAGATAGATAGTGGGTGGCTCTATTGGCTACCCTCTGCTTCAATACAAGGCACTCTGCTTTCAACCTTGTGCCTCTCAACACATTCTATAACCACACATTCTGGGCCAACTTCAGAGGTCATATTGTAATGTAAGTGAATGTTCACCAGACTAGCAGGTATGTGAATCTTCAAGCACATGCACAGAAAGTGCAATAATTTCTACTGTTCCACTCAATAACTGCCCTGAGGGTGTGGTGTATAGGACAAGTTAGTAGGTCAGAGTAGGTGGGTGTGAATGATAATAAGTTGGTTTAACTCAAAAAGTGGGGTGGAAGGGAAGGGTTGAAGCAGGCAAATCAATCACTAAGAGGGTGCTAAAAAAAAAAAAAAAGCCAGTACATCAATAATAAAGGTCTGCCCTACCACTTCCTTACCATGTAAAATAAATGTATTTATATTTGCTCTATTGACCTATAACTTACCTTCATATAGACGCTATTACCACTGAATTTGTCCCCTTATCCTCTGGTGTTGGATATTGTTTGGAATTTTAAATATAGTTTTGTTATATTATTGTGAGTATTTTATTTAAAAAATAACTGAAAATAATTAAATCTTTTTCCCCACAGTAAGTATTGGACCAGTCCCTCTATAATGATTACTGACATTTGCTATTTTCCTCTCATTAAAATGTAATTTTCTTTTTAGTAAGCATCAGCAAACCAGTTTGGATTCACTAAGTACTGGCTTGAACCTGTTCTGAGTTTTGAATAAGTTCAGTTATTTCAAAATTTTACATGACTGCACTTGCCGAGCACAGCTGAGTCTGGAAATAGAGGTTTCATAGGAGTGGCTGTGTTAACTTGTCAAGATTTCTAGCCAAAATAATTAAAGAGTCATCCAGTGCATTATGGTTTTAGGACAGTTCTTTCTGTAAAACTGCTGCAGACAAATAATCATTGCATGGCATATTCACGTTGTATGATGGCGGACAGAATGTCTATGGACCAAAATAGTGCTTTTTTTCCTTATTGTTCCTTTGGTGTAGAATTTGTGTAAGTATGAAATCTAAATATAAAATCAATGACATCCATTGTCAGTGCCAATGGGCAGAGGATGCATAAGGGTAATCTTTTACACTATTATGAAACAGATAGGTATTTGTGATATACAGGCATATTTCTTGTCTCAGCAGCTTTTCTGTGCTGATCAGTCTTTTGTGCTTCAATTGTTTTAAAACTATCCTTGGTGCTTCAGGAAGAAGAATACTGTTGTTGAGTGATCAAAATCAGCTACTTTTAAAGACCCCATGTTAGTCTGGTTTGGCTTACAAGAGCAAAAAGGACATATGTTTCTTTTTCCATTTCAGTATATTCAATATACTCTTCTTTCATTTGTGGGTATAATCTTGGCTCAATTTGCAAGCAGAATACCTCAGAGGCAGAGTTGGGAATTTCAGGGAATAAATTGAATAGGCCTGCCCAGACAAAACTATTGTAAGCATTCAAAGAGGAATATAGTGCACTAGATATAATGGAATTCTAGGGTGACCGGATGTCCCGATCTTATAGGGACAGTCCTGATTTTTGGGTCTTTTACTTATATAGGCTCCTATTACCTCCACCCCCTGTCCCAATTTTTCACATTTGCTGTCTGGTCACCCTATGTAATTCATCCAGTGAGGTCCAATCTAAACCAAACAGAAATGTGGGAGATTTAATTGACTTTGCATGGCGAAAATGGCCAATTTCTCTATTTGTAGTTAACACATATATTTCTCACAGGCAAGTTAGACAGTAAAAAATTATGAGACCCTTAAAGTAGAAATGTGAAATTCAAATACCTCTGAACCTATAGGGCATGGATAACATAGTTGAGAGATATTTTTCATCCATTTGCCTTTGTCTGCTCTAAAGTGCATATACAGCAATCATTGCTGTATTCTACAATGCTGTTTCCAGAAGGACATTACAGTGCTGAAAAATGCTGACTCATCTGACATCATTCATAGAACCAGGCTGATGATACTTCCCAGTATGAGTTCAGCAGAGTAGATCAACATGGGCTAGCACATGGCAGGGAAGGTACAGTAGTTGGATGCTTTGATACCTACACATTCCTTTATTCAAATTTCTTGTCTATTAAACGTTAATGATAAAAATTAATGTAACAACATGAAAGAATTGGTAAAAACATAGAATTTAACAGGTAGAAAAGACCTAATAGCTTTAGATAAGGGTCTGTGCCTAAACTATGGATATAAACAGTCCCAAAATTTGCACTGGGTTCCAAGCTGAATCAGACTTCAGAACCACAGACTTGGGAAAGTTTGAATTTAAACGTTGCAGATTAGGCTACTCTCTAATTATGTTTCTTAGCTCATTCTCCTGCCAATACAGGATTAATTTTGTTTCTGTTTTCTTAGCAAATGGGACATCCCATCTTCAGCAGTCTCTGGTGTTTCCAGGACCAAGTATGTTGTATCATTTCACAACCTAGATTTAACAGATTTAACATACAATAAGAGTTCAGTACCACATGGTCATGGTAGATATAGAATTTCACAGATGTTAGGATGTTTTATGACTTTTGGATTTGCTGGGAACTGTAATTGTAAGAGGCACCAGACATTAATGAGCATGGAAACTAAACTGCTGCAATGCTGAGGAAGAAGAAATAATTCCTGCTGGTCATGAATGATGTGAAGTGATGAAGCAATGAACTGAGAGGAATTGACAGCACACTACCCATTGGCAATTGTTTTTGGACTGTTGCTATAATGATTTCCCATATGTTGCTAAAAAGATCTTCCATCTTTATTATACACAAAACTGCAATAATAATATGAGTTCATCCCATTACTGAAGGTAGAGTCTATTTGGCCAGTCATCAGTATCTATATAAATTCCTCTTTTGGAGATTTGAACTGGCATAGGCAACTATCGTTGAGGTTATAATAACAAACTGCATTTCTCTTGGCCTAAGTGAGCCAGCCAATCTGCTGCACGGCAATTGCAAGCTATTCTGTTTTTGCAGCACTGGATATTGTTGCCAGAGTTGAAAATCAGGAGCACTCTTGCCTAAAGGTAACTGACTCTAGGAATATAGGCCATTTAATGAGTCTTTGCCTTTTCCACACACCAAATAACAGTAATAATAGCCTTGGAAAGGTTATACAAGAAGTCATTAAATGGATCAAACAGAGGGTGGTAAACACATGTGCTGGGAGCAAAATTATTAATGGAAGCTAGATAGAGTCCAGTGGTTCTCAAACTTTTTGTAGTGGTGACCCCTTTCCCACACAGGGCCTCTAAGCGCGACCCCCCCTTACGGTCAGGCGGGTGGGGCGTGCCTGCAGCCCACTGTGGCACGGGCTGGGATGGGGGGGGTTCAGCAGCCTCCCCGAGGCCAGAGCAGCCCCACGGAGGCACCGGTAGCCCACCGCGACAGGGGCTGGGCTCATGGGGGCGCCAGAAGCCCACCTCAGCAGGGGCCGGGTTGGGCACATGGCAGTGCCGGCAGCCCGCAGCAGGAGCCAGGGCCTGGATCGGGCTTGCGGGGCTACCAGCAGCCCTCTGCGGCAGGAGCCGCGGCTGCGACCGGCCCTATGGGGGCGCCGGCAGCCCGCTGCAGCCCGGGCACGGGCTGCCTGCAGCAGCAGGGGACGGTTGCCAGCAGCCCATGGCAGCGGCATTGTTCGGGGCCAGCTGCTGGCAGGAGGGACTCGCGACCCCCACAGAACTGGCTCATGACCCCCAGAGGGGTCTCGACCCCCACTTTGAGAACCAATGAGATAGACAATGACTTGTTGTTTTGTCCAGAATAGCAGAAGGCAGATTAATATTTCTATTATTGCACTCAGACGTAGCTGTCTGTTTAAAGATGAACCATGGAACCCAACCACAGGGAGACAGTCTCGCTAACCAGAAACCAAGACAATCACTCTTTGCAGCCCTGATTTTGTTTGAACAAACCCATGATTACTGATTTAAATGGGACTTCTTAGGTACTAAAATGCGTTGTTGGATTGGGCCCTATGTACACACAGTTGAACAACATAATGGCTGCTGTGACTTGATGTGGTCTGAGGAGATGAGTAGATAGAGTGTGATTTATAGGTTCTAATCTAGAGTAAAACTGTAGATCTGAATTAGCAAGGGGCCAGGCAAATCTTTTCTCCTTTTAGCTTACTCTGTGTGTGTGTGTGTGTGTGGTTTGCTTTGAGTTTTGGGTTCACACAATCCCTTGAAATCAAAGCCAAAGATGAGACTGTTGGGGTTTTTGCGTTATTTTGCGTGGACACTTATTTTGGACACTTTGTGCAAGTTAAAACCTGAGTCAGAGATCACTGTTGCAAGCTCATAGAAAACTTTGCAAAACATTTGATGTAGAAAGAATTTTGTTTATAATCAATGCAATATGTTTCTGCATTTGTCACCCCCTTTACTTTATTACTAATGACTGGTGCAATAAAACAGGATCTTTGTTTCTTAAGGGTTCATCTGCTAAAATTGTTTATTCCCCACCCAAAGTCATAATGTTTGTGTAATTAAAACTGGCTGCTCTGGTGATTACTGGAGTGTCAGAGAGGGGTGTAATATTGGTGGAGGGGTAGCAAAAAGGGAAGATATTAATGCTTAAGAATCAAAAGTTTTTATTTTCATCCACATGTCTAATGAAGCAAGAAAGAGAAGTACATAAAATATGACACATCAGCAGAATTATTTTGAAATAGAAGATTTTGCCTTGTCCATCAGGCATCAGAGACTTTACATTTAAGGTAATGGAGTTCACTTGTCCTATTTCTTATTTTAATCTCATGATTAATTTTATTTATTTAAGGCTAGATTGTATGATTTACACAATTAAATGTTGGAAAACTCATGGTTACTGTTGCTCTATGATCATCTAGGGATTCAGCCACATCCCTAAATGGAATTGTGAATTCAAGTGACACGTGGCAGGGATTCATGCTCAGATCAAGGGACAGATTTAATCCTTGCCTTCTCTTCTGACTGTTTCTCTGAATGTACTACTATTGCTTTAGTCTTACCCAGAATGAACTCAGTCAGTTATCCAGATCCCATTCACTACCAAAAATGGCTAGGATGTTTGACAGCACTGATAGATGATGATATTGTATTTATATGGAGCCTCTCAGCTCAAAGCATCTTGGTTCTAAATGCCCTTGGTTTCCTCTGAAGCCATTGTAAACTACAGCTGGACCAGATTAAGACACAGTGTGACAGAGTCAGGCCAGATGTCTACAGGAGAGTAATAGAATATAGATATGTTAGCCCCAGATTAAACCAGTCCCTTTTCCCTGAGTAAGATTATGGGCTCTTCCAGAACAATCAGGAAGTTGCTGGAACCAGTTATTAGGAGACCTGGAATTAAGAAGCTACTAGAATCAATTAGGACAGGAAGGCTAATCAAGGCACCTGGCTTTAAAAAGGACCTCACTTCAGTCAGTGAGGGGTGCGTGTGAGGAGCTGGGAGCAAGAGGCACTAGGAGGTGGGAGTGGGCAGGCATACTGCTGGAGGACCAAGGAGTTCAAGTGTTATCAGACACCAGAAGGAAGGTCCTGTGGTGAAGATAAAGAATGCGTTGGGAGGAGGCCATGGGGAAGTAGCCCAGGGAGTTGGAGCTGTCATACAGCTGTTACAGGAGACACTCTAGGCAGCCGCAGTCCACAGGGCCCTGAACTGGAACCTGGGGTAGAGGGCGGGCCCAAGTTCCCCCCATTCTCCCAACTCCCTACTTGATACCAGAAGAATTAACCTGGACTGTGGGTTCCACCAGAGGGGAAAGTCTCTGGCCCATTCCATGACCCACTAGGTAGTTCAGCAGAGACTGCACGGATTGTTCTTCTTCCTTTCCCCAATGCTGGACAGTGATGAGGTTAGCTGAGTGAATGGCATATTTGAGCCACGAAAGGCTGCTGTGAATCTCCGAGGGCTGGTCCCCACTACAGCTTAATGTTGAGTTTAGTGACGTTAATTCGACATAAACCTGTACCCGTCCTCACACAGACGCCATTTGCGTTGATTTAAAGGGCCCTCAAAATCGACTTCTGTACTCCTCCCTAACGAGAGGAGTAGCGCTGAAATCGACCTCTCTGGATCGATTGTGGACTAGTGAGGACGAATGGGATGTTATTGGCCTCCAGAGGCTGTCCCACAATGCTCCATTCTGACCGCTCTGGACTGCCTCACTGCTCCACTGTGACCGCTCTGGACAGCACTCTCAACTCGCTGCTCTGGCCAGGTAGACAGGAAAAGACCCGGGAACATTTGAATAGCATTTCCTGTTTGGTCAGCATGGCCAGCTCACCTGCACAGCTCAGTCGCCATTCAGAGAAATCAGCAGCACAAGCCGCCATGCAGATCTCAGCATCACAAGATGCCATGCAGAGCTCAGCAGCACAGGAGACCAGCCAGAGGAAAAGAGCTCCAGCATGGTCCAATCATGAGGTGTTGGATCTCATCTATCTGGGGAGAGGAATCCATGATGTTGGAACTCCGCAACAACAAACGGAATGCCAACACGTTCGCCAGGGTCTCCAAGGCCATGCTGGAAAGGGGCCACAACAGGGACGCCCAGCAGTGCCGCGTGAAAATTAAGGAGCTGAGGCAAGCGTTCCAGAAAGCCAAGGAGGCAAACGGATGCTCAGGGGGTCCGCCGCGGACATGCTGGTTCTACAATGAACGGAATCAGATAATGGGGGGGTGCCCCCATCACCATCGCACCGGTCTGCGTGGACTCCACCCATGGGATAATGGTCAGGTCTGAGGAGGATTCGGATGAGGAGGAGGAGGAGGAGGAGGAGGAGGAGGAGGAGGAGGAGGAGGGAAATATCACGGAACAGCAGGACGCAAATGGAGAAACAGTATTATTACCAGACAGCCAGGAGCTTTTTATCACCCTGGAGCCAGTACTCGCCAACCCTCTCAAGCGGGTACCCAAGCCGGCGAAGGGAACTCTGGTGAGTGTTTTTTTTTTAAGGGATTAGATGACTCATGATTTTTAAAGGAAGCATTTATTAATGATTAACTTGACCTAAGGAATTGGCGTGCTTTCATTGCTGGTCTGGTCCCTTTTCACTCAAAGAGCTTGTTGATGTACTCAGGTACTGACCGGAAGTCCTCTGCGGACATTTCAATGAAGCTATCCAGGAGGTAGCGATGAATCTTCCGCACCAGATTTCTGGGGAGAGCCACCTTGTCCAGCCCCCCGTGATAGGAGACCATCCCATGCCACGAAAGTAGTAAATAGTCTGGTATCATTGAGCAGCATAGTAGTGTGGCGAATGCACCAGGACTTTGAAACGATTCCAACAACATGCGTTCTCTATCCGAGAAATTCTAAGCAGAGTTATGTCATTCATGGTTGCCTGTTTGAAATACAGACTGCAATTAGTCTGGACACAGCGAGCAAGACAGCCTGTAAGGCCCCCCCCACCGCCATCCATCCCCCCTTCGCCCCAACCAGCCCGTTGCGAGAGCAGTTAGAGGAGTTTTGAGCCTACAAGTGGATGCTTCCGCAGCCAGCCCGAAGCCAGAGAGTTTTTGGTTTTGTTTTGCATTTCGCGGTTCACTGGGAGCCACACGGTGGGGGGGAAGGGGGTGGGGTTACTCTGGAATATCCAAGCGCTGCTGTAAAGAGTATGGCTTTGCTTACCATAGCCTGCTGCATGGTGATTTCAGCAGTCGTGGTGAGGCTCTCTCATGCGTGAGTTGATTCTGTGACTTTTGACTGATCCAGTAACTTTTAGGTGAGGAATATGACCTTGTCAGAAACCATATCAGGCATGTGAATATTGTGTTTCCCCGCTGCATAGTAATCCCATTGTTCTCCACGACTGTATGTGTCTCATAACCTTATACCTTTCTTTCTTCAACAGCTGCACAGTTATCTCTGAATCCTCCCTCTTGCCCCTCACGCCAGCTATCACAGATACGAAAGCGTAAAAAGAAAACGCGCAATGACATGTTTAACGAACTTCTGCATCACTCTAACGCTGAGGCCGCACAGCAGACAGAATGGAGGGAAAAATTGTTACAGTTAAGGCAAGAATCAAGAGCTGCAGCAGAAAAGTTGCAGGAACGTGAAGAATGGCGGATGGATGCTTTGCTCCGCATAATGGAGGAGCAAAGTGCCATGCTTCGTTGTCTGGTGGAGCTTCAGCAGGGCCAAAGATCACCTCTACAGCCTCTGTGTAACCACCTTTCCCCCCCCCCCCAAGTCCCGTAGCTTCCCCGCCCAGATGCGGGGTGAGAAACGGGGGGGGGGGGAAGCTCCGGGGACCGACCCACTCTACCCCACAAGCCAGCACAAGCAGCAGCAGGTTGAGTTTCTCTAAAAACTTGTAAAAGCTGCTGTCTTGCCCCACCCTTCTCCCCGCTCCTCCACCACTGTGACTGCTGGTTTCCCTCCTCACCCACCCCTTCTTGGCTACCTTGCCAGTGATCCCCTGTATTTGTATTTGTGATGAAGCAATAAAGAAACCATGATTTTTAAAACTGAATTTATTTCCTCTGCAAGCATCGGGAGGGGGGAGGGAAAGAGGGTGCAAGGACGGCAGGCTTAGGGCTGAGCAGAGCAAGGGAGCGGGTTCTCAAACGCCATCTTGGGCACTCATAAAACTGGTTTTCAAGGCGTCCCTGAGGCGCAGCGCGTCATGGTGCGCTCTTCTACTTTCCCTGCTGTTTGGCTGCTGGTAAGCAGCGGACAGGAAATTTGCCTCTGCCTCCCAGCCCGCCATAAACGTATCCCCCTTGCTCTCTCAGAGATTGTGGAGCACAGAGCAAGCAGCAATAACAATGGGGATATTTCTCTCGCTGATGTCTGAGCGAATCAGTAATGAACACCATCTCCCCTTCAGTCGGCCAAATGCACACTCTACTGCCATTCTGCACTTGCTCAGCCTGTAGTTGAACAGCTCCTGACCCCTGTCCAGGGCTCCAGTGTAGGGCTTCATAAGCCAGGGCATTAAGGGGTAGGCTGGGTCCCCAAGGATAACGATCGACATTTCTACACCCCCCACAGTAATTTTCTGGTCGGGGAAGAAAATCCCTTGCTGCAGCTGTCTAAATATCCTAGGGTTCCTGAACACACGAGCGTCATGAACCTTTCCCGGCCACCCCACGTACAGGTCGGTGAAACGTCCCTTGTGGTCAACCAGTGCTTGCATAACCATAGAATAATATCCCTTCCGGTTTCTGTACTCTGCGGCCTCGTTGTCCGGTGCCAGGATAGGGATATGAGTCCCATCTATAGCCCCACCACAGTTAGGGAATCCCATGGTGGCAAAGCCATCTATTGTAGCTTGCAGGTTTCCAAGGTTTATAACCCTGGGTAGCAGCAGCTCGACGATTGCTCTGCTTACTTGCATCACAGCAGACTCCACTGTAGATTTACCCACCCCAAACTGATTCGCGACTGACCGGTAGCTGTCTGACGTTGCAAGCTTCCAGAGGGCTATCGCCACTCACTTCTCAACTGTAAGGGCCGCTCTCATTTTGGTATTCTTGCGCTTGAGGGCCAGGGAAAGCAAGTCACAAAGTTCCATGAACATGCCCTTACGCATGCGAAAGTTTCTGAGCCATTGGGAGTCATCCCAGACCCGCAGCACTATGCGATCCCACCAGTCAGTGCTTGTTTCCCTGGCCCAGAATTGACGTTCCATGGCATGAGCCTGCCCCATTGCCACCAAATTTGACAGATTGTTGGTCACCCTACTTCCAAAAACGTCAGTGTCCCTGTCCCTGCTGTGCACGTCCAGGTCCATCTCCTCCTCATCACTGTCATCGGGTTCCAGAAAGCGCAGTTGTCTCCGGATCACATTCCTCTGCAGACGGTACAGCATAAAATCCACAACAGTGTGCGAGGTCCGCACAACGGCCAGTACTGCAGCGGTGGCATCAGCAGGCTCCATTCTTGCAGTGCTATGGCGTTAGCGAAGCGCGGAGAAAGGACGCGAATAATGGGATGCCTACCCACAGTACACTGCTCGAAATGGGGTCGGCGGCATGAAAAAAGGGCGCGAAATTATGAAATGCCTACCCATAGTGCAGCACTCGAAATGGTGCCTGCTGGGGACTCCGGGAACTGTGGGATAGGTACCGACAGTGCAACGCTCGCTATGTCAATGCTTGCAACAGTTGTGCGGACAGACACTGCCGACTTGCTGTGCTTTGTGGGGACGCACAAAATCGACTCGATACAGTCTGCTTTAAAAAATCAACTTAAAGGAAATCGACCTACTGCTGTAGTGAAGACATACCCTGAGGCGAGCAAATTCGTCAATAAGTGCAGGACTCACCAAGGCAGAGGAGGAACTTTGTCACAACACACAGACAAACAGCTGCACAGTATACTCACCACGGCTGGGCTGGTCATGCTGTGGATCTGCCTGCACCTCTTACGGCTTCTTGTGGCACTGCTCACCATGATGGGGAGGTGCAATGCCACTCATTCAGATTTGGCCTGGCCATGCCCCACCCCTGTCATGATGGATGTGGGGGTGGGGGTGGGGGGCTGGGCCAAATTTGAGTGGGGCGTTGTGACCTCCATCATGATGAGTAGGCCCCTGAGCAATATTAGGCTATGCAGCCAGTCAGACAGATCCACAGCATGGCAGCTAAGCTGCAGTGAATATACTGTATGGCTGTTTGTTATTATTCATAGGTAGGTGTCCATACATGTATTTTGCTAAGGGCCCACTGATGGATCAATCTAGCCCTGATGCTCAGTACCATTCAGCACTAGGTCCTTATCAAACTGATATGCTAACTATACACTAGAGCTGGTCAGGAATAATCGGTCAAAAGGACTTTTTGATCGAAAATGAAGTTTTCTGCAAAGTGAACAGTTTCCATAGGAAAATTTGATTTTGCTGATATTTTTCAAATTTCCATTGATAATTGTCTCATAATGAAACATGATGTCAAGAATCAGAGAGGTAGCCGTGTTAAACATGTTAGTGTGTTGAACCAAATCAAAATGTATCATTTTGAGTCAACGGGACACTAATTTGTGTCTGCCTGAGCTGCTGCAGTGCCTCGTGGGATTTGGCATTCAGGTGCCAGGACTTCCCAGGATGCACTGTGGTGTGATCTCTGGCTTTCATAATGCCTCATGGGAGTACCATAACTAAAATGTATCATGGGAAATATAATCTGGCTGGGTACCCCAGCTCTGAAAGGAGAATGGGGTATGAAGCACCTGAACTACAATTCCCATCAGGCACTGAGGCAGCTTAGGCAAAACCAAATGTTTCAGCATTTCTGAATTAAAAATTTTCAGAACTTTCCATTCCATGAAAAAAAAATGAATTTTTGACTTCTTGTCCCGGTTTGGGATGAAAACAAATGTTGCAATATCAGTGTTTCCTGCAGAATGAAAATTCTGATTTTCAACCAGCTCTGCTATATGCAGAGATTATTTCACATCCTCTGGTGACTGTTTTCTACTGTGTAGAGAAGTTCTATACAGCAGTTTAGAATAGTATGAAGAATAACTTTCCTAAGAGAAACTGAACGGGGAATTTAGGTAACCAGAATGCAATGGTTTGACAGCACTGATGGAGGTTAACACATTTATAAAAAGTACCACATAATTTTGAATGACTAGGAATAAATCCCAATTTTTTAAAAAAATCTTGCTAGTGTCCAAATGCAGGACTTTGCACTTTGCACCATTAAATTGAATCACATTTCTATTACTCCAGTTTTCAAGGTCATCCAGATCTTCTTGTATGATATTCCGGTTATCCTCCGTATTGGCAATACCTCCAAACTTTCTGTCATCCACAGATTTTATTAACACACTCCACTTTTTATGCCGAGGTCAGTAATAACAATGTTAAATAAAATTGGTCCCAAAACCGTTCCCTGAGGAACTCTAGTTACCTGCCTCTAGCCTGACTAGTCACCCTTCAGTATGACCTATTGTAGTCTATCCTTTAACCAGTTCCTTATCCACCTCTCAGTTCTCATATTAGTCCACATTTTCTCCAAGTTAACTAATAATTTCCCATGTGGAACTATATCAAATGCCTTATTGAAATCCAGGTAGATTAGATCTACTGTATTTCCTTTGTCTAAAAAATCCGTTATCTTCTTAAAGAAAGAGATCAGGTTGGTCTGGAATGATCTACCTATTGCAAAACCATGATGAATTTGGTCCCAAATACTGTTTACCTCTATGGCTTTGGCTTTCTGTGGCCTTCTTGGTCTGCTTAGCTGGTGTTTCTGGCTGTGTCTACTCTCTCTCATGTAGTAACACTGGAACAATACCCAGCCCTCTGTGTTTGTATTCAGCCCCTCTCCCCACACTGCTCAGCTCCTGACTGGCCTTGCACGTGGACTGAGTTTGGGGCAGTGACTCTTATTGTTTTAGCTAACTTGCTCCAAAGGGATCTTAACTGCATCTTATAGGAAGGGCAGCTGTAATGCCCACTGGTTTCCATGAGGCTTCACCCACCTCCCAACATAACATTATTAACCTTTGAAGCGTTTTTTGATTTATTTTCCTCTAGAATTTCACTGATAAAGTACTGAAGGGATCTTGGGTTCTTTCTGTGTAGAATCATGACAGCAGGAGTCCAAAGGACACTCAAAATTAGAGAACAAGTAGGAAGTAATCAGGCCGCCTACCATGGGCACAGTAATTGTAGAGCTCATCTGCATTTCCGAAAGGACTGTGTTGCACACAACTGTTTGTCAAGACACAGGCTTAAACATTATTATCACCCCTACACAGGTTAAAACAGACCTCTAAGTGGCTGTACCCTGGAGCTGTGCCCATTTAGACCAGCTGATGATGTGGCTCCACATTTTCAGTCAACGCAAACAAGGGAATCATTTGCAAGGTAATAACTGCAGCAGCAGCAGCAAAGAGATTGCTAGATGGTTCTTTCAGTAGCCCCGAGCTACTCAAAATGAGCTTGTTACTCGAAGACTCCTTCCTATGAAACTTACTTGACTGAAGAACTTAGTTGAGAAAATGTTGCTAGATTCCATGCCATGTTTTTATTGATGTTGGTGCAGCTGTATAGAGCTGACAGTACAGCAAGCGAAATGTGATCCTTGTTTAAACGCGGGATGGGCAGACCAGTTTGGCCAGAATAGAACTGGTCTGAACCTTTGTCCTATTCTTGATCCGAACCAACCTTTCTTTTAGTTTCAGTGTTGGTTTGCATAGCCTTCCCCCTTCACGCATACATACGTACCACTACTAAAATTGTAGTGCAGCCAGCTGGGGCGGCTTCTCTATGGTGGCCTAGTGTTATTCTGAATGGAAATATATGTGGTCTGGCATGCAGTATTTATAGTCTGCCTGGAATCCAATCTCTGCTGAAAGGCTGCCAAAGCTGATGGGCCCTGAAACTTAACATCAAAGTCTGGGTGATTTGTGCGGATGTTAGGTGACTCAAAGGGTGGGGCATGAGGGGAGCAGTGGGCATTTCCAGGTAGCTGGGAATCTCTCATAGGGAGGAGGAGCCAGGAATATCAAGGAGGAAGGACAAGGAGAGAGAAAGGAAGATTAACAACAGGGGAAATTTAAATGACCGTCTAATAAAACATCTGAATTTTTCAGTGCTTATATTTTAAGCAAGTCAGACCACGTTCTCACATTTTCATTCTGTGGACTGTATGTCACCTACCTATCTCAGTAGGGCGTAGAGTGAAATAATCTCACTCACTGCTCAGGCAAAGCACAATAGTGTAGGGCAGGAAGAAAGGCTGGGTATTCAGCTACAATTGTTGAGATTATGGACTCTAACATGCATTAACAATCCTCTATACTGTTCTGTGGAATAAAGGACCTTTGTGTCTACGCAGGGGTTTTCATATTGTGTGTAAATTGATGTTATGGCGGGGCATCTGCCATGAATGGCAATTTGCTGGAGTACAGTCACTCCTTCACAGGCCCTCCCAGTTTTTGTTTACACATATTACTTCTCTTATCTCACTCTTTGTTTTTGTAGACATCTGCAAATCTATTGAAAGAGGAAGGATAATTTGCTCCTTTTGGGGCCACTGTCTACCTCCCTCTCCTCCCCTAACATCTGTGGTGGGTATGATTTAAGGGAAGCAGAAGAACAGAATGGACTTTGATAAGCAAACATAAAGAATTGTTGACAGGTCAATATAGTGCCATTCATGGGCTACATGTCAGTGTAGATCCCATTAGCGTTACTCTAGAAACAGTTATTTCTTCCCCAATGAACACAGACAGATTTGTGGAAGCCTAATGCCTGTTCATCACATGATTTCACAGGGAAGAAGCCATTAAAGAAATCTAGTGTGTTTCCTGACTCACTGCCAAAATTAGCTAGTTTAGTAAGTCTGGATGAGCAAACAAATCAATCTTTTAGAGCTGGCAGCAAAAGGAACTGCTTAGGAAGTCATTTGAGCTGACACTGTTGAGATGGCAAAGATGCCTGATGTGTCTGGTATACACGTGGAAAATATGCTTCAAGAGAGAGCTGCTATCTGTAGACCTCAGAGAAAAAAGACAGTTGCCCAGCTGACTACAGGATGAGTTTGCTCTTATGACAGCTGCAGGAAACCATGATGGGACTTTAGTCATCTCTTCAGATAGGCTTTTGCCTACCGCTGAGTTGGGGATCATGTTTACTCTATCCTGTCACATGCTGGGGAAATAGAGCTTTGCTTTCATAGGCATAAACGGTGTGTGTTTAAATCTGTGCAAGTGATGCAGTAGCTTTCACAAAACGGGCTGTGCATATGATAGAAAAGTCTGAAACTACCTTGTGGCTCAAACCTAGACTAAGCAAAGCAGACCAGATAAACTGCTAACAGTAGTGAATTGTCATTGTAAAGAGTGGCTCTGACAAAACCAGAAACACACCTGCCTCCTGCCCCCCACCCTACAAACCGTGGAAAGGTTAATGATATATAATTGAGGGCCATATCAAGGGCCAAATCCTCAGATGTCATAAAATGGCATAGTGAAAAAGATGAGGATCTGGCTCTGTAATAGTGCGTTGCATCTTAAAATATAGTGCTAAGTCTCTTCCCAGGCAAAACTTTCACAGAGTGCTGTGAATATAAATGCAGGAGTAGGGCTTAATTAATTATTATATATGCTCCCAAACCTTAGCAGGCAGCTCCTTCTATTAATCCATTTTATTGATTCGTTTTCTTCCTAGTTATCCTTTGCCACACTGTCTTTGTGATATGAGAGTTCCTGTTCCTGCCTAAAGTATGTGGATGAAATCCGCTAAAGGCCAGATTGAGATAGCCTTCCTTGGAATAAGCAGTTCTTTACTGGTAATCCCCTTGATTTAAATGGAAATACTAATGACATAAAGTGCTATTCAATTCAAATCAGGATATAAAATCTGAACCTCAGAAGGCTGGTGTCCAGGCTTTTCCCCCTGAACACTCTTCACCTCTAATACTTATACAATTACCAACACATCCTGAAACTTGGAGGGTTTTCCTCTTCTACTCTGGTGCTTAGACTATTTTCAATCGCATATATCAGTTCTCCTTGACTTCAGTCTGAATTTTGCTTGCTCAAGGATCGCAGGGCTGGTCTTACAGGCTTGTTCTTTTTTCTTGATGAAAAGAAAATGCTGCCATGAAAGATTTTGAACACATGGATTTCAATTGCTTCATTCTGAGTCTTTAGCAGCAGTTCCAATACCCACACAATCATGTATACACCACTGTGGTTATGGTGGAATAAACTGTGAACAGGTTTCTGATAATACCAACACCGCAGGGCATAGTTAACATATTATACATCTAATATTCAGTTTGAAAACAAAATTCTGTGAACTTGTCTCCCAAGCTGTATATATTGTTGGTTTTCAGCAGATATGTTAATACAAATCGACCTTGAGATCTAAATGGGATCAGCAGATTTTGAGATGTACCTGGCTTATTACAAATAGTTTACACACAATGTGGTTTTCAGAAGCTGCTAGTAGGTGCAGATTAGAGCTGGTGTGTCTTGTTTTTTCTGTGTGTGGTTTTTCTGGCAGAGAAAGGCATTGGGTTTATATGTTCAAAACTTGCCTATAAATCCTAGTTTTATATTTATATATTATATTTTATATTATAATTTTCATTAGTATGCAGATGCCAATATTTGAAAGCAAGTAATAAGTTTTCAAGGGAAAATTCTGGACACACTTTTAGCTCCCACTGAAACATTGCAATAGATGTATTTTTTGAATGGGACAGAATGGTAAGAATTTTCCTTCCTCTCCTTCCCCCACCTTCAAATTAGTGATCTCCTCTCCGAAATAGTCTTTCTTTCTTTCTTTCTTTCTTTCTTTCTTTCTTTCTTTCTTTCTTTCTTTCTTTCTTTCTTTCTTTCTTTCTTTCTTTCTTTCTTTCTTTTATGTTACATGTATAGGTGTTTCTAGAGTCAGGGCCCAAAAGTCCTTCTGCTTTGTAATTTGGAAAATGATTGAAGTGCTTAAGGTGGAAACAAAAACAAAAAAGGGCAAATAAATTACCTGAAGGTAACAAATGGGCCAATATCAATACTATTTTCCAGAAAACTGTTCTAGAAAACTGTAGTACCTAGGTCTGCCACACCAGGGGTAAGACATTTATTAATATGGAGCTTGTCAGGCATTTTGCAGATAAGTCACTGACACATCTAGACATACATTCAAGAATAACAAAAGCAGTGAGCAGACAATGCTATGGAATCATGAATGCCAAAGGCCATGCTACAGTTACAACTCATTTCACTGCTGTGCAGCGGGACACAGTTTCAACACAGAAAATTTTTTAAATATGCCCCCATCCAGAGCTCCATAATTTAGAACAATCGCATCCATAACCACAAAGTAGAGCCAGTGGAGAAAAATATTTTGATGCATGTGGAAATAATCCAGCGCAATTAGTCACTTAGCCCTTTATGTTTATAAAAGGGAAAGTGCAAAAATTGCTCTTTTGGAAGGAATAATTATCTCCAAATTCAGAGGCACTTAATGAAATGAATGACTTGGATAAAGTGAAAATCTTGCTGCTTCACTCGCTCTGCAGATGATTTATTGGAAGTGCGTCACCATCTTAGTTGATTCCTGTGGCTGCGAACAGACAGTTGATGAATCTGAAGATTAATGGGACACACATGATCCAGTCTGCTTGTTAGTGCAATCAGTTCTGGAACTCTAATCTGCTTTGAAGTTACGTCTCTCACTTTGTTATTGTTACCAAAGCAATACGTCTGTCTAATTTGCAAAGTTATTGGTTAGAAACTTAGGCATTTGTTGTGAAATCTCAATGGTTGAAACCCACCGAAGCCACTGGGCCTGCTTGTTTTGTTAGATTGAGGCCTAAAATTTCCTAATCTATGATAGAGTGCTGGACAATACCAACATACTTTACAGAATAATTCCTGCTTTCTAGAGAAGCTATAAAATATAACAAATAGCTACATAGAGGCACTTTCACAGTTTGCAAGGGAATGATCTATCCAATCTAGTACTGCAAATCATTTTAGATTTTTTTATATATATTTGAAACACTAAAAAGTAATTAAATGATGGTAGGCAAGTTGATTGTAATGTATTTATTTGGAATGGATGTCAATGAGACTTTAATGATACAAGTCCACCTAGGATCCTGGATATGTACTTGAATGGCTACCCTGTCCTGCTGAGGTTTCACCCCTATTGTTGTTGTTTGAGCTCCTAGATCTAAGCTAGCTTGAATATGTCTACAACAGTTGCAGTCAGACCTCTGA
This sequence comes from Sternotherus odoratus, assembly GCA_032164245.1. Taxonomy (NCBI): domain Eukaryota; kingdom Metazoa; phylum Chordata; order Testudines; family Kinosternidae; genus Sternotherus; species Sternotherus odoratus. The sequence goes on along the minus strand of JAVMKO010000003.1, from coordinate 140,321,659 downwards.
TTGCAGTGTTGCCATACCTACCGTTTTAATGGGAGGTTACTCACAAAGGCACAATTTCTTCCTACATCCTCTGTGGATGCTTGGGATCCTTGTTCAACTCTTGGCCTTTCTGATGAGTCTTACAAGGAAAGTGATAGTCATTCCCAGCTGTGGTAGGGTTTTCTGTAATGTCATAAGAACATAAGAACATAAGAACGGCCATACTGGGTCAGACCAAAGGTCCATCTAGCCCAGCATCCTGTCTACTGACAGTGGCCAATGCCAGGTGCCCCGGAGTGAGTGAACCTAACAGGTATGATCGAGCGATCTCTCTCCTGCCATCCATCACCCCCCTCTGACAGACAGAGGCTAGGGACACCATTCATTACCCATCCCGGCTAATAGCCATTTATGGACTTAGCCTCCATGAATTTATCCAGCTCTCTTTTAAACCCTGTTATAGTCCTAGCCTTCACAGCCTCCTCAGGTAAGGAGTTCCACAGGTTGACTGTGCGCTGTGTGAAGAAGAACTTCCTTTTATTTGTTTTAAACCTGCTGCATGCCAATTTCATTGAGTGGCCCCTAGTTCTTCTATTTTGGGAACAAGTAAATAACTTTTCCTTATTTACTTCCTCCACACCACTCATAATTTTATATACCTCTATCATATCCCCCCTTAGTCTCCTCTTTTCCAGGCTAAAAAGTCCTAGCCTCTTTAATCTCTCTTCATATGGGACCCGTTCCAAACCCCTAATCATTTTAGTTGCCCTTCTCTGAACCTTTTCTTGTGCCAGTATATCCTTTTTGAGATGAGGAGACCACATTTGTACGCAGTATTCAAGATGTGGGCGCACCATGGATTTGTATAAGGGCAATAAGATATTCTCCGACTTATTCTCTATCCCTTTTTTAATGATTCCTAACATCCTGTTTGCTTTTTTGACTGCCGCTGCACACTGCGTGGATGCCTTCAGAGAACTATCCACAATGACTCCCAGGTCTTTTTCCTGATTGGTTGTAGCTAAATTAGCCCCCATCATATTGTATGTATAGTTGGGGTTATTTTTTCCAATGTGCATTACTTTACATTTATCCACATTAAATTTCATTTGCCATTTTGTTGCCCAATCACTTAGTTTAGTGAGATCTTTTTGAAGTTCTTCACAGTCTGCTTTGGTCCCTACCACTTTGAGCAGTTTAGTATCATCTGCAAACTTTGCCACATCACTGTTTACCCCTTCCTCCAAATCATTTATAAATAAGTTGAATAGGATCGGTCCCAGGACTGACCCTTGGGGAACACCACTAGTTACCCCTCTCCATTCTGAAAAAGTTCCATTTATTCCTACCCTTTGTTCCCTGTCTTTTAACCAGTTTTCAGTCCATGAGAAGATCTTCCCTCTTATCCCATGGCAGCTTAATTTACGTAAGAGCCTTTGGTGAGGGACCTTGTCAAAGGCTTTCTGGAAATCTAAGTACACTATGTCCACCGGATCCCCCTTGTCCACATGTTTGCTGACCCCTTCAAAGAACTCTAATAGATTAGTAAGACACGATTTCCCTTTGCAGAAACCATGTTGACTTTTGCCCAACAATTTATGCTCTTCTATGTGTCTGACAATTTTATTCTTTACTATTGTTTCAACTAATTTTCCCGGTACGGACGTTAGACTGACTGGTCTGTAATTGCCAGGATCACCTCTAGAGCCCTTTTTAAATATTGGCGTTACATTAGCTATCTTCCAGTCACTGGGCATAGTAGTCGATTTAAAGGATAGGTTACAAACCTTCGTTAATAGTGCCGCAATTTCACATTTGAGTTCTTTCAGAACTCTTGGGTGAATGCCATCTGGTCCCGGTGACTTGTTACAGTTAAGTTTATCAATGAGTTCCAGAACCTCCTCTACTGATACTTCAATTTGTGACAATACCTCAGATTTGTCACCTACAAAAGACAGCTCAGGTTTAGGAATCTCCCTAACGTCCTCAGCCGTGAAGACTGAAGCAAAGAATTCATTTAGTTTCTCTGCAATGACTCTGTCATCTTTAAGTGCTCCTTTTGTATCTCTGTCATCCAGGGGCCCCACTGGTTGTTTAGCAGGCTTCCTGCTTCTGACATATTTAAAAAACATTTTGTTATTACCTTTTGAGTTTTTGGCTAGCTGTTCTTCAAACTCCATTTTAGCTTTTCTTATTACATTCTTACACTTTATTTGGCAGTGCTTATGCTCCTTTCTATTTACCTCACTAGGATTAGACTTCCACTTTTTAAATGATGCCTTTTTCTCTCTCACTGCTTCTTTTACTTGGCTGTTAAGCCACGGTGGCTCTTTTTTAGTTTTCTGGTGTTGTTTTTTAATTTGGGGTATACATTTGAGTTGGGCCTTTATTATGGTATCTTTGAAGAGAGTCCATGCAGCTTGCAGGGATTTCACTTTAGTCACTTTACCTTTTAATTTCCGTTTAACTAACCCCCTCATTCTTGCATAGTTCCCCTTTTTTAAATTAAATGCCCCAGTGTTGGGCTTCTGAGGTGTTATTCCCACCATAGGAATGTTAAATGTTATTATATTATGGTCACTATTTCCCAGCGGTCCTTTTATAGTTACCTCTTGAACCAGATCCTGCGCTCCACTCAGGACTAAATCCAGAGTTGCCTCTCCCCTTGTCGACATGTCGACACCTGTCCACTAGGAACAAGGCTGACAGCACTGAAATGAATGAGACAGTTCCTGTGAGTAAGAGCTCACCACCGTGAATAAGATGGTCACAGTCTGTTCCATTGTGTTTTACCATTGGAAACAGTCAGCATGACCCTGATCGGGCAAACTTTGACTTGAGTTTCGTGGATAAAGTTACCCACATGTTTGCAAGAGCAAGGCCATGTACGGCATTGCATTTGTTTTTGGTATTCTAGTCTCCAAAAATGGAAATGATATTTTCAAAGGAAAATAAATTAGTTGCATTTTTGCAAGGTAAGCCAGAAATTAAGGATGATGTCCTTAGCTATAGGGACATCTAGAACAACAAGCATATTGGCAGGAACAAAATGATCAAAATAGTGTATTTAAATCTGCTTTTCTTTATTCAAGTGATCCTCAAAAAGTTTACCAATAAGCTTGAAATATTGCCAGTGGGCTATTTGTGATGAAGAAGGAAACCATTTCCACTCAAAATTCATTTGAATATTCCCCCACCCCCCAGTTGAATTCCAGAATTTTTCATTTTTTGTTATTTCTTGGCAGCTATGAGCCAAAATTATTTCCTTACCAACATATATGTATCTTCATCTCACTCACACAGTGTTTTGTTGCTTATTTGTGCTTTCTTGCTGGGACTAATCTTTTATTCCTGGAAAATAAAGAACATTGAAGATACAAACAAGACACCAAGCCTCTATGGGCTGGGCTTGGAAAACAGACACGAGAAAAAAGAATGCACGGTAGGTCATATTTTGGGCACACCAACCTTGATAGTGTCACTTGACATTACTTTCCACTTTAAGTATTCCAGTATTTGGTATGGGGCAGTGGGGGATAGAGAGTAGAGAGGAAATACTGAGGTGAATTCAGGGACATCCCCGAACATCACGGCACAAAAGAGAGATATTGATTTGCTATGCTTAGTGTTATAATAGCTGGCAGCAAGGGATGCTAGGTGACTCTTAACTGTGGTAGACAGGCCAGCGAGAATTGTTTCCATAATGCCCTTAAGGAATTCCTTAAGAAAGGAAAAAAATTGATTTTGATTTTTTTCCTACTGCTTCCTGCCAGAAAAGTTATGTAGACTTTGGCTGATGGCCTACAGAGCTGAGCGAGAGCGCATTAGAAAGGTCATTCCAAATGCAATGTTTACTGTTTATCTTCATATATTTTATTCCTCTTTGTGTGCATCCAAAAGCTCCAGTGTATTATTGTTGTGTTTATAGATACTGTAGGGTTTTTTTTATAATGCACTTTCATATGTTTTTTGTCTCTTAAAGTGAGAGGCTTGTCATCGTTCAATTATAATATCCTGTGTACCTGAAATATGCCCAATTCTGGTGCTGTTCAATGACGGCTGTGATTTACTCATTTGCAGCAAACAACAGCAAGAAGGACAACTCTGTACCACAAGCTTCTGAAATGAACTTGGCTGGTGAGCAGGAAATGCACACCCAGATCACATTCATTTCCTTTCATTTACTGAAACCATCAGGCTAGTCCTCATGAGATTAGTTGCTAACAGTCCTCAAGTTGAACTGGGAGCTTATTGGATGAGTTCTGAATTTTCAAGTCCTCTTGCTTACTGAACCAGTTCATTAAAACACAAATGAACTCTTTACATTAGGACTTTGGCTCCTTTTGGACACTGTTTACATTTAGTCTTTATCTTATAACACTCAGAGAGTCTGTTCAGTTGAAGTCTGCTCTTGAACTAGGCAGGGCAGCCAAGTGTCCCTCATTTCAAGTAAGAGTTATTTATTTCAAAGCAGTGTCTCTCTCTCTCTCTTTGTCTTTCTCTGACATGCTCTTAAATATATTCAATAGGAGATGGCAAACCCAGGAGAAATGTGGGCTTTTGAGAACACTAGAAGTTTAGAAAAAAGTTGTACAGGTTTCTTGAATATTTTCCAACAGAATCACCCCAAAGGGGCCATAAATATTTGTTGATTCCATTGTGCTCCCCAATTTGCAGCCCTGCCTTACCACAAGGCAGACTTTCCCACCACCTAAAGTACCATGAAAGCTGGATTAAACCAGGGATGAATGTAACTCTTAGTCTAGAAGTGACATAGTAAGACAGAAGCAGATAGTGAACAGATTAAGCAGATAAGATGCTACATGTGATGGTTTCTTTCCATTGCTCTGTATATGCTTGACACTGCCATCAATTTTGGTCTGCTTGTATTCATGAAACCTCTGAGTTTTGGTTTGAACAGTCCCCGCCATTCAAAGTGAAACTGTCAAACTCTCCCCATTTCACTTGGTTTTGACTTGAAACTGCACCTTTCCGATGGCTCCTTCGACTGTAAAGTGTAACTCCGGTTTGTTTGAGGCAGGGCTTGGGTTGACTCAATAGTTTTGCAAATATTTGCAAACCTTTCCCCAGAGCTGAGTTTCAAGATTGCAATGAAACCCAAACTCAGGCAAGTTCTGCGTGCCTTTGGGTTTCATTGCAAACATTTAGGCAATGTAATAAAGCTAAGCATTTCCCCCCTTTTCTCTAGAATGATCTAATACTCATTTTTCTCAATTCACCCATTTTGGTGCCCTAGCAACATCCAATATTATTTTGTAGTTTAAAATCTGGTTATATATTGCCCATCAGATGAAACATTTGCTGCCACTTTCCAACCCATCACTAATCACTCTTGGCAATTGGAATTTAAGCAGTGTCACACGCATGAAGATTTTAGCCAACAGCAAAAAATCTTTGCTGTTTTTCTCTTGGCATAGACAGAGAAACCCAAATGTAATTATTTTTTGTTTACAAGTATGTGTCATGTTAGACTGAAGCCCAGTTGATTAGATGTGGATGTATAATCACCTTCCCTCTCTGCCAGATTTCATATTTGTGTTCAAGTGGCTCTTGTCCATTGTTTCTGTAGATTGGCATAAGGCTTAATTACGCTCCCCCCTTCGGGGAGACTGGGATTTTTAGGCTGTGCATTTCAAGCCACCCAAGTCTGTCCCAAGGGCAGGATCCGGTTTAACTCTACACAATGCTAATCAAACTTTAGTCTTCAAAATGCAGTGTTTTTTATCAATTACCCCCTTTTGCAAAGTTACTCAGAAGCTTAATATGTGAGGAGGTTACTAAAATTTTTGGTTTTGTGAGGAAAAGCTCTCGCTCTTAATTTCAATTCTTTTGTGTACCATTTAAGCAAAACAGGCCACTAATGTGCATCAATAATTGGGAGGAAAACCTATGCATACAAATACAAACACAGAGCATTTGTACTCCAACACATGAATTGATGTACTTGGCATTCAGACCCTTCCAGGCAAATCAAGAATTGTTGGTTGATACTAGGTTAGAGCTTCAGATGATACGTTTTGAGTGGAAGGCAATATAAATTTACTACTAAACTGTATTTTTTCTGAAGACAGCACAAGGGCTTGGTTTACTAGCAATTACCTAAAACAGCAGTTAAGTAAACAGAATCTGACCTGTACTATATTGCTGCCTGAATTGTTTTATCATCTTTTTATTAACAAAGGGATTATAGGAACACAGAGGTTGCCATACCAGATGTGATTATTCATTGGTCCGTCTAGTCTGAGATCTTGCCTCCATCTGTGGTGCCCAATACCTGATGTGACACAGGGAGGTCTTGGAGAAGTACATTAATGATCGCACAATGCTATTCAGTGGGTGGGAATAATTTTAAAGCTTTTGAAGGCTGTCTGTTTATGCCCAGAAGCATGCGATTTAAGACTTATGTATTGTATAGTTACCTCAGAGTGATGGGAATGGCCACAAAATGATCTGATCCTTTTTAAAACCCAGCCACAGTATTTGTCTCAATGGCCTCCTTGGGCAATGAATTGCACAGGTTGAATGCCCATATATGCTCTGCAAAGAATTATTTGTACAGATGTACTCCTGTTCATCATTGTTTTGTAGCACTTCACAGAAGATCTAAAAAAAATAAATATCATCCATACCCCAATCATTTTACACTCTGCGACACTATTTTTTTAAATCCCACTTCTGTCCCACCTTGCAATACCTAGTCCCACCTGTTCCCACATTCTTTCTTGCATTTTTATCCACTCCCACCCACAAAAACCTTAGATTCTGGAAATCCTGCATGAGACAGATTCCCCCATGCTACTTAGAAAACTTTTTTGAGGTTTTTTTTAAATCAATCTATCTATCTATCTATCTATCTATCTATCTATCTATCTATCTATCTATCTATCTATCTATCTATCTATCTATCTATCTATCTGACACAATTTTTACCACTAAAAGAATTAAATAAACCTGGTTTAAACAATGTGAAAAATACTCTTAACTCCTGTTATAATTGACATCAAATCTTTATATCCTTCACTTAAATTTAAGTATTAAAACCTTTATTTAACAAAAAAGAAAACTAGCTTTACATTGCTGAAATTCTATTTATGACAAACTTACAAGAGATTTAATGTTTTCCCACAAGTTACTGCAGGCAGTTCCCCCCCCCCCCCCACTCAATCCTGCCTGAAATAAGGTACATTTTACTCACTCCTGCTATTATGGCAAGCAGGTCCTGTGGTACCTGCAGGATCTGCTGCAGGACTCTAGCTTACAGTTCCCATGTTAGATGTGACACAGTAAGCTGAGCATAAACAGCAGGGAATGAGGAAGAAGAAAGACTACAGAATATGATTCCACAGTTTGTAGGAATTTTGGAATTGCCACACCAAGTCAGACCAGTGGTCCATCAACTTCAGTATCTTGTCACCAATTTGGCCAGTGCCAGCTGCTTCAGAGGAAGGTGCGAGAACTCTGCAGTAAATAAATATGGGATCATCTGCCCTCAGGCAAAGTTTCTTCCTAACCCCCAACTATTAGTGATTGAATTATGCCCTGAAGCATCAAAATTACCGTGAGAAAGAGTGACAATTGCAGAGGAAATGGCCAATTTATACCCAACAGAAAACAGATATCTATGTATATCTACTAGGCAATCCAATTGTGGTAAAAATATACTCCCAAGTATCAGCACTTACTACCACGAAGGAAAGAAAAGATCATTACTTCTTATTGTTACACTTCTGTTTTAATGAAGAACCTGAAGATTTGACAGTGCTAGATCGAAGATCTTGTTTCACAATAGCTAATACAATTTTTCTGCCTTCATTTATATGTGCTTTGAAATCCGAGCTGAGTCAACAGACTTGTAGCTTTGAAAATTTTATGTAACTCCATATTTGCAGTACCGGGCCTGATTTGAAGTGCAGGCTTCTCAGAGGAGTTGCACAACCTTTAAACTAAAATCTCTCAGTCTGTCTGCAGTGTTGTTTCTCTAGCTGACTGCATACTTGGAGTAGCTTGAATTCTAAATAGTTCACTTAACGCCCTGACCTCCGGTGCCAAGGTGTTTCTCAGGTCCCATCTGCCACTATTTTTATAAGGATTAGAGATGAGTAGGTTCTAACATTTACAGGACTGATATAATCACCCTGCTTATTGCATATGAATGTTGCCATCTCAGGTTAGTGTGGGCTGATCACGTCATTTATTTTCCATGAATATCAGGTGCTGCAACCACTGACTGCTATGTTCATTAGTCAACAGAATGGTTTCTTTCACTTTTCCTCCACGTGTATTTCGAATACAGCTTTGCTGTTTAGGTCAGAACTTCTCCTGCTTAAAAATAGTAAACACAAACAAGGACAGTGTAGAAAACATCGGAAAAGGTGAATGCCAGCTGCAGTCACGTCAGCAGCCTGGTTTATATTTAGTGGGGAAGCGTGCTGAAGCGGAGGTGAAGAGTTCAAACTGAGATTCAACCTGGGTACTTGGATCTAAATGTGAACTGTTGTTGGTAAAGGTTGAATTGGCCTTTATAGATAACTTGTGCAACGCTTTTCCCACTCCGTGTGCCAATTTTCCAGTTTGCAGCTTATTATTCTCTTTGGAAAAGTGATTTGGAAATGGGACATTAGAGCATCCACACTTTTTGCCGCAGTGGGCATTTTAATGTCTCCACTCCTGCCTGTCACACCATCCAGCACAAAGTTCTAAGAGCTTTTTATGCCAGTCTTCCGCCTCCCAGTCCAGTGTCCTATCCACTGGACCTCAGTCTTAAGAAGTTAGATATTTCTGTGTAGAGTGACCATATTTCCCAAAGGGAAAAGGGGGCCTCGTGTGGGGCTAGTCTGAGCTGCTTGCCTGGTCCCTGCTCTGCACCCTCCCTGCCTGAGACTGGCATCACTGCTTGCTCAAGCACTGCCTGCCCCCACCCCCATGAGGCTGGGGCTGGTGGTCATTGCTCACTCAAGCCCTGCTTCCCCCACTGCACAAGACTGCCATCACCATCACCCTCCTCCCCCCGCACATTCCTCTGCACCCCACTTTTTGTCCCATTTGCTCTTGCCAACTGATCAAGCTGGCAAGAGAATATGGGACAAATGCCCTCTTTTACCACAAAAAATAAAAAGAGTCAGGATGGCCAGAACAGGGCTTAAAAAAGAGACTGTCCCAGCCAAAATGGGATGTATGGTCACCCTATTTATATGCCCACTACAATATCCTGAATGTCTCAACTCCTAAGTATTTATTCCCACTGTACCCATAGGAGACATGGAAATATTATCATCTGTAATTTACAGATGGGGCCTGGAGTGCTGGGAACTGAACTCACATGTACTGAGTCCCCGTAAAAACTCAAACACAAGACCATGCTTTGTGCCCTAAACCACTCTGAACTGGAAAGCTTACAAGAATACACTTTGTTTGGTGATTTCCTCTCCCTGGCTTCTGACTGGGTCAGAAAAACAGGCACTTCAGCGTATTGAAGTGCTTCTGCTTTTCAAATGTTCAGAACAAAAAATACAGGACCCGAAGAAATTCAAACTTCAACATTTTTTGAAAGTCTGCTTCAATTTTTATTTTAGCTTCTTGCTGTGGAGATAAGTGCACAGGAGGGTATGTTCCCTTCTAGCTGTTGAGAGCACCAAAACTCCATTGCTTTTGCGTTGAGGTTCCAATTAGTAATCATTTGGGACAGGGAGCTTCAGTGTTAGTTTTGTAATTTAGAAAGATGGCAAGAGCAGCTTTATCTTCACTGCTCTTGCCCATGCAACTAGTTCAGCAGCCAGGAATTACTGTTGACAACAGTTTCTCAAACGATGATGACATTTCCAGAGGTCTAAGGAATTAACCTTTTGCAGGGGACTGAGCTCTTTGCGGATGGCCTGGAAGCATGAAGTCTATCTTTGTTTTGACCATTCTGAACACTTTTGCAGGGTCTGGCCTCATGCTTTGGCAGCTGGGAGGGGCTAGCGTGATAAAGCTAACTCTCTTGATCACACTACTACAGTTTGTTGGCAAAGATTTAACAGCATCAATAGCCTTTAAACAAGGCTGTCTGCACAGAGAGTGGCTGTGTGGTATGGTAGAGATGTAATTTCCAGCTATGAGAAATATTCCTTCCTAGAGATATTTTTTTTAGTTTTGGTATGAAGGCCTCCTACAGCGAAGGGGTTAAGAATGCACAAGGGTGAGTCTTGTAGCTGAATTTATCTTGGTAACACGAGATGTTCATGGACATGGAACACTCATACTACTGTCGTTATTCTTGTACTGGCTTCCCCTCCAAGTCCTGACATGCTTGCTTACATACATGCTTCTTGGGTTTCACGGGGGGAAAAGTTTGGGGGGATCTGGTGACAAACAGGCCTTGATCTCTTGGATGCAATGCAGGGCACAGTTGTTTATATGTCCCTTTTCCTTTTGCCGTGATGGAATAATTGAAGGCATCCCCCCTCCCCCCCGTACTTTGCTGTATACTTGTGCATTAATTAGCACTGAAAACCATTTAAGGTTCCTTTTAAACAGCAAAGAACAAAAAAGTAAACGAACATGATGATTCAATTTTTACTTTTATGATCTGATATATTCAAGAAACTAGAGAGACCAAGGCAAAATTCTGCTTGTGCTTTCAAAAGATGAATGACTATGGTGTTTAGCCACATTAAGGGAGGTGATGTGGACTTGCATCGTCCTAGGAGCTTGGTGAGGGACTGTGCCTTTTCCTCAAAGCACCCCAATTCCTCTGGGAGTTTGCAGGCTGCACCATCTTTGAGGTTCATGGGGTGCATGAAGAGAGCAGTACCTAATCTCTTTCAAGTACAGGGACTATAATTGTTCCTTGTTGTTATAGGGATGGGCCCAAATCAAATCGTGAATCAGAACACTGCAGATTTGGGAGGTTTGGAATCTGAAGTCTGGTCTGGAGCCAAATTATACAGCTGGCTATATAATGGGCTCACCCTGTTCCAAGCCCCTCTGAACTGTAAGGTGTTCGAAATGTTGATCCAAATGTGATGTGGGTTGGCCCTGGTTTTGTGTAATGCAAATGTATTCAGCATGGCTCTTCGTCTCTCTCTACTGGCTCGGCCACATACAGAGATTGATGAGCCTGCTACAGTGTTAGCGAAGTGTTGGCTAGTATTGGTTCTTTTAACTGAGACAGAGGAAGGCTCATGCATTTAGATACAAAGGTGCTGAGTTTAACCCATCCAGGAATGTCATCTTTCATTTGCTTACTGGACTGATGTGTTCAAATTCATGCTAGTTAACATCGAGGGGGACAGCTATTATAAGACACACTGCAGTATTGCATTTGCTCCAAGTAATGTCCAGCTACTCATCCATCCTGGGTCCTGAAGCTCATGAATAATCCATATTGGAACAATCTAGGTTTCAGCTATTATAATGAGAGATAAAGTGTGAATTCATATACAAACGAATGAGTAGAGATTTATAATTCATGAGATTATAACAATACAGTAAATCCTCCATTTAACGGACTAATTCGGGCGAGGGGGTGTCCGTTAAATCAAAAAGTCCGTTATTTAATAAAAAAAACCAATGAGCTGCCGTAGCAGCAGCCCGCCCGCCATAGGGTCGGGGCGGCATCTCTGTAGCCCGCCCGCTGCCGGGACCCGGGCGGCAGCCGGGAGCTGGCATCCAGCCAGCCCGCCCGCCGCCGGGACCAGGGCGGCAGCCAGGAGTCAGCAGACAGCTGCCAGCGAAGGGGACCGGGGCCGCAGCAGGGAGGGGTCGTGGTCTGATATGGATCAGAAATTTTGTCCGTTGCATCCGAAGTCCGTTAAATTGAGGTCCGTTAAATCGAGGTTTTACTGTACTCTGCCTATTTACTGCTTACCTGAACTGGAATTTTGATGAATGTTTCCAATGAAAATATTTCACTTCCTGTATTCCTAGGGATAAAATACAGTTCACATTCAGGTATCTGAAATTCCTTGTTATCCAAAATAAGAACATTGAAAATTCCATGGAATATCTGAAATGTTGTTTATCTGGGCAAGGGAGCTTGGCAGCAGGTGAGGAATGACAGATCCACTTGGCTCATAGCTCTCCTAGGACCCTCCCAACACAGCTGTACTATTTGTGGGGCAGTCTTTGTTTCAAATGTCCCCAGGCAGGGTGATTGGAGGCAGGTTCTCATAGACTTAAAGGCCAGAAAGGACCATCATGATGATGTAGTCTAGGGGTCTCAAACACGCGGCCCACGGGCCGCATGCAGCCCATGGAGTTATTTCCTGCAGCCCACCATAGGTGCCAACTCCGCTGGCAGTCAAGCTCCCTTCCTCTCTCAAGCTCCCCCCCCCCCCAGTGCGCCTCATCCCTGCACCTCTGCCTATCTCCAGGCGCTTCCCGCCACCAAACAGCTGTTTGGCGGCACTTCATGCTTTCCAGGAGGGAGGGAGAGGAGCAGGGATCCGTGTGCTCAGGAGAAGAGGCGGAGAAGAGAAGGGACAGGAATGGGGGCGGGAAAGGGGCGGAGTTGTGTGGGGACGTTGTGGAAGGGGTTGGAATGGAGGCAGCGAAGGGGTGGGAAGAGGCAGGGCAGGGGTGGTGCCTCATGGAAGGGATGGAGTGGGTGCTCAGCTGTGGGGGGGGGGCAGGCTTTTGTATCTTTATATGAAAAGGTGTCAGCGATGCAGCCCTTGGGCCAATGTACTAGTGCTCATGTGGCCCTCATGGTGATTTGTGTTTGAGATCCCTGACCTAGTCTGACCTTCTGCGCATTGCAGGCCACAGAACCTTACCCACGTACTCCTGTAATAGACACATAACCTATGGTGAGCAGTTTGACCTTGAACATGTGGGCAAGACCTACGAGCCAGACTCTTAGGAAAGAATTCTCTGTAGTAACTCCGAGCCCTTTCCAAGGAGGGGGATCCTCTGTCTCTCTTGGATATCTTGTCTCTTCTCCCTCCCTTACTGGGAAGTATTGGGGTGGGAGGCAGGGGTTAGGTAGTGGTCCTGATCCAAGACCTCTCTTATTTATGTGAGCCATTACATGTGCCTCCAAAAGAGTCAATAAAATGTTTAGGAGCACAGTTTTTGGCTAAAACAAAAGACTTGAGTCTGAGTTCTTTTCCTAGTTCTGCCAAAGAGCTTTGAGTCCTCTTGGGGAAGACATTTGGGTCAATATTTTCAGACTTGGGGGCCTAAAGTTAAGTATCCAAATGATGCATTGGACAAGATGCCGAGTGCTCAGACCTTGGAGGGGTAATGGCTGCTCACTGATTTTGGTTGCTTCTTCAGGTGCCTAAATAAGATCCGCTTTAGACATGCCCATTTGAAAATGTTGGTCTTAGCCTCTTTGCATAAGGCCTCGTCCCTAAAATGGGGGCGATGATATCACTTTGCGGGGGAGTTTGGGAGGTTACATTAATCGGCTTTGAAATTCTTGGGTACAAGGTGCTAGAGAAATGTAACATGTTGTTATGCTGAATTCAGGAACAGTGTACCCCCAAAAATAGTTCATATACCTCAGGTGTCCCCTCACCACACTCCCCCATTCCTGCCATAATGGTGGGTTCCCTCAACGGCTAGCACAACCTATGCACAATTTATAAACTTTATGAAAGAAACAAAGGGCACCCTGATGAACTTGTTTTTAAATGTGCTGCATATTATTTTACTGCTATGAGACATCCTTTTTCAGAAATTACACTTGTCAGCACCATATCAGAAGATGTCCCTTTCCTTCCCAATTCTATGTTAAAATAAACATTGCAGCTTATAAAGCTGTGGGCTTTTCACTAAGCTGAGGCTAGCAGGACTAGCTTTCCTGGTCAGCAGTACATGGTTGAGGGTATATTAATACAAACATTTCTACTAGTAGCTGAAACTCCTTCGGCTGTACAGGTATTCAAATGCCTGTGGGGCTTGTGAAACAGCTTGCATTTGAATACTCCCTGAACCTTTTGGCTGAGCATAATTTCAGACTCAGAGCAAAAGGGCGGCAAATACGTTTCTTACCCCCACAGACAGGCAGACACCTCTACTGCCTCTGTTTTGTAAATGTATGGATCCTGGGATTCCTCATCAGCTGTTGCTGGAGAAATACCATCATTAGCAGTGGCAGGATAACAAATTTGCCAGCTCTGTCTAAGTAATCCCAACAAACAATAAGAGGAGGAGGGCAATAGCTAATCTTTATTACACGCTAGCCTCAAGGGTACTCTGGGGCATTGTCTTTGATTTTCCTTTGCTGTTGCTCTGAGTCGAGAGGTTTTTTTTCAGTTGAAAGCTCATAGCTGAGCTATTGCCAAGATATGCAAGCTCCACTGTGGTTTGACCGCTAATTCTGCTATGACAGTAGCACTCAGAGACTGTAGCATAGGTGCCAACTGCATGGGTGTTAATTTGGGTCTTGGTCATCTGATCCCATCTGGTGAGTGGTGCAAGTCCCATCTACTAATTTCAAAAAGGGCGTAAATCACATAAAAATGATGCCATTTTAGGATTCCCTGGACCAAAGCACTCCACATGGTGCACAGGAGTTTTGCTCACATTCTGTGCACGCGGTCCAAAAAAGAGGTGTGGTCAGAGCCACATCCCTTACTCGGTGTGATACCCTCCCACAGCGGGGTAAGAAAACCGGAGTGAGTTAAAGCTTCTTAAATCAACTTTCATTTGCACGTTCAGTTGTGGTGTGGGTGGTGATTGGCAGCCAGAGGATTATGATGACTAAAGAAACATTTATTTGTCCAATGGATGTCACATTGGTGATATGCTTATAGCATGTTTATGGAACCCATAGGCATTGGGAGGTGGGCTTGTGACAGGGTGGAATAGGCCTGGAGGACAACTGCGGGAGCCTTGTGGCCCTGACACACTCTGCCCCAGTAGAGAGAGACAGGGCCGGCGACAGAAATTTTGGGGTGGGGGGATAGCTCAGTGGTTTGAGCGTTGGCCTGCTAAACCCAGGGTTGTGAGTTCAATCCTTGAGGGGGCCATTTAGGGATCTGGGGCAAAAAAATCTGTCAGGGGACAGTACTCGATCCTGCTAGTGTAGGCAGGGGGATCCTGCTAGTGTAGGCAGGGGACTGGACTCGATGACCTTCAAGGTCTTTCCAGTTCTAGGAGATTGGTATATCTCCATTTATTGTATTTATTTTTTTTTTTTACTGTGATCGTTTGGGGCCCCCCCAGCTCAGCCGGCGCTTCTCCCCCCCAGCTGACAGCGGCTGCCCCCCCCCCCCCCCAGCCCAGGCGGCGCTTCCCAGTTTCCCCCCCCCCAGCTGACAGCGGCTGGGGGGGGGGGAAGCCCAGCCAGCGCTCCCCCCCCCACCGCCCCCTTGCCTGCCCCCCAGCCACGCCGATGAATGAACCTCCCGAGGCAGGGGTGAACTCACAGCACAGCCCACCCGCCTGCCCAAAGGCCCCCCCGGAGCCACCACCCCCCGAGTGGGGCCGGGCCCCCTGCCCTGCCCCCTTACCTAGGCGAGGCCGGCTCCCCTTGACCCCTTGGCGCTTCCCCGGGCCCCCGCTGTGGTTGGAGTCTGCCGGCCTGTCAGCCCTGCGGTGCGGTGCAGGCGCTTGCCGCGCTTGTCTACAGCGCAGCGCTGGGGTGGCCGGCGGCGCCCGCCCAGGATTGCACACGGTCAGCCGCGGCCACGCGAGCACCGCGCCTCTGCAGAGGTCCGAGCATCGGGGGCCCCCCTTAAGTCTGGGGCCCGGTACAGTTGCCCCCCTTGTCCCCTCCTGTCACTGGCCCTGGAGAGAGAGCAGTAGAGAGGTTCTCCAAGCTGCCTAGAGCAGCTGTGAGGGAAGAAGCCAATCGCAGGAGGAAGGGGGAGGATGGGATAGCGGCTAATATAAGAAGAGCTGCAGGGAGAGTGGATAGTGGCTTGGCTGGAGTCCAGGGAATTGTTGCAACAATGCAGTTTATTTAAAGGGACATGGAGGATGGCTGCTACCTATAGGGTCCCTGGCTTGGGACCTGGAGTAGAGGGTGGGTCCAGGTTCCCCCTGCTGGGAAAGTGGCCTGGACTTTGATGTACCCCAGAAGGGGACCTGTACTCTTTTAGAGGCCCAGCTGAAGAGCTGGGCTCAGAAAGGCCCAGAGAGGTGATGGGGCCCCACACCAGGGCTGGGAGTGCTAAAGATCAGAGATAATTTGAGGGAGTCCAGAATGGGCTGAGAGACGGTTTGGGCCGTGGTACTATGATAGGCGCTGTTGGCCTTATTGAAGAGTGAGCCCCAGGACAGGGCTGCAGATCAAAGGAACTCACAGAGGACACTGAAATAGGCCCCTAAGGGACTTATACTCCAGAAGTATAAGTTTGCTTTTATCACACAGACAGACTGTGCGTGACTTGGTTGGATGGCGGAGTCTCCAAAGACCCACCACAAACCGAGAGCATGCAGCAGGTGCACACACATGGTCAGGGGGCGTTTGTGAGAGGTGAGAAGTATAAAACATAGACTTTGATCCTGCAACTGGACTGCACGGGTGGGCCATTGTGTCTACATGCCACCCCATTAAGTGCGACAGGGCCCCACATGAGTGCAGCCCCTGTCTGCCTGGATCCAACTGAAGTATTGGGTCTTAGTTTGGTGCATTGTCACCAGTTGCTTTTTTAATCGAATCGATTAGATATCTGTTCTGGATATTCCGGTTCATTGTATCGGGCTGATGGAGATTTTTGACTGCATGTAAATGGACACGACCTTTCCAAGAGTCTGAGTTTCAATAAGAATATTGTGCCAGAGGTGATGAGCATACCCAGGCCCTGCAGAAATAATATTGTATGTGCCACGCTGCTAGACATGGTACATAGTGGTGTCATTACACATTCCTGTCGGAGTCATCTGAGCCTTTTTTCTCATAGTCCTTTGAATTACTTCAACTATCTGTCTACTTGCGTCAATGGATACCAATCTCTGTATAATAGACAGCAGATAACCTATAACTAGACCTATATATTACTGTTTTCTGGATTTCCAGGAGTCATAAGTGCAAGTGGCTTGGCTAAATTGGGAAACGCGGCCTCTTTTTTATAGGGAATGTTTGGGTTTATATTTTACTGAAATACAGGTCATCGAGGTGCTGGACCTGTGATGGGGACAATGGCAAGTCAAGGGTGGGTGATGTCATGCTCCCTGCAGGCCAATGAGGGATCACTACACCACTTAAATAAGATATACATAAGGCGGGAATCCTTTGTTTCCCAAACTTGACCCCCTTTTCCTTCCAGTGGAAGGTTAATGTTTAGTATTAAGTGCCAAGACCACCTGACCTAGTAGTGTCACAGTTACGTCCCCAGATGTCTCCCAGGAGGGAGAGAGATTATTATCTTCACAGTCTTGTTATTTCTTCCTGATGGCTCATCATATCTGTTGGCCTGCGGTCTGGTGGGTGTCTTCTCAATACACCCAGCTGTAATTATTACATAGTAGTCCATAATCCTAACTTTAGATAAAGAAATTATACAGTCATATAAATTGGATAATCACATTCAGGAAATTATAACCATTCCAATAGTGACAAAGAGTCCTGTGGCACCTTAAAGACTAACTAAAGTATTGAAGCATAAGCTTTCGTGGGCTAATACCCACTTCATCAGATGCCCAATACAATGAGCCAGATGCATCCGATGAAGTGGGTATTAACCCATGAAAGCTATGCTTCTATACTTTAGTTAGTCTTTAAGGTGCCACAGGACACTCTGTCACTTCTGCAATTCCAGACTAACACGGCTACCTCTCTGATTCTAACCATTCCAATGATACCTTTCAAGATCCATCTTGCATAAAGTACATCTCCGCTATATCATTCATATCATAAGCATATTTTCATACAGCATATGGAGTGAAACGTCAGTCACTGTTCACCTGGGCTGGATTTGAACCAATGATCTAGAGGCAAAAAACTGGGGTATTCTTCCTCTTCCAAAGTTTCACCATTTTAAAAAAAATGGTGTCTCAGAGGGCCTCTCAAGTTGAAAACGGAATTGAGGGGAAAGCATTTTTAGGGCAAGAAAGCTTTCCTAGTGATACCATTGCAAAGAGCCTGACCCAGACGTCTTAAAACCTTTTCATTTTTGTGAACACTTGGAATATATTTTGAATTTTCTGGCAGTCTGGTCTTATTGTAACACCAAAGAGTGAGGGGTGCAGGGAGGTGTAATTGTGTGCCTGGGAGCTCAGTGATCAGCTCAGCACTGGCATCAATCATAGAGAATCTGCACTAAATTTAAGAATTTGGGTTTTTTAAAAAATAAAATAACTAAGGACAAATTAGTCAGACATTCAGATGCTAAAATAATAACCTGAAAAGGGTAATAAACGAATGCTTGGTAAATTAGGAATATTTGTTCTTTGGAACAGCAATTATTGTTCATTGATTCACTGGGGAGAAGCTAGACTAGTGCTGGGTGGAGTTTTATTAGCTTTGGATTTTTGTTGTTGAGAAATAGTTTAGGGTCATTTTCTGATACCCTTACATTGAGCAGTACTTTAAAGCAGTGGACTCCAACCTTTTTATCGGCGCGGACCGGTCAACGCGGGACACTGATTGCTTGCGGCCCGGTGGTCAGTTTATTTATTTTTTTTCCTTCGGGGCGACGGACCTTTGTATGTCCGCCAAAAAGCCGCCGAAACTGATGGCGGCCGGAAACTTAAGTCAGCGGACGGCGAACCGGAACAGAAGGCGGCGGGCTATTCTGTGCCGGCCAAAAACCCGCCGGAAGTGAAGGCGGCCCGGAAGTAAAGACTGCCGAACGCTAACCGGAAGACAAGGCGGCGGCGGGTTCTTCTATGTCCGCCGAAAAGCCGCCGGAAGGGAAGGCGGCCGCGGACCGGTACCAATTACTCCACGGACCGGTACCGGTCCGCGGACCGGGGGTTGGGGACCACTGCTTTAAAGCATATCTTCTTCTTCTTCTTCTTAGCGTTATTCCCGCGCTATGGCAGGGTCCGCTTGTTGGCATATCCGTCTCCATTTGGCTTGATCCAGGGCCTCTTCAGGGGTGGCGTTCACGCATTTTATGTCCTCCTTGATGCGATCCATCCAGCGTTTCTTAGGTCTACCACGGGGTCGCCGGCCATCAGGGTCCAGGCGCATGGCTGTCCTTGCCACCGAGTCTTCATTGCCACGTACGACATGTCCATACCATCTAAACCTTCCTTCCCGCAGCTTTGCCACGATTAGCGCAACTCCTAGTCATCGCCGTACGTCGTCGTTCATGGCGTGGTTGAATCGTGTTAGTCCAATGCACCATCGGAGCATTCGCATTTCCATCACGTGCAAGGCCTGCTCGTGCTTTACTATCGCTGGCCAGCACTCCGATCCATAGAGGGCGACTGGGCGTATGACCGTTCTGTAGACTTTTGACTTGAGGCGTACGGGCATCTGGCGATCACAGAGGACTCCACTCACCTGACGCCACTTCATCCAGGCGGCGTTGACACGGGCGTGGGCATCCGAAAGGCTATCACCGTTGCTGCATATGAGGGAGCCACGGTATTTAAATTGCTCTACCTTCTTCAGGTCTTCTCCATCAATGCTGATGGTTCTGTTGGTTTGGGGACCACCTTCCATATATTCAGTTTTCTTGATGTTCAGCCGAAGTCCAAATTCACTGAGCCGTTCATGTCATTGCCGTGTTTGCTCTTGGAGATCGTCATGTTGTTCACTCGCCAAGAAGACTTTAAAGCATATAATCCCCTTGAAATTCAGCTGCTCCCCTTGTGGAGCTCCCCCCCCCCCCTCCCGGTTCAAACTTAGTATCTCTCCCTTAAAATAATGACTTCTAAATGTTAGGACGCTGTGTCTCACCCACCACTAACTTTTACAAAGTGTGTTAGATCAGCTCTCATGATTTCTTACTATACATATCTTAGTGGGTTTTGGCCTCTTCTGATTCCTCAGCTCTTGTGGTACAGGCTTAGTGATGGCAGCTGAAAGTCCATCATTCAACACAAAATGGCAGTTTTTAAACATCTTCTTCTGGAATCATCTTGAGTTCTAAGATCTCCTGGGCAGGTTTGTGGTCTTTGCATGTGTTTATACTGTGCCTAGCACCATAGGCACTGATCCTTATTGAGGTCTCTGGGTACTACTGCAGCAATGCTCATGATCCCTAAAATTTGTTAGTCTATAAGATGCTACAAGACTCTTTGTCGCTACTGCAGCAATGTCTTTGATAGGTACAATCCAAAATAGTCTGTAAAGAATGTGAGACTGTAATAAATAGTAAGAAGTTTGGTCCTACAAAGGGTAGGTCTTGTCCGAATAAAACATTTGGGTTGAGATTTTCAATACTCCTAAGGGATTTAGATGCCCCATTCCCATTGGGAATGAATGGAAATTAAGCAACCCCATCCCCGAGGTGGCTTTGAAAATCCCAGCCTTAGGGCCTAATTCTCCCAGGCTACAAGGACCTGCCAATGGAAACAATGAGGATAATGTGCATACGTCTGAGAGACTGATCGGGCCTCTGGGTACAACAGGGATGAATTACCATTTTATTTTCTATGTGCCATAATGGCTCTAGATTGAACAGTACTCTCCCCGAATGTTCCTCCAGCAGACTCACAGCTCCACGGACTGAGCATTCTTTCCTTCAAACTATAACATTCTATCATCATATCCGTGTCCCCCGTAGCAGTGTGAATGTGAAGTCGCCTGTTAGAAGGAACAGAAATTCAAGGCAGATGCTCCTGTGGTGGGTGAAAGGAGTCTTGAGGGCCATGTAGCTAAGAGCACAGCAGGAGGGACTGTGCATAATCTGTGATATTTATAAAAATCACCATGACAAACTTTCAAGTCTTAGACCCCAATCCTGAAAAGACCTGATCATGCACGTACGTTACTCCTGTGGGTATTCCACTGAAGTCCACGTGATCTCCTCAGGACTACTCATGTGCCCTAAGCAGGTGTGTAAGTCTTTGCAGGATCGGGATGCAAGTGACTAATATATGTAAGGCTCTTTGCATGAAAAGGGGTAGAAACATAATGGTTTTTTAAAAAAATAAATGTTAGATGATATGGGATGAAGCCTGTGACTCGCATCAGACTTAATGCATGCAGACCATACCTTTAAAAATGCTTGCAGTCACACTTCATCCTATGTGCCAGTTCGTTAAAGGATCTGCGCAGAGAACAAGTTTGATGCGTGAGCATCACCCTTTTAGAATTCTGAGTGGACCAACAAAAAACTGAACAATTTGGAAAACTTTGAAAACCCTTCACTTTCCAAAGCCTCATCATTCAGAAACAGCTTTTCTGGTTCATCTCTGACTTCTCTGAAATTTTTTTCCAAGGAGGAGAGGCTATGCGTGAGGAAGGCTGGATCAAATCATCAGCTGGTTGGAATAGAATTTCTCCACTAAAATAAGTGGAGCAATGCCAGCTGAGCATCTGGTCCATTATGTGGAATGGATGATTATAGAAACTGGAGTGATATTGTGATTCAACCATTAAAGTGCCATTTCTCTTTGTTAGCCATTTTGACTTCTCATGTGAACTCTTACGCAATCCGTTGGAGGCATGTTAGAAAATACTTTAAAAGAGGAAACTAAACCAAAAACAACTATTTTGAAATCTTGTTAAAGGGCTGACTTAGAATTGCCAAATCCCCATTTTAGATTTGATAAACCACTTCTCTGTTCCTAGATGCAGCCCTGAGTTTTTCAAAACCTATTTTGATTTTTGTGGTGATTGAGATCCACGTGGATGCTTCTGAGCCTGTCCTTTGTTTGACTTTTCCACTGCAGCATTGCTTGACCATGTGCTTGTCAGATTATGACACCAGCATAATCCAGCTGGTTGGATTATTGTTCAGTAAAATTATTTTTTTTATTGGAAACTGATGATCCATTGAAACTGAAGCTTTTCATGGGAATGTACCAGTTGTGTTGAAACTTTTGCCAAGAAAAGTTTCTCAGGTTCAGGATGGCATTTCTGGTCAAACATGGCCAAGAGAGGAACTGGGGAATAGACAATAGCCTGATGGTTAGGGCACTTAGCTGAAATACAGGAGAGCCAGGTGTAACCGTGTTTCAGTGGGCCACAACTGAGAACGCCAAATTTAAGACAAACTCTCTCTTGTTCTGGTTTTTCACAAAAATCTTCAGAGTCTCAGTTTTGTTGGATGTGGAATGGAAACATTTTTGAAATCTGGAAAAGTTTTGAGGGATGGGAATCAATGGCTATTATTCAGGCTTCTTCTTCTTCTTCTCCTCCACTGCCGCCAGATTTCCTTCTGCTGTTCTTTCCATTATGCATTACTCTGGAGGCACAAAATGGCACAATTGGCCCTAGCTTGCCAGCTGAGGATTCCCCGGCATAAAGGGGTGTTGCCAACTCCTGCAACAATTCCCCCTGCCCAGCAGGGGGGGGCATGTATTGGGAGTGGGTGGGAACATGATGAACACACCTGTACTCTGCCAATTCTCAATTGATGTATGGTCCAATAGTGACTATAGTCAGGTGATGCATTAGGGTAGCCTCTTAAGATGCTCTATCTCATGTTTATGAGCTAAGTCCAGTGAAGAAGCATCAGGAGAATCAAGGGGTGTAGTTTGCTCCTTCCTGGCTCTCCACCTCTCCTGCCTAGAGTGTATCTTGGTGCAAGAGGCTATCTGACCCCTTCTTCTGTCTGTCTCTCTCTCTCTCCAGTACAGTGTTTGCAGGTATGTAAGAGAAAGCAGTGGTTCTTTCTCTCCTCATAGTACAACAGAGACCTAGTAACTTCCACATCTTCCAGAGCTGCTTGTGTGGGGATTGCTTTGGTGACTGACATTCTGATCTCTGCCTAAGATCCTGCCAACCTGGTAGATTGAGATCCTCTCAAACCACAGGCTGTGCATGCAAACGCCTGTAGCAATTAACTTCTAGTTAAAGCTGGAGTGGTTATGCTACCATCCCCTTTCCCCTTGCAGTTTGGAGGCTACTAAAAAGTAAAATGAGACCCTGAGCAGCCTTTTCCTATTCTGCTGCCAAGAGAGGGAGATTAGGTTGAAGGTGTCCGCTGCAGTAGAGTTTGGTGGAAGAGTTTAACATGAAGATTGCTGGGGTGAGGGCAGGGAAAGGTGCAGTTATAATAGCATAGGTGAGTGAGACAGCTGGAACAAAAAAGGTACCTGATGAAGCAAAAGGTGTGGCATTTCCTTGACACAGTTTTTGTCCTTTATACAATGTTAACCCTGGCCTCAGAGATTATATGGGTCCAAGCCAACCACAAACTTCAAACCTGGATTGAGATTCTAACTTTCGAGAAACTTGTGAGAATTCAGACCTGGACTTTTAGCCTAGGCCCCATCTCTAATTTATACTGTCCTGAACTCACTTGCTGGTGCCTAGTCATAACAGAGGTTTGTAAATTATTGGCAGTATCATGTTTTGTTTTCACCACAGCTCTGTGTAGGACACACTGCCTCCTGGTGCTTCCAGATGTGTGGGGCAGTGTGCCGTCTGCTATGCCATTCCAAAAGGTTCCGCATCCTCTCCTTTTCATTGCTGGCCATTTCCCTTTCCTCCTTCCCCACTTCCCCACCACCATTATTATGGTTGTTTGTGATCTTAATAGCTGTTCTTAGGGAGCCCCCTTTCCCACCTTGCTAATCTGTGTAGTGGTCAACTACAATGTAGCCTCAATTGTGTTCTTTGATACCTAGTTCCATTATAAATATTTCTGTTGTGTGTAGGGATTAGTGGGTCCAACATGCTCTTCATTTTTGAAGAGGATGAGGGGTATGGGCTATCTATCCTCCATCCTCCTTACAAACAGAGTACTAGGGTTTATCTGGAACCATCACAGAAGGATTTCACTGTCCTTATAATTGTGGCAAAACATATTAGTTTTTTCCCTTTTCTGTACAGCAGCGTTTCAGGATGTACTGTACTTGGAAATTTCCTCTGTGTGCAGGATTTAAAAAGAATCACTTACTTTCATTCCATTTTCTGAGCTTATTGATAATCCCTTATTTCCACTGATGAGCCATTACTCCAACATGTAATCCTATTCATTTCCATGAGACTACTTGTAAAAGTAAATGCTCATGATGAACAATATATTAGCATTTCCCCTACTTCTTTCATATTAATAAATAGCTGAGATGATTCAATTTGAAAACTCCAATTTGCTTTTCACCACTTACGTGGTTTGCTTTTTACATTTCACACAGCTGGGACAATAAACCCAGGCTGATCATTTTTACTTCTGTTTATAGTAAAGTCTTGATTTTCGTGGATCCAGTTGTCATGTAACTCCAGTGGGAGATTTCCTACAGTAGAGGCTGAGCAAAGACTGAATAAGAACTTCAGTATCTGGCCTCTTGGTCTTTCCTTATTAACACATTCCTTCATATTCAGATTTCCGCTTTTTTAAAATATAAGTGAACTTCAGTTTTGGCGGAGCTGTAGAATTGCAAAGGTTAGCAAACTTTTTGACTGTACCCAGTTCCAGTGATTATTTTGATTCAAAATCATTCCAGAAAAACCAGCTGCTCTCACATGCTCATGCTAGAACAATCCCCTGGGGGCCATTTCACTAGCTGGGGATTGGTGGAGTGCCTTGTATTCTGGCTCAGCTTCTCTCCCCAGGAATGTTGCTCCTACCTCAGCCAGTGCTGACATGAATCCCTGCTCCTGTGCAGAGGAGGGTGTGGGGCCAGGTGGAGCCAGAATAAAGCTCTCCTGACTCTGGGAGACTTCTCATCAGCCACTTTAGGGCTAGTTTGCAGCACTCCAGCGGCACAATCTTATCAGGAGCTGGCAATCTGGTCCTTGGTTTTGTGCAGATCTGACAAAACTGGATGAAACATGATGGGATTGACAGAATTTTGCTTTGAGTCCTGTGATTTGTTTGTACCTGAAATTTAAAGTAAGGCAAGCCCATATTAAGTGAAACTAATCAGAATATTTTTGGGAGCCGCTGAACACTGAGATTGCTAAAAAGTGTCACACCATTCTAACTTTGGATGTGAACTAAGTTGACAGTGTCCCATTAACCCAGGACTTGGAAAGAAGCACAGACCTTTGAGGCAAGCTGAAGCACAAACACAACTTAATACTATATGTAAATACAAGCTATCAAGCCATGCACACGAAATATAGCATGCTGCAGAGTGGCTTTATATTTTCTTCTTCATGCAATCATTTAGAGTCAGAGGTAACAAAGAGTACTGTGGCACCTTAAAGACTAACTATAAAGTATAGAAGCATAAGCTTTCATGGGCTAATACAGTAGACTCTCGATTATCCAGAAGTGGGTTAACCAGAATGTGGATTAACCAGGATGTCCAAAAAAATATGCATAACTCGCGGGACCGGCTCTGGCTTTGTTGCCGCTCCAAGCACACACAAAACCCCCCCACCAGGGTGCAGCGCAGCCAGTGAACCAACACACCCTCTCCCTGGTGCAGGGTGGCTGGTGAACCAACCCCACCTCCCCATATTTCCTATGGATCGTGATTATCCAGGATTTTATTAACCAGGATTAATTTTTTCCCTATCGTCCTGGATAATCGAGCGTCTACTGTACCCACTTCGTCGGATGCAAGCAAAAAGAAAATGTCTTTTTGGATAGAGGCATTTAAACAAATCAAAACCAACCCCCCTAAACTTTCCTGCACAGGACTTCTCCACATAGCTATAATTTTTTTTAACTTCGACTCAGAAATTTTTCATGTTCTGTGTGTGTGTGTGTATTACATATATATATATACTTCATCAGATGCATAGAATGGAACAACATACAGTGTGTGTGTGTGTGTATATATATATATATATATATATATATATATATATATATATATATATATACATATATACATATACTCTGTATGTTTCATTCTATGCATCTGTTGAAGTGGGTGGTAGCCCATGAAAGCTTATGCCCAAATCAATTTGTTAGTCTCTAAGGTGCCACAAGTACTCCTCGTTCTTTTTGCGGATACAGACTAACGCGACCATTACTCTGAAACCTGTCAGAAATTACAAACAACTCCAGGGTGCACAGGGAAATGATCACGTGCTAGTTATCCCTTAGCTAAAGCAACAGATGCATCGCACAGATGAGCTCCAAGAAGGGTGAAACATGCGTCCAAGGTTCCTGTTTTACTCTTGGCTGACTGAAATCCTTAGGGAAATCAGTCTTACGAAATCAGAGTTAGCCTCACTGAGTTGCAAAGCATTACCTATGATGCCTCTTGTTTCCCAAATTCTGCTTTGAAGTGAGATGTCCCTAACTGCCTGTTTCATAACCAGCTTTGGCTGAAGAAGCTTGCTGCCTTTTCTCAGACCCTCCATATTGGCGATAAATGTGTCCCTGTAAAGAAGTAATGAATGAGCTGTGTATGCGCAGGCACACATGTATGCCTAAGACACCAATTCGCACTGACCTCATTTAACTTGATAAATACTTATTTAAAAAGTGAAGCAAAATGAATAAACATCACATTCCTGAAAGAGAAAAGAGAACCACACTTATTGCTCAATTTAAACTTCTCTTCACTGTGGTGGAGAGGAAAAAATCCCGCTATAGTTTCATGGATTGTTTTGAAACACTGCAGTATTTTCTCTCTCCATCTTCCCTGGTCTTTTTTTGAACAAACTGCTCCTTGTCACCCCGAATGGTCAGTGACACCCCATAATTTACTGTTAGGAATGCAGACATGAAGGAAGACGAAGGGATGAAATATGGTGTCAAGTTTTATCTACTCACATTTCACACACTAAAGAGACAAGTCCCTTTGGCCAGTTGCCATGGCAAATTTTCTTTTAGAAGTAAATAACTCGGAACAGAAAGAACTCAAATTCATTCTACCCCAGCTGCAGAAAGTCATTAAGTCTCAATGGATGCTATGTGCGTTGTGTGAAAGGAATTTTGTAATCTGGATATAACAGCAGTTGCAAAACTACATTTGAGTCTAAATCTTTATTTTGAACCTTTAATTAATGGCTTTGTTTTTTTGCATACTGATTAAAATACCTACATTTACAAATAATTTCTATTTTTAAGCTACAAATGTAGATGAGAAGTGTAGATGAGACGTTTCGGTAATTGAGGAATGGTTTATTTTTGTTTTGTTTTGCTGTTTTGTTTCTTTCTATCTCAATTGCACCTCGAATCCTACTTCCTAACTTGCTTTTTAAAGTATGTTTAAAAAGGGAAATTTTTCCACCAAAGCCCTAAAAATGCTTTTAAAGTGACCTCAGAGACTGCTTTTCTTAAATTGCCATTCTCATGATTGTTTACTTCCCTGGCCTTCCTAGTCTTTTGTCCTACCTCCTCCCCCCCCCAAATCATTTTAAATAGCTTTGAGAAGGTTGAGATTTTCTTTCCTTCCAGTCGCATTTATCCAACTTTCCAGACACATTTAGAGCTTGAGTCTGCAGTCATACCGGTGTAACTCAATGGCGTGAATCAGAGCCGACTCATGCCTTAAGGCAGCACTTCTGAAGCACAACGTGATGATTCCAAGGTGTCACCTGCTATGGAGATGTTGCATCTAGAATTATGCCGGGTTAGATTAGTTGGAGAACTGGGCACTATTGAGGATGGAGGTACTGTAGGCAGAGGATAATGAAAGCTTTGTAAATGATAAAATACTATGGAGAACAGGTCTGAACATGTTTCCATAATGCCGGACTTCTAGAAAAGCTGCCTCAGTGCTAAAAAGCCTGCAAATTTCAGTTTTGGGGTTTAACTTCCTTTTACACTGTCAATCTTTGTTTAAAATGAAACCAACCAACCAAAAATATTAGTTCAAAAGTGTTTAAATATTAAATTACATTTTTTTTAAAAAAAATTCATGCTCTCTCAGTGCTCACTCATGGAGCAGCGCACAACGAATCAACAGCTGCTACCATTTTTGTACAGGTACCTCATGTGCTCTCTGCTGCACCCAGTTTTGGCTCGCCCAGTGCAGAAGGGGAGTGGGGCTCTGCTAATGCCTCACCGCACCCTTTGAACTGTATAGTGGTGGCACAGATTCTTCCCCATATCCTGTTCACTCTTGAGCTGCAGAACTACCAAGTGTGACTTGTCTTGTGTGAGTGACACTTGCTCATTCAGCAGGTCCGTCATGCTTTCCTGCATCTCAGGTATTGGAGAAGTGGGGGAGAGAGTATGTGAGAACGCGAGGGACATTTTCTAGCAATCTACAGCCTAGTGCAGTGTGCCCTGAACTGCAAGCAGGAAGACCACACGTTCTAGTCCCCCATCTCTTTCCTGACTGCTGTTAATATTTTTGTGCATTTCATAACTGTTTTAAGCAAGGCTTTTTATTCCTACATCGGGGAAACAGCAACGAACCCCTCGTTTTTCAGAAACGCTAACATACACAAACTTACTGGAGGCAGAGCTGAAAACAGAACGGATGCAACAGATTTAAGTCTCATCTGCTTTGCCACAGTGCTTTCAAAAATGTCAAACTATGCACATCCATATGCTGTCTCTAACCACTAGACTGCACTGTTTTCCCAGAGCCAGGAATAGAGTCCAGGAATCCTGGTATCCAGCATTCCAGTGCTGTCTCACAAATAGTTGCCTAGCAACATGTGTTGTGTCTCACTCTGAAGCAGGGGTGGGCAAACTTTTTGACCTGAGGGCCATATCTGGGTTGAGAAATTGCATGCAGGACAATGAATGTATGGCAGGGGCAGGGGGTTGGGGTGCGGTGTGCATGAAGGGGCTTAGAGCAAGAGGTTGCGGCAGAAGAGGGGTGTAAGGTGTATGAGGGGGCTCAGGTCAGACAGTTGGGGTGCAGGAGGGGTGCAGAGTGTGGGAAGGGGATCAGGACAGGAGTGCAGGAAGGAATGAGGGAGAGGGTGGGGGTGCAGGGTGCGGCGGGGGCTCAGGACAGTGGGTTGGGGTTCAGGAGGGGGTGCAGAAAGTGGGAGGGGGCTCAGGACAGGGTTGTGGTCTTATCTAGACCCATCTAATCAACCCCAGCTGCATCGATCACAGCAGTGTCGATCCCTGGTAAGTGTAGACCTGGCCTTAGTATGGAGTGGGCAAATTTTTGGCCCAAGTGCCACATCAGGGTTCCAAAGTTGTACGGAGGGCAGAGTAGGGAAGGCTGTGCCTCCCCAAAGAGCCTGGCCCCACCTCCTATCCGACCCCCTCCCACCCCCCTCAGAACCCCCAACCCATCTAACCCCCTGCTCCTTGTTCCCTAACACCCCCTCCAGAGACCCCCCGCTCCTAACCCCCCCCCAGGACTCCATCCCCTATCTAAACCCCTTGATCCTTGTCCCCTGATGGGCCCCTCCCGAGACCCCCCACCATAACTGCCCCCCAAGGATCCCACCCCCTACCTGTCCCCTCTGCTCCATGTCCCCTGACTGCCCCGACTTCTATCCACCCCCTCCCCTGAGAAACCCCTGGGACTCCCACGCCCTATAAAACCCCTCCCCCGTTCCCCGTCCCTGCTGACCGCCCTCTGGGACCCCCTGTCCCTTATCCAGCACCCCGGCCGTGGCCCCTTTACCATGCCTCAGCAGCATGTCTGGCTCCATGCAGCCCGTGGGAACTAGACACGCTGCCCCTCAGGACAGGGCCAGCAGGAGCTAAAAGACAGAGCGCTGCTGCGCAGCGTGCTGAGACTGCAGGGGAGGGGGAACAGTAGGGAAGGGGTTGCAAGGAGCCTCCCCATCCAGGAGCTTGGGGGCTGGGCAGGAGGGGCCCATGGGCCATAGTTTGCCCACCCCTGCCTTAGTATATTCAGTATCTCGTTGTAGCAGGATTGCTATGAGCATCCTCTTGTTCTCACTTTACAGGCATCTTGCCTCTGGGAGCCCCCTCTTGCAGGTCCCTTAAAGCACTCCGCATAGTCTCTTTTGTGGCTAACAGCTCCCCCCTCCTGTTATCAAAGGAAATTTAACTGTATTAAATGCTGTACTCTGGACTCAGGAACAGTATCTCTATCACCTTGGTCGCAGGTAAGTAATACTGACTCAATGTTAAGGTGCAAACCAAAAGAGGTTTATTTGACACACAAGACAGACAGATTGAAGGGAAATGTAACAGTATGATAGGAAAATAGTAAAACAGCTTGTAGGTTCGTTCCCACAGACAATGAAGCCAAGGTCCCACTATAAACCCATAACAAGCTATGGGCATACTCAGGGCAGGCCCTCAACATTTTGGCACCTCAGGTGGGGAGCTCAAATGATACCCCCATGTCTCCTCACTTGGGCCTAAACTTTGAAAGGCCCTCCTTCCTCCAGCACAGCACGCCACCATCTCTGTGCATCTAGAGCAGAGAGAATACATATGCATTCCACTGCTTGCATCCGACGAAGTGGGTATTAGCCCACGAAAGCTTATGCTTCAAAACTTTATAGTTAGTCTTTAAGGTGCCACAGGACTCTTTGTCACTTCTGCTATGCCAGACTAACACGGCTACCTCTCTGATTCTCTACATATGCAGTGGCAGCAGACACAATTTTCGAGACTCTGGGTCCTAGTGGCGCCCCCCCAGAGTCTGGTGTCTCAGGTGGCCTCCTCAATTCACCTCATGGGAAGGCCAGCCCTGGGCATACTAGTACAACATTACTTGCAGGTAGATAACTTCTGGCCCACGGATGAAGATGAGCAAACAGCTGGATGTGTCTCATTTCTGTCACAGCTACCTGTCAAATCTGGATCTTCAACTGCGCTCTGGTGGGACATAGGAGGAGCATGGATCTGGATACAGGAGATGGTCTTCCACGTAAGTAACAATGATGGCTCTTGACTCACAACGCACGTGCAAAGAAATGGGACACGGGATGCATCTCAGCTGGACAGCACTCTGTGTTGGGAGCAGTGGCTATTTATACAATCTAGTCACATTCCCTTTTCCAACCCTTTCTTCCCACCCTTTGGAGAAAAAGGCACCAAAGTTCTAACAAGAAGGACACTCAAAATGGAGTGCAAACAACTTGTGTGAATCCAAGATGGCAATTCAACAAAATGGTGAACATAAACAACTAACCCTTACACACCCACAGCTGGTTTAATAACAGAAATGGTTCAAACGGTCCTCAGAGTCCGCAAAATAAAATCCATAATCAGAACATACAAATATTCCTACTCAACCCTGCTTCTTGTGCCACACCCAGAGCTCTTCCTCTGTCACAATGTGCTCCACCCAAAGCCACTACTCCCAGCCCTCTCTGTTGGAGCAAAGCTTTCTGGCCCCGGGGTCCTCCTCTTGTCAGCCACACCCTACTCCCAGACCTACCTGGAGCCTTTTCAGCTTTAGCAGGCCATTTCCAAGCCCTACCTAGTTGGAGCTTCTGGTTCTCAAACCCTCTGGTGTAGAAGGGTCTTCCCTGCAGAAGGGTCTTCCCTGCTTTCAGTGTCCTCTACTCTTCCTTTACTTCAGCCAGCTGCTGCCTTTTATAGTGAATTACTTGATCCAGCCCAGGTATGCCTTCTAATGAGGGTTGGCTAGCCCCAAGCCCTCAAGGGCAAGCCACCCGGTGACACTCATATAAATATGCAAACACCATGCATGCTTAAAGATCAGATTTCCATAGCTTAAGTACGTGGCTCTGGTGATGATCTCCAACTTCTCTCCCATCAACAGCAGACGTGATGGAAAGTGAAAGGGCAATTGTGGAAGGATTGGGGCCATTTTAGTGCATTCTATTAATGGAGAAAACATACAGTAGAAGTTTTATGGGAAGAAGGATTTGGGCCATAAATTGGCTCCGAGTGTTGAGATAAAACCGGAACATACTATTGCTTATTTAGGAAGAATGCTGTTACTTCTCTTCCTCCCAATTCAGTCACTGAGCTGTTAGTCTATAAGGTGCGACAAGACTCTTTATCGCTTTTGAGATATATCAGTT
Source organism: Sternotherus odoratus (assembly GCA_032164245.1). Lineage (NCBI taxonomy): Eukaryota > Metazoa > Chordata > Testudines > Kinosternidae > Sternotherus > Sternotherus odoratus. Next base: position 140,289,864 of record JAVMKO010000003.1, on the reverse strand, counting down.
GACAAAAGCTCCCTTAGCTCACTTTGTTTTCTGTTTATAGCATTGGTAAAGTTGTTAAACCCTATTGTTGATGCCACTTCTTTTCAACAGAAGGTGTTCCAATGTAATATTTTGTGGACAGAGGATCTGATCCATCAGTTTCCACCCCCTCTATCTCTGTGTGGAAAATATTTGATCTTAAGCCTAGTTTAAATAAACAAACCAACAAACCCTGCAGGTTTTAACTTATATGGAACACAAAATAGCTTTCCCCTATCCTTGCAGTGTCACCTGGCTCCCAATGTCATTGTCAGTGAAGTTGACAAGCTGAGACATTTCCCTCTGGATATAATTGACGTTGCCTTAATACTGGACAAGAACATGCTTGTAAAAATAACAAGAACCAGTTTACAAGTACAAGAACCATAGAGGCTTTGGGCCAATATTACACTTATGCCTCTAATTTTTTTCTGTAGCTCTTTATCCTTAGCTTTACTTTAGGTTTTAATGCATGAATATATAAACCACAGATTTCAGCATGATTAAAAGGAGCATTAGATCAGAACTTTGAAGTTAGCAGTTCTACATCCTGGAGTTATTTCATATGCACAATTAAACATAGCTGAGTGAGAGCCTCACATTAATTTTCCTATTTTATTAGGCAACATTTCGGTTTTTTGATGCCTAATTTAGACTTGCTTGAAAACATTGAGTAACTTCTTTTCCTAGGCTCAAACTTTGGTAAGCTGTTATTTTTCAATGGTTTAGATTAGGAACAGATGGTCTATGTGAGCTCATGCAGTTTGTAGTTTATGGGGGACACATTTTGAAACACAGTGGAGCTACAGACAGTCAGGGCCGGATTAACTCTCCTGTGGGCCTGGGGCTATTAGGTTTTGTGGGGGAAGGGCTCAGGGCTGGGGCAGAGATTGGGGTGCGAGGTGTGTGTGTATGCAGGTCCAGCTTGGGGGGGGGAGTTTGGCTCTGGGGGGGACAGGGTTGGGACAGGGGGTTGGGATGCAGGAGGAGGAGTGGGGTGCAGGTTCCGGCCAGGAGGTGCTTACCTCAGGTGACTCCTGGTCAGCAGCGCAGCAGGGTTAAGGCAGGATCCACGCTGCTCTGCTCCCCGAAGTGGCCAGCATGTCCAGCCCCTAGGCAGAGGGGCCAGGCTTCTCTGTGCAGTGCACGCTGCCTGTGCCCACAGGTGCTGCCCCTACAACTTCCATTGGCCACGGTACCCAGCCAATAGGATTTGCAGAGTCAGCACCGAGGGCAGGGAAGCATGCAGAGATTCCCTGGACGCTCCTCACCTAGGGGCTGCAGGGGCACATTGCTGAGCAGGTATTTGTGTCTCTAGCCCTCGATGGGAGTATGGGAGGAGGGTGCCGAGGCTCAGGGACTGGTGTCTGGCTCGCAGTGTGGAGACTTGCCACGGGCTGGATGAAAAGAAGCAGCAGACTGCATCTGGCCTGCAGGGCCCTCCTTTGCCTGAGGCCCTGGGCTGCAGATCCTAAAGCTCCTGCATTAATCTAGCCCTGCAGACAGTCTGGGATATCCAGGCCTGTTTTAGAATTCTTCTGTGTCTTCATTCAGTACTGGTGCATTTTTGGAAATCTCATATAAAATTATTTTATAAAATTAGCATATGGATCTGTATGGCAGATTTCTGCCTACTTTGGAAAATATAAGTGCCTGATTTTTTTCTTCCATTTTCTTCAGTGTAAATCTGGAATGAGTCCACTGAAGACAATAGAGTTACACTGGTGTAAGTCAGAGGAGAATTGGACCTACATTTTAAAATATGATCTTGAAGGTCTCTTGGGCACTATTGAATCTGAAAAATCTTGATTTTGATTTACAGAAGCCCCACAGAAGAGGGACAAAGGGAAGGGAGCAGGCTCAAAAATTACACTCTCTGTGTGTACGTTCTGAATGTGGAGTGGACATTAGGGAAGGACAGTGACTGGCCTGTTCCTAGTCTATCAGGCAGTAAGTGGATCTTGAGCAAGTATCAGATATGCTGAAGCAGAAGTGATAAGAGGTTGACTGAAAGGTGCAGGGTTACTTTTTGAGGTTTAGAGCATGAAGTGAGTCTATAAGTCATATGGTACTTCAATAGCCATTGAACTTTTGCAAGCTTCTTGATATGTAATTAAAATAAACTGGTGAAAAACTGGTGTTAGTGTTTTTTCAACGGGCAAGTCAAATCCTTTAGTAAAATCAGCTGTTACTTTTGCATTGATCTTCCTCTGTAATCCACCCCGGTAGTCTACAGACACTGTCAAGATATAGCATGCATGCTACCTAAGATGAATGTTCAGAATGTTAGGGCTAGGGGGCAAGAAAAGACAAGGGCCCAGATTATCAAAATTGGCAGCTCCCATCAAGCACAGTAGGCGAGAGCGTGGCCCAGCAGACAAGGCACTGAATGGGGATTTGGGAGCCAGGGTTCTAGTTCTGGCTGTGCCACTAGCCAGTTGTGTAACCTTCCCCTCTGTTTCCTCATTTTTTAAAAGGGGATAGTAATGAACTTTGAGGTCTATGTATGGAAAACACTAAGAAATAGATATTATTATCTAGGCACTTCCATCTGTAGTGCTGAGTATTACAGATTGGAGGTAGGAAAATTTATTTTTAGCTCCATATTATTTATGTAAGCGGAGTCTGAATGAGCTCTCCCCTAGTGTTGAGCTGTGGAAAAAGATTTTAGAAGCTGATCTTGTTTGCATGGACACACCCACCCTGCCTAGGTGCACAGCATGATGGGCCTGCTTGCCCAAATGATCACTTGTGGCTGGTCTCCTTGTTATTGGAGCAGGAGTAATAAAGCGTGGTTATCCTTGTTGTGTGAACTGAAGGCAGCAGAACTGTACCTGGCATACCCCAATGGAGGGACTCACCCTCAACTGAATGGCACTCAGTAGGCAGGGGACATGGGTTCCAAAGCCCAGTGAGTTAAGAGAGAGTGGAGGTAGGTCCTTGAATCTGGTGGGGGTGGGTCTTGTTTAAGGGTTCTAGACACTATTTGACTTTTTTTCTTTCCATGGTATAATAAAAGAGGTAGTTTAGATTCAAATGAGAGTCGTATTATATACTGTAGAGCTGAAGTTGCTGATACCAAAGTCCATGTATCAGACCTACTTTGAGACAGTGTCTCTATTGCAGGAGACTAACTGCTGAAACCACTGAGAGCTTTGTTAAGTGTGTGTGTGTGGGGCCCTGAAGACATCTTAGTGAGTAAACAGCTGGGGGAGAGAGGTAGCAAGTGGTGGGTGGAGATGTGTGTGGTAAGCAGGAGGGCTGGTGGAGAGGGCCAGAGCAGAGCCATGCAGAGGTGCGGCAATTGGCTCTTGGGGCGATGAGCGAGTGCCAGAGCAGTGGAGCATGTACGGTGTCTCCTTACCCTGCCCTCCACACAGAGTGGGAGGTGAATCCTCTGAGGCTGCACTGGCCAAGGACAGCAACTGTGAGTGGGGTGCAGAGAAGGGATGGGCGTGTTAAAGGGACTTTTGGGTTGCTGGACTTAAGAACCTGAGGGGAAAAGGACACTGCCCAACTTACTTGGGGCTGGGTCTTTTGCTCATTGTTTGTGTATATCAACCCTAGTTGCGGTGTTTTCCCAAATCAGTGCTGACTTAATTCCCTCCTTTTATTAAAAGTTTTTGCAACACTCAGACTGTGCTTGTGAGAGGGGAAGTATTGCCTCTTAGAGGCACTCGGGGGTAGTGTGAAATTGTCCCAGGTCACTGGGTGGGGGCTCGATCCAGTTTTAGGTTGTGTTGTTGAAAAGGAACCCCCTACATACTGAACCCGGCCCTTGTTGCTTCTGGCTGCACCTGGCAAAAGGGTTACATTTACTTTTAACCTAGTTTTGTGTCTATTATTTGTTCTTTTGCATTTCATGGTCATGGCTGAAAGTAATGAAGTACTGCAGGAAAAAAGCAGTTCTTTGTTTTAAACACAAGTGGTCTAAAGCCTACAAAACCTCAAACTTCAATTGAGTTCATTATAGGACAGCACAAAAAGGGGGGGGGGAAGCTCTTCTTTTTTGTTGTTGTTGCTGTTGTCACAAAAATCAGGTGGCTGATACATTTTGGTAAATACATTTGGTCCAATAATTTGGTAAATTATTCCATTCTGCTCCAATCCCTATAGACTGCTTTGGTGGCATACAGGGGCTGTTAGGTTCAAGGAAAGAAGTCCCACACACAATCCAGGGGGCATATCAGAATAGACTGATGGGGTTGGAGTGGGTGGAGCCATAGTGTGCAGAACTACACAGGAGATTATGAGCTGCTGCGGACTGAAGAGCAATCCATAGACATCATTGGAAGGCTGCCATATGTTTTAAATTATGTTGGAGACCCCACTGGCCTCCAAGAGCAGCCCAGAATCCAGAGGTTGCAAATGTGGTTTATATCTGCCTTTTGCCCACTTTCCTCTTGGGCAGGGCCTTCTGTCCTGCAGCTCCTGGCAGAGTCCAAGCCCTGACTTCACTCTTGGTAGCCGGAGGCCTGTTACTCCTACTGACAGGCAATGGAGATTCTTCTTGAGGTCAAAGCTCCTGCTTTGGAATCCAATTAATTCTCAGTAGGGGACCTCAGAAGCTATACAAGTAACTCTATCCTAAAGCATAAACATAATTCAGGATGCATTAATCCAGGTTTCTTCCTTCTCACCTTTTGGTTAAGTGGGCAATGTACTCTTTTAGTGTGCCCTTGAGAAGGGGCAGGAGGATCACTGCAGAAGTTTATATTAGAAACCCATTGGGTTACTGCTTGAGGTCAAAATTGCAAATGTGGTACCTCAACATGCATTATGAGTCCAAGGACTGAAGAGAGAGTATGACCTTTAGTTACAACACATTGCCCTCACTCCATATTATGCTGGTTGGGAAAGAAAGCCTGGTGGCATTGACATAACTTTTCCCCATGCTTCTGAAAATAAAGGACGAGTGTAAAGTCATAGTTTATTGAATGCATTTTACATAATAAACATTTTCATGTTTGTTCAGCATGTGAACTGTTACCTACATGTAACTTTAAAGGTGTAGAAAGAAATAACATATTTTTGCCTGAAAGAGTTCCACTGATTTGCAAAATTCTGTTACATTTTGGGGGTTTTCTCCCTCAAAGTCTGGTTCATTTGCAAGCATGAAAAATATAAAATACCTGCATTATTACATAAGAATGGACATATTTGATCAGACCAATGGTCCACCAAGCCTAGTAACCTGTCTTCCGACAGTGGCCAATGGCAGATGCTTCAGAGGGAATGAACAGAACAGGGCAACTATTGAGTGATCTATCCCATGTCATCCAGTCTCAGTTTCTGGCAGTCAGAGGCTTAGGAACACGCAGAGCGTGGGCTTCCGGTCCTGACCATCTTGGCTGATAACTACTGAGGGACACATCCTCCAAGAAATTGTCTAATTCTTTTGTGAACTCAGGTCTACTTTTGACTTTCACAACATTCCCTGGCAATGAGCTCCACAGGTTGCCTATATGCGTTGTGTGAAGAAGTACTTTGTTATGTTTGTTTTAAACCCACTGCTTGTTATTTTATTGGGTCACCACTGGTTCTTGTGTTATGTGAAGGGGTAAATAACAGTACCCTTATTCACTTTTATAGACCTCTATCATCTCTCCTCTTAGTTGTCTATTTTCCTAAGCTGAACAGTCCATTTTTTGAATCATTCCTCACGTGGAATCTGTTCCATACCCTAATTATTTTTGGTGGCCTTCTTTGTACCTTTTCCAATTCTAATTTTATCTTTTTTGAGATGCGGTGACCAGAACTGAATGCAGTATTCAAGGTGTGGACATACCATAGATTTATATAGTGACATTATGATATTTTCTGTCTTATTATCTATCCCATTCGTTCTCAAGGTGGGGGTCGCGAGCCCCTGCTGCCGGCAGCCGGCCCCGACCCCTGCCGGTGGAGCCCCGAGCCCCAGACCCGGCCCCTGCTGTGGCGGGCTGCTGGCAGAGACCCAAGCCCCAGGCCCTGCCGCAGCGGGCTGCCAGCGGCACCCAGGGCCCTGTCCCCTGTCCCGGGGGGTTGCTGGCACCCTCCCCTGAGCCCGGCCCCTGCCCTGGGGGGCTGGCACCCCTACACCCACACCTCCCCAGCTCAGCCCCTGATGGCACCCCCCCTCCCCCGCCCGGCCCCAGCCCCTGCCCTGCCCCCGAGCCTGACCTTTAAGGGGGGTCGTGCTTAGAGGCCTGGTGTCCGAAAGGGGTCACCAATAGAAAAAGTTTGAGAACCACTTTCCAATTGGTTCCTCATATTCTGTTAGGTTTTTTTGTTGTTGTTTTGACTGACACTGCACACTGTGTAGATGTTAACTATCCGCAATGACTCCAAGTGGTAACAGCTACTTTGGATCCAACTATTTTGTACGTATGGTTTGGATTATTTTTCATAGTGTGCTTTACTTTGCATTTACCAACACTTAACTGTCATCTGCAAACTTTACCCCTTTTTTCAGATAATTTATGAATACATTGAAGAGCACTGGGTCCCAGGACAGATCCTTGGGGGATCTTGCTATTTACCTCTTTCCACTCTGAAAACTATCCATTTATTCCTACCCTCCCCCCCATGTCTTTTAACCAGTTATTGATCCATGATCCCTCTTATCCCGTGCCTGATTACTTTGCTTAAGAGCCTTTGGTGAGGGACCTTGTCAAAGGCTTTCTGAAAGTCCAAGTACACCCTATTGACTGCTTACACCCTTCTCCACGTGTTTGTTTACAACTCAACTATTCTGACAATGGCCTAATGATAATAATTAATAATGGAAAATAACATAACTAAACACAAACTTGTAACAACACAATTTGAAAATTGGCTATCCAGTTAGGATTGTCTTGACAATTATTTGTAAATAGTTGTACATTTTTATGCCCTTTTTAGTAGCTATTTTTGTAAAATCAAAAGGGTATACTATTCATATTGCACGTGAGGTTCCTTATTAGGAGACAGAGCACTGAAAACTGCTACACCCAGTTTTTACATCATGGAAGTGTATGAGTCCCTAGAGACTTGCATGGCCTTTATGCAGAGAATTGGGTGTGTCTGTGTCCTTGACAAATGTCCTTCATCCTGGAGGGAAGTTCAGAAAGAATGGATCTGAACAGCTGTGCTTCCCTAAGGAATTTTACCTCCCTCTGCTTCATGGTGTATATCAGAGACAGAAAAGAGAAGGAAGAGAGAGAACCAGTTATCCAGTTTTTATTACAGCTTTTGTATTTTACAGTTCTGATGACGTCTGTGGAAGCATTGCCTGTAAGGGGACTGGCCCTACCATATATGTTTATTTCATTTCTTCCCTGTAGAAGGTAAAATCCAATAAGCTTGTCTTTTCCCTTTTGTTGCTGTCACAATGACACACTTTGCACTCTATGCAGCATATCAAAATATAGAAAGTTATGATTATGGTGAAGCGATCTTTTTTTCTTAAATATTTGTGAAATTAGATGGCCAAATTCTGTGCTCAGGGGTTACACAAGTGTGACTGCGAAGAATTTGGCTCAGAGATTTTGAAGTCTGAACAGCGAGTTTCATGTTTTTGGGGCGGGGGCAGCATGGGGGGGGGGAAAGGAATTAGAAGTAGTAACACCTCAGTGAGCCACCCACCTTCCCAATAGAACTGTAATTCTTTTTCATTGTGGGCTTGTCTACATTTGAAACGCTACAGCTGTAGTGCTTCCGTGTACACATTAGCTGCACCCGCAGAGGGTTCTTTCATTGGTGTAAATAATCCATCTCCCCTAGAGGCAGTAGCAAGGTCAAGGGAAAAATTCTTCTGTCAACCTAGCATGGTGTACACCAGGTGTTAGGCTGCCTTAACTATGCTGCTCAGGGGTGTGGATTTTTCACACCCTTGAGCAACGTAGCTGAGTCAACCTACGTGCTTACTGTAAACTCGGCCTGAGTGCTCTAAAAAGTCGTATGGTAAATTGAACAATATTCATTTGCATGCCCATGCATGCCAAAACTATGGTGAAGTATACAAGAGGAGGCCAAGTGATCTGGACAGCATCACTAATGGACTGTCAAAAATGAGCTTCAGGGAAAGAAAAGCAGGGTGCTGGCTCTTAATGTGACCAAATTTTGTTTTTCCCTGGGTACCAGAGGTTGTATTGGGTAAGAGGCTTGTAATTGCAATGTGCTTAGCTTAACTTTTAAAAATGTTCTCCGTACATTTTAGATTCGAGCAGGAGAGAGATTTATCAAATTGCTGGCATGAAATGATAAGAATTACGGTTTGTAAAGCAGGCCAGGTTTTGATTCAAATATCGCAATGCCAAAACCCAAAGGTAGACACAACAGTTTTTCTGAAATACTAACAATGATCCTTGCTAACAGTCTTCAACATACTGACTCACTTAAAGTTTTAAAATGCTTCCTTCGTTTTGTTACAGGAACTTGCATAGTTTCTCTCATAGTTTTGATGAGCTTTATCGACTTCAGAATGAGCTTTCCCTCTCCTCCCCTTACTTACTTTCTAATCCAATTTAGTCAGATAGTTACTTCAAATCCCACAGAGGACTGCAGTTTGTTCATTCTCCCACAGTGCTGAGATTTCCCTCCAGCCCAGCTGGCAGGAGTTTTTAGAAATAACAAGATCTCAGGGGGAAGGAGCTGAAGACTGAATGGGTCTTTTGTCCAGGTCTCAATGAAGCCAGATTAATTATGCATTGCAGAACACAGTTTAAAGCTCTGAATTAGGTCCTCATTGCGATGAAAGGAGAGTACAGGCTTGAAACGGAAAGAATTCCCATTTCCATCAGAGGGGCAGACTTATAATGACTGAAAAGCAGGAAGAATTTTTGAAAATTGCAATTAAACAGTATTTTGTATTTACCACTCAGTAGCAGTTGTCTTTAGCATTTAGAAAAGTGATTCTTTGACATTTTTTCACATGATCACTCCATAGGTGGCTGGACTTTGTGGATTTTCAAGTCCTTTCTGTGTTACTAGGCTACTTTTGAAAGTAGTTGTGCTTTGATGAATGAGAAAGTACAGGTTTTCTTTCCTTTTTTTTTTTTGGCCAGCATTTACCTGAATAGATGTCTTTAAAGCTTCACCCTTACAATGAGCAATCGGTCTGATGATACTAATGGTACAGGAGAAAAGCAAATGGTTTCTTCCTTTACTGCTGAGGCTTTTCTAAAGTTGTCTGTCCCAGTGTGATATGTGATAACATTTTTCTTCATTTCTTAGCGCACTTTAATTCCAGCTCACGCAAAGTAGATAATGAGTCCATAATGTTATACAGCTGCCAAATAAAAAGCTGTTCTAAGGCACTTTTATTCATATAGGCATTTTCCATAGGGGCGGAGGGAGTCCTTGTGTTTGTGTGTGTGTGTGGGAGGGGGAGGGATGGACTAGGGAAAGGATAGATATGAAATATTGTACTTTGTAAATTCTTGTCAGTCTCAGATGTGAATAGGGTAGAATGTGATCGAAATGAGTTTAACATAGTCCTTCTTAGCATCGGCATCTTGCACTGCTATGTGTGAACAGTGATATGTAAAATAACAAACATCTTGTACTTTGCTCAATTTTTTAAAAACTATAAACTATAAACATTTTAGGAAAGGAGTTAATGCATATTTGGAGGGGTGCAAATCCTTTTGTGTTGACCCCACAACATCTCTGAGGCAGGAGAAATCTCCATGATGGGAAGCATCTTATCTGGGGTTGTAATTATTTGATGTGAACATTCTGCAGGAGAGGCATTCTCTGCATAGCAGATGTACATATTAAATCACAACACTCTACTGGTGGCAGACATAAGCATAGTCAATTACCAGTGATCTGTCTGTTTGCTATGCTATGAAAAAAATAATGGATTCGCTAATTCATTATTTTTGTTAGTCTAGCAACCTGGGCACAACGAGAATAACTCTTGTAACTCAAGCTTCCATCTTGAGGTGTAGCCTCACCAGAAACGTGAATTAGAGCAATAGCCCACTTAGTTTGTGAGCACCGTAGGGCAGAGATTATGGTGCAGAGTCTCTCCTCCAGCTCTGGCCACTGTGCATTGCAGGAGGTGCAGAGTGGTGGAATCTGGCACTAACTAGAGAGCTGAGAATTTGTCTGCTGCAGGGGAACTTTCTGGCACAAAGTGATGTAGCTGGGTCCTTTGCCAACTGCAAGTGGGGGTGGGGGAGGAGATGAGGTACCGGGGGCAGGGATTAGCCTCCCTGTGCTACACCACTTCACAACCAGTGTATTGTACAACAGAGAACGCAGCTAGGTGACATAAATTGGAGCTGCTCCTAAAGTACCCTAAGAGCTGTGGGTCTGGTCCTACATTATGGACTTAAGCTATAGCCTTTAGAGGCAGGATGGGAATGTCTTGTTTTCCCCATGCCCATGTTTAACTCCTCTGAAGAGTAGGCTGAGACAGTTCAGATAAAATAAGAACCTACCAAGTCTTTGTCCAAAACTGTAACAAAATGAACCAAACCTTTTTTGAGATTTTAAAAAGCACGAATAACTTTTATTTCATCTGTATACACCTGTGCCATGGCAGGATAGGAGTAATTCCACTGATTATGGACACAGGATAAATAACATGTCCAAGGTGACGCAGGGAGTCGGTGTCAGAGCTGGAATTAGACCTGAGATCTCCTCGTTCTCAGTCCTATGCCACCTTTCTACCTGCTAGTATTCATTGTCTGCATGCTCAAGTCATTCATATGGAACCATATGTCATCACTATGCACATGCAGGTAGGCAATGTGTGTGTGTGTGTGTGTGAGAAACTGACCCCCTGTAGATAAATATTAGTAATTTTTGGTATAACAGTCAGGCCCACCACCTTGTCAATCAATACTGAGAAACAGAACCCAGTGATCAGGCTCTCTCAGAAGTGACTAGTGATTTTGGGTGTTCCAATTTTTGTGTGCCCGACTGGATTCACTTTAAAAGGACCTGATTTTTAGAAAGTGCTGAGAACTTGCCCTCCAGATATCAGGCTCAAAATCAATAGCCACTTTGGCCAGTTTTGGCATGTATGTGAATATAACCTGTGAAAATACCCTTGCACATCAGGTTCCCCATAATGTTCAATAAAAGCAATATTTTTTCCCAGTTGCAACAAGAAAAGAGAAGTTGGGGTGTGTGGCAGCAAAAGCTTTTCGGGGCCACGATGTGCTACTGGCAGCTCAAGGTAATCTGTGGGTAACGCCACCTATCAGTGTCAGTGATAGTAATCAAAGGCGAGGGGAAAAATATTGTCTGTTAGACCTGCATTTCAAAGTCACAGATCTGTAACTTCAAAGGGTGTGTGAGTGAGTGTGAGTGTGTGTGTGTGTGAGAGAGAGAGAGAGAGATAAAAGGGGTGACTTGTCTACCAAACACAAGATTTAAAACATTCCTGAAGCCTAAAATTAGACTCCTCGATCCATAGGGAGACTCCTACCTGCTGAGCATCCTGTTGACCTGAGTGGGAGCTGCTGGGTGCTCAGCATGTCTGAAAATCAGGCAGATGTCTGTAAATGAATTTAGGCGCCTCCTGATGGTTGCTTTTTTTTTATTTTTTTTATTGTTAATCTTGGCCCACAGAACCAATCTGTTTTAGGTCTTTGCCCTTTAGTTGGACTATTCTATTTGATGTTAGCACTCACCCACAACTCAAACATTTTTGCACTGCAAGCTGTCCTTCCTGCCTGTCACAGTCCTTTACTGGAAGCTGAAGTCTAATTTAACATCGCTGTAAGCACCACCTACATGCAACTTTAAGGAATCAGATATTACAGCTGCAAAGTCTGAAGTCAGTTTTATCACTGCACTCCTCTCATTGCACGAAAAATGCTCACACAGCTCTCTTTCTAAAGGTTGCCAGCAAGCAGTGGGAGGGTGAGAAGGCAGGGGGAAAGTGTTTTTTTTTTTTTTTTCCCAAAAATGAAAGGTCAGTTACTTTGGGAAACTAAAACCATTCGGCAATTAAAAGAATTATTTTCTTCCTCTTCAATGATTAGAGAATTCTGCAAGCGAACATTAATATTACTAACTGCAGGAAGCAGTAGAGATGGACTGAAGAATACTTATTATCTGGCAAATAATATAATATGCAAGGTCGACAATGTGATATTTTCTGTTGTACCAACAAATACATTATAACACAGAGGGGCTAAGGCTGAGCAAGCCAGTTCTTCAAGTGCAATTATTCTACAGTAGCTATTAAATGACATGATTGTAGTGGAGACCTAACATACTACTGTTATTTCTAGATCATCTCATTTATTGTATTTCTTAATGCTGTGCTCATCTAGGATACAGAGGAAAAGTGAATATTGGGCTAATTCGTACCTGGGCCTTGACACATAACAATTGCAAACAAATAGAAACTGAATTCAAGGTGGAAAAAAGACAAACTATCAGGTGGAAAATCCTTCATTTCCCCACCTAGCCAAAGAAACTACCCGATACCCGATAATGCAGCTTAACTGGAGGAGGTCTTGTGCTAACTCTACAGCCGCCCTAGAATTTAGAAACTTTCCTGTGCTTTATTGTTCTTTGGTGACTAGACCCTCATAGGATTCAGTAACAGAAGAAATAAATAAAATAAAATAAATAAATAAATAAAATAAATAAAAATGTCATTTTCCTGTGAAGGATCGCTTAATTACCTTCCCCCTTCCCCAGCTTCTACCTTGCGTCAGTCCAATTTTGTACCATCCAGCTAACTCTTAATGGAGGATAGAATCTCAGAAATCAATTACTGAACAGATCTGATAGATTCTGTAGTGTCTCAGCCTGCCAGTACTGGGTTGCTCTCTATGGAATATTTTATAGTGCTTTGTCCAATCTAGTTTCAAAAGTTCTGTGAGCTGGGGATTCTTTACATTCCTCGGGAGGCTAATCCACAGCCCAATACATCTGGTGGGAAGATTTTCCTGATACTCAACATCAATTTTCCATGTATACTATCCTAATTGATTCCTGTCCACATTGAAAATATTACCAAGCTGTTGTTATATTCCTCCTTTCAGTCAAAGCTATATAGATATATTTTATTTTTAAAAAAACTCTTACAAGTTGTTTCTACCAGCTCCTGGACTTCTTCAGTTTTCTCCTATTATTCTGGTAATGTGGTACCCAGAATTGAATGCAACATTCCATGTGAGGACATACTAGAATTGTATCAAAGTGGGCCATCTCTGCGTCATGTCAAGAGGCCTCTATGTGGGCAAATGGAAATGGCATTGCCTTTCATTACAGCCATATCACATTGCAAATACATCTGATTTGCCACTACCACTCCTTGGTCTCCTTCAGCATTACTGCTCTCCTAAGTTTTTCCCTTTCATTGAGCATATGCATTGGATTGTTTTCGCACCCCAGATTTTCCCAAGATTTTGTTGTATTTTTGCCCACCTTTTCAATCTAATGCATTTGTCATTTTCACTCCTTCTTTCAGATCATCTATGAAACTATTAAGGGTAGATCTAAAAGTGTTTCCTGTGATACCTGACTGGGATAATAGCCCTCCAAGCCTGGCTTTTTAGCTTGTCTTTAGTCCAGATATCTGGAAAAGAAGTTCAAATAATTCCTTCCAGTGTACATAACCTTGCATTTGCCAACGCTGACAGTCTCCATGGAGCACCGCTCTGCAATGAACAGTAAGGGCTCATAATAGTGTGTGACATGCCTTTCTTAATTGGGAACTCCTACTAGAATGTGCTCCACAGTCTGAGCCACGGCACCAGCTGCTGCTTTCTTCATCTTGAAGATGAAATGATAACATGCTGAAAAGTACTCTAATTAAGACCTGCACCATGCTATCCAATGGCCTGCAATGTTGTGCTTGTCATTCAGTAGCTTAACAGTCTATGAATACTCAGTGGAGTCCTCAGGAACAAACACCAGTGAGGGGTAGCCAGCAGCTTCCAAGACATGGGACACTCCTCTGTGATCTTGTCTACAGTAGCCTTTTCCTTCCCAAAATTTTGCACTGTTGTTACCACCAGTTTAGGTTCACTGGTGGTTGCAACAGCAGGAGTGCTAATGGAGAGGGCTCTAATGGCCACTGGTGGTGTTACCACCATGCTGTATCCCTAAACAATATTTATAGTAAAAAGGGTGGTGACCAGGGATATCTGTTTAGCATAGCTATTGATGCTAACAATGGGGAAAAGACAAGTGTGTACAGAACCTAAAACAGCTGTTTTATTTCTACCAGTCCTCACCCTGTTTTCTGAGCTCACATGTCCTCCCTCTAGATTATTAAAATAGTTTGAATGCTAAAGGGAACAATTTAGCCACTAGTTAGATGGTTGCTTCAAGCGCTTTCATCAGGCAATGCTTGTATTCCTCACAAGATCATCTAAAAAGGCAATAAACTCCGTGAGACTGATCCTATGTATACATTTCTGCATCTTGCATCGAAATTCCCAGGGTGTTTGTCAACCCCTGGGTCATCATCCTAATCTGTGAATTCACGAATATTCATTTCATGTTGGAGTTTATTTTCATATTTTTTTCTGATGTTTTTTTCGGCCTTAGATGCCACAATAGTGGAATCACTAGTAGACAGGGAAGCGGGTGGAAGGACATGGAACAAACCCACTACAGGGCATAAAGGTCCCTATTGTTGAATTTTTTTTTTTAAAAAAAATCTAAATGTTCTTTCTCTGACTGCTAATCATATCTTCTAATATGATGTTTCACAATATTAATGCAATTTGACAAATCAGAAAAAAATGCACCAAACAAATACTGAATAGATATGATTCATTAGGCATGATTCTAATCTGTCAAAGTATAGATGGTACAAAGTATAGATGGTACATCTGTTTATTATTTAGTTGACATCCTATTTTTTGAACTTCTCCAATATTGGACTTCTTCAATGAAGGCAAAAATGGATTTCCAAAATAAACATTGTAAAGATGCTGAAAAATAGATTTTCAATAGTCATTATATCATTGGACTGTTTGTAATTAAGGTTATTACTGATCCAAAAGTCTTTCTTATGCTGTTTCTCATTAGTGGATGGAGATCAGGTGTGATAGATCTCAAAGGGTCTGATACAAAGTCAGTGGATAGACTCCTATGCTAAGATATTCAACGGTAATTAAGCCTATAATGCCCATTGAAATCAGGGCCATATTGACTTCACTAGACTTTGAATCAGGCCCTAAAGCAGCAACATGCAGGAAACAGAAAAATCTGGACCCATTATTTTAGTTACCCACCATACAAGAATTTTACTTCTAAGAATAATGTTCAAAGTGAAGTAATGGTACCGTATATATTGTAAAGCACAGCTTGTTTTGATAATAGAATAAAAAATACAAGTTGGTTAAAATGAAGCACTTTTTGAGATATATTTCTCGGCAACATGGATATGTTTAACTAAAAATATAATTAGGTTAATCTGAACAAAAACCTGTACTTTTATATTTACACTGTACCCATGCTATTCAAATTCTATAGTCCACTGACAATTTACACAGAATAACTGTGGTTGATTTGGATACTGAATACTGGAGCTAAGTGAAGCAGTTGTGAATGTGTATTCTGCTACAGTTCAAATGTGCAAAAAGTACTGTGAAATAGTAGAAGTTTGACTAAATTTTTCTTCCGTCTCAAAATTTGTAATTAAAATTTCACGTGGAAAATATGATTTTGAATTTTTCACATCTTGATAAAAATCATAGCATCATAGGACTGGAAGGGACCTTGAGAGGTTATTAAGTCCAGTCCCCTGCACTCATGGCAGGACTACATAATAACTAGACATTCCTGATAAGTGTTTGTCTAACCTGAACTTAAACACCTCCAATAACAAAGGTTTCACAACCTCTCTGGGCAATTTGTTCCAGTACTTAACTACTCTGACAGTTAGGAAGTTTTTCCTAATGTTCAGCCTAAAACTCCCTTGCTTCAATTTAAGCCCATTGCACCGTGTCCTATCCTCAGAGGTTAACAAGAACAATTTTTCACTCCTTTCCTTGGAACAACCTTTTATGTACTTGAAAACTGTTATCATGTCCCCCCTCAGTATTCTCTCCGCCAGGCTATACAAACCCAATTTTTTAAATCTTTCCTTATACATCATGTTTTCTAGACCTTTACTCATTTTTGTTGCTATCCTCTGGACTTTCTCCAATTTGTCTACTTTCCTGACATGCGGCACCCAGAACTGGATGCAGTACTCCAGTTGAGGCCTTATCAGCATGGAGTAGAGCAGAAGAATTACTTCTCATGTCTTGCTTGCAACACTCCTGCTAATACATCCCAAAATGATGTTTGATTTTTTGCAAGGCTGTTATGCTGTTGACTCATGTGTAGCTTGTGATCTGCTGCAAGAGAACCTCAGAGTTACAAACACCAGAGTTATGGACTGACCAGTCAACCACACATCTCATTCAGAACTGGAAATACACAATCAGGTAGCAGCAGAGATAAAAAATAATAATAAAAAAGGCAAGTCCAGTACAGTGGTGTGTTAAATGTAAACTACTAAAAAAATAAAGAGAACCCAGTATTTTTCTTCTGCATAGTAAAGTTTCAAAGTCCGAGTTCAGCTGCAAACTTTTGAAAGAACAACCATAATGTTTTGTTCAGAGTTACAAACATTTCACCATTACGAACACCCTCCATTCCCGAGGTGTTCGTAACTCTCAGGTTCCATTCTATGAACCTTAGATCCCTTTCCAAAGCACTCCTTCCTAGGCAGTCATTCTCCACTTTGTATGTGTGCGATTGATAGTTCTGAGGGAACGCCCTCCCCCCCCCCATTAAAAATGTGGCACCAAAAAAAATAAGATTCTGAACATATTTTAAAATTCTGCAAAGGTTTATTTGTCAATAAATGAATGTGGAAGCTCCAGCATGGCAGTGGGGAGCACAGGCCCACTGGCTGCACAGAGGTGGGAGATCACCCTGCAGCTCTCCTTGCCCCCTAGACAGGGACTCAGCGGTGAGGCTGCACCCAGCCCTAACACAGCGCAAGGGCTGGACCTGCCCCAGAAACACTCCAGGAGCCTGCCTCTCTGTGCCAGGTGCGCCAGGTGTAGTCAGTGGGACAAGGTATGGACACAAGGGTTCACCACATAGATCTCATTTCAGGATGGGGATCCGAGTTCTGATTTGTATGGTCATAATGACCTATAGGTCAGCATGTTGGGTCAGTCAAATTTCATTTTTTTTCACAGTACCACTTTATAAACACTCTGGACCTGACTATGTTCTTGCTCTATGCACTGGTTAACTCCATTGACTTCTGATTTACCACAGAGCAGGGGCTGGCAGCCTTTCAGAAGTGGTGTGCTGAGTCTTCATTTACTCACTCAAAATGTATTACTGGCACACAAAACCTTAAATTAAACATTTTTAGAAGGTCTCTTTCTATAAGTCTATAATATAGAACTAAACTACTGTTGTATGTAAAGTAAATTAGGTTTTTTAAATGTTTAAGGGGCTTCATTTGAAATTAAATTGAAATGCAGAGCCCCCTCCCCCCCCCCGACCTTGGCCAGGACCCAGGCAGTGTGAGTGCCACTGAAAATCAGCTCACACCTGTGCCATAGGTTGCCTACCCCTGCCATAGAGGAAGGAAGATTAGAAATGGGCCAATAGACACTATTTCATTTGTAGTCTGACACTCAAGCTAATACAAGGAGCCATGTAAGTTTTGAAGCATTAACTAATATATTTATTAGTGTTAATGCAGCTGGCCAGAAATACTTATAAGCTCCAGCATAGTGTTGATACTAAGGAAATATTGTAGATATTCCTTAATGTATGAGACATGCACTTAAATTCACCTTGTGATGCTAATAAAATCTTCAACAAATCATTGCTATGCATAGGTTAGAGGCAATCAGCATAATTTTGAATGGAGTATGCAATATGAATGAGCCGTTAAGATTTCAATCTTTAATATTTTCAAAGGGGGGGGGAAAGCCCAATTATATAAAGCCGGTGGCAATAAACAGTTTATTTCGCTTATGCTGTGATATTCAATGACCTTAAGCTGTAAAAATCCCTCAGAGTTTCCATTCTCTCCCTTTCCCAACCAGCTGCTCTCCTTACATGTTCCATTCATCATGCTTTTGCATGAAGCAGCAAGCTTGCACAGGCCATGGCTTTCATTCATCTTTTTTTCCACAGCTCTGGATTAAACATCCTGAAAACCACATTATCGTGGATTTTCAGAAGGAAGTGGGAGGGAGAAACAGTGGCCATGGTCATGGACACATTTCTCTCACTAGTGAAGTCAATGGGAGTTTTGCCACTGATTTGAGTATAAGTATTATGGCCTTACACCTAGCTCTTAAATAGCGGTTATTATCAGATCTCAAGGCACTTTACGAAGGAGATTGGTATGATTATCCCCCCTTTACAAATGGAGAAACTGAGGCCATGGAGACGTGACTTGCTCAAGACACAGGAAGAGCTATTGATACTGGCAGAGCAGAGAACCCAGGTCTCCAGAGTCCTAATCCAATGCACTATCCAGTGGGCCATACTGCCTCTATTGATGTTTCTTGGGACTATTCCTGGTAGCAAAGTTAAACATATGCTTATGTGTTTGCAGGGTCAGAACCTTAGTGTATGTTTTATTGAGTTTTTGTTTTAAAGGTATTCCTGAGAGATTATGGTCACCTGCTCATATCCAAGGACAGGAAGTAAAAACACTTGGGTTTTGATGTGGTTCTGCCACTGACTTGCTGTATTCTCTTTAGATAAGAAAGCTAAGATTTCTGTGCCTCAATTTACCCATCTGTAAAATGAGTATATTAATGCTTTCTCTCTGTCAGATATGTTGCAAGAATTAATGAATGCTTGTAAAGCCATTTGAGTTCTTCCAATGGAAGGTGCTGATTCAAAGTGTTGCTAGTTGTTTGGGCTAAAATTTGCCCTTCCTTAATTCTCAGTAGTAGTAATAATTAAAAAAGCTTTCAACTCGTACTATATATTTGCACAGAAGTTTCTTTTTCAGATGATGGGTGATTGAAAGGAATGATACTATTAGCTTGGGAGTTATTGGGACTAAAGTCCATTCGAGTTTTGCATGAGTAAATCAGGATTGTGTTAAATGTAAATGGTGTCTGACACCTTTCTTCTCTTCATTCAAAGAAACACCTTTCGTGTCCACAAAGGAAATTAATAGCATCTGAAAGCCTATTTTTAATTATGCTGGAACGAAAAATATAACTACCTTAAATTAACGAGGTTTTTCCTTCCTAATTTCTTTTTAAGTCCTTACAGATATTTATCACTTTTGAAAGAATACTAAAAAACCAACAAAACAACAAACCCTCCTTTAGCGGAGTAACATTTACTTTTTCTCTCTTCATTTTATTTTTTTCAATACATGGGATGAAACATGACAAAAGCCCATTGAGATCTCTACAGGGTATTATCTATCTATCTATCTATCTATCTATCTATCTATCTATCTATCTATCTATCTATCTATCTATCTATCTATCTATCTAATCATATCCTTGTACTATTAAAGTACAACATAAATAATGTCTGTAGCAATCAAACACATTTTCCTTTGATCTTTTTGCTCCAGGTCAGATCCAAAGCCTATTGGCAGTCTTTCCGTTGACTTCCAAAGGTTTTGGATCAAGCCCCCAGTCTTGCAATGATAATTTGTCATCATTTTCATATTTACTTTGACAGTGTGATATAAACTAAATTTGAGTTGCTCTTCCTAAAGAATAAAGTATTTGTTAGATAAATGTGTCAGCCAGCAGGTCAATACACAGATAATTTAAAAAGAAGCATTGTGTTTAGAGCCCGGGACTAGGAGCCATGGCTCTGGGGTACTAATCCTGGCTCTCACACTGGCTTGGTGGTTGATCTTGTGAAAATCATTCAACCTCTTTGTGCATTGGCTTCTCATCTGTAAAATGTATGTGTGTGTGTGGTGTATGTATTCACCTCATAATTTTGCAAGTTCTAACAAGGTCTAACAAATTAGTTCTTGAAAAATATTTTGCAAATCCTTGAATGAAATCTGATAGATGAGTCAAGTGTTATACCAGACATATATTGTTAAAGACTAATAATTTGCATTGTTCTTTACTGTCTGTAATAGTAGCTATTAGGGCTAGTTGATACTGACCAGGGTATCCGATGGGATGTTCAACTGCATTGGTACACTACTGTTATGTTTTATATTTCATCTGTATTTCTTTAACTTTGTAAAATTTAAAGAAAGAAATTTAAAGGAACATTAAAAGATCCTTAGAAATCAAACCAATCTCACAGTAATGTGATTGGTAGAAATGGGGGAACAAAATATTACAGTTAGAATGCTTTTAGGCAAATTGGAATTAATTGCATGTACAAATATATTGGTTAACATTAGGTGCCCAGTTAGGTGCATAAATATATTGAATACAGTATTAACTATATGGCCATGCCTTTATTCCACCCACTGACTTTTGCACTCTCATTTAGGTGTCTTATAAATTAGACCCTTGCCTAATCATCTAATTGATATTTATTATCTTGTGTCACCTTTTGAAAGAGGCACAGTGCCCTGCATGTGAAATTCCGTGCTCAACAAGTAGGTCCACAATTTCTTGTTTGCATGAAATGGTGGTGCCTCCTTCTGAAAATGTACCCCAAATGATTCCACCAGAAATCAGCTTGTCTCTGGGAACAGCTTATTTTGAAAACGAGATGAGAAAACTCTCCCTTTTTGAGGATCTTGGTAATTAAAGTGCTATTCAGTGTACATCCAGCTTCTCCTTCGCTGGTTTCCAGTATGCATCCAGACTCAGGCACACCACAAAGAAATGAGAACATTAAAAACAACCAGCAAAGAGAAGTGGCCTGTTTCAAAAGAGGAGCACTAGAATAAAAAAAAGTGGAACACACCTGGATACGTCCCTTTTTTGTTCCACAGAGAGAACCAATGAAGTGGTTTGGGAGAGAGATTCCCCCCCCCCCCCCCCCGCCATGAACAGAGATTGTCATAAGGCAGAGAGAGAGAGAGAGTCAGTGAGTGAGAGAGCAAGCAGGAGTGCACAGCACTGCTGTTGCATGCAGAGGACTGTGACAGCTGAATTGCGCTGATACAGCCTTTTCATTATCTGAAACAATTGCTTGGGCAAGAACAGCATGAGACTTCATGAAATGTTTTTGAACTCAGATTCCTGATAGGAGAGCATTACATAACTCTGCCTTTGTGAATGCTGGCGACCGGGAACATACAGAAAGACGCAGCCAGAAGCACTGCACTCAGCTGCCTTTTTTCTTTCTTTCTTTCTTTTAAAAAAAATCTGAGCCAAGCATTAAACAGACAAGCCTATTTTCTCCCTCCCCCAGCCCTCCCCGCCAAGCCCCCAACAGAAGCCTGGTTTTCATCACAGATTAATAAATGAAGCTCTCCATCATTTTAATATGCTTCCCACAGCCTTTTGCTAAGGAATTAACGATGCTCCAATTCAACATTGCCATGGTGCATGAAATGTCTTTGGATGTCTGTTCGCTTGAAGGAGTGCTGGGGAGCGGGACTTTGCAAGCGTGTCTGACTCCTAAAACTTTGGGCTGTGGTTTTCATTCAGCCACAAAACTGTGGGGGAGCCTTGCTATGGCTGTTTTTCTAAAACTGAAGGAAATAAAGGCAATGTTGTATATTTCACTGTCTCCTGAAGTGATTATTTGTGCCATTAGCTGTTAAGGAAATGTGCCTAAGTGCTTAGGAATTCTAATTAAGCAGGCTCAGCTGGAGTGAATAGCTGGAGGATTTCACAACGCCTTTTTGAAATCATATGCAGTCCAAGCAACCAAGGGAATTCTCTAAACTTTGGGGCTTTATCCTGGTGGACATGCCTATTCAATTCTTATTTGTTTGTTTTTAAATCGGTGGCTTTTTCAGCTTGTATCATTTCACAATCCTGCTTTGGTTTGTTCCTCTTTTTTTACTTTTTCTTCCATCTGCTTTTAGAAAAGCTGCCATCTCAGCCCAACAGGCGGAACGCTTTTTAGGTTTGTGGGAGTGGAGTTCATGGGGCTAAACTCCATTGAAGTCAGCTCTGGTGGTGAGCTGCATGATTACATCCAGGATGAATTTAGCCCATTGCCTTTACCACAGGGGGCCATATAATGCCCTAATGTATTGTATATGTACGCCACCCCACTGCGCCCTTCTGGATGTAATTAAGAGAATGTGATCCATGGGAATGCAATAGTAAAAGCAAATATTTAAAAAATTCTGCTGTTGTACAGTATTGGCTGTGTGGTATGTGTACTACACAGAAAACAAGCTAAAACTTATCTGTATTTTGTAACTCTTTAACTTTCTGTTTTCATGGCAAACACTTCTATTCTGCTTTTCACAGATGCCAATGTTCCCTGTCTGCTAATCTGCCATCACCATGGTATCTGAGAGCCAAGAAAAGTTACTTTAACAGAGCAGCAATTTGAGGGACTGTATTCTCTGTCCCTTCCTTGTTTACTCTATGGAGGGGCTCTTCGGTCCTTTTACTTTACCCTCCTTTTTTCTTTTCTTTTTTGTATCTTCAGGGAAGGGAAACGAAGCTTAGGGTGACCAGACAGCAAGTGTGAAAAATCATGACGGGGGGGGGGGGGGGGGAAATAGGAGCCTATATAAGAAAAATACCCCAAAATTGGGACTGTCCTTATAAAATAGGGACATCTGGTCACCCTAACCAAGCTATTCTTATGCAGTTACTGAGGGAAAGCAATTGGAAAACAGGAGGGTTGTACTTCTCATTTTAAACATACAGAGATCCTTTTTCAGACTGATGGTTTGTGGAAGGGAGATTCAGAGCTGTGAGTCAGCTGCCAAGAAGGCCTGATTTCCCCTCCGCCCACTCCTATGAGTCTCACTCTTGGCAGCGCTCTCTGATGACCACAGCTGTCATGCTAGGTCATGGAAAGCTGTCAAGTGAGGAAGTACGTAAGATATGGGGCTCAGGCCAGTGTGGGCTGTGAAGAGCAAGCTCAGGATCTTAAATTGGATCTGATCTCAGGTAGTGAGCCAGTACACCACACTGAACAGCATTAGGCTGGTGTCATCTTGTAAATCTGTTTTCCGCAGAAGATGAACAGCCAGATGTGGGACCACCTGAAGCTTCTTCATGGTTGCTGTTACTCTGAAGTATGCAGGCACATAGTGCCTAGTGGTGTAATTGACAGAAAGTACTCCTAGTGAGCTGATGGTGGTAGAAAGCATTCCTGGTCACTGGTGCCCTGTAGCTATGTAGGAATAGTAAATGGTCCAGAAGAACCCCAATATTATTTACCACTCTGATAATCAGAACAACGGTATTCAAATGGTTGTAATAGCATTATGTAAACATAACCAACTAATCAAGCCATCAATTCTATTGAAGTAGTTGATAAATACCATAGGATTGCAGCCTCAGATTCTGAAAACAACAGGTTGAAGTTTGTACAGTTTCCCAGGACATAACTTCTATTTTGAGAGGCATATTTTCTGTTAACTACAGTAGTATTCTGCAAAGCCTCACCTGTTCAGTGCTGTGTGTAGAGATATGTGATGGGGATAAGACAGTGTTCTGTCTGAATCTATTCTGTAGGGTTTCTTATACCATGCTCATCACCATACTATCTGAGCTCTTGCCAGTAGTGCATTAACAATGTCACTTACTTGTTCTCTCATTCTCTTCCCAGGGGGAGAAGTGTATGTGGTGGAGTGTTTTGTTTGGGGATTTTTTAAACAATATATAACACTGACCATACATATGTTTTTTAGAGAAGGCAAGGTCAAAGATCATAGAAATGTAGGGCTAGAAGGGACCTTGAGCAATCAAAGCACCTGTGCTGAGGCAGGACCAAGTAAACCTGGAAAATCCTTCACAGGTGTTTGTCCAACCTGTTCTTAAAGAACTCCAGTGATGGGGATTCCACAACCTCTCTTGGAAGCCTATTCCAGAGCTTCACTAGCCTTACAGCTAGAAAGTTTTTCCTCATATCTCACCTAAATCTCTCTTGCTGCAGCATTAAGCCCATTACTTCTTGTCCTACTTTCCGTGGACATGGAGAACAACTGATCACAGTCCTTTTTAATAACAGCCCTTAACATATTTGAAGATTATTAATGGGTCCCCCATCATTCTTCTTTTCTCAAGACAAAACAAGCCGTATAGCTCAGGTTTTCTAAACCTTTTATCATTTTTGTTGCTCTTTTTTAGACCCTCTCCAATCTGTCCACATCTTTCCTAAAGTGTGGAACTCACAATTGGGCACAGTACTCCAGGTGAGGCCTCACCAGTGCTGCATAGAGTGGAACAATTACTGCCTGGACTTACATACAACAGTGTCTTAATACACCCCAGAATGATATTAGCCTAACTGCATCACACTGACTGACTTATGTACAATTTGTGATCCACTACAACCCCCAAGTCCTCTTCAGCTGTGTACGGTGTAACAGATCGCCTTCTCGCCCCCTCGTCACCGACAGGCAGGAGACTCTTCTGTGGCTCCCAACAGTGCTCTTTATTTATACAGTGCAGCTTAGTGCAAACCCACCACCTACTATACACAGCTCTACAGTCCAGCTCAGTACTTCCCAGCTCAGGGAGAACAGGCTATAGCTCAGGTAGGCAAGTCTCTTCCTCCTGGCTCACAGGGATCCAGAGTCTGTTTTTACTCCTCCCTCCTGCTTCCCTACCTTCCTTCTCTCTCGCTCCTTCTCTCTACTCCTCCACACCACCACACTACCACCACCCTGGGCTTCCTTCCTGGCAGGCTTTTATTCCCCCTTGGGAGGCTGCCAGGTGCAACCCATAAGGCTGATTACTCTGCAGCCCAGGTGGCTGATTAGGCTTCTCTGCAAGGGGGCTTGCAGAGGGCTTTTCTCCCTCTTAAAGGGGCGGCAGGCTGGGTCAGGCCCACCCTGCCACAACAGTTATTCCCCATTTTGTAATAGTGCTTTTGACATTTCCTTACTAAGTGTAGGACTTCACATTTGTCTTTACTGAATTTCATCTTGTTTATTTCAGACCAATTCTTCAGTTTCTCAAGGTCCTTTTAAATTCTAGTCCTGTTCTGAAAAGTGCTTGCAACCTCTTCCAGTTTGGTGTCAGTAGTAGATTTTATAAGCATACTCCATTACCCAAGTAATTAATTAAACTATTGAACTGTACTAGACTCAGGACTGACCCCTGTTGTGGGACCCCATTAGATACATCTTCCCTGTTTGACTGTGAACTATTGGTAACTACCCTTTTGAGTGTAGTCTTTCACTCACCTTATAGCAAATTCATCTAGACCACATTTCCCTAGTTAGCCTATGAAAATATCATGTGGATCTATGTCAAAAGCCTTATTAAAATCAAGATATAGCATGTCTACTGCTTCTCCCTGTCCAGTAAATCTGTCAAAGAAGGAAATTAGGTTAGCTTGGCATGATTTTTCTTGTCAAATCCATACTGGCTATTCCTTATAATCCTATTATGCTCCAGGACTGCACAAATTAATAATTTGTTCTAGTATCTTTCCAGGTATTGGGCTATAATTTCCTGGGTTCTCTTTGTTCAACTTTTTAAAGGTAAGTACTATGTTTTCCCTTCTCCTATTCTCTGGCACCTCACCCATCCTCCATGAGTTCTCAAAGATAATTTCTAACAGTTCTGAGATTTCTTCAGCTAGTTCTTACAATACTCTAAGATGAACTTCATCAGGCCCTGCTGACTTGAATATATCAAGCTTATCTAAATATTCTTGAACGTGTTCTTTCCTTATTTTGACTTGCATTTCTTCACCCTTATTGTTACTATTAATTGCATTGGGTATTTGATCACCATAAACCTTTTTAGTGAAGACTGAAGCAAAATGGGCATTAAGCACCTCAGTATTCTTAATGTCATCAGTTATTCCCTTCCCTTCCCTGCTAAGTAGAGGTCCTTGTCTTTCTCTTGTTTGTAATGTATGTACAGAACCTCTTCTTATTGCCTTTTATGTTCCTTGATAGGTGTAACTCATTTTGTGCCTTAGCCTTTCTAATTTTGGCCCTATATGCTTATGCTTTTCTTTTGTAGTCCTGCTTAGCGATTTGTCCATGTTTCCCCTTTTTGTAGGATTCCTTTTTGATTTTCAGGTCATTAAAGAGTTCTTGATGGAGCCATAATTGCCTCTTAGTATTCTTCCTTTCTTTCCTCTGTAAAGGCATAGTTAGTAGTTGTGCCTTTATATTGTCTCTGTGAGACACTGCCAGCTGTCCTGAACTCCTATATCCCTTAAGTTCTTCTTCGAGTGCTTGCTCATGTCCATTCCAACAAGTGTGTGTGCACCGCGCATGCACGGTCCCGGAAAGTTTTCCTCAGCGGTACCCGTAGGGTCGGCAGGGGCGACCCCTGGAGTGGCGCCCTTATGGCGATGTATATATGCCCCTGCCGACCCTCCCCCTGCTCAGTTCCTTCTTCCCGCCCATGACGGTTAGCTGGAATCCCTCTACCTAGATCGTACTAGCGGTATCCTCTCACCTTATATGTGCATAGTTGTTCTTAGTTTAGTGTTTATAGTTAGTGTTATAGTGTTAGTTCTCTGTTACATTAGAATAGAAGTAGTTAAGGGAGTTATCTCCATCGTGTTATGCCTGGGGCGCCGGGGTTTAAAAACTGCGTGCACTGCGGGAAGCCCATGCCCAACAGTGACCCTCACACTAAGTGTCTAAAGTGCCTCGGGGAGAGTCATCTGTCAGAGCGCTGCACCATCTGTAAGGGCTTCAAACCCAGGACAAAGAAAGAAAGAGAGTCGAGACTGAAGCTTATCCTCATGGAATCAGCCCTTCAGCCTCAGGGAGATCTCCCATCCACTTCGGTTAGGAGTGCCCCGGCCTCGGTGCGGGACCCCGCGGCACTGAAGAGAGATAAGGTTCACCGGCACCGCTCCCCGCACCGCTCTGCGAGTCCACGTCGGCACCGCTCCCAATCTCCGGTGCCCGCTAAGAAGCAGAAAGGTCGCTCCCCATCGCGCAAGGCAAAGGGGAAATCCTCTTCCAATAGGCAGACTCCCACTCACTTCCTGCCCCTGACTGCCCCCCTCAGAATACCCAACCCATCCTGCTCCTTGTCCCCTGAACATCCCTTCTGAGCACTATCCACAGTGACTCCAAGATCTCTTTCTTGAGTGGAAACACTAATTTAGACCCCATCATTTTATATATATGGTTAGGGTTATGTTTTCCAATGCACATGACTTCGCATTTATCAGCATTGAATTTCATCTGTCCTTTTGTTTCCCAGCTCTGAAAAATCCCCTGTAAAGCAAGGTTATAGTCTATTAAATTTTCTTTTTGGAGAAATTATATCCCAGAACATAAGATTAGGTGAATTTTTGGACCAGCCTTACACAGGTGAAAACCCATTTCTTTACATTCCAGCTGGGGCAGGCAGGGCTAAGAAAATGTATACAGTAAACCCTCGATTTAACGGACCTCGATTTAACGGACTTCGGATGCATCGGACAAAATTTCTGAGCAAGTCTGAGCAGTCCTGATCCATTTCTGGCGGGCTGTCTGACGGCTCCCAGCTGCCGCTCGGGTCCAGGCAGCGGGCGGGCTGCGGAGCTGTCGCCCCGACCCTGTGGCGGGCAGGCTGCTGCTCTGACAGCTCATTTTTTTTATTATTATTAAATAACGTACTTTTTGATTCAACGGACACCCCCTCGCCCGAATTAGTCTGTTAAATGGAGGTTTTACTGTACTTGAATGTTCGGGGGGCATCCATCACCACTGAAAGGCGGGGGTAGGGATAGGGGTGGGGAATTAGAAATAAACAAAGAAGCAAATCCAAAAGCCCTAGCTAAGAGTATGTCTTCACTACCCACCGGATCGGCGGGTAGTGATCGATCTATTGGCGATCAATTTATTGTGTCTCATGAAGACACGATAAATCGATCGCCAAAGGCACTCCCGTCAATTCCGGAACTCCAGCTCACCAAAAGGCACAAGCTGGAGTCAACGGGAGAGCCCGCTGCCGCCTGCTGCCACCATGAGGTCAGCAGGTAAGTCAGCCTAAGATGCGCCGACTTCAGCTACGTTATTCACGTAGCTGATGTTGCGTATCTTAAGTCGTCCCTCCCTTTGGTGTACTGTTGGCCAAGCCTAAGGAAACCAGCATGGGGAAGAATAGGCATTAGAATAACAATTTAGCACACTCTGCCAAGAAGAGACATTCCAAAAAGCTGTAGAAATGGTTGTTCCCCCTCGAATGTTCATTTGAATATCATCAGCACCTCAACTGTTTCCATACTCTGTTTTTGTATTGTAATGGTGCAAAGTTTTAAACCAATACAAGAAGAGTAGACTAATTTTTAATAAATATTGCTGCCCGGCAACCTAGCTATCCTTCAGCCCCCACTCATTCAGGTACAGTAGGTTTTGAGATTGCAAAAGAAGCTGTAGTTGGGTTTCCCAGTGGGATACCATGGTTGCTTTATTTTGTGCATAAGGCTTTTTATAACTGTCTCATTTTTGGGGCACTCAGGAACAAATATGCTTCCTCTCCATGAATAACTGCTGAATTCCCACTGGGAGCCATCAGATATTTAAATAATGATGTTGTGATGTGCAGTATCTCAAGATTTCAACCCTCAGAGTCCCTTAGCTATCAAAGCACACATTTATAATACCGCCTGATGACTGTACTCTCTGGCTATATATATCAACTAGTAGGCTGCATTTCCATCATTATAAATGCACTGGCATAAAGTGTAGCATGTTCTATTAATTAACAGAAATTACTGTATTTAAGAAAAAAACACAACTCCCTTAATTGACTAAGTCTCTCCTTTTTTTGTTTTATCCACTTCTTGCCTTTGATCTAAAGTAAGGTGAAGCACGAAATATGATTGCTGAGAGAGAAGCCCTTCTGTGTATCTATGGCTGGCATTACGATAGTATCTGAGCACCTCATAACCTCTAACGTATTCACATCACCCCTGTAAGGCAGGGAAGTGCTATTATCGGTACCATTTTACAGATAGGGACGGAAACACAGAGAGGAGAAGTGAACTGCCTAAGGTCACATAGGACAGACAGAGCAGGGACTTGAACCCAAGTCTCCCAAGTCCTAGATTAACCTAACAACTGGACAATCTTTCCTTTCTAGGGCAAGCACCATAACTGCAGTAGGATTGGCTTGCCCTTTGAAAGTAGGCTGTCAGTATTAATCTCAGCAAAACCTGTTGTAGCAAATCAGGAGACCTCTGAAAAGCCATTCCTTTTGGGCCCTGTTGGCTACAAGACCCAAAATTCAATGGATCGCCTTTGGTCCTTCACCCCTCCCAGCTTGGTATCATCCACAAACTTTATAAATGTACTCTCTAGCCCATTATTTAAATCATTGATGAAGATATTGAACAGAACCAGACCCAGAATGGATCCGTGTGGGACTCCACTCGTTACGTCCTTCCCTCATGTCTGTGAACCAATGATAACTACTCTTTGGGAATGGCTTTCCAATCAGTTTTGCACTCACCTTAGAGTCGCTCCATCCAGGTTGCATTTCCCTAGTTTGTTTATGAGAAGGTCATTTGAGATAGTATCAAATGCTTTACTAAAGTCAAGATGTCTACTGCTTCCCCCTGTCCATAAGGCTTGTTACCCGTCAAAGAAAGCTACCGGGTTGGTTTGACATGATTTGTTCTTGAAAAATCCATGCTGACTGTTACTTATCACCTTATTATCTTCTAGGTGTTTGCAAATTGACTGCTTAATTATTTGCTTCATTATCTTTCCGGGTACAGAAGTTAAGCTGACTGGTCTGTAATTCCATAGGTTGTCCTTCTTTCCCTTTTTATAGATTGGCACTATATTTGCCCTTTTCCAGTCTTCTGGAATGCCTTTACGCTCATGGTGGAAGGGACTTGATAATGAAAAACCTGCATGAGAATGACATATTTTGAAAGAGGCATCTACTGTCAAAATGCACCAGCCAAAGCTATGTTTGAAAGAAAAAAACTATTTAAAACATCAAATCCTGTTTGTTGTTAACCCAACTGGACATTTACTATTAATTTTCAGTGAAATCGGGATTTAAAGAAAAATCAGTCATTTGATGCACTCACAAATTTAGGGTCTGAGCCTAATTTCAGTGAGAACTGAGGGCACTTAATACCTTATGTCCTTTTGTCAGCTTGTCACCCCTCTTGGTCTATCACCAGGCTGCTGGGAGGAGATCCCGCCATTAGTGGCCATGCGTTTTAAACCTCCAGAATCTGAAGAGCACCTAGGCACGCTCCCTGCACTGGGGTCCCCAAACACACACTTTTATATGGCTACTGTCCTGAGAGCTTTGACCTTGCAGCCCAAATGCCTGTCCCCTGGGACCAGTACTTACTCCTCAGACATCCCCAGTAGCCAGAACTCCATCCAGAGGCTGAGCCCTCTGGTTTACCTCTTCAAGGCGTGCATGATAAGGTATAGCACAGAACACATACTTTGCTCAGGACGTTACAACTCTATTGCTCTTTCTTTAATAGCACAAGAAGTACACAGATCTATACAAGACTAAAACCTACACAAGTTTCTCTGCCTCAGTTTCCTCACCATTGTGGAACATTTTGGGCTGTCCAGCATCCCTTTGTTCAAGTGTATGGTTCGTGTTCTGAAACATGGAGCCTTCTCTCTACTCAGCTGCTTTGACTTTGGCTGGTCCATCCCATCCCCCTCTCCCAGGGCCGGCGACAGAAATTTGGGGGCCCCCTACTCTGATAGTTTGGGGGCCCCCCCAGCCCAGCCGGGCCCCCTCCAGCCCAGCCGACAGCGGCTGGGGGCCCCCCAGCCCAGCCGGCGCTCCCCCCCAGCTGACAGCGGCTGGGGGGACCCCAGCCCAGCCGCCCCCCCCCCAGCCCAGCCGGCGCGCCCCCCCCCCCAGCTGACAGCTGGCCGCAGCTAGGAGCGAGGGCCCGGGAGCAGCGTGAGCTGCCCTTGCTGCTCCCTCCCTCCCTCCCCCCCTCCCCGGACTGAGCCGCTGCTGCCAGCCGGGCTCACTGCTTGGCCAGGGACACACGCTCGTCCGGGGGAGAGCCGCGCCGGATGACTACGGGTAGAGCTGTACCGGGCCCCCCCTAAAGTGCGGGGCCCGGTACAGCTCTACCCGTAGTACCCCCCTGTCACCGGCCCTGCCCTCTCCTGCCCAAACTTCCCATGTAGCTCTCCCTGCCTTCCCCCGTGGCTACTTTTATAACCTTCTTCTTAGTCTATTCCTGTCTTTGTAATGCTTCACTGCTTTCCACTGGTCCAATCAAAACACCAGCCCTACAGACCAATTTCGCTACCTTGGTTTCCGCAATCAGGCATCCTCCCTAACATAACTATTGTGTGATCAGAGTACTGTTGTTAAGGTTGCTGACTGTTTATTGTCGGCCCTTTATCACAACCCATTGGATTTCATTCCAGTGTGGCAGTAAAGAGGCAACAGAGAGGGCAACTAACCCTCCCACTCCAAATGGAATTTGCTGCTTGATACAGATACAAAGAGTTCAAAATTACACATATGATTCATGAATTGTATAGACTCCCCAAATAGTCACACAACTGCATTAGATTGGGTTATGAATTATTTCTCACCAAGCCCGTGTCAGACACAGACGTTTTATTCTTGCTGGTGTCACTTGGGGTCAGATGGAACTGATTTGTGAGGAGTCCTGCTGACTCATGTTGTGGAGGAAAGGAGTGAAAGGCCAGCCAAGGAGATCTATGACCATCACTTTTGTGGTTTACTGTCTCGCAGGTTTTCCTGAATAGAAGAGAGGCAGTTAACTGAGTTAGGGCGGAAACAGGGCTCAGAACCATTGACCTCAATCTAAACTTAATACAGAAGTAGGAAATAACTGCTTGGAGAAAAAACAAGCAAGATTCCTCTAAAAGGAAGGCTGAAAATATTGAATTCTCCCATATAACTTCAGAAGACTATGGAAAAGACACCAAGAAGACAGCTATTGCTATAAAAAGACCTTGTGACAAAAAGGAAGTACAATGCAAGCTCTCTACAGCATCTGAGTAGTTGATAAATGTTTCTGTTTCATTGCGCATTGTAGGTTTATTACGGCTGTACATTTATATTTTTTGTATTGCTAGTAAACAGAGGCACGAATCCCTGAAATGTAATGGATTCAAAGAGAAATATATGTGCTGGGTTCATCTTCATATGAACGGGATACCAAAATTTAAACTAGTGATTGATCCTTTAAATGGTTTTCACAATGACTTTTTTGTGATTGGTGGTGCAGAGGTGGGGATGGGAATTTAAATATGGCTTACCTGCCTTCAGAGATCTGCTTCTGTCCCTAGCAGGGTCCTTCCTGCTGCCCTGTGCATACTGACTAATTTCGGTGGTATCCAGACCTGTATGTTGTATCTGATACAGAGGGAAGATAACCTTGGTTCTAACGGATCTAGAGAAAGTGGAAATTATCTCCCTGTATAGGGTATCATTTTGCAGGATTTTCTTTGGCACACACTCATGGTCATTATCAGGTTTTTGCAGAAATGTGGTAATTTGGGTGGAAATTTGTACAAATGTGCCATGATGTTTATGGAAACTTCTGTGTTTGCTGCTTTGCTGGTTAGTTCTCTGTGCTGTAGCAGGAGACAGGTCAGGACTCTTTATACAGATTAGAGAGGGGGGTCCAGAAAGTCAAATTGTGACAGTGAACAAGCCGGAAATAGTAATTCATGTGTCTACAAATTTGATATAATTTGTTCATTTAATGCAGCACATTTCTAAATTTCAGTGGCTATGGATTCAGGACAGTGGAAATTCCAACTGTTCCCTTTCACTGTATCCTCTACCACCCTCCTTGCCATTCCATGCCCCTGGGAGAAGTTATGGGGAGGTGGGAAGGTAGTGGGGTTGTGAGGAGTGATTTTACCAGCTGGAAGGGGCAGCAAAGTGGGGATGCAAAGCCCCTACCTCGATCAGGTGTGGTGTTTGGGAAGGGGCTCTTTACATATACCTGTGGTACAGGTGACTCAGAGAGGTGTGAAGTGCTCATTTATCTCAATGTGATAGTCCTCATCCAAATGAGAACATCTCATAGGGATGAATACAGCCTGAAACACCTCTGAGATTTGAGAATGGCTCCATTCATTTCACTGGGTGTTTTTCTTCTCCCTCCCCAGTGCCAGTGTTTGTGAGCTGGTGGTTGGTGCACACTGTGAGCGTGCCAGTTCTTATCTCCCACCCAAAGGGGCAGAGCTTCCTCAGACACCAGCTCACATGGAGGCAGGGGGTGGGTCAGGGAAAATGGCTCAGGCCCTCTCAGAGAGGCAGGAAGAATATAGGGCTGCCATATTCCCCCCACTGCCTCTGCCACCGACTCCCATGTCTCCCATCCATCAAAAATGTTCTAAGAAGCTAACAGTGTTATGAGCACCTCATGTGATGGAGCTGTATATCAGGAAGGTGTAAGCACACTAAGGCCCATGGTTCAGGAAACATGATTACATTATCCCGTCTTTCCTCTTCCCTGTAGTTAATCAATGCTAATTGACTAATCAATGCTGGCCCTTTGCTCTGGTAATTCCCCAAGTGGAAAAATAGCAACCTACCCAGCAATCATTCTCACATCTATGCAGAGCACACGTAATTTATTATCTTTCAGGAAAGAGCCCCTGCTAAATCAGAGGTACATTTCACAAACATGTAAAACTCCTTTAACCATGGTGGATAGTTGCAACATACCTGCAGCTCAGTTTCAGATGTTTGCTACATAGAGGGTTCAAACTCATAGTGCCTGGATATAGCTCAGTCTCCTTGATCTACCCATTTATTGTGACTGTCTCTTTTCCAAGTCATTTCTTTTTCAAGCTGAAAAATCCCAGTTTTATTCATCTCTCTTCTTATGGCAGCTATTTCATGCCCCTAAGCATTTGTGTTGCCCTCTTCTAAACTTTTTCTAGTCCCAACATATCTTTTTTGAGATGGGGTGACCACATCTGTAAGCAGTATTCATGATGTGGGTGTACCATGGATTTATATAGAGGCAATATGATATTTTCTGTCTTATTATCTATTACTTTTTTAATGATTCCCAACATTCTGTTTGCTTTTTTGACTGCTACTGCACATAGATAGGATGTTTTCAGCCAATTATCCATAATGACGCCAAGATCTCTTTCTTGAGTGGTAATAGCCAATTCATCATTTTATATGTATAGTTGGGCATATGTTTTCCAATGTGCATTACTTTGCATTTATCAACATTGAATTTCATTCACTCAAAGAATTCTAGTAGATTGGTGACGCATGATTTCTCTTTACAAAAAACATGTTGATTCTTCCCCAACAAATTATTTTAATCTATATGTCTGATAATTTTGTTTTTCACTATACTATAGTTCTTTACTATAAAATATCTTTATTTCATGCCTGTATTACACCATGCACCTCTGACTGGATGTGCATCATCTCTTGGGATATAACTTTTTCCATACCTTGTGCATGGTATTAGTTCCTCTTCGTGAGGAGTTCTCTCTCCTTGCCTCAGTGATCTTCTGGTAATGACTTTTAGCACTCATGCTGCATCTGTTAACAGCTCCTAAATTTATTACTTGTGTTTCAAGTTTGGCAAGTAGCTCTTGATTTTGCTTTCTCACCAGCTCAGATTCCATTGCTGTTTGAGTAGCTGTGGCTACAGTTAATTATCTCTTCAGTTGTAGCTGCTATGAAAGGTTTTACCAATAACCAACCTTTCTCTGATGTTCTCATGTTTTGCATTCCAAAAATCTCAGTTTTCAATGAATGTATGCAAAGCTCTTGAATTCTCTGATGAACACATGCTCTTTCATAAATCAAATGTCTCTGAGGTATACAGTGCACTTCAAACATAGCCAGAACCCTATCATAGTCATCCTTGTGATTGTCTTCAATAAGTGATAGAATTTAAAGATATGCTCTGCCTACTTCCCGATAGCATAAATTAAAGAAGATACCTGTATATCTCCAGTTTCTTTGTGGAGCTTGGTAACAATGAGAAATCTTGCAAAACGTTATTGTCAGTCTGTCTGGTCTGAAGGTTTGTCAAAACTGAAGTTCTGTGGTGCATTGAAGAGTGGTGTATTGATCCTGTAACCTTTGTTGCTTGTTCCTTCTGACTCTGTTCTTAATTTACTCCTGACACCATATCATATTCTCCTACTAGATATGGACTGGTTGCAGAGCTTGGTTATATACACCGGATCTAAGATCCTTTAATGCTTTACTATTCTCTCTCCTTCCTTCCTTCCTTCCTTCCTTCCTTCCTTCCTTCCTTCCTTCCTTCCTTCCTTCCTTCTCCAGTTTATCAACATCCTTCTTCAATTGTGGATACTAGAAACATATTTAAAATAACCTCTCTACTTTTACTTGAGGTTCCCCTGTTTATGCATCTAAGAATTGTATTAGCACTTCTGGCTTTCTATCTATCTGTCTGTCTGTCAAAAAACCTAGATCTTGCATTTCAAATGCTTTAGAGCAATAATAGAATGATATCAATGACTAATTAGTGCTGTTTTGTTTACTAACAGCTGGTAGTGGAATTGTCAGTGAGTGATACAACTTCTTATGCTACATCTAAAAAGTAAGCACTTAGTTATAAATATTTTGAATAAATCCTAAACACCTGAGTTGACTGTTTAAGATGAAAATGACAAAGAGTCCTGTGGCACCTTAAAGACTAACTCAAGTATTGAAGCATAAGCTTCCGTGGGCTAATACCATTTATAACATTATTATAAAGTTATCTCTAACCTGGTTATTGCCTACTTATTTATACCTGCCCCTGGATACTTCCACTGCATGCAGCCGACGAAGTGGGTATTAGCCCATGAAAGCTTATGCTTCAATACTTTAGTTAGTCTTTAAGGTGCCACAGGACTTTGTCACTTCTGCAATTCCAGACCCCTCTGATTCTTAAAATGAAAATGTTAATTGTTTCTTTTCCCCAGCAGGGGACCCTCAGGCTTAATATAATCAGAAAACATGGTTCTTTACTCATGTCTGTCTGTCCCCAACGCTTGTTGTCAAGGCCATCCTTAGCTATTCTGGGGCCCCATTATGGGGGAAGGCTGTGTGGGGCCCCAGGCCTCCGTGGGCGGGGGCTGGCTTGGGGGGCATAGCGGAACAACTCCTCAGCACTCACTGGTGGCACAGCTGGGGCCGGATCGCTGCACTCCTCACCGCTGGAGAGTGCAGGCCTGGCCCTGTTGCAGTCCTCAGGGGAGTGGAGTTGGGGCTGGAGCAGAGCAGGGGCGGGGACTTTGGGAAAGGGGTGGAGTGGGGTAGGGCAGGGCCGAAGCAGGGGCAGGGACCATGGGGAAGTGGCGGAGCAGGGGCTGCAGCAGCACGCAGCTGAGCAGGGCACCAGGAAATGTGGTGCCCCAAATTTCCTGGTGCCCTGCGCAGCTGCGTACTTTGCATATGGGCAAGGATGGCCCTGCTTGTTGTTTTCCCCTAATTCTTCTCCTATTGCCCTCTGTCATTGCATCACTCTCCTTACAGCTGGGAGGGCAGAATTTACAATCTCATCTAAACCTGCTGTTAATTTGCTCTGGCAGGGTTGAAATTCTGCATGGTGCCACGTGCCTCCAATGAGCGGCTGGAGCTCTCTGCAGTGCATGGTGAGTGTCCATTCAGCACCTTGCAGGACTGAGCCCTAATCCAGAAATCTAGCTGAACACGTTCACAAGACATCTGATCTAGAGTACGTTAGGGAGCAGGCTTGCTCCAATAGCAAGAGCATAGTTATGGGCTGCCTTGTCAGCATGCCACAGGCCACTAACATTTGCTTTTAAATAATCATCTTTCAAATACTTTCAACAATTCAAAACTGGGATTTCCCCAAATATGTGAAGTCTACAGGATCTCTGATGGATTTTACTATATATCTATATATAGTAGTATGCTGAAATTACACAACATAGTTGTTCACTCTCTTTATTTCTTTTGAGTTGGGGGGATTACTCTGCTGTTTGTGCCAGTTGATCTGTACATTCCCTGTAATATTAAGAATTCCAAACAGCTATTTCATATCAAACTGTTTTCTATTAAAACTCAGCCCCACTGGGAGATAATGCCTTGCCACCTTCAAGTGATTATAAACTCCCTTTTCTGGGAGTTTGAATATTTGCTAAAGGAAACTTGAAGGTACAGCTCAAGTCTAGGATTGAGTCCAGATGTACGTTTGGAGCTGACTAAAATGTAAAGCCCCATTTTTTATTGCACATGCCATTCAGGGTGCACGACCAAGTGGGAGCAGAGAAAGCAGCTGCCATGACAACAGCAAGTTTAATGTGGTGCTAAGGGTTTTGATTCTGGACTGAAAAAGAGACTATTTGTTTTGGCTGTCAGCTTATTAACCGTAAAATTTTTAAAGATAGCAGCCCATCTTCACCACAGGGCAGGAAATAGGGACGGGGTAACTGTGAGCTCTTTCAGAGATAACAGACTCTAATTATTCTCATGGTTGTTGTTCTGACATAAGAGTAAAAATAAAGTACTTTAGTAATATATCCCTTTATTCCCTATGTGGTAAGCACAGTTAGCAATAAATAATAAATCTTATCAAATAACATCTTCGAAGTACTGTATAACTGCCAGCTAGCTTTTTATAAGAAACCTCTCATTTTCAGGAATATAAGGCACAGTGAAATAAGGGACTTGCACCAAATCACACAAGAAGTTAGTGTCCAAGACAAGTTTAGGAGTGAAGAGCTCCTGTCTTCCAATCCCATGTTGTGTCCGCAACATCATACGGCTGCTCATAACTGATGTCACTATGTACTGTACTGTACAACCAGCTCATTTTGAATGGGAGAAGAAAAACACCAGAGCACAGGAAGTGAAAACTCATTTCTAGATTGCTTTAAGAATGCTGGAAGTCATGGTTAATAGCATAAACAGGTGGCCAAGCCTAGGACATTTGGTGTTCTGAGAGATCAACCCATTTCCCTTTATAGAACGGCGGAGTCAGATCCTTCAAATTTAAATTGACAAAGTTCTATATATATTTTTTAGGATTTTGACTTCTTAGGTGACTTCCCATTATCACATATTCTATCACTTCAGTTGTCACCGTGAGGAATGAGCAAATTGACCTGAGCTATTTTTGCAGTATTTCTGCTCTACTGGTGCCGGATCCAAGAAGCACCACAAGCCTCAAGAGCAGCTCTT
The DNA here is from genome assembly GCA_032164245.1 of Sternotherus odoratus. Classification (NCBI taxonomy): domain Eukaryota; kingdom Metazoa; phylum Chordata; order Testudines; family Kinosternidae; genus Sternotherus; species Sternotherus odoratus. The sequence continues at coordinate 140,251,738 of JAVMKO010000003.1, read as the reverse complement.
CAGGATTTCCAACTCTGCTGCTAAACCAAAAAGGTTTCAATATGTTCAGCTGCTTTTGAACGCTTATCCAAAAACACCGGTGAATGGATCTGAGATACAAATCAAAGGGATGGAATTCACATCACCACACTGAAAAGCAGGGGAGGCAGGAAGTCCAGGTTATTCCATATGATTGCCTACCTGAGAACTACTTGGGCTCTTTTGACTTTACTGGGAGCTGTGTCAGATCCTTGGAGAGCTACACTTATATAATCCACCTCTTTCTCCTCTCCTGTTCCTGATAGACTTTATCAATGTTATCCAATTAATGAAAGAACATTTTGTTTCCTATAACCACGTGTGTGGCGATTCACCTCCTGCCGCCTTTCTGAATAGCAGCACATAGGGCCTAATCCACTGCCTCTCGTGTCAATGGAAAGATTCCCATTGACTGCAGTGGGCTTTGGATCAGTCCTTTGAAAAGTTCCTTCTAGTTTGGGAGCTATTCCATTTCTTGCAGTTTTCCCTGTCTCAGGTGTAGGAAATATAGCTGGAATCAATTACATTTGTAAAAACTGGAGCGAGCTATTTAAGTGCACCATGGGCGTTGCTGCCTTGTGATAATCTATCAGGTGGACATTACACTGGTGGCAGTATTCAAAGTGACATAAGGAATGCAATGGCTTAAATGTGCCTGAAGCCCCAGCAAACACTAAAATATCTGTCCCCCGTCCCCGTGTTCCAAAGCATAATAGGTAGCACACATTAGGACACTTCCCTTCAGGGGAGACTGGGAGCTAGTTATTATCTCTGTTTTTGCAAGGTGCTAACAGATTATTAACAGGGCTTGTGTCCTGTAGCTGAAGAATTTAAACCTTGTTTCCACTGAGAGCTGCTCTGTCTGCACTGTAACCTGTTTTCCCATTATCTGAGAATGGTATTTCAGGAAACTGCCTCAGGTTTAGGGTTAGATTAGGAAGAGCAGTTTCCCCATTCCACTTTAAGCGAAGACAAGACACTTAAGAGGAAGCAGAAAGTTTGTTTTCCCCTCTTTTTACATGTCATCAGTATTTTCCATGTTTGGCCTAATCGGGTAACATCTTTAGGCAGTCCCTAGAGGGCTGGACTGAGCCCTGTCCTTTCATGGATCCTGGAGGCGTGGGGGAAGGGAGCAAGAACTCACCCCAGACTCCTACACAGGGGTCAAGCAGAATTGCCATTGTTGCACTCACCTGGGCACAAGAACTGCAAGTATCACTAGAGTATAAACTCTGCGGAACAGCTACTGGAATAGCTCTATTTAAGTCAATGGACCTGTGCTGAAGCTCTCCATGTCTTATGTGTCTGCACATTGTGGCTCTGTAATAAAGAAAAATAGAGGCATATGAATTCTGAGTGCATGGATTCAGGCCTTGGTTTTCAGAAGAAGATTCAATTTTGTGGGTGTGAATTTTAGACTCAGAAGTACTCACTAAAAGTTCCATACTCTTTCTGGATTCAGTGCCGACTCCCCCTCCTCCAGTCTTCTGTACTACGAAAGAGGAAGGAATCTTTAGAAGCTGGTATTTCATTTAACACTATCCACATGGAAAGAAATATCAGTTAACATCTGGACCAGCAATTCTCCTGAGGTTTTTTCTTCTTCTTTACTTTCAGACTGTTAATTTTACTGCCAAATACTCAAAGAGGCACCAGCCTGTTTGTTCCTGCGCAGTAATTTCTGGCTACAGACAAGGACACAATACAACACTTTATGCTTGGGAATGGAACACTGTAAAGTCCTGAAGATGCCTAAGGCCATGTATAACTTTAGCATTTTCTAAGCGTCTGTGTGGTTTTGATTTATAGTTCTCAAGTTTTACTTTCTCCTGTTCCCTGTTTATTGGAGTTAGAAATCCACACATGTCCAATAAAAAGTTGATTGCAGGTGGACCTTTGTCTATGGTGGGGCTCTGCCTCCAGCTTCAAGTCACATTTTCTGTTATGCTCTTTTTATCCTTTCCCACTTTTGCAAATTCAGAAAGAATAGGTTATGTTTTTAGACTAAGAAAGAGTGTTGGAAAATAAAATCAGGCAGATGCAGTTGGATTTTGGACGAGTTTGCAAAGTAAAGGACCACTTGCATTCATAATCCTTTGCAAAAAAAACCCCAAACCAAAATTATTTAAATAACAGTAATAGAAGTTTCAAGGACATAAGGTGATAAAGATGAAGGGCTGAATTATTTTTTTCAGTTTCACCAATCAGCATAAACTGGAGTAACTCCACTGAGTTCAGTGGACGAATAACTCCATTTAAGTTAGTGGAGTCACTCCAGATTTACAGTAGTATAACCGAGAACAAATATTGGCCATGAATGTCTATTGCATACTTTTTTCTATCTACATAGCAGCTTTAGGACTTAATCCAGCAACAAGCACTACAAAAGGACTTCTATGAGCCTCAGTGGGACTTCTACCCGCTCCTACAAATCTTCCCACATGGAGCTATTTGCGGGATCATAACCTTAATGACATCAACATATTTTAAATGTATATTTCATGTTTATGGTAATTAGCTGATTGCACTTATGTTTTCTTCCTTTCTTTTTCTTTCTTTCTAAGGGACATATATAGAGCGTGAGAGTGAGTGAGAGAGTATGTACACATTGTCTTTCATAGATTTTAAGGCCAGAAAGGATCATTATGATAATCCAGCATGGCCTTCTGTACAATACAAGCCATAGAATTTCATACAGTGAGTCCTGAATCATTCCCATAATTTCTGCTTGAGTTATCATTTATCATTTCAGTAAGCCTCATGCAATAGACATTTTTGAAACAAGGCCAAACAGGCAAAAACTTTTTTTTTTAAACAGTGGAAAAGGCAAGAAAATTATCTAGAGCTGGAAAGAGATTAAAAAGACCTCAAGTATAAAACTGGACACCAGACATCAAAACAACAGAAAAATAGATTTTCCCCTAGTGTAATTGATGATTATTTAGAAAACAGGTATCCAAAACTAACCAGATGATACAATACATTACCTGGCTCACCTTCAGTACCAGTCTCAGAACTAAACTTAATCTTGAACAGTATGTGTCACAGGGTAGCTGGTCCCTATGGATAGACTAGGTCCAGCTCCCACAAACCAGAGCAGGTGAGTCCAATCCAACCAATTAAAGCAGGCTAGGTTACATTGGAAAGGGCTGCCAGTGGGACAGAAGAGGGGATCGGGTGATACAGACTGTGCCTGGAGAAGGAAGCCACAGTGGAGTGGAGCTGCCATTAGATACCCACAGCTGGCCCATGCTAGTGAGTCTGTCTTGCAGGGCTCGGCCTAAGAGGCTGTTTAACTATCATCCCAAGCTCTGGGACCCTGCAACCTCACAGGGTCCTAGACAGGGGTGAAAGTGGGCCAGTACAGGCCAGTACAGCATACGGTAAGAAGCCCATACCGGCCCGTACGCAGCAGATACTTTCATGTTGTTGTCCCTTCCCCACCTACACCACCCCATTCCCCATTGGCAGCCCTACCGATAGGGACCCTACTGGCAGGGCCGTTGATGGGGGGTGGGAAAAAGGGACAGCTGCCCCGGGGCCAGTGATTTAAAAGTGCCCAGGGCTCCCGGCTGCCGCAGCTGCTACCTCAGCAGCACTCCCCATGTTTCTAATCCTTGGACCTCCCTCCAGAGATGGTCTTCAAGATAACTTCATAGGACTGGAAGGGACCTTGAGAAGTCATCTAGTCCAGTCCACTGCACTCATGGCAGGACACATAGAATCATAGAATCTCAGGATTGGAAGGGACCTCAGGAGGCCATCTAGTCCAAGCCACTGCTCAAAGCAGGACCAATCCCCAACTAAATCATCCCAGTGAGGGCTTTGTCAAGTCCGACCTTAAAAACCTCTATGGAAGGTGATTCTACCACCTCCCTAGGTAACCCATTCCAATGCTTGACCACCCTCCTAGTGAAAAAGTTTTTTCTAATATCCAGCCTAAACCTTCCCCACTGCAACCTTCCCCATGTGTAATGGCCCTTGGATTGAGACCACCACCGCTTTTCAGCTATGTCACTAAACAGCCATTAGATCATAACAAAACTTCTGGTCAGTACCAACCCAGACTGAATTTGAACCAGATGTGAAAGTTTCTAGGTCTTGTTATCTATACCCATCCAGCCTCTTAGACTGCTGAAACTCTTAAGGTGCCGGGTCAGATTAGCATGCAAATATATATGGAGATACATGTGAACACATATCCATCCAGGATTTCAGAATCACACTGATCACTGAAGAAAGTATTTATGTGGCTATATATAGGCTTTGATTCATGATAGCCTCAGTCTCTCCAAGCAGTTAAGTATGTGAGTTGTCCCACTGAGGTTAATGTGCTTACTCATGGGTTTAAAGTGAAGCATATGGTTAAATGCTTTGCTGGATCAGATCTATCTGAATGCATAATTGTGGCTGAATGGGAGGGCTACTATGGGTTGAGAAGGGCTTGGATACACAGATCAAATAGGGTTCATTCATGGATGACATTATCTGGAGATTTATTAATAATTCTTCACATGAATTACCATGCAGAGCCCAGTTTTTATTTTCTTTGATACCAAGAAGTCCTAACCTGGGACTTGTACATCAAACACTGGACTTATATATACTGTATATTTTTCAGTGACTTTATTAATTGAACTGAATGCAGTTGTTACATCAATAGTGGGAATGAGTAATTTATTAGCTCTTATTTCCTGGGGGCAATTCTGCTAGATATTAATTCTTGAGTTTGAATGCTTCTAAGCTTTGTACACCCTTTGCAATCTGATTGACTTCAAATGGAAAGCACTGGGCGTAAGTCTGGTCCTTAAAATAGTAGAAGTGAAAGTTTAACTGGATTTCATTTTTGAACAGGTGCTTATTTAAATAGGTTTTATTACCTTGTTATATATGTTTGATGCATAAGCATGCATTCTTTTACATGGACTGTAGTATATGTTGTGCCATTCTCTCCCTCTCATATGCATATACAGATAGCTATAGCTTATTAAAAATTATACTGATATGAAAATGATGGGAACAGATTTTTTTTTTAAAAAAGCCCAACAACACAGCATGACTGAGGCAAATCAAGAATGCTTCTGAGCCAGCGTGCTAGAGCTCTTGACAAGAGCAGGTGGCTGAAGAGTCAACAATATGACATAAGTGGTTTCAGTGTGATCAGAAGGAGCATAATTGATTCACTAACACATGATATCCATGCACTTAGTAGGGTTTTCATTCCAATGGTTCTGTATTGAGACATGAAGCAGACAGTGTAGAGGAATGTTTCCTGCAAATGCTGACTGGGCAAAATGCATCACTCATAGCACCAAATGCCCATTGATTCTAACTTTTCGAGGTATTATCCCAGGTCAAACCTCTGACAGGTGATCTTGCCTTTAGTAGCAGTTAAACTAAGTTTGTGAAAGGAAACTATTTAAGCAAACAAAAGGTGGAGGTTCCTTTTGATCTCAGCATGATCTTTCCATGCATGACCCTGGGTGCATTATCACGGTTCATGTCATGGTGTCTTCAAAGACCTGGGCAGTGATGGCAGTATAAGGGCAGGCTCTGAAACCCTTCCTAATATAGAATAGTACCTCACTCTACAAGTTGAGTCATTGATTTCAATGTGACTAGTCCCAGAGAAAGGGGGTTAGAGAATTAGGCCTATATGGAACAATTAGAGTTTGGTGAATTTATTTTGACTGGTTTTGACACTTGAACACTGAGTTCAAAAGTTTGACCCACATATTATTGGGTTTGGATTCTGATTAGAAGACACTATGGAAAATGAACAGAAAGAGGATGGAAAAAGAGGGGGGATATCATGAAATAATAAAGACAGAATATACCATGTTACATAAAATATTAACATTTCCTAACAATTCCAGATACCACAGTTATTCCACTAGAGGTACAGTTGTCTCTCACAGATATAGAGGAATAACTGTGGTATCACTTACTTTTAGTTGGAACTGAGACTCTTGCCTGCACTGGAGTGGACCTAACAACTGGGGTCAGATAGTGTATTTAGTTAAGTAAATAATCTTTAACCAATACTTTATTTCATGAATGTCACTGCTTTATTTGTTTATGAGCTGGCTGTTATTTTCTTCAACATATTCATTATTCAAAATAATGCAGTGAGTAATTCTTGGTGAGTAGAATGTTTGGGTATCATTTGTTGTTAGTATTAGCTATGAACATTCAAAATTTGAGGTATTTTGATTGGACGCAAAGGTTACGTGGTGTGTTTTTGTTCCTTGATTGAAGAAACAACTCTTGGGGTTGTGCTACTACTGTCTACACTTGTGATTACAAACTCAAAATATCTTTTATTTTTTTAATGCAATCTGCATCAGTGACATTCCTGTTATTTGCAAGAACGTTCACGAGAAACAAATACAAAGAGGTCACCAGCAAAAATGGAAATGAATTTCTTAAAAATTGTGATGGATTATTAGTGGATTTTCTCCCCTTAGCATTTGCCTAGGTGTAAGGGATAGAAAATAAAACCTAAAAACCAGGCTCTGTTATCACAGTGAATTTAATTATACTGTATAACTGATCTAAAAGCATAAGGCTAAACTCTGTTCTCTGTTACACTGTTTGAGTCTGGCAATACTCTATTGATATCAAGATAGCTATTTCACATTTACATAAGTGTGACAAAGCAGAATTGTAGCAGTCTTAGGTGAGCAAGAAAAAGAAGCAATCCACTTTAGAGAATAAACGTTGAGTACTCAATGGTGCCAATTTACGCTTGACATAGCTGAGAAGAAGGGAGAGGAAGGTGGCTGGCTCCAATCTCTCTGTTCAGTCTACCCTGCTGACTGCAACAGTTCTAGAAGCACCATTGCCCTATCAAGATAATGCAGAATTCTGCGCTCTCTGGCACTGTCTGCGGATCATGCCCACGGCCCTGCCTGTAGCTTAGTTTACACTACCTTGACCTGCCTCCTGTTTAGTTTGAGAGGAGTGACTTGCATAGGGCCAGCTATACTGATTTTATGTCACTTGAGGATTGGCCTCAGGTGGAATCCACAGCTGTTTCTTTAGGGAAACTTTCTGGCTACTTTATACTGTATCGGGCGGAACCTGTCTGCTCTTATACGGATCTAATGTTCTGAAGTGTTATTGAGTGCTGCTATTAGTCTGTCTTGTGTTCAGTGCTGTGTTGAAATTTGGAGAGGAAGCAATGATTGAGGACTATTTGCCCTATGGGGAAAAAAAAGAGTTGGTTATGGATATTTTGGAAAGTTTGTGCAAACTCTTAATTCCTCCCTGAGAAACACTCCTTAAAGTCTAGTTAACTCTATCTTCTGCTTTTATTCTGGTTCCTTCCAGATTTTGCTACCATGTGGTACCACCTTACTGTAAGAGAGGTTGGGAACTTCTGCTTAGCAGTTCTGCTTTTATGGTTATGCTAAAAACAGCAGAGAAAATACATAACTCAATTTCAAGAATCATTTCTTCACTGGGGTCATAGGATGATTCAAAACTGTGCAAACACTTAGGGTAGAGTGACCAGATAGTCTGGAGTTTTTTTTTTTGTTTGGTAAGAAGTTTGGAATAAGGACAGTTTGTCCATTGTAACTGATGCATATGCTTATGTCGTGTTTAAAATTGTAAGAGGTCTATGGTTGTTACCCCAGGATGTAGGGTCCTGGTCAGTGAGCATCTCTGCAATGGTCTCTGGATGTGACAGAAAAGAAGTTCTGTGTTTGTTACTTGAAATAAATGTTAATCCAGATTGTAGTGAGCTGAAGAGAGTCAGTCTACTGACAAGGAACAGACACATATGATAGATTCAAGACCAGGTATTAGGAAGCAGTGTTTACACAATAAAATACTGAATGCCCTAACAGACATAGCTGTTAAAATCAAAACATCAGAGACCCACCTGAAGTGCTGACAGTCTGTCCTGGTGGAGTCTTAAAGTACTTCTTCATATCCCCCCTCAAAGTTATCTTCTGCCATTTTACCGCTATCTAGACAAAAAGATACCAGTCATTGGCATACCTTTATGGCAAGAATGTAGTGGTAAATCTTTCAGATAAATATAGCTGGATATTGAAATACAAAAATAAATATCTAAAGCTCTTTACATATTATCAGCATCTGTCTTGTGCTTGATGTGTACTTCTCAGAAATATTCCAATACCTATCAAGGCTATATATAAGCAACCTTGTTTCTGCTTTGGCGATCACATGTCATGAGCTGTCTAGAGTGTTGATTTTGTTGCTAAGCCCCACTGTGAGTACTAGTTTCCAATGTTTCAGATTACACTTCTAAACCGTGCCTTCCAACTATTTCACACTACCCTGGATGTCCCCCTCATCCACAGCTGATGCCTTGCAGACTTTCTCGTTCCATATTAATACCTATGTGGCCCAAAGACCTCGTTGAGGGATGAGTTAGGGTTACACTATAGTTGTTAACTTTCCTCTCTGGAAATATAATTAGGAAGGAAGCTTCCATCTGGGATATGTGGTGAACAGATCATCCTCCACCATCTTTCCTGCATTCCTGGAAAATTCCAGCAATCTTCACAAGCTCTAAAGAAATGAAACCCAGAAAACAAGAGCCCAGTAGGAGATCTTAGATGAGAAACCCAGGAAAGAAGAAGAATAGCTTTAGTTTAAAACTTCTACTATGAGCCTTTGATCTAGTTTTTCAGTGGGGGAAAATAAAAATAAGCCAGTCATTCTCAGATTTCTGGGAATTAGTGAGGCACCTTTGGATTGCTGGAAGAGAGATTGAGAGTCCACCTGAGAGCTTTCAAGTACCTCAGAGCATTAGATACTTATAGGTAAAAGTGGTTATTAGACTGCACTTCCCCACATTTTACTTGTCTGGGAAACGGCATGTCCCTCACTGTGAAGAATCTTTATTTCTATATGTTGCGGCCCCTCCCTCATCTACTATGTTATGGAAATTATTGTTTAGTGCCAGCAAGCTTTCTGCCATCCCGTCAGACATCATTTCTCTAGCCACATCCCATGGGTAGCTGTGGGTAGTTGGTATTTCGTTACATGCATATCTCTAGTCTTTGTCTAAATTTGGAACCTAAAAAAAGTTTTGGTTTGTTGAAGTTTTTTTAAACATTTCATTATGCCAATGATTAGAGCCATTTTGGGAGTTTTTGTTCTTTAGAGCAAAGAAATGCAGATGTCTATACCACAAAGAGTGGGGAATGCAGTGGAGGCTGAAAAGAGTTGTTCTGAGAACATATGATGGCTCTACCTGGTGCAGTCTGTGTTCTGAGCAGGGCTGGCAAGAGGAATTTTGGGGCCCCGTATGCAGATCGTGCGGGGGCCCCGTCTCCCACCGGTCTCCCCCCTTCCGGCCGGTCTCCCGCCGCCCGAGCCCCCCCCCCCCCCCCGCCCACGGGGCCCAACCCCCGCATGAGCTCTGGCCGCGTGGCCCGGCCGGGAGAAGCAAAGGGGGCCGGGGGGAGGCTGCTGGGTGCCGGGGGAGGGGGCTGATGAGCGCGGCAGCGGCTGCCTGGAGCCGCGCCTTGCTCAAAGTCCCGGCGACAAGGGGGTACAGCTGCATACCGGGCCCCGGATTTAAGGGGGGCCCCCTTAAGTCCGGGGCCCGGTACAGCTGTACCCGTTGTACCCCCCTGTCGCCGGCCCTGGTTCTGAGCATACCTATGTGTTTGCGTCTGTTTTGCCTACTGGTTGTAGATGCTATTATTTTATTCTGGGGAAAGGGTTTAAGACTATCTATGCTTTTTCTTGTTTAAAAAAATATTTTAATTTGGCTTCAGATTTCTGGGGTGAAGAATGAGGAGAGAATTGAACCAATCCATACCTTTCTGGATTTCTTGAAGCTGACTTCTTCTTTTGTAAGGCTAAGAAGATGATGACTTGAAACCAATATCTTTTTTTCTCTCTCTCACACACACACACAGAGTTCCACTGGTTCATCGAGGCAAAGGTCCACATGACAGTTAATTTACAGATTCTACATTATTCGGGAGATTAGTCTCTCATGTTATGGCTAGCTAGGGCTTGAATCATAGCCACAATGATTGGCAATGTGTTTTTGGATTTCAACATGCCATGCTAGGAAATCACTTCAAAGTACAGTTGAAACCTGTGGAGATGGGAGGGAGGGAACAGCAACACATGGAAATTAGATTGACCTTTGCTTATGAAGAGAGATACACTGCTAGATCAGTGAGTCCAGGCTTCTTTTGAAGAGGAGAGCACAGAATGACCCCTCTCGCTGGCTTCTATCACTGGGCAGTGGTGATGAGCAAAAGATAGATAGATACTGGGAGAAAAAAATTGACTTTAGTTTAAAAGAAAATAGCTTCCCAAAACATAGGTTAACAATAGCCTATTCATTATTATTTGTATTATAGTAGCATCTATACGCCTCAACTGAGATGTGGTCCCTCTGTGCTAGTCATTGGAAATATAGTAAGGAGATACTCCCTGCCCTAAAGAGCTTACAGTCCTAGGAGAAATGGCAAAAGGTGGGAAACATTATCTCTGGTTTTATTGATCGGCTCCTGGGCCTCAGTTTCCTACCTCCAACTTGTGCCTTTGAAATCTTGCCCAACCGGCTTGCTGTCTTGTACCCCAGTTGGCTGTGGCATGCCTGCTTACTTGGGCTTGAAGGGCTCTGGCTGCGTGGGGCCATTTAACTGCAGTGTAGACATTCAGGCTCGGACTGCAGCCAGAGTTCTGGGACCCTCCCACCTCATAGGGTGCTTGAGCCCCAGCTCCAGTCTGGGCCCAAATGTCTAAAGCACAGTTAAATGGCCAAGCAGCCCCACAAGCTTGAGTCAGCTGGCATGAGCCAGCCACAGGTTTTTAATTGCAGTGTAGAATATAACCTACCTGTAGTAGCCATACTTGTCTATAAAGAAAAGTCTGTTGCTAAAATAACCTCTAAGTGCTGAAAGCATTCCTAGATATTTCTGGTTTAACTTGAATGTTTGATTTCTCCTGTTTTTCCCCTGACAAAAATAGCCCCAAGTTTTTGTTCCGCAGTTTTAAGTGACCTCATAAAGATAGCCCCTTTTATTTGATGAACACTTGTTCTTCCTCAGCCATTGTTTTTGTCTCACCCCACGCCATTGCAACACTAACAAATAAGCAACATGAATCTCTTAGCCTTGACCTGAGATGGATGATGAATAGTCCATGAAAAATTATTTATTTGATTAATTTTATCTCTTTTTCAGTTTGCTAATTGTCGATGAATAGATCATGATTTTCTCAAATTTGTTATTTGAAATGATTTCCCGGTTAATGCCTGTGAATAATTCTTGGTCTGTAGCTTGCTCAGGGACAGTTCATTGTGTGAATTTGGGCTTGATTAGACTAGACACATTAGGTCCTATGGTATGTTTGTTTTAAACAGATGAGTGTCATTGTTAAAATCAGGTTTCTGGCACAATTACTTGCAATTAGGAATACAGAATGTGCTTTTTGCGCATATTCACCAATGTTCACTTAAACATCACAATTTTGATTAATACTGTGGGACAGGAAACTAGTTCACTAGGCTATTTTTGGAAAACAAACCTTGACATGGCCAGAGTGAATCCATTTAAAAATTCCACCAGATATTTGGGGACAAGTGGAATTGGGCAACATACAACACCTTTCCCAGGATGCAGCCATGTGGTGGAACTCCACATTTTTCTACTGATCACTCCCATCCCCTCTAAAATCAGTTTGGTGGAAAACAAAAGGGCTGTGACTATATTCTGCACCTATGTGACAAGATTTGAGACACGGACAGTGCTAGGGCACAGCCTGTGATTAACATTCTTGAGGTCTTTGAGGAGCTGACCTTTGAGATAAGGTTGGACACACCTGCATATAATGCCAGCTCCTTGGATTCTGACAGTCACTTCACTACAGAGTTGGTGCTTCAAGCCATGGGAAAGATCTTCTGTATCTTGACATTTCAGCAGAACAGAATCTGAAGAAGCTTATTGTGGGTGGCTTGCCCACTGAATCTTTCCTTCAAGCTCTTCCTATTCATCTCTGAATCATACTGAACCAATGAAAAAGCTAGCTGAAGGATCCCAGAAAAACCCTGAATAACAATAGCTGCAGCATGAAAAGCAGCCTACAGATCCACACTTATTAAGTGGCTCCAGAAGATGTGGGAGATTCTGCGGATGGAAAAACTTACTTATACAATCTCCCCTCCCTGAAAATAAACAATCAACTCATTGGCAAGAGCATACTTTCAGGCTCGGTTAATCCAACTTTACGTTCACAGTGGAGATATTGCAATTTAGAACCTAGCATATTTGGAGGCAAGGCAACATAGGGCATTTAGCTTTTGAGTGCTGGCACATAATGCAAGATGAAATAAATTGCTAACATTATGGACCCAGTTCTGCTCTTTGTTATAAGGGTTAACTCCCTATGGTGAGTTTCTTTCAGCACTTGCTTATTAGATATCCTTTAGTAACTAGTTGGTGCTATTACTTTTTAAAGTTCAGTGTAAGAGGGTCATTGCCTGCAACCAAACCTGATAGTTTGAGAACTTTTTTTGAACACTAAGGAAGGAGAAAGTAAACTCAAAATTAAGACATCAAAATGAGTAAAAAGGAGACTAGCTTAATATCATATACAGTTGTGTTTGGATATGACAACCAATAAACAGATTACAAATCTAAATGTAAGAAAAACACAAGTTTGGACCTAAACATGAGATAGTGTTGGCCAAAATCTTTCACTATAAACTGACAGGATAGAAGAGGAAGCTGAAGGGTAGAAAAGAATCAACCACACTATGTGATCAATACCGCACAGATGAAGAAAGTGACTGGTGGCAGATCTCATCAGTATAGCCGTAGGGACTTCCGTAAGTGAAATCTAATTGTGTCTGTACTAAATTTATCCCTGTTTAAGTTGTAAAACATTATGTTTAAAGATTTGTGTTAATCTGTTAAGTAAAAAAGAAAAGAAAATTATCAAACTGAACTTCAGTGATGTCAATGGCATCCTCATTTGGTTTCAAACAGTGAGGTTGTGTATCTCAGATGAGATTCTCTGAAATGATAGATCTGAGGAGAACACTCTACGTTTCTAAAAGCAGAGAGATCACCATCTTGAGGTGACACCACATCATACTGGAAGGCTTCTGGCCAAAATATGGACCCACCATGTCACAAACTCCTGTTCAAAGCTTTTTATGTTATTTTCCAGCTTGGAGTGAGTCTGAAAGGGCTAGCATAGCAGAAGTTACTTTATAAGTTCTTGTGAACATTGCCATGTTGGGGATGCTTGGCCCATTTCAGGGGACAAAAAACACATACAAAAGTTTAGCATTGCAAATATACAAATATAATGAATGATTCCAAATACTTAACATTCAGTTCAATATTTGTACCTAGATTTTTCATTTTTGGTGGCTAAAATTATCAGTGAGGATTGGCCTCTTGTCCTAAATGCTTGGCATGTTCCTTTTGCTAACTACAGTAAGACCAATGATGAAAGCTGCCATTGGCATTTATCTTTTTAGCCTTACTTCTCCATTCTTCACCACAATCCTCACTAGCAATGGACTTTCCAGAAAGTTACCCGTTACAACCTCTTTCTTCACCGAATGTCAGTAATAATGTATTCTTAATGTCTGCTTAAACAGAGATACAAAAGCACAGAAACTCCTACAGCCTTTCCTGTTCAGTCCAACCTATCCAGTTTTGTTTGCTTTCTCTTTGAAAATTAGATAGTAATATTATTTATTATTAAATGAGCACAGAACAAATAAGGGGCCTCATGTTAGCCATCTCTTGTATCAATGCACAGAGAAGAAGGGTATGGAATACTTATCCCTTCTCCCATTGTGCTAGCCATCCTTACGGGGGACCAAGGCCTCCTTCCTCCTCTCCCTCCAGTCACATACCTTGGCCTACAAAGCTAGCAGACCTGGAGAGAGATGCTTGCAGCGCTCTCTACAAGGATAGCAGAGCTACTATTCCAGTGTGTACCTTATGAGGGTCCCCAGGAGGAATTCTGGCTAACACAGCAACAGTTCACCTTGGGCCTCCATCCACAGTGCAACCATGCCATATCCCCTGAGTCTATCCAGCATGCTGGGGAGGTGGGAGGGGGGGTAAAGCTTCCCCTAAACATTCATGTCTTGCCCAATCCAAAATTGAGATAAAACAAAGAAGTCAAAGGGAAATATATGAAAATACCAAAAACTAGAATTTAAGGCCAGAAGATCAGTTAAAGACTACAGTAGGCTTACAGTCCATTAGGACAAGCCAGCTGTGTGTGTAGCTAGACTAACATATACAAATGTGACTGCCTTCTCTAATCAGAATCTAAAGGTTGCCAGCCTTGGGTTGTTTGATTGCTCTTCACTAATTGAGATAAAAGCTGAGCAGAGTCACAGGTGTTGAAAGATGTGACACCACCCAGAGAGAGTTGGAATACTGGGAACTAGCATTGTGTTGTTTTGACGAGACTGGGAACAGATGTGGCTCCTGGCTTTCTAGAAATGATTGCAAACACTGCATTGGAACAACCAGAGCAATTCGTTGAAACAAAACTAACCCCAGAAAACAACAACAATGCAGCATTGGATCGGGGCTGTAGAAGGAAAGATAAGGAGATACAGTTCTTGCTTTAGAATCTGGTGGTTTGTGTAATTGGAAGACATCTGCAGGCAGCACTGGTGACAAATTCTTATAATAAGATCATCTCTCCTTCTCTGCTACTTCTCTGGGAACCCAAAGGGAATCAAACAACAGTGTTGCATTTGTGTTTAACTGTTAACTTGAATCTCCTAGATAATTACCTGCTATGCTTATAATGAAAGAAGATAAAAAATGGCCTATTTTAAAAGCTCACATTACAATATACTTTGAGAGAACACATTCCTCTGAACTCTAAGGGACTACTAAAATACATTGTGGGCATGTGCACCAGTCTACTCAGATGTGACATCGCCAGCCCCATGAGATGTCTTGGAAAAGTGAGCAAATGCCCAAATAGAAATTTAAATTTTTGCTTATTCTAACACAAAGGATTCAAATGGGGAAAATTTGTTTATGATAGCACATCTTGGGTGAGGCCAAGTTCCTCAGAACACGACCCCTTATATTTTAATTACACTATTCCAATAACAGCGAAAGAGAATAAAAACAATAATGATAAGCAACCCAGTAGAGCTATCACAGAAATCGCATCCCCGTAACAAAAGTCTACAGAATAAAGTGGCGCTGGACGTGCTACTTGAAATCTCACAGGCTCAAGTTGTAAGGTGAGATCTCGAGTCACAGTTTTATTTTGCCTAGCATGTTGATTCTGCAAGAGGGTAATTTCTCAAGGTATTTAGACTTTTTCAACCAAAACCAGAAAAAGTGTAGGCTCCTCCATCATTTTTAGAAAACACAATCTAATCACAGGGTAATCTTTTTGAACCTGCAAGCTTGTGTGACTAACCTTAAGCATTTCAATAAAGATTGGTTTAAATTTTTTGAAACTCTTAAATCTACTAATTTTGAAACTCTATAAATCTACTAAATGGGCTGAGCCAATAACCACAAAGAGGCCTGTAATTTCACATCAATCCAGAAAATTAGGATTGCTGAGCTGGTAACGATACCAAAGCTTGTGTCTTGGTGTTATTCTAACGGTGCTGTGCCAGAGACCTCAGCCTTGACAAGAGCACAGAAAGCTAGAAGTGCTAAGTCAGTATCCCTTATAGAAGTCTGTGTGTTGGTGCCAGTGAACCAAGCCAGAGGTGCCGAGCGGGGATTATAATAAAAGGGGTGCATATGGCAGTTTCCCACATTCTGGTCTTGGGGGATCTTAGTTACCTCAGAGCTCCTTCTTCACCAGCCTCTTCACTGGCTGGTGAATGGTGAATGCATCACGTGGAAGACTTTGTAATCAGGGCCGGCTCTAGCCTTTTTGTAGTATTGAAGTATTTGGGGCTTCAAACCTATTCAACAGCTGGCGGTGAGCTTCTCTTCCTACTCTGATCTGCGCTCACTACTGGTTCTATTGTAACACACTGGTATCAGGATTGGGGGGCGGGAGCCAAAGAATAGTGTAGCACTGTATTGTAATGAACCTGCTGGCCCATTAGAATGTAGCTTCCTTCCACTCTGGCTGAGTTTTAAGCAGGGGTCTCAAACATGCGGCCCGGGGGCCACATGCGGCCCGCAAAGCCCTTCCCTGCGGCCCGCCAAGCTTCCTGGCGCCCCCCCTCCCCCCACCCCGGTCCCCCCATAGCAGTTTGCAGGACGGAGGGGCCAGAAGTGGAGGCTTCTCTGCTGCCTGGCTGGGCCACACGTGTTTCTAGCTCTGGACTTCCTATATTGCTCTTGCTTTGTTTGCCAAACAGCTGTTGGTGGTGCCTAGCGCTTTCCAGGAGGGAATGGGGAGCTGCGTGCTCAGAGGAGGAGGTGGGGCAGGGGTGGGACCTCTTGGAAGGGGTGGAGTGGGGGCGGAGCCGGGGCAGCGAGGGCAGGGTGTGTGTCAGTGGTGCGGCCCTCAGGCCAGTGCACTAGTCCTCATGGAAGGGGTGGAGTGGGGGCACAGCCGGGGCAGTGAGGGTGTGTGTGTGTGTCAATGGTGCGGCCCTCGGGCCAGTGCACTAGTCCTCATGCGGCCCTCATGGTCATTTGAGTTTGAGACCCCTGGTTTTAAGGAAAGGATCTAAGCAGTGCCTAGCACTGTGTTACCCTGTTTAAAATCCAGCCCACTTCCTTAGAGTAGAGGAAAAGGAAATTGTAACCTGAAGTCAGAGGGTGCTAGACTCAGGAGGGACACAGATGTTGCATGAGAGCAGGAGAAGCAGGCGGGAGGCAGTGGATGGGGAGGTGGCTGCAGAGGGAAGGCCAGGCAGCAAACAGACTGAAAGCTGGGACTAAACTGATGAGTACTGAAAAAGAAGCAGCAGTAATCACAGCAACAGGATACAGCACAGTGGCCTATAAGCAGTGATAGCAACCGCATATGTTAAGAGGTTGATTTGGAAAGGATCCCCAACAGACTGTTATGTTTGTACCCCGTACTGGGCTGCCCTAGAAGCTGGAATAGGAACTGTTGGCTTTATTTTTTCATAGTAATTAAAAGTCCTTGTGCCTAGCTGTTTTGGACCTTTTGTTTTCTTGTCTGCTAAACAGGATGCATTCATGACATGAACTCACCGAGGGCTTCGGCCTGGTGCTTGGAGTGCCAAGAGCTCTTACCTTCAGCCTCTTGCCTTCAGCTTCCAGGCATGGTACCAGACCTCGAGAGGGGCCAGGCATGGCGCAGCATGGAGGGTGACCCCTTGTAGCGAGGTTGGTTACAGTATGGTGAGACCAGAAGCATTAGCCAATGGAGCTCTAGGCCAATGTGAAGCTGAACTCTAAAATCAATAGTCAATCAGCCAAGGAATAAAAAACGAACTCCCTGAAATTATGTTTATTCTTGAGCTGTTCTCCTCTGGTGGTGTCCTCTGGTGGACCTGGCTGTTGCCAAATTTATAATTCAGATTGAGATGAAGCTTTGAATCCTCACAGCAGTGCAGGTTCAAATTCAGATCTTGCATCCAAACCAATATGGCAGATACCAGACAGCTGTGCCTGTGGCACTTCCATCTCTCTCTCCGCCTATGGCCCCACCTCATCAACGCTACCTTTTGGAAGGGGCATCTCCAGGCCTTCGCACACTCCCAGGCTCTCCAGGAGGGTGCTTCCCTCCCACCACTTCCTAACTGGGTCTGCTGACTCAATTGAGTACCCACCCAATCCAATGGGATTTTTGAGGCTGTTATACAGGTGTAATGTGTGAAGTCAAAATGACTAAGAACTTAAAAATTGAACAGTAATAGACCATGAATCTTAGTGAGGGTTGAGCCTTGTGTTATTCTAATCAAAAAGAGATCTCAACTGTGTGTGTAGCTGTTTCCATTGCTTCACACTGACCCAACAGACAGTCTAGGCTTCAGTGTGACACAGAGACAGAATGTTCTGGAATTTTATTGTATACACTAGAGAGGGAAAAAATTACTTTGAATAATCATCCTGCAGTTCTCAGCCACTGTGGATTGAACCCATGTGGTCATACTGATTTCAGTTTTGCCTGAATAAGTGTTGCAGAATCTAGTCCATATTTCGAAACTCCTCTCCTCTTTCTTACGTCCGTATAATGCCATTGACTTAAATGGATTTATATGTGGCATGCACTAAAGTTACATGAGAGGGCAATCAGACTTGTGATGTTAAGACTGGATTGATAATGTTGTATCCTACCATGAGATGCAGAATAATTTGCTGTTTTCTTCAGAGGTATGTATTTGAGCTAATTACTCATCTGTACAAAGGGCTGTTCTAGACAAGTCTTTCCCCCAGAGGAGTTAGTTCTTCAAAATAAAAATAATCAGATACTGAGTTCATTTCCGATTTCACGTTTGTTGCCAAACATTTTTTGGGGTAAACAAAATATGCTGGCAAAGCTCTGCTCTCATTGTATGTTTTTTATTAACTGGGAAACAGGCAGTTGATTCTTATCCTTTCTATCAGCTCAAATAAATTACACATCGCTCAGAATGGGAGACTTGTGCAAACTAGCTGGCTGCTTCCAATTTGGGAGCCAAAAAACAGGTCTGTGTAAACCGTATTGTGATCTGCTGCACCAGGACTTGATAATTAAGTAGAATGGTATGAAGTCCCAAGTTTGAAATCCCCATTGCCAAACTGAGATTGATGGAAACTGTTAAATCAGAATCTTATATTTCTGCATTATGAAAAACACAAGACATTGTATCTTGGGGAAGTATTTCAAATAAAATGGGTAGCTAAAA
Source organism: Sternotherus odoratus (assembly GCA_032164245.1). Taxonomy (NCBI): domain Eukaryota; kingdom Metazoa; phylum Chordata; order Testudines; family Kinosternidae; genus Sternotherus; species Sternotherus odoratus. Next base: position 140,232,942 of record JAVMKO010000003.1, on the reverse strand, counting down.
GGAATGATACATTGCATTGTTTCTATTTATAAGCCCTTAAGAGTGTTAGGAAACACCTGAAATGCATGAGTTTCAAATGGGTGTAATGTTTTGAAGGCATTCTACTGAGTGTGCTGACGTGAGCCCCCGCTGTAATCTGTGCACAGTATATCATATGACTCGAAGATAGTTTTTTTTAAAGGCGATTTAGAAAAGCAAAAACATAATGAGGCATGGAAAGAGGTGAAGTGCCAAATTTACCCCTGTATAACTCCATTACTGTCAATGGGGAGTTACTCTGGATTTACAGAATTGTAAATGAAATTCTTGAAGCCCTTGATGTTTCAAAATAAAACTCTCTCTCTCTGTTTGTCTGGGCAAGAGGGATGAAGGAAGAGATATTTATCACATGAGATGTGTCCAAAGCTGTACTTTCCTAATGGAGCAGAATACAGCCTAAATTTTCAAAATGGTCAACCAAAATTAGGTGCCCCATTTTTAGTGACCAACTAAAGACATCCAGTTGAGGCATCCAAAACTGATACCTAGTTTTGAAATTTGGCCTAAATATCTGGATACAGATTGGCATCTTACTCTTAATGTGCTTATACAGAAAACTATTCTTGACATCTTAAAGTATACAACAAATACTGAAATATTCTGTCAGAGAGAAGTAACTGTGAGTCAAGATTAGGGTCACGACCTCAGATCCAGTAGATATTAGTTTCCTGGAAGCAATAATCTGGCACTAAATGTTTGTGGTTCAGACAGCTGACTATAAGCAGCATAAGCTCACTGAGGTTTAGATAATACTTTTCTGAAGGTGAATTCAGTGCTCAGGAAAAGGAGGGACATAACAGAACTAGCTAGAGAGCAGGCAGGCTCTCTGCAATCTGAACAACTTTGCTGTTCCACTTCTGAGGCCCAATTAAGCAGAAACTGCCTGGTCTTTTGTGGTGGTGTGGCAAGGACAGGAACTGGTCTGTTGTCCGTGAGATGAAACCACCAAACACATATGGTAAAAACAAGATTTCCACCAAAGTGAATGCATTAATAACATAAGACAGCAGCAAGGCCCCACAATAGAATTTCTGCTTTGAAAGGATGAACTGCTGTCTTGAGAGAGCTGCTGCTGTCCATTCCATGTCTCTGCTCTTTTAGAGGAGAACAGCACACCTATTTTACTTTCTGTTGTGTTCTGAGGAATTTCAAGCCACTGCTTGGATTTTCTTAACACAATGCTGAACTTTCAGCTGACAGAAAGACAAACAGCTCACAGAGACTCCATCTGAGCCCATGTGTGTACACTGTGAGGTAAGTAACCTTTTACATGGTGGCTGCTTCCTGGGAGCCGCAGTAAGCGCTGCCTGGACCCCGCACCACAAACCCTTTGCCCCAGCCTTGAGTCTTCTTCTACACCCTGAACCCCTCATCCCCGGCTCCACCCCAGAGCCTGCACCCCCAGCCAGAGCCTTCACCCACTTCTACACCCCTACCCCAACCCAGAGCCCCCTCCTGCACTCAAACTCCCTCCTGGGGCCTACACCCACACGTCCCTAACACCGCAACCTCTTTCCCCAGTCCTCAGACCCCTCCTGCACCCCAACCCCTCATCCTCGGCTCCACCCCAGAGCCCGCCCTCCCAGCCAGAGCCTTCACCCACTTCCGGTGTGTGGTTTGGTGCCATTAGAAAGCTGGCAACCGTAATCGTGCATAGCCATAACCCTGCCCCCCAGCATGGAATGTGAACTTGTGGAGCAGTAGTTGTGGGTGCCTTATGCCACTGCAAGACCCCTATTGGGGTAGACTTTCAGCTGCCCAGGGATTCACAGGACAGAATTAAACCTGGTGTTGGCACACCTTCAGAGTCCAATGGCACTTGCACACAAGAAATATGTTTGACAGGAATTTTGCCATTTACAGTTTGCAGGATTTGGGTAACTATTTCCCAAATCCTTTTCATTGCTCCTCCATTTTACTTTCTTCTCTCTCTTCCCCTCTAATTTCAGGCCAACGTTGTTGTGTAGGAGAGATGATCTGATCAGACTTCAGTCTCTTGTACTGACAATTTTTCTCCGTTACCTCATATTTGCTGCAGTTGCTTTGCTTTGTAGGATTTCATGAAGAAAATCTTGTTCTAAGGTGGCATGTGAAAAAATAACTCTCCCTGGCTTTTCTACAGTGTTGTCTGAGGGATTGCATGACAAGACACAAAGTGGGGCAGATTTTCTGTTGCTCTTCTGAGCTGCAAGAACCCATTTTCCAGTGCATTTGATGAAAGGAGGTAAGCAGCTGCTAAGGTATATTTGATACTATTCCTCTTTATGAGGGTCCAGATTCCTCAGATTTGGAGGCCATGGTATGAGATGACTTCTTTTGTCTCCTTATATGACTCTCATCACTGTAGTGACTGGGTGCTCAGTACCCCATGCAGCACATCAGTCCCTCAACACTTCAATAAGTGGGGCAGCTATTCCTGTAGGTCTGTAGGTCCTGATTCTGGCCATTGCTATGGCCTCTTGTACCACTATAATCACTGCCCTTGATGAAAGCGCCTTCATCGGCAGTGTGGAGCTATATACTACCCCTCCTTGTCTGCCCTGGTAGTCAGAGCTGCAAGGACTGCTCTCTTCCTCTAAATCTCAGGTGCAAAAATAGCCTAGAAGCCATTTGGAGCAGCTTTCTATACTGTGAAACAGACTGGTTCCTGCCTGTCTCCAGAGTCCAGAGATCCACATTTGCTTCCCCCCTGCTCTCAGCTGGGGCACAGCTCAGAACAGGGCCAGCCCTAGACCAAATGGTGCCCCAGGTGAGGAGTGTCTTCGGTGACCCCGTCCATTTATTTGACTTTTCAATACCTTATTTTTTCTTGCATTTGTAGCCCATTTCACAACGTTGCATTTTTTGTATGCATGATTTCCTCCTGTCATATAAGACAATACATTTGCATGCTAATACTGTATCTGTAAATCTGTATTTATTCATGGCATATATAAGCAAATTAAAAAAATTAACTTCCTCTAAGTTTATAGAAACTTTTTAATGTTAAGACGACAAAGAGTCTTGTAGCCCCTTATAGACTAACAGATTTTAGGGATCATGAGCTTTCGTAGGTTAAGACCCCCTTCATCAGATGAATGTTGTGGAAATCTACCTCTGGAGATTTCCACAACATTCATCTGATGAAGTGGGAAATAGTTAGTTGGAATTTACTTTATAATTGTATATAACTTTTTGTAGTGATAATCAAGAAGGCCTATATCAGACAGTTGACAAAATGTTTCTTTTCCTCCTGATAATAGCTCATATAAATTAAATAGCCTCTTGGAACTGGTATGGGAGCTTCCACCTTTTCATGTTTTCTGTGTGTATATGTACATCTCACTTCTGTGTGTTCCATTCTATGCATCTGATGAAGTGGGCTGTTGCCTACAAAAGCTTATTCTGAAATAAATTTGTTAGTCTCTAAGGAGCCACAAGTACACCTGTTCTTTTTACGGATACAGACTAACACGGCTGCTACTCTGAAAACTGTCTTCCCAGACCATCTGTTTATGGTTTCTTTAATAAAATGCTTAACCTTTATTAAGTGAAAATGGAAGATCTCCCAGGACTTAGAGAACAAGAGCAGTCTAATCAGCTTCCAGACAGTTCCTTCTCAAACTGCTGTTCTGCACAGCTTTATCTCTAGACTAAACAGAGGCACAAGCTAGAACAGTAACTGCCACAGTATTTCCCATCTTTGGGCTGCTCTTGGGCCCTTCAAACATAGCCCATGTGTGTACACCATGTGAGATATTCTAGTTTTGCCCAGGTGCATATGCTGTGTAAGGTCTTTGGTGTTGGATTGTCAAAGGTGCCTGAAGGAGGTAGGTGCCCAACTCCTTTTGACAATCCCACCTTTGACTCTTCAAGAATTTCTACCATATCCAAAAATGTACTTTGTACTTTATAGAAAAACTAGGAAAACATGCCCCCAAACATTTAAAATCTAATTTACCTATATGAGATTAGTAAGAGTGAAAAACAGAAGGGAAAGGAGGAGATGAGGTGAGGAAAGACAAGAGTAACTGGATCCCATTGCGTGATGTCAAGAATCAGAGAGGTAGCCGTGTTAGTCTGAAATTGCAGAAGTGACAGAGTCCTGTGGCACCTTAAAGACTAACTAAAGTATTGAAGCGTAAACTTTTGTGGGCTAATATCATTTATAACATTATTATAAAGTTATCTCTAACCTGGTTATTGCCTACTTATTTATACCTGCCCCTGGATACTTCCACTGCATGCAGTCGATGAAGTTAGGCTTTAGTTGGTCTTTAAGGTGCCACAGGACTCTTTGTCACTTCTGGATCCCATCAGTTTAGGCCTATGTGCATCTTGAGGGGTCAGTTAAAAGTAGGGGGCAGGTTGCTCTATTTTAAAAAAATCTTCATTATTGACTCACTTTTCGTGGCCATCATGCAAGAAATATGTTTAGAGGTGGGATCTGAATGAGAAGATGATGGTGCTTGAACACTGTGTGAAGCACTTACCTTAATACTTAATGCTTGATTTTTTTAAAAGGGAAAAAGTGCAGAAATTAGACATTATGTATTGAGCATGAACGCTGGAAACCTAGAAAGATCATTTGATCTGTTGTGGCCAACCTCCAGTTGTATTTGTCTATTATGAGTGACATTTAAAAAAACCCAAAAAGAACAGAATATTACTCCATTTGAGTTAACATTGCTTTGGGGTTTATGTCTGTAAGATGAGAGTGTGATGCTGCAATATTTGGGGGAAATATCTGCTAGCAGCTATTCTTTTGCAAATAATCCAAAATAGTTAAAGAACAATCCCCTTAAACAAGAGGGACACCCTGCTCCCCCCAACCCCTGACATTGTGTAGATTTGGTCCCCCCCCCCCCATTGGAAAGTTACCAAGTATCACTTGTCTTGGGCCTCACTCAAACATAACTTGCCTCAAGCAAGTAAGCAAGCCAGCAATGTCCTGGCTTGTAAAGTAATTTGATCTACCTCAGCAAACTGAAAGCCTAACAGCAATGGCAAGGGAAACACATGAAAAATTAATGACAGATCATAGAATTGTGGTTATAGCTTTAAAAAAACCCATCCCATTTTATAAAGTTTCTCCTGAGATTTAAGTCAATAGTCTTTTGAATCTCCTAATCAAGGAATTGCACTGAGTCCTAGAGTATTGTTTCTGAGTCTGTTGAAGCCCAGGCTCTAGCAATGTCTCCTTGCTTGTTATTGCCGCTCTGAACCCTGAAGTGTTACCTGGTCTTAATAGTTACCTGTAGCAGAATTGCCTAATTTGCTAGTTCAGCTGCTGTAGTAATCCAGGAAGTGCAGGAGCCCTGGGCTCACCTGTCTGAAAGAAAAGGGAGCCTCAGGAAAAGGAGTGGATTGGAATTTGCTTGGATACAAATTGGGCCCAGCAACAAAACCCTAGTAGTGAATTACAAGCATAGCCAAACATTGGCTTTAGTTTTTACACCTATGGACCTCAAGGCGTTTTACCAACGTAAGTAAGGAACAGTATCATCCCTATGTTAGAGATGAGGAAACAGTCACAGAAGCCCAGATACTCAAAGATATTTTGGCACCTAATTCCCATTGATTTATATGGGAGTTAGGCACCTAGATATCTCTAAGGATCTGGGCTAGAGAGCCCATGATCACACAGCAAATCACTGACAGAATGAGATGACTTCTCAATGGACTGGAAAGGGACAGGGGAGAATGAGGAGAATGAGCTGCTCAGGAAGAAACTGATTTCTTGTTTGTTTTTGTTTTGAATCCCAAAATGTGGTGGTGATGGCTGGGAAGCTCATCTAGGAAAGTGTTGGAAAATGGATGCCATCTGGAAGCATTTTTATGCCAAAAGAAAAATGCCTCTTTCTTTGACTTCCTCCCCTTTGTCCTGTATTTTATGTTAGCCTAGTTGTCTAAACCTCTCACATTCCTCCGGCAGTGCCTGGTGCCAGAAAATACTCTCCTCAAGCAGCACCTTCTCTCTGTGCATTAATGCCAAGCTTCCGTCTCTTGTCCCATATTTGGGTCTTCATTTCATATCGCCACGCCCAGTCTCCTGGCTTCTGTTCTTCATCTTTGTGGTCCAGAGTAGGGGGGGCTCAAGTAATGTGACTAGGTTTGCAGCTTGCCTGCAATCCTAGGGCAGGCAATAGGTTCAGGGGAAGTACATCTAGCAACATGGAAAGGAATATACAGAGAGAAGATGGCACAGCATGGTTAAAAAATTCTGAGTTGCTAAAAGCCAGACTGTTGCTGCTTAATGACCTTGGAATCAGGGGGGATAAAACAAGGGAACAGGGAAAAGTTCATGGTCTTATTATTGCAGTTGCACTACATGGGAAAACTTGTTCCCATTAATCACCTGTACATGTATGTGGGCACAGTGTGCATTTTGCTTAACATGTTTTACAATCTGAAGCTAAACTTGTACCAAAAAAACCCTTCTTTTTTTGGATCCCTACATAACATTAGCTCAGTAGCTACAGTATTTCCTATACTGCTTATACTCACTATAGGAAATGCTGCCTATATTGTTTGTCCAGTGCAACTCAAAAGCTTTTACATGTGATCATTCTAAGATTTTTACTTTGCCAGTGATTTATTATATTAGTGTTATGGGCAGTCTGTGACTCCGTTTCTCCATATGTGACATGGGGTTAATGATACTGCTACATACCCAACTATTCTATCATAGGGAGTGGTGGATTCTCTGTCTTCAGAAGACTGAATGCTTTTCTGGGTGTTATGCTTTAGTCGAACAGAAGTTATCAGGCTCACTACAGGAGTGAGTACCTGAGTGGCATTCTATGGCCCATTTTATAGAGGAGGTCAGATTAGATGATCATAACAGACCCTTCTGGTACTGGCCTTAAAATCTACGAGTCTATGAACTTTAAAAAATGCTGAGATCTACAGGTAAGAAAAGTGGTAAAAGTAAACTATTTTGTATTTTTCTTTTTCATTATTGATTGAAAGCCTAAGCTAAAATTGGTTTCATGGTACATAAGAAATGGGAGATTTTTCCTAGAAAAGTAATTTCCATGTCACTCCACATACTTCTAAGAACCGTATCAGCATGGAGGGAAAGAAAGCAAAGCAAAGCAAGGCAAAGCAATGTTTAGGAATACCGCTGTTTCCAAACATTAGTATTTGTATTGCTGGTTTGATAAGTCTGTTTAAATCCCTATTTCAGGTTCCCAGGAAAGTAAAAACAGCCTAGAGGTAAGAAATATGATTTAACATGTTCATGACCTTTTTGACCTTGTGAATTGACCAAGGAAGATAATGTCTCCAAAGTGTGCATTGAATATTTTGCTTTTCCAGTATCTAGAAGATTGAGTACATCCGAGGTTTTCCTTTCCCTCCACCCCATCAGGGCTAGTGGGATGTCCTACTGAGAAGAGAAGGAGCTGTATTTTTTTCTCATCACCTCATAAATAGTTGGATTCTGACTGAGGATGTTAGGTAATGCTTGCCACATCCAGAACTCAAAGGGGGTATGACTTTTATTGTATAACCCTTTAAGATCTGAGGCAGTACTGTTTAACATAGCATATTGTTTTCCCTTCCTGCTTTTGCTGGGCTTTGATGCTGATTTTAGAACTTGACAGTTGTATTTGGACTTGACTTACATCTCCCAGTTGGGGAGGAAAAAAATGTTATAGATGTGCAGCATACCAGAAAAAATAAACTATATATGTCAAAAACAAGATTTGTCCTTAGGAATGGCATACACTGAGAGGGTACACTATGCATTTAGGAAAACAGAAAAGGACTTGAAAAGAATCTCATGACTGTTTGACTTTCAATATAAATCTCTCCGTAATGATAATACTTATGTGTGGGTCTTGTATTTGATCGAATGAGGGGATGAAGTATTAGGAATCATTACATAGACTGCAGAATTTCAAGAGCTGAAACCAGTTACAAATAGTGAAACTATAGTTATCCGAATGAACTGCTTGTCTTTATAATCAAAGTGAAGTCATCCCCAAAACAGTCCAGCAGGACAGTGCTTTCCAAATTCATACCAGGCCATTCTTTGGGGGTAGGAATTTAGATTGTCTATTAATAACTGAATTTTTCAGTTGATGCTTGTCAGACTACATATAAATAATCAATGGGGAATTCAATATAAACCAGTGAGGAATCATTGAGCAGGAACGTTTCTAGTGGGGTTCCACACGGACCGGTTCTTGGCCCTATGCTGTTCAATACAGTAAAACCTCGATTTAATGGACTAATTCGGGCGAGGGGGTGTCCGTTAAATCAGAAAGTCCGTTATTTAATAATAAAAAAAAACGAGCTGTTGGAGCAGCAGCCCGACCGCCACAGGGCCGGGGCGGCAGCTCTGCAGCCCGCCCGCTGCCGAGACCCGGGCGGCAGCCGGGAGCCATCAGCCAGCCCGCTGGGACTCGGGCAGGAACCGGGAGCCGGCAGCCCGCCCGCCTGCTGCCTGGACCCGGGCGGCAGCCGGGAGCCGGCAGCCAGCCCGCCCGTTGTCTGGACCCAGGCGGCAGGCAGGAGCCGGCAGCCAGCCCTCGACAAATGGATTTCAGATGCATCAGACTTGCTTAGAAATTTTGTCCGTTGCATCCGAAGTCCGTTAAATCGAGGTCCGTTAAATCGAGGGTTTACTGTACTTTCATCAGTGACCTGAAGAAAACACAAAATTATCACTGATAAAGTTTGCAGATGACATACGAATTGGAGGAGTTATAAATAATTAAGAGAATAGGTCACAGATACCAAACGATCCAGATCTCTCTGGAAGATGGGTGCCAGCAATATGAGTTTTAATATTGCTAAATGTACATGTGTACATCAGACAAGTAAGACTTTGTAGCATCTTAGAGACTAACCAGTTTATTTCAGCATAAGCTTTCATGGGCTATAGCCCACTTCATCCAATGAAGTGAGCTATAGTCCACGAAAGCTTATGCTGAAATAAACTGGTTAGTCTCTAAGGTGCTACAAAGTCTTCCTCATTTTATTTACAGCTACAGACGAACACAGCTGCTAATCTTAAACATGTGTACATCGAGGCACAAAGAATAGAGGCCATGCTTAGCACACTATCTCAGGAAGCCGTTATTGACAAAGATTTGGAGGTCATGGCAGATAATCAGCTGCACATGAGGTCCCAGTGGGACACTGGCCAAAAGGACCAATGTGATCCTGGGATGCATAAATAGGAATCCTGAGTAAGAGTAGAGGGGTATTTGGCACTTGTTCAACTGCTGCAGCAATACTGGTGTCCAGTCTGTTGTCCACAATTCATGAAGGATGTTGATACATTTGGAGAAGGTTCAGAGAAAGCCAGCAGAACGATTAAAGGACTAGAAAGTATTCCTTGAAGTGAAAGACTCACAGAGCACAATTTATTTAGCTTAACAAGAGAAAGTTAAAGGGAAACTAGGTAACAGTCTATAAATACCTGCATAGGGAACAAATATTTGATAATGGGCTCTTGAATCTATTTGAGAAAGGTACAAATTCAGCTTGGTAACAAAGCACACATTTTTAACAGTGAGAATAATTAACCATTGAAACTGTTTACTAAGGATGGTTGTGGATTCTCCATCTCCATCACTCCATCTTTAAATCAAAATTGAATGTTTTTCTAAAAGATCTGCTCTGGGAATTATTTTGGGGAAGTTGTATTGAATTTTTGACAGACGGTGTGTGCAAAAAATGTCTTCTGTGCAATTTTTTGTGCTTGCAGTGTTTCGCCATGTGTGCAGGGTTTAGGATCTGTGTGCGCACGCACACGTGCACAGCTTAGAGGGAACAGTGGTTGTATGGCTTGAGTTACACAGGAAGTCAGACTAGATGTTCACAGTGGTCCCTTCTAGCCTTGGAAACTCTAGCTTGGGCCTATTTCTAAGAATATCTAGGGAAAATTGAATGCATGATACTGATCTCCCTTGTTTATTGAAGTCAATGGGACTATGCATGTCTTTGCTGGAATGGGGCCAGAATCAGGACATGAAAAACATTCAAAATGCTAATAGCATGAAGTCAAACATGCAATCTTCAGGATCTGAGTGGCCTTTTTTCTCCTTCCTGTCCTAGGCAATGATAAAGGGCCTAAGATTAAAGGATTATTGCTGTGGATGAGAGAAATTTCCTTGAGGTTAGTGTGTGGCTTTTAAAGTCATAATCATGAGCAGAGAGCAATGAAGTTCTGCTAAAGCCCAGGAGAATTACCAGAGAGATTTGTCTGAGGCCATATCTACACTATAAAATTAAGTCGACGTAATTTACATACAGCTGCTGCAATAATTACATTGCCTGTGCATGTCTATACTTTGCTCATTGTGTCGAGAGTGCACATCCTGACCTCCTTATATCAATTGTTCTGTCAGTGTGAGGCATTGTGGGATGGCTCCTGAAAGCCAGTAACAGTCGACGCAAGCAACACCTAACTACATCAACCTTGACACTACGCTGCTTAAGGCGGTGGAGTTATTAAGTTGGCATAGTGGGTAGTTATGGTAGTGGGAGTGAATTTAAGTATAGACACTTCTATGGTTAGGATAATGTAAACTGCCTTTTGTCAACCTAACTCTGTAGTATAGACTAGAACCGAGGAAGGGAAAATCCCTTCTGGTATTGCACCATGTTCACAAAGGATGAAATTCAGCCATGTGCAGAGGCCCAGCACAGAACCTTCATTTATATCCCACTAGTGAAAATACCCGGCGTTGCTCGGGTCAGTCGGAGGTGGGGAGGGGGCAGAGAGCTGAGTGAGTGCGGGGTCCGTTGAAGGGGGGAGGGGGCAGAGAGCAAACCTGACACCCCCACCTCACCCCCCCACCCAAACCCAACACCCCCATGTCTCCCCCCTACCAACCCCAACAACCCCTGACCAACACCCACACCTCACCCCCCGTAGACCAAACCTGACACACCCACCTCACTTCCCCCCCAACCAAACCCGACACCCCACCTACCACCACAAACAAACCCGACACCCACACCTCACTTACCCCTCGACCAACCCCAACCCCCCTCCTCAATCCCCCAACCAAACCCAATACCCCCACCTTACCCCCCCACCAAACCCAACACCCCCTGACCAACCCCAACACCCACACCTCACCCCTCACCCACCCCAACACCTTCCCACCCCCCCAGACCAAACCCAACACCCCCGGCTCACTTACCCCCCGACCAAACCTGACACCCCTACCTCACTTATCCTCTGACCAAACCCAACTCGGGGCCGTCAGAGGTGGGGAGGGGCAGAGAGCTGAGCGAGTGCGGGGTCCGTTGGAGGGGGGAGGGGGCAGAGAGCTGAGCGAGTGCGGGGTCTGTTGGAGGGGGGAGGGGGCAGAGAGCTGAGCGAGTGCGGGGTCCGTTGGAGGGAAGAGGGGCAGAGAGCTGAGCGAGTGCGGGGTCCGTTGGAGGGGGTATTATGACATCATAACTGTCACAGAGAACAGCAGCTGCCCAGCTGATGTGATTGGCCTTTAAATAATTTCACCCCTGGGGGGCGTCAGAGGTGAGATTTGAAAAATTTTCGACTCTTACCCTGATTAGGACCCTAAGACCTCTAACTGTACCAAATTTCAAGTCTCTAGCTCAAACGGTGTGGAAGGAGTAAGCGCACGTACATACACGCATACACGCATACACCATTTGACTTTTATATATATAGATTTCAGCTCTGTTTAGAGGCGAGAAGTGGGACTTAAGTGATGCATAGTCCTTGTGCTGGCATCCACCTGGTAGGGACATAATCTGGCAGGTCCAATAGAGCAGATTACCATATGTCAGTGCATGAGCCCACTCAGCCATGACCCCACTTCCTCCATTTTGGGCTTCTGCTCCCTTTGGGTATCCAGTGGGTGGGGGACAGTGAGCAGTCCCTGCACTTCCATTATGAGTTTTGAATTCAGTTCAGTGGGGTGTTAAAACTCTGGATACAGTAGACTCTTGATTATCCAGGATGATAGGGAAAAAATTAATCCTGGTTGATAAAATCCCGGATAATCACCATCTATAGGAAATGGGGGTGGGGAGAGGTGGGGTTGATTCATTGGCTGCCCTGCGCCCTGGTGGGTTTTTTTGTTTTGTTTTTTTTGTGTGCTTGGGGCTGCAACAAAGCCAGAGCCGGCCCTGCGAGTTACATGTCTTTTTTTTTTGACATCCTGGTTAATCCAATTCTGGTTAACCCAATCTTCGGCAATCGAAAGTCTACTGTAACTCAATTGTTAGCCATTTCCCTACTGATCATTTTAGCTGAAACATTAAGCTAAAGCACTTCTATGTTGTGTCCATGATGTGGTAGTCTGTACTCTGTCAACAGGTCAGCATATTTAAACCCCACTTAACCTGTATTTTGAGTGCTTAAGGGGGACTTAGTGGTGCATAAGACTTGTGTAGGCTCTCTTCACGTGAGTCAGTTTCACATTTATACAGAGCACTGTGTTGTGTTCCAAGCCTCTGTCACTTCTGAACAAACCCTCAGGTCCAAACATCCACAGTCATTTAGCTTCCATGGTTATGGCTGGCTTCCATTTCTAGGATGGTCCAAAGATGATGAACCAAATCCCTGGCTGATCAAACCTTCTCGTAAAACTTTGGGAAAATTTGGATTCAGACCCAAACTTTGTAGTTTGAGTCCGTCTTCAGTTCCAAACCACTCTGCTTACTAGAAATACATGGAACTTATGGCATTGTAGAATTTTTTAAAGTGATAACCTGCTCCAGCATTTAGCTGAATACCTCCTCCCCGCCCAACCTGAATCATTTTGCAACGAAAGAAATGAAGCAAGAAAGTGCACACTGTAATCAAAATAAGCACTTTGAGGTTTGGAGCAGATATGTAAATATAAACGAAGCAGAACTACTTTTCTCCCATAAAATGTTTTAAAAGTCAATAATGCAATTCAAAGGACCAGCATTCAACTCAAAAGAAAATTATATGAAACCCTCAGGAATTCATTGCTGTCTTGTAATATCTAAACTAAATATTGGAGGGCAAAGTTATATCATTTCCAAATATAAGGTTAAAATTTGTATTAAGAAAATTAAGAAAATTTATACAACGATCATTTCCCACTTGGATAGCTATAGAAGATGGAGTTGGATATAACAAGTATATACTGCTGTGAGAAAAATGTACTAATACTATACTGTAGAACAAAATACTGCATCTGTCTCATTTAACTCTTAGTTTTTAAAGCCCAAGAAATAGAGGAACAGATTTTTTATTGCATAGGGATCATTTTTTTCCTCTCATAAACCTTCCATATGTCTGTACAGCCATGTCTTGTTTTCAATTTTAGTGGAGGTTTTTGTTTGGAGTCTCATAAAATCCTAATTTATTGCAGCTTCTCTTTATAAAAAGGAGTGGTGGGGGCTTGGGGGGAGGAGTGAGATAGCATGTGCAAGGCAGACTCAAGGAATGCTTTTTAAAATTTAAACCATAAGTCCTCTTAACTACCCCAAGCTGAGGCTGTGCTATGTTTATCCGCACATAGCTTTCATAGTCTGTGATCACTTCCCCCCCAGCCACATGTGTGTGACTCTACATGTAGACATGTTAAATGACTTTGCAGGGATGATAATCATATACATTTAATCCTTTGTTTACAGAATACAAATACTAGGCTTTAAGAACATGCTAATGAGCACTGCAGGAAACTGTGTAGAGTAGGTATGATGGGAAATGGTGGATAGAGACCCTCCTCTGACCTCCCACACTAACCGGGCAAAATTCTCTTCTAGCGCTTTCTTGCTTGTTATAGGCCAGAGCCTTCACCCCTCTGCAGTCCCTCTGTGTGGCTTTGGTGGGCCAAAGGAACCAGCAAGTTGGGTTACCTGGTCACCTGTGGATTCCACCAGCATGGGGAAACCAGAGGTGGCATAGGACAAGCATAGCCAGCCCCACACAGCCTCCCCCGATGCAAGGGATGTGGCTGGAACAGTATGGAATGCTACTGATTCTCAGCTGCCACAAAATCCTTGGCAATACCCCGGTTCCATGTTGTTGTTTGCACTCTTTATTTTAAATCAGCAGACTGTTTGCATCCCTGGCTGTGTGAAGGAAAAATCAGGTAGAGCTGCATTGTTGCTGTACTGTGTACTTTTAGAAAAGTCCTGTTGAGTATGCCCATCAGATGGCTGCCTCATTATAACTGCTGCTAAGCTAGAAAAACATGTTTGCAAAGAGGGTAATATGACATGCACCTTGCACTCAGTGATAGGAGTGTGTTTTTGGCATGAGTAAGGAGTTCAGGATTTAGCCCCAAGGGAGAAATGTGTGACACTTTAAGGGCCCGATCCTGCAGTAAGCGCCACATGTGCTGATATACCTGCCCCTGTATGGAGCTCATTGCAAGATTGGGACCTTTCATCTTTGGACCAAAACCATTGAGTTTTAGGGCAAGATTTAGTGAAAATGGTTGTGTTGCCTGGTTGTAACTACAGCTGCTTTTTTGGTCACCAGGGTGCTGGTATGTTAGTATGAAATTTGTATTGGGACCTCTTGTTTAAAAATACCAAAGGAGCTGGGAGCTAGTGTGGACACAGAAGGCTACTGTGAAATGTTGAAGATTCACTGGTTTCAAAAGGGTCAATTCCCAGCTCCTTTGTCAAGGGAGTACATCACAGCAGTGGAATCTCCTGGAACGCAGTCTTCCAAAGTTATCTGCATCTTGCACAGGAATAGGCTGTACAGAGACCATTCAAACCCAGTATGTGATATGACATTTCTTATGCAACCTTATGTACATTCTATTGGCTGGTTTTTTTCTCTTCCTTTGTAGGTGCACATGCAAGAAGGCTGTAAGGACCCTTTCTAGGTTCAGTTGTAGTCCCATCAGTCTGCTTCCTTCCTAGCATCTATAAAACAAGTCATTTTGGACAAAAAGAATCAAGATAACCTAATAGTCACTGCATATTAAATTCCTTTTAAATGGTAAGAAACACATATATTTTGTAATGGCAAGAGTTTGCTGGTTGTGGTGGGTGAGCACAACTCAAAACTACTTGAACTGATTTTTGCTCAAAATTCACAAAACCATAAGCAGATAGTCTGAAAAGTTGAAAGCAACTGGAAAGGGGTGTGTGGTGGTGGGGAAGCTATTAAAATGGAAATTGGAAACCAACTTTAACATGTGCTAACTACCGCTGTTATATAATGATAATATATAACATTACTCTTAGTGTATTCTCTGTGACCCATTTACCACCCAGGTGCCACATATAACATAGTCTGTATATGTACATGTATATCTATTACTATGTATTGTAAGCACACTAATTCTAAGACATGCAAGTAAGGAAACTTGTATTGCTTAGTGTTTTGGGCTAAAGGTACTGTGGTATGTGGGTAATGGAAAGAGAAACTATTCTAATTTCTGTCACATTTTAAATCTACTCTTGCAGAATCTGCACTGAAACACAAGAGAAGCCCAACTGGAGGGAAACTACTGGCCACTGGATTTACCTCTAAACAGTACTCATTGTAGGTTTAGAACACCTTTTTCTCCTGTGATAGCTAACTTAACTTTGTTCACTAATGTTAAAAAAAATGAGCAAAACACCTATTCAGACGAAAATATAAATTAACACACGCACCCCCCCTTTCTTTCCTTCCTGTTTTGTTTGGTGTTTTCTAGCTCTGCTTCTCGGACAGCTGAATGGGGGCTGGGAAAGTGTTTACAATATTTTCACATGATTGAGATGGCAGGGTTCTTGCACTCTGTGAAAGGCCTTCTGTTTTCAGATGGCATTGAAAGTTTACCGTCTTCCCAGACAAAAGGAAGAGAGCCCATTGCCAGTGGATGAGTAATGGGCATGGCCTCCGCACAATACCTTCTATCCAGTCCTAAATCTACATGGTGTTCTAAGGCTTCCCTCCTTCTCCAAAGCAACCATTGTCTCTGCTCTGAGAGACCAAAACTGCACATTGGGTGAATGGGGAATCTGCCAAGAGGGGAAGGCTCTGTGACAACAGTTGCTCAGTGCTCACTGCCCAGTATCTGCCTTCTTACTATTCTACTATAATACTTGGAAAACTGTCAACAATTGGGCATGTTCTATACAAATATGTAGCAGACCATCTGTATAGTTTCTAGTTCCAGAAGATTCCAGTAACTCGCTAAGTTTTAATACATTTTTCTGTATCCAATAATCAGATGGACTGCTCTGAGATAAATGATTAAAGCCAAAGGCTGCTATAATTAGTAGATGGAAATTAAGACTGTACAGAAAGCAAAGTAGCAGATTCCTGTATTTATTTTTCCACATGCCGCTATGACCATATGCTTTGAATTGGTCATTTACTTATTTATTTATTTTTTAAGATTCAATTAAATGATTGCTTTGGGGCACAAAAATATTTTGGGGGCAAAGATTATTAATACATTTATGTAAAATATTTATAAATTATGCCAAGTTTCTCACAGAGAGGCTGTGCACTTGTTCAAGGTGAAGAGACCATTAGGTAAAGTTTCTTGTTTCTATCAAACTAATATATTTCCAGTTTATAGCTATTGTGAAAATATAGAGAGAGAGATCTATTTGACTTCAACATGCATTAGAAACATTAAGAGCTGTTTGAGAATTAACTAAGCAGTCACTGAATACAATCAAATTAATATTGGTTTGTTTGCTCAACTATTAAATGTCAACATTAAGTTCTTTTCAGTTAATGTGATATTGCATGAACACTTTTATTGTTCTGGACAGAGCAGGAGCTAGGACACAGGATATGTTGTGTATATACATACATATATATATTTTAAGGGCTGGTTATAGCTGGTATCAATGGCTTAATTACTTAATTTGTGGGTATGACAAACAGTGCATTAAAGTTATTATCAAAACTAGTTTCCAAATGACTTCTGTGAAGCTTCCAAGATATTCAGTTCTAGCCTCTGGATTTTTTTTAAAGAGTTAAATGCTTAAAACTCTACTAAAGCAGTCTGGCATCATTCCCTGTTTTGAAACAGCAAGTCAGCTGAAACTTGGACTTTTTGCTGGAGGGGGAGAAATCAAAAGGGCTAGTTTTCTTTTAAAGAGCATGACCATACAAATTCTGTTCTGGCTGCTCTTAAAGGGGACCTGCACATTTTAAAATGAGTTCAAACACAAATTCCTTTCTTTCACATAAATATTTGCACCCTTTCATTCTTTAACATTTTGCATTTGGAACCATTTACAGAAGTACTTCTGTACTTGTTCTGGGGACTTGATCTTGCACATATTGAATTAATGGCAAGTGCCCATTGAATTTAGTGGTGCAGGATTGGGCCCCTAGTGCCATGACAATGAATATCCTGTGTATCTGAGGGGAGGGGAATCTAGGGAAGTAAGGAAGTTCTGTCTGAGCTTCAGTGCTCATGGGTGTGGGATACACAGGTGTCTATGTCTCTGTTCATACAGAAATGTTTAAAGCAGTGATGGGCAATCTGCGGCCTGTGGGCTGCACGCAGCCCATCAGTCCATTAGGGTAATCAGCCCATCAGGGTAATCTGCTGGCAGACTAGATAGTTTGTTTACAATACATTGACCATCTGCAGGCCTGGCTGCCTGCAACTCCCTGTGGCCGTGGTTCACCATTCCCAGCCAATGGGAGCTGCAGGAAGTGGTGCAGGTTCAAATTCAGCTATGGCCAGGTAGGCCGACAAGGGCTAACACAGTTTGCCTTGCTAGTTTGCTTGGCCAGCGCTTAGTTAATTTAGTTTTAAACATGTTTAGCCAATGTAAATGGGGCCTTATCCCATATCCTACAAATATATGTATTCATGCAAACTATGCAGAGTCTGGCTGATATCAGAGGGACTCTGCATGGGCACAAGAGTCTGTGTTCACAGGATGCCAAACTTAGTCAGCCCCCTTTAAAAAGCAGGTCACACTTTTTAAATCAACACGCTTGCATCATGATACTTGCAAACCATGCAGTACATTCAGGGAGCTGATGTGCCTTGTTTTTTGAAGTGTGGTATTTTTATCTATGGATCTGTGGTAATTTGAACTGAATGTGCAATGATTCAGATGTGTGCACTTGCTTATAATTGGATCATCATGCAATCAAACGTGTGGACCAATGTTCAGCTGGAAATGCTTGTTACAAATACCTCCCTCTGCCCACCAATTCTTACCATAGTGTAATTGAGGTCAGTGCAAACTGTGTAAGGAATTGAAGGATACTGCCTTACCTTCACCCATGACTCCATGTACTGTACCATAAGTGGGACATGGTTTCCAGAAAACAGGGTTTAGATGCCCTGGCTCGATGTGATAGTGTATGTGATGCACAATTAAACCATTGTGCTGGAGTGGAAAAGTGGCCCCATCAGTGTTTACAGATTCACCGATGTGCTTGCTAGCTGCAATCCCTGAAGTCTCTTTGAACCCAGCTCTCCCATGTGACACTGCAATGATCTGCCTGCTGAGCCACTAGACCAATATTGTTCTTTCAATCTCTCCACCATGTGCTATAAAGGAGTCTGATTCACATGAGAAATTAAGTATAAGATCTCTCCTCATAAAGACATTATACCATGAATGCTCTCTTTCTGCTAGCTGTAAGAATAGGTGGCTCAGAGGTGAAAGGGTAGCATTTACATTTAAATACACCTATTGGAAGCACACAAACAGAAGGCTAAAACGACTGCGCCCTCTTTGAATTCTTTTTGAGTTTGCTGAGTCTTTGGTTCTTTATATAACAGCAACTTCTTTAAAAAAACAACGACGAAGCAAAAATGAGAGAGAAGATCCTTAAACCTCCTCCAACTAAAACGGCAAAAGTCTTTGTGTGGGTGGGATGATGTAGATAATTGATTTGAAAAGAATCATTTTAATAGTATCTAGTAGGATCCAGATATGAACTGAAATGTCTGCTCCCATTCTGAAGGGTGTTGGCTGTGTATGGTAGCGTTTAAGTTTCCCAGACCCAGTGGACAGCATCTTCTTTGTGCCTGCCAGCTACGATTTACCAGTGATAAAACAGAAAGTTTCTTACCATCTAGAGCAAACAGAAACTGAAACATTGTGGAATGAGAATTTGGTGCCAAATGTGCCCTGGCAGCCTGTCTGAAAGCTCAGCAAAAGCCTTGAAATGTACCAATTTAATCCAATCCAGGGCTTTTTCCTTCTGGAGTCTTCCTCCGCTCCCCCATATGACAGGGGCCTTCCAGATAAATCAGCAAAAGAGGAGTTCCCTTTTGGACATACAGTTGCAAATATGTAAACTGTATCTTTTCCTTCTGTCTTTTCCAAATCCCCCTTTTTCGAAGGCTATTTTATCATGCTCCTAGAATCTAACATGGGACCAAACCTAATACTTACATGGAGATGCCCGTGAACTGTGGTAGGTTTTGCCAGTTGCCCCTATTTTTATAGTGTACTGGACAAAACCCCCAAATCCAAGCAACTCTGAACTTTGGAGTGCTTGAAAGCCAGATCCTAATGTGGCTACTGCGTATCTCTAGTGATAATTATTTCCCTCGACTATATATTTAAAACTACTACTATAATATAGAACCTTTCACCCCAAAGCATTTTACAGACTAACTAAAACATGAATACTCCTCAAGGGAGGAAGGGTGTTGGTCAAGTAGTCGACTGGTGGACACAATAGAGGCAAAAGAAATATACGGTAGACAAAGGAGAATGGTGCATACCTCTTGCATATGGAAACCTATTATGGGCTGTTTAAAGTCCATGCAATTATTTTATGATTCTGTGTGACTCCACTTGAAACACAGTAAATTGCAGATGTTAGAGTTACACTGAGATGAAGTTATATCAGGAAACAGCTGGATCCAATATTACCTCTCTTCTCCTACCCCAAGTCCTGGTTCCTAGGATGAAATGTCAAGAGTTTCTCATTCTACTGGTTGATTGGAAGGATTGAAGAATTCTGAAATCAGTTTGCTCAGCGCTTGCTGCATTGCCTGCCTAGATGTGACAGGAAGCATGGAGTGCAATCCAAAACCCAATGAAGTTAATGGAAAGAATCCCATTGACTTCAGTGGGCTTTGGATCAGATCCATGTAGAGAACTACTGTGTTCAGAACTCTTCTTGCTCTGCCTAAAAGCAGACACTCCTCAGAAATAGGCTATGTGGTAGTTGCCTATGGTACTCTGATGCCATATGTTGATGATCATGGCTTTGAACTGGAGTTCCTGTAACAGACAGAGCTTACCCTCCTTGGAAATTGATTCAATAAGATTTCAACTATCAGTTATTATTAATTATTATTATTTATTATTATTATTATTTTTATTGTTGTTAATACCTGGCATTTATATGGTGCTAAGATTTATATGTATAAAATTATATATTGTATGGAGATTATATTTATATATTGATAACAGTGTGTTATCAAACTGCATATGACTATTCCCTAATTAATTGAAACATATCGATGTGTTTATTCTTAAATATCTTGCAATATTTCATATTGTGTTTATATTACTGCCAGATTTGCTTCAATCCACTCCTGAAATAATAGTGCTTTCCTCTTAAAATATAAAAAGAATGAGGACTACTTGTGGCACCTTAGAGATTAATAAATTCATTTGGGCATAAGCTTTTGTGGGATAAAACCCACTTCATCAGTTGCATGGAGTGGAAAATACAGTAGGAAGATAGATATAAATATATATAGAAAACATGAAAAGATGGGGCTTGCCATACCAACTCTAATGAGACAAATCAATTAAGATGGGCTATTATCAGCAGGAGAAAAAAAATTGTGGTGATAATCAGGATGGCCCATTTCAAACAGTTGACAAGAAGGTGTCAGTAACACTAGGGGGGAAAATTAGCATGGGGAAATAGTTTTAGTTTGTGCTGTGACCCATCCACTTCCAATCTTTATTCAAGTCTAATTTAATGGTGTCCAGTGTACAAATTAATTTCAGTTCTGGAGTTTCTTGTTGTTTTTGAAGGTTTTTTTGTTGAAGAATTGTGACTTTTAGGTCTGTAATTGAGTGTCCAGGGAGGTTGAAGTGTTCTCTGACTGGTTTTTAAATGTTACAATTCTTAACATCTGATAGGTGTCCATTTATTCTTTTGCGCAGAGACTCTCCGGTTTGGCCAGTGTACATGGCAGAGGGGAATTGCTGGCACATGACTGGCATATATCATATATATTACATCCCCTTACTATTAACCACCCCTTCTTGTCAACTCTTTGAAATAGGCCACCCTGATTATCACAACAAAAGTTTTTTTTCTCTCCTGCTGATAATAGCCCACCATAACTGATTTGTCTCATTAGAGTTGGTACGGCAACCCCCATCTTTTCATGTTTTCTGCATATATTTATATCTATCTACCTACTGTACTTTCAACTCCATGCATCTGAAGAAGTGGGTTTTAGCCCACGAAAGCTTATGCCCAAATCAATTTGTTAGTCTCTAAGGTGCCACAAGGACTCCTCGTTCTTTTTGCGGATACAGACTAACACGACTACCACTCTGAAACCTGTCTTAAAATCTAATTAACTGCTTTGCATTTATATTGCTTACATGACCAAGTCATGCTAGATACTGTCACCCTATAAAACAGCTTTTTACAATGGCAGTGGCTACACTAAAAATAGAATTGCTGGATTAAATAGGAGTGTTTGTGTAGAGGGGGAAATCATGTCCTTTTTGCTGGATACACTTGTTAATTCTTGTTATCTCTGTAGCGAATGGAAAAACACCATTGGCTTCAGTAGGAGCAGGAGTAGGCCCGGGGTTTATACTCATCGTGTTGCAAATCACATAGAAAAGTAAAAGCTGTTTGACTAGATCAGTTACTGTATCTTTGGGCTGTTCTCTGTCTCTCACTCTCTCTCTGTCATGAAATGAAACATTTTAATACTAAAGCATAATATTAACGCAAGAATCAGAGAGGTAGCCGTGTTAGTCTGGAATAGCAGAGGTAACAAAGTCCTGTGGCACCTTAAAGACTAACTATAAAGTTTTGAAGCATGTGCTTTCGTGGGCTAATACCCACTTCGTCGGATGCAAGCAGTGGAAGTGTCCAGAGGCAGGTACAGAAAAGTAGGCAAGAACCAGGTGGGAGGTAAAAAGGTTAGTCCAATTAGGCTGAACCAGCTTGTTATCTCCGATCAGGGAGGGTGGGTTGTTCTTCTAGCATTTGAATGGGGGGTGTGGACATGGAGAGAGGAGAAACTAGTTCTGTAATGAGCGAGCCATTGTAGGTCTTTGTTCAATTCGAGATTGTTTGTGTTGAATTTGCAAATGAATTGCAGCTCTGCAGTTTCCCTTTGCAGTCTGGACTTGAATATTAACGCAGTGGTTTATGATCTGCCCTCAGCTGTGGATGGGGTGCTAACCTGAGACTGCAGTTTGATTCCCTGCTCTCTGCCACAGACTTACTGATATTCAGGTGCCAATCTCCCACTGATTTCAATAAAAGTTAGGCACCTGATTTCCTTTAAGGATTGGAACCAGTGTCTCTGTTTTTCAGTTTCCCATATGGGTAAATACATTAAAAGACTGTGAGGCACTCAGATACTGTGGGGACGGAGGCCATATAAGAAATACCATAGACCGATATTAACATAATACTCTTATTGATTATAGTGAAGGCTTTGCATCCACATCTGAGAGAAGAATTAGGCCTGAAATGAAGTGATATAACCAATTTAAAGTCAATAGATCAGCCTAAAGTGTCTGTTTTACATACTGTCATCTTGATTCTCGGCATAGGTCATGCTGGTGGGGGAGTGACACTATATGTGAAAGAAAGTATAGAGTCAAATAGAGTAAAAATCTTAAATGAATCAAACTGTACCATAGACTCTCTCAGGATAGAAATTCCATGCTTCAATAATAATATAGTAGTGGGAATATACTACCGACCACCTGACTAGGATGGTGATGGTGATTGTGAAATGCTCTGGAAGATTACAGCGGTTATACAAATGGAAAACTCATTAATAACGGGAGGTTTCAATTATTCTTATGTTGACTGGGTACATGTCTCCTGAGAATAGGTTGCAGAGATATAGGGCTGGTCCCCACTATGATGATCAACGGATCGACGGCAGATACGCAACTTCAGCTACGTGAATCACGTAGCTGAAGTTTGTGTATCTGAAGCCGACTTACCTGCCATCCTCACGTCGGCGGCAGTCGGCGGCGCGCTCCCCCATCGACTCCAGCTTGCGCCTCCCGGCAAGCTGGAGTTCCGGAGTCGACGGGGGAGCTGCGGGCGATCGATTTCTCACGTCTTCATAAGATGCGAGAAATCGATTGCCAAAAGATCGATCGCTACCCACCGATCCGGCGGGTAGTGAAGACCAGCCCACAGTTTCTTGACACCATAAATGACTGTTTCTTGGAGCAGCTAGTCTTGGAACCCACAAGGAGAGAGGCAATTCTTGATTTGGTCCTAAGTAGCTCACGGGATCTAGTCCAAGAGGTGACTATAGCTGAACCTCTTGGTAATAGAGACCATCATATATTTAAATTCAACATCCTTCATGGAGGGAAAGAAGCCCACCACCATAGCATTTTACCTCAGTAAGGGGAACTAAACAAAAATGAGGAAGCTAGTTAAAAGGTACAGTCATGACAGTGAAATGCCTGAAAGCTGCATGGGAACTTTTAAAAAACACCATACTTGCAGCTCAAATTAAATATATACTCTAAATTAAAATATATTGTAAAGGACTGAAATAGTGCCACCATCACTATACGATAAAGTAAAAGAAGTGGCAAAAAAAAAAGGAAGTAAAATCCTATGGAGGAAAATAGAAAGGATCATAAACTCTGGCAAGTCAAGTATAAAAGTATAATTAGGCAGCCCAAAAAAAGAATCTGAAGAGCAACTACCTAAAGACTCAAAAACTAACAGCAAAAAAAGTTTTAAGTATATTAGAAGCAGGAAGTCTGCCAAACAATCAGTGGGGCCACTGGACGATGGAGTTGCTAAAGGAGCACTCAAGGAAGAGAAGGCCATTGCAGAGAAGTTAAATGAATTATTTGCATCAGTCTTCATAGTGCAGGATGTGAGGGAGATTCCCACACCAAAGACATTCTTTTTAGGTGACAAGTATGAGGATTAGGTGACACCAGATTGAGGTGTAAATAGAGGATATTTTGGAACATATTGATAAATTAAATAGTAATACGTCACCAGAACCAGATGGTATTCACCCAAGAGTTCTGAAGGAACTCAACTATGAAATTGAAGAACTATTAATTGTGGTATGTAACCTATCATGTAAAACAGCTTCTGTCCCAGATGACTTGAGAATAGGTAATGTGGCACCAATTTTTTTAAAAAGCTCCAGAGGTGGTCCCGGCACATACAGGCTGGTAAGCTTAATTTCAGAACCAAGAAATTTGTTGAAACCATGGTAAAGAACAGAATTACCAAGACATATAGATGAAAACAATTTGGTGAGGAAGAGTCAACATGGCTTCTGTAAAAGGAAATCATGCCTCCCAGTCTAGTAGAATTCTTTTAGGTTGTTAACAAACATGTGGACAAGGGAGATCCAGTGGATATAGTGTACTTGGATGTTCAGAAAGCTTTTGACAAGGACTCCCTCATCAAAGGCTCTTAATCATAGTAAGATGTCATTAGATAAGAAGCAAGGCCATCTCATGGATCAGTAATTGATTAAAAAACAGGAAGCAAAGGATAAGGACAAATGGTGAGTTTTCAGAATGGAAAGTGGTAAATAGAGGTGTCCCACAGGGATCCATATTTCGAGGGCCAGTGCTGTTCAATATACTCATAAATGATCTGGAAAAAAAGGGTAAACAGTGGGGTGGAAAAATCTGAAGATGATACAAAATTACACAAGATATTTAAGGCCAAAGCAGATTGTGAATCATTACAAAGGAATTTCGGAAAATGAAGTGACAAGGCAACAAAATAGTGGATAACAATAAGGATGATAATAAATAAATAAAATGATTTTGGGGTCTGTTCAAATGTGTCTGGCGGTCCGGATTTAGCTCACGGTCCACCTATTGACTACATCTGATTCAAGATGGCTGCTTTTATAGTGTTGTATTCTCATTTATACTACTCCCCCTTTACGTGATGTAAAGAGACATTAACATGGGTCTGAATTGCACTTATGTTCCTTATCAGGCCTGTTAAGGTGGGTTCAAATGTTAAGATCTGTTTATGTGGCCAGAGTACTGTGAAGGATCCTTTGTGTAAATGACAATGAGGCGCCTTATATTGTAAATGTACAACTAACATTTTCTTCTTTATTCTTAAAAAAAAACAGCTATTGAAGATTATTTTTTTAAAAATCAGCTGATTTTTGTTATGACATACTGGACTTATGGACTTATAGAAAATGATCCTGCATATATTGAATTAAATCAAGTTTTGCCATTGATTGCAATAGGAGCAAAATTGGGTGCACTCTAACTATTGTGTTAATCTAATCAAGTGTGGCTCCAAATGAAAAACAGCACTGTTTCATTCAGAAGGTTTCAGGTTTTATCATTAACCTTTACCTTTTTTACCATACTTTTGGAAAAAAAACAACATTTTGTTTCTTGATTGCACGAGCCATGAATCACCCACTTAAAACAGACTACGAGGTCTGATTTATCAATTATAATATCTGGACCAAGCTGTCTAATGATCATTATTTAATTATGATGTTAAATTACAATGGTAGAATGGAAATCCATATCAAATAGGCTGAAATGCTAAATTTGCTCTTCACTAGGGTTACGCTTTAAAAGCAATTCCATATGAATTCCATATGGTTGGAAAGTGGTACACAAATGAATCTTTTTCTGAATGGGACTTGGGACAGTAGAAAGGAGGAGAATGGTAAAGCAGAACATTGGATCTGATTTACCTCTCTCCTTTCTCCACTTCCCTTTTCCTGCCTTCTTTCTTGCTGCCCCTTAGCCTTACAGTGGTCTCTCTCCTTTTGTGTGTCAAGGTCATAATCCTGTGGACCTTGGCACATGGACGCCGCCACATTTGAAATTAGCAAAGGTAGGCAGGATTGTGCCGATGGTCTGCTGTTCTTTGTGTGTCTGTGTGTATCTCTATTTAATTTTAGGGTCTGATCCTGAGGGGGCTGAGCCCTGGTATCATTCACTGACGTCAATGGGAGTTGAAGGTACCGAGCACCTTTCAGGATCAGGCCTTTATAGCTACTAGTAAAGAACAATACATATGTAAGGCCTGCTCCTGCTCCCACTGAAGTCAGTCATGAGATTCCCACTGCCTTAACTGGGAGTAAGGCTGGGCCTTTATAGCTCCCTGCAAAAAAAGAAAACTACTTAGAAATGGGTCCAAACCAACAACTGCAATCAAAACATTCTGAGTTTTGGAAGCAGCCTAGATTCCCTGGCTTGACGCAGTCTCCATTTCAGGTTGAACTCAAGCCCTGGATCTGATCCCCCATCACCCCAAACAAAGTTGGAACCTTGCAGCTGAACTCTTTCTCTAATAAATATCCATCTATTCATTCCCCCATCCCTCTCCCTCTCTCTCTGTCGACCACATATGTTTGCATTTTCTTGCTCCCAAAGAAAGTTGTGATGACCTGCCTGGACAGAGCTCCTTTATCGCAGCAACAAACATGATGTTCCTCTCACATAACGTTTCTATCATGTGTGACCTTTCATCTTGAACTGCCATGACCTTTTGATTAATGCTGCACTGTGCTGCTTGCAGAAGCCAGGAAAGAAAATCTTTTGTTTCTAGATAGAATACTGCTAAAGGACATGATACGCTCTTGTTTTTAATCCAGCTAATTAAAATCTGCATGTGTAGTGTAACTGAGAACGCAGCCTTCACCCACCACTTTCCCACAGGCGGGGAATAAAGGCCTTCAGAGCTGCAGCAGCTAGCCACCCTTGGATAACAGAGAACAGAGCCCACAATTCATCCCAGCTTTCCTTATCATCTCCGTGGCGGGTTCCCCACCCCACCCCCCTTCTCTCCATAGAATCACTTACTGTCAGGAGCAGGGCTCCGGGAAACTTCCCATCAGAATATAATCAAGTTAAATCATTGTGGTTCTTATTTGTCTGAGCAGTAGCATGTTCCAAATATCCCTGACCACTGTTAAAGAAAAAGAAAATTCTGATTGGATGTAAAATCTATTTACTTACAGCCATTTAGTCAAGAAATAACTGAACAACTTTGTTTAACAGTTCACACTGTGTGGGGATTTTAGGCTTTACTGAATTGTAATAACTTATTAATAAAGCTTTTTGTTAGGGATACAGGATTGGAATTTCGGGGAGGGGGGAGGTGGCAAAATGATGTCGGTTAGTATTTGAACTTTTGCCTTCTGGTGAATAGTGCGGGGGGGGGGGGGGGAGATGGAGGGAAGGCATGGGGAATGAGCAGAAAGAGAAGGACTAATATTAAGTCTCCACCTGTCTTTTTTTTCTTTCTACAAGCCACATTTTATATGATGATGAGGTCAGCAGGGAATAAACAACTATGCCAAAGTTGCCTGCAAAGATTCAAAACTTGGAAAGTGACTGCAACATTACATGTAAATACAGGGTATGTAAAGAGTCCCTCATCATTCCCACTGGTAAAATACACAATCTTTCTGCGTGCATTTCAGAGAGCATTTCCTAGTTATGCCCACAATGAAGGGTTCGGACAGCTGTTTGCTCAGTTAAACATCATCCTCATGCTGTAGAATTTCCTGCTTTTCCTGTGTGAACAGAGCCAAACTTGATTAGCTCAAATCCAATGAAAAATACTTAAAACTAAAAAGAAAAGGGAAGAATTTTTACTAATCATATAAGTATTGAATTAGGCTTTAAGGTCCTTGGGGCAGAGAGACTGTGTTTTTATAGAATAATTCATACACATGCATTATACTCAGTGAAGAAAAAAAATTGTTAAAAAATATAGTAAAATTTGCTAGGTCATGACCAAATAAGCTACCGAATACCTAGCATATCATTAGCAACACCCAAGTACTTTAAAAAGCAAGGAAAAAGAATAGTTAAAGGGAGCCAAAAATATTACACTGCCCATATACTGACCAAAGAAATTATTCTGATCAAGTAGAAAAAAATCATACTTCATCATAATACAACTGTAAGTGTGTCCCAAAGATTTTGGAGTGGGGGGAGGAGGAGTTGCATGTATTTTGGTTGCTTTGATTTTAGTTTGTATGTTGTGTTGTTGATTTTGTGTGTGTGTGAATATACTGATGCGTCTTCAGTAGAGCTGGGAGAAATAACAGATTTTTTACAGAATTGCTGGCAATTCCAAAAAAAAATAATTTTTTTTTTGGTGTGGGACTGAAAATGACATTTCATGAAATTTTTGGCAAATAGAAAAGTTGAAAAATAATTGATTTTAGATCTAATGAAACATTTTGTTGACACAATCAAAATGTGTTGTTTCAATGTTGCCCATTTTAAAATAAAATTAAAGGACATTTTGAAAGGAAAAGTCATTTCAAATTTAAAAATTGAAATATTTTGATTTTTTCAAAAAAAATATCATTTTTCTTGACTGAATCAATTTACCAAAAACTGACATAAATGTGCATAACATTTTGGTGTCACTATCAAAATGTGTCATGTGAAAAATTTCACCCAACTCTAGTCTTGAGAAAAATATTGCATTACATGCTTAATCAGGGAAACTGTGTACCAGAATTTATTTATTGTAAAATTAGGCTTACATTGGCTAGAATGAGCATTTGATCAACAGAGAAGTAATATATCTGAGATCATTTTTATGTATTTTTTCAAAAGTTTTTTTTTGCAGGTTGATAGTTTAAGATTGCTGAATAAAGAATTATGTTTATTTTCCCTTCGCATTAAGGTTGTTTTGTGATAAAACATATTTCTTTTGTACTTGATCAAATTAATCTGTTGAGTGCGTAGGCAGGAAAAGATTTATGTTGCTGTTAATTATTCATTTCCTTGCTTTTAAGTGCTTACTTTTTGTAAATGATATGATAGGGACAAGCAGTACCTTGTTGTGACTGAGCAACCTTCAATGAGTTCTGAAATGTAGGCTGTGGTTTTGAAACTGTTCAAGTTTTTCTAAACATATTCTATTTTTTCTTTTGTGTAGGTAAATGAAGATGCAGATTATTATAGTGAAGGGATGAACAGCACTGTTCAAGCTAAAAATGGTTGCTGCAGACATCTGTCTCATGCAATGCACACTTGACAAATTCAGCTAGTTACATTAGCTACACATTCATGAGCTGCACAGCATACCTTGACTCAGAAGTCTGGTAAAGCATCATGGCTATGTCACAGGACGGAGGTTTTAAAAACCTCTGCTGCCTGCTAAAGACCCTGCAGCGTGGCTGGGGTAAAGGGCTAAAACCCTGAGCAGGGAGCCCAGCTGAAGGCACTAATTGGGCAGGTTCAGTGCAATCTACTGACCCAGGTGGAACCACTCAGCTGAGGACTGGGGAAGAGTACAAACCCAGGAAAGAGCTCAGAGAAGGGGGCTAGCTAGGCAGGAGGACGGGGCACCTAGCTCTGCTGGTTGAGACAAGCCTCAAGGGGCCAGAGGACCCAGTGAAAAGTCTGTGAGGGGCCCAATTTTGGGGAAGTTGGGACAATATCAGCACTGTAAATAAAAGAGCATGAGTGAAGCACCAGAATGGAGTGTTTGAGACCTTTTCTTTCACCAGCCTGGGTACAGGGACTAGGGGAAGGAAGCCTGTGCCACCCCGTGACAGGCTATCATAGAACATTAAGTATAAGACCGTGTACTAGAATACAAGTCTGACTAGAAAACAAGGCCTGTCTTGCTTGCCAACTCACTGAATCGCTTTGTACATAAGTTTCTACAGCTGGAACACTTGCTTAATAATGTTGTTTTTCATTTACACTGTGTTCTTCAGAGGTAGCTCTCCAACAACTTTAGAAAAAAGGTGTATTTGTCTTAGCACCCATTGGCTTAACTAAGAACACACATTTGAAACCGCTTCTGTGAGAAGTGCTGTGGTCTAGGGATGAGCTATGGGTGTACAGCCTCAGAGATCTTGGGTCTGTTTCCTGCTCTGTCACAAGTCATATTTAATAAGTATATGCATATCTGTGATACCATGGATTGGGGTTTTATGTTGCACAGCAGCACTGTAATAAAGGGTCTAACTGTGTTCAAGTATTAAATCCAAATTTCCAGAAGTTTGTATCTCAGCCTTAAATATCATTTCTTGACTTTCAGTGTTCATTTTCTACTTACCCAACATTTACTGCATTCAATTTGTTTGCCAAATTGTCTATACTAAAAGATGGATGTGAGAACTGTGGAGTTTTACAACCAGAACACAGGACTGTTTAAAACATTTAGCCACAGACTGATTGTAGCCCTTTTGAGACTCACCATCCTGGTGCACGAGTACCTTCTTTCAGACACTAATCTCTGCTCCCAAAACATGCTCTGCATGATGTGTCAAAAGAACCTGAAGGGACAATAATTTGACATTATACATTTCACTCATGAACACAGTCCTGGCTTATCCTTTCTGAACAAAACCAATCCGGCCTAATTGTGCAAGGGAACTGGATGTTTAGATTGTTTTATAAGGCTCTGAAATGAAAGGGTCAGTGAATTCTGCTCTTTGTGCAAATAGTGAAGATCACAATAATGGTGATTCAAAGGTACAGTAGGAGGCAGCTGCCTGAGTGATCTGAAAGTGAAGTACAAGTCACTGTCCCTTCTAACTTTCAAGTAAAAAAACAATAATATGATCACAAGCTGCTCTCCCCACCCCTCATTCTGAATGCAAATGGATATAGCTAGTCTTTTCTTTCAAAATAAATCACCATGTTTGTCATTGGTGGGAAAGGTAAATAGAATGTGTTCAGGGTGATAGTGAAATCACACTACCTTGGGAATGAAAAGAATGGCATCAGGCTAAATCCTAATGATCTTATTGAGGTTTTACATTATGGGAGTTTTCCCTGAGCAAGGTCTGAGTAAACCTGAATAGGGAGCTCAGGATCTGACCTGTTGCTAATATCTTGTTTTTATTTCTGTATGCCCAGGATAGCCCGGGGGGTATGGATTTCATTTGGATAATCAGGAATTTGGGTAATTAAGAGGGCAGCCTCTTGCCTCAGTTTCCCCCAGGGCTCTCCCTTGCAGTCAGAAACAGCTGGACAGGGTTCAGGCTTCGCTGTTGTCACAATGCATGTGCAGTGACAGCGAGGCAGCAGGCTCCCTTGCTTCTGGGTTCCTCCTCTGGCTGTTGGCGTAGTGTGCACACACCCCAGCATGGGCTCTTGCAGGCCACCTTGGGAACAGTATGAGGGACACACTGAAGAGGGAGCTGGGCACATCAGCCACTATGACATCAACAGCAACTCCACAGGAGAAGTATGAGGAGGTGTGGAAAGAGGCAAAGAGTAGCAGGAGGGGATGTGCATGCCCGGCAGCTGCGCATGGGAGGCAGAGGGTTTCACTGGAGGGTTGCTTGCAGGCCATTGTTTTGGAAGTGGGGGACACTAAAGGGGTTCAGATAATGCAGAAGTTCGAAGAAGAGGGTTTCAGATAAGCAGGAGGATGCTGTTTTGCGATAGCATCTGAGAGCTTCTAGCCAACAGACCAGGGCCTCCCTGTGCTACATGCCAGGCAAACACAGAACTTAAAGAATCGTACAATTTCAGTCATATTAATACTGCCTATAATGTCACTTCTTTCAGCAAGATACTGTATGTCTGAATGCTGAACATCTCTGGGTAAACTATAGCAATCATATGGTGAAGACTACCTATCTACGGTAGTTGTCAGCTATCTTGCTAGGTATTTTTACAGTGTCCATCACCTTGGTATCTCAGGGTACATCTGCCCTGTCATAAAAGACCTGTAGCATGCCTGCAGCTGGCCTGGGTGAGCTGACTTGGGCTCACAAGGATGCAGAGGTGGGGCTATAAAACTGCAGTGTAGATGTTCAGGCTCAGTCTGGGGTCTGAGGCCCTGCAAGCGTGGAGGCAATTTTTAGCCCTGTAGCCTGAGTCCCATAAGCTTGAGTCAGCTGACCTGGGCTGTGAGACTCGGTGCCGTATGTTTTTATTGCAGTATAGACATATCCTAAGGTATTATTACTCATCACCCAGAGTGGCCAGAAAGAGGCTGGAGACTGTCCAGGTGTGTGCAAGGCCCCAGTTGGGTATAGCCAGTTCTTATGCCGAATCCTACATAGTGGCTGCAGCTGGGATATTCCTAAGGATAAGGAAGAGAGGGGGAGGGGAAATAGTAATTACTCTGTGGCAAATCCCTTGCTGGTGGACAACCCCTTGTGAGCCACCTAAACTGTGTCTATGACCAAAGCAACTCTTGGCTGTCCTCTGGACTGAGGAGACCCAAATGGTCTCTCACATGCGCCTACCGAATATGAGGTATAGCTGAAGATTGAAGCTAAAATCTGTGAAATCATCATGCTTAATTTCGGTTTTTAGCTGATCTCCAAATAACCAGGTGAGTACAATTTGCCAATGTATTTCTTATCGTTAATGCATATTCTCGACATGCGGATCTATCAACTGGGGAGTTTTGCAGATCCCTAATGGGTTGTCCTGTAAAATATTTACCAGAGAAGTCAGATTCCTGTGCCAATATTATGTGATACCTGAATCTGACCCCTTGACAAGTCAAATTTACTGTCACCATGTTCCAAATGAAAGCTCTTGGGTTGGCAGCATTGTTTTCTGTGTGTCATGATAGAGAATGGGATCTAAGTCACGCACTAAGGACAAGCAGGTGTGTGGCAAACCTAATTGATATGCATAGCACAGAAAATTTCAATCCTCTTCTGCATATTGAATAAGCTCATTTGAACCTGTTGTGCTCTTACATGGGATGTTGTCCAAGTAATTATTCATCAAAGTAAAATAATCTAGGATTTATCCCAAACTCCTGATGTTTTAGGTCGTACAGTTTGGATTGTTTCTTCTAGAAAGGAGGGTAGTACACACATGCATAACCCAATGTTGCTAGCCAATTCTCTATTGGCTGCACATCAGAGAAAACTACATAGAGTGAATTATTGTACGGAAGGTTTGGAATAATTGGTGCTTTTGCTATCAACTTTAGCTAAGAATGTATTAGTAAGAATGTCCCACTTTGGCTAAAACGCATCACTTTTTGGATCACCACCATCTGAGATATGATAGCCACCTGGCTCAGATGTTCAGATCATTTGGACGATTGGAAAAATCCCAAGAGGCATCAGTTCAATATTTCAGCTCACCCCAGACTGTACGTCATTTGCTTTTTAGAGATAAGCATGTGTAGAGCTTATGTGCTGAAGGAAAAAAAATAGTTGATCATTGCAACAAAGGAAGATAGAATTCCAGTACACATGTATTTGTTGAGGTTCCACTGCAGGAGGTACTTGGAAAATGCATGGCCCCCCCGCTCCCCGACATGAAAAATTGTATGAAACACATGCACATAGCCTTTGCATATGCGTTGTGTGTAAGGTGATTCCATGGCAGAAAGGGACAAAGCAAACCAGAAACAAAATGAATCCAATAGAGTTCAAGATGCAAATCATGTATATGTTGGTTGAAGGCAACTAACAGAAAACGAATAATCCTGAGTGATCAATAACAGAGTGCAGTGGTATTTTCATGTGGAGAAAAAGCATGCACTAAAGTCCATTTTTCCTATGATAGGCCTGATTTTTAGCTGGCCCTCAAATCAGCTTCTGTTTTTGCAGGTACAAGATTACACCTGCAGTTGTGCACCTGCACTTAGATTAATTTAACTGCTAACATTTAATCCAGCCATTCATAATGGGCTAAAAGTTGTACCTGAATAATTATGGGCTCTCTCTGACACTCCAGACCTAGATTCTATAAAGTAGTTCAACATGTATTGCATAAAAAAGGGTATGTATAAGAGCAATGTCCATATGTTACAGTCTTCTTTTCTTGGTGGATCCTTTGGTACCTTTCGTGTTCTCTCTCTTTTTCCATACCCCCCCCCCCACACCTTTTTGCTCTCAAGTCTTTTGTCTCAATACTCAAGCCAGGTCTCTGTTTGTAGAATCTCTTTGGATTAGTTGACTCCCTCTGTACTCTGATTTTTTTCTGTCCACATTAGGCCTTATCACATCTAGAGGAGTTCTTCTTTGCTTTGGGCTTCTCTCTTTTCTTCAGAGTGCTCTCTTTATGGGACACAGCTGCCCACAGCTGTCCACCTATGGGACACAGCTGCCCATATTTACTTAATCTCCTCTCGGTGCACCAGAAACTCTCTCTCCCTTGGTAAGATTTAGGCCCCTCTCTTTCTGATCTCTTTCTCTTCTTTGAGTCTCTCTCTGCTTTAGTATTCTTCGATTCCCATCTCTGTTCTCCCTGCCTCTGCTTTCTCATTGGAGCTTTCCACTTTCCTCCCAATTTGTCACTTTCCTCCACACCCTAGGCCTTTTATCTCTGCTCCAGGTTCCTTTTGTGTCTGGGGGCACTTTAAGCTCTCATTTCTGAATATCATCCTTGTGCCAGGACACCGTCTCTCAGCAAATTTAAAAAGAAAGATGGAAAAAGCCAATTAATCCAACAACCTCTTTGTGCAGTATTCCTTTCTACACTATAAGTTCTAGAGCGTTGTTCAATCCAATTATAAATATCCCAATCTAATAAAATGTAGGAATTACATCCTTCTCTCTTTGTATTCCGGACTTTTTATCTCTTTCTCTACATTGCCAATGACTGAGAGCACAAAGGGTTTGTATGGTACAAGTAAAAAAATGTGACAGTCTTTCAAAATGAATCTCCTAGGTCTTGGAGGGTCCAAAGTCTTACTAGTGACGGATTTGGGCGGGCGCACAACCTATCCTTAGACTTCTGCAGTCCTTAGCGAACTGCCTGTACTTTTAGAAAAATTAAATGTGTTGTGTTTTTAATTGTGCTTTGAGTTCAGCATATTTTCAAGATTTCAGCACTGATCTCTACTTAATTAGATGATAAACATACATTGTTATTTAAAATAGTATTTTTTAGATAAAAATAAATTCCTGTACTTTTCTCTGATGAAGAGCATATACTATAATGGAAATATCACAAGGTCAGATTATGAAACACTTATTTCCACTGGTAAGCACTTCATGGGACTAGCCCCGCTGAAATCATTGGGAATAAGGGGTTTTGCAATCTGGCCCATAGGTGGAGAGAAATTGCTATACTGGTTCACACCATAATTCCACCTAGCTCAGTGTCCTGCTTTGGCACTGTGCTGGTGCTTCACATTAGCTCAGTGTCCTGCTTTTATCCATAACTTTAATGATAGGTTCAAAGACTTCTAGGAGATCAGGGACATGATTTTCCTTTGCAGAAACCATGCTGTTAGACCCTGTCAGCCCACAATCTTCCAGGTAGTCTGTTTTATTTATCATTTCAACCAAATTTAGCAGGTATAGATGTAAGGCTTTACTGGTTTGTAGTTTCCTGGATCACCTGTAGAGCCGTTTTACAAATAAAAGTACAAATATTTGCTACCCTCCAGTACTCTGGAATAGTGTCTGTTTTTAATGACAGATTATATATTTTTGTCGGTAGATGAACCCCTTCATACTAAGAATCTTTCAGAATTCTCGAATGTATTCTATAGTACCTTATTGCTTTGTACATTAACAATTTGCTCTAGAATCTCTTCCTCTGACATCTCAATCTAGGATAATAGCTTATCTCCGTTATCAGAATGTAGCTGGTCCTGGGTTGGTATCTCCCCGACATTCTTGGCAGTCAAGGCTGATGCAAAGAGATTCTTTAGCTTCTCAGCAAAGGATTTACCTTCCTGAATTGTTGCCTTTAACCGCTGATGATCCAGCAGATGCAATGGTTCTTTCTCAGGCTTCCTGGTTCTAATATAAGGAACACACAATAGAATCTCTCAGTTATGAACACCTAGAGAATGGAGGTTGTTCCTAATTCGGAAATGTTTGTAATGCTAACCAAAACATTATGGTTGTTCTTTCAAAAGCTTGCAACTGAACATTGACTTAATACAGCTTCGAATCTTTACTATGCAGAAGAAAAATTCTGCTTTCCCTTTGTTGCTTTTTTTTTTTTAGTAGTAGTTTATATTTAGCACAGTTGTGGGTTGGGTTTTTTTTTTCCGTCTCTGCTGCTTCCTAATTGTGTGCTTCTGGTTCCAAATGAGGTGGGTGGTTGACTGGTCAGTTTGCAACTCTGGTGTTTGTAACTCTGAGGTTATACTGCATGTCAAAACAACTGATCTAACTAGTGGTGTTACCAACCAAACAACAACAGGAAAAAACATAGGGAAAAGGACTGTGCAAATATAACTGCAAAGCAGAAAGGACTTTAGAGTACCGCTGGTGGGGCTCTAAAGGTGTATTCATCATTTAAATTAAGCTGATGCCCCCCCACTCCCACCCCTCCATTAATGTGAAATACTTTTGGTTGTAACAGACTTGGTGAAGCACATGGCTGTTTCTCATTAGTGGTGGTTGTCACTAAAATGAATATGTTGCTGAGTGTTCAGTTTCTGGGAAACGTGGTTGAAATATGAGCAGCTCCCTCGGTTCCGAGCTCCAAGTCAGATGTTTGCAGATGGGATGTTCCTCATTAAGTAATGACTGAGGGCCATACGGAATCCATTATAAATCGAAATATTGATTGATGAAGTGCTTGTGGTCAGCTTTCTACAGAAATGAGAAATTTGAATTTATTATCGCATCAGCATGGGGCTGATCGCACATACAATCACATTCTGTTTTCATCTCCATTTGCTTCGGGAGCTCACACCCGCTGCTCCAGATCACAACTAAAACCCTCAACCCTCTTGAACAGACCCTCAACTTTCAGCTCAGATGTGTTGATTGATTTGTCCTGCACTCACCGAAGTTCATCAAATCTGGGCTGAGTTTGTTCACACAGCTGGTAGGCAGTGGTAGAGGGACAGAAAGATGGGCCCCGAGGCAGGTTTTTGTCCACCCTCAAATCTTAATGAGAGCAACACTTCTTAATATACATCAAACATGCCAGGTCAACTGTTCAACACAACATAACATTTAATTCTCAGTTCCCCAATAACTGGGTGGTGATGCTGAGCTGAGATGCCCCAAAAATCACACAGCCCCCCTCCCCAGTGGGCAGAGGATAAGGAATGGGGGGATTTGGGAACCTGGAGGTGAACTGTGGCAATTGGGGGGCATTGGGGATATACTGAGGAAGGCTTTGGGACTTTTAGGGGGGTTGGGGAAGAAATTGGGGGCAGAGGAATGTGCCGTGGGGGCCATGGAAGGATATCAGGGCAGAAGGGTGGAGGGGAAGTGTGGTAGCTCCCAAAAAGCACACAGTCCCCCACATATAGCCCATGAGGGGGCAGAAAGTAAGGGGGGGGGAGATTTGGAGTCCTGAGGGAAAGTGGTAGGCTGGAGAAAAGGATTTTTTCAGGGAGAAAGGGCTGGCGATCCAATGGGGGAAGATCTGGGGAGGGGCTGGGGACCAGGATGAGTGGTATGACGGGGGGAGTTGCCCAGCTGTGAGGAAGGGGTATATCTGGATGGCTGGGCAGGGGATATGGAAGATAGGGATGCTTCCCGCCTGCAGACTTGAAGGGGGTTTATTGGGGCCTGGTACTTACTGTAGAATGTGGCACCAATCACTCCCTCTCACTGGCTGAGCTTGGCTCTGCACTTTCCACTCAGATTTGGCCCAACCAGGTGACAACACCCAGAGTGCAGAGTGAACCCAGCCAGCACCTCTAGGATGCATTCTGGTAACTGAATTTTGGGTCATGGCCCATGTGTTGAAAAACCCTGTTCTAAGTGTGTGGGCCCTGGGCACTTCCACCAGCTGCACCAACTATTCCCCCACCAGTGCTGGTAAGTTGAAGACCTCAAGCTTCTCAAGCCAGCCTCTCTCCTTCTCCTTCTCAAACAAGCCCCAACCCCTTTCCTTATTCTTTTAAGTGTTCTGAGAAGAGGGAGCGTGGGACTGATGGAGATTCAGGGGTCAGTCTGAGGGGGAAAAGACAGGTCCCTGTGGAGGGGGTGGGGTGTGAAAGGAGGATTTGAGTGTCAAGCTCAAATCTCCATTTAAAGCAGGCCTGCACAACTCGGAAAGCAGCAAGGGCCATATTACTGCAAAAAATTCAGTTGCGGGCTGAAAAGCCCCGCCCTCGCCCCGCCCACATCCGCTTCTCCCTAACCCCCCTGCTTGGCTTGCCCCACCCATTACTCACCCCCCCGGGGCCACACAGTGGGCATGTGTGGGCCGCATGTGGCCCCCGGACCGCATGTTGTGCAGGCCTGATTTAAAGGGTAAACCAATGTGGCACCAGTCACTCCCTCTCACTGGCTGAGCTTGGCTCTGCACTTTCCGCTCAGATTTGGCCCAACCAAGTGATCTGGGACCGCAGTTCTGGGGACTGCTGCTGCAGTTAGCAAACCCCTTTGAAAGCCAGACTTTGCAGGCTCTCCAGTGCAATCAGAGCTAGCGTTCTACCTCTGTATTCTTTTCAAGTTGTGTACCATTCACAGCTTTGACTGACCTACAGCCAGTTCACATTCATTCTCATACGGTGGTCTCCTGTGTTTTACGTTGAAAACAATCAAGGATGTGCCCAGGAAATGGACAGCCATTCAGAGTTTGTCCTCCTCATATGCTGTGAAATAGGGAAGTGTGATTATCCCCATTTTGCAGATGGGGGAACTGAGCTACAAAAAGCTGGGTCCTAGCCTCTTTGTACCGCAATTCCCCATCTGTAAAATGGGGATAATAACAGTTCCTACCTCATAGGATGTTGTGAGGTTAAATGCATTAAAGATTGTGAAGTGCTCAGATGTTAGAGTAATGGGGCCATATACGTACCTAGGGAAAAAACTCTCAGATTGAGGAGTACAAAAGAAGAGTTGCTGAAAACTCCGGTTCACAGGTCACACACTGATTCTACAACAGGGCCAGTCATAGTAACTGATACTTAATGGCTGAGACCCAAATCTCTCATGCTTGACAGCATCCCTAAGGAAATTGTTTGACAAAAAGAGCTAGCCTCTTTGCACAGTCACTTATTCTTACAATGGAAGGATGAAGTGGTTCAGATCCATAAAGAACCAGCCTAACCTATCCCCCACTCCTAAACTTAAGACTTATCTTTTAGCATTTGCTTTACTTTTATCCCCATTACTTTTCATTTTTGCCTGTCTCTCCATTTGCTGGTTTGGCCAGGACTTGAAGCAAGTATCAAAATACCTTGAGCAAGGCTATTATTATTGTATTCCTTTGCCAGTCAGAAGCAGGAAGTAAACGATATTTCAGAAGGTCTGTCCCATTTGTGCTAAGTCTCGAACACAGAGAAATAGGATCCTTCAGCAGTTAGTCTGCAGAATCCTATCTTAGCCCATGAAACAAAGTTTGAAGCACATTTAATAAACTTTACAACTGACAACTATTTTAAAAAGAATACAGCGCATAAAGGGATAAAGAGCGTTATGTTGCCTTCAAGGCTTATATTAGTGTGAGATGTTGGGTCACAGCCTAATTCCCTGAACAAGGCTCAAGTGAACTGGCATTGTGAAGAGGACCTATCTGAAGGTTGGAGACAATGTGCTCCAGCCAAATCGCTGGCAGAGTACCAGTGCAGCTGCTCTATGCCCACTAGAGCACCCCTGGGGGAAAAATAGTGGATTCTCAGCACCCGCCAGCAGGCCCAGCTGATCAGTTGGCTGCACTGGGGGGGGAGTGGGTGGAATGGGGCAGGAAGAGGTGGGGCCTTGGGGAAAGGGGTGGATTGGGGGCAGGGCCTGTGGCTGCGCAGGGTCAAGCAGCCGTTGAGGAAATCAGAACGTTGGTGCCTATGTAGACAGTCATATTGTCTTCAGTACATAGCCTTAGCAAGTTTGTGCAAATGGCATTTTGAGGTGTTGTATATCATGCATGGAACCACACAATGCCATTGTTTAGTCTGTCAGGCTAGAAACATACCTTACTTAGTTTGTTTACAAAGTGCTTTGAGTTCCTTGGCTAGAGTGTGTTACAGGAGTGAAAAGTAGTTTTTAATGAATTGATCATTATAATTTTCTTGTATAATTTCAGGGTTTTTTTAACGGTTTCCTCTCCTTTACTGTCCTGGGAGCTTGATTATTTTCCCTTGTAGTTTGTGCTTTTCCACTTGGTGATCACTGATTCCTTGAAACCCTGGATTTGAGCTGAGTTGATTTTTATTGTTTAACTACTTCAGCTTATTTACAATTTTATGCAAAGTTTTTCACTGGCACCATCAAATAATGCCAGACTATTTTTCTGATTTGTTTTTCTAAGTGAATTGCAGAAGAAGAACCAGCACAAAATATTGTCTTTGTTGCCCTTACACATATAGGCCCTGATTCAGGAAAGCATCACGCTTCAAGATAGAACTTAAACGTGCTTAGAGTTATGCATATGCTTAAATGCAATTCTGAATAGCAATGGTTTTAAGCATGTGTTTAAGTGCTTCTTGACTCAGGCCCAAAGTTTCTATTTATTATATTTTTTATAATCAAATAGTTAAACTTCCTGTACACCTATATATATATATATATATATTTATTTCAGGGAGCTTTCTCAAAAAGATTATAACTGTGTTAATGCATGTCAAATCGGAGAGGGCCAAATCCTGGTTTTGATTTAACTGATGTAACTCCATAGACGTGAATGGAGTTATTCCAGATTTACACCAGCATAACTGAAGCCAGGCTCTGAGATCTCTCAGATTGTCAGTTTAAACAGAGTAGGGAAATACAATGTTACGTTTGCCAGTGCCTACAAACAGGAACAGTGAGTCAGGCAGTCGCTAAATGAGGAACTCAAAGAGAGAAGTGTTGGGGGTGAGGAAGGGTTTGTCTACATGAACTATGTAAAACTGCAGTCTAATTTTGTGTGTCTCCATTTTTGGACCCCGGCTATAGACAACCAGGATCTAATTTTCCAAGGTGCTGCGCACTCACAGCTTCCATTGATATCAAGAGCTTTCACTTAAAAAGCAGTCATGATTTAACATTCCCCCTCCCCTTATCCAGTTAACCTGTCTTGCTGATCTTTCTGCTGAAACAAATGAGCTGTAGCAAAGTATTTTCCAGAGAGGTGATCTCTGCCCTACAAACCCTTATGGATGTGCCTGGAAAATCCAGAACTAATGTGTGTTGCCAATATGTAAAACTGTCAGTTTTCACTG
Source organism: Sternotherus odoratus (assembly GCA_032164245.1). NCBI lineage: Eukaryota > Metazoa > Chordata > Testudines > Kinosternidae > Sternotherus > Sternotherus odoratus. The sequence goes on along the minus strand of JAVMKO010000003.1, from coordinate 140,191,814 downwards.
TGTAATTATTCCTGTGCAAACCTCGATATACAGTATCAGCAAGTATTCAACCAATAATGGGTGAGTCCCATCTTAATCCCTCTGTCTAGAGGATTAATAAACTGAAGAATAAGTACTTGCAAGCAGCCACTTAAAGATTGTACATTTTAAACAATCAGTAAAAGCCATTGTTATTTCACAGATCTTGTTAAACTCTTCCAGAAAATTCAGATCCAGTGGTAGCTATTAAAATGACACTAATTACTAATGGTTACCATACATAAATTATCTAGGACTCTGTAGTGTTTCCAGATGAATTAGGAAACAACCGGTCTCTCTGATACTGTAATGTAGTAACTGTCAGTAAATATTGACTTTTTAATGGTGAGCACTTTAGCAGGAGCAGTGCTGAGCCTTTGCTGAAGTGAGATGCACTAAATTTGGATGCACCGTAGATCATCCAGTGCACCGTCTTGCCAATGCACAGTTTTCCCTTCAGTGCATAAATCATATGTTGTCCTCTCACAAAGGACACCACCATTCTTATTAATGCTATTGGTTCAATTTTCAAGACAACCCTCTAAAACTGCATATGCAGCTATATGAGCAACATGCCTAGACTGGGTCGTAGGTCACTAGAGATGTTTGCCCTGTGAGTCAGTCCCTCAAAAAGGTGACAGGGCCAATGCCAGTGTTTGAAGTCCAAGCATATGAGCAAGTGAGTGGTGCCTGAGGGATGGTAGCACATGTGCTATCTGCTATTGAGTGGACTGCTTCCTACTCTTGTGCCCAGAGCCTGAACACCAGGCCCCAATCTACTCAGACATTATATGAACAGCTAAGGCATGTCTGATGGGAGCTTTCAGTGCTGATGCTGTGAAAGACCTGACCTCATAGTTATTGAAACGTCTTGCCAAACCAACAGTCAAGTGTCGGAACACTTGTCATCTGGAATGGAAAGCTGCTACCAGAAGCAGAAGAATAAGACCAGAGAGTTGCTCCCGGCTGATTTCTGGCTCATGTGCAAGTAAATCCCACATAGGCGCTTGGGACAGTTATAGCCCCCAGTTAGATTTGGGAGAGAAACTGAGGCTTTCCATGGACCACATACAAAGAAGAAATTCTTCCTCCAAGTTTTCCCACCCCTGTGGTAGATTGACAGTCTGTAGACTGAAGACCCGTCTTCATCCAGAGAACTGGTAAGGAACATATTGTAGCAGTGCACACTTGCTCATGTTACCCCTTCTGTCTGCATAAACACCATCACCCATGTACAGGAGTGAGAGGTATCTTCACACCCATGCAATTCTTGGCCTTTCTTATAATGAAATACAATTTCCAATTAGTGCCAGCTGGGATGTAGATATTTGTTCTATAGGAACTGGTCACATAGGTCACCAAGAAACAAATTGTGCCACCCTTTGTCACATCAAATTGCACCCTGCTACACACACACAGTCCAGTGGATTTCAGTGGAACAACTTATGCAGTAAGGTACTTCTCACTACATGAGTAGCACTGGACCTTAAACAGACGTCACATGGTCTTGCTTGGACTTGAACTAGCTTTCTTGCCATAAAAGTACAGTACCAACCCCCAGTGCCATCCAATTTATTTTAACAGTTGCACTAATTTCCAATGTCTATGTATTGATCTGGCCTTTTTGGCCCTTTCTTATTAACATCATCACACACTTTGCTGCTCTCACAATACCCAAAAGTTTCTTGTACTTGTTCTTTTCTGGTACTATTTGGAATCCCGGAGAATAACTTTATGCCATGTTTGTGTCAATTATATAATAGGAAACGGCTTGTCTTAGGGAAGCCTGTCATAGCCTTTTGTAATTCATGTCACCTGCTATATTTTTGCATCTATTTTTGCCTGTGGTTTCTGTGCTGAATTGTCAAAGTACTGAAAAAGGACGTCAGCGATAAAAAGAAGAGACTGCAGTGTGAAGATAGGGCATTTTCTAGTCTAAAGGTTTCCACTCGACCTTAGAGAGCATTGAGATGAGAGGGCACTTTTGTGTCCCGCAGCAAAGGCCTGTTTTTCTCTAAAGGAGCTCTCTCTCTCTCTCTCCCTCTCTCCTCTCTTTACAGCATACATCTGACACAAATTAATCTGCAGGGGCTTTTTAGTCATTTCCCATCCGCTGCTGGGGCAAATTAGACTTGCTGATGTTGTTTTGGCCTAACCCCGAAGCAGCATGAAAGGAAAGGCCTAGCGAGAGCATGTTCTCCTTGGCTCTTCTTCCATGCACTCTCTGGCCTGTTCAACAAAAAAGTGAGTTCAATTGGCCTGAAAGGCACTGGGAGCTTGAAAACTCCTCTGCAGAGCTGTAAAGGACCAAAATTACTTAATTAATGTGGAGGCCATTATGTGTGGTTACCATATGAATGAGTAAGTGGGCTGTCTGAGTTACAGAGCAGGAAAGAAGAGAGGATATCTGAGGTCAGCCTTGTCAGGGTAAAGGAATCCGAAACAATGAAGCCATTGGTTTAAGATTCGAGGAAGAATTAGAAAAAGTGCTCTGAGAGTGAAATTAAATGAAGCATGGGAGAGTATTAGTGGAGATTAGCAGGGTTGTGAAGGAGCCCAGAACAGACTGCCAATCGTCCCTAGGCACATGCAGCTTTAACTTTGTTGCTGCGCACAAGAATTAGGCACTTCACTGCTGGAGTTGGACTGAAAAGTATTTTCTTGAGCAGCATTAAAGAGTTTCTCCTGTGCACCCCTTCTCTTTTATTAACTTTGGATGGTGAACGTGCTCCTTTCACTTGTGAGTACTTTGTTCCAGCTGGAGATATTGTTGAGGTAAAAAAGGTACAGAGTTTTTTAAAGACAATTGGCTCCCCCAATTAAAGTTGGAGGGTCCCTTGCTGGCAGGATTTTCTGCTGCACAAGGGTGTTGAAAAAATATTGTTTCAAAGGAAGAGATGAAAACTTGAGAAATGATTTAAATTCGCAGCAAAATTTGCTTGTAATTGAGCTCTGGGAAGAAAACAATGAAGTGGATTTTCACGTGCTTTAAACAAACGGGAAAGTACTGATATTTCTTTGTTAAAAATGAGATTTCTTTGAAGCTTGAAGGCCTGTGGTGGTCTCTTTCTGGAAAGGTCTCCGAGGCCATTTCAATATATTTGTTCCTAGTATTTATCTTACTAACCACGGTGATCACCATAACAAAATCAGCATTTGCTGAACGTTCTCAAATAGCGATACAGTTTCCTTTCCTAGATACAGGGCAAGAAACAGCTGAATCACAGAATCATAGAATATCAGGGTTGGAAGGGACCTCAGGAAGTCATCTAGTCCAACCCCCTGCTCAAAGCAGAACTAATCCCCAACTAAATCATCCCAGCCAGGGCTTTGTCAAATCTGACCTTAAAAACCTCTAAGGAAGGAGATTCTACCACCTCCCTAAGTAACCCATTCTAGTGCTTCCCCACCCTATTAGTGAAACAGTTTTTCCTAATATCCAACCTAAACCTCCCCCTCTCCAACTTGAGACCATTACTCCTTGTTCTGTCTTCTGCTGCCACTGAGAACAGTCTAGATCCATCCTCTTTGGAACCCCCTTTCAGGTAGTTGAAAGCAGCTATCAAATCCCCCCCCCCCCATTCTTCTCTTCTGCAGACTAAACAATCCCAGGTCCCTCAGCCTCTCCTCATAAGTCATGCTCCAGCACCTTAATCAAGGAATCTCTCTAATCCATCCACATCCTTCTTGTAGCATAGGGCCCAAAACTGGACACAGTACTTCAGATGAGGCCTCACCAATGTCGAATACAGGGGAATGATCACATCCCTTGATCTGCTGGAAATGCCCCTACTTATACAACCCAAAATGCTGCTAGTCTTCTTGGCAACAAGGGTACACTGTTGACTCATATCCAGCTTCTTGTCCACTGTAACCCCTAGGTCATTTTCTGCAGAACTGCTGCCTAGCCATTCAGTCCGTATTCTGTAACAGTGCATGGGATTCTTCCGTCCTAAGTGCAGGACTCTGCACTTGTCCCTTTTGAACCTCATCAGATTTTTTTGGCCCAATCCTCTAATTTGTCTTGGTCCTTCTGTATCCTATCCCTACCTTTCAGCGTATCTACCACTCCTCCCCGTTTAGTGTCCTCTGCAAACTTGCTGAGGGTGCAGTCCACACCATACTCCAGATCATTAATGAAGATATTGAACAAAACCAGCCACAGCACTGACCTTTGGGGCACTCCACTTGATACCAGCTGCCAACTAGAAATGAAGCCGTTGAGCCTGACGATATAGCCAGCTTTCTCTGCACTTTATAGTCCATTCATCCAGACCATACTTTAACTTGCTGGCAAACCATATCAAAAGTTTTGCTGAAGTCAAGGAATAACATGTCCACTGCTTTCCCCTGATCTACAGAGCCAGTTATTTCACCATAGAAGGCAATTAGGTTAGTCAGGAATGACTTGCCCTTGGTGAATCCATGCTGACTGTTCCTGATCACTTTCCTCTCCTTTAAGCGCTCCAGAATTGATTCCTTGGGGACCTGCTCCATGATTTTTCCAGGGACTGAGGTGTGGCTGAGTGGCCTGTAGTTCCCCGGATCTTTTGTCTTCCCTTTTTTAAAGATGGGCACTACATTAGGTTTTTTCCAGTCATCCAGAACCTTCCCCGATCACCATGAGTTTTCAAAGATAATGGCCAATGGCTCTGCCATCACATCTGCCAACTCCTTTAGCACCCTCAGATGCAGAGTCTCAGCAGTCTCTCCGTCACATCATGAATCTAAGCTCCTGGCAAGCAGCACACTTCTCGGTTTTCCCGGTCAGGATGACAGATAGATGACTCAGTCCCCCTGAGGAGGTAACAAAGTCCTGTGGCACCTTAAAGACTAACTATAAAGTTTTGAAGCATAAGCTTTCGTGGGCTAATACCCACTTCCCACGAAAGCTTATGCTTCAAAACTTTATAGTTAGTCTTTAAGGTGCCACTGGACTTTGTTACCTCTGCTATTCCAGACTAACACGGCTACCTCTCTGATTCCCCCTGAGGAGGGAGTCGCCGACCACCACTACCCGTCTCCTTCTCTTGGGAGCAGTAGTCATGGAATCCCCATCCCTAGGACATTGCATCTCATGCCTTCCAATTGGTGGAGTCTCCTGCTCTCTTCTCTCTGATGTATCATCTAGTCCACTCTCCCTGTTAATACCTGTGGAGAGAACATGAGATCAGTTTATCACCTGTATCTGCATTCCTGGTACATGGACACTCCTCTTTCTTCTTCTGGAGGTTATATGCTGCCAAATTTCTTCACCGGCCTTTCTTCCCCGCTGAGCAGCCTGCTCTGATTTTTCAGAATGTTGTGCCTACAGAAGCATATCCTGATATCTGTCCAAAAATCTTCATTTTCTCTTATGCAACGCAGGGCTGATGCTTGTTGCTCGAGACCTTGAGACCAGCTTGCACTTTGTACAGACAAAGTCACTTCTATCCTGTAAAATAAAGACAAACATGGCACAACCTGTGCAGGTCACAACAGCTGATCACTCACTATCCATATTTCCTTCCTTCTGAGAACTTCCTCAGCTGTTGCAGGAGCTACTCAGAAAAGCCTGCAAGATGAAAGCCTCAGTGGGCTTGTGGTTCAAAGAAACCCATTAATGATTTTATATTTTCTTCCAAATAACTGATACAGACATTGAATCAACAGATCTTTGCAGGACCTCACTTAGAAACACCCTAATTGGATATGGTACCCCAGTTACAATTTACAATTTACCCCATTTACAATTACTTTTTGGGATCTAACAGTTAACTAGTTTTTAATCCATTTAATATGAGTACATTGATTTTCTACATTGCTAACTTTTATCAGAATGTCAGATGCCTTACAGAAGTCTAAATGTATTATGTCCACAAAGTTATCTTTATTAACCAAATTTGTGATCTCATAAATAAAAAACTATACGAAATTGGTGTGGCAAGGCCTATCATCCATAAAACCATGCTGCATGTCATTAATTATCTTATCATCCTTTGTTATTGATTGTGTCTTATATCAGCCTTTCTATGATTTTGCCCATGATGTATGTCAGGCTAATGGGTCCTGTTATCCCTCCTATACCTTGGTCTTTTTATATATTGGCAGGACTTTAGCTCTTTTCCAGTCATCTGGAACTTCTCTAGTGTTCAAATATATGTTAAAATCAATATTAATGGTTTAATAATAATACTTAATAGTAAATTCTTTTAATACTCTTGGGGAAATTATCAGGTCCAGCAGATTTTAAAAAGTTTAACTTCAATTATCAGGATCAAAGCCTAAACTGACAAAGATTGGGGGGGAAAAAAAAGGAAACATTGTTGTACTCAGTTTTCATATATGGAACAGAGACATAAAAAGATTAAGTGATTTGCCCTAGGTCACACAGGAAGTCTGCACCAGAGCTAGAAACCAAGGCCTTAACCTCAAGACCATCCTTCCTTTCCTTTTCACACCTCACTGCTCTGATCAAGATTAATTTGCAAGTATTGTTGAGCAAAAACATCCTACAGAGGAATATTGTACATTGTGAACATTCTGAATTGCCTCTAGTAAAAACACATGAGAGGATCTTGCTTAATCAGGATTGACTATGGTGATTTTACTTATTATATGTTCTTGTTTTGCAGCAGTTACTGTTAAACACGTGCAATAAATACTGTTTACAAGTTGGTATGACTTTGTGCTAACATGTAATGTATGAATACAAAGTCCTTCTAATATTAATTGAATCAAGACTGAGGGGGATATACTTAGTTAAGAAATATTTCTTATTAAAATATGTTGCAGACATTGTTCTCATTGCATAGCTCCCAGTGTGAATGCAATTTTCTATCTCTACAGCTAAAATTTGTTGTCTTGCTTCCAATAGGCATTAATTCTGACATTTCTTCTTAATGAAATCTAATTACAGAAATGTGATTTCAGCTTAAGAGGTTTTCCATATTCCTGCCAATTCAGAGAAATCAGAAATCCTTTGCCTTAAGGCTGTCTCTCTCTTTCTCCCCCCCCCCCTCCACCCTACCTCATATTACTTAAGCTTTCAAGTCTTCTTTTTTTATGTTTAAACCACAAATATATTAAAGTTCAATGAGTCCCACATAAAACTAATAAAAATGAAGACAGGGCGTCTGATAGCTGGATAGTTTCTAAGAGTTTGGGAAGATTTAAAACAAGGGAAATGTAACACAAATGCTGAAGGCTAAAAAGGAACTTTCATAAATTAGATTCAAAATCAAATATTTTTTAGGAAGGGTTGTGAATAATTAATCCACTGTTAAGAGTCCTCTTTAAATGCTTCTGCCTCTTCTAATTGACAAAACTACTCAGGTAAGAATGAAATGCAGTCATTAGCATAAAAAGCCTTAGTGTTTATACCTTTTGATCATTGATGTTATCTGGCAAAAAGCTGGATTTTAATATTCTTGAGAAGGATGAGCAGAATTTTGAATGCCATCCAGGCTTCTTGGTTGTAACAGTAGATGTCTATGATCCTCGAGATTCATATAGATACCAGCTTATTTCCTCTCTCTGAATGCTTTCATAATAAATGCATGTTTTGTTGCGTTATCTGCTATCCAGTGAGCTCCTTGAGAATCAAATAACTCAGCCTCAGAAGGAAAAGAACATATTCTCCTTTCTGAGGGAGGTATAGACCACCTGATGCCACTGGTTGAATCCCCTAGTTTGGGGTGGGGAGTTCAGAGTTCACTGTGACATAAATATTCTGTGCCTCACTATGGGTAGTTGGAGACAGTAAATAATTTACCACCTATATTTTCTCTGTTCATAGGAGTTCTAGCTCTTACTGCTGGCCAACAACATTAATCCCTCAAAATGGGACAAATTATCCTTGTAATGGAAGATCATTATTAAAAAGTACTTCCTCACCCTTAATGTAGCTGCATACAACCAATATGTGACAAACATTAATGTCACCTACATATGATTGCACTACCTAATGTCATACCACTTAAATAACTTGAATAGGTAATAATCAGATATAATCAGAAAATTGCCTTTAATGTTAATAGCAGCAAGGGGCTAAATGAGGGTGCACCATGATTATATATTATGATTATTATTCATTATCTGTATTGTGTTGGCACCAACAGGCTCCAGCCACACTGTGCTAAGCAATGTACACACATAGAATGAATAGTTGGCCTTTGCCCCAAAGAGCTTACTATCTAAGTAATGACAAAACATAAGTCATGTCAAAAATGTACTACCCAGGATCCGAGTTTAACCTGCAAGAGCAAGGGAATTGCATGATACAGAAAAACAAAACAAAAAACAAAAAAAACCACCAGTTTTGAGTAAAATGATAAGTTGTGGAAATTGATCAGTTACTTTTAGTCAAGCAAGTTTATCAAAACCCATGTTTAGTCTGAAAAGCGGGCTGGAAATCTCACACAATCCAGCTTTCTTATATATTTCTAGTGCTTCCCAGTTTGGAATAGGCTTGAAATAATAGGAGAGCATTCTTTCTTATGGGATTTCACTTTCTTTGCATCCAGCAGCCATCATCAATGACTGGAAGGCTCAAGGGCTTGGAAATTCACTATAAAGAATTTCAGTATAGAGGTTGCTGGTTCAAAGGCAGATTGGAAAAGAGTGACATTTATTACCATCAGAAAGCTGTTTTGTGATCTCATGTAATGTGTGTGGTAGTCTACATTAAATTCCTAGTAGACAAGTGTCATACTCCAAGGCAGGGAGGGATAGCTCAGTGGTTTGACCATTGAGCTGCTAAACCCAGCATTGTAAATTTAATCCTTGAGGGAGCCATTTAGGGATATGGGGAAAAAATCTGTTGGTTGATTTAATTGGGGATTGGTCCTGCTTTGAGCAGGGGGTAGGACTAGATGATCTCCTGAGGTCCCTTCCAACTCTGAAATTCCATGATTGCTAGCCACATTATTGGCACTCTCTAGTAAAAATCAGGGCTTAAGCATTATTTTTATTTTTTTCCACTGCAAAAATGAAAGGTCTTTTACATGTGATTAGGAAGTCAAAAGTCACAAACAAAAGCCAGTGAGATGGTGTCACAGGCTGGATAGCCCTTTGAGGAAAACTGGGCTTAGCTATTCCTCCGCCTCACTGATAATAAGGACTAATTAATGACCCCAGGTGGATGTAATGGAGTTCAATTAGAAAGACCTACCCCACCTGTGATGGGGAATGGGAGAGCACTGCTTACATAGAGCTGGGAACTCTGAAGAGGAGGAGACTGCAAACAGAGTTCTCTCTCCCTGGGAAGGCCCTGTAGTTTGGTACTGGCTGGGGCCAGGAATCAAAGTTACAGGAACACTATTGTCTCCTGTGGTGAGGTCCTAGAGTGGAGGGGAGCCCCAAGGTAGGGTCTGTGAGGACCAAGGGATGAAGTAGAAGCCCAGGAGGGACAGAAAGCTAGTTTCAGTGATACTTAGACTCCCAGCAGGGGAAAGGCTGGAGGGTCAATATCCTCACACGTGGGATGAAGTGAAGTCAAGCCCAGGAAAGGTGAAGGATCTTTTGTCTGGAGCTGAACCCTGGAAGGGGACTGAAGTATTGGGTGACTTGCCCCTCAGGCTGAGCCACAGAGGGTCTAATGAGATAGTTGGGAAGGAACCAGCTGGAAGTGGTCACCATAGCTGAGAAAGTCCCCTGAAATGTCATGCCCAGGCATGAGGTGGTGCCATAGAGGTGATTTGGCATTTTGACAGATGAATTCACTGTTTCTTCAACAGTACTCTCATACATTTGCTGAATTATGCTAACTAGAGCTAACCAGAGGTCTCTTAGAGACTGTGAATCTTTATACAGAAAATTATATATATCTATTTGTAATAAAGCTGTGTTCTTTAATTATGGACAAAAACCATCCAAAACTTCCTACTTTAAAAAATACCCTTTGAGGCTGCAGAGATGGAGTTGGATAAAGAAAGAAACTGTAGCAGTTTGCACAGCCCTGTCATCTTGGAAACAGTAGCCAATAGTCACGTTGATTTTAATAAATCTGTCAAATTTAGTGTCAAAACATATTCTTTGTGAGGAAGATTAGGGTATTTTATGCTAATCTATTTTCAATGGGAACTAGAATGTAGTTGTTAAAAGCACAATTGTTACTGACTTCAAAACTGCACATTTTGTGAATGGCAAGCTCATACCGTACTAGTAGATAAACCCATTATGTGGACTGACTTTTGAAATGCTGAAGGGAACTCACCCACATCTGTTTCTACAAGGCAGAGTTGAGTAAATAATGAAACAGTGAACAATTTATCCAATGCATTGTGGGAGGAGGGTGGCTCCACAGGTTGAAGACTGATTTTTATTTTTCAGATATTTTATTCTGTGGATTGATTTGCAGTTAAATGAGCTATAAGCTGTGTTGCTCAGTTCTGATTGGTCAGGTCCTCTGAGTGCACAAGCAATTGCAGCAGGGATACTTGCATGTGCTCATTTAAAAATTCAGTTTCTGGAAATATACATGCAAATGTTCTCTCTGCAAATATATAATCCAATAAAACTCAAACCTGTTAATGACTGAAGAAATCAGACATAGAAAGGGGGCAGGCATGACATTATTAAAAAAGAAAAGAAGTTTTACAAAATGAATTAACATTTACAGACAGTAATTTCTCTAACCTCTGTGTTTTAGGTGCATGGTATTAGTATAATACCCCCTCGCATCGTGACTCTGAATAGATTGTTAAAGGTTTAATTTTGTAAAAATTATGAATGGGTCAGTAGATTCCTTATTCCTGCTTACGCAGACTTTTCCTTGCTTTTCAAAGACTCCTTTAAAAAGGCCTTTGAAACGTTGTAACATAATTGTATTGAAAAGTTCATGAACAATTATTTAGGTTCCCTGTTATGGCCATTTCAATCTACTCTTTAAATGAAAAGACACTTGGCTGTTTAAGTTTAGAAGGCCTAACAGCTGCCCACTGTTCTTTATTTATTTAGTCACAATTCTTCTTCAGCATTGTGTTGTGGTTCTGGAATTCTGCACGTAGGGGTCTATTGTCCCCTGAAGTGCATGCCCAACTTCCATCCACACTATTGGGAATATTAAGGGATGAAGAGACAGTTTTGTGAGGTGAGTGGGAGGTTCCCCTTCATTTTAAGTCTTTTATCCTGATATTTTATTTTATTCTCTAGTATTCACATATCCTATAGCACTGTGTGAATCCATTCAATATGAAGTACGTATGTATGTAATACAAGGTGGATAAGGTAATGTCTCTATCAAATCAATTTCTCTTGGTGAAAGAGAAAAGCTTGTTCTATGTCTGCCACATTTACCTATCTAGTTAGAGCCAAATTCTTCCCTTGGATACGTTGTTAGCTTCCCTTAACTTGTAAACTGGAATGCTATAAGGTTATAACATACTTACATTCTGTATATCTAACAAAGATGGCACCAAATCAGAACTTCCAATTCAATGTCTCCTCCACTCTGAACTTTGGGAGGGTTTAGACAATTATTTCTGCAATTAAACCCATCCCTTAGGAATGTAAGGGCCTGTTGGCTTGATCCAGTTTAGATGGCAAAATGCCAGAAATCTCACGGGTCTCACTGATCTTGCAAGTTCTCCATCACTTTGTTCTTCATGGCAGAGACTGTTCTTGTACAGGGCCAAGTACAATGAAACCCCTATTTTGACTGGGGAGTCTAATAAATACTGAATCTCATGAGGTTTCTGCTCCACTGAATTGAAACTCTATCCCTGGTTCATTCCTCAAACCGAGGCTAAACCTAAACTGGATCCAGACTGAACACTGCTGCCTTACCCTGTGTATCACACAAAGCAATAACCATTATACACTTATTGCTTTTCTGTGATATCTTATGTGTAACTCTCCCATTTGGGGGGGGGGGAGAGATTAAACAGAGATCCTGAGAATAAACTGAACTGAAGTCCTGAACAGTGAGAGGCACTATAGCTTCAAGTAATACAACAGTTTTGTTTTGTGGTCCAGGTTAACAGAAGGAGGTCTGCATAGCTTGTTTATAAAAGCAGGCCAGTCCACAGCTGTGTTACCTTGCCGAGGCAAAAAGGTTCTAAAAAAGTGCAAACAGTATTCACTCCTAAATTGTGTGTGCTAAGATAGCATATATGTAATCTTCAATGTATTTATGTTGTAATATTGTGCTGGTTTAGTAGCTTTGGTTAATTATATTTAATAATTATATTTAAGAAAATACTAGCCTTTGAGTTGTAATGGAAAACTGCAGTTATTGTACCAGAGATTATATACAATAGATACTTTAAGAAATGGTAGAATAATGGTATGTTCTTATTTTAATACAGAGGCTGGTTTTTAATGAGTAACCAGTCCATTACATTCCTTACTATAACATTTATTACAACTTTAAAACTGCCTTTATCATACACTCATCATCATCAGCAGGGTGAGTTATGCTGCTTTACATTTTGCACCTAGTAAAATTCCTGGTATCCATCTTCCTTAGTTGCATTGGCTGTTTTGTTCTTTTAATTGGTTGGTTTGTGGAATGTGCTGAACAGATAGTAAGTCCTTTATCCATAGAATTAGCACAGTAGATCAGTGATAGCATAAGCTACCTGACACTCCTGCTCTGGAGGAAGGGATCACCTCTGACATTGAGAGTATAGTGCATCTTGCATGTCTCTTCAGCCTTTGGCCATTTTGCTGCAACTGCCTGCAACTTGAGCCCATTTGTTAGGGGGTGGGGTCTGTTTTTGTGATTTGGACACTTGTCATCTGGAAACTGGACTGAGGTCAAACAGATTCATTCCATATGTCACTGAATGGTCCTAGCAATGTTCAGTCGTGAGGACTGATCTGAGGTGAACCAGCAATCTAGGGATGGAAAGCTTTATTCCTAGCTCTTCCCATACAACCCCAGAGCTAGCCAGTCCCCAGGCACTATTATTACAACTCTTTATCCTAGCAATGGGAACAAGATGAAGGAATGGATTGGAGGTCATGTAATGGTGAAAGTATAGGTGTCTCCATAGGCTTAGTCAAGTATCCAAACCTTGGAATCGGATCTCAGACTCATGAAACTCCCTCCCTCCCTCCTCCACCTCCGCTCCCCTCCCCTCCCCTCACATTTCTCTGGGTTTCTTTTCCTCACCATGCTATTGTCAGGTTCCTGAATCCTGGTGAGGGTCACTTGTTATCATGCCTTCAAGGCCCAGGAAATCATTTTCAAGTATTTACTGTCTGACTAATAAGTACCTGGGAGGAATTCTCCTCTTCCCTACAACCCCTAAAAGCTACTGTGCCACACAGGGTTCCTTAGCTATCAGGGAGGTGCAGGTGTTTCAAAGGATAATGATGAGCTGCCTTACAGGGGTTTCCACCCAAACTCTGGCATAGTGACAATGTGTTTGAGGGTGCAGGACACTACAGCCATGCTGGGTAGCTGTGAGTTACAGAGCTTCTCCATAACTTCTAGCAATTCCCTGGGCTGCCTAAATTGCCATAGAGATCATTTTAGTTCCTGACCCAGCATAGGATCACAGAGGCTTAAAGCCACCTTCCCACCACCTCCCTTTGGGCAGCTCTTATCTGCACCCATTCAGGATAATGCAGGATAAAGGCAAAGTGGGTGACACCTCTGGTAAATGGAAAACCTTGTAAGATGGAGTGGGACATCAGATGGAGCCGTGTCTGTGATTTTACACAGAGAATACCTGGAAACCTTCAGCAACAGCAAGTTGGAAATGACAGACTAATATTATGCTGAAGACATAGAACAGAAAACTGGTGTCTTAGGAGAACACAGTAAATGTACAGCACAAGGACGTCTACATCATTCAAAATTGGAGGATCAGCATTGTTTGAATGAAGTTGGCTGAAAAGCATTAGCTTGGCTTGGCAATCCATCAGGGCTCTTCAAGTCTATCCGAGTGCTAGCTCACAACAATATCTGGAAGAGATTCTTTCTAGAGCTGTGTCAGTGTTTCAGAAAAGGCACTGGGCATCTGAAAGTCATCAAAGCCAACATCGTTCTGATAAAAGGGGCAAACCCTCAGTTCTTCAAGGCTTGACAAATACCACTTGCCATCACTTACTGTTGACCAGGAGGTGGAATGTCTGGATGGTATGAGCATACTAATCAGGAAGAACTGGAGTGAATGGGTGACTCCCATTGTTCTTATCATGAAGACAATGGTGCAGTAAGGAAGGGATTGTGGTGCAGTAAGGGATCCTGTATGCCAGATGGAACAATACCCTTATGTTGCATTCAAGATATTTTCTTATCACTGGTCAGAGGGAAGAAAGTCCGCAAACTGGGCTTAATTCAGGTTTACCTGCAAGTGGAAGTAGAGGAAGGATTAAGGAAATTCCTGGCCATCAATGATGAAAAAGGCTTTTTCAGTACAACTGACTGGTATTTGGAGTGGTATCTTCCTCTCCCCCCCCTCCCCCGGTAGTCTTGCAGAAGGCATTGGATGAGGGACTCCAAAGAGTACCAGCAATCATAGGTTCCTAGGGAGCTTTTAAGATGAAAATGTAAGTGCTGAGTGAGTTTAGGTGCCTACTGGGTTTGGTAGGAGTTTTGTGGGTCGCAAATTCGCAATGGAGCCAAAACTGCAAGTTAAGGTGCTTGAATTCAAGTGTTAGATGCCTATGTCTCTGGGGTTAAACAATAGTTTTCACAGGCAAAAAAATATTTTCTCTTTGTATTTTTTAGACAAACAATATAATGCACAAATTGCTACCTGTAAACAAATTCAGGAGTGTGTGTTAGCCTCTGCTTGTGCTGTACATAAAAAGGAATTAATGACCTAAAAAGAGGCACTGATCACCACTTTGTAGGAAAGAGCTCAAAGTACAGACACTCCTCTATCCATAATTTGCTCCATGGCTATCAAGCTACTGAGCTTTCATAATCTAGGAGTGACTTCTACTAAGGACAATTCAGGTCATCGGGGTTTCCTTTGAGGCTTACTTTGTGGCTTCTTTGTTCTAACTTGGCCAGGTCCTGAGAGTTTGGAATTGGGACCTTTCCTGGTTATACCATGGCAAGTTACAAGCCACTGAGGCTGAGCAGCAGTTTCAATAAACATGAGGGGCCAAAGTCTCCTGTGCTACCCTACTGCCGTTGCTGGGTTTGCTTGGTGCTTGTATAGTTTGTCATAAGAGAACAATGGTCATAGAATTACTGTGGATTGATGTTGGTGTAATGGAGATCAGACCTTGGCCCTGCATGAATAACATTTCCAGGATCAGGCCCCTCTATGTTCTACAAGCCAGAGGCGAACATAACGTTGTCTGATTAACTAGATCCCGATGAATTTAATCAGATTTTTACCCTTTGAAAAATCATCATTTCTCCCTGCTAAGAGTGGTGCGTTTTGACGAATTTTGGGGAAATTTTAATAATTGTCTCCACA
Source organism: Sternotherus odoratus (assembly GCA_032164245.1). Classification (NCBI taxonomy): domain Eukaryota; kingdom Metazoa; phylum Chordata; order Testudines; family Kinosternidae; genus Sternotherus; species Sternotherus odoratus. The sequence continues at coordinate 140,176,431 of JAVMKO010000003.1, read as the reverse complement.
ACAGATGATATCCTATAATGCTGACTATTAAACTGTATCTGCTGGGAAATGCTTAGAGCAGGGGTGTCTGGACTTCCCAGCCTGAGGGACAAACATGTTTGTTTTTAAAAAGGCCAGGAGGCCACATTGATGCTTGAGCCAGATGAGCAGTGCAAAAAAGTGGAAAGTCCCCTAAGGGAGCTGACACCACAAAGAAGTCTCCTGCTGAGGATTCCCCTGCATGGGTAGTCCCCAGTGCATATAGAGATAGGCATAGCCAGTTCCTATGCCTTCCTCCTTGCAACTGACAGGGCAGCGGGGGGGGGGGGGGGGGGGGGGGAATGGCTGCTGTGTGCTGCATTTCAGTTATCCCCAGTTGGCATATGGTCCCTTTTGCTTGTGCACATTACTGCGACCCCCCAGGCTTCTCCACCCTGGCTAGTGCTGTAATAAGTCGCTAGTTCTTATTTTCTCCTTTCCTGGGCTGCCTGGTGTGAAGGAGGGAGTCATTCCTTTCTTTAGGCACTCCTCTAGGGCCAGGTAGAACCCGTCGAGCTCCTGCCCCACATCCTCTGGGACTCCCACAGCCACTCACTCATGGAAGAAAGCAATGCACCAAACACAGCTACACGCTGCTCCCTCCCTTGTGACAGACCTGTAATGATCCTGGTTGAGGAAGAGTTACAGGATCAGGCTCTATTAGGGCCTACAAATCAAAGGCAAACCTAATGCTAGGGTTTTGTCATCTCTTCAGTTTTCAGCCTATTGAAAGTGTCTACAGTTCTTGAAATTAAAAAATAAATTGTTAGCAAACTGAAATGCCCTAAACTTAAAATTTTGGGCCCAAAATTTTCAGGTTTGGGGGTTTCAGTTTTGTCGATTAAAAGTCCAAAAACTTCCATTGAAAACTTTGACCGAATTTCCTTCTAGTCTTTCTTGTAATCAAAATCTGCAGTGGGAATAATAACCTTTTACTGACCAGCTCCAGTAAGGACACAGACCAGAATCTGAGTTTATATGGATCTTGAACTAAAAGAACAAATGACTTTTATTATTCTGCTAACCAAGATATAAGCACAAGGAAGTTCTATGTTTGATTAAAATAAAACATGCAGATTATTAACCCAAACCTTCAGTCCATACAAAACTTTGGTTAGAGTCAGAAACCTCTGAAAGTCAAGGACTTGGCTGTATTGCTCTTCCCTTGTGATCTAGAAAAATTGCCATCATGGTCCTGTGTATTGCAAAGTTTGGACATCTCTGATCTTGACCCTAACCTCACTTGAGAATGCTAATCTGACATCATGCTATCTGTGTACATTAGGGGCAGATCCTTAGCTAGTATAAATTGTCATATCTCCAAATGGACAATTTATACCGTCTAAGGATCTGTCCCTATGTCTTCATTCTTGTTAGTAAGAATATTTTGTTGAAACCAAAAAGCATTTAAGGAGGAATCCATTAAAGAGACACAAAGTGGCAAGTCCTCCGTTTTTGTTCAAGCGTTTTGCAGATAACCTCCCACAGGTTTTGCCTGAGTGAGGGCTGAATGAAAAAACAAGTCAATGTTTCAGAATTTGCCATCCCACCCCGCCCCCCCCCCGGTACCACATTGTGCCTTTACCTCCTGTTTTGTGTGTTCAGCCGCTCCTCTCTTCTAGAAAGGCTATGTTCACATGCATTATCTTAGCATTAGAATATGCCTTGCGTGACTGAAAACATTTGTAAGGAGGGGGTAGCATGTTGCTATTTGTACCCAAACAGTAAGCAAGATCTCAACCAGTGATGATGGGCTGTCAGCAATTTTTTTTTCTCCTGCACTAACCAAGTCCAACACTAGCAGCCCACAAGTTAATCAGCTCAAAGATCTGCCATGGCAATCTATAGTAAAACCTGTGGTTGCTGAGCTCTGTGACTTTATCCTCACACACACATTATTTCAAATTTGGTGACAATACATACCTCCAGACCAGTGCAACTGCTATGGGCACACGCATGGCCGCACAGTATGCCAATAATTTTATGGCTGACCTGGAACAACGCTTCCTCAACTCTCGTCCGCTCAGAACCCTTCTCTACCTATGCTACATTGAAGACATCTTCATCATCTGGACCCACGGGAAAGAAACTCTGGAAGAATTCCACCACTATTTCAACAGCTTCCACCCTACCATACACCTCAGCCTGGACCAGTCTACACAGGAGTTCCACTTCCTAGACCCCACGGTGCAAATAAGTGATAGCATAGTCTCACCAGCAACAGCACACCGCACCATAATAACTAACTCAGGAACCAATCCATGCAACAAACCTCGATGCCAACTCTGCCGACATATCTACACCAGCAACAGCATCAGAGGACCAAACCAGATCAGCCACACCATCACTGGTTCATTCACCTGAACATCTACCAACGTAATGTATACCATCATGTGCCAGCAATGTCCCTCTGCTATGTACATCGGCCAAACTGGACAGTCCCTATGTAAAAGGATAAATGGACATAAATCAGATATTAGGAATGGCAAGATACAAAAACCTGTAAGAGAAAACTTCAATCTCCCTGGACACACAATTGCAGATTTAAAGGTCACCATCCTGCAGCAAAAAAACTTCAAGACCAGGCTTCAAAGAGAAACTGCAGAGCTGCAATTCATTTGCAAATTTGACACGATCAACTCAGGACTGAATAGGGACTATGAGTGGCTAGCTAACCGCAAGAGCAATTTCTTCTCTCTTGGTGTTCACACTCCCAGATCAGCTGCTAGAAGAGCACCTCATCCTCCCTGATTAGAGATGATAAATTGGTTCAGCCTGGTTGAACTAACCTCGTTATCTCTAACCTGGTTCATGCTTTCTTTTTTATACCTGCCTCTGGATACTTCCACTGCATACATCTGACGAAGTGGGTATTAGCCCACGAAAGCTTATGCTCCAATACTTTTCTTAGTCTTTAAGGTGCCACAGGACTTTTTGTCACTATAGTAAAACCATTGGCACATATAGCTCCAGTTGAAGTCAATGGGAGCTGCTGGAAGTAGGCCCATATTGCGCTATAAGAGGATGCACAGAAATATGAAAGTGAAGCAACAAACACCTGAAAAGGTAACAACAGCATCTCTCCCATTCTTGCCCTAGAGTTCCTTTCCCTCCCAACCCATCTCTACTGTAACACTGATAAAGAATTCCTAAGGCTTTGCTATGTCTCCAGCTAGGGTGTGTGTGTTTGGAGCTGAAGTACATTCCAGATTGCCCTGGGAGTATTTGATTCAGAAGCTGCACACAGCACCCTAAGGCACCAGAGAAAAATGGTCAAACAGTGGGGCAACCCACAAGGATGTCATTAAAAGCAGATTGATGCTACAACACATCTCCATATGTTAGTAACGAGCAACGGGGGGAAAAGCAAGAGGGTGAAGGAATCAAAAGGACACGGTACTAGTAGTCTGCTCTCTAGATCAGGGGTCTCAAACATGCGGCCCGGGGGCCACATGCGGCCCGCAAAGCCCTTCCCTGCGGCCCGCCAAGCTTCCTGGCGCCCCCCTCCCCCCCCCATAGCAGTTTGCAGGATGGAGGGGCCAGAAGTGGAGGCGTCTCTGCTGCCTGGCTGGGCCGCGTGTGTTTCTAGCTCTGGACTTCCTAGATTGCTCTTGCTTTGTTTGCCAAACAGCTGTTGGTGGTGCCTAGCGCTTTCCAGGAGGGAATGGGGAGCTGCGTGCTCAGAGGAGGAGGTGGGGCAGGGGTGGGACCTCTTGGAAGGGGTGGAGTGGGGGTGGAGCCGGGGCAGCAAGGGCGGGGTCAGTGGTGCGGCCCTCGGGCCAGTGCACTAGTCCTCATGGAAGGGGTGGAGTGGGGGCACAGCCGGGGCAGCAAGGGTGTGTGTGTGTGTGTGTGTCAGTGGTGCGGCCCTCGAGCCAGTGCACTAGTCCTCATGCGGCCCTCGTGGTCATTTGAGTTTGAGACCCCTGCTCTAGATCTATAGCTCTTGAAACAAGTTGTTAAGAGAGAGACAAAGGGAGAGATTACATTTCTTCAAGGAAAGAAAAAAAATCCAGTTTATCATTCATAGACTTCCTTCTCCTTTCTCTTCTTCCTCCTCAAGGAGACACTCTTGATCTCACGGGAGTGTTGTCATAATTTCAGTGTTTGTTTCAGATTTCTGACTATTCTGACTAGGAAAGCGCTAGGCACCACCAACAGCTGTTTGGCAAACAAAGCAAGAGCAATCTAGGAAGTCCAGAGCTAGAAACACACGCGGCCCAGCCAGGCAGCAGAGACGCCTCCACTTCTGGCCCCTCCATCCTGCAAACTGCTATGGGGGGGGGAGGGGGGCGCCAGGAAGCTTGGCGGGCCGCAGGGAAGGGCTTTGCGGGCCGCATGTGGCCCCCGGGCCGCATGTTTGAGACCCCTGATCTAGAGAGCAGACTACTAGTACCGTGTCCTTTTGATTCCTTCACCCTCTTGCTTTTCCCCCCGTTGCTCGTTACTAACATATGGAGATGTGTTGTAGCATCAATCTGCTTTTAATGACATCCTTGTGGGTTGCCCCACTGTTTGACCATTTTTCTCTGGTGCCTTAGGGTGCTGTGTGCAGCTTCTGAATCAAATACTCCCAGGGCAATCTGGAATGTACTTCAGCTCCAAACACACACACCCTAGCTGGAGACATAGCAAAGCCTTAGGAATTCTTTATCAGTGTTACAGTAGAGATGGGTTGGGAGGGAAAGGAACTCTAGGGCAAGAATGGGAGAGATGCTGTTGTTACCTTTTCAGGTGTTTGTTGCTTCACTTTCATATTTCTGTGCATCCTCTTATAGCGCAATATGGGCCTACTTCCAGCAGCTCCCATTGACTTCAACTGGGGCTATATGTGCTCGACTCTTTTGAGAACAAGGCCCCACATGACTCTTGGGTGGGAGAATTATCCACTGAGATGGGGACAGATTCAAGAATTCTTTCCTGAGATGCTATTGTCTCATCACTGGAAATATTAAATGCAAAGGACTCTGTTTTAAAAAGGTCATATTTGGCCCACGCTGAGCATAGAACATCTTGCAAAGGAGAAGCCCTTTTGCTCTTGCTATGTCACACAGCTCCTAGAGACGCTAATGTGCAACACACCCGGGTAGTGACTGAACGACAAACTCCCTGATGAGAGTGGTAAGAGCACTAAATGGCTATTTTGCAGAAGAAAAATGCATTTTGCTGAGTGTATAAAAGATGCAATTTACAGATTTGGCTATGGTTGCATATGGCACAGAGACTGAAGACTCTCTCTCTGGTCTAGACCACAGAAATGAGGCAGACAACCAGAATGTAAACTTCATGTCAGGATCTACTAACTCTCTACTAATTACTTCAACCTCAGCCAAGATAAGGAGAAAGAGACTGGAAGGAGAACATAAATACGTAAGCAGCAACAAAGTAGGTTACTCAGGATGATCACTTAGTGCTGGGGCTTTCTCAAATAGGCTTTGTGCAACACCATACTGCCCATCCAGAGAGCCCTCCCTCCCATGAAATCAAATATGGCTTGAAAGAATTTCATTTTGGTTTCTGAGGTGGGTAGCTCCAAAACAGAGGAGCATGTGCGTATATCTTCAAACAGTTTTGTGTTCTGAAGACTGGCTGGTTCAGGGATTGGTGCTGAGGTACCGAGACTTTCACCTCTTACTCACTGACTCATTCCCAAGCAGGCTCAAAGGCAGTATTGGTTGTCACTGGCTTTCACCAGGGTTCCATGAAGGAAGTCTCAAACCCCAGGCCCACTACCACATGGGGCACCTTGCAGCTCCACCTCTGCATCATAGCCAGCCACCCTTACAGTGGTAGTGAGTTGGGAGGTGGCCCCTTTTCTAGAAAGGGTACACAACCACATGTGGCTCCTTTCTTTCCCCACAAATGGCACAAGTGTCCCCCACCCCTGAGGTGCGGAAAGGGGGCCTCCCAATAGTAATCTCCCCAGAACATACCCCAGTATTGCATGTATGTGCTTGGTTGAATTAGTTGGACCTGCTGCACTCTTCTGCCACATACAGAGTCCTCCCCAAAGATAGTGCAATCCCTCCCCCTCCTCCCCCAAAACCCAAAGAGCTGCTGGATATAGAATTAACACTCCACTTAGATGAATGGTGTAGTCAACACCTTTCAAAGCTATTGTTTCAGGCAATCTGCTGATTCATGCAGACACTCCCAGACTGCTTTTGTCCACCACCATGAGGGCTAGAAACTTACTTTAAAACCTGAAATTCTCCTGCAATCACGTGACTCCAGATCCTCCACTGAGGAGCCTACCCTATAGGAACCTATTCTACCTCCCCAATATTGGTAGTACTTGCGAGGGATTGGGTATATTCAAGGCAACCTGATTCTCCTCTTCCCTACGACAGCCTCCTCTGCAGATGCTATCACCTGTGACCATCGTGGTGGAAATTAAATGCAGGACCCCCAAAGGGTGCTTAGGGTGTGGAGGATCAACTTTAAATCATATCCCCTTGTGCCAAACTAGATGAAAATGACCCAAAGTTTCTATCCGTCTTGATAAGAGCTGTGAGCTCTCTATATAATGAGTTTGGTGGTTGAGGCCCCGTCTGCACTTTCCAGGGCAGTGTGCTAGAAGAAATGGTTTCTAACATGGTTAGATATTTAACATTGGCTATTTCTATGGATATCAATAATGTTATAATTAATTAAAACAAAGTTTGGCTGGAATTCTAAACCTTATGCTTCAGGGCTACGCCAGTCTCCAACTTGTAGAGATCAGGGTGAGACCAAATGGGGGTGTGGAGGCCAATTAGCTCACTTCTGCATACGGAACAGTTCTTACACCTTCCTTTGAAGCATCTGGTACTGATTCTGTTGGAGATACTGGACTAGATGGATCTTGGGTTTGATCCAGTGTGGCAATTTTTATGTTTAAGTGGGGCAGCTGGATGTAAATCAGAACAACCTTGAGGCTGCTATAATTTACACCAGGGATCAACCAACAAATTGAGGGAAACATAAAGTCGTCTCTAGTGCCCCCACAGTCCAGAAGCTGACCTGGAGAATCTGGGCCATCAATTTCATAAGACAAGGACAAAAAATAGGAAGACGGGACAGAACCCCTGGATTTGAACTTTTGCTACTGTTCATTCGGGGTCTGACAGGAACATTAAGTTGTGAGTCTCTGACACTCTTAAATCACATTTGTTAAGAAAGAACGTTTGCAGCATCAGGTGACTTTTCCTTGTAGCATTCTTTCCCACGGCTTTGCTACTTGTTTGTCTTTCAGCCTTGCTCATTGTGTGAATCTCTGCTTGTATTGGAGCTCTCCTCTTCTCTCCAGGTATTTTCTTTTTCTTCTTTTTTTAATTTTTTTTTCTGTCATCCTGCCTTAGGTCATTTACTGATATTCAGTTGATCCAATTTAGCTAGAAATGGTAAAATGAGGTAAAACTTTGGTTGGCACTAGGAGTATTCCTCCTATTGACTCCAAGAATTATTTTATGTTCTATTTGAGCCAAAAGACATTGTGAAAATGAATCACAAGTAATATATCTGAGCTAAATGAAAGGTGAACATGCGTATGTCCCAATGGTTATGCAGTGAATACCTGGGTTAAATTAAAGTGCGTTGCTTTGTAGGACAGCTGTCTGATGTGCCTGCCAGACTGAAATGATATTAAACTATGGCTGGCACAATAATGCATCTTTTTCTTTTGTAGATGCAATTTTCTCTTTGGGCCATTAGTTTCTGAGGCCAAAAGAAATAGAAATGTACTACAGAGTACCAGTGTTGGATGTTCAGCTGTCTCGCATTTGTGCTCATGGCCTACTTTTGTCTTAAGCTGCTTCTCTCCTGACTCGATTCCAAAAATCCAGCTGTAGAAGTGGCAAGGGCAGCTGATTAAATGGGCATGTCCCCTAAAACCTGGAGACTAGAACATTTCTCTGAGGTAGTCCGAGTCCTTTGGGCACTGCTCACAGGTAGTCATCAACAAAGTATCTTGCAAATACCCTGATATTAAGCATTATCTCGCCTTCATGCACATAGGTATTAAGAGTCTAGATTTGAAGTCTTTACTGTGATGGGTAGTGAAGAACAGTGTGCTTGCACAGATGCTTCCTACTTTACCCTGTGATAAAGCTTGTGCCCCAATAGTGAATAACCATTCATTGAATATATTCAGTTCAACAACAACAAAAACCCTTTCTCATAAACATAATGAGGAAAGGCAGCATCACTACATGGCAAACCAATGCATTAAGAATCATGTGCTGGTAATGTTTACACTTTGATTCTTAAAAGTATATGTACAGAGTGTGTGGATAGTGTAATACACGCCTTAAGTTGTGAAATTTAGAGCAGGACAAGCATGCTGGGGAGAAACACCTCCTAAAGAGCAACTTCCCATTTTAATTTCTTTAAAGATAATTGTCATTTGGTACAACCTGATCCACTCCAGAAGGTACATGGTTGTTTTCAGAAGGTTTCTTAACAATCCCTAGGCAAAGCCAACCTGCCGGAGATGTTTTAACACTCACTTCCCAGAGAGGGAAATTCCATCAGAGGTTGGGAAATCCAGGTCAACAATCCCTTCTATTTATTTTTGTTGTTTATTATTTTATTACGGTAACACCCGGAGATAAGAGATCGGGGACCTCTGTGTCGTAGGAACATTTAGCAAGGAAATAGGCCCTGCTTAAATAGCTTACAATCTTGGTTAATTACAAGATGCAATCAGTGGATGAAACAACCAACTAGATGGGAGCTGGATGAGGCAACAATACTACAAGCATGCTTTCCCATAGTTTAGTGGTGTGCACAGGGCCGGTGCAACCACTAGGCAAACTCCCTGGGCCGTGAGGAGGGCGCAAAGTGGAAGTTTTTCCCAGGGCATCAAATATCCTTCCACTGGCCCTGGGTGTGCACAATGTAACTTTTAGCAAGGGGCCCCAAGAGCCTACTCCAACACATCACAGCTTATTTAGGCACAACTCCCATTGATATCAGAACTGAGTGGGAGACTTCAGGATTATCCATAGTGCTGATCAGGCATGCTCCAATGAATCAATGTGCTCACTTAGTGCTTGCTTAGCGCTACGAAGAAAAGTAAGATTGAAGGGGAACACAAAGCATCTTTTTATAATTACTGATCTTTTTTGGTTTTTGTTTGTCTGGGCCCTTCTTCCGAGAAATCAATAACACATTTTGTAAATAATGATGGGGAGATCTCAGTGGGGTGGCTGGAATTTCAAGAGAGGAATATAGTGTGGCTTCATGTTATTATCCCTCCCACCTCTGATTCTTTTGCAATCAGATTTCTTTCTTTGGCTTATTCCAAAGAATGTGGGGAGGTGGGGGAAATAGCAGTTTTGATGATACCACCACCATTTCCATTTATGTTTACATATGAAATGAAGCCATTTTGGAGAAGAACCAGACTGGCCAGTAAAACCTTTCACCCTTATAAAGTGTACATTTGGTTTGATTTTTGGATTCGGTCCCAGAACTAGTCACAAATTTTATTATGAAGTTGTAGTTCAGCTCAAGTTTTGTTAGTTCAATACAACCAATCCCCTCCTTTTAAAAGAAAGGAAGAAACAGAAGAAGTTTTTGTTCATTCTGAATGATGTGGGAATTTTGGAAAAAGTCTTCTAGGAAATAAAATTAGCCTGGTTTATAGATAACTGGTTCTCATCAACCACCAGAAAACAAACTGAGTTTATCTGAAATGTATAAAATGATATATCTACTCTTTACATTAGACAGAGTGACTAATCATATCAACAAAGGATCAGCCACCAGCACACAATTTATGAGAGGCACAAGCTTTCATTGCCAGAGTGCACTGATCAGCGGAAAGTGATGTTGACAGCTGGAGGGAAGTTGCATGCTATATTTTAAGTGAGGTTGTTAAAGCACATTTCTTTTTGAACGGGCAACCTAATTCTGCAAGAATTCCCATAGTAAATAAGTAAAATAGAATTGGAAGGTATTACACAGTACATTGCAATAAAACATTGGTCTGATCCTGCCAGCTTTTCATGCACAGAAACCTCCAAGTGTCTCTATTAGGTCTGAATGCAATTTTACTTGGTGTCTGAGAGAGTCTTTCCATTGCCTTTAATGGACTGGTTGTTCCTTTACCCCCATAAAGAATTATTAGAACATAACACCAAAGAGCTAATAGCTATGTAGAAGTCAGCTGGTATTGTAGTACGGTCTTGTACTTAAGGCACCAGATCTGGGTTTGATTCTTGGTTCTGAGAAAGGCTCCCTGTGTGTCTCGAACAAATCACATAATCTCTTTGTATCTTAATTACCCATCTATTAAAATGGTGGTGCTATCCTTTCTTTGACTTATCTCTTCGATCAGAAACTCTTCAGGGCGGAGGCTATGTATCTGTACAACACCTACTACAATAAGGCCCAGATCTTGTCTGGAGCTCCTAAGCGCCACCGTAATGCAAATAATATATGTCTGGTTTTAATTTAGTGCATGAACTAAGTTAGGGCTCTAAACTTCTATGAGGGCTCAAGGATCTGGTCCTAAATGTATTAAGATTCCCAGATGCACATCAAATTGAGAATCAGAGAGGTAGCCATGTTAGTCTGGAACAGCAGAGGTAACAAAGAGTCCTGTGGCACCTTAAAGACTAACTATAAAGTTTTGAAGCATAAGCTTTCGTGGGCTAATACCCACTTCGTCGGATGCAAGCAGTGGAAGTGTCCAGGGGCAGGTATAGATAAGTAGGCAAGAACCAGGTAGGAGGTAACAAGGTTAGTCCAATCACGCTGAACCAGCTTGTTAACTCAAATCAGAGAGGGTGGGGTATTCTTCTAGCAGCTGAATTGGAGGTGTGAATTCGGAGAGAGGAGAAGCTGTTTTTGTAATTAGCAAGCCATTCAAGATCCTTGTTCAATCCTAGATTGATTGTGTCAAACTTGCAAATGAACTGCAGCTCTGCAGTTTCTCTTTGCAGTCTGGTCTTGAAGTTCTTTTGCTGCAGTATGGTGACTTTTAAATCTGTAATTGTGTGTCCAGGCAGATTGAAGTGTTCTCCTACAGGTTTTTGTATATTGCCATTCCTGATATCTGATTTGTGTCCATTTATCCTTTTTCGTAGGGACTGTCCAGTCTGGCCGATGTACATAGCAGAGGGACATAGGGAAGTCTCATCTTGGGGAAATCATTTGACACAATTTACAATCAAACTGGTTTAGATCAGTTTAGCTAAAAGGTGTTCAGACCCCATTTCTCCATTCTTCTCTCTCCAAATAATTCCAACTCACTTTTGGAAAGATCACTCCAAAAATCTTTAGTGCTTTTTATTTTTTTTAAACCAGGACCTGATGAACTCATTTGGGCAAAATAAGAACTACTTTTTTCATCAGAAACAGATCCAGATGTACGACTGGAGATAGATATTACGTATAGTACTCTGTTTGAGTGGATTGTTCTAGGTTAAATGTTGATTGTAGTTGGATGTCACACACGGGGTTGGCAGCTAGGCCTGGATCCAAAGCCCGTTGAAATCAATGGAAAGACTCAAATTAACTTTGATGGGCTTTGGATCAGGTCTTCTATGCAGAACCCTTTCAATGTGAGCTGTGCTGAATGCACATCTCCTTATACCATTCAAAAGAGGCTTTTTCCTTCGAAGGTTCAATGTAAGGCAAGACCTTCTTCAAATCCTTCTTGAAACTCTTTTTTTTTTTAAGAGTTGAACTGATTGATCACTGGCAATGCCTCTCTCATGCCTCACACCTAAAGTTTCAATAGCATTTCAATACAAGTATGAAATATAACAGAAAAACAAACCTCCTTGGAACTAACAAGCCACATGCCAAACACAACTCTTTAGTATTCCATCCAGATCCTCCCCCACACCTTTGTCTATACCTCAGCCAGCATTGGACCTGATTTTGTCATTCAGGGGGACCTTGCAACAGGCATATTAGCAACTCCCAGGATCAGGGACCTGGATAGTAAACTGTTCAAGCCAACAACCTTGTATTCTTACATACCTATAAAATACCAGGCACACCAGTGCCGCTACATAAATAATATGCTCAGTCCTCAGCTGCACTGAGTTTGAACTCAGAGACGTAAGACCTACAGCACAATTCACTTTCCCCAAATCTTGGCTAAGCCACTGGTCATTTTGACCCCTAGCATAACTTAGAGCAACCCTAAAACTGCTCCAAGTTATATTGCTTGCAGCCAGTGATACTGGCTGAGACCCACGCACTCTACCTTAACTCCTATCCAGAGCTCGTAACCACACCCTACACAAGGGGTGAGGAGTGGCATAGAGTCAGCTGGGGCAGGTTGTGCTACTCAAGGATTCCTAGCTGACAGGGAATTCTTAACTGCCCCGTCTTTAGGACAGCTTTCTGGCATCCTTTCCCTTCCTCATCTGCCCATTGGACTAAGTCTAATCATTCTAATATCCAAGACTCTAATGGAAAGCAATTAGACTTGCCTTTCACTAGCTCCAGTTTAGTTGCTAGCTTTCAACAGTCTGGATGAAATTCCCTTTAGGAGAAAAGAAAATGGAGCGTGGATCACTTTGATCTTCAGGATTTTATCCTGTTCTCATTTACACTGGAGAAAGTGAGATTTGCTCAGCTGCAGCTGCCACACCGCCCCATCCCTTTGGCCATTTCTGAGCTATTTAAATGTACATATTTATATGTTGTGCTGTTTTCTCATATTAACCAGGGAAACCAAACAATAATGGGCCATTGTCAATACCAGCAGTGCTCTGGGAATTGACTAATTAATGTAAACCTCAACCCCTCTGGGATATTCCCAGGTTCTTTATTTGCTGTCTCAGCAAATATGGTAGTTGAACTACTAACTACTTTCAGATGCTCTCTGTATTTCTAGAAAGAAATAAAGAACATCCATGTTGTTTTAGAAAAGGTAATGTTTCTACAGACTGCTTACCTTCTTACCAGATGCTTCATAATGGACTGAAGGATTTATGTACAATGAGTCCTCTGTAAGTGGCAAAATATTTATTCTGAAGTAGAGGTAAATGACTGAATTGTGACATTTGAGCTCCATTATTTTTTGCTGAAGGACTTATCGAGCATGCCTGACATTACTCTAAAATAATTCTTCTGGTAACAAAAGGCAGGGAAACCTTATTTAAAGGACAGCACATCAATTTGTGGGTACTCTTATGGGCATGGCAAATAGTTTTTTACAAGGCCTACTAGGCAAAAGGCTCAAACTTGCATAACTAAGTCACAAAGAACTCTTGTTCAATTAAACAAAAAATGAATGTGACAAATATTGTGTGGAAGTAGTAATAATAGATATGTATGTGTCAACTGCTTAATTTTCAGGAAGTGTAGAAAGGGCCACACTCTTTTCCTGAGGCTACAAAGTACTAAGTCTTTTGTTAGTCAGCAGGGGGAAAGAAACTAAAGTAGATTTTTTTTCTGCCTGTGAGATTTAAATCGAATTGCTCAGGTCTAGCTTTAAACCTAGGAAACAATCTCTCTTCCTTGTCATGATAACTTGCTGTATATAGTATGTGGCAAAGCTTTGGCCACGTCCCTGTGGGTACTGCACTTCCAGGTGGTTTGTGCTAGCCTCAGCGCTCACTGTGATTAGTTAGGGGAGGTAGAAAGGGGGGGAGCCTGGGCCAACCCTCTACTCCGGGCTCCAGCCCAGGGAGCCTAATAGTATCAGCTAAGATGGCTGACCTTTTAGGCACCAAACACAATACAATTCCCTGGGCTATTTCCCCACAGCAGTCCCCACTTCCTCAAACTTCTCTTCACCTCAGAGGCTCCTTCCTTGCATATATGTTGTCTACCACTCAATCTCACCAACAGCACAACCTCCTCTCACAGCTCCTGACATCCACACCCACCTGACTAACTAGGAGGGTTTTAAACTGGTTTCAGCCAGTCCCTGATTGGCTTCAGGTGTCCCAATCAGGCTAGGTATTTCTACTGCCTTCTAGAATCTTCTTAATTGGCTCCATGTGTCTTGATTGGCCTGGAGTAGCCTTTGTTTGGCTATCCAGGGAACAGAGACCTGCACATCCTGAGGCTGATATACCTGCCTTTTAGCACTCTCCTATACCCTTCTGGTCTGACTCCGTCACAAGTATTAATGCTCTTTATTTATGAATGAAGACAGTCAAGTTCTGTAACTCATGAAAATCTTTCATATAATCTGCAATGAGGTAGTTTCCCTAGAACTGCTCAAAACTATTTGCCAGAATGAAGAAGACTCGGTGGGCTACATTTTGAACACAGGCACCTGCAAATGTGCATGTGTATTGTGTAGCACCAGGGAGAGAACTGCACATGCAAAGCACAAAAATGCATGAGAAAAACCAGGCAACAGGCCACACATATGTAGAAACATTTATTGATTGTAAGTTTACAAGTTCTCTTTTGTGCATGCAATTAGCTGTTTAACATCCACACATGTTTGCTTTGTAGACACTTTTCTTGTTGGAAAAAGTCATGTGTGTATTAACACACACATATCATAGATGAGGCTGGTAGTCCCCCACCCTGTTGTTAAGATTGCCCAGCACTAGTCATTATACGACCCTGTTTTTGGTTGCTTATAACTTTGCCAATATTTAACAGATGGGGCTGAAATTTTCCATGCTGGATATCTGCCTTAGGCTTTCCTCAGACATACAGGCCTGTTGGGGACAAAATGAATCCGCCATTTCCAAGAACAAAGCATATTTCCCCCCCATGCTAAAACAAAAATAATCTGGCCAGCTTTTCTTTGAAAATCTCTAGTGCCCCTTTTGCACTGAGCAGGGAGGAGGTGGTGGCCTTTTTGTCAGGGATGTGCTTCTTGTCATCCCCATGAAAAACTGCCCAGCTTTGGCCTACTTATAAGGCTATGGGGGAAAAAAATCACACTTTGCACATGCTCAGTAGAAACTCCTTAGATTTTAGCTGCTGAATTCTCTGAAGAGCCTGTTGCTACCACACATGTTTCAGTCTGGGGCTGAACAGGACTCTCTCTCTGCAACTGCAGGTCTGGGCTGCTGTGGGCAATGCTGGATCCAAGTCTGGGCACCTGAACAGAGCAGAGAGCCTGTCTTTCCTGTGCTCTAATTGTCACCCTGCTGTACCAGGCAATGTGGTGGAGAAAGCTGCCTGATTTGAATGATGAGGGAACAGGAGCCAGACACAAATAGGGAGACCAGACGGGGTGGAGGGTAATAGGTGCCTGTATAAGAAGAAGCCCCCAAAATCAGGACTTTCCCTGTAAAATCAGGACATCTGGTCACCCTAGACATAAAGCCCTGTTGCGGGGGAATAAATTTCCACAAGGAGCCTGGGGTGGAGGGAGACTAGGAGTGTAAGCTGCCAGGAGGAGAGAGAGGGAAACTTACTGTGCACTGGAGGAGGGAGACTGGGACTGGCTGGGAAAGGAGATGAGGGGGAATGAGAGTACTAGGAGTCAGTAGCTGGGAGACCTCTGAGACCAAATGAGGATAATTGGCCTAGGATGACAAGTTCGGAGAGAGGGAATAGACAGGACTGGGACAACTAGGTTAGAGGGGACAAGACAGAAGGGGGTCACACTTTCTGGGAGTATGCAGAGGAGTCTGTGCCCATGAGACACACTCACCTCTAGACAGGGGTGCTGGAACAATTTTTACAGTGGGGTTGCTGAGAGCTATTGAACTAAACTGACACCCTGTGTACTGCAGCACCCTCGGCACCTCTAGTTCCAGCACTTCTGCCTCTAGAGCCTAAAATGGAGTCTGTGATTCCTGAGCCTCACAGTTCTTCTGCTGTCATCAAGTAGCTGTGAAACCCAATGGCAAAGTGTCCAACCCTTCTAGTGCTGGTCAGCATAGAGGATGACAACCTACTACCGCTATGTGTTACTATGTTCCCTCAAGAGGTAAAGGTCTATATTGTGGAACTAAAGGTTCCAATTCTGCTGATGACCCATGTGAGTGTTGTTATGATGCCACATGCTGGAACTTTTTTACTTTTCTTTTTTTTTTCCGTTTGCTTTTTAGAAACTGAGGAAAGTTCACTTAAACTATAATAAAAGAACATATTAAGGTTACAAAATCAAGCACTCAAAAATTAAGAAATTCCAGAATTAAGGTGGCCTGTGCTACCTTAATTAGTCCCTTGTGCCTATTCATTAGGTACGATCTTTAACTACATGTTCACACAGTCTCCTGCAAGGCTTAAGTGTTAAGAAAAGCACCTTAGAGACCCTGTGTACTATGGGTAAAGAATGCCAGATAAAATTCATATAGGGTTTGCTTATCTATTCTCCAGGATTCAATTCCCTGTGAGTGGCAATGGGTGCTGTCCGTGATGTACTGTGAAGCAAGGAGACTCCACTTTTTGCCTTGATTATCAGGAAGTGTCAGAAGTATTAATAGTAAATTTTCCAATTAGCTAAAATTCTCACACTGTAGTCCTGCGGATCAGCATTTTTTTAAAAGCACAGATGGTCATTTATGTAACACTGTTTGCAAATGTGGCCGTGTTCCACAGCAACAGGAAAATGGGCTACATCTGCACCGTAGGAGAAACAAAATATAAATGAACAAGAAGCTGTGCAAACATTTAAATTGCAGGGAAACAGGACTGCGATAAGCACTGAACTACGCGAGCAGGAAGATAGCGTTAGCCTCACCCAGGCCCTGAAAAAATGGCCACATTTCTGGTCTGCTCTATTGTACTGAGTGGAAGTTTATGTGTGACCTTCCTTCCCAGAACTTCCTCTGAGAGGAAATGTTGTCACTGTTCAGTAGGGGTCAATTGTTATGCATTCAAAACTGGAAAGGAAAATAGCATCCATAAAGGCAACAAAGTGGAAAGGAAGCAATGAGAACTTGCCATTTACACATTTGGAAATGATCAGAAAGGTCATGCTGGCTCTCTAACACCTTCTGAGTTGAGGAAAATAAAACAAGACCAAGATAGCAAAATAATACTGCTTAGGAGGGTCTCTAAGTCCTACACAGCATCGGTTAAAGCCTCACAACATCACATTAAAACTGTGACTGTGGGAAGGTGGAAATGGATGATGGGATGAATCATGTGATAATTGCCCTGTTCTGTTCATTCCCTCTGAAGCATCTGGCAGACAGGATACTGGGCTAGATGGACCGTTGGTCTGACCCAGTTTAGCCATTCTTATATTCTTATGCTGGATCAGGGAACACTTGGGAAACTGGAGCCATACTTTGTGACTGACCCCTACTTTTCTAATGAGCTGATCCAAATCCCGGAGATCTGAATATCTATAAACTTTGAGGGACTGGACCTGAACTTCAAAGCCAAGGCCATTGCTAATCATGATCGCCCTGGGCTGGATTCAAATAATTTATTCTAGTGATGAAATTATTTGTATTCTGTTAACTTCTCTTTCAGCTATCTGACTCTGCTGTGTTTTGGGAAAGTTTCCATTGGGGGTCAATTATACTTGTGCAAGGGAAACACTTCTGGAGAGTTTTCATTTCAGTAAGGGAGGGGAGAGGTGGTTGTGATACTGGATATGGGTGGGAGTGGGGAAGGTTTCTAAATGACATAGGCCAGAACCTGGCCCTAGCTCTGACCCCTTTTTACAGCCGTATCTGTGCACAGAGGTATAAAGCAGGCTTAATCTGCCACCTGGGCAATCCTTCAATGCCAGGGGAATTATAGACCAGGTATAACTGGTCCTTCACTCAGTTCCCAGCACAGCAGCCATGGCAGGGGTGCGACTGGGGAAATGGGAGCATAACCAGAGATCTACAATCCCTAGTGAGTGCAACAGCCTGTTAGGTGCCATAGCAGTAAATGAAATTTAGAGCAGTCCTGAGATGGCTCTAAGTTGCACCACGGGCTATACCAGATCTAGAACTGGCGAACCATAAAGAAGGATTAGACCCACCTTTGCCCCAATCCTCTGACGACCACTTGCACCAAGCCGAGCTCAGCCACAAACGAGGATTGAATATTAAATCTTTAACATAGTTTCTGTCTGATACAGACAGCAGAACTTGCTGACATCTCCTTCTTATGGCTGATGTGGTTTGTGCAGAAGATGATTCAAGCAAGAGAAGCAAGCTGAGGGGAATGATAGGAAAATGTGTAGCACAGAAGTAAGGAAAGAGATTCGCCATGGCAATAACATTAGTTAACATTGCCATTGCTTGCTTTTGATTTGTACAGGGTTTTTTTTTGTTTTTTTGTTTTTTGTTTTTTTGGAAGGGGCCATAAAATGGAAGACAGGGCAACCCTAAGCAAGCTCAACACATAGATAAAAAGAGCTGGCTGAAAAATTTCCTAACTCACCATTCCAATTAAAGAATTGTTAATATTTCCAATAAGAGAAACAGGAGGTGGAATTTTTGACAAAGTTTTTGCAAGAAGTAAGTCCATTTTTTCAGCCAGGCCTATAAATAAAAATATAGAGGTGGATATCTAAAGATAAAGACTCCCAAAACCAGAACCCACTTCTGAAAAATGTGGGCCTGACCTTCTATGTGGATCTGCTTCCCCATCCATAAAGCATTTTGAGAGCTGCAGATGAAAAGCACTATGGAAGAACTGTGCTATTCCTTACACCAGTGCACGGGGGGTTAATACTCTATCATTCTGATTTACTAGTGTTTTACACTCACTTTGTCCTGGGGTGCACATGGTGAAGAACCATGAAAAGCTGGGCACAGAGTTTACACTGGTCTAAAGGGACAGTTGTGCCCTGAGAGGGAGGGTTAGCATACCCCAGGCAGGTGAGCAATCTTACCAGATGTGCCCATTCCTTTGGGGGTATGCTCAGTTATTCAGGGTACTCTTCTGGGTGTGTGTGTGTGTGCTGTAATTCTATTAATGTGCTGCTTGTGTCACTTGTGTGTTCATATGAAAATCTACTCCCTCCTTCTGCAAGTCCCCTCCCAAAGGAGCTATCCTGCAGGACCTAGGTTAACCGGGGCTGGGTTCCTCCAGCCATAAAACTAGATGGACCTGTGCGTGCACACTCTCTCTCTCTCTCTTCTCTCTCTCTCTCTCTCTCTCTCTCTCTCTCTCTCTCTCTCTCTCTCTCAGAGAAAGTCTGAATAGACTGGGTCAATCAGCACTCTCCAGCAGACCCCCTCGTATGTCCTTGTGCTCAATGAGCTGGGTTAAGCAGCACTTTCAAGCTGGTACCCTTATGCACCCCTGATTTCAATGGACTGAACTGAGCAGCACTTTCAGCTGCCCCCACCCCTTATGCCCCAATTTTAGCACATCCCTTATCCCACTCTCACATTACAATTGTACTAGTAGTAACCAATTTGATGGCAAACCCCACAGTATTGTTGGGCCCTACAGGAATCTTTTCGCTTAGATAAAAGAAGTGTTGCTGAAGAGTAAATGGGAAAAGCTAAAGACACAAATGAGTAAAATTCAAAGAGTGAGAGGGAAGCAACCAACTTAACCATAAAGGTTATTTACTGTATAATAATGATAACCATACAAGGAGAGCCTAAACCAACATAACATCCATTATTAAAGAGTAATACCAGAGAGAGAGAGAGAGAAGATCAAATAAGATCAGCCCCTGAAGTTCTCCACAACTCACCACAATTCACCATCAGATATCAGGGTAGAGCTCATCCAGGGTAGAGCTCATATATATATAAGCAGTGTCAGGATGAGCTCTACCCTGACATCTGATGGTGAATTGTGGTGAGTTGTGGAGAACTTCAGGGGCTGATCTTATTTGCATAAGCACACCCACCCCACCTATCCTGGACTCACAGCAGCCCAAATGGTCATTTCGGCTGCTGTGGGATCCCCAGTTTCTCTGTTATTGGGACAGGAATCATAAAGTGTTGTTACCCTGATTATGTGAATCAAGGACTGTGGACATGTATTTGATGGAGGGACTCACCATCATCTATGTAGCACTCACTAGGTAAGGGACAGGGGTTCCAAAACCTAGGGGGGTGGGAAAAGGGATATGTATGCTATGGGGGAAGGCATTTGTATCTTTTGGTGAGGGCCTTATCTGAGGGTCCTACAAGCCTCTGGCCCCTTTATCTCTTTCCACTGTGGAATATCAGTGCTAATTTTTTATTCTATTAGGAGACTAGTTTCAGGCTGCTGAACTGAATTCACTTTGGGCCTAGTGGTATATGTGTACTAAGGCTCCTCCAGCTGATATCACTAAGCACTGTGTTAAGTAGAGGGGTCTGAAGATATATTGCTGAGCAGCTAGTGAAGCAGAGCAGTTTGTGGGGCACCTTGTGGAGTGGAGAAGAGCAGCTGGTGGAGTGGAGTGCCTGTTGGACCAGAACAATTCCTGAGACAGCTGGTAGAATGGAGTGTCTGGCAGAGTAGCTTGTGGTGAGCGCTTCAGCAGAACCCATGGAGAGGCAGGGCAGTTGGCCTTGGATCACATAAGGTACTCCTTAACCTGGCCCCTCATTTCCACCCAGGCTGGGAGGTAAAACTCTGCAGATGAACTTTTGAACTCTGCAGAGACTTTTGGGCTGTTGGACTTTTGGGCCTTTGGTGACTTTTGGGTTGTTGGACTTTTGGGACCTTGGGTGACATTTGGAGTTGCAGGACTCAAGAAACAAAGGGAAAGGACACAGCCCATTTGCTTGGGGGGAGGCTTCTGGTTCATGGTTTGTTTTATGAATCCTGTTTGTGGTGTTTCCCCGATATAATGCCGCATTGTTTCTCTCTGTTATTAAAAGGCTTTTGGTACACTCAGACTCCGTGCTTGCGAGAGGGGAAGTCTTGCCTTTTAGAGGTGCCCAGAGGAGTATGTGGTTGTCCCAGCTCACTGGGTGGGGGCTTGAGCCGGTTTTGCATTGTGTTATTGAAACGGAACCCCTAGATATTGAACCGGGCCCTTGTTGCTGCCAATTCTGACAGGCAGAAGGATTACGCAGAGAAAGAAGGGGATCTCACCTCTCCATGAAGCGTGAACTGGTCGGGGTTCCCAGGTGATGATAGCAGCTCAAGGTCCTGAGCGTAGAAGACTGGCAGAGCCCCCAGCATGATCAGCCAGCGATGATGGAGTTCCAGTGGCACTGATGCAGAGTCTGAGTTTAAGCATCAGAACAATTACTTGGGTATAGGTAGGGGTTTTAATAGAGAAAATACAATGGTTCATGGGAGAACAATAGATTTGTTTATGGGTAAACTGATGATTCAAGGGTTTTCTTTAGGCTAGAAGACAATAGGAGCTGAACACTCTTGGCTATAGGTGGTGTTTCCTTCCAAGGAGTTCACAAGGCAACCAGGTTGCTTCAGTTTTTTGGCTATCAATCAAATATTTATTACTAGAATTGGTCTGATAATTGCTGAGCTGGGTGTGTGCAGGGGTTGGTTCATTAGTATCTGGAGCAGGGATTCCCAGGATGCAGTGCATCCTTGCTTTTTTTGGTCCCAGAGTTCAGTGTGGTTCTCTGTTCCTCATTTATGCTGCTTCCTGTCCCATCTTTCATGCAGATGAGGCTAGGGGAGTGGTCTCGGTTCTTCATTCTTTATGCTAATTGAGATGTCTTAATCTTGTCACCTTGTCAGGAGGAGTTGAGATGTCTTCCTGTGCTCTTCACTGTTTTCTGCAAGCCTTTTCTCTGATCAGTTTTGGTTCAAACAGAGATTGGTGTGGGGAGAGTGTTTTTCATGAGTCAGACAGGCTAGATACTGCGCCCTGGTTCCCCAAAAAACACAGAGCTGACTGGTATCAGCAATGTTGTCTAGAAAGATAGCAGGGCCAGGATAGGGAGATAGCAGGAGTGCACTGTTTCAGTGCATCCTCTCAGCAGCATCACCTACAGTCTCACTGGGGACCCAGCCTTAACTTAAAACTAATCTCCCTTCCCACCCGCACCCCCTGATAGTGCCTATTCTCCCTCACAGTGAGAATACAGTGAGGCAGGCTGATGTAAGGAATTTTAATTTACACCATTCCATACCAGGACTCATGAATGAGCCCCACAGGGGTGTAAGAACAAATGCTGGGCCACATCTTCAGCTGGTGTAAATCTGGGTTTAGAGTCCAAGTCCCCGGCATTGATTTATACCAGTTAACGAACTGGCCCAATGTTTTTCTTTTCTTCCATTTCACACTGAGATTATGCAGTTGTGCATTTCCTCAGAGAGGCTATAAATGGAGGATTTTCATTATGTATATGCGCATGTAACTGGTTCTAAAAAAGCAGGACTGAATTTTCCTCTCTCATTTTCTTGCTATGTGTCTGTCTGGGCCATTAACAAGTTTCATGACATCTGAAAGAATGTCGCTTTTGAGGCAGAAATTCCCACCATTAGACTCATTTCTCTGTGTTAAACAACAAAGGCTAATGCATTCTCTCAATGTTAAGCGGGTGTTAAAATGCGCATATGTTACCAGGGCTATTACCTATGAGGGCCCATTCAAGAAGGAGTGATTTTCAGAACCACTGACTGCTCTGAGCCCTCTCATATTAGCACATTAGCACATATGCAATCCTTCTTATCAGATTAGCTACAGTTGTCACAGATTAGTTTGTCCCATGAAGGAACCACTAAGGTACTTCTGACTATGGGCTCAAAAGAATCAAAACTGGGGGGTGTTTTTGGTTTCTGCTTTTTAGTTGTTGTTGTTGCTCTACCCACCATGCTGCAAAACAAATTAAAGGGCAAATATAAATTTTGTTGATATTAAGAAGGCTTTTCTTTCATTAAGGCATAAATAACATAAACCTAGGAAAGGCTTTTTCTAACTTCTTGAGGAGTTTCTGCATCTGTCAAAAAGTCTCTCTGCTTTTCTTCTTTAGCTTGAATAACATAACACATTGTTGGATGATAACATTTCTGACACACAGAAGTCTCTCCTTTGCAGCAATTTATTATGTGATTCGAAGTCTCACACACTGGGGGCAAGAAAATGACTTTGTGGGTCGTTTTTTAATTATTTATTTAACCCACTTGGCTCCTTACAAGGGCATAATAGCTGGTGAGACAGTCGCTGACTCAAAATACCTTTGACATGATTTGCAAATCTTCACAGCCATCAAGATTGTTAGAAGTGGTGTTTGCACCTGGAAAAGATCCAGACATTTTGGTAGCACAGTGCCCTCCCCTGTGCATTAGCTTGTGTGCTCGAGTTTTGCACTATGCCTAATGCAGAATCATCGCTAAGCTGGGTCTATATTCAATGCCATGAAAGAAAGCCCTTCTGGAACCCCCGTTTCTGCTCTCTAGACTGCTTCAAACAGGGCCTGGTGAACATGATTTAATAGAAACAATGTTCAGCTCAAGTTCTTTATTTTTTAAATTCTTCTTTGATCAGTAAGGCATAGCTAAAGCCCAGCTTGCTCACTAAGCCTTACTCTACACTACAGAGTTAGGTCGAGGTAAGGGAGCTTACTAAAACCTAACTAAACTACTTACTAAAACTACTGAAACCAATAGAGTTATAACACCTGGAGTTAAACTAGCTTGGGAGCTTTGCCCTTCATTACAGAGCTATGATGTCTCTTTTACATACCTGAAGACTTCGTAGACAGTCTCAGCTAATTGCTACTAGAGGTGGTCAAAATTTTCCAACTGAACAGTTTTCCATCTGCAAATTCAGATATGACAAAAGCTAAACTTTTAAAACAAAAGTTTCTGAAACAATATTTCATTTTGGTAAGGTTAAAGCATTTCCTTTTGACTTTATTAGTTGGTCTATTTATTATCAATAGACTTGAGTAGTCACAATGATTAGTGCTTTGACTTTATCAAAATGAAATGGTTTGGTAAGGTTGTTTTGCTATTTTAAAAAGTATATTTTTGCAAGAACTTTTGAGATTTCAACTTTCTGTTCCAATTTGGAATGAAAGCTAGGGCTTGTCCTCACTGGGGGGGGGGGGGGGATCGATGGCAGATACGCAACTTCAGCTACGTGAATCACATAGCTGAAGTTTGCGTATCTGCCGCCGACTTACCGCTCGTCCCCACGGCGGCGGCAGGCGGCGGCACGCTCCCCCGTCGACTCCAGCTTGCGCCTCCTGGCAAGCTGGAGTTCCGGAGTCGACGGGGGAGCTGCAGGCGATCGATTTATCGCGTCTTAACAAGACGCGATAAATTGATCGCCAGAAGATCGATCCCGCACCACGGGAGTGAAGACGAGCCCCTAATTTCAAAATGTTGGCGTTTCCCATGGAATGGAAATTCTGAGTTCTGTCCAGTTCTAATCACCACTAACTCCTCTCTAGGGCTTTTCAGTATACAGGTGGCAGATACTAATTCAAAACCAGCTCTATAGAGTGGTCTTTTGATAATGTCTGTTTTAAACACTGGATTTATTAACATTTGGTATACTCATTTACTAGAAACCAAATTAATTATTGAGCTGTCACATATTTTCATTGCAGAAGAGATGAAAACTATTTTCCTTAAATGGATAATGCTTCAACTCTACCCTCCCCTTTCAGCATCTTATATACACATGATACTGGGCTGAAAGGGGAATGCAAAACCCTGCCCGATTCCTGTATATAATATGTGAAGGAGCGCTTGAAATTGCTGTTTCTTAGGGGCTGATCTTGCAAATTCTTACCACTGCGAGTAGTCCCACGGGGCTCTAATTGTGAGCTGGTGGCCCATACTCCTGTGCAGGGGAATAAGGGTGTAGGAGAAGCCTCCTCACTCTCCTTTTCAGGTCCTCTATATTGCTGGTCATAATGCTGGCAGGAGAAGAAGCAGGATAGAAGAGCTGCTTCAGGGCTGATATTCCTCTTCTGACACAGGTAGGCAGGGGATAAGTGCAGCCTTTATTCTATTCACCAACGCGCTGGCCAGAGAGGGAGGAAAGCTGCAGTGGGAATAGGGCCGGGGCAGCATACTTTTGCCATGGAACAAGTTGTAATCAGAGACTGAATTCTGATTTGCTGGTTGCAAGGTACCAGTCTAAATTCTGAAGTACACATTTGCCGGGTTGAGCCCTTAATTTGCAGGTCCTTCTTCAGCGACACCCTTCTAAATATCAGAGATGTAGCACACTTTTAACAACAGTCTATACTAGGTTTTTTTTCTTCACTCATGCCGAGGCCTATCACTGGTTTCTTTCTAATGCACCCTGTTTGCAAACAGTGGAACATACTAACAGACACTTGTGAAGGGACTAAGAAAACATTGGGTCTTAATAGAGGTGAGGGATTTAGGGTTCTAAACACACAAATAGTCTATGTATTTTCAAGTGCAAGAAAGTATACTGTTCTTAACAAACAAGTGGTAGGCCTGAAGAAAGGTCTTTCTTGAAATTAGTTGTAATCCTGTCACTGGTCCATTAAAAGATATTCCAATAACTACTCTTGCCCACTTTGCACCTGCTGGTGAGATGTGAAACAGTGATTCCATGGTACTGGAACTTTGACAAATGGAACATTTTTATTGTTTTCAAATCACAATGTAATATGCATAGCAGACTGTAGTTACAGAGACGTGGTGAAACCATATGACAGAGTCCAGTTTCAAGAAAGCATACACCATTATAAACAACCTCCGTTTATGATCAAAGTAGTAAGGCAGTAGCAGCAATGTAGGGCACACTCAGGAGAAATCACAATTGTACACCATTGGATCAAATAATTAGTCCATATTGGTTAGTGGGAATAGCTTTAGAATTGGAAGGTTTTCATGAGTCATAGAGACATCTCTGCTACTCCTTTCATCCTTCTTCTTCTGCCTTGTATTCATTCCATAAAATGGCGTTTGCTTTGAGTCCTCTCCCTCCCAAGTGCTCTGTTCAGTCCCATATCCTCTGTCTTACCACATGCCAATATGTCTTCCTTGATTACATCCCACCACTTCTTCCTTGGTCTTTTTCCATCAGTCTTGATCTGTGGGACTAGTTTACACACAAAGCTATTAAGACTGAGGTTTACATGACCAAACCACCAGGCCGGCACTCCCTCATTTTTTTCATTTATGAGTGTTACTTTGAGCCTTTGTCAACATACACATTCTTCATGTGGTCTTTCTTGCTTACACCACTCATCCATCTCATCCTTTAGATTTCTGTGGAATGGATCATTTTTTCATGTTTCGTTCTTTGTTGCCCCACACTCAGTGCAATACATTAAAACCAGACAGATAACCTTTTCCTAGCCTTTCCTTTTTAATCTTACTGGTATCTTCCTGTCACATATTACAACACTTATCTTTCTCCATTTGAGCCAGGCATTTATTATTTTGTCTTCCATTTCCCGGAATCCTGGAACCTAGATACTTGCAACGTTGTGTTTTTGGTATTGTCTGCTCATCTAAGTTTCAAGGATATTCACATTACTGAAATTACATACATTCTATGTTTTTCCTCTGCTTATTTCGAGCCCATGTCTTTAAAACATCTCTTCATTTATCAAGATCCTCGTCTAAACTCCCATTTTATGCAGCGAGGAGAAAAATCATCACCAAACAACATGGACCAAGGTGCCTCCTTCTGTATGTTCCTTGTGTGAGTGTCCAGAATGTGGATAAAAATGGAAGGACTCAGTGCTGATTCCTGATGCATTCCTACCTTTACTGATAGTTGTCCATTTCACCACTAGAAGTTCTGACTATTGACATTGCAACTACATGTATGTCTTGAACAAGCCAAACATAAAGTTCTGGTCATGGGTGGCAGTTTTCCAAGGCAGGGGAAGCCTCAGCCTACCCAAACTGCCTGCCTGGCCTCACCCACACTCCACCCCAAGCCCCCTCCTGCATCCCTCTGCGCTCTGTTGTGGCTCTTACTTCCCATGTATTGCCGGGGCCCCAGGCCAGTGGTGCTGGAACCAGGGAGGCCAGGGAGGCATAGCTCTCCCACTTTTTTGAAAGTGGACAGGCCCGGCCAGGCCAGCGTGGAGCCCCGCTGGGGAGCCTGGACAGCTGTGGGGAACTGTGGTGGACCCTCGACTTGCTTGGGATGGGTGAGGGTGGTTTAAGAGCAGTTTCCAGCGTGTGCCCCTGCCCCCCGGCTACCCAGGGCAGGAGGAGGGTCTGCAACTCCATACCAGCTCCCCACTGCTGCCTGCGCAGCTCTGGCTGGGAAGGCCTCGGAACTGCAGCCTGGCCATGGTAAGAGCAGTATGGGCTGCTGTGAGGAGCCACAGAGTCATGGACCCTCCACCTGCCCTGGGCGGGCTGGGAGCCTGATGGGTGGGGACGTGAACCGGGGGCTGTTCAGGCCGCCGCACTGCGGGCAGGTAGAGGGGCTTCCATGACTCCCCAGAGCTGCCCACGCAGTTCTTAGCATGGCCTGGCTGTGGCTCCAAAGCACCCCTCCCCACCCACTTTGATTTTCGCTGTACATTTGTTCTTGGAATAAATGAGAGGTCTAACTATGCTGACTAGTAAGACTCTCTCCTGCAATCAACTTGAAGTCTTTTCTATCTTTTTTTTTTTGTGTGTGCAGGGAAACAAGGAAGTCGTCAGTCTGGCTTCTAGTCTTTCAATGCTTTTAAGTAAATAAAATGTTCAACTCCTTTTGTAAAGAATGTGTTGGATACTTCTAGGTCATGAGCTTGTGCCAGCTACAATTTGATTTCCCCGTCATTTAAAGTTCCATAACTCTAACCACCACGTCCTCTATTCTATCCAGGCCTCTTCCAGCAGGTCCAAGTTGGCGCTGGCAACTATTTCCTCATTTCCTGGAATTTGATGAAGAGCAGCCTCTAGCATTTCCCAGAAACTTGTCTTCCCATGCTTGCCACAGTCAGACTGGTGTGGATGAGTGCTAACTAAGTTTCGCAAGCCACATTCAAAAGTCAGCTTGACTCTCACTAACCTGTTGCTGATTCTCTTTATTTTATTATCAAGAGCTATGCTTATTCCATGGCTTGAGTTGAAAACCCCACAGTAAATTATTTTGTAGCCTTCCAGTGGCTTTTTCCCCTTTCCATTTTGGTTCCTGGGTGCATTCACTCTGTACCTTCCTCCTCTTTGGGATCTCTGGCAGCTCCATTCTATATCAGTTAGTATTCCAGCAGTTCATAAGAACATAAGAATGGCCATACTGGGTCAGACCAAAGGTCCATCTAGCCCGGTATCTTGTCTTCCGACAGTGCCAAGGCCATGTGCCCAGAGGGATTGAACAGAGCAGGTAATCAACTAGTGATCCATTCCCTGTCTCCCATTCCCAGCTTCTGGCAAACAGAGGTTAGGGACACTATACCTGCCCATCCTGGCTAATAGCCATTAATAGATGTATCTTCCATGAATCTATCTCGTTCTTTTTTTATCCTTGCCAGTTCAAGTTTTTCAATAGCTTTCAACTTGCCAGTCTTCTCCTTACATCCTGGTATGATGTAAATCCTCTAGATTATTATTAATTCTATGCGTCTTCTCCTGATCTTTTTAGGTAATAGTCAACATTTATATTGCTATACTTACATGTGCACAAAACTCAATATGGTCATCCTAGCATCCCATATTTGGGAACACATTCATACCTGGTGTAAGCAGAGGTAAGTCCCAGTCTGAATTTCATCCTTAAAGTGTGGGTATACTGTAAAAAAGGGACAGCAAACATGGAAGTGTGGTTTCCCTATTTATTGTCTCTCTAATTCCAGAAACGATTTTCTCAGAGTACAAATACATGTAGGGTTTTCAGCCTTAACTGCCAGTCCTGCGAACCCAACCTCAAACCAAAACCCTGGCTGTGTACTATCTGGCTTATACATGAGCACCAGTAATCAAGGTTCTTCAGCCAGTATTTAGTGACATAATTCTCTGCATGACTAACACTAGTACCCATCTCTCTCTCTCCCAACATGGGGAGTTCACTGCAGAGCTAATTGGAATAAATAAATAGTAACATTGTTTTTGACCCTAAAGTAAGTAGATATGACCCAGGGTCCAGACTGTGACCTCCCATTTTCCAGTTGGTTGACAGGAACTCATTCAAGTAGTCTCCTTAAAGTCAGTGAGACCAGTGCTCACCAGTATGCATAAGGGGTTCACAATCTGGCCTGTAGCAATAGGTCTGTCGAGTAAGGAAGTGCCAATTTTTTGAACATCATCATTTTTCTGGGCAGATTATCACTCTAAGAGGAGAGGTATATGAATCTCAGTGGATTTGGTTCATTGTAAATTCATGCAGATTTTTTGTTTTGCTGTATGTGGGTGAGAGGTTTTATGGCATCACTGAGTTCCAGGTTGAAACAACCCCAAAACTCAAAGTGAAACTCAGCCCCAAATGGCTAAATGTCACTTGATTTTGAACCTAAACCATAAATCAATGTAGATTCACAAGATATTCAGCCAAATAAACTATCATTAACTACTGTTTGGAATAGCCTACAGTACACAGGTATAACTTCTTGAACTAGGGATGGAATGGCAGCTTTAGCTCTGCTTTTTGGCTTTGGCCATTTGTAGTGCTGGTCAAAAAATGAAATCCATTTTTTCTTTAAATTTTCATATTTTTTTTAGGCGTTCTCATCAAAACATCAGCAAAATTTCTTAGAAAATGTTCAACTGCCTTCATTTATTTTAACTAGAGCCTCCTCATTATCTTAACATATTGGTTTAAATTAATGCTTGGTCAAACATGAAACCAAGTACATTATTTTTGCACATAGCTGCTTTACTTATACCCAGTCTGTTCCATGCTGATGAACTCCAGCAAAGTCCATGGTTGCTGATGTGGTCTGGATAGCCCTTGTTATAAAACTCCTTGTCGAGGGAATACTGGATATAAACATTCTGATAATTGTTATGCTGATTTGCATTCCAAAACCCAAAATGCTTTTTAAGGTTGCACCCAGTACTGGTATGCTGGCTTTGTGAGCAAAATAGAGGTTTTGGGTATGCTGCTATGTGTACGCCCGTCCCTAGCTATTCTGGGGCCCTACGCAGCCCCTCCACCATGGAGGGACAGGCCTCTGTGAGGGGGGGGGGGAAAGCTGACCCCAGGCCTCCGTGGGGGGCAGGAGAGAACCACCCCCCAGCACTCACTGCCAGCGCAGCTGGGACAAGGTCGTTGCAGTTCCCGCCACCGGGAAGTGCACTGCTGGGAAAGAGCAGGCACGGGAAAAGGTGGGGCTGGGGCAGAATAGGAGCAGGAAAAAGCGGGGCTGGGATGGGAAGAGGCTGAGCAGGGGCTGGAGCAGCACGCAGCTGCACAGGGCACCAGGCATTTTGGTGCCCCAAATTCCCTGGTGCCTTACGCAGCTGTGTACTTTGCGTATGGGTAGGAATGGCCTTGGCTGTGTGCCAGGAATTATTTCTGTGTAGTTGGCAAAGGAGTTGTTTAGACTCTAACTCTTGCTTTGTGGTGTATTGAATTTAAATTCAAAAAATTGGCTTGATCTCTAGCTGGCTTCTCATTAAAATACTAGTGCCTAATGGCTGTGGGGACCGGGGAGGGCATCCTTGCTGAATCCTTGAGGAATAACTTGCTATATTCTACTTTGACTTCTGGAAGTGTTGGGATGGGAAATAACTATGCACAGAACGTAAATGCCTAAAAATCAGATTCATCCACACTAACCTCTGCTAGCAAAAACAAAATTAGTGAAATAGAGTAACAGTCACTATACAGTGCTCCCAGTGCAGAATCACTTACAGGCACAGCAAATAGTCTAGCTATCAAAAGAAACAGTTATGCCGGCACACTTAGGCTTTTCCTTCTGTCAGAATAGATTTGGCTGCAGAAATAAACAGTATGAAGGCAGCAACTGGTTCCGTTACAGAATGCTGTACTGTACAGTGAGGACTTCTTGTTTTTCACCCACTTGCCTTTGTTTTAGAGACAGAAAGGAAACCGGTGGGGGGAAAGTCTTCCAAAGTTCATGGCTTGACCAAAATTGCTTCGACACCAACACCCTGCCTAGTGGCCTAGGGCTTCTTCGATTTTAAAAGTATTTTCTTGGAATTTAGTGTTCCCAAAAGGTGTCACACTGACAGCCCCTGTGTCCTCTGTTCAACCACAAACCAGATACAGAATAGAGAGTGGCATGGCAACCTTCCTCATGATACATGGCTGATGTACCTTGACCCCTATCTCAATGGATCATCTCTAGGACTAAATGTGTTCTTCTTTTTATATTTCCATTCAGTTCCGAGGCTCTCTGCTTAGCCTGTCCAGAAAGATGCCAACTAGTGGTGACTGGGGTTGTGATGTTGTTTTCTTTCCTTTGGGCAATGGATCAAGACCACCAAAGTCATTCTGCAGAGGGTAGGAACAACATTTGGTCATTGCCAATCTTGGTTTGAACTGAAATCCATGATCCTGAGCTTAAAGCCTCTATATTGTATTACCAAAAGAAGTGCTGATTCCCTGATCTTTCAAGTTGGTTTATGATGTTAAGTAAAATTATCCTGAATTATACACATGAATACACACATGCACACACTTAAACGTAAATCAATTTGAATGAATGTTAATAAGGAAGTCACTTTTTATTTTATTGCTCTACAGCAGTGGTCACCAACCAGTAGATCGCGAACGACTGGGGAGAGCGTAGAGGGCTTCCCAGTTGATCGTGATCTCTAGCAGCAGTGCAGTGTGTTTGCGGCTAAGGCTACCCTGGGCCCACACTGCTCCTGGAAGTGGCCACCACAGCCCCGTGGCTGCTCCGCCTTCAAGCACCACCCCCACAGCTCCCATTGGTTGGGAGAGCTGCGGGGGAAATGCCTGCAGAGAAGGACAGAGCACAGAGCCGTGTGCCTCCCCCCCCTCCAGCCCTCTCCACCCCAGAGGCTGCAGGGGCGTGTTGTCCCCTTCCGGGAGTGGCATGGAGCTGGGGTAGGCAGCCACCAGAGGTAAGTACTGCCCAGCAGGAGGCCACACCCCAACCCCCATCCCTAAGCCCCCTCCCGGAGCCAACACTCCATACTCACTCCTGCACCCCAAACCCCACCCTGAGCCCCCTTCAGGAGCCAGCACCCCATACTCCCTCCTGCATCCAAACTCCCTCCTAGAGCTTGCACCCCTCACCCCCTCTTGCATCCCAAACTCCCTGCCCCAGGCTCAGCCCAGAGCTCCTTCGCATACTACGAGCCCCGTGGCCCCAGCCCAGAGCAAGCATCACCTCCCAAACCCCAAACCCCTGCACCAGCTTGGTGAAAGTGAGTGAGGGTGGGGGAGAGCAAGTGACAGACGGGGGGTGGGGGATGGAGTGAGCAGGGAAGGGCTTTGTGGAAGGGATGGGTGGAGTCGATCCTGAGTTAGATCCAAAAGTGATTCAAAAAGTGATCTTGAGCACAAAAAGGTTAGAGACCACTGCTCTATAGTAATTGCTCTGAATTAAGCATCACTGTACTGTACTAATGGCAGAACATTTGAAAGTCACTAACTCCACTGTTCTACGATCCTTTGATGGCAGTTCACTATATGCTGCCAGAACTAAGTGGATCTGAATGAAGGATGTTATTGGAGCTTTCTCTCAAAGTGTTCTTTCTTGTGTAAGTTGGTTATGAGCAAGGGACATGCAGCTACAGCTAGACCCCTGATATTGCAGTCTCCATTGCATTCTCCAGTTAACTAGGGCAAGCATAGCTCAATTTCATCTCCCCTGTTCCTTTTTATGCAGAGCTACATGGACAGCTGTGTTTACAAGGGTGGCAAGTAAAATACTTTGCCTCTAACGTCACTATTGCTACCACAACGGTGTGACAAGGAATATGAACGCCTTAGTTTCAAAATAGCTTAGGCAAAGCATAAGAAATCCTCCTTCTTCTCTTCCTCCTCCTCCCCACTTCTGTCAACACCCGATCAAGGGTCAAGAACATAAACCCAGCTCCAATGATGTGAAATGGGCCAGTTCATTTTTTCATTTCTCCAGGAACAAAAGCAGACTTCATCACGGAGATAATGACCCTTCCTGCTTGCAATGATTGAAGTCCGGAAACTCTTTGCTTAGGTGCATCTCATAATTGAGATCATTGCTTTCAGTACCTGAATCAGGCATTCAGGTTATATTTCAGATAACTCAACCACTAGCTTCCATAAGTCTTGCCCATTCTTCTGACATGATTTCTTGAATAGGACTGCTTGCCAGCTATGTGTCAAAATGTATGTGGAAAAAAGATCAGTCTCTATCTATATTCTGACAGCTACACATAAAAGATCTCACTCTTCAGAACACCCTATACTCTCCTGCTTTTTATAACACCCTATGCTCCCCTGCTTTTTCCCTATTCCCTCATGAGCTTTGGTAGAAATTAGTTTTTACGATTTGTGTGGGAGAGAGTGTGAGAATATGTATAGTGGTGTGATTTACCCTGCCAGTGTGAGAGCCTATCCTGTCTCTAAGGAGTCCTTACGGCCTGAAGCATCACTGGGATCCAGAGACTGGTTTCTAATGGTGGAGTATGACATCTCCTGATCCCATTATAGTAAAACCTCGATTTAAGGGACTAATTCGGGCGAGGGGGTGTCTGTTAAATCAAAAAGTCCGTTATTTAATACAAAAAAAACACCCGAGCTGTTGGAGCAGCAGCCCGCCCGCCACAGGGTCGGGGCAGCAGCTCCGCAGCCCGCTCGCTGCTGGGACCCGGGCAGCAGCCGGGAGCCGGCAGCCAGCCAGCCCGCCCGCTGGCAGGACCCGGGCGGGAGCCAGCAGCCAGCCAGCCCGCCCACTGGCGGGACCCGGGAGTCAGCCCGCCCGCTGGCGGGACCCAGGGGGGACCTGGGAGCCAGCAGCCAGCCTGCCCGCTGGCGGGAGCCGGCAGCCAGCCCGCCAGCGGCTGGGACCCGGGCGGCAGCCGGGAGCCAGCAGACGGCCGCCAGCGAAGGAGACCGGGGCCGCAGCAGGGAGGGGTTGCAGTCTGATATGGATCAGAAATTTTGTCCGTTGCATCCGAAGTCCGTTAAATCGAGGTTTTACTGTATTGTCAAACTTTGCAATAAGACTTCAGCAGTGTTACCTGTCCAGGCCCTGGCTGAGCTTCCCCTTGTGGATGCTGAGGAGGCAGCTGTGTTTGGACCCATAGGTCGGATCCATGTTCTTCTAAGCTCCCTTGGATCTGAGCAGGCTCCAGCCTCTCAGGCACACTTCCCAGGGACAGATTCTCTGTCTGAAGCTACTTCTTGGGAATGGGACCAGCTGTCTTGAGCCCCAGAACCAGGGCTGCCCCTCACATCACCCCATTTGTTCATGCATACCCTCCCCAGAGCTCTACCCTGATAGGTATTCTGGTTTATAATTTAACTCTTCAGGAACAGGTGACCATTGAAGCAAGTAACATGCAGAGGATAAATACAGGTAGGAGCTGCAAGAAACAGTGAAATGACAAACAGGCCCTTTCAGTTATATCACATGAAGGTAGACAACTAAAAAGTGACACATTTTATAAGTGCTTATATACAAATGCTAGAAGTCTGACTACTAAGATGAGTGAACTTGAGTGCCTGGTATTAAATGAAGATATCAGTATAAGAGACATCACAGAAACATGATTGAATTATCACAATCAATGGGACACAGTAATACCAGGACACCAAATATATAGGAATTACAGAAAGACTCCAACGAGAAGCCGCTGAACTGGAATTAATTTGGAAATTGGATACCATTAATTTAGGCTTGAATAAAGACTGGGAGTGGCTGGGTTATTACACAAACTGAATCTATTTCCCCATGTTAAGTATCCTCACACCTTGTCAATTGTCTGATATCGGCCATCTTGATTATCACTACAAAAGTTGTTTTCTCCTGCTGATAATAGCCCATCTTAATTAAATAGCCTCTTAGAGTTGGTATGGCAACTTCCACCTTTTCATGTTCTCTGTATGTATATATCTATCTTCCTACTACATCTTCCATTCTATGCATCTGATGAAGTGGGCTGTAGCCTATGAAAGCTTATGCTGAAATAAATTTGTTAGTCTGTAAAGTACCACAAGTACTCCTGTTCTTTTTGCGGATACAGACTAACACAGCTGCTACTCTGAAAGGAATTACAGAATATGTCAAACTGGTGGGGGAATGGCACTGTATGGGAAAGAAAGCATAGAGTCAGAAAGAGTACAAATCTTAAATGATTCAGACTGTACCACAGAATTTCTATGAATAGAAATTCCATGTTTGAATTATAAAAATGTAGCAGTAGGGATATACTACAGATCACCTGACCAGTATGGTGACAGTGATTGTAAAATATTTAGGGAGATTAGAGAGGCTACAAAAATAGAAAACTCACTAATAATGGAGGATTTCAACTATTCTCTATTGACTGGGTACATGTCACCTCAGGAAGGGATGAATAGTTAAAGTTTCTAGACCCCAATCATGATTGATTCTTGGAGCAACTAGTTTTGTAATTTACAAGAGGAGAGGCAATTCTTGATTTAATCCTAAATGGAGCATGGGACCTGGTCCAAGATGTGAATATAGCTGAACCGCTCAGTAATAGTGATCATAATACAATAAAATTTAGCTCCCTTGTGAGGACTGGGAGAAATACCAAAGAAACCCACCATAATAGTATTTAGTAGTAAGGGGAACTACAGAAAAATGAAGCTAGTTAAACAGAAATTAAAAAGAACAGTGACAAAAGTGAAATGCCTGCAAGCTGCATGGACACTTTAAAATACACCATAATACTGTCTCAAATTAACTGTGTACTCCAATTTAAAAATAGAGGACTAAAAAAAGTTCCACCATGGCTAAACAGCGTAAAAGAGATGGTTAGAGGCAAAAAGGCATCCTTTAAAAATCGGAAGGCAAATCTTACAGAGGAAAATAGAAAGGAGCTTGGACTGTGGCAAGGCAAGTGTAAACGTATAATTAGGAAGGCCAAAAAAGAATTTGAAGAACAACCGGCAAAAGAGTCAAAAACTCACACACAAAAAGTAAGTCCATTAGAAGCAGGAATCATAGAATCATAGAATATCAGGGTTGGAAGGGACCTCAGGAGGTCATCTAGTAGTCCAACCCCCTGCTCAAAGCAGGACCAATCCCCAACTAAATCATCCCAGCCAGGGCTTTGTGAAGCCCGATCTTAAAACCTCTAAGGAACGAAGGATTGTCTAAAAACCTGTAAGGAAGCCTGTCAAGCAGTCAGTGGGGCCACTGTAAAAGAGTCTACACTACAGTACTTGTTGAGGTGAATTGAAAAATACTCTTTCTTTTGTTTATCATTTTTACAGTGCAAATATTTGTAATACAAATATACACTTTGATTTCAATTACAACACAATGCAATATATATGAACATGTAGAAAAATATCCAAAATATTTAATAAATTTCAAGTGGTAGTCTATTGTTTAACAGGGCAATTAAACCTGTGATTAATCACGATTCATTTTTTAAATCACAATTCATTTTTTTAGTTAATCATGTGAGTAAACTGCAATTAATCAACAGCCCTACTAATTATCACTCAGCTGATCTTCTGAAAAGCTCATCATTCTCTGGTCTGCCACCGCCACCTCCAGCATATTTATAAAACTTTCCAGAATTTTATTTGGGTTGCATTGTGTGTTATTCCCTTTGAGACACCAAATAAATTCTTTGATCCTGAAATCAGTTTTTCAAATGAAATCACTCATTTGTTGTTGATTCCTAAACGTTTCATAAAGGAAAAAGGCCTTCAAAGAGACAATTTAGAAAGCTATGGTTTCAAGATGCCTGGAATGACTTTTCCCTTTAGAGTATGTGGGTACGTACACACATGCCCCTCTCCCCAACACATACACACACACACACACGTCATATGGGACCCAGACGATTCCATGTCTGAGATTTATGCCACATCACAATAAAGAAATCTGGAGTGAAGCATTTTCTCTGTTCAGTCACCACAATTCCATATACAAACTAAAGTACAGGGGTAGAGCCCTGCATAAGACTGAACTGTGATTACTTAAATGGAGGACGTTCAGAAGGAAAATAGGAGGGAAGGTGGGGCTGTGGCACTGCTAAGTCATAAAGCTTCTTTAAAAGAAAGGATTGGAGTGAAGAGGGTTGCTATAGAGAGAGTAATCTTAGGCCGCAATGTGAGTGCTCTCAAAGACTGGATGTTCCAGTTCAGTGAAGCAAGATGGCCCCCTGCAGCATTGTTAGCCCCTCACAGAAGAAAGTTTTGCTTCTAATCTAGAGGCATCACCCCATAATACTCCATCAATTTTACAGGGGGTTAGCATTTGTTTTTCTCAAAACACAAGACAAACATTCTTGAGTTTAAAAAAATCACCTAACGGTAAAACTGTGAAAATAAAATGCAGCAAAGGCCTTTTAGGGGCCCCCATGTGCATTTATTTTCAACTTCCCAAGTGACTGCCTGCTTCTGAAATGAGCTCTAAAGCAAAACTGAATTAAGGACAAAGAGATTTGAACCGTAGTGAAAAACGTCCCCTGAACTCACTTGCAAAATTCT
Organism: Sternotherus odoratus; assembly: GCA_032164245.1. NCBI lineage: Eukaryota > Metazoa > Chordata > Testudines > Kinosternidae > Sternotherus > Sternotherus odoratus. Next base: position 140,139,170 of record JAVMKO010000003.1, on the reverse strand, counting down.
GCAAGAGGGTATGACCAAGAATTCAGGGGAATATTCTGCCACTCAATGGCTGAGCCCCAAGTTGAATGAAACTTCTTAAAGAGTGAGAGCCAAGAGGTAAAGCTCAGAAAATGGTGCCACAATTATATCCTGAGGGTACTGTGTGTACCCTTTGATACCTTCCCCCCAAAAAGGGGGGTAGTTTTCATGATATTCAGTGTTTGTAACACTTTGAGTTCCAAGGCATATCTATGGGGAATCATATAATCTTTGCTTACATAGTAATATTTAAGTACCATGTACCTACATAACAATTTAATGCTCCTATCATTTATTTAGCAATTACATGTATACCTTCAAAATTAATATAACTTTGTAAACTGCAGTCTGGTAGATGCAGTAAATCTGTTTGCTTTATAATTAAACAAGCAAATGTAATTAGTCTGCTGCTACAGTACATGATACTTATCAGATCAGTGGTCAGTGTCATTGAAAATTCCACCCAGCACTGCAAAAAACTAGGCATCAGAAAACTAGTCTAGATAAATTAGAATTGGACATTTGCTCATCCACTGAATCAAACATCTTATGGTTCAAAAAGTGGTATCAATCCTCCCCTTTTTGAGCTCCTCTCATTATTTTCAGTATGCTTTGCATGACACTAACAGCATGCTAGGTTCTCAAACACAGATGTCAGTCATATGACCACAAGTGAAAGCATCAATGGGGAAAGCTGTTCTCATGGTATTTCCAGTTCATGCACTATTGCCCTTAACCTGTTCATGGGAGATTTGCAGCCCAGTTAAGTAAATCAAAATGGTTTTGGAGAGTTTGGACGGTTCCCCAAAGTTTTATAGAAATTAATTTCCCCTGGACCTCCTGATGTTGATCTTCACTCATCACTAACAGAAACCCACACAAACCAAAGGGTGAGGCCTAGTCTATACTAGAAGCTCTACAACAGCACAATTGCACCAATGCAGCTGCACTGCTGTGGCATGTCTGGTGAAAACGCTCTATGCCGACGGGCTAGCGCTCTCCCACCAGCATAATAAAACCACCCTCAGGAGAGGCAGTAGCTATATTGGTAGGAGAAGCTCTCCTGCCAATATAGCGCTGTTCACACTGGCGTTTGAGCTGGTGTAACTTATGTCTTTTGGGGGGTGGCTTATTCACACCCCTGCGCGACATACCAATGTAAGTGGTAGTGTGTACAAACCCTCAGTGTTGTGAGGTCTGGGTGGAGGGAGCTTGGATTGTTTCTGACCCATCGCTGAATGGCTAACAGTTTCCTTGCAAGCACAATAGTGTTAGTGCCCATTACTAAAAGGCTACCTGTTTCTTTGAAATGTTCACAATGAAAGATAGCCACACATTTATAAGGAGAGTTTAATTTAAAATGTATGCCAAGAGAATTCTCAATATCCTTGTCATTTTAATAAAAGGGAACAATGCTAATGTCTGATGTGGGAGAACATCATGATGGAGAAGGAGAAAGTTTTGGGCCCTACCTAGGAATATCTCTGAAAACTAGTTGTAATCAGGCCTCACTGAGTAAGCTGGAAAACAATATTTGCATTTCAGTGTGTGCCTCACACATAGTTAAATGTGTTGTGTTTAGAGATGTCTCAGCTAGTGAAAATGTCTGGGAACCTTGCTGTGAAAATGTTCACTGTTTCAGTTCAAGAGACTTGTGCCCCTAACAGTTCACTGTTCTGATAACCGCTGTTTTGTTTTCATTGGAATTCAGAGTTTCTAACCTTGAATTCTAAAACCATTTGTCGCTCGAAACAGGCTCATTGTCACTAAAAAGGGGAGCTCCCAATTCAGTAAAAAAATTGTATAAAAAGAAAGGCAAAATTTTCAGCAACATAGACTATACTCAAGTTTGTCATGAAAAGCCAAACAATGCTACTTCTGTGTAATCTCACTTTTAATTGTGACTATTTGGCACAGTTAAAACCAAGCAATACAAATGAAACAGAGTTTGATTTGCCACATGTAAATATTTCTGGCCAAATTCATCCCAGGAAGAACACTACTAACTTCAGTGGAGTTATAACAGAGATAAATATTGACCAGGGATTTTAAATTTATTCTAAGTAAATCTGCTGTTACTCTGTTTTCCTTTGATAGTATTGAGGATAACAAGCAATTAAAAAACAAGAAACAAGATTTTCAGACAGGCCTGTAGGTTACAGCACATTACATGACAAATTGTTATTCCTTACCTGATTAGATAGAGTCATACTTATAATATAAACCAAACAATGCTGTCTTTGATGGAGTCATAGATAACCTCCTAAAATGTTTGGACTCAGATTAATGCTGCGTACACCACTCAGGAATGAGTTCTGGCAAAGCAAGATTGTTGCATATTAGTGATTAGATGAAAGATTCAATCTGATTACTGCATTGTGCACATTCTTGACAAGTTCCAATAACCGTGTTTTACTTTTTCATTGTGCATGCCTTACTAATGTACCGTCCATGTGCTCTGAGCCAATTCTGCTTTCCTCACTTTAAATCCAGAACAACTCCATTGAAGGCAAAGGAGTTACTGTGTATTTATGCAGGATAAATCAGAGCAAAATCTGTATACTCTGATAGTGATTAATTTGCCATTGTATCTGAGGATGAGTTGACTGCCCTCTCCAAAGGGAACAGACTCCTCCCACAGTTTATGCATAATTCAATTTAATGCATGTGAGTCAAATTTGCTTATTAAAGGATAAATATATACACCTTAAAGTGAAACCAGGGCTCCTATTGAAGGCAGCTGGAGATAATACACCATAGGGCTCCTATTGAAGGCTGCTGGAAATAATATTAACAGCTGAGTTTCTGCTCTGACTCTCACTCTGTGGATTCACTGAAATCAATAGAATTTCTTGGGGTGCAAATCCTGTCCCAAAGATCTCATGTTTACACAGCCCCTTTCAGGTCGGAGGATCTCAAATGATTTTACAGACGGAGGCCCTGATCCTGATATTGCATCCATGAGGGCAAACCCTGGAGGCTGGAGGGAGTCCCATTGACTTCAAAAGGGTTCTGAGCTAGCATAGGGGTCTGCCTCCACGTAGCCAATTGCATTATAATAATAATATAATTTTGCCCGTCACCCCAGCCGGGGTATGGGCCACCAACCACAGATCTCTCCATTTCTGTCGTTGGTGTTTCTGTAGCAATTGGTTCCCTTACGGGGTGGAGTTGCTAGCCCCATGCCCATGCTAAGCCTACAGCACCTGGTATTCCGAGGAGGTCTCCCATCTTAAACTACACCGAGCTCAATTCACACACAAGTGAAATATAAACACCTTCTGGGGTGAAACTCTGCAACTATTAAACAGCCCATAACAATGCTGAACATCAGTTTAAGAGAGGAAATTAATACCTTTTTCAATTGAAACTGGAGTGGGAATATAGGAGGGAGAGCAGGGAGCAGCCTGTGTGCTTTTGTGGGTAGTTTTGGCTTAGAGTATTTTAATCTGGCTCAACTCTTCCTCTGGGAAGGTCACAGATGATCAAAACAGCACCAGAGCTCCTTTTGTGATGAGCCATTTGTATTTTTCTTTTCCAAATACCTGATGCTTGATGAGGCCAGGCTGAGCAAATGTGATTTAAATGTAAAGAATAACAAAACTTCTCATGCTGAATGCTAGCACTTGACAAATACTGAACTTGGTCAATTTATCTTGCACTGCTGTAAAGTCTAATGAAAGAAATGGCATTACATCAATATAAGACAAGGTAAATGAAAGGAGAACCAGGCTTGGAGTGAATTTTTGAATTAATTATTTCTTTTGAATTTGTAATTAATTCACACTGGCCATGTGCATACCCCATCTATGTTTGCTTTCCACAAACATTCAAGCAACTAAACTTTACTGTCAAGAATGTTTGCAGAAACTGTATCTCAAAGTCACTTGCATGAGCATTCAGAGAAACAAGATGTTAGTTTTTTGTATTCATGGTACTCGTACCTATTCAGACAGGAAACAGGGTGAGGGGAATGGGCAATATACCATATGGTTTAGCCTACTGATCTCAAGTAAGCCAATACCTTGGGCCTGATTATTGCACCTTGTATGCCTGTGCAAAGAGAGTGTAAAATGGGGGTAAAATGCTACTATTCTGCTTTCATAATATTTGATATTCACTTTGCTCGAGTGTAAATGACCAGTAGACTCGTGTTGTTTAATTGTCCTCCTCTGTGTGTCCGTACCCACCTGTGGTCTCTTGTCCTGTCCTTAGATTATAATAAGTTTGGGACAGGACCTGTGTTAGTGTTACATGCTTGTACAGCCCCTAACACAGTGGGGTCCTGGTCTATGACTGGGCTCTACCACAATACAAATAACAACTAATAATTGTAATAACAACAACACTAACTACATAGGGTGCAAGATAGTGGATATCCCGCAAATGGATAGTACTGAGCACAGATTGCAGAGGGCCAACTACTTGTGATCAAGCAATACATTACACAACAATTTAAATAAATGCTAATACTGACGTTTTAGAAATGGCAATCAGCTCACACACAGAGAGAGAGCAGCCAAATTCATTGGATAAGATATTAGTTGGAATTATTTACTCTGATCTACTAAGTATATGTAAGGAATAACTTTATGACTATGTCAGATTGTGACCAAAAATTAAGATTCCAATACTAGAAACATTATTTTCTTGTCCCCCTTGTCTCACCATTCCTTCCTTTTTTATTCCTTAACATTCAAAGTTTTGGTTCAAGTTAATTAAAGATTCCAGTTCCAACCTCCTGGAGTGAAAGTCTGGCAGTTTGCCCAGTGCTGCAATAGGCATTTGTTAGCAGCCCCTCCACAATGTATACAAAGAAGCAGAAAGAAACTGAATACAGATGGAATGGGAAATCGGATATTTCTTACATTTGTGACGGCTGTGACGGCTACCCCACAGTTAGAAAGAGAAGACAATTCACATACACTGTAGATCCAGTGGGGAAAAAAGCTTGTTTTCTTCCCCACCTACTGCAGATACATCTGTGAGAAAACTTACAGTGAGCCTTAAAAAAAAAGAAGAGAGAGAGATAGAGAGATCAGAAGACTGCTCCAAAGAGAGGCATTTTTTTCTTGATAAAGACATGGGTATACGATGTACAATTTTGCCATCAAAAATAAGCGTTTGACACAACATTGTTCATAGTGAAAAGAGAATTTAATACATTTTAAATGTCTGACTGGAGAATAAAGACTACATAGTACAATAAGTATTAACCTTAAAACCCATATGCTGAATCGTCTGTTATTAAATGGCACATGTAAAAAAAAGCTTAACTCATATTCATCTCCTGGAATGTGGGTAATATAGATGACATAGCTGGTGTCTCCTCTTCCCATGAGACATTGCTTGCTTCTTAAAACAGAACATACTCAGTACCTTGTCATAAAATACGGAAGGCCATCTGTAATGGCTAAAACTGATTTAATGATGTGCCATTAGAAATCTCAGTTTCAACTATTTGTGATGGTATGTTAGTTGATATATAAACTTTACAGTCCTCGTCGTTTCTCTGTACCAGGCCATGAGATTCTGGAGTTAAATTTAGGGAAGAAGTAAACAATGTATCTATCACCATATCATTTTGTTTCTTTGTGCTTTTTATTTTACCAACTGTACTGCTAAAATTTCTTTCTCTCTGACCTCACGGCTTTTTGATTTTTCATATTTTAAGGAGACTGTACGGCTAAATCTTGGTCAGTACAGTTTTGAAAAAGAGATTATTGCAATGGGCGAAATTCAGTTATTTGGCACATGCAACTCATAGATGGCTCGTCCATTTCTCCAGACTGCAGATGGGCTATAGCTGGATACTTATGGGGGGGCATGTTGTGAACACCGACCCATTGTCCCCCAATTTTTTATTAAAAATAATCTGGGCCCAACCTGATATCTTGGCAGATAGGACACTGCAGAAGCATTGGAGGCAAATGTCTAAGGCTATAATTTTGAGTTTTCACACCTTGGTGTGATGGGATAGGAGTTCTGACCATTCTGGAGGGTTTGCTTTTAGCTGATTAATTAGAGCAGTGCAGTGGGTGAGAAAGGCCAAATAAGTGTAATGCAGATTTCGTGTAAGATTTGGTTGACTGCAATACCTCTGCTCCCCCATGATTAATTCGATGTTTTGGTGCTACTTCTTAAAAAATAACAAAAGTACCCTATAAAAACTGGCCGGGTGAAAGGGTTAACAGATGGATGCTGATCTGGATATATGTGTTTCTTGCCCTTTCAAACCTTTTAAGCCAGACTGGGGTCAAGTTACTGAAGCAGAACCGCTCTGTTGACAAACATGTGGTCTTCAAAAACAATCTCAGTATGAGAGGTGCTGCTGATTTAAAACAACAGAAAGTGGGATAGAAAACCACCACCAGACTACATGAAATTCAACCCCACAGCCACCTTCCCTCTAGCCCCCCTTTGTTCATTTCCCTTCCCTGCAGAGTGAATCAGCCATGGTTGGGGTTAAATGGGTAGCTTTTGTCTCCTCACAATGGCAGAGAGTGACAGGGTGAGCTAAATGATTTACTGGTGTAGATGATTTGAAGGACAGAGCAGAGCAGCCTTGAGCACTTACACACACACACACACACACACACACACACACACACACACACGTGGCAAATTAGTACTCCTTTTTTTCCATGGTTTTGACTGAGAGATCACAGAGTGAAAGTCCGACAGCCACAAGGAACACTGAGAAGCTATTTTTATTACTTATCGAGGTGGCCTTGTTTTGTTGAGAACAGATCTGAGGTTAATTATCCTTTACTTATTCTTTACATCTTATTTTTCTTATTTGCTATTTTTATTGAGGTACAAAATGTGACTGTATGTCTGCAAGCTGGCAGAGCCATCACTGTGGCTCAATCTGGCACAGAAACCATTTCCAGGCCAGCTTTTAATAAGTGAAAGTTCTGTAAATAGATTTCCAACCAAAACGAGGAGCTTGCCACACAGAGAGAGACACTCAGCTGAGATACACTAAAACCAGCTGTACTACTGGAAAGGCTGGTTTTAGTGTTGTGAATCTGACTTCTCTAGACTCAAAAGCCCATTCACACAATACAACTGACCAAATGGGGACAATGTTATATGAAAACAGATCCCTGATTGTCTTATAATGTTTTTAGGTCTTGTGGGGATGGGACCAAACTGTTTTATAATGATCTGGGGTAGTGCTAGAGCTGTGGGATCACATTCACCCCATGTGTTTTGCCACCTACCAACAATGAAAATGCAAAGGCAGAGTGCTTGGTGGTGGAACGTCCGCTCTGGAGGTAAATACAGTAGTGGAAGTGGCAGCCGTCTCCACTTGCCTGGGGAGAGAGTAAATAAGCCAGCACAGACACTAAAATGGGTGGTGCCAACCAGGAGAGGGGCCTGGTTACGGGCAGCTACGAGGTACACACATTCTAGGGTGACCAGACAGCAAATGTGAAACATCGGGACAGGAGATGGGGGGTAATAGGAGCCCATATAAGAAAAACACCCAGAAATCGGGACTGTCCCTATAAAATCGGGACATCTGGTCACCCTAACACATTCAGCTCATCCTCTAGACAGCCTCCATTGGCAGGGCTTCTGCGGGTGTCTTGGTTCCACATCACAGTTTCCCCCCTCACAAAAAGTGGTGATACAAATTCCAAGGGCCTGACTCTCCACTCGCACTGCTTCCAAGCCCACCTCAATCCATTGACTTGCGAGGGGTTGTTCCTCGTTTACACTGGTGTAAATAAGGACAGAATCCAGCTCCTGAATTCCTCCTGGAATGCACCTGCCCCAGTTGTGGTTTTTTCATTTATTCCCCATCATCTGCATGTTATCTAAACCACCATACTCTGTATTGCTCCCTGACAGTGGGCCTAGTTTTTAAGAGGCCTCACCTCCCATTTGTCTCAGAGTCTTGCAGGTACACATCATTATGAGAACATTTGATGTCGCTTAGATATTCAACTGCCTGGGTGAAGCCAGGGAGGTAGGTGTCAAAGTTATATCCAGCTTCCTTCAGTGTACAACCCTGAGTCAATCCAATAGCATGCCCAGCCTGGGAATTCAGTAAGGCAGGGATCCTGTAGGAAGAACAGTATGTGAGCATGTAATTAAAGACTGTAGATATGTCTTCACTAAAAGCACTACAGTGCCACAGTTGCAACTAAGTGGTTGTACTGTGCTGCCTCCTACATGGACAAAAGAGGGGTTTCCACTGATGTAACTAATCCACCTCTCAGCAGTGGTAGTTAGGCTGACGGAAAAATTCTTCTGTCACTCCAGCTGAGTCTACACCAGGGATAATGTCACTCTGACCACAGCATTCAGGGCATGACATTTTTCACAGCACCGTAGCTAGGTCTATCAAATGTTTAAGACTACACCTGTACCATAATGCATACTCATATACACAGGCAACCTTAACTCAGGGATTTCCTTGCTGTTGGGTGCTTAATTTTACAACCTTAACTTTCTTTTAATGTGTGTGATTCTAATAAAGTTCTTTGTTCAGTGTTGGAAGAAAGCTACTCTTTCTGTGATTCTTTCCCATTGGCACATGACCTCTCTGTGCTCCCTCTTCCAATGACTAAGGAGCTGTTGTTTATAGGGAACTGTCTAAACCTCTGGCTGCTGACTGAGTTATCAGTTAGGTGCTCTTTTGTTTTACCCCAACCTTTTCTGTCTGTGTGCAAAGCAAAACATTAAGGAAAGAGTTAAACACCTGTCTGTTGATGCTAGCCTGTCCCAACATTACTGCTTGATCTTACATTATTCCAATGCAGTTCAACAGCTCTGATGGAATGACCTAATTCCTTTACCATTCCACACAGTTTACATTACATGTCCTTCTCTTTTTGCTCTCACCAACTCAACCAACCAAGCAGAGTGCCACTGAAGTCAGTAGAATGACTTGCAGAATAAAGTGCTTATTGCTGAAAATATGAACAGAAGTGAAGCAGAAAATGAAAGCTCTCTTGCAAACGTACGCTGAGACCTCCTCTGAAAACCTGCTCTATTGACTAAAGTTTGTAAGAGAAGAGTGAACACATTTTTATTTAAAACAGGAAAAGGACTGTTTCAGATAATCTCTGAATTAGTGTGGAAAAATAAGGGCAGACCAAGAAAGTGTACAAGGTTAAAATCTGTTTAGGGCTAAATCAGAACTCATAGGAAGAGCTGTATGGCTTAGAAAAGGCAGCAATTTCTGCTGTTTTATTTCTTCTGGTCTGTGATTCATGAGGGGCTGGTCACACATAGTGAAATAGTCATTCCTATCACAGGTTGTAACACTATGCAACTATCAATGTCATCGTTCATTGATGATAAATAACCAACAAACAAAACTGACATATTCATCCACTATTATTGTAAATTACAATTTTTCAGTGCCTGCCTCTTCCTGAGTTACGAAATCTAGACACCAAACTATCAGCCTGCAAAATGTCTAGCAAAGTTTTATTCAACTATATTAAGCTAGCTTCAAAGAAAACTTGCTTAAGAAACTTCTCAGACTCCTTCCTTCATCCTGACTAGTTAGGAAAGTCAACCAGTAGAATTGCTGGGTATAATTATGCATAGTTTTTCCTGGCTAGATTTCAATGGTATTATAATTTTAATAACCACAACAATCAATAAAAAAGGTAATGAAAGATTCTATTATTAAGAAAGACAATGAGAACATGCAAATATGAAAACTCAAGATAAAACGGTACTTCACATCAGCAGCCCTGGATGTGGAAGACGTGACAATTTACTGGAAAATAGGAAGGCTTTGTAAAAATGGCAAAATTAAGTGTAGCACTGAAATGTTTACTGTTAACTGGTGGGCCCATGGAGCTACAGGTAGTGTGATATTGCACAGGTGCTGTGCTGCGAATGCACATCTGGAGCGTTGCATCTGGGATAAACTATTTCAGTTCCAAATCCAGACAGCAAAGCACATTGCAAAATGACTTACTTTAGATTATGCAGAAAACAATAAGGATGAACTAAAGTCATTTCTCTGTGAGAGAGCATGGTGTCAGTGTGTCTCTCTCCACGGTTCCTCGTCCCCCTGCCCAATCCCACAATCCTCCCTAGCCAATGCTGTCCCTCATTGGCTGCCCTTCCCCAGTTCTGTCTCTTCCCACCCCTGCTGTGCCTGTGTGTTCTGTCTACCAAACAGCTACTATGGTCTGCATGCAGGGGGGCAAATAGCAACTAGGCTTTGCAAGGGTCATGGTGCAAGGAGCCTTCCCCTTTGTGTGCCCTGTACAAGGAACAGTCACAACCACTGACTCCCCAGAGGAGTCCTTCATCCCCAAGGGGATGGGGAGGAGACAGGGCTATGACCCTACTTCTACTACAGTGCTGGGAAGTTGGTTGCAGTCCCCTTTTGCACCAAGCCCCTTATGGAAGGAATCTGTCCCCCTGAGGAGCAATCCCTCTTTGAGAACCCCTTGAGGCGGAGAGTTCTCAGAAACAGCAGGCTGCTTCATGCAGAATGGAAAAGGCAGCCAAGTTCCACAGTTACGTGCACCAGAGACAGGAAGCGGAAAAGTACAGTCTGGACACGGGCCTCAGAATGCCCACTCCACAGCAGTGCATGTGGGACAGGTCTGGCCAACAACCATGGAGCCGGTTACCAAAAGGGCTCCCAAAATACTTTGTTTCAGACCTCTTCCCCTCACACAAAATCAGTAGGAAAGGTGCTTGTTCCCTGATCTGGTTTTGCTAGGGCCTGGCACTGATGCATCACCTGTGTTCTCTCCCTCTCTGTCTATTCTCTCCCCCCCCCTTCTTCATTCTCATTTTTGCTCCCATCCTCTTCTGCCAGCCCCAGTTCTCTTCTCTTGTCTTTCTTCCCCAGTCACTCAGTCCTCTCCAGCCACTGCTGTCCTCCTGTGGCTGCCCTTCCTCCATTCTGGCCATTGTGCTGTGTGTGAGTTCACTCTCCCCTTCCCACAGCTGTGCCCCAAAGACTGCATGGAGCAGGGATAGGGTGACCAGACAGCAAATGTGAAAAATCGGGACGGGTTGGAGAGGGGTAATAGGAGCCTATATAGGAAAAAGACCCAAAAGTTGGGACTGTCCCTATGATATCAGGACATCTTGTCACCCTACGCAGGGCGATGCAGAGGCCCCTGGAGAAGAAGCAAGAGAGACCACATGATCAGAAACAGAGATGGGAAAAGAACATTCACTCTGTGGTAGCTGTGCTGAAGTTCCCTATAAGAAACCAGAGATATGGGATCTCCATCTCAAGGGCACTGGCATATCCAGTGGTATTTAGTGGCCTCGGGAACTGGTGTAGGTTGGTCTTTCCCTTCCATCAGAGGCTCAGAGTCCAGCTAGAAACACTGGGGTCAGGACTAAGGGTAAGACCAGCCCCTCGGTTCCTCCACAGCAATTTCTTGCTGTGAGCAGGTTTTTCAAAAGCCTTTCCCATTGCTGCTATTTCACTGCTTTGCAGCTGGTTACATTATGTTACAAGACTTAAAAAAGACCAGTGCAGCTTAGTGTCATTCTGGCATTTCTCCATGATGTGTCCTGTCAGTGAAGTAAAGGAAAAAGTCTGCTTTCCTATTTGTAGAGTGTGCAGAAATGGCCACTGTGGGTTGCTCTATTCTTCATTTGCTGCCTGGCAGACACATGGATTACACTGGCAAGGAGGGAAGGCAAAAGGTACCTGTAATCAAAATGGGAGAAAACATACTTTAGTGCTCATGTGCAGTTCCATTAGAGAGTAGGTTCAGGAACCCTGCTGTTACCCATGCAGGATCACTTTATTGCAGCAAAGTTGATCACCTTTATGATGATGATTGTGAATTACAGCTGATTTTTGCAGGGCAGTTCTTTAGTCAATAGGGCACTGGACTGCAATTCAGGTGACCTGGGCTCTAGTCTCAGCTCCGCCATTGACCTGTTGAGTGACCTTGGGCAAGTCACAGCACCTCTCTGCATGGGGCAGCTGCCTGCTCTCTTCTCCATCTCTCAGGGGTGGCGTGTAGCCCCTGTACAAATCTAGGGCTATATAGGAAAGATAAAATTTTTTATTAAAGTTAATGTTAAAAATGAAAACATACACAAATTGAAAAGTAAGGTACTGGACATCTGGAGTCAGGCTGGGGTTATGGGCAATTGCAGGTAACAGGTACAGGGTTTACAAGGTACATGGATATTACATATCCAGCATAGATCCAGATTGGGGTGTGGGAGTTGTTTAAACAAAGAAAGTATTCTGCATGGTAATTTTGCCCTTTTGATCCCAGCGTTGGTTGGAATGGAAACTGGACATGAGGAGCGGGGGAGGAGGGAGACTCATCCATTCGCAAACACTCTATCATAATCACCTTCTCATCGGTGCTCTATTAACATTACAGCGGATCCATACTGCTCCAGTGGCTGCCATCCAGCCTCTCCCTTATAGCAACATACCCCACCACCCTTCTCAGCTTACAGTATGAGTGACTAAAAATAACATCTCTCTCATTGTCACTGACGGTTATACATTGCGTGTGTGGAGAAGTAGGTGAGGCCTCTGTGGATTGGTCTATACTGTATGAAATACTAGCATGAACAGGGATGTTGTCATTTTGAATGATTGTATTACTCATGCAAAGGCTGGGCACCACCATCCATCTTACCTGCTGATTTCCTGACTACAGTACAAAGGGGGTCTCTTTTGCCAAGTTTAACTTTAAAAGAAAAGGCAAAGAGAAATGCTGAATGTTAAGCAGAGGTATTAGATCACAAAGAGCACCTGCAAGCGGGCATACCAAATCAGCCAACAATTTAATTTAATTTACACCATTTTTGAGTTTATCCCATAATATCCCTCCAGATTTGTTGGGCTTTACTTTCCCCCCGCAATGTCTTGAATAACTCATTCTCACCAGTGTTTAATCAAAGCCACTGAACATTTGAATCCAAGTGTTGTGTGGTAAATCTAGAAGGAAACAGAATACTCCTGTTAAATTCACAAATCGTTTCCCATTGTCTCGGGGAATATACTTTAAAATCAATCAGGGAGGAACTGGAGATTTGCCAGTTGTTTATGATTTAATACCTTCCTGTAATGGTATGTGTTTGTGTCTGCAACCCTGAGGAACTCACATAAGAGCCTGATCTTGGTCGTACTGATATGAAAGAAAGTGTGTGTTTGCAAGACTGGAGTTGAATATACTGTACCATGATCTCCTATTATTCCTGCTACAAATAATAATTATAATTTTATTTATTTATGGCCCATTAATTTATTTAGGCTCTTTAGTCACATTGAATAGTACCTGCCCTACTGATTTTAATGGACCTACTTGTGTAATAAACAGTTGCTATACTTTAGGGTGGCAGAAAGGGCCCTTACATATTATATACATGCTTTAAAATAGCTATTGGTGTTCATCGAATGCTCCTGTTGTCTGTCCCATAAATTACAATACACAATTGAATATAAAAGACATAAACATCAACCAAAAGCCCCAACCCTCCAGCACCCTTTTGTCCAAAGCTTTAGAAAATGGGTGGGCTTTCACCCCAAAGCAACTCCAAGTCCTTTTGAAAATTAGAAAAAATGGACACTACTAAATTGCAGCCATCCATGGAGTTTTTCAACTATCATGGCAAGAGTCAAGAGGAGAAGGGACACTGCTTCCTTGGCAGCTGGCCTGTGATGGTGGAACTCATTCCTGGACACAATATGGCCAAGTCCAAATGTTCAAAAATCATGAGTTGGGTTCACCAGAAATCATGAGACTGGCTTTAAAATAATGAGATTATGTAAAAATAATAGACCTTTTTATTTGTCTTCTGCTCCTTGAGCCTTTAGCGTGCACTAGGGCCATGTTTTGAAGCTTTCTCAACAGTCACGAGGACTACAAAGTTACTTTTTCTTTAAATATGAAGGCTGAAATCATCACATCCATTTGACTCCAGGAGCTGGGGCTTTAAGGAAAACATTAAGTATCATGACACTTATGACAAGATCATGAGAGTTGGAAACACTGTGGACACATCTCACCTCCTGCAGAACAAAATACAAAACTCACTTATCTGACTTTGCTTTCCTATAGCAGTCATCATAAAAAATGTCTATTTTTGGAGGGAGAGATTGAAATAAATTTAATAGTCTGAATTATTCTCTTGGTTATGCTACTGTAAATCTGGAGTAACTCCACTGACTCCAACACACGTAGAGTATTTGTTAAAAAAGACTTTCAGAATTGGTAAGGTCTCAGGGACCACAGTGATATGCATGATATAAGCATTTAAATACATGAGAGGCAAGCAATTGATATATCACAATGGTGGGAAGGAGGAGAAAATTTACCCAAAGACAGTGGTGCCAGGGAAATTTCTATTCTTATGAAAAGTGCCATAGTATCTTTAATGTCTATGCAAAGCAGACAGTGCCTCTTGAGTTCACACGAATGACGATCACACAATGAACTTATTTATTTTCCTTCAAAAGATGAAGGAGAATAGTTGCTCCTGCTAGGATTTTAAACTGCGGTTCGGGAAGTCTAATTATTTCAAACTGGTGCTTATTGCTAAGCCATCCTACTTTCTGGAAATATCATAATAATCAGTTTCTTTATAGTCCTAACATCATGTTAATGTTTAACTAGACTCTACTTCCAGAAGGCGAGTCAATAATATGATCTTGTTCCTGTGAGTCTGGGCTTTTTCATCCTGCTAACCTTGTTATTGGCTTATAAAATGTGTTCGGTGGATATGTAAAGTGAAGCACCTGAGCTACTTTACAAATATTTCCTGGGTTTCAATGTTACTCACTCTCCTATCTGCCAGTTCCATTTATGTTAGTACTGTCTTTATCATTTATACTCTCTTTAGCAGTTTGTATTCTATTGTATTTCATGTCACTATGGCTCAATCAACCATTGCTGATGGAGAGAGTGTGGTAAAGAGTGAACGACTGGGAGAGGGAAATGATACCCTGAAGTAAAAGGAAAAAAGACAAACAAAAACCAGGAAAGCAAAACGCTGAAGGTCAAAATGTTTTAGAATCGTTCAGGTTTAGCAACAGCATCCTGCTTTGAAAGCTTTTGATTTTCTCTAAAAGCAGCACAAATCTCAGAGTGAAGAAGATTTCACTCTGGAAGAGTTCACATAAACATGTCCTTTGGTTTCAACCTATGTGTTTTTCCACCCTTGAGTTGCACTTTGTGTTTCAGGTTCAAATGTCCCCAAACAATGAAAGTAAAATTCAATCTCTCTTAGGGATTTATGTGACCTCCATTACCATGGTATCTGAACACCTCATAGTCTTTAGTGTACTTACTCTCAGTCAGAATACCCCTGTGAGGGTGGGAAGTGCTTGCTATTCCTGTTTTATGGGTTGGAAACTGATTTACAGACTGACAACGTGACACAAAATCTGTAGTGGAGCAGAGCATTGAACTTTTGTCGATAGCCTGCCACGTTTGCACCCTAACCAATGAGACATCCTTCCTCTCTCTGCCAGCACCTCCAGTTTAGGCACTAATTAATTAATCATTTGTGACTGCTGAGTTTCCCCCTGTTTCATAGCAGCACCATATGGAACCATAAGCTTTGCATGGGTTTCATGAAATATCAGCAATTGAGCCTAGGTTCTCCCAGAAGCCATGGCAAATCTATCATTGAAGATTGGAGTTTTGAATTTTTAATGAAATTTTAATGAATTTGAAATCAAATCCTTTTGTGCAGTCCCACTATAAAGTTTTGCACAGCTCCGAATTCTAACTTATGTAGCTTTCTGGTGGTTGTTATCTTAAATTACACAGCTAAATATAAAAATTGTGTACCTACAATTATGCATCCTGAGTTAGGGCAAGATCTTTCAGTGTGTGGATGGGCACCTTTTTAGTATGACTTCAAATTGCGTAAATAAATATGCTTTTCTCAATGGGATTATAAATATATTTTAATAATTAAACTATATCTCATGTTTTTTTCAGAAAAAAACATTTAGGTGCATTCATCGTTGTAGTGTAGAGTGTAAGTGGGTTTTTTGTTTTGTTTTTTGTACTTTTGTTTTTTTTAAAAAGCATGGGGATTGGCTAAATAATTCCAGGACATGCTCTCCTCAGTATGTTCTGAACTCTCTTTGTATTTATGTGAAGCAGATGTTCTAAGCAGGATATGTACTGCAGTGTGGGATGAGGATGGAGGTGTTTAGCACTTGAATACATTTCAGTACAGCCCAACATCCTGTTTACACATAAACGCAGACCTAAGAACACCAGAAAAAGGGGAGGAGGATGAGTGTGATTGGAGGGATGTCACCAACATCCGAATGCTAAGTGTACAAATAAAGACTAAGCACCATTGATCTGTGGGGCTGTTATCCTTAATTGTCTCACAGGCCAGCAGCATTTTCTCTGCTGACATTGATAGACATGGTATCTCTCATCACTGGGGAGTCCATAGGAAAAAACATTTGCAAGTTCATCTTAAGAGACTGAACTTTCACAGCTATTCAGAAACATCGGAGCATATTCAAAAGAAGAAATGCAGCTGGGATTTACCAAGACTTAATTTTATGTCTCCCTCCACATTCATGGACTGATTTTTGACATGATTTTTGAAAGACTTAGTGAATCACTGAGGGGAGGGGAGAACACTAAGCCCCTTTATGTGGAAATGAATTTATTATTTTGCAGGGCACTGGGTTAGTTTAAGCTAGAAGCTTGCCAGTGATTGAGGTCCTATAGGCACATACCAAATGGCACAGCAACCTGTTTTCTTTGGGCTTGGCTACACTTGCGAATTATAGCACCATAAAGCCACCAGGAGCGCTCTACCTTATTACCCATCCACACTGGCATGTAGAGCGCTCTGACTCTGCAGCCTGGGTGCTCCTGGTACTCCACCTCCCCTATGGCACCAGTGGGGACACCTAATGCGTTCTGATTGGCCTCCGGAAGTGTCCCACAATGCCGGTTCTAGCCACTTTGGTCATCACTTTTGAACTCTCCTGCCCTGTCCTCAGGTGACCAATCATCAGATCCATCCTTTAAATTCCCTGGGTATTTTGAAAATCCCCTTCCTGTTTGCTCAACCAGACATGGAATGCTCTCAGCGCATCTTTCAGGTGACCATGCCTCCACGCGCTAGGTGATCCCCAGTATGGAGCAATGACGAGGTGCTGGATCTCATCAGTCTTTCGGGGGAGGAAGCTGTGCTGTCCCAGCTGTGCTCCAGCCATAGGAATTATGATACGTTTGGGCAGATATCAAAGGCCATGATGGACAGGGGCCATCTGGTTAAAGTGAAGGAGCTGTGGAATGCCTACCGCAAAGCCCGTGAGGCAAACGGTTGCTTTGGAGCTGCCCCTGCGACCTGCGAATTCTACAAAGAGCTGGACGCGATACTTGGGGGCAATCCCACCTCCACTCCAATAACCACCATGGACACTTCCGAGCCCAGCACAGCAATGGGGGAGGAGGAAGAGGAAAGCACAAGCGAGGGTGCTGAGGTGTGGGGGGGAGACACCCCGGAATCCCTCGAGGCATGTAGGCAGGAGCTCTTCTCGAGCCAGGAGGAAAGCAGCCAGTTGCGGTGTCCAGTGCTTGGGGAAGGACAAACAACAGAGGAGGTTCCGGTAAGTGGCTTTTTTTTTTCAGGAAGGAAGTTTTTAGGTGCGGGCTCTTGGGGCGAGGAGGGTAAGGGCTGCATGCAGGCCTAGATGCAGAATAGGGCACTGATGTGCTCTGCCACACCGCAGTAATAGGCAATGGCGATCTCTTCAAAAGTCTCAGCCAGAACATGGGCAATGCGCCTGCGCAGGTTTACTGGGAGAGTTGTTCTTGTCCCAGCCAGGCTAATGTGTCTGCGCCAATCTGCCATGCAGGGTGAGGGGACCATCGCTGCACACAGGCAAGCTGCGTATGGGCCAGGGCGGAAGCCGCATTGTAGTTGAAGACCCTCCCTTGTTTCCCCGGTCACCCTCAGCAGCGAGATATCTTCCAGGACGAACTCCTATGGAAAGTGTTGGGATAGTGTCAGTGTAGGTGCTCCCTGCAGCTGTTGGCTCTCCCCAAGGCAGAGAAACCCAGAGGACAGTACAGCCATGAAACAATCAGTCCCCCTGGATCCTGTGCTTACTCACCATTTCTGGGGCTCCCATGGGTTATGTGCGTTCACGTTGAGACAGGCAAAGCATGGTTTTGTATGGACTGTGATTGCCCTCCTTAAGTGCGGGGGAATCATTGCTCTGTCTGGTGTGTACAATGCTGCCTCTGTTAAGTGTTGCATTTTGCCTATATAAGTGCAACCTTGAGATCTCAGCCGTTTTCTTATGTCTTTTCATGCTTTGGCTACTATTCCAGAGGACATGCTTCCAGACTGATGATGCGCCTTAAAAAAATAATGTGTTCATTAAATTTGTGACTGAACTCTTTGGGGGAGAACTGTATGTCCCCCACTCTATTTTACCTGCATTCTGCCATATATTTCATGTTATGGCAGACTCAGATGATGAGCCAGCACATGTTGCTCATTTTAAGAATACGCTCACTACAGATTTGACAAAACACAAAGAAGGTACCAATGTGAGATTTCTAAAGACAGGCTACAGAACTAGACCCAAGTTTTAAGAATCTGAAGTGACTTCCAAAATCTGAGAGGTACCAAGTGTAGAGCATGCTTTCAGAAGTCTTGAAAGAGCAACACTTCGTTGAGGAAACTATAGTACCTGAAGCACCAAAAAAAGAAAATCAACCGTCTGCTGATGGCATCTGACTCAGATAATGCAAATGAATTTGCATCAGTCTGCACTGCTTTGGATTGTTATTGAGTAGAATCCATCATCAACATAGATTAATGTCCCCTGGAATGGGGGTTGAATCATGAAGGGACACATGAATCTTTATAGCATCTGGCACGTAAATATCTTGCAACGTCGGCTACAACGGAGTCATGCGAATGCCTGTTCTCAGTTTCAGGGTACATTGTAAACAAGAAGTGGGCAGCATTATCTCCTGCAAATGTAAACAAATTTGTTTGTGTGAGCGATTGGCTGAACAAGAACTAGGACTGAGTCAACTTGCAGGCTCTAAAATTTTACATTGCTTTATTTTTGAATGCCTTTTTTTTTTTTACATACTTCTACATTTGTAAGTTCAACTTTCATGATAAGGAGATGGAACTATGGTATTTGTATTAGGTGAATTGAAATATAGTATTTCTTTTGTTTTTACAGAGCAAATACTTGTAATAAAAATAAATATAAAGTGAGTACTGTACACTTTGTATTCTGTGTTTTAATTGAAATCAATATATTTGAAAATGTAGAAAGCATCCAAAAATATTTAAATAAATAGTATTATATTATTGTTTAACAGTGCGATTAATCACGTGATTAATCATGATTAATTTTTTTAATTGCTTGACAGCTCTAGTGGTAAGATTTATGTTAAAGGTGGACTGTGCTATCTGGTCATTTGGTCTCTTAAAATGCTTGCAAGAAAAAATGGACTTGAAAGACAGCATTAATGTAATCAATAGATTAATAAATATTAATAGTAGCAAAGACTTGCATTTTGCGATTTGTACCAAAATTGTAGGAACATATAAAAAGACACATAATAGCATCCATGCTAATTATGATTTATTGGAGTTTGTTCCTTTGATCTCCCAATAACACAAACAGGAAAGAGCAAGGTAGTGGTTTTCAACAGTTCCTCCCTCCCTGATTGCTCAGTCCACACTGCCTCTTTTAGCTCCCCCATCAACTTTAATTTTTATCTAAAGGAAGAGACCTCGTTATATAGCTTGAGACTTCTCCCATTTAGCCATGAGCCCCAGCCAAAGGTAGAAACTACTAAAATGTCTCCTGAGCTGGACTACATTTCCCAGGGTGCCTTGCTGTCTCTCTCTTTTCCCTGTTACATATGGACTCCTTGTTACTGCTGGCAAACTACTCTGTGCATTTGGCTTGCACCTTTCTATTTGGAACCTTCCAAATGATCAGAAACTCAGGACCAAGTTGAAGGCAAGGAAGGGAAATTGAAAGGGAGCGCTGTCTCCAAGCCTCATCTCTGCACTCCAGCCTTACTCTAACTCTAGCTTCAGGCCCTAAAATGGAGAACAGTAGAATGGGTGTCCACAAGCCCTACACTTCCCATTTGCTCCTTTTCCACTGAGAAATTATTAGAAGACCAATTAAAACCTTGGTAGTATTGCTACTAGTAATAATATCTTACATTTATATAGCATCTTTCTTCCTGAAGGATCCTTAAAGCTTTTCAAACTCTATATTTAGGAAACACCGCATCCTCACTGAAGAGGATATTTGCTGCTAGAGGGTTACCCACCACTTCCCATAAAGCTCCCTTTTAGTTGTAAAAGTTTTGTAAAATAAACTTTTTTAGTTTATTGCACCTCTTAGTTTAGTAAAACAAGAAAAAGCTATGGTGGTCTCACCCTCTTAAAGGCTCTTCCAACTTATCCCCTCAGCGTCAGTTAGCAGAGTATGGTTATTCCCTCTACTGCTACTGCTATTGCCGATCTGGGTAGTGTTGTCAGAAAACTGTTCGTGGAGCAAAAATCTTGTGAATAACAACATAGTATCAAGTACTGGCTGGCAAATTGAGAATTGTAATCATTTTAATGGCAAACTATTGATTTCATTTTCTACTAAAACCTTTCAATGGACTAGAAAGATTCTTTGCCAAAAGGTAAAGCAGTTGTAGCATTCTGAAGCCAGTTCATTGTTGTAACATGAACCATCAGAATATACTCCAGGTGCCAAGTCTAATAATAAGAAAATATTTTCTTAGACCCTCAACCAAGGGTAAGAAAACTTAAAAGATTGAAGAGCAGTGTTTTGCTGGTGAGGAAGAAAGACCATTGTGTAACAAAGGAGTCCCAGAGAGTCCCCAAAGGAGCCCCAGTATATGAACATTGAATATGGGAAGATTATATGCTCCCTTACACCTTACATGCTCCCAGCAGATGAGCATGTAAGGTGGCTTTCCTGTATTTTGAATAATATAATGAACCATGTCAATACTGGATAACACATTGTGTTGTATGTAGTCAGGAATTCTCAAACAATTCAGTTAATGAATATATCATTAATTATCAAGATGAGGAGACCATTGGTGATACCATTGAAAAAATATCAGTATCACTTTACAACTTCTTCTTCTTCTGTAGCACCATATTCTGGAGTCCTTGGACACTGTCTAAAAACTGGCAGCCCCCTAGTTGTTGTTGTTTTTATTTGTACTTCAGTGAAGACTTCAGGCCTCATTGTGCTGAGTTTTATATAAATGCATAGGATGACACGGTCCTTATTCCCAGAAACGTGCAGTTTAACAATTGAAGAAAGCATTGAAATATTTCAATAGCCCCTCTATTTTTGATAGCCTTGAGAAAGCAGCCAGTGTCCCAGTCAATTTCCTCTTCTGCGTTGAATTCTGTCTATCCCTTTTCAAAATTTCTGATAGCGTTCTTACAAACAGCTGACAATCCCCTTTTTTTATGATCTTTTAAAATCCCTGTGCTCTGAACTTCAAGAAAAGTGCTGAGATTCTACAGTAATAGGTGGCAATATAAAACCTTAAACAGACCCGCAGACACTGCTGGTGGTGTAGCATAAGAATGTCTGGTAATGGGTCATACCAATGGTCTATCTAGCCTAGTTTTCAGTCTTCCAACAGAAGGTGGCCATGCCAGGGGCTTCAGAGAGAATCAACAGAACAGGGCAATTATTGAGTGATCAAACCCCAGGAGTGTTCTGTGGCTAAATACAGAACAGGTCTCCAGGGTTTTCAGGCTGGTGCTTTTCATTTCACATGAAAAATTAAAGATGGGTATGGTCAGGTTCTACTGCTAGTTTATGCAAACTGCGGATGAAGTATGGAATGAGTTGAACATCTAACCAAAGGGAAAATTCTGTTTGCAGGGTGTGATTCTCCACGATCTGCTATATGGCAGCTAGGTGTAATTCATTAATTATCGTTATTATTATCACCTGGAGAGTGTCATTTCCACCTGTGCAAAGTGAGAGCGAAGTGGGTGTCAAACACTACTAAATCAGAATAGGAGCTGTGACATATGTCGATTTCCTGCAATATTCTTGAAAAACTGTATTGAATTATTTGTCTTTGGTGTCTAGTGTATTAAATGCAAAGATTATGTATTATTGTGGGCCAGGATCCGAGAGTGGGTGCTCTTGGTAGACAATGAGGGGGGAATTCAGCTGCTCTGGGGTGTGACAGGGAAATTTGACAGCCACTTTGCACAAGTGTCAATGGCTACAAGGGCAGTGGAGAATCAGGGTCCTGAATTGCAGCATTTACCCCTTTGCCCTCTGCACACACGGCCTAGTTTTCCTGGACAGAATGGAGAATTCATTTGGCTCTTTCTTCAGCGGTTGGCAATGTGCTGCTGAACTGTGGAGACCACCACTTCAGTGATAGGCTGGGAGAAATGACAAATGCTTTTAATCTATTTTCTACATGATTCACTTCCAATTTGCCGTACTATTGAATAGTATTTCATTCTCATGAAGGACCTACGTGCTCAAATAACAATTAACATTTAGTTTAGAGTCATTCTCTTGAAATGGGAGTAAACCAGAAATGCAAGTTTGATTCCAGTGGGTCTGATTATAGGTTTAAAGTAATTAGAAACCAGTTTAACTACTGTGAGAATTTCTTATTCTTACTGTGGTTTCTCCACAGTTATAACTAAACTATACACAGTGAACTTGACTCAGTGCTTCAGTTATGAGCAATACATTATTCATGTTACTTGCGTCTCTTTGCCTGGGAATTTCACTTGTGGGCATAATTTCATGCTGATTGACTTCATTGTGATAACAGTTAGGACGCACAGACAAAAGGCAGAATAATTTCAGTTTGTTTAGCCTTTAAAGCTTTTACAAAGCAAGAGCAAGGTAAGTTAGCAAATCCACTGCTGGAAATATAAAATCATAAGCCATCTGACTGTGACCAACATTTTCATATTTGGCTGTCTGTGATTTTACTTCAGGAAAAACATTCACACTTCAAATCTTCAAATGGCTGATGCAAGATTTTAATTCTATTGAGCATTCAGTATTTACACTTGCTGCATATTGGCAAAGCATTTATATCAGCTTGTGTTATGTTTGTTAGTAGTTGCTCGCTTCTCTTACCTCACAAAATAAATGTGTCCTTTAAAAATATTTTAAGTTACAGCTTAAAAAAACTAAAATAAACTTAATGGGTCTACAACTCTTTCCTTCCTGCTAGCTCTCTGCATGAGTAATACATCATCAGAGAAAGACAGCAACACCACACATTAATCTTAACAGCCAGACATTCCAATAAACAAATCCATTAGCCAATTATAGGAACCCCATGAAAGAAACAAGTATTGCTGAGATAAACTCATACCGATTAAATGCAATGAACAATTATATATCTTATGGTACTGAGAAAACTGATCAACAAAATAAAATCACATCTTTGTTTGACATTTAAACAAGGGAAAGAAGATTTTAGGGATCTAGTTTACTAGAAGATTTTAGAAAACTGCAGTGACTAAAATGCACTAAAGCTTATACATTTTTAACAAGATTGAATGTACAACAGTGTTTTGAAGGGTAGAGAAAACAGTCATCACTAATGACCCTGGCTATCTGGTTTTTTACATGCAAGACAGATCAAGTTTGCAGTGGTCTCTGTAAAGTTATTGAAAGAGTTTGTGTGAACAAAGTATTGTAACACATGGCTTTGGAGAGGAAAGCTAAAATCTCCTAAAAGGAACTACGATAATATTAGGGGAGTTGGAAAAATTACCACGAGTCATATCAACCAAATCATCTAAAAGGGATACGGTTATCTGGGGATTAGAGATTTCTGGCCATCTAACGCCCTCTGTTAATTATGAAGTAACACTGATAGCTATTAACTTCCCCTCGGAGGAAGCTTTGTGACACAACATCACACACGATAGCCTCAGTATAGCACATGCTTGTTCCAAGAAAGCTCAGCTGTAGTTCTTTAGGTTTTTAAGCAAAACTGAATTTGACATCAGAAATCATCTCACATCAAAAAGCTCTCTTTTGATATAGACATCAGCCCCTGATGTCTTACCTTTTCCACTATGTTCATATACTATCAGGATTGTAAAAGAGTGGAAGTTTGGGATGGTAATATATAGCGACTCAAAGCCAGAAAAATACACTTTCATTTAATGGTTTAGGCCCAGATCTTTGCTGTGGCCAAGTAGTGCACTGTGCAACCAAGGGGATAGGAATGCACAAGTGGCTTTCCTGCACGGGCTCCTCACCAGGCCAGTCCCACAGCAAAAGGCAGAGCAGCCTGAAGGTTGCTCCGATTTAGCTCAGCAGCTAGTGGAAACTGTTCCAAGAACCAAGGATCATTACAGAAGAGGGAAAGCCAGCCACAAGCCCTGTGCTGGCCACAGAGAGATGGAGTGAGGTGAAAGCCATTACTTTATCTGTGTGCTACAGGCAAGTTCCCTAGACAGCCTGAATACAGGAAGGAGTTTGGACTTTAGATATTTAAAAACATCATACAAAGTGAAAAAAAGTATTAAAAATATTTTAAATATTTTTGCAAGATATTAATTAACCCTACTCTTCCCCATATCTCATAGAGGGAAGTCAAGGTATGAAATCCTGATCTTCTATGCAAAGCCCAAATGAACAACTTGGAAGGAGTCAGCACAGCAAATGTGAAAAATTGGGACGGGATGGGAGGTAACAGGAGCCTATATAAGAGCCTATATAAGAAAAAGATCCAAAATCGGTACTGTTCCTATAAAATCAGAACATCTGGTCACCCTAAGTGGAATAAATACTTCTCCCCTTTCCAGCAGCCCAGAGACAAGGCATAAGACAGCTGATACCTCACTGCAGCCTGTAGTCTACAATAGCATCTGGCCTGCTGCCCTCCCTACAGAGACCAAAGCTAGTGGATCTCTGATAGCTTACACAATCCCATGGAGTGTACCACCACATAACCCTGTTCCATTGTCACAGTATTTGCACTGTCCCTCTGATTCATGATGGTTCCCTCCACTGTAAGCTTTCAACAGTCCCCAAGATTTCATCCTCCATGATTTCTATCCACAGCTCGTACATTGATACTGTGAGGTAGCCAAACTTATGTGTGCTAACAAATGAAGTTAAACGTTTGTTAAAATGCATTATTTTATTTTTAAACCCCTGCATTTATTTTAACTTTAGGCTGACTTTGGGGCTACAATCTCTTTAACAGTGTCCCCTTCAGCTTGTATCTCTTAACTTTTGCAGAATTGCCAATATCAGCCTAAATTTACCTCTGGTGTAATTCTACTGAGCCCAGTGATATTACCCCAGGGAGGAATTCAGTTAGTGGTTTTGAAATCTTTACATTCATGCTTTAGGAATATTTTCTTAAGTCAGCGTTTCATGATGTAAAATAGAATAGATAAAAACAGAAGTGGGACGTAAATCCTCCTCACGATAACTGTGATGCTGTTACTGGGAATCAGTTGGCTGTATACACCGATTTCCTCTGTGAGAAGTGCTACAGGTAAAACCTTACAACAACCACAGTCTTTCATTTATAACCGTGTCTTTCATCCCAAAGGGGCAGCCGGTTTGCTGAATGCTTTCAGTTTAAAAAAAGCCACCTGTGTTTCACAGCATGGCTCTTACTTATGCTGCTTGTTGGCTATGGAAGGGGGCTAAATAATCCTGTAGTTTTTAAGATTAGCAGCCGTGTTAGTATTTATCTGGTTAGCCTCTAAGATATCACAAGTCTTCATCATCTTAGTCCTGTAGTTTTTGTCACAGTTAAGGACAACTTCTCTAGCCAAGCAAGAGCACCTGCTCTAAGCTTCTGGCTTCCCTGCCATTGCCTCTCTTGGGTGGAGACATGCATCTCTCTTTGTTCTGACTGAAGTATTGCTGTAGGGTCCCCTGAAACTACTATGATATCCCCAATAAAAGGCAGGCTGTCTAAGCAGGCTCCTTTTGTTTCTTCTTCAGAGACTAACAACAGAGCAGTTGGCAGCATTTATAGGTTGCCACGTAGGTTTTTGTAGGCTGGGTGACTGGGCAACAAAATGCCAAATGAAATTCAGTGTTGATAAATGTAAAGTAATGCATATTGGAAAACATGATCCCAGCTACACATCTTAAATGAAGAGGACTGAATTAGCTGTTACCGCTCAGGAGAGAAATCTTGGAGTCATTGTGGATAGTTCTCTGAAAACATCCACTCAATGTGCAGCAGCAGCACAAAAAAGTGAACAGAATGTTGGGAATCATTACGGAAGGGATAGATAATAAGACAGAAAATGTCATATTGCATCTATATAAATCCATGGTATGTCCATATCTTGAATACTACATGTAGATGTGGTTGCCTCATCTCAAAAAAGCTATACTGGAATTGGAAAAGGCTCAGAAAAGGGCCACACAAATGATTAGGGATATGGAATAGCTTCCATTTGAGGAGAGATTAATAATGCTGGGACTTTACAGCTTGGAAAAGAAATGATTAAGAGGGGATATGAGTAGGGTGACAAAATAGCAAGTGTAAAAAATCAGGACGGGATGGTGGAGTAATAGATGTCTATATAAGAAAAAGTCCCCAAAAAGGGACTGTCCTATAAAATCGGGACATCTGTTCTTCCTAGATATGATAGAGGGCTATAAAATCATGACTGGTGTTGAGAAAGTAAATAAGGAAGTGTTATTTACTCCTTCTCAGAACATGAGAACCTAGGAGTCACCAAATGAAATTAATAGTCAGCAGGTTTAAAACAAACAAAAGGAAGTATTTCTTTACACAGGACACAATCAAGCCATGGAACTCTTTGCCAGAGGATGTTGTGAAGGCCAAGACTATAACAGGGTTCAAAAAAGAGCTAGATAAATTCATGGAGGACAGGTCCATCAATGGCTATTAGCCAGGATAGGCAGGGATGGGGTCCCTGGCCTCTGTTTGCTAAAAGCTGGAAATGAGCAACAGAGAATGGATCACTTGATGATTCCTGTTCTGTTCATTCCCTCTGAATCACCTGGCATTGGCCACTGTCGGAAGACAGGATACTGGGATAGATGGACCTTTGGTCTGACCCATTATGGCCTTTCTTATGTTCTTATGATCTCAAGTTCAAGCACATTTTATTATTCAAGTAAAAGCATTACAGAGAAACCATATTAAAAACAATAACATAACCTATACATGTGCTAATAAGCTTGCCAGAGATCACCCCAACTCTAACATGGGCTCTGGTAAGTAATAAAGCCTTAAAAAAACCCACACAGGATCGTTCCTATGTCTTCAAGTTCATAACACCCTTTCCTCAGAAAAAGAACACTCATGACTGTGAGTCATTCATTTGTCTAGTTTGGTCCTTTGAAGAGACCTTGAATAGGCAATCAGCTAGACAATGGCTTTCTGTTCAAGAAGCAACTTCAAAAGGATGGACTCTGAGGTGGGTGATCCGCATGCCTCTCACCCCACATATTGCCTAGGAAATCTACTTCACACATATTGTCCCAAAAAGTCCTTTGAAGTTCCTAATTCTTCCAAGAGATTGCATCAATTCTAATTTCTGCACCACAGTAGTACATACAATTTGCATTTTTCATACAAAGAACTCCTAAAATACTTAATTCAGTAAGGCTCAACTTAATTCCAGAAGGATTGTCCAGATATTTGTCATATCTGTCACAGCTTTGACTCTAGAAAATCTGAGACAAAATAACACTTTGCTTTTCTGTATCATTTTCCATTTGAGGATCTTAAGGGGCTCGCCACACAGAGAGTGCTGTGACAGCAGGTAAGTATTATGAGTCCTGTAAAAAACTTGTTTATTTCTATTTGAATTATGTTAGTTCCTAGGAACTCCAGTCAAGGATCAAGGCCCTGTTGTGCTCAATACTGTCCAGAAGAATAAAGAAAAAGGCTAGTCCTTGCCCCAGAGAGCCTAGGGTTCCAGACCTCGGGCTCCAGCCTGAGTCCAAATGTCTACACCGCAGTTAAACATCCCCACAACCGGAGTCACATGAGTCTGTTAGCTGACATGTGCCATTCGCAGGTGTTTAACTAAAGTGTAGACAGACCCATATAATCTCGTCAGACAGCACATTGGAAAATTAGGGATCTCATCCAATGAAATACCCACTCACAGAAACTGACTTGAAATGACTTGCCTAAGGTCACAGGACATCTGTGGCAGAACAGGGAACATAGCTTCTGATCTCACATAAGCGTAAATAGTCAATAATTCCATTTAAATACTGTGAAGTGAAACTGGTATGAAATGAATAGCAGGTCTTATGTCTCCTGACTCCCAACTGTATCCCTTAAACTCAGGATAATTTGAGATGTGGGAATGTTTAGCTTCACTTGATTAGTCCAGGATATTCCAATCAGGAATAATCAGTTTGCTAGAATAACTTTATGAGTTAATAGATTTTGACCTGAGCTAACTGAATCTTCCCTTTAGACAGCAACAACCAGGCTTCTTGTCAGATTGAAGTATAGTTTATATGCAACACATCCTATTCACATAACAGTTCCATAATTATGAATGATTGCTTCTTTTAAACTGCATAACTAGATTGCAGACAGCATGAATTCTCATACGGAAATACAAAGGAAAGATGAAGGGCAAAGCAAGACTCAAGCCACAGAACTGAAAATAAAATGGAACTTAGTATCAATAAGGTGATACAAGTCTGTGGTGAGAGAGTACATGTAGTTGTGATATTGCCTGGTGATCAGATTGCCAAGAAGATGACACTCTTGGGAGTGAGAAGTTGAGCCGCTTGCCGTCAATATAACTGTGAAAGGCTGGGCTACAGGAATCTGGACTGGTACGGGGGTACAAATTAGAGCAGCCTGTAAGGAGTGAAAGTTGCAGTGGTCCCCCAAGGGGGTTGTATGCCAGCTAGAGATTGTTGGAGTGGAAGACGCTCCATCCACACCCACTTGCCTAAGCCGTCTCACTAGCATGTGCCTTTTAATGAGGTGATGGCATCGAGTCATCTCTGCCAGCTTTATGCCGCAAAGGTATTTCTCCATGCCAGTATTCCCCGGATCCAGCTTTCTGGCCCCTTTGTGTAGTGCAGAGGGGCAACATTTTGGGCCACAATCTGGTCCTTGGGTTGGCTAAGCATCTAAGAGTTTGGACACTCACCCAGACCTTGTTCACGGGATCTCAGCTTCTTGGATGTGTGGACTACCCAAGATGGACATTCTGCAAGGCCACACTTCCTCTGGTGTTTTGGGCCTAGGATTGGAGAGGCACATAAAAAGGCAAAAGAGTCTATTTGAGTTTTGGATAAGGTTGGGGTAAAGTCTTGTCTGATCAGGCCCAGTGTTAACTTTCAGCACAAGTAGGCCTGTCTGCTAATATTTGCTTGCAACTTTCAATAGGGGACTCAGTAGAGGTAACACTCCTCTTTCCCCATCGCTACTGAAAACAGAAACTTTTCATTGACAGTCATACTTATACTTTGGCTTTCGAAAAGCAAACTACCTCTCACGTCCCTCTCCAAATATTTACACTAATAATGGGAAAGAATATGTACCTATTATACTTGGGCTTGATTTAAAAAAAAAATCAGAGACTTGATGCGAATAAATACCTTGCTCCCTGATGCGAATGAAAACAGTCTTAAGCTTTTGAATTATTAGAAGGTGGAGTGATTTACAAACCTGCAGCTGGAACTCAGTGAATTGCAAACTTCAAAAGATATATTATGTTTACAAAACATTAGAGAAGATATGATGTTACTGTAAAACTATGTGTTTGAGACTGTGGGTAAAAGTGGTACATGAGGGATTATTTATGTTTAAGGGTGTAAATAAATAGTAAGCTTTGGACACCCTTCTCATATTCCCAGGGGAGTTTGCCAGCAGTCTCTTGTTTTTATTATGACTTCAGGACACAGAGGCCACTGGCACAGAGCTACATTAAGACCTGTAAATGCCAAGCTATTTTTGGCACCTCTTACCTTAGCATGTAAGGCCATGATTCAGCTAAGCTTATCTTTAAGCAAATGATGGTCCCATTGACTTCAATGCCTGGAAAAATCATGGAGCAGGTCCTCAAGGAATCAATCCTGAAGCACTTTGAGGAGAGGAAAGTGATCAGGAACAGTCAGCATGGATTCACCAAGGGCAAATCATGCCTGACTAACCTAATTGCCTTCTACAATGAGATATCTGGCTCTGTGGATGAGGGGAGAGCAGTGGATGTGTTGTTCCTTGACTTTAGCAAAGCTTTTGATACAGTCTCCCACAATATTCTTGCCAGCAAGTTAAAGAAGTATGGGCTGGATGAATGGACCATAAGGTGGATAGAAAGCTGGCTGTATTGTCAGGCTCAACGGGTAGGGATCAATGGCTCTGTGTCTAGTTGGCAGCCGGTATCGAGCGGAGTGCCCCAAGGGTCAGTCCTGGGGCTGGTTTTATTCAATATCTTTATCAATGATCTGGAGGATAGTGTGGACTGCACCCTCAGCAAGTTTGCAGATGACACTAACCTGGGAGGAGTGGTAGATACACTGGAGGGTAGGGATAGGATACAGAGGGACCTAGACAAATTAGAGGACTGGTCCAAAAGAAATTTGATGAGGTTCAACAAGGAGAAGTGCAGAGACCTGCACTTAGGACAGAAGAATCCCATGCACTGCTACAGACTAGGGACCGAGTGGCTAGGCAGCAGTTCTGCAGAAAAGGACCGAGGGGTTACAGTGGACGAGAAGCTGGATATGAGTCAACAGTGTGCTCTTGTTGCCAAGAAGGCTAATGGCATTTTGGGCTGTATAAGTAGTGGCATTGCCAGCAGATCGAGGGACGTGATTGTTCCCCTCTATTCGACGTTGGTGAGGCCTCATCTGGAGTACTGTGTCCAATTTTGGGGCCCACACTACAAGAAGAATGTGGAAAAATTGGAAAGAGTCCAGAGAAGGGCAACAAAAATGATTAGGGGTCTTGACCGCATGATTTATGTGGAGAGGCTGAGAGAACTGGGATTATTTAGTCTACAGAAGAGAAGACTGAGGGGAGATTTGATAGCTGCTTTCAACTACCTGAAAGGGGATTCTAAAGAGGATGGATGACTGTTCTCAGTGGTAGCAGATGACCGAACAAGGAGTAATGGTCTCAATTTGCAGTTGGGAAGGTTTAGATTGGATATTAGGAAAAACTTTTTCACTAGGAGGGTGGTCAAGCATTGGAATGGGTTACCTAGAGAGGTGGTAGAATCACCTTCCCTAGAGGTTTTTAAGGTCAGGCTTGATAAAGCCCTGCCTAGAATGATTTAGTTGGGGATTGGTCCTGCTTTAAACAGGGGGTTGGATTAGATGACCTCCAGAGGTCCCTTCCAACCCTAATATTCTATGATTCTATGATTCTATGAATGAAGTTACTCACGCAGTAAGATTCTCCTTAGCATAAGGATGACATAATTGAGTCCTTGGTATGCATGACATGCTTCTGAAGATAAGGCTTATCT
Source organism: Sternotherus odoratus (assembly GCA_032164245.1). Taxonomy (NCBI): domain Eukaryota; kingdom Metazoa; phylum Chordata; order Testudines; family Kinosternidae; genus Sternotherus; species Sternotherus odoratus. The sequence continues at coordinate 140,107,694 of JAVMKO010000003.1, read as the reverse complement.
ACATGGAGACATCCAGGAAAATTAATCCAAATTAACTAAAGGTGTTAATTTGAAATGGATTGGTTACTTCATTAAGCTATTGTGTGGATGCTGTTATTCAGAATTCAAGTGGCCTTAGTTTGGTTTAGTTTGATTTACTTACAAAGTGAATTAAACTAAACTGAATTAAAGCCACTTTAATTCTGAGTAGTAGCACCCACACAGGAATTTAATGTGGTTGAACTAATCCATTTCAAATTCACACATTTAGTTAATTTGGATTAATTTTCCTGGATGTGCCTGTGTAGGCAAGCCTTCAGAAAGGTTGAATTTGATACAGATCTCTCTTACATTGGTATAAATGAGGAATAATTACAGTGAAGTCCTATATAATTACACTATTCATTTGCTTTTTTTTTTTTTTTTTTTTTTTGTGTGGTGTTACAGGCAAGTATGACTACAGTGGCTATTCAAATGAATGTACTTAGTACACTTGTACAGACAAAAATATTACTAACAAGGTTAATCACGGAGACAGTCACCAGAAAGTTAGTACTGTTTTGAAATCTTGCCTATCCAAATCCTAATAATTTTCTGGATTTTTGTCCTAGCATTTAAACAGAAGGGATCAGAACAAAAAGTAACATGTTTACAGTCCTGGGATAATCACAAGGAATATCATGCCATCATTATTTCCTCCATTATTAATGTAATCAAACACTGAACAGTTTTGAACAATCTAATGTATAGTACATGGGAATAAATCTAATAAAATCTTGCTAGACTCCATGGCATTGCAAATGAAATACAATTGTAACTTCTTATGTAGAAAAATTGTGCAAAAATGTATTTGAGGTCCCTCGCTACATTAGGATCCCTAACAATACAAAAGCTTTAACATTCTGCAATTCAGCACAGGCATGTATTTTAAAAAAGCTGCTAAACCCTTTCTAAAAGATACCTGATTGTCATATCTCCAAAAAAGAATAATAATAATAATCTATTCAGCTCTATCTACCCTTTCACCAAAAGAGTTTGTTGGCAAGATTATTGTGTTGTTCACTGTGTTCCTCCATTTTTTAAACTAGTGTTTGATGCCCGTGAGGAATTTATGAAGACATTTCTTTGTGGATGGAAACTAAGTAGCACATCACCTTCTAGCCTTTTTGTATCTCTCAGTCTCCTGGCTGCTAAGTTTTTCTGGACTGGAAATATGAGAAAATCCAAAGGCCTAAGTGTACACAATATGGCATAACCAAAACCTAAAACGAAGACCATTGAAAATATAATTGTGCAGGATACTTAGAATGCCATTATTGATGTGATTTGTATTAGAGTAGTATGCAGAAGTCCCAAATGAGATCAGGGCCACAGTCAAAAGTGTTAAAAGCAGACTGAGTAGTAGTCCTTGGCCTCTCCCTGCCATACATTGTAAACAAAGACATACAAAGGAACGGGAGGCACAGAGAAGTGATGTGGGAGTCACAGAGCAGTGGCAGACGCAGGAACAAAACCCAACACTCCACACACCCAGTCTAGTACCCCTCCTCTATTAGCTCATACCACCTTGTTGATTGTGTTTTTGTTTAAAATGGGTCAATTGCTAAAATCTTTACTTACTGCCAAATTCTACCCTCTAACATAGAGAGAGAGGCATTTCCTAAGTAACAGCAGATTCTGGTAACCTGATGAAGCTTGAGTAATATTTCATTCCACAAGTGATGCCACTGACTTCAGCGGTACCAGCCATGGTGTAAGGTGCTGTTTAATCTAAGTGCAGCTAAATCAGTGGCAGCTCTGCACATATGTCAGAGGGAAGAATTTGGCCCATACTCTGTTTTAACCTCTTTGCTCTAAAAACCTTAGAGCAATAGCTGTACAGGGTCAGACTCGGCTGTCCTTAATAGAGAAAAAGGCTCCCTAAAGACCACCAAATTTAGTCCTATATGAGAATCTTACCTTGCCTTTTGAGAGAATCCCATTTAAAGTGGTATGGAGTTAAATGTGGGTCTAAAAGGCACAATGTTCTGTGTCATGTACTCAAGCTGTGTTGTATGTGCAATTAATAATTCAAAGTTCAGAAAGAAAAAACGAAGGAAAAGAAACAGAACAGAGTTTTGCATGAGTAACAAAAAAAAAAAAAAAGCCTGTCTTTAGTATAACTCATTTTAAAAGAGGGTGGAAATTTCTGACCTTTCAGTGTGCATGTGGTTAGTCTGTACTGTATTTGATATGGTTTGTTAGTGGGACTTTTTTTTAAGGGTCAACTGTTACATGAAAAGGTTAATGTTTACTGGCATGTAGAAAATGGTTCTTGCAAAAATCTCAACCAACTGGAAAGCCTAGTCAGTTGGGAGTCTAATTAAATTAATTCAGCTTAATTGTGCATAATATTGAACAAGAGTTGAATAGCCACTAAATAACTTACTTTAAATATACTCTTTCCAAAATGACACATAGCCTAATTTAAGATATAAGTCATGGCTGCTGTTCCTAATGTTCATAGCCTTCACATAATACAGAAATATAAATACATTATATTTAATGTTTAACATGTAAAATATGATGAGTCAACTGTTTATTTTTTTCCACTAACAGTGAATAGTTGCCATGGCAATTGCAGCATCATTTGGTACTTGGAGTCCCCTTGACATGCAGAGTGACAGCATATGTGCTTTTAAATCTTTTTATTATCTGACTATCAAAGGACACAGCAGGGGTGGATGCCTATGAAGATTTGAAAGCACAGCCATTCTCCCAACATGTAATGTATAAATCAGGTTCCAGAGAGACAGTCAGGGAATGACTTTAAACTGCTTGTCAACTTCAGGAAAGAAAATATAGGTTCTGAAAGACAAAGTAGAAGTAAATTGGAAAACTGTATTTATAAACAAAAAGTTTGGGGGTCTTTATTAGATCGGGGCAAGCAAATAACTTTCTAGAAATGAAAAATGGAGGGTTCAGTTCTTCTCTGGGTCTGAGCTCCACTCAGAAGAGAGTGGGAATGTGTGGGTCAATTATGGGTCCCTGAGTCTGTGCTTGCCTACCCCTAGTCTCTGCATCAGATAGAGCATCCTATAGCCTGTAATAAGGCGATGTCTATGCTGCTGTGCATACCCACGTCCTGACTTGTGTGCACGTGGGTGTGAGCCATGCAAGACCACCTTTAGAGTTGACATTGCAGGGTTGATCACATGCCAAATCCTGTTTACCTGCATCCACACTGGTGCTCCTGGTATCCATGTAACTTATGTAACAGGTAAAATAAGACCTCCAAACAGTATGTTTGTTTTCTCGTGAACCCTATTAATCATCTGTGGTGACAAAGCTAGAGAGTGGATTGGCATTTGCATGAACAGGGCCAGTGGGCCAGATTTTCCAAAGTGCTTACCACAGAACAGCACTGAAAGTTAAGCACCTCATATGCGGCCTGATTTTCAAAAGAGGTGAGCAATCCCCAGCAGCTCGATGGAGAACGGACCTCAATGGCTGCTGCTGAGCAGTTTTGAACATCTGTCCTTATACCAGAAGGCTGGTTGCCTTCTTAACCATAGAGCTATAATGATGGATGTTTCCACAGAGCTGGTCTTTGGAACGTCCTTATGTGTGACAAAGGATATGCCCTGAGTGGCAAAAGGATTTTGGGAGCAGCAGCAACAAAGTATGTTTTTCTTTTTAGTAGGAAGAAGATGGAAGAGGTGAGAGTGGTCTGAATATCATGAAGTGAGGGGAGGAGAGGAAAGGGTTGAGCCTCAGAAACTTTCTAGCCTCACACTATGCAGAGGAGGAATGAAGAAAACGGTGCCCCATGAGCAATTCTTGCATCTTCTCTACAAATATAGAACATGGTCACCATGGATTCATCATGAAAGCTTTATGGCACCACAGAAACCAAACAACATAAGTCTGCCTAGAAGGCTGCCCCGTTTAAAATCTAGATAAGATTAATGTATAAATACTAGGAACTATCGGTGGAACTATTTGATAAGGAGCAGAAGAGTAAGGTTTTCCATGGGACTCTGTTTTTAGAAAGTATCTCGGCTCAATTAATAACCCAGACTCGAAGCTATACAAAGTATGCATTCTGTGGCTATTTATCCCTGCTGCTCTGAGCTGCTGTGAGCCTGCTAGTGCTCCCACACATGTTGCATGAGAAGGAAAAATACAAATGTAAAGCACAATTCGACTCTGAGAGCCAGATTGTGCCCTAAATGGGAAAAACCCATCAAGACCCCAGAAAAGCTAGGAGTTTCTTCCTAGTCATCCCTTTGGCCTCCATCTTCCTCCTAATCATATGAGGTTTGGTCTCTAGCGGAGCAGTCAGGGAAGCCTGCTTTTATCTCATATATCCATACAGGTTAGTTGGAAAAAGGTGCCTCAGAAAGTGACCAAACACCTAGCATTACCTTTCCCACCCTAAGCAGTAGAAGCCAAATCCTGCAGACTGGGGGTGCAGGGGCTCCTATTATATTGAGGGTGCATGGGGTCATGTTGAGAACATGCTAATCCTTCCACCCCAACCCTACCCACACCGGATCTCTTCTATTTGGCTTTTTCTCCTTTGGTGAAACCAGGAGAGTGTGTTGAGGCCTCTTTGCAGCATCTGTTACTCATTGTCTTGTGTCAGTAATTGTTTTTACTGTTTTTAGTCATTTTTCATGTTTCACATTTGCATTTATCTTACTCTCTTGAGGGACTGCCATTTTACTCAGTACTCTGAATTGGTAAAAAACCTGAGTTAGAGATTTTTATATTGGTATAGTTCTACCTCAGTGATGCTGGTATGTTAGAACTCAGCACGTCTATATATTAACACTGCCTTCAAGAGCACTGTTATTTAGTGTTCATCATGGCCAAATTTGTCAAACCCGGTTGCCTAAAAATGACCTGATTTCCAGAATGCAAGATGTGCTCACTGACTTCATGTTTATCATAGGTCATAGGGAGGGACTTTCTCAGAATATTTTCAAAACTAAATATAGTGTTTTATGAGAGATCCAAAATAAAAAATAGATCCAATGAAAATTCAATCAAAAATCTTTATTAGTAATGTTGAGATCTCTGCTTATTACTGACAAAGGTCTGGTCTGCTGACAGCTTTACCAATTTAATTACTTCAATTAGGCAGATTATATTATAATGTAATAGTTCTACTGGGGACAACTTCTAGTGTGGAGTCATTATAATGATACCTTACACTAGTATGGCTTATTCCTATGCAGGAAGGTAGAGCTTTTAGCGGTACAATTTTTGTGTGTAGACAGAGCCTGGCCCATGTTCCACTGAAGTCAGGGGAGAATCTTTCTACTGAATTGTGTGGCCACTGGATAAGGTCTCGGGTGACCAGACAGCAAGTGTGACAAATCGGGACATGGAGTGTGGGGTAATAGGAGCCTATATAAGAAAAAGACCGAAAAATTGGGACTGCCCCTATAAAATCGGGACATCTGGTCACCCTAATAAGGTCCTACAGTACCTCTGAGTCCAGAGAGATTACTCATATACATAGATAGGTTTGCTAGATGCTAATTTTTAAAAGTGGCCATATCATTAGAAATTTAGTTCATTGTTGGACTTTAGGAAATGATAGATCAAAGTACTCTAGACAGAGTGTAAGTTCCCCATGCACCCAACTCAGAGTTTACTTCCTTCCCCATTCTAGTTGAGTTGCAGGGTTTTTAAATCAATACACACAATATTTTCAATTATCTGGGAAGAGGCCCATCTACCATGCACATGGTTCTCAACTCTCACAATTTTCATCACAGCACTTTGATGCTTTATGGAAAGCCCTAGCCAATCTCCTGGAAACAAATGGCCATGTCACAATCTCAACTTGAATTTTAAAAAAATTAAAAAGTACTTTTCTAACCCTCACAGTTGCAGACAGAAGCATGAAAATGTGACCAGAGTGCACTATAAAGACTCAATAAAAATAAAAAAGAGCCAAATTAATTTATTATTTGGGGGGGAAATCTCATGTTTTTTAGCCAGTCTCCTGTGCTTTGGGGATCTAACTCATGTTTTTTGTATCTTTGGGATTCACAATACTGCTTGCAACATCCAGGGACTTGCCTACCACTAAGTGAAATCAGGGGTACTCTGGAGAACCAGACCCACAGCAGCTAATATTGACCATCTCCCTCCAGAAACCAAAATAAGGTCGGTGCTCTGCAATCTAAGAGAAGCAGCCTAGGTCACTCCCTCTTTTGTTCTCCCTGTGGCAGTCTGCCTTTATGAGCAGGCCAAGGCCCTGCCATTTTGAGAGGAGAGACAGCCTGAGTGACAGTGACAGTGTTAATATTTGCTGGATCTGAGGAATTTTCAGGGCATGTGCCAAACTAAATGCTTTCCTCTCCATATTCAGAGAGGGATGCAAAGGGATTTTAGTTTCCTCTTGCACACAGTCCCTCAGCCAGGTTCCCGTCTGTAAACCAGGATCCGCTCTGCTGGACAGTCAGGCCTGAATGCTTCTTGTTTGGTTTTCAGATGCCTGCCTGTATAATTTTAGCTGTGTAATTGTTTGTGCTACATCTCCCCTCCCTCCCGCCCCCATGAAAATAAACAACAGAAGTATGTGAATATTGGAACAAGTGGAAAGAGTGAAATCAGCCACTTTCCTGGAATATAATGTTACACCATGGGAGTGCAGAAGCTGATGGAACTAAACAAACAGTCACAAAAGAAAGAGAACCTCTATACATACATTACTTTTCCCCTCCTTTTTCTGCTGAAAGCAAACACTGCTTTGCAATGATCACTAATGCAGGTTACTGTAAAAACAATGAGTTTCCTAGCCTGTCTTTGGATTGAACCAACAAGTCCCCACAAACTACTAATTTATTTTTTATTGGCATTCAAATGCCATCAGTCCATTCAGTGCCAGGAGAAATCAGGCTTATGTTGCTCAAAAACAACAACCCTGCAGTGTAACACATTTGTATTTTCTACACCCAAGAAACAAAGTTAGTTAGCATGAAAGATGTGATGGATTAAGAGTGGAAGCAAGTGCTCTCTATTTATTTAACCACAGGCTATTGGGTTTATGAAAAATACATTTCAAGCGATGAGTTATTTTAAAAAAAGAATTTAGAGAACAAGGAGTTTTGAAATTAAAAACAGCTGCAAGGGAAACAAGTCATCAGGATGGAACCCATTGGGAATTCTTTATCTCAGCTCACCCATGAAAAATTGCTTTTAAATGTTTACAGTTCCAATCTGCTGGATTAACAGTACACTTGTTTTTTTTTTTTTAATTTAAGCAGTGCTTCTCTGTTTGTTTTTGTTTTTAACTGGTTGCCTATAAAAGTGTTCCACGTCAAATCAGTGAGGCTTGTCTGTTGCTGTTTTGTGAATGTGCATCTGAACCAGGGTGGGGTGGGGGGGGGAGAGGAATGTTTCTATATATCTCGTATGAAAAGTGGGAATAGAAAAAATAACAGTTGATATATTAGTAATATATAGTCACCAAGTAGGGATGGCTTGTATACTCTACCATGCATGGTTTATGGCTTGATGATGCTTAAGTACATGCTTAACTTTAAGCATGTGAGTAGTCCTATTGATGTCAATGAACCTGCTCATATGCTTGAAATTAAATATGTGCTTAAGTGCTATGCTGGATCTGACCCAGATGCCTCTGCATCTTGCCGGATGGAGCTCTTAGTGAGCCTGTATTTAAAATCAAGCAATTCTTGGATTTTTTTTAAACACTGCTTTGGTTTAAATGTTTTGGCTCTTGTCCAGACCTTGCAAGTAAGCATTCAAGCCATTAGAAATGTGCTGCAGCTGACTCTCCTCCTGGAATCTGCCATTAGAATAAGGCAAAACTAAGACCCAATTTTAGTTTAAACTACATTTCAGTGTTTTCGCACAGACCATAGGCCTCATTCTAAAGGTGTGAGTCGTCTCCCAAGTATAATAATGTGGGAATCGCGCGCCTTCAAAATAAAATAAAATGCCAGTGAGCAATGCAAAGGAACTGCCATTTTTTCCCCTACAGATAATTTCACCAGCTATTTAGGTCCTGTCAAGAGGCCCTGGTCACCAGCCCATGAAATTCACAAACACTCATCCCTGCCTCCATGCAGTAACCAAACTGCTTCATTTTAGCTGAGAAAAGTGGTTTTCCAGCTGGATTTAGGCTATATCACTTTACATTTTCAAGAAAACGCCGCAAAACACTGTAACGAAAAGAGTTTAGCTATTGAAATCTTGGCTCAGAACTGCACTGTTATTTACAGTAGCTTGCTTCACCAGCTAGAACAATGTGAAACAAATGCTACATTGGGCAAGTTGCCTGCTACTTCATGAGAGCTGAATGACAAACTGTCTAGGAGACGACTGGCTTATGTCTAGTATTGTCATACCTCTGGCGTGACAGGTCCCAGTGTTTTCACTGGACATATTGGATGATATTTGGTTGTCATTTACGGCCCAGCACAACCTTGCTCTTGCCTCCAGTGCTAACATTGTCTCTTTTCACTTTCAGTCTTGCACCCTTTGATTCCCCACTGCCAAATAACAACCATCCCCACTTGGGCCTACACATCTTCACCTATGCAGCTCCTTCGGCCTGGAATTTTCTGCCTGACCCAGTCTATCACACCTTCACCATATCCTCCTCAAAACACAGTTTTCTGTGAGGCTTGTAATCACTGAAACCATGAATGTTATCACAGACAAGAGGAGACAAGGAAACCATTAAAAACAATCACCCAGGCTGTAGCACAAACCCTTATACTGAAAAATAAACTGACCAGGCACTCTCCAATCACTTGCGTGTTGCTTCCTACAGGGCTCTCTTTCATCTCTACTCTATGGTGTCTACTTTAATGTGGTTCAATAGAGAGAAACAAATGCTACATTGGGCAAGCTGACCAATAGGAAATGCTGAGGGACCCTGGACTAAACTTTCCAAAGTGACTAGTAATTTTGGGTGCTGAATTTGAGATGCCTCAGAAAGCCCTGCTTTTCAGACCGTGCTGAGCACCCGCATTCTGAAAATCGGGCTGCTCCAAAATGGGCACTGAATTCTCTAGTCCCTGCTTTTACATGTATCAGTACAGCACTTATCCTTGTGTTGGCCTTATAGACATTATAATTTGTAATACATAACATGGAATTGTCCAGGGCAGCACAAAGGAAATGTGGTCTTGATTCCCCTTCACTCTGTATGTTATTCCCTGTCATTATGGACAGTCATCAGTAAACATTCACCAAGTTCCTACCATGTAGATGTAACCCTTCTGCCTCTCAGAGTTGTCAGCAACAAGGGCAGGGTTCAGTATCTAGGGGTTCCATTCCAATTACACAATGCAAAATCGGTTCGAGCCCCCACCCAGTGACCTGGGACAAATACATACCACCACCCCCGGGCACCTCTAAGAGGCAATACTCCCCCTCTTGCAAGTACAGAGTCTGAGTATACCAAAAACCTTTTAACAACAGAGAGAAACAATGCGGTATTATGTTGGGGGGAAACACCACAAACAGGATTCATAAAACAAACCATGAACCAGAAGACCCACCACCAAGCAGATTGGGCTGTGTCCTTTCCCTTTGGTTCTTGAGTCCAGCAACCCACACATCACCTCTCCCACAGTTTCTGTCCTTGTTCAATGCCCCCCGGCGCCCCCTTTCCAAAGTTCATATGCAGAGTCTACCCTACAGCCTGGGCAGAAGGGATGGGGATATGGGGTACCTTATGTGCTCCGCTGCTTGTGCCGATTGCCAGGCCTCTCCGCTGCTCGTACAGTTCCACTGTCTTTGATTCCCATAGCCAGGATAACAACACTTTATTCTTTGTGCCCCAATAACAAAGAGACTGGGGATCCCACAGCAGCCAAAGTGACCATTTGGCCAAGTAGTCCTATCATGCTAGGCGGGGTGGGTGTGCGCATGCAAATGAGATCAGCCCCTGAATCCTTTTCCACAACTCACCATGAGATGTCAGGGTGAAGCTCATCCTAACTCTCTTTACATCGGTAAAAGCAGTGCACATATTAAATTCTCTCTTGTTTTTTACCTGCTGCTAGAAGACTAGGCTCAACCTTTCAGCACCTCTCTGCCTTTTCCATTACAAATGGACTGGGAACGCAGCACACTGAGTCTCAAAGGTAGCTACAGACGATGACGTGGCTTTTGCTGATGTTTTCCTTCCATGAATTTCTGCATGTAGATTTTCCCCAGAGGTCCTAAGCAACGCTTCTCTCTCCATCCATTGCCAACCACTATCTGTTGACTGATGAGCACTAAAAGCTTTCCCAGAAATTTATTTCCAGGTACTTCCTCCCCCTTTATGTGGGGGGAGTTGAAATCCACAAGATTGCAAATACTGCTTGATCCAACCAGTCATGGAAAGGAGCAAAAGCAGGATTGGATAGAAATGATCCATGAATAAGCATATTTATCATCAGCACTAAGATATGAAATTAGCAGTTAAAAGCCCAGTAAGAGTTAAGCATGTTAGCTGAAAAAAATACGAAATAGAAGCTACAAATTCTCCTAAAAACTCAAGAAAGCCTTATATCCTAGGCAAATATGGCACTCCTGTCAACTCCGGAACTCCAGCTCGCCACCATGATGTTGAATATCTTAGGTTGACAACCCCCCCTACTGTAGACCAGCCCTAAGAGGGGCATCAGAGACTCAGGAACTCCAAAATATTTCAATCTGCCATTTCCTTCATGAAAAATTTAGTCTTGGGGAGGGTCTCAATTTAATATTTTACAATTGTTTTGTTGTGTTCACTAAAAACTTCATAAAAATAGAGTATTATCTTCCTACATGCTATGTCCAGTAAACATCGTAAAGTTAAGCACACGCTTAAGTGCTTTCCTAAATAGGAATAGATTTAAATATATTCTTAAGTGCTTTCTTGAATGGGAGCCTTTGAGAAGATGAACCTAGGCTGAGATTTAAGATTGTACTGAAACACCAAAACAGGCAAGTTTCGTATGACTTGGTAGGGTTTGGATGTATGTTTTGCCAAGCTGTTTGTGACACTGGATATGTAGTGAAACAATGGAGCATAATCCATATCTCTGAAACCCCCTCTTCAATATGAAATGAACAAACATATCACTGTTTCACTGTCTGTGAATGAAATGAACACCGTTTAAAAAAAAAATTCTTACCAACTTCCTATTCAACTAACACGAATTAAGAAGTTCCTCACCCCAATTGTTATAGGCTATATAAAGTATTTTGCCATTAGCAAGACTTTCATATCCGATGAAAGTTACGTGGTATTTTCTGCAGGAACATGTGTCCTATCTAAAGTTAGAAACAAAAGTACAGTAGGCTGAGATGAGGCTCAGCTATAGGTAATTGTTAATCATGTCAATGCGTGTCAGTCATGTGGTATTTTGACAGCATCCTTCAATTGGAATTCCATGTGTGGGCATCCGCAGCTGCATGGGAGCCCCACAGGATAACATCAGTTGAGGCTTTAATGGATTACTGCAAAAGGAAAACCAGATGTAGAACTCATAGACAGTCATTCAAATTCAAATTGTGGAAAATGCATGAGAGTTCTTTGTGCATTCTTTCATTGGGGTTCGTGGTTACTGGATAACACTCTATGTCACAGCATTCTGCAGTAATTGTTCTAAAGACTCAAGATTTGAATAGGTCTTTTCTACATTATACCATATTTTTGTTTTACAAGGAAATGTGGAATAATTGACCCAAAGTGATCACATGCTTATAGGCAATAAATTATTTTATGCTCCTCTACCCTGTAACATTTATATCGATTTACTTATCTCACACTTATCGATTTTTCATTTATTTTGTTTAGATTTCACTGCAATTGTTGCACTGCATTGTTATCATTAGTACTGTCCTCTTTCTTGGGGGTAGACACCATCATATAAACAAGCACTCAATCCCAGATGGCCTGATTAAGGTATGAAAAGTGTTGGCTGTATGAAGTTTAAATAATTTTCTTCATGTACCAGTTGACTTATGAACAAATACCAAGCATCCCAACAGGACACAGCTGTTTTACAGCACTGTGCCCATCTGTGCCCATCTGAATCTGAAATGCTGTGGAAATAGTCTGAACTCCCTGGAAAATACCAGGAGGTATCCATGTAAACTAGCATGTTGCTTCATTTGGCTGCTCTTCTGGATCAGATACAAGACAGACAGCAGTGAGGCAGGCTGAAAATACCAATCTTGTCATTTATAAACTCAGCCAGCTTGACCTATTTTGTAATGTTGCTTCAGTGTTACACCATGTTGCATTTCTTTACAATATCATACTAAAGAAAACATCATATGTTCTAACATCCTCTTAAGTGTCTACCCCTTGCAGCTAAATAGCTTGCAGAGGCGTCCTCCTTGAGCAATCTGTATACAACTGTCTGTGTTGCCCTTAACTTTGGTCATTTGGGAAGTAGTCAGTGGCCAAGACTTTCAGTTCCCCACCAAGGAAAAGCAACACATTTCTTAGGTTACAACAGGTGGAAAAGAACAACAATCAATTCAGCATTGCGTTCCCATGGAACATGCATCTAATCTGCTACTGAGCACAGAAATAAAGAATTTTGACTTAGATTAGAACAAAAGTGATGACTCACCGCAGCTTCTGCTCTGTAGTTTGTGGGTCAACTTGTCTGCAGGATGTGTTTTCAAGTTAGTTTGGGAACAGGCTAAAGAATGTTTTATTACAGGTAACACTGTGAAAATCGAATTTCCCTTCTCAAAACAAAGAAACAATTAAAGGTCCAAATATCGAGGGCCTGATTTCCAGAGGTGCTTAATGGGTACCAGTATCTATACTTCAACTGACTTCATTTGGGGCGATGGATAAAACAATACCTCTATATATTAGGCCCTTGATCTTGTCTTCTCTTCCACCCCATCTTCTCAGTTTTATAAGTAACTGGAATTTTAAGATACAGGCAGTCCTCAACTTTATGACGTTCGACTTCCATTGAATGGCACTTGCGGCATTTCTGAATTGACACCCTGATTCAACTTACAGCAAGTGGTTTCCACTTCATGATGCTTGGTCCCGCAATGGAGTGTTTTGCAGTTGCAAGTTACGATGGTTTGACTTATGATGCAATTTTCAGGAACCAATTGTGTCATAAGTCTGTGGACTGCCTGTACTGTCTGAATCACCAGTAACAGTGTGTGACTCTGACACATGTTACAATTGCATCCTCTTGGTATGATTTACTGCTCTACTGATGAGCTTGTGTACAGGATACAGAAAAAAGCATTACCATGGCTACTGAAGGACTAAAGCCAACCAAGTTCAAACATCTGTCATATTGCATGAAAAAGCTACCCTGCCTTGAAAAAGTTCATACCAGGGAAAGCAAAAAAAATATTCATTGTCGCTTTATGCCCTAGGCTTTTGTGGGTTTTTTAAAATTCACCTGTATATATTAGTCTGACAGGCTCTCTATGCCTTGAATTCTGCAGCAGACATGATCCAGTGATTGTCTTGGGCTACTCCTGAAATTATGAATTTCAGATCAAGGCATTGGTATAGTAAGAACATTTAAATGTGCTATTGCTATAGGATTCCATAGTGAAGTCACATTGCTTTGTTTCATACCATAAGAAAACAAATGTCAAGTCTGGATTGCAGGGAGGCTAGTCAATTGAAGGTTTGGTAGCAAATAGCCTTCTTCCCCTCACTCATGATAGTATTTGAATAACTTGTTCGGTTCTCCTGGTTCTCTTCATCTCTGATACTGAGTTAGGCACACTTGTCAAGCAATGTGATTTTCCTACCTAGATTCATGACACTGGAGGAGATCACATTTAAGATGCTTAGATCGAGCTTTCAGAAAGTTTAAAAGGCAACTTCCAGAAGTATGAATCTTTCTGGGATTTGAAAGGCTCTGCATCTTTAGGACTGTTGAGAGGGTTGGTTTCTAGAACTTTCTATGCATTAAAACAAAAAACCAGATAAACAGAGAAGAAGCCCCTTCTCCCAAAAACCCTGTAGCAAGTAAGACTTTGGAACAATGTAATAGTTTATTGCTGACAACTCCTTCAAAGCAACTGCACATCTTGGAAACATGCCATTTATTTGACTACTCCTATCATTATAAAAAGTACTATGCTCTATTGATTACTTAACTCTTGATTCTCTAGTCTACATTATGCAGGTTTGCTTGTTTTGTACAGACAAAAAATACAGCCCAGAGCAGCACCACCATGGTAGGGAAGCTCCTCACTAAGAAATTATTAAGTTCAGGAACAATACACATTGCCTGATACACTCTATAGTCAGGAAGTTACTCACCACAGTTAGTGAGTCTTACTGAAAATACTAAAATACTTTACAGGACTGGATCTGAGAACTGTTCCCCTCTAATGACTGTGGAGGCAGAGGTACTGTATTAACCATGGTTCTACATATCATATGCTCTTGAAATCAAGTTACAAAGTAACAGCTGCTGAGGTCTTTCCACTTAGTTGCAGACTAGATTATGATTGGTCCTTGAATGGGTGTGGAAGGATCTTTGCACTCACAAACACTTCACATGCGTCCTAGGGTCAATCTCAGACCCTGGGCCCTAGGCAGCACAGAGAGTGCTCTCTTTTAGCATCTGTAAAGCTGACTCAGTTGAGGATTTGGCCTGTGGAGGGGGAATCCCTGGCTAGTGAAGAGAAGGTATAGTTGTTCCAAACTGACTGGGAGACGGAGAGCCTGACTGGGAGCATTGCTGAAGGCCACATCCAAAGTTGCATTGTTATAAGTATTGACAATGTTCAGATGAGGCCTTTATCTGGGCTCTTGTCTGCTGTAGAAAAAAGTTCCGGAGACCATTTGAAAAGAGTATGGAGATAGTTTCCTAGTCTCTAGCCAACATTCACTTTGTCACATCATATTCCAGGCTGTTACTGATTAAAGCTGGCTGTGAATGTCTGCCTACACAGTGACTACATTTACCAGCACTTAACTCCTAACTCCTAAAGAGTTCTTTAGGATTCTGAGAGAGACAATTATCTAAACTAAATTCCATTTTTCCATATCATTCTCGTTACAGATACATCTCTGCAAACTATCATAACATAAACCAATCCTATGCTGTTTGTATAATGTGCACCGTATCTTTGCCATTGGGTAACTTCCAATGAGAACTTTTCACATCGTCTTATTTGGATGTAGTATTGTTACTACCCTTTACAATAATTACAGAAGTTTGAAGTCTCTCACATATTAAAATGAAGCAGAAGGACACATACAAAAATACAGCCATGCTGTCTGTGTGTCTGAATGAGAAACAGAACACATGGGTGCATGATCAATCACACGTCTCTCACAGAACACTACTGAATGTGTAAGTCTGCATGTGAAGATAAAGCTAAATTTATTCTAGCAGCACAGCTTTTGATACCAGCACATCTCCAGTTGTTACCACCAGCCTTCCAACTGCTACTTCTTCAAGCAGCAGCTAACAAGCAGTGCTTTAATTCCACTGGAGCCTGCAGGCTGTTTCCCGAGGAATGCAAATCCAAGTGTTTCTTACATTAGGACTTAATTATTTTAAGAGTTCAAAGAACAAAAAGATTCTTGATAGGAAAATAAAAACAGACTGAAGGAACCTAAGATTGCCTCCCCAAGTCAGTCTCTTATATTGGTCACATAAGGATGTGTAGATCTGGTGAAAAACAGATCTCATTAGAAGATTTCACAGAGATGAATACATCTAAACATAAACTAAAATGAAAACGATCATAAGCTGAGTTAACAGTTTCCGAGAAAGATTAACAGAACTAGGCCTCACTTTGTGAAAAACTGCAATAGTATACACCATATGTGATAAAGGGCAAGAGATATTATTGCTCTGAAAAGGGATAGGTATGTTCAATTTACCCAACTCATTACCATTTTTGTCACGGGAATGCTTTCATTTTGTTCTATTTCCTGATCCAATGATACCGTTTATCCCCAATTTAAAAAGACTAATCATATAAATACTTGATATATTAGGCACACAATGGAATCTAACTACAAATCTAACCTGTGAACAATTTTGTGTGTTGGTTGATTTAACAACTGCATCCAAGTTTTTTCTTTTTCTAATGGAAATAAAGAAAGGATGAAAATAAACTTTCAGTACAAATACGGAACACCAGATAGTTCAGAATTACTTTGAGATATTCCCATATTTGCAGAAGCTAAAACAACAGGACAGGGTGATCTTTACTGAATATGATTTAAGTCTAAAATCTCAAAAATCATCTTGAAAAAGCTGTAGTGTATTTCTTTATTTTCCTGGGCCTCGTGATATTTAAATAGCTTAATTGAATACTGTGCATAATAAATAGCAACATCAGTTATGTATAAAAATCTATTTTAGAATGGATGTGTGTGTTGGGGGGGGGGGGGCGAATACCTGATAAATGTTAAACATGAGTTATGAGTTTCATGAGGTTTTTGGTAAGATCAATTCCCAGCTAAGTGAGAAATGCTCAAAAGTAACAAAATTGTAAAAGAGAACAAAGAGGAACAAGGAGGCTGAATAGAGATAATGGATCAAATACTCCCTAATGCAACCCCACTGAGCTCTGTGGAATTACACTGGGGATGCATTTGGCCCAATGACTCCCAAACTGATGTTAATGAGGAATCTTAACACCACTGCTAGAGAAGTCTCTGTTTAAACCATGCTGTGGCAGTTCATGTGAAAAAGTAAATGGGACATTCACACGCAACTGGCACAGCATGTGAGTGTAAGGCAACTGGCTATAATAAATTGATTTGGTTTCCCTCTCCCCGACTTAGGCAAATGTATTATATTGTTGCATTTGAGGCATTATAGTTAAGGTTAGTATGTCATCACTTCCATTATGTACTCCCCAAACCCAAAATAGCCAGACTGCAAAATAGTTCCTTGTCCTAATGGAAGGAGAAACTCTAAAGTAAATTAAAACCTGAATGAGTGACAAACCCCTACAAAAATGTCCTTTCCATCTAAACTTAGGTCTGAAGAGTATCAGTCCATTAAAGACAAAGAAATAGTTTGTAAAATGTGGTAACAAAGTGAAAATGGAATGAGTTTCTGACATAATTTTACTCTCTCGTACCAAAAAAGGGATGACAAAAATTAGCAGGGAAATAAGATCTCATGTTCTATGATCAGTTATAATTAAACTAGTCTTTTAAAAATACTTTTATTAGGACCACCAGAAGTTAAATATGAACGGTTCTCACTTAAATTCTGTGCTGATAAAAAAAAATAGGCAGAATTCAGTGTGTTTTAAAAAATTACTTATATAAAAAAAAGAAATGGGACAAAAATAATAACAATAAAAGTACAGGACAGGATTCTGCAATCCTTACTAACACTGAATAATATTTAATATAATTATGTAGCATGTTTCATTGTTAGATCTCAAAGCACTTTATGAGCAGGTCTGTATCATTCCCATTCTACAGATGAGGCCACTGAGGTACAGAGATATGAAATGATTCGCTCAAGGCCATATAGGGATACAATGCAGGTCTCCTGAGTCTCAGTCTAGTCCTCTATCCAGTAGATCAAACTGCCAATTTACCAGAACAAGTAGTCCTATTAAGCTTATACAACAATTCCTGTAAGTACTGTTCAGTATGAGTATGAAAGGATAGCAGAGTCCAGCCTTCAGCAAAGAGAAGAGTTATTGCTTCCTAATCTAGTCTTTTTCAGTGTATGCAATGAAGGGTAATCAAGAGTCACGTGCAAGAAATCAACATTCATTTTAATTCAAGTGATCACAGAAAAAAGACATTTAGCTTATCACAAGTTTAATAATGTTCTTTGAAGCATCTGGTACAATCGCAGTGTGCATATGCTGAAATTTACAGCTAAAACACTTCAACTAAAGATCCAATAGTCATTACCTACGATTAAGAAGTCCTGACAACAAAATCTATGAAAAATTAAAGTCAAGAAACTTAGATGCCTGTGATTTGAGACAGATGGATGCATTCAGATAACATGAGCTTAAACCTTCACCCTATCCTATACCAACCCAAAACTGAGCTAAAACAAAAAAAGACAAAGAAAGTTTGATCAGATCTTAAAATTGTTTTTATTTTTTGCATGCTTCTTGTGGTTACAGCATTGTACTTGGATTTTGGAGGTCACTTAATCTCTTTGTGCCTCAATTTCCCATCTATAAAATATGGATTATAATACTTCTATTTTCCCCTCTCCCTTTGTCTGTCACATTTATTCAGATTGTAAACTCTTTGGAGCAGGAACTGCCTCTTACTATGTGTCTGTACAGGGCCTAATATAGTGAGACCCTGACCTCAGCCTAGGGTCTCCAAGTATTACTGCAATTCAAATAATAATAACTAACAAATTCTTGAAAATCTCTCAAGAAAGTCTATTTCGATAAGATCCTCAGCCCAATTTTGCTGTCCCAGGAAACTAATAATTTGGATTAGGACATAGAATTCTGAATTATTTTTTTGAATGGAATGGAATCTTCTGATGTCCTCATATCATGTCTTGTGCATATATTATATCAAAATAATTCTAACTTTAACTCTTCACACAGCGCACAGTCAACCTGTGGAACTCCTTACCTGAGGAGGCTGTGAAGGCTAGGACTATAACAGGGTTTAAAAGAGAGCTGGATAAATTCATGGAGGCTAAGTCCATAAATGGCTATTAGCCGGGATGGGTAATGAATGGTGTCCCTAGCCTCTGTCCGTCAGAGGGGGGTGATGGATGGCAGGAGAGAGATCGCTCGATCATACCTGTTAGGTTCACTCACTCCGGGGCACCTGGCATTGGCCACTGTTGGTAGACAGGATGCTGGGCTAGATGGACCTTTGGTCTGACCCAGTATGGCCGTTCTTATGTTCTTATGTTAATGCATCAGGCTGTTTCACATTCTTATAGTACAATAAGTCTGTAAACACTGCAGCTTTCCCAAAAATTTAGGTAATGATTGGATCACTTGCAAAAGGAGATCCCAGGTGCTTTGGTATTGGAAGGCTTACTTTATAGATGTCCTTTGTTTTGTACTTAACCTAATGATTTTGTATGTGGCTAGATATGCAAATTAATTCTTTCTAATATGATGATGTAGCCACCACATGCGGCCCGCAAAGCCCTTCCCTGCGGCCCGCCAAGCTTCCTGGCGCCCCCCCCCCCCGGTCCCCCCATAGCAGTTTGCAGGACGGAGGGGCCAGAAGTGGAGGCTTCTCTGCTGCCTGGCTGGGCCGCGTGTGTTTCTAGCTCTGGACTTCCTAGATTGCTCTTGCTTTGTTTGCCAAACAGCTGTTGGTGGTGCCTAGTGCTTTCCAGGGGGGAATGGGGAGCTGCGTGCTCAGAGGAGGAGGTGGGGCAGGGGTGGGACCTCTTGGAAGGGGTGGAGTGGGGGCGGAGCCGGGGCAGCGAGGGTGTGTGTGTGTGTCAGTGGTGCGGCCCTCGAGCCAGTGCACTAGTCCTCATGCGGCCCTCGTGGTCATTTGAGTTTGAGACCCCTGTTTTAGAGTCTGTGTCCCAGGTTTTGTTATTCTGTCAAACTTCTCTTCTAATACACTCCCAAATCCTCCCTTTACCTATACATGTTTTATCTTTTAGACACAGTCTGTTTGTTCTTTCATGCCCCATCCAGTCAGATCTTCCTCTTCTCTTGACCTCCTTCATTGTTTCTGAGACAAAAGATAGTCTTGGAGGTCCCGAATCTGAAAGCTACAAAGAATGTAATTTAGCTTATAAAAACACTGCTGTATTCGGTATAACACTTTTCTCACAAACTACTTTCTAAATTTGAACAGAGAAAGTCAGTGGATAGTAGCATAGGATATGAATGATAGCAAACTGGCGTAAAGACAGGGTATAGTGATTTCATGAAGGTGTTCAGATCAATAACAGTGGGAACACAAAACTAGTTTTGTTATGTGTGCAGCAGTGTTTAGAAGTCACCAACTGAGATGAAAGCCCCATTGTGCTAGGCAATGTAGAAACACATATTAAAGGACAATCCTTCCCCAGAGATTTTATGATTTAAGGAGACAAGACAGACATAGGAAGTACTCAGGCACAGAGGGATTAAGTAACTTGCCCAAGGCATCTAAGCAAGCACGTAGTAAAGCCATCAATTGAACTCAGATCTACTGAGTTCCAGTTCAACGCCTGAACCACAAGACCTCCAGACGTGGAAGCATAAATAAGAGCAAATATTTCTTTTAAGAGGAGATTTGAAAAGAGATGGAAAAGATACAGGAAAGATTTTCCTGATTGTACTTTCATAAGTAAATTAAATAAATAAATAACTGGAATAAGAAAATAGGAAATTTCAACTAAAAATCAGGAACAAAAATACAGTGAGACATACCAGACTGTGGAATAGTCTCCTGAGGGAAATAGTGGAATTCTTGTCGTTTGAGACAGCCCTAAAATTTGTGAGGAAAAATACTCGAAGATGTTCAGGAATATGAATTTTGTACTGGTGAAGGGATGAGCTAACAGGATTTTTCCACCTCTAAATTCTATGGTCCCATAATACTAAGTTGGTAATGAAGCTGTAATTTATATAATTTGATGAAAAGAAGAAACATGCAGTTTTGAGGAAAAAAGAATGTGGAAAAAAATGATGAAAACAATTGGGGGAGAGGGGAAGAAGAGCAAGAGCTGAAAGAAAAAAAAATCTCCTCAAAGTGGTCTGATTTCAGGTGCCCAAATTGAGACACTGTGGCTCTGCTTTTCAAAGGTGCTGCTCACATCTGCTGTTCCTATAACGAAGAGCTGGAGTTATGTGTGTTCAGCACTTTTTGAAAATCGGGCTCAAAGTGTCTCAATCAAGCTGCAGGGGACAGCCACGTTAGTCTGTATCCACAAAAACATCAAGGAGTCTGGTGGCACCGGACTCCTTGTTATTTCAATCAAGCTGGGCACCCACTATTGAGACCACTTTTGAAATGTTTGGACATACTGAATCCCTTTCCTCCTCACTTCAGTTTTTCTTTGCTCTTTTCAGGTTTTACCCTCCCTCCCCTGCCTTTTTTAGATTGTGACCCCTTTGGGGTGGAGACTAAGTCTAATTTTGTGTTTAGAAAGTGCTTATCATATTTTGGTTGCTACTGCAATACAAATAATAATGGTTAACTACCACTAATTATAATTTGATAACCAATTACTAATTTGGCTCCAGTTTGCTAGTCTTTTTGCATTATTTGTATATCTATATTTAGTAATTTTCTTAAAACCTTACACTCCATTCTACTGATGTACAGCACTGCTCTATGCTTACTTTACCTCACATCTTTCACGACATGGATGAACATATCATCTGAAAGCTAATTGAAAGCATACTGAAATGGGGTAAGTCACAAACATTCATTACAAGACAGAACTTGATTTTGCAAACATGCTGATGTAATGGATTTAGTTTAGCTCTAAGGCCCGTAGGTACAGAATCATCTAAATCACCATGTCACAGAGTCCAATATACTGTTAAATTCCATTGCAGAGTGCACAATTTACTGCAAATTCTTCTTATTAAATACAGGTAATAGTTCTAAGTCTGTCAGAGTCCCCCAAAATTACTTGTGCTCTGAATTTCTATTCTGTATTTTAATTCAATTTTGTTTGTTATAAAAACAACAACAAAAAACAAACAAAAGCTTTGTGCCTTTTTATTATAACCATTTCTCAACATCTATTATCATCTTCTGTGAATTCCTTA
This sequence comes from Sternotherus odoratus, assembly GCA_032164245.1. NCBI lineage: Eukaryota > Metazoa > Chordata > Testudines > Kinosternidae > Sternotherus > Sternotherus odoratus. Next base: position 140,086,049 of record JAVMKO010000003.1, on the reverse strand, counting down.
ATGCTTTTCCACGTATGAGAAATCTGGTCATTACTTGTTTTTCCCCTTTTCAGGTCAAACAATGCATTGACATTAAACTGTTCTCCTGATCTCCCTTCATCATGAGTTGGCTCATTTCAAAATACTTCTAAGGCCTACATTGTGCTTTGTCTGAGTCTTATTCCCTCTCAGCCACCAAGTGACCGCACCATGCAGTTTTATACAAGGAAGAGGAGGCTGCATTTGATTTTAGTTGGCTTGTCAGAGAAGTACTATGACTTGTAAACGTATACAAGAGCAGTACTTTGAAAAAAGACAGAGCTGGTAGCAGAAAAGCAGGTCTGTAATAAGCACTCCAGGCAAGGAAATTAGAACAAGGAAGAAATTGAAAAAAAATTGTCATACTTATGCACATTCTTGTCAGGGTTCACTAGATGCGGACAGTTTATTTTCTTTAGCTGCTAGAGAAAACTTTGTGGTATATGAGAAACTTAGCAGGCAGGCTAGAACCAAAGAGTCTGGGTTCTCTGTTTCTGCTTCAAATATTGCACAGTGAAATGTCTCTCATCCCCACCATCCCAAAGTTCTCAGAAAACATAACAGGATAAATGTCACAGCTTGCAGGCACAGAATGTTCTTAGGTGTGGTTTAGATATTAATTTATTTCAAAGGGCCTGGCTTAACCTATGTCATCAAAACAGAAAAGATGATCAATTCATGACAGGATAAACATATCTTCTTTGATTTCTAGTCAACCGAACATGCTAAATGGAGACTCAGCATGGTACTGTAAATTTTGAATGCCTGACTTTGCAACCTTAACATTCTTATAAAATTGTTTATCACCCTAATATACCGGGTATGTGTACATTATGTACAAAAATATATCTTAAAAGAATGTTAAGGTTGCAAAGTCAAGCACTCAGGAATTGTCTGTGTACCCTTAATTACCCTTGTCTGTGTACCCTTGTGCACATTATGAAAAAATCTTTAATTATACAGTCACATATTATTTTTTCCACAAGACTCATACCATTCCCACCCCATTCAGTGTGCAGGACGGAAGGTGCTCACTTGATGAACAGCTATTTAATATTTTGTTTTGTCCTTGCTGTACATCTGGCCCCAGGCCAAACCCTGCTCCAAATACAGAATTATTAATTTCCTCATAGGCTTTTCTAAGGCATCACTACATAATCTTAGTGCTTCACAAATAGCCCTCAAAGGTAAGGTAGTATTATTATCCCCATTTTACAGACAGGGAACTGAGGTATTATGGCCTGTTTTGTCAGATAAATTAGCATTTTATAGCTAAAAATGCACTCTACTCCCTCACTGACATCAGCTGCAGTTATGAGTTCTCAGCACTTCTGCAAATAAGAACCCAGGATCTCAAAATAGGAAGCCATGAAATGAGGAACACACTATTAGTTACTGTGAGCAGTTTGATTTAAGTCACCTTCTCAACATCATATAGGAACTTTGTTTCACAAGCAGGGACAGAATCCATTTTTCCCAGGCTAGCATTCAACTGCCTTAACTGTGAGACTCTCCTGTATTTTTCTGATATCCTCTCCTCATTCAGTTCACACCTTCCAACTTTTGAAACAAAAGAAGCCGGAATTCTACAGACAACAACCTTTTTCACTGTACAACCATGATTCAGCCTCGGGGTTTAGTCCAGCCTGTGCACTGAATGAGGTAGAAGTCAGGTAGCTTCCTTCTTCTCCACTACTGTGCCTGGTGACAGCAGAGGGAGCATGACAGTCTATTGTTCTCAAGTGTCACTACCTGCACTGCCTATAAAACACATATATTAGACTTATCAAACACAGTTCAACCAACTGGGGAAAAAGGCATAAGACCAAAACCAATGCTGTTGTAAACAGGGTCTGAATGAGCTCTCCACTAACATCCAGTGATGAGCTGTGGAAGAGGACTTCAGGAGTTGATCTCATTTGCATAAGCACAGGCACCACCCTGCCTAGGTGCTCAGCGTGATGGGAATGCTTGCCCAATGATCATTTCTGAATGATGCTGGATACCAAGACCCCTTGTTATTGGGGCAGGAGTAAAAAAAAAAAAAAAAGGTTGTTATCCCTGCTTTGTGAATCAAGGGGAGCAGAACTGTGCTTTGCATACCCTGATTGAGGGACTCACCCTCAACTAACTGGCACTCGCTAGGCAGGGGGCATGAGTTCCAAAGCCCAGTGAAAGGGGGAGGAGAAGTAATTGGACTTGGTGCTGCAGCCTTTCTTTTCTGTATATGAGCTAAATTTATACTTAACTAAGAGTCTTGTTATATACTGCAGAGCTGAAATCACTACTACTTAGGTTTAAGTACTAGACCTGCTTTAAAGCAATGTCTCTGATGCAAGAGACTGCCCAATGTGTACCAGCAGTGAGTCTTCCCTCACTAATAGCTAAAGTTACTGAGAGCTGTGTGACTTGAAAACATCCTAGTGGATTGGTCATTGGCTCACAGAACAGCTGGTAGAGGGATGTGGTAATCAGCCACCAGGGTGACTGGCAGAGAGGATTGGAATAGATCCTGGTGGAAAGATGCAGCAATCAGTTGGCAGGGTGGCTGATGAAGAGGAGTGGAGTGTGGATCAACCCACCAGGTGGTTGGTGAAGAGGAGTGGTGAGCAAGTGCTGGGGCAATTGAGTGAGTAAGGTACTTTCTTGCTCTCCCCTCCACACCCAGGATGGGAGGGGAACTCTGCAGATGCACCTCTGGACTCTGAGTCTTCCCTGACCAAGGACAACAACTGTGAGTGGGGTGCAGAGGCGGGGCAGGCACATTAAAGGGATTTTTGGTTGCTGGACATAAGAACAGGAGGGAAAAGGACTACCCAATTTACTTGGGGGTGGGTCTTTTGCTCATGGTTTATGTTTATGACCCCAGTAAGCAGTGTTTTCCCAAACTAATGTCAAGTTACTTCCCTCCTTTTATTATTTTATCAAAGTGCTTGCAAACCCGCTCCGCTTAGAGTCATCCACAAAGTTTATAAGCAACTTTCCATTCTATTATTCAAGTCATTAATGGAAATATTGAATAGTACCAGACCCAGAACAGACCCCTACACGTCCCCCACTAGATACAACCCCCCACTACATACATCTTCCCTCTTTGAGTTTGGTCTTTCAACCAGTTATAAGTGCACTTTATAGGAATTTCATCTAGCCTGCATTTCCCTAATTTGCTTATGAGAATGTCATGTGTAACTGTGTCAAAAGCCTGACTAAAATCAAGATATAGCATGTCTACAGCTTATCCCCTTCCATGAGGCCAGTAACCATGTCAAAGAAGGAAATTAGGTTGGCTTGGCATGATTTGTTTTTGACACACCTATGTTGGCTATTTCTTATTATTTAATATCCACTAGGAGCTTACCAATTGATTGTTTAATCATTTGTTCCAATCACTTTCCCGGTATCAAAATTAGGTTGACTGGTCTATAATTCCCCAGCTCCTCTTTATTCCCCCTTTAAAAGATAGGTACTTTGATTTATGGCTCAGTGGTTGATATGCAATTACTGCCATAACAACCAAATCCTACTATCTGTATTCAGTCAGTACTCGCACTGAAGTTACTAATAGTTTTGCCTCACAGCATGCACTGTGACAGACCAGGAGACACCTTTACATAAAGGTCCAATAGACAGAAAACTGAACGACACCTCCTTTCAGTTACATAGCACAGTATGTGAGTTGTGTCCCATCCAGAAGCCAAGGCTAGTGTAGGACACAGTGACATTCTTATTAAGAAAATTGCATATTTGGAAGCACACTTAAACCATGTTCTGGGATCTGCACCAGCTTTCAATAAGCTTACAGTAGAATTCCATTACTTTTAACCTTAAAAGCCCTAAGGGTGAGATTCTGGGCAGCTCTCAGCAGGCTCAGCACAGAGCTCACAGCTAAGCGGTAGAAGGGGCTAAAATAACTTTAAGCCAATTTTGTACCCTCCCAATCTTCAGCTTGAGCTTCTGAAGCCTCTATGCCCCCCACTGTATCCATGATAGGCCTAAAGGGCTGTCTACATTACATCAGGCTCTCCCCAGATACCTCATCTTGTAGCAGCACTGGCCAGAATCTCCACAGCACTATGGGCTGCAGCACTGCCCCGACATGCCCTTCCTGTACCCAGCCCCACCCCGGGCATGCACGCTTTGCAGCTTTCTTCCTCAGTAATATGACCTGGGAAGATTCTTCCCCAGCCAAATCAGGAGCTTTATTCCACTCCAGAATATAGGGGCTGGAGCAGGGGTGAGAATTTCACCCTAAATGATATGGGACCTGCCTGCCTGAGAGATCACTTCTCTCCCCATGATGTCCTGTCACAATTGAGATCAGCCATGGTGCCTGAACCCAGAGGTTGATGTGGCAGGAGCTGCTTGTGCAGGGTCTTCAAATGGCTCCCTGCTTCCTCTGCCAGAGCCTGGGTTTGCTAACTTTCTGGGCCTACTGCAGGGCCCCCTCTTTTCCTCGCCTCCTTTATTCCAGGTATTGAGAAGGGGGGGGGAGGGGCTACTGTCTGTGGATGGGTGTATGTGTAGGTAGCCATTCTCTGTGTATTTAATGTATGCGACAGGTGCCCACAGCACAGGATAGGCACCTACAGACTTTTTATATATATATATATATACATTGGAAGAAATTAATTCATGATAAATCATTTTTTTTCTTTTAGTGTTATAGAGGTGTCATTCATTATTAAAAACAGAAAAATTATCATGTGTCATGTGAAAGCAAGTGAGCCATGAAGGAGTTGTTCCTCCTCACATAGGACTGTCATCGGCATGTCATCAGCGGCACACTTACTCAAAATAGATGCTGTACCTAATTCCCATCTCCCTTTTACCAGTAAATCAGGAACAACTTCACTGACATTTTTGAACTAGCATGGGTGTGAAACCAGTGTGAGTGAGTGCAGAGAAGAGTTCATAGGTCTAATTTTGGATTCTCGAGGTTGAATTCTAATCTCATTTTACACTGGTACCAATCTGGAGAACTCTAACCACTTCAGTGAGGTCCCTCCTAATTTATGATAATGTAACCGAGAGCACAGTCTGTTCCAGTATCCTGTACCTTAGTACTTTACAGGACAGCTGTCCCTGTTTAAAGCTTAGTAGCAGCAGAGAGCAGCCTTTCAGGAGTGCTCTTCAAAAAAGATACTCTGAGAATTATTTATGCCTTTTAAATATTCCAAGCACTCAAACTGGTCACATCCTGCTGTATCATTTTAGTGCTGCATCCAACTGGCAAGTAGCAACTCACTTTTCCAAAAATTATCAGATGAAACTCATCAATGCACTTAAGTAATCCAATGATTAAGATCTGACATTGGTAAATACACTTGCCCACCCTCCTAGCTACACCAAACTTTGCATGGAAATAACTCCTGTTTTACAATTGGTTTCACAAAATCTCTGATTTAAAAACAATTTTTAAAACAACTCTCTTAAAGCTTCTATCTCTGTCAATTACTTTTCCATGGTGGACTATGTGGCAGGGAATACTTCATTCTACCAGGTCACCAACTTTGACATCTCTAACCCCACAATAATGGTCCTTTTTGTAATGTACCAAAATTGTAAATCAGTTTAGTTTATGTTCCCACTAGGTTCATGGCTCCCGTTCCTAATATATTACTGACTTGTACACCAGCATTACTCCCCAGTGAGGAATATTAAATAGCGACAGCATATATTAATAGGGGTGAAAAGGTCCAGCTGAACTCTGTTGTATAGTTCACATTTGTTAGTGCTTTAAAAACTCAGTAAGATACATGTTTCTACATGTATGTGAAACTCTGGCATGATTCAAGCCACAGGAATCTTTAAATGATTTTTAATCAACTATTTAAATATATACTAACCACAAATAAATATTTCCTGCATTTTTATACAAGACGTGCATTGTCAGTATCATAAAAGAGACATGTTTCTGCATCTGACATTACTACTGTGGCAAGAAGTCATGTGCAGTTTATGAAAGAACCCCAAAAGACAAATGAGTAGAACCAGACAAAATACTCTTGTCTGCAAAAGGATATGTGTACATTTTTAAATAAAATTGCAGTCTCTCCCTTTAAGGTATTTGGGAACTCCACGTCTGTCAAATATATATATATATATATATATATATTTAAGTATTTAAATTAATCTTGAAAGCAGAGAGCATAGGATTTTTGTAAGGAAGCTCACTGCTGAAGGGGATAGGGAGGAAAACACACGCACACACATATATGTGTATATATACATATACATGTGTGTGTGTGTATGTGTATATTTATAGAGAGAGAGTGAGAGAGTGTATATGTACCGTGTTTCCCCGAAAATAAGACTGTCTTATATTAATTTTTGCTCCCAAAATTACATTACATTATATTACAGCGAGAGGCAAAACTGGAAGTACGTCTTATTTTCGGGGGATGTCTTACTTTCGGGGAAACAGGGTATATATGTGTGTTCCTCCCTATCCCCTTCAGCAGTGAGCTTCCTTACAAAAATCCTATGCTTTCTGCTTTCAAGATGAATTTAAATACCTAAAGAGAGAGTTCAATTGCTGTTGATACTGCTACCTTTGTGTGGGGTAGCGTTTGTGTGGGGGTCCAGTCAGATATTTCCACAGTGAGCAGTGTTTAACTGGTGAGTGTCAGTGATACACTATTTTTGATTGGAGACAGTTTTGTACACAATAACATACTTTTAACCCAATTTTTCTGGAAGCCAAAGAATAAAAATGCATTTCCTCAAATCCCTGCCAGCTCCCTTCTTTCTCCAGCCTGATAGGCAAACTACTGGCATGCAAAGCTGGTGCTGAGCTGGCTAGACAAAAAATAGGATCGCGTGATGCAAGCATTCTCTGTAGGGTGCAAATCAAACTCTGAATTTGTTCAAGGAAGTACTTGAACATATAAGAGACTGTAACATTCATGTGAGTGTCCAGACCTGACCTGTGTTGCTAAAGATCATATTTGTGAATAAAAACACAATAGGAATGGGTGTCTCTCAGCCCCGTCATTTTCCCTTGCAAAAAACACACCTAAGCCACTTCTCCTTCCTATCTCTTCACCACTCAGTAGTGGCTCTGAAGGAAAAAGAAAAGAAAGCTTTCTCTGCAAAGATTTCCCCTTCCTTCTCCCAGGTCAGGTTTTGCTCATTGTGGAGCAAAGTCAGATCTATAAAGGAAATGAATCACTTTATAAAAAGATGATGAACTGGTAAGGTATCTGCCCCGCAGCTTTGCAACAGTTACCCTGTGCTCTTGTCTAACATTTTAGTTGACCTTTAGGAGCTGAGAGCATTGATGTGTTTGTAATGCTGACAGACCCCAGTCCTTGGCAAGGAGGATCAAACAGGGAACCTCTGGAACTTAGTGCATGAGCTTCTACTGCATGAGCTAAAAGCCAACTGCCTGTTAGCTAAGGTTACAGAGCACACTCATTTTATCTCTCTAAGTGGTTGCAGTACCACTAGATGGGACACAACACCACATCCAGAAGGTGTGTAGGTTACCTGTTCTTTGTATATGCACATTGTTTTGTATTTACAAAGTAGTGGGTACTGGTGGTGGAGCTGTCTTAGTAGCTGATTCTAGAATCTGATTCCTGTGCTTAGTTGGATTTCCACACACCTGGCTCTTTTTAGAAAGAACTGCAATGTGTCCCTTGGCCAGGCCTTCCAGCTGAGAGGTGGAGCCACAGGCTACCCTGGCATTTGACCTCTCTTTTTAAGACTTTGAATGTCTCCATTTAAGACTTGTGATGGTCACCAGATAGTCACCTGTGATAGTAAACAAAATAATAATATTCACTTATTTTATTCTAAGTAATGGCCCGTGGCTACAACTGGTAGGGAAATCGCCATATTTTTTTTTTTGGCATACACCTAGAAAAAATGGAAAGGAAATATCATGAGATTTGTTTTTGTTTTGCAACCAGCTCCATGCCTGATGTTCTGGCAGTGAGTACTACATTTTAGAACGTTTATGAGCAACAAAGGAAGATAAAACAATACCTTTAGTAGATTAACAAATAATACACAATATGCAAGCTTTGAGGACTCGTATTTGCATTCTACAGTTGTATTTTGTGTTTAAAAAGTTACATTTTTATAATAGGAACTATCCCAGAGCCTGATTCTATTCACATAGACATGAGTGGCCCCATTCAAGAAGAATGTGGAGAAGTCATAGGACTATTAGTAGGAGTGAAGATGTCATTTGTATTGACACAACATTATTCCTACAGATATGCTATCTCTCAAACAGAAATTATGGACTTGGTGCAGGAATTACTGGGTGAAATTATTTGGTTGTGTGCTAGATGGGGTCAGACTAGATGATTATTATACCTCCTTGTTACCTTAAAACCTGTATCTAGGGTGTCCAAACTCAATGAATCAAAAAGATTTTTTCTATCTCTAACTTATGTGATCATCTTTATTTTATTGTGATGCTCAGAAATTTCCCAGTACTTAAAGGAAAGGAATCCTCTGACATGAAAGCTTGCATATTGCCATTTTTTGTTGGCTTAATTAAGTTGTTTCTTATCTACCTCATCTTCTGTTTCCTTGGCAGACCAATATGGCTTCAAAGATTTTCAGTAATAAAGGAACAGACATTATACATGTCTTTAGTTTGTTTTATCATAGCAATGATGGACATTTCCACATACTCACTTGGAGCATATTTTTCTTTGAGCCAAAAAGCCTCTCTTGTTACACTGATATTATATTCCTGGCCTTAGACTACCTATTTAACAAATAAGTTGCACTCTGTCCTTGAATCTCAGTGTTTGATCCCAGGTTGTTAAGCTCTTACTGTTATTTGGGCATGATGCTAGAGGTGAAGAAAGCCATTTTCAAAAGAGTCAAAGTTCTGGTCTGAAGTCATGAAAACTCTACGACTGTGTATAATTCCCCCCTGTGTAGAATAAGAGTGTAAACCTATTTCTGATAGATTTGGAAACATGGAGAAAAATCACTTTTTTTTTAAAGCTTTTGCCATAGGTGAATTTCTTGGTTTAAATAGCTTCTTGGGGTCACTGAGATGGAATGGTCCTGTAAATCTGCTGCCTTTCACTTTGCAGAGCATTTAGTCAAATCTGGAAAGTCAGGGTTATTTGTTAGGTCTATGGTTGAGATCAGCCCCACGGGTTCCCAGCATCAAAGATCAGAGACAGAATCCTGCTCCCTTGCCAGCCCAGAAAGATGATGCTTTTTCCTGTCACCCAGCAACGTTTTTTTCCTAGATGCATACTAACTACTGACAATTTTCTCTTCATATGCTCTCCTTCAGTGCCTGTATAAGTACCATAGAATCATAGAATATCAGGGTTGGAAGGGACCTCTGGAGGTCATCTAGTCCAACCCACTGCTTAAAGCAGGACCAATCCCCAACTAAATCATTTCATGTTTATGTACAATTACAAAACACACACAGTGTGTATATAAATATATGTTAGAGACAGGCAAACTGCCTCACAATGTTTATAATGTTATTCTAAGCATGCAAATGCTCTTTTATAATTTATACTCATCTTTACCTAGGGAAAATCAATTTTTAGTAATATTGTTCAAGCTAAAGAGAAGGTTGGGTTTTGTATTGCAAACAGAAAAACCCTTCGAGTTAGGGTGACCAGACAGCTAATGTGAAAAATTGGGACGGGGTGAGGGTAATAGAAGCCAATATAAGAAAAAGACCCCAAAATCGAGACTGTTCCTATAAAAATCAGAACAGCTGGCCACCCTATTTCCAGTAGGTAGGCAGGCAGGCTCAAATTGCTGCCCAGTGTTATCTTTATGTGGGTTTCCCCCCCCCACCTCAAATCTTTCCTTTTCTCCACTTTCAACTCAACTGCAGTTGCTTTTTATTTTGTCCACTTTCTTCCCCTTTTCAACTGTAATTGTAAAACTAGGGTCTCTTCTTTTCCTTTTCTCCCCTGCAACTTATCCTAAGGAAAGGACAAACCCATTAATATGCAAGTGGGTCTAAAATAGGCAAACCATGTTCACTATTATGGACACACAGCTATTTTTTCCATAGTCCAAATTCCTAAAATAAACATTCTGACTCCTAGTGAAAAGGAGGCCTTAGAGCACATCCCGCTTATAGCATCTTGGGGAGATTACATTATTCACCACAGCTGGGCCCAGTCTCACTTTCCTCACAGTTTGGCTCCTTCATAATTCCTGTACTGAGGGCATGCAGCTATGGTTTTACCTTTGCTAAGCAAAAGTGTATTAACCCTCTGCCTGCCAACCCCTGGATGGGGCCTGGATACCTTGGTCCAAGTCATGACCTCCACATTGTTATTCTTGGTGTACTCTCAATCACATGCAGGGACCCACAAACAAAGCAGAGTGAAGACAGAGAAACCATTCAGCTCCACAGAGGCATAGCTCTCTGCCTACAAGGAATACAAGGCAGGATTGGGGCCTAATACAGGCAGTCAGAAATTTTCAGATAAAACTATGGAGAGGTAATGAGATACTTCCTGAAAAGAGGAAAGTGACAGAGGTATATTTAGCCATTACCTTTCACAAATCACTCCTTTTCTTTTAATTCACTTTTGTCAAATCACTGTCTGTGAGCAGAAACAGAGGGAAATATTGCTGAAATGTTGGCCGGGAGCTATTTTAACCTCTAAATATGAACGGTTTACAAATGCATTAAGGCTGTGTGAGTAGTTCTGTTTAAGTGAACCATATGTCGAACATGACAATTCTGCCAAACCATTTTTTCTCCAAGGGCCAAGCAATTTCCAGTCAGCATCCTGGTTGTTATATACATTAAGAATGTTTTGTTATGATACAGCTAACGGGCTAGTTTCTCAGTGCCATTCTGACTGCTTTGGGCCATTCTTCCAGGCACAATGCTGGCTTAATGGACCAGTTCAGGATGGAACCCCCTAAGAGTGTACAGCATAGGGGGGCGTCTCTAAAAGGAAAATGAGACCAGAGCCATGATGCTGAGGACCAGGCTGGTCCCAGGATTGGGGAGGAATCCAAGTGGCATAAAACCATCTGTACCTGACTTCTGATGTGCAGTGTGATGCTGCCCAGGACCAGGACCACTGTATTTTTGAGTTGATCATCGATGAGAGAAGTAAGGTGAAGCGCATTTGAGAGGAGGATATGCTCTATAGAACATGCCACTCTGATGGGACAGCCTGGATCTCACAGTTATCCCATATCGCCACTGCAACACCACATTGTTCACATGGATGATGTAAACCTACTACCTTTTGCTCTCTACTTTGCCCACTCATCTGTACTGACTCCTACATGCTACCTCCCCCCTAAGGCACTTCTTGGACTTTCACCCTCTTACATTCTTGAATACTCAAATTCATCTCCTTGATCATGGGAAATGGGAAAAAATAGCAAACTTTTTGTTATGGACTCTTCTGTTTAACTTTGTATGATCCTTTGATACTCAGTTAAAAGGTGCCTTAGAACAACCTACATGGACAGTGGCATTGATAATCTCCTGCTTCCACTTTGCCCTATATACTCTAGTCAGAGTCTGACCCAGTCTGCCATGTCCCTCCACTCCACCTTCAAATTCCCCCTTTAAATTCATCTTATCCAAAAGACCTACCCTAGTGCCACATGCAGTGAAGACCTAAATCATCACAAATCACAAAAATCCTGGAGCTAACCAGGAGCATTCTCGATCACACTGTTCAATCACTTGGATTTTCATTGCTTTCTCCTACCTTGATATGCATACGGCTTGTTTAGCACCAGATTCTTCCTGTTCCATACACCGGGGCACAGCATGGGAGGAGGACATAGAATCTTCCCTAGCATTTTCATGCCTCACATGCAGAATTACTGTCCTTGCATTTTTGATACAGAGAGAGACCATTCTGTGGCTTCTCTCTTGATCCTCATTCCTCCCACCAGTTCAAAAGAAGAGGGAAAGAAGCTGCACACTGACTCTGCCCTCTCCATGCCCTGCACCAGTCCACAAATCAGGACAAGCATAGAAAACACTGCACCCAGCACAGAGGTGTGGTGGCAGACATGCTTCCCAAGCACACTGGGGACTTCAGAGAGAGGACTCCTTGAGACAGAACACATCCCAGTGCTCCACTTAATGCAGGGTGAAACCACACTGCCCCTTATCTTGAGCTGTGCACAGATGTAGCCCCATGATGGAAAACTCTTATGAGCAGGGACCCTGTCTTCATGCATTTTGGTTAAATATCCAGCACTCTGCAGCACAATAATAATAATGAATGGGAATAATAATTCAAGGTCTCAGAAAGGCCAGCCTTTATTTATTTAGTTATTTATTTATTGAAATGTATACTAAACTGCTAAAAATAGTTCCCTTCCTAAGGCTCTGGTCAGTCTTGGTGTTCTTTAAAATAAACAGTTGTATATACTGGGCCAAATTCAGAGAGGAAGTAATTAAGGGAGTAGCTTAAACCTTATTCTTCTTCTACCCGACTCCTGTTGCACCAATTTAAACTCTCAAGTTACCTCTGAACATCACCTATTTTCTTAACTGTTTCCCAAAAATGTAATGTACCCTTCACACACATACTTCACCTCATAATTTGGACTCCAGAGTTTACTTGAGTGGAAGGAAATCTAGGTTGGTGAATTCCACACCAACATCCAAAAGAAGAAATATAAAAAGGAAAACTACTGAGGGGTGTACAGAATTGGGCCTCACTTTAGCCATCACACTCAGCATGTAATAAGTTACTTTGTTTTAGATGTCTTGACACTCACATATAAATAAATGAGTATGAGCAGAGCTAAGGGAATCTAATGAAGTTATAGTCTAAGGGAACTTTAGTGAATGTACTTTATACCACATTACACAGAACAAAAGATAGTGAATTTATAGGTCCCAAGCTTGCAATTGACTGCTCACGGGCACATCTCTGCAACTGTAAGGAGCACCACTGAAGTCACAGGGGTGCATCTAGGTGCAGTAAGTTATAAGATCAGTGCCACATTCCGCATTGGCCTGATGGATGAATAGAAGTGTTTTTTGATCATAAAATGCAGCACTGAAAAAAATATTTGGGTATTTTAAAATAAGGGTATCTGGTCAGGAGTTAATTTGCAGCTGAAGGATGTGGCTATAGTAAAGTGTATCTAAATTAAATATTTTAAATTATTAATGAAGCTTAACAGATTTACTTTTCAAATCAAGACTAATGGGAACATTTTTTATGTGACCTACTAGTCTTTAGCTGTAAGACTCCCACTGATTTTAATAGGTCCTGGGCCACTGGAGCGCTTTGCAATGCTTGGAGAATATAAGAATAAGCGCAGATCCATGCAAAGCTAATACATTCATTCATCTTTTACTACTCATTCCTGCAGCAGAAAATCCATTTGCAAGAAGTGGATACCTAGGCATTATAAAAACACCTTGAAAATATAGCTCTCTAGCAAAAGCAGTGTCTTTTAAGAGCAGTTGTCTGAGAATTTTAAAAGAAAATTATTTTGTTCAACTTAATCAATTAATAATTGTTTGGCCCTTTTTATAAAGACTCACATACTGTAAAGACTTTGCAGAGCTGAAAGTGAGCATGAAATACCAGTAAGATCTTTTTTATACTATCTCACATCATATTAAGAAAGAACTCTTCAGGACTAAAATATAAGAGAGGTATTCTGTTCCAAATTGGAATTCGCAATCACTGAGACTCACATTGAAAGGAGAGCCCTTCAATATGCAGAAAAATCTTTATTAAGTAACATTACTGGCAATTGTCATACTCTAGACAAGGATTGATGGAGACCTAAGCAAATATATTGGCGTCACTTGGTTTGAGCTTGGATCTCAGCCTGGAAATGTTTCTCAAGTGAATCAAATCTCAGCTGGCATCCTGGTTAATCTTTAGCTAATTCATATATCTGCGCTCAGATTTCCACCATGCATTAGGATATTATTGATACTCCAGTAGTTGTTTCACTTCAGTGACATATATAGAGTTGGGTATTATTTTGAGGACCAGATCCAGTGGTGGTGTAAATTAGTGTAGCTTTATTGAAATCAATGGAGTGAAGCTGATTTACATTGGCCCTTCAAGTACAATGGAAACTCAGACAGTAATAACTGTCCAAAGGCAAACTACAGAGAGCCACAAGAAATGCAGCTAATGAGAAACTTCTAAAGTAATGCCATTACTGCTGAGAAGAGTCCATTGCACACATGAGTGGGTATTACTAGACCAGTATTGGTGGCCCATATCCCGACTGGGGTGACGGGCGTAAGTAAGTAAGTAAAATCTAAAACACTGTAACACAGTACCAGAGAACCACCACTGGCCTCTAAGGTCATGTCTACACTTGAATTTTTAGTTGTGTTTTAGCATGTGTTAAGTAACATGATTGTACATGCTACTGGAAACTCCACTCCATATACCTGAGGAAGGGGGTAGAGGAAGCATCAGTCGTTTTCTGCCACCCTTCTGCTATTCTGAGGTCATAGAGTAAACTTGTGCCAACTGCGATGGCTGGCTATGAGCTATTCTGTTGGCCCTGAACAACTGGAGGGCAGTGTTGACCACCTCTCCTCCAGCTCTGGGACATCTATACACCAGAAGGGCCAGTGTGGAGTGGCACAGATGTGGCTATACTTGCTTTACATCATCCAGGGCTTCTCCTGTGCAAGGGGAATCCTGACCTGCTTTGTAAGGTCAGGTCTGTGCTCGTTGTTTGCCATGGGACAGAGTTGGGACCAAGTATCTGCCCCAAATCTTAGAGTTCCCCTCTAATGTAATGACTAATTAAACATCACCTGACATTGTCTGTCTGACACTACATCCCATATTCTTGCCCAGGAAAACCCATGAGAATGTTTAGCTACACACAGTGCACTGCTCCGAGAGTTGATGCTAGCCTCGGAACTGTGAACACACTCCACTGACTTAGCACATTTAGTGGGGACACAAACAGTTGAATGTATAAAATGTGCTCTGAAAAATGGACTTCTATAAATTGATATAATTTTGTACTGTAGATGTATCCTGAGAGTGGAAGCTAGGCTGTAGGATCAGCCATCAGCTTCATAGAAATGTGAAGGAATTAGAAAGTTTACATTGCCAAACTCCTCATGGGTATATTTTTTCTCAGTAACTTCTTTTCACAGGAGTTTGACTTCCATCCTCTCTAGATGCATTTGTAATAGGCGATATGGTTCTCCAAGTGAATATTGTGTTCCATACTAACTGGTAGCTGGAGATTATTCACTAAAGTCCAGTTAATTGAAAAAATTCTAAGGTTGAATGAATACAAAGTTCTTCATACATCTTGGTAACCTAAATGTGTTCTTTATACTGGTGGAAATTATTTTAAAAAGTCTCAAAACCGGCCATTGATACATATTTTAAATTTTAAGAAGTTTTGCAAATCTGCGCAGCAGATTTTGCTAAAGAGATTAATGATTCTAAGACTGCAATGAATTGAATAAGGTAGGAACAGGTGAGTCATTTATCATGGGAAATATTTATTTCTGAATCAGTGAGGGTTAGAAAGTTTAATTCAGATAACAATGCAAAATTACAGGGATGTGAATTGGAAGCATATCCACGCTTCTCTAGCAATTGACCAAATCTCATGAGCACGTTTGCTTGCAAAATTTCTAGATTTCTTGGTTCTAACATACTGCAGAATAGTCCATTTTGCAGGGCCAGAAACATCTTTTATTCACAATGAGCAATAACTTATCACTGAACAGTGACACTAAATGTTCAACTTGAGCCTTGTCACTCAATCTAGTCTTTAGAGATCATGATCTCAGTTCATGTCTTACTAGCAAATCATCCCAAAACAAAAAGCAACCAACAAAGGAATATCCATCGCCATTGTATCTGGTACCAGCTGGAATTAGTGGTAAGAGTACTTGCTAATTTCCAGCCTATTCAGATGTCCTGAAAGGTCATGGCACATGTGTTATTGACTTTACATTCCTTTAACTGAGACAAAAAACGGAGTGATGGCATCAAAGGGAGGGAAGGAGAACAAAAATATTAAATGAAAAATGTAACGTGAGGAGCAGGAAATGGTTTAAGAAAAAGGGAGTAGAGAAGAGGGCAGGGAGAAAAAAGCACATTGAAAACAATACATACATTTGGCCAGATCCTCATTTGCTGAATACTGATTTACACCTGTTGAGAGTTCTGGGTGTATCAGTTCCTGAGTGACCAACTGATAGGTCTTCAAGAAGGCTGATTTTGAGAGCGTGGGTTCCATCATCTTTTCTGAAAACCAGGTCCCAGTAAGATGGCTATCGCTTATGCACTTGAGCCAGCCTCATTCTGCTCTCCTTATCACCTACCACCCACTTACCTTTAGCTAGAAACATTCTTTTTATATAGAGCTAAATCACCCTTAAAAACATGTGGCTTAAAATTACAGAGAAAAAGGCTTTGCAAACTCACACGACTTGGACCTCAGCAGGTTTGCCTCTCCTTAATTAGCATCTTGGTTGGCAGTCTCAGAAAACAGGCCAAGGACTGAATGGACCATCTTCTCATTGCTAGTGGTACCCCACACAAATCAGGGGTTGAAGCATATTCTTACTATGGTATGGGGACCTATCAAGCCACTGCAAGAGTCTTGCAGGTGCTTTATTTTTGATCAAGCTGAGGACTACGGTCTCCAGTAAACCTTTCAAAAGCACTAAATTTAGTCCAAGAAAATTTCTTAAATGTATACTTTTCCTTTTACTGTTGATATTCATAACCAAACCCCCGAGCCCCAACTCAACTCAAAAAGTCCCCATTCACTCAGAGATATACAGTGACTAATCTTTATCTCTAGCCAACAGAAGCTTTGCTTTCTGACTACAATTCTGAATGCTTCTGAAGCATGTATTTTGGGTGTTTCTCTATAACCACATTAATTCCATTTAATTTGTATAATATGGCAGAAAGCCAATATGATAAAAGTATGTTACAAGCTCTTATTTTGTAAAACTGAGTTCTTCCAAAGAACACATAGTGACATAACAGAAGTGAAACTTGTGAGAAATGTTTAAGATTAGCAGCCGTGTTAGTCTGTATCCGTAAATAAGATGAGGAAGACTTTGTAGCACCTTCGAGACTAACCAGTTTATTTCAGCATAAGCTTTCATGGGCTATACATCCAATGATGTATCCGATGAAGTGGGCTGTAGCCCACGAAAGCTTATGCTGAAATAAACTGGTTAGTCTCGAAGGTGCTACAAAGTCTTCCTCGTCTTATTTAGTGAGAAATATTGATCGTTTCAGTCTATTTTTAAGTAATCTGATGTTACACATTAAAAGTTAAATATCTTATGGCTGCTTATTATATAAGGTTATTTGAAATTCTAAAAATTATATTAATAAGTGCTAGAAATAACCCAGCATTGGACCAGATCCGCTGCTGATGTAAATGTACTTAACGCCACTGAAATCAAGGAAGGTTTGACAATTGATACCAGCTGAAAATCTAGAGTAGTCCATTAGCTGCAAATACAAATGTAAAGAGGCAAGAGTCTGACCTGAGATACACCCATATAATACTAAATGACCATTGAAATCATTGTAAATTTGTACATGTATAGTGGCATAATGGAGAGTAATTTTCATCTATCAACATATATGACAAAGTAAATTATTTACTGGCACTACATGCAAGAGTGGGAGATAGATGTTCACAGATAAAGATTATGGAGAAAGGCCCTTGTTGGAAAGAGAAAAGAACACAAAGGATAACTGGATCTTCACTGGTTTGAATTATTAACTATACGTGTTACATAACTTTCATTTTCTTGCTAACTAATCTCTCTCACACAGACAGGGTCCTATTCTCCCCCTCATTACTCCCACCCCTTTTATCTCCATATGTGACACTTGAAAGACCCAACCAGGCTGCAAACAATGGAACACATTAAGAATGATGTGAGAAGTGGCTATGTAAAAAGTTATCAAGTACATATGATGAAGTGATTTCATCTTTAGTTTTGGGCAGTATGTTCCCAGGGTCATGAGTATCCACATTATTTCATGGGTCAAAGTGCTGAGCATGCAAAATGAGAAACAGGCCAGAGCAGAGTTGACAGTTTGAGTTAATCCGTGGCATACACTGCTACATCCTACGTGCAGTAGCTATGCAAGTCCCCTGTAATCTTAATTATTTTCCCTGTAAATGATAGTAAGATTAGATCCATTCATGCTTTGAGGATTATGTGTCGTACTGAAGTCTCCCACTTCAAAACTGCGGTTTCACTGAGTTTATGAGGATGCAATTATTTTAGAAGAAAAACACTATTATTTGTTCACAGTGTAGTGCCAGAGCCATGCTGGCTTAATCCCCTGTTGGGTGTATATGTCAAACCTGACAGCTTCTATCCTGCTTCAGACCACCAATACCACATTTTAGTGTTCCCATGAATAAGATGTGCTGTAATGCTTTTTGGGAGAAATTTCTTAGGCATAAATTCAGTAATAATTTTTTTAAAAAGATACCCTCACCTCTGTCATCTGGATTTATGCTTGCTATGGATTCAGTGGTTCTCAATCTTTCCAGACTATTGTACCCCTTTCAGGAGGCTGATGTGTTTTGCGTACCCACAAGTTTCACTTCATTTACTTGCTTACAAAATCAGACATAAAAAAACAAATGTCACAGCACATTATCACTGAAAAAAATTGCTTACTTTCTCATTTTGTCTGTATGCAATTTTAGTTTGCGCTGATTACGCTAGTGCTTTTATGGAGCTGGTTGTAATACTAGGCAAATATCTAGATGGGTTGATGTACCCCTGGGAGACCTCTGCCTACCACCAGGGGTGGTACATGTATCCCTAGTTGAGATCCACTGTTTTAATCTGTAAACTCTTTGAGGTAGGAACTATCTTTATTTCTGTGTATCGAACAGCTCAGAACACATTGTCTGTGTTAAATAAAAACAGTAAAATGAATTACTACAATGCCTAGCAATCTCTGTCTCTTTCATCCCAGAGCATCTGCACACGCACAGGCGCACACACGGGGAGCAGTATCTCACTGCCATTCATTCCTGTTCATGGCTTGTTGCTCCTGTAAGCTCAGCATTTGTCTGTCCCCGCACAAGATGTCCCGCCATCTAGTAGGTCGTTGACTTCTAGGTCAGACTGATCTTGATTGTACTTGCCTTATTTTCTGTGGCATTCTATCACCTGACAGTCTTTTTCAGTGTCCCCCACTGTCAGAGTCTTTTTTGACCGCAGATAATTCTGTACCATGATTTCACATCCGACTCTCCTTCTAACTTCTTAATTTGTCTTTAAATCCTTCTACTTTACACCTGTCATCTTTGTGAAGAAGTCTCATCTCTACTGCATCCAGGCTTTTAATATCTGTTCAGTTTAATTTTGCTGTTTCCAAGCCACAGAGTAATATTGTTAGTATACTGGTTTGATAAATTTTCACTTTGATATCAAGCAATGTTTTTATCAGTTCATAATTCCATCAGTTTCTGTGCAGTGCTTTCAGCTAAAGCACATCTCCTTTAAACCTCAGTCTTGATGGAACCCACGGCACTGATCAAGCTTCCTAAGAACACATAAGATTCTTCTTGTTTAATGACTTCTTATTGGATGACTAACATGGCTTCCTCTCTGATTCTTGACTGTTCCTCACCTTTTTCTTCCTTTGAAAAGAACCTTAATCCATTGACAATTACTTTCATCATGATTTTTTCTGATACTGACTATAAGCTTATATCTACAGTAGACTCTCTATTATCCAGGACTGGATTAACCAGGATGTCAAAAAAAATATATGCACAACTCGCAGGGCTGGCTCTGGCTTTGCTGCCGCCCCAAGCACACCCACAAAAAACCCCTACCAGGGCACAGGGCAGTCAGTGAACCAACCCCCCCCTTTCCCCAGCACAGTATGGCTGGTGAATCAACCGCCACTCCCCATATTTCCTATGGATGGTGATTATCCAGGATTTTATTAACCAGAATTATTTTTTCCCTATCATCCTGGATAATCGAGAGTCTACTGTATTTGGGTTGACAGGTTCTCCTTTCCTCAAGATTGGTACAATTATTGCCTTTAGTCAACCATCTGGTACCTCCTCTTGTTCCCATGCCTTCTTGTATATTTTTATTAATACTTCATAAGGTGTGTCCTGCTGGCTCTTAGCGGATTAGCTGTTATACTGTTTATTCCGGCAGCTTTTTCATTTTTAACTGCTTCACTGCTCTTTCTATTTCTTTGTCTGATGGTGATTCACTGCTGATCTCCATTTGGCCTTGCAAGCTGCCCTATCAGTGGTGTACTGAAAAGTTTGCTCTATGGCTCCAGTACAAATAGCTTGGAAACGAGGTCATGGCTTGAAGTGACAGAAAAGTTTCGAGTAGGCTAATACATCACACATATAAATGCCAGAAATGCCCTGCCCTATCCCACAGAACTCCCTTGAAAAATTTGATTGGTTTGTGAACTACTGGGACTGACTCTCTGTTGCCATGCAGCATGCGTGGTCATTTAGACCGGCCTAAAGTGAGTGAAAAATACTTTCACATCAGAATGATAGGACTTGGGCTTTGTGGAGGGAACCACAGCAGCAGATCCTATCACCCATATTAGTCACCAGACAAGTAAATGACCAAGTATTTGCTTTAACGGCAATTGTTAATTTTTTGCTGATGTACGGAGTTTGCATCCTAATTTTAATATATTTTTGTAAGTGCTCCTAGAAAAAGGAATTGGGTAAACATGTAAAGGAGGGGTACAAGTAGATGACTGTAGCTAGTCTAAACAGTGTATTATTTCTTTAACATACAAAAATTAATTTATGCCTAGTATGATCATATTGGCTTCAATGGAGTTGCACGAGTGAAGAAGTTGGCCAGGATCCATTAGTCAACTAACATGATGTTAGTTGACCACTTCAGGACAGGCCCCTCAGCTGTGCAAAGTTTACATGGGTAGTTTGAGGATAGTAGGAGAAGGTGACTTTAACTTGTCTTTTTGCTCCCCCTGATTCTGGGCTAGTTGGGGGGAGCTGAAACAGTCCTCAGTGTACCTTAGAACAACTTCTAGGCTGCTCTAAGGTACTCCATGTACATCCAGAAGTTGCAACAGCCAAGGTTCTGCCATGTACTCCACTGGGCACCTGGACTGCATCTCCCTGATCTCTACACCAAGAATGGGTGGGGGAGTGGGTTGGAGAATAAAGCAACTTTGCTGGATTTGTGCCACCCAAGGATTTCTCTGTGACAGGAGGAGTCCTCAGCTGCCTCTTTAGGGCAACTTTCCAGATGCTTTGAGTAGCACAAAACACCAGAGCCAGGACCTAGAACTGAGTCCTCCTCAGTGAGACAGAGACTGTCATGTTTAACATAGCGCCAGCTGGTTGTGGTTAACCCCAGCCTCTACCTATACACAAGTGCTCCATTGTGTTTAATATTATGCTAGTTACCACAAGACCCCAAGGATGTGTTCAAACACAATGTAATTTTTCAGTATAGACCTGCCCTTTGGGTGACATTCACCCTGCATAGAAGGTCAAGAAAAGTCCAAGTACCATGAAGTTCCACCTTAAGGGGTATAAGTGGAATGCAAATAGTACATTAGCCTTGTTTGGGATTTTATCCTCATTGAGCAGTACCTTTAGTTTTTCAGTCTGATTGCTTTCTTTTGTAATTTGTACAAATTGTGCATAGCAATTTTGCTCTGTCAAGGAAAAAAATAAAATAAAAGACCCTTCATCAATTTGCATGCTTGTCCCAAATCAGTTATCAATTTCTTTATAAGTTGACAACAGTGCAAAAATAAAAACAAAACATTAGCATGGTTAGTCTAAAGAAGAAAAATATTTATTTCTACCCATAAGCGAGCTGAACAAAAGAATAAGTTCATGTTGAAACACCTGGTTAGCCTCCAGTTTTGGGAGCTACTGAAATATTCTTGGCTCTGGACTATAATCAGACAAAATAAACAAAAGGGAAAATAATTATCTAGCAGATTTGTTTCTGGGACTTAAATCCTGCCAAGTCCTTCGGTTTTTGCAAGCTGACACCTCTCAGCTTGCCTTTCTGCGTTGAAAGTCCTGCATTATTCTTGCAAATGCAGTTGTATGGCATATAGCACCATTCCAGGTGGGGCAATTCCAAATGGTTAGAGTGAATGAGTGGCCCATACTTTCTAAATTGCTTTTTTCTTTCTTCCTGCAGTGAACCGTCCTGCTAGCTTGTGAACTTGCTGGCCTAATGTAGTTTTGCCTGGTAGGTTTGCTCATCACTGCTAGTATGAATGCTCTGTATAATAGACTTTCACTAAGGACTGAGCTTGCAAACATCATTGACAATTTCGTCTTTGAGCTGACAGGAAATTTACATTTCTCTTGAGAGAAAATTTGGAGCTTAGCACAAAAGCTCAGCAGCTCCTTTACAAGAGCTTCTTTTCCTTGGAGACTTGCTTGGTTTTCATATATTGGACACAAGTCAGGGAATGAACGAATGAGAAAAACAATGCTCTGAAGTCTGAGAGCTCAGTGACTGAAGCCTCAAGCATAATGGAAAAAAATGAACCATAAAAGGGAATTCTGGACATGGCTCCTCCCGCAGGTCCTGCTCCCCCTGGGATTCTGCAGCATCAGCCAAACCTGCAGTAGAAGAACAAGCTACCTAGTCTGCTGTGGTAGAAACTGAAATGCCCAATTTCCCTCAGAAACTGTTGAGTAAGGGCCCAATCCTGTGATGCTGAGCACTTCCTGCAAAGGGCCTCTCTTTGACCAAGGGCCAAAGGGCCACGATTTCACTCCTGTGATTTCAATGCACTTTGAAAGGTGTTCAACACCTTGCAGGATTAGGCTCATTAATCTGGAAAAAAAAAAGTTTACATTTGATGTTGTCTGAATCTCTTTGATTTGGAAATCAGGTTAAATCTCTTACAAAATCAGCTATTCTTGTGACATCTCCAGTGCTTCTCATTGGTTTTAGTCAGGCAGAATATACAGTATGTGCTGCCTTTTCCTCAGTGTTTTTACTACTTCCACTATATCCAAAAGTAGAGCGTGTGAAAACAACCCACATAAATGCTAAACAAACTATTTCATATGTCAGGGGAAAAATCAGTTTGGCTTTGTTTAGTCTGGACAAAGGTTCAGGTCAGTTCTTATTTTATCTATATGAGTTTGTCCTTCTCTCATTGGAATAGCTACACTCAGAAACGTCTTTATTATTAATTTACATGATTTGGCAAGTGCCCGACAATGGTTTTGGCATTGTACAAAACAAACACATATGCACAACAGTTTCTCCCCCAAGCAGCAAGCAATCTAAAAGACAGAGGTGGATGACAATATAAACCAGCTGTGAATCTGCGTCAGTGTTGTATGTTCTCCTGAATGTACTACTTAGGGAACTCACTGGAACATGTTATCTGTTCCAATTCAGAGGTCTACATTTTCAGGTGTCTCTAGTCATGTATTGGATGTCTCAATTCTGCAGTGCCTGAAATGCTTTAAAAGAAATGGGATGTTATGCTAAGCAAGCAGCCTCTGGAAATTAGGCCCCTTTGAGGAAATTCATGGCGCACAAAAATAAGACACGCCAAAATCACATGTCACTTGAAAATTTAGGCCTGGCAAACTAATCACAACAATAAAGAATAATACTAAGAGCCTGCAGCTCCATCCTTTTTTAAAGAAGCATAGATGCAAAGACTTTAAGGCTACAAAGGACCATCATGATAATCCAGTCTGACCTCCTGCACATTGAAAGGCACAGAACCTCACCCACCCACTCCTGTAATAGACCCCACAACCTCTGAATGAATTACTGAAGTCCTCAATTAGAAGACTGCATCCAAGAACCATGACAGAGTCCGTACCTTTACCTAAG
Organism: Sternotherus odoratus; assembly: GCA_032164245.1. NCBI lineage: Eukaryota > Metazoa > Chordata > Testudines > Kinosternidae > Sternotherus > Sternotherus odoratus. The sequence goes on along the minus strand of JAVMKO010000003.1, from coordinate 140,062,216 downwards.
GTAATACTATTCCCATCTCATTCCAGCCTAAGCAATCTCTGCTCCAGAGATCTCAGTTGTTCACATAGTTAAAAATCTGATTGTGTAGAGGGAGAAAGAGAAGAAATAATATTGAGAGAGTACGAAATACTGTTACTTAGTGTGAGCAGACACAAAGAAATCTCTCATGGCCACCCCTGCTGACGGAGAAGCTCTTCAATACCTGGCTTGTCAGGAAGCAGAAAATCAAATGCTGAAGTTCCTGTGATGTGCAGATCTATTATTGCTACTGCTGATCCATTTTATAGTAGAGACTCACAGCTCACAGGGCCAGAAAATAGCACTAGGTTCAGTCAGCCTGACATTTGGCCCTGGAAACAATGATTCATATAACTTATGGATAATTTGAGAAAAAGAAGAGAGATGTCCTATTAGAAAGTCCACAGCATAAAAAGCCCAATAGTCTGAAGCTCTGATTCCCCACTCAATCAGCTTGAGTAGAGTTACACTGGTGTAAACACAGTGGAATGGAGTGAATAATCTGGCCCCAACAGCTCTGCGTTGTAAGACCTAAACTTCTTGACAGATGCTTAGATGTTAAGCTCAAAAGGACCTTGTTGAATGACTTTTATTCTGTAGCCAAAATTGTCATCTACCCTATGGCAGCAAGTTAGGTTGCACAGAAACATAAGGTCCATGATGACAAATAGTAAGGAAGCCTTGCACTTCAGAAGGTCTCATGAAGGGTTCCATCCAGCCTTGTGTATCCTACATATGGTGCAGCACAACATGTAGAAGAGTCACCCAGCATGGGAGGGGGTTTTATGCAAATGAGCATCATATGTGGTCCCCGTACTAGCAGCCGTAGTAATATGTCCAACACAGGTATCTTTAAGTTGTGCCCACAAGCAATAGCAGTTTACCTGGCCAACCATGTTCATGGAGGAATAGCACAGCCAACATAGAACAAGATTTTTTCCTATGATCCTATGATTATCAGTTAAGCTTTAGTGCCCCCAGACCCCAAAACAGCACTGCTGATCACGAGCCACAGGGATGAGATAAGGCACTCATTTAGGGGTGCATTAGATTAGGAAACAGACTTTTCCAGGGACTTCTGGGGCACACATAGGCCTCTTTGGGTTCTGATGCCAAACATATCCTTTTTACTTCCTTCAGGGGTTCACTAGTAGCAACTTTCCCTCATACACAAAGAGAATCGAACAGGCAGAATTTAGGTTCTGGCCTATACCACTGTGTGAGCCATCTTGTGTGATAAGGTACCATGCTGTGTGGGACAGGTCGCAGTGGTTTTGTAAAGCACCTAACTAAAGGGGGCCCTGGTCCTGGAGGCCTCTGAGGGGAGATGTACTACAAATAACAATCATATAATACTATAAACATCATGCATTATTATGATGTGTAAATTATTATATTGCATGTGTGTTTTCTAACATTCAATCTATAATTTCAGAATTTAAATGCACTATATACTGGGGGTGAAATTCATTTGCACTGAGCTCAAAATAGTTGAATATCAGAATATGTAAAATCACTCAGGATGTTATTCTGGCTTCTCACAGCTGAAATCAGGAGTAACACTGGTGTAAAACCTGCCATAAGTAAGGTCAGAGTCAAGCCTTTACTTACTGTTGGGACTTGCACGTTCTGCCCATCTGCTCATAATAAAAAGCTAATTTCTCTCTCTCTCTCTCTCGTCTCTCTCTCTTCCTTTCAGCCACCCCCCATCTTCTGTCCACCCCAGACTTATACATTGCTTTGCACAATCACCACTTAAACCTATGCGCTTAACCACACTCTCAATAAGCTGTTTATCAGTTTAGGGGGATTCAGCCCAAGTTCTCAGTCTGAACTGTCTGATCATAGGCTTATTTTTCCCCCCAACTCCCTTGAAAGTGTTTGTTTGTTGGTGGGCTGATAAACATGAAAAAAAGGCTCCAAAGTATGAAATATTCAAAGACTTGTGTGGTTTGTAAAACTTGTGTGTGATCAGTCTCTGTGTGTGTGTGTGAAAGCACCATGATGCTTTCATTTCCAGCCTTGTGTCCTATGTTTCAGCAAGAGATGCACGGGAACACCTCCATGAGCTTCTGCATTGAAGCAATCAGAGTTGCAAAGGTCAGCAGTGGTTTGGCCCATTTTTCAACTGATTTCTGGCTTGTTTTTCATCCCAGGACTAATGGGGATTAGGGAGGAATGACAATTAATATTCAGCTTTCCAAAGCAAGCCAAGAGGGGCTGATAATGTTCACCATGGCTTTCTATTCTGGGCTCATACATAGGTGAATTTTATCACTTATAGAGGAAACTTAATGGTTTTACTTTATGAATTAAATAATACATTATTTAAAGTGTAAAAAATGCATTAGAGCACCTACTTCCAAGCAAGGGCTAGCTGAGTGAAGCCTATCTGTAGAAACTGCTCCTCCTTCCCTGCCGCCATTTTTTTTTTGAAAGGGGAATAGCGGGGACTAGGAGAAGCTGGAAATAGATGAAACTCCAACCGATGGAAGTTCTAAACCTTAGGAGTTTGTGTGGGTTCCAGTTTTCTTTTCCGGAATAGGTTTGTTTGGGTTGATTTTGTTCCAATTTACTGAGACAGAGGTAGCTTCACTACTCTTTAGAGCTGGAAAACACACAAAATATGTTGGCCACTCTCCAAACCTTATTAACATAAACTGGAGTTTCCTACCACTACCAGCATTATAAAATGCTAGGAACATATGATCATTTAATCTCAGCAGCTTTCATTGGGGTCAGTTTTAGGACTGTGGTGAAGGATTACTTCTGGATCTCTAACAGTGTTTCGCTGTGGGCACTTAGGCTGAGAAGCCACAAAAGAGGGAAGGAGATGGCAGAAAGAGATGAAGCAGGTAAAAAAAGAAACCAAGCACAAAAGGAAGTACTTCATCATCTGTAAATTTTAAGTACTCTTTACAAAAGTACAGTCTGTACAAAGAGCAAAATGTCTGGTATGGGACTGGGAACCAGGACTTCTGGGTTCTGTTGATTGCTCAACTGCTGTTCTGCTATGTGACCTTAGACAACTCACCTTCTTGTGTTTCAATTTCTCCATCTTTAAAATAGGGAAAACAAGAGTTTCTAAGAGTATTAATTAGTTACTGGCTGTAAATTGCTATGCATTTCTCTGGCTCTTCTATCAGATAATCTCAATGCATGATCATATTATTAGAACTACTGTGTCATAGAATTATATTTAAAATGTATCTAAATGATATGTACCAAAGCCTACTTGCCTTAAAAGTGTTTTCTCAGTTTTACTCAGTACTTATCTAAGCAAACTCCTCGTGACTCCAAAAGTAGGTTAGGTGAGTGAGAACTGAGTGCCAGGGTTTCCCCTGCCTGGGATATTCCCATCTAGGTGAACAAAACTCATTGAGTTATCATTTCATTCTTTCACTGGGAGAGTGGTTTCACTCCTGTGAAAGAGGCTGTACAATAAAACAATGGATCCTCCAATATCCTTATGGCTTTTGGAAAATCCACTGGAAGAAAGTGGCATCCATATGTGTAATGAAGGTGTGACAAGTTACCCCCATCCTGGGGTGCCACCGAATGTACTCGGGTCCCACTGAGCCCACCCAGTTCACTAGCTTGGGCTCCCTGACCCTCGTCTGCTGTGCCAGGCCCTCAAGATTTCTCTAGCACACACACACAGGTGGGGACACACCCAACTGCAAAAAGACACAGACACTGAGATCAGCTGTGTGGGGAAGACTCAGGTTGGGGATTGCCCAATATTCAAGTCCACACCCCTTCTGGAGTGTAAATCCCAAATGGTATTGTCTTGTGCTGCACTGAAATCTGTACAGTGTAAGCTCATAAAAATTGCCCCTTGCCTCACCATGAAGGAAGATAAGCACAGCTTTTTACCACCCCCTCTCCCCGCAGTTATGAATTGAAACTGGGTTTTAGAAAACTGAACAAATGTATTAACGGAGAAGGATAGATTTTAAGTGATTATAAGGGCTAGCGAACAGATCAAGGTAGATTACTGAGCAAATAAAGCCAACGTGCAAACTAAGCTTAATACACTAAACAAACTGTCTACAGTAGTAATTTCCCACACTAAATGTTGTTTTAAGCAGGTTGCAGAGATTCTTGAAGACAAACTTATTTTGTTTGAGGCTTAGAATTCCAGATATTCCCTAGACACTTTCTAGCCTGGGCCCAGCTCTTTGCTATTTCAATCTTAAGTGATTAAGTAAGCAGACATCTTGGACAGGGATTCAGTGAAGAAAGGACCCTGATTAACTAACTCCCCAGCCTTAAATAAGATTTACATATAGCAGGAATCCTTTGTTTCCCAGTTTGGTCTCCACCCCTTTTTGTGGAAATATACCAGCAGGCCAAGATGGTGTCCAGTACCAGGTCACATGATCACAGGACCCTGCAGTGTCAAAGCAGCATCCCAGGAAGCTTCTCAGGAAGGTGGGAGTTTAGCAAATTCAAAGACCTATTGTTCTCCCTAATGGTTTATTGATTAACCAGCCAGACTGATTGCATTTTGTCTGGCGGGAGTTCCCCTGGTGCAAACACTTTTGCAATTAATACATAGTCAATATGCCTTACTTCAGATACAGAAAGATACGGGCATGCAACTAAGATAATCACATTCAGTAAAGCATAACCTTTCCCATGATACCTCACGTGACCCATCTTGTAAAACATATCTTAGTTATGCCATATTCATAGCATTGCAATATCTCTATGAAGAATATGGGGTGTAGTGTCACAGAAGGTATGGCACAAGATACTGCTTGCTACAGAGAAGGAATTTTATTTCTTGGCCCCAGTCACTGACATGGGTCAAAGTGACCAAAGGCTAATAATATTCCTGTCACATTACAAGCATCGGTATCTGCTGATTCCAGGGGGTACTGTTACAGAGTGGAAGTGGCTTGCCTGCACACTACAGCAGCTTCCACCAGCAGCTAATTATGCTGCCCCAAAACATCCATGGAGGGTAATGCCATGTAAATTACTTGACAGATTCTGTCTGAGGTAATTGATGCCAGCTATCCCGTGAGTATTACGTAACAGAGAGTCCACAGACACTTGAGGGTTCCTTACTGCATCCCCTCTTCCTATCCTCTCAGAGATCCCATGGATGGGCTAATTTCCACTTCCAAATGTAGGCCTAGCTCAGGACCTCCGAATTTACCCCCAGGAGTATTACTTTGTGGTATACATTATTAAAATATCATATGGAGCTTGTGCCACTAAATAAGTAGTAGAAACACATTTGTCAGTGCAAACTTTGGCTCCTAATAAATTATAGAGGGCTAAATTGTACATCTAATTGGCCATGTGCATGCACCCACTTTACAAGTAGTTGTGTGTTCAGATTAGGTGTCCACAATTGTTCATGTTCAACACAAGGCCCAGTTCTTCTGTATCTACTAGCATCTTTATGTCATGTGTTCTTTCCCTATTTAAAGGGATTATTCCCTCTTCAACACACACTTCTTCTGTTAGTGAAACAGTGATCATTTCTTAATTAAATATATTTCAGAGAAGTTAAAAGATGTTGTCCCTGTTTACACATTTTGTATGCTGGCAGGTTTGTTTATGGCTTGATTTATTCCTTTTTAAATAAGACTACAACTGAGGCTACCCTATGGACCTGCAGTAAAAAGGAGATTGGTTGAACATAATTTTTTTATTAAAAAGGAATGCATACAAATTATAGCTGTTGACCATGTACTCATTCTTTTATGTGGTGTTTCCTTATGCCCACATAGGATTTCCACATATAAATTTCTGTTGGCCTGAATTTTGCTTAGATAAATCTGCCATTTTTCTTAATAACTGTTTGCAGAATCTGCATTCATCTCACATATAAAAAAGTTAATTAGAACAGAAATACAACACCACAGTGTAATGTTGAAGAGCCGTGCTGGACACTATCCACTCTAAAGAATTCTGCATGTTGAATGCCAAACACTTTGTTTACTGCTTTGCTATTTAACTTTTTGTTTTCCAGAATGTAATGCCACAAAAAAAGAAAAAGAAAGCCGCATAATACAGCATATTATACCTATAAGGATTGGTAGGTAGAGTTGGGCAGAAAAAGGCACTTCCATTCTGTGGCAGATTTCAATATATCAAAATTTGGCATTGTTCCAATTTGGAATGAAAACAAAAATGTTGAAATTCTCCACAAAAGGGAATACAGCCCCCGTGGTGTTGGGACAGTCCACCTGGGGTGATGCCCCAGGGGTCACAGACCCTGGAGGCCCTGAGATCTCCTGCTCCAAGAAAGTCTGCATGAGTTACTCCTGATTTAAGATCAGAATCAAGTCTTCCATGTAAATTGCTGGAAAGATTGTAAAGTCTTTGAAAAATGCAAACTAATTTTCAAAACAAAACAAAAACCTTAACCACTGTTGATATTATTATTCCATGAAATAGCCAATCTATGCTAAGACAATCTTTGATAACCACATTAAAGGCATACTGCTCTTAATATGCATACACAACAAAAATGGGAGCTTTGCACAGAGACTGAAGGTAGAATGTATTCCTAAGAGATTGGTCCTATCACACATGGAAGAAATATCTGTCTGAAAACTACTGGAGAAGTGTCAGAATGTGACAGATGGTGGTGGACATATTTAGCAACACTCCATTGACCTGTTGTAGCAGCAGTGTTGTCCTTGAAAAAGCACAGTGCTTTCATTTCTCATTATTTACTTTGATCAATCTCCCCCCCTAACCCTTCCTTCCATTTAGCTTAATTAGCATGTAATTACAAGTCAGAGCAGCACACCTAAAATACTTAACAGAATGATTCCTGCAAAGTGGCTGGCTGTTTGGGGTATTTTTTTCCAAGTGACTTAAGCCTACCTGCACAGCTCACTCCAGTCTAGTTCCCTGGAATCAATACTTATTAATTATGATCATTATAAGATTCTCAGTTCATGTCAGAAAATGAGTGAGTCCAGAAGGGAGTTTGTGTCATGGAAAAACAAGCACTGGATGGTGTTTTGAAATCTAACATCCTCAGTACAAAATAAACATGAAGATTCTCTGCTTTTCAAAGTTTCTAACAGCTTCTTGGGAGAACCACCAGGAACTATTCAGCACAGTTTAGTGCACTCAAATCTTGTGAGTTCATTGCCCATCCCTGTGAGTCACTTTATATCTAAGGGTATGTGTTAGATGCACAACAAACAGTAAGCATATTCCTAGAACCAAACCTGATGAGAAGTAGTTCTGAAAATGGTCAAAGACATAGCCCTGCTAGGGGCTCCCAATTTCATGGGAGCACTCAGCAATTTAGTCCCCCAACCATGGAATTCAGTTCCAAACTTCCCCAAAGCTCAGGGTAGTTCAGCTCCAGAAGCTTAGTTTGGCCTCTTTTAGAGGTAAAAGTAGCTGTGAAGCTCAGATCCTGTACAGAACTTCCCTGAAGTTTGGAGGTGTTTGACCAAAATCAAGAAGTACCAAAACGCTCACAATGAAACCCATTCCCAAGACATTTCCAGCAGAAAGATTAACACACACAAGTTGTGTTGGTGACTCTGGGGTTGATGGAATAGTTGACTGTGGAGGAACCCTGGGGAAGGAAGAATGCAGGGAACAGAGAGCAATGTCTGAATCACAATATCAGCACTTTCATAATGATGATGCAGATCATATTTCATACTGCTGAGAAATAATGGCAAAAACCTGGTCCCACCAAAGTCAACAGAAAAACTCCTGATTTCAATGGAACCTAAAGGTTGCACAATGAGACCAAAATATTTTATTTACCATTTCCAGGTGCTATTATTTCTCAAGGTATCTGGACAGCTTGGGACAATGTGACATGCTTTGTAGAAAATGACTGATATAGTTTGACTTTGCTGTAAGTGTTTTACTTAATTCAAACAGTACTGGAGACAAAGAGAAAGGCAGGGAAAAGACAAATATGCAAGTCCAATGCAGAATTTTTAAATGATTGACAACTGACTACAAGTTCCACCAGTACCCTCCAAAGCTTCCAAGAGACAGTAAGAGAGTGTACATGCTAGAGAGGAAAGGGAAAAGTAGCAAAGGAAAGTCTCAAACCAGCACATAAAGTCCCAGTGTTTCTTGGGGCTTGTCTCCATGGTGCAAGAATGTGCACCAATAGAATTACCAACTTTCTATTGGCACAAAACTGAACACCCTAGCCTCACCCCTTCCCTGAGGCCTCATCACCTACCCCTGAGGTCCTGCCCCCCACTCACTACATTCCCCCTCCCTCGGTGGCTCACTGTACCCAACCCTCACTCACTTTCACTGGGCTGGGGCAGGGAGGTGGGGTGCGGGAAAGGGTGAGGGCTATGGGATGGGGCTGGAGATGAGGAGTTTAGGGTACAGGAGGAGTTACAGGCTGAGGATTGGGACCGAGGGATTTGGAATGTGGGAGAGGGCTGCAGTTTGAAGCAGGGAGTAGGGGTGTGGGCGAGGGCTCTGGGGTTGGGCTGGGAATTTGGGATTTTGGATGCAGGAGGGGGCTCCAGGCTGGGGCTGAGGTGATTAATTGATTTGAAATAAAATATTTCAATTATATTTAATTGATTTTAAGGGGAAAAAATCATTCCCTCTTTGCTATGGAGGCTGATCCTCTGATTGCAGCTTGTTCTCAATGGAGCAGCATGATTGTTCATGGGTTTGATTGTTATTTTGAATTCTGTACATGGGTTGTCTATTATGTGGCAGATTCAGCCTTCTGGATGTATAAAGGTCTTAATATGAGACCTCTTCCTGAGCCTCAACCTGATGGGATTTTGCGCTTCCCTACTACTCTGTTTAGAGGTTCCTCTGTAACACCTATAGGCCATAGGCAATTGAGTTGTTGATGGAGGGGCCCTGCCGGTATGGAACTCGCTCCCTTCTGGAATCTGGTTCTGTTCACTTTTCCCCACTTTAAAAAAAAACAACCTAAAAATTACATTGTTTCCAGAGGTTTTTTTAAAATTACTACTGCTGTTCTATTTTTATTGCTTCTGTTTATTCACCTTGTCTGTACCCTACGAGTCAGCACCCTGAGTGTGTTTGAGGGTGTGCTTTATAAATAACATCATTAATAGTTGCATCAAATGAAATTGAAATTTGAATTTTCCCTTTGTTTAAAAACAAATCAAAGCTCAAAGGTTTTCATTTCAATTCCATTTATTAAGAGCCAAAATGAGATTTAAAAAAAGTTGTTTAATCAAAAATCCCCAAAATTTCAAATGAAATAAAAATTGCAACAATGTTTTTCATATTGTTCATAAAGAAAACTTGAGCACAAAAATGTTCTCCAGCTCTATTTTTCCACTGCTATCTTTGCCCCTTATTTTATCCTTAACTGGAATTCTTCTGAAGAACATCACAGTTTCCCCTCTGGCTCTACTGCTTTGAGAAGACCTTCACCAAGAGCAGCGTGTGGGAGATGATGCATGCTCAGTTGCTCTGATGAACACTCTGCATGGCCCTGTCAAAACCTTGGCTGAGGTGAGTTAGTGTGAGAATTTTAATGCAAAATTAGGAGACATTTTAATATATATAATTAAACAGAAAATCCACAAGTCAGAAATATAAGGACAAATTAATGTGTGCTTCATCTCCATTGACTTTGGTGGGTTTACTCCAGGGAAAATGTAAGCCCTGTATGTTTTGTCATCACATAGGAGTCATTTGTTCATATCAAATTCTCATATCAACTTTAGCTGAGCCTGCACTTGGCTTGGGTGGGCCTGCTAAACACAAATAAAAGTGAAAATAAGCTCATTTGCTAGATGATTGTTTCCAATTGTGCCCGTAGTCTGGTGTTTGTTACTTGCCCCAAAGGGACCTTTGGGCTAGACCATGTGAGTATTTCTTGTGGAATATGCCACTTTGAAATGTCCCTGTCGTTATTTACTTAGGGACAGCATAAGGCCATATCATGGCAATTATTTCTGTGTGCTTGTTTCCCTATGTTTAAAAAAAACAAACACTACTTTGAAAGAAAAATTAAATATCAAGCCCCAATATCAGATGGCACTCAATCTGCATTTTCCTTGAACTGCCACCAGGAAAATAAAACATTTTTAATTGATTCATCTTAAATTACTTTTCCCCTCTCAGCTCCTGAGCTTTAATGTAAACTTTTTCTATTAGTCATAGACCCTTTGCAGTGGAAGAAGCATAATGCTCACTCCATGATTTCGATCAATGGCATTTCTACACTGAAGAAACCATGCCTTTCTTATCTTTCTACTCTGACCTCACAAATGTCCTTTATAGACTTAGTGCATCAGCTTCACTGTTAATGAGCCAAATCCTAAATTGGAGCCTCTTTTCCTTGTGTTAACACCCAACTGAGAATCTGATTTATGTTTTCATTTCCTATACCCCAAAATTCTGAATCTCCAAAAGGTCTAGGACATGTCCAGTTAGAAATCATGTGGGTATCCTATCCTTGGAACCTTTACTCACAGGAGGAATCTTTGATCTTTGAAAAGTCTCATTCACTTTAGTGAAATCATCTGTGAGAGTCTGGCTCTTGAATACTACTGTAGACATGTTTTTACACTTCCATGGTTTTATCCTGAGATTCAGCTGTCCTGCCGCCTCGCAGCCCCTGTGATAGAGGAAGGCCAGGGAGCTGTGGCAGAGTGTTTGAGGGGAGATATATCAGCTCCAGGTTCATTAGGGCGTGGCTCCCTGTAGACTAGGGAAGCAGGCAGCAGGTTAATTAGGAGCACCTGCTGCCAATTAAGGCCTTAATAAAAACCCCTGCCTCAGGCAGACAGGTGTGGGTGTTTGGAAGGAGTTTGGAGGCGTTGGAGCAGAGAGCAGTTTGGAGGCGTTGGAGCAGAGAGCAGTTTGGAGAAGTGCTGTGGTGAGCTAAGAAAGACCCAGACCTTAAGTAAAGGAACACCTGGCTTGTGTAGAGAGAGGGCAGGAAGCCCCCCACAAGCTGAAGAGTAGGAGAGGGAAGTAGTCCAGGGGAAGGAGTAGCTAATCCCAGTGGTTTACCACTATCCTCAGGGCCCCTGGGCTGGGACCGGGCCCGGGTCCCTCCCTCTCCCCTTCTCCCCTCTAGGATGCTTGTAGGACAGTTAATACCCTGTTCAGAGGCAAGAAAAAGGCTCCCTGAATTCCCCCACAAGAAGAGAAAGTGCAGGACCCATCAATATCGTGGGAGTAATTTGCCACATCCCATAGAAGGGAATACTAAACATGGGCTGTGATTCTTCTGTCCATTCCATTGGAGTAACTGAAGTCAGAAGCTAGGTATTATAGGGCTCCTAAAAATTATAGTATTCTAGCAGCTCCAATGGACAGATTCAAAATCCAGGCAATCCCATCAGGGAACGATCATAGCTTTTCTACTTTGTTTTTGATTAATATTAATTCATAGCAAAGCCAAAAGTAACAATACAGTTGAGGCTGAACAAGGCATTTATTCTAATAATGTATGTTTGCTCATTAGCAGCAGTGTCGTTCAGGGAATAATGAAAGGAGAACCGCCATGCATTTTGGTCATTAGGATACCAAATATATAGGCAGACATCTAACATAGTTTTACTTGATGCATCCAAGGGCAGAAGGAGGCACTACAGATTATATGCAGACAGATGATAAAATGTAGAAACAGCGTTAGGGTTTTTCTGGATGGAAAGTGTTGTGTAAATATACAATCAATGTCAAGATCTAAATAATATACACTTAAAAGTTTTAATGTATTGGGTGAAATTCACCTTCACCCTATGCAAAGCCATATTATTCAGACTTTGTGTGAGGAGCTCAGCAGGACTTAGATGCACACAATGCAGCCCCTGCCAATCCATGGGCTGGAATAGTGACTGGGGAAAGGATGGTATGGATAATGCCTCTTGTGTGATTTCTTTTATTGGACCAAGTTCTGTTGGTCCAATAAAAGCTAGGACCTCACCTACCTTCTGTCTCTGATATCCTGGGTCTGGCACGGCTACAGCACCATTGTATATAAACTGGTTCAATCAGCCATTAGTGGAATCACTTTGCAGCTCATTCCTCTCCCGCCCATACTGACCTTTTTGGAGGTGGCACAGAGCCCAGTTCTGAACACATCTAGGGCTTCATCTAATGTCTCCTGAAGTCTATCACTTTCAAATTGTGTTGAATCAGAGCCATATGTTGCAAAGACAGCCACGTGTGGTTGTGTCAACTGCACTTGCCACTAGAGGACAACACAGAGCCTATGGCCCTCCATGGTGTGGTGAATTTCCCCCTTAATGATTTAGGATATCTTAAAAATCACTGCAAAAAAATTAAAGGGCCTAATTGAGTTGTTTTTCTTAGCGTTATTGAGTACTACCCAGGAATACACCTATTTAAGGCAGCGGAGCAGGGGCCGTATGGATTACGTAGGGTTTGAAGACAGAACTGTGGCTTGCAGTGTGAAAGAGGGATGGGGGCAGAATGATGTGGGACAGACTCGATAAAAGAGGCAGTCCAGTCCTTCATTCTTACTCAAGCAAAACTCCCACTGAATTCAGTGTTTTGGCTAATAAGTGCTGAATTAAAAACCAAATAAAGGAGATGTGTCTAGGAATAAGTATAGTGAGGTAATAAACCAGTGTAAAATTGGTTAAAGTGAGCAGATCATAGAATATTAGGGTTGGAAGGGACCCCAGGAGATCATCTAGTCCAGTCGTTCTCAAACTTTTTGTAGTGGTGACCCCTTTTCCACACCGGGCCTCTAAGCGCGACCCCCCCTTGGGGTCAGGCGGGGTGTGTGTGTGTGTGTGCCTGCAGTCCACTGTGGCAGGGGCTGGGATGGGGGGAGGGGGTTCCAGCAGCCCCCGGAGGCCAGTGGGGGGGGGGGGTTCCAGCAGCCCCCCCAAGGCCAGTGAAGGGGGGGTTCCAGCAGCCTCGTGGAGGCACCGGCAGCCCACCGCGGCATGGGCTGGGCTCACGGGGGGTGCCAGAAGCCCACCTCAACAGGGGCTGGGGCGGGCACGTGGCAGTGCCGGCAGCCCGCCGCAACAGGAGGCAGGGCCCGGACTGGGCTTGCAGGGCCGCCAGCAGCTCGCCGTGGCGGGAGCCGGGACCAGGCTCGCAGGGCCGCCAGCAGCCCGCCGCGGCAGGAGCCGCGGCTGGGACCAGCCTTATGGGAGCGCCGGTAGCCCGCCGCGGCAGGAGCACGGGCTGCCTGCAGCAGCAGGGGCCAGATGCCTGCAGCCCGCAGCAGCGGCATTGTTCAGGGCCGGCTGCTGGCAGAAGGGGCTCGCGACCCCCAGAGGGGTCCCGACCCCCACTTTGAGAACCAATGATCTAGTCCAACCCCCTGCTTCTTAACCAAGCCTCCTTGCGTTTGCTTAGAAGGAAAACACAAACTGATGAGAGGATGGTTCGTTTGTTTTCTGGCATTTCTATGGCAAAATAGATGTCAACAGGCTTTAAAAACTTTCTAGCAAGTTTCCGTTAAGTTCTGACCTTGCCTGATAAGTCTGAATTGTCAAAGCCATATGAAACATCCCACTTCCTCTTCCTTGTAAACATTCAGTCAGAGATATGCACCAAATGGAGCTAGGCTGCATGTTAAAAGATAAATTAAATAAATAAATGTGATATTTGCAACTACCTCATCAGGAACTGTAATTATCCAACAAGTATTGTACCCTTTAGCAGGAAGGGGGTAGAAGGTTAAGTGATGGCTTTTGGCATTTTGAATGTGTGTGATTTGGGGCTAAGTAATTGTGAAAACAGAGAGCAAAGAGCTATTCAATATGGGTCCACTGTGATGTGTAAACAAACTGCTAATCTGAGAGTCTTCATTGTAGTAGGATATATAATTCTGTATTTGGATACCGTATATAATAAGGAAGGACATGGGACTTAAATGAACCCTACAGATATTAAAGCTCACAGAACAATATTAAAGCAAGCTCTGGCTGTGACACAAATAATCTGTTCAGGCTGATGCTCCTTCATGCCCATACCTAGTATTTTATATCCTCGATGGTCTTGCCAAAACAACAGCTAGGCACAACAACAAGAATTACAGACACCAGGCCAATTTATGCCTTTGCTTACAGTCATGCACCTGTTGATGCTATAAGGCTGCAGAGATGTAAATGCAGGCAAAATCTGGCCAATCACGTCACACACAGCTGTGAATGTCTTTGTGATGTTTGGTATCATAAAACAAGTTTTTTAAAGTTTTAGCTTTTTTTTAAAGCTATAATCTGGAGAAAAAAGAAGTACAGTTTTAAAAGTGTTGCATTACCCAGAAAGTATAATTATACAGGACCTGATTCTGACCTTACATCAGAATCACTTTAATAACTTAAACGGAGGTCCTCATTTACCTCAGGTCAGAACTATGTCTTATAGATTTTTTTAGATGTTACCTGTAGATATACATACATTTATATATATGTTTTTTCACATGCATGTGCTCTCACACACACACATATACACACACACACACTTCATGACACTCCTTTAATCATGAGACTATGAAATCTCAGGCTAGAGTAAAATATATATATTTACATCTGATCACCAAATCCTTAAGAACAGATCTCTCATGTAAATATGAACACAGTCCTAAACACCAGTGTGTGAATAACACTGCTATAGATCAGATGTGTAGAGCTGACCATTTGAATGCATCGCCATATCCTATTCATTAACATTTGTCTAGGGAATATAAGAAGACTGGCAGACCACTGGCAGGTTAACAATTGGTAACCCTTAGGTACACTTTTAAACAGTAAAAATAAAACAAACATTTGACGATATTACTCCACTTTTGTGCACTGACATTGGACTCCGTTCCATGCTAGCACTCTGCTCTAAGTACGGCAAAGAGCAGACAAAGGCACCAGACAATATAAACTGAAATATTAGCCTATGCTTAACTAGAAAACTGGTGAGCGCTGCCAAATATTGACAAGCCTGAACACGTACAGCTTTTAGCTCATAGGTGGTTAAAAGAAAGCTCAGATAAGGTTATTACTCAAATATTTAAAGTTAGACACATGCATAAGGGTAATGCTAGACCTGGGCCAGAATGCACAGCACCTTGAAGAATTGGGGCCTACCTCCTCAACATGTCACATACAGGGTTACTTTGTTTTACGTTTGGTATTACATAGTATGGCTCCTTTCCGCACACACCTTTGGTTATAGGATAATTGAATCTTTGATTGAGGAAGTAAAGGAAAATATCTGTATTCCTTACAGAATATTCAGAGCTCGATTCTGACTAGTGTCTTCCCCTGGGAGTAGTCCTTTCCATTTCAAGGAACTCAGCGTGTTTAAGGATATCCACATCTGGTGCTTAGTATTCTTGGACCGCATAGATATAAAGAGATAATACTGGATATGAAATCTAAGGAATTTTTCTTTTAACACCTTTGAGTCTGAAAGATATTAAATCAGGTTAAGTATTTAAACTGGTTGACCTTTTCTTTATGCAATGAGCAAATCACTTTACTTGGGCTCTTCCTGTTTTGGGAAATACATGGTGAGTATTTGGGCTATATATGCTCTAACACTTCCCTCAGTATCCTTGTTTCTGATGGTGTTAGTAATATCTGATCCATTAATCAAAAGTAATTACTGAAACAGCTAGGAGTTAATGGTAGTTATGAAGTTTACCAAACAGTCTATTTGACAAGGCCCAAGTCAGGACTAAAGAGCTTTTTTTGGTTAAATCAACAGAAAAGCAACCAAGTAAAAGCAAAACTTTGCAGCCATTTATCAACTGTATATGACTGTTTTGTTAAAAGAAACATAAAAGTGAAACTGCATAGAGAGATGGGAACTGGATTTGGATGGAGGAATTGGGGTTTTTAGGTGAAAGTATAAAGCAGATTAAAGCTATAACACATTTAGGATTTAAAATGCATGTTTGCTTTTTATTTTCTTAAGGTAATTTGTCTGGTAAAAAGAGTCAGATACGAAAAGACAGGATCCCCTGTGAAATCTTGAGGAAAAACTTGGATTTTGTCCCCATCACCTAGATTATTTCCAGTAAGTACTTGCAGAGTAAGGTCCTGAATAAGCATGGTAAAATAGGGCCTATCATTATTATTGATAGCTCACTATTTGTGGACAATCATGGATGAAGAGAGTCTTTAGGAGGGACTTAAATACTTGGTGGTTAGATGGAGAGATTTTTTTTCCATGCAGAGGTCAAGGTGTGAAAATACGCATGAAGATTGAGAGTAGATAATAAATAGGGCTTCAGGACTGATAGGAAGGTATGTGACAAAAGATAAAACTAGAGATGTAAACTGGATTAGATTTGGGTAGGGATGTGAAGACTAGGTCAAGAAGCTGATGAGTTTTAAAAGAGAGTTTCTTTTAATGAGGAAACTGTGGATGGGTATCTGGGCCCTCAGTGTGATGCTGTAGCTCAAACAGTGAACGTGATCCTTGGATACACAAGCAGAGGAATATCAGTTAGAAGTAAAGAGGTGGTAGTTTCTTTGTATATACCATTACTGGAAAATGTGTCCAATTCCGGTGTCCACACTCCAAAAAGGAAGTAGAAAAATGATAGCAATTATATAAGGTTTCAAAACCATGCCTTACAGCTAGAGACTAATGGAGCTCAATCTCTTTAAATTATCCAAGAGAAGGTAACTTGATCAGGGTCTACATTACTTACACTTGGAAGAGATTTCTGAGAGCAGACAGCTCTTTAGTCTAGCCAAAAAAAAAAAAAAAAAAAAAAAGCATAATGAGAACTAAGGGTTGGAAGCTAAAGCTGGATGAATTCGGATTAGAAATGAGGCACATATTTTTAAACAGTGAATGTAGTTAATTATTGCAACAATTTACTTAGACGTGGTGAATTCTTCATCACCTGAAATTTTTAAATCAAGGCAGGATAAAAACATATGCTATAGCTCATACACAATTATGGGCTTGATGTAGAAATATATGGTGAGGTTCTTTAATCTCTGATATTCAGGAAACCAGACTAGATGATCAGTTGGTTCCTTCTGACCATCTCTGAATCGACTTATCTGTCATTCTAAAGAGAAGAAATGTGGAATCATTTGAATCTCAAAGTTGCAAAGAAACAATCTAAGGAAGGATCTGGAGCCCTCTATGTGCCATGAGGGAGAAGGATTGATGCAGTAGTGTGAACCGTTACATTTCACCTAAGTGTATTCCCGACAGAAGGGAAAGGAGTTTTTCAGAAGAGTAAATGATGATTTTCCAGTTAGCCAGAGAAGGCTGATAATTGCTGATCCCTTTATTCCTTATGTTCCATGTTATAAACAAGAGAAAATTTCAGACAATTTAAAGTTTCAGGTGGATACATCAGGGTAGCTCTATTAACTTCAGTACATCAATGCCAATTTATATAAGCTGATGATCTGGCCCATTTTGTCCAGTAGAGTAGCTGAATAATTAAATAAAAATAATATTTGTTGTGAATCTTTTTTCATCCATATTATTTTCATTATTTGATCAACTGTATTGTGTAGTAAGAAATGAAATGGCCAATGCCCAGAAGTTAGGATCTATATCCAAATTACAAAATGTCTATACAGTAAAACCTCGATTTAACGGACCTTGATTTAACGGACTTCGGATGCAACGGACAAAATTTCTGATCCATATCAGACCGCGACCCCTCCCTGCTGCGGCCCTGGTCCCCTTTGCTGGCGGCCGTCTGCTGGCTGCCAGGTCCCGCCAGCGGGCGGGCTGGCTGCTGGCTCCCAGGTCCCCCCCGGGTCCTGCCAGGGGCGGGCTGGCTGCTGGCTCCCAGGTCCCCCCCGGGTCCTGACAGTGGGCGGGCTGGCTGCTGGCTCCCAGGTCCCCCCCGGGTCCTGCCAGCGGGCGGGCTGGCTGCTGGCTCCCAGCTCCCGCCTGGGTCCCGCCATCGGGCGGGCTGGCTCCAGGCTCCCGCCCGGGTCCCGCCATAGGGCGGGCTGGCTCCCGGCTCCCGCCCGGGTCCCGCCAGCGGGCGGGCTGGCTGCCGGCTCCCGCCCAGGTCCCGCCAGCGGGCTGGCTGGTTGGCTGCCAGCTCCCAGCTGCTGCCCGGCTCCCGGCAGCGGGCGGGCTGCGAAGCTGCTGCCCCGACCCCGTGGCGGGCAGGCTGCTGCTCCGACAGCTCGGGGTTTTTTTTTATTATTATATAACGGACTTTTTGATTTAACAGACACCCCCTCACCCGAATTAGTCCGTTAAATCGAGGTTTTACTGTATTTCAAAGCACTTGGGACTGGAGATTGTTTTGGCATGGAGGTGTAGAAGGGTCAGCTCACTGCTGGTATGCTCCCTCTTGACTGGACATGGTGTAGAAGATCTTTCCTCTCTAGTGTCTCCTGTTGGTCACTCACGTCCTGTGGTGGTCCACCTCTTTTCATGATTCAGCTCTCTAGTCAGGTTGTACTTTAGTTCCACTCATTCCAGGGTAACACAGTCCAACAAGTCATTCCAAGACCTTGTGTCAGATCTCTGTGCCAGTGGTCCTTACACCCCTTTCTCCAGGCTCTGAGTTGTCCTTTTTACCTTACATCGGGGGGGCTTCACATCATCTTTCCAGAGGCTGGTAGGGGAGCCCAGGCCCATACACTACACTGGATTCCAGTCCAAAGACCTTAGGACAGACAGCCAAGGTTTGCGCTTGCTGCTATCTTTCTGGATTTCTTCCTACTATTAACCAATCTCAGGCCTTTTTCCCGCCCCTTCCTGGGCTCTTTATAGCAAGAAACACTTCTAAGGGCCTTTTCCCAGAGGTCTCTCTCCTGGTCTTGTACCATGGTCAGCCACAAGAGCTTGTTCCAAACCTGTGCCTCTAGGTAAGTCCACTTTCTAGTGAGCAGAGACTACTACAGAGATCTTTTCTCTCTCCCTGAAGCTCTTCAAACTCCAGTCCAAATCCTCCTTAGGCATTATAGTCACTTCCTCCTGGCTCAAGGCAACCTACCTCTGGGGCCAGGCTTCACTGCCACTGGCTTGCCAAGCTTCCTCCTGAGCTCAGAACCCTCCAGTTTTAACTCCAAGCTTTAGGCCTCCCAGACTTGTCTCAGCCTTTAACCCAAGCAAAGAAACAGACAGTTATTTTTCACCTGGCTTTCCTCCTTGGCCTTCCTCAGGCAGCTCTGCCATGGCCCCACATTCCTTCCTTTATCAAAATTCAGCTCCTCCTCAGCTGGGTTGGATCACCAGTTCTGCCCGACACCCCTCCAGGCGTCACCCAGTAACCTAACTGGGCTCACACTCATGTTAACCGAGATTATAATCAGCTACAATGAGATACATTCCAAGGGCTGCTTGACACATAGATGTCATGTGCTACATCTCCAGAACCTTTTCTAATACACTGCAGATGCTGCTAAGCTTTGACTTTTTGTTTTGTTTTGGTTTTGAGGTTAATCTTTCACTTACTATTTAGGTGGTCACTGCATTTGGTGGTTTTCAAACATGACACCAGCTTTAGATAGGAATTAATTATATCAATTCATACATATGTTGTTGAAAGGTCTGAGGGAATGAGGATATTAATTGCAGAACTTCTGGCCTTAAAGCAGTAACTAAACCAACAGAAGAGACAAGCAGCAGTTCATTCAGCAAATAAGACTCATATTTTGTGGGCTGAGATTGTGACTACTGTGAACCTACTGAGATTGTTTTGCTGGTGGACAAGATCTTATACAAGTGAGGTGTCTGAAATTAGTCTCTGCAACATCTGTTCTGAGATTCAGCAAAAACAACACAAAATCAACAGCAGTAGTTCCAAATAAAGATCTTAATTCTCATAAATACTTCATTTCCTCTGCCCCCAAGTCATTCCAGGCTGAGAAAGATGTCTGGTTTTGGCTACTTATTCTGGGGTGAAAAGTTACCACAGAAATATCTTTATTCATTTTCCAGTTGCCATAACAGTTCTGTATTTACAATTAGTGAAGGCCTTTATGCAGGTGAGTCAATATACTTAAATGTTTTAGGAGCTGATCTCTTTGAATCAAAGATCTGCAGTTTATGAAAGGCTTATCTTCAGTGCTGTGTTAATGGAGGTACAACTCCAGAGTTACCCCATACCCCATTCCTGTCTACACAGGGAAGTCTTTAGCTTGAATGGTGCTTTAAATCTGAGCTAGCTGGCCCAACAGGAAATATGGGTTAAAGCTTGAGTGCTGCAGACACTCCAACTAATAATGCAGTGGGAAATGCAGCTACTCTGCACTGGTCATCCAATCACTTTGTGCTGGTCAGGAATTTTGCAACATGACCACTCAAGCTGAGCTAACTGAAAAGGAGTTAACACCTCAGTGAAGACAAGTCCCTAGATCCAAAAATCCAGTGAAACCTTGGATGAAAATATTTTTGAACAAATCATAAATAGTCCCATGTAATGATTTCTGTGGTAGAAGTCAAGGGGGAGGGATAGCTCAGTGGTTTGAGCATTGGCCAGCTAAGCCCAGAGTTGTGAGCTCAGTCTTTGAGGGGGCCTTTTAGGGATGTGGGCCAAAAATCTGTTGGATGATTTAATTGGGGATTGGTCCTGCTTTGAGCAGGGGGTTGGACTAGATGACCTCCTGAGGTCCCTTCCAACCCTCATATTCTATGATTCTACTCCTGCTATTAAATTCTAAAGGCAAAACATGACAATCAAAGACACAAATTCGAGCTGTTCTCTAACTGCCATTTACACCTTTGAAACCTGCCACCTACCTCCCAAATCTTTTAATGGTAGAACTTAGCATAGCTCCACAGGTGTAAGTGGGGCAATGTTAATGTGCTTCAGCTGGGGATCCGCTCTAAACTTTGATTATTCAGGGCCCAAACCCAGCTTCACACCGCCACAACTTATGTGGCCTGTGACTGCAATAGAACCAAGAGCCAAACACACCTACTTCTAGCACAGTGAAGACCTGTGATCTGTAGCAGCTACCTACACACGAGCATGCTGGATGATCTGGAGCAGTGCAGAGCCTGGGGATGAGAAGCAGGAGCAAGCCCAGTGGTTCCACACAATTGTGGATCAAGTGATTATTCATCTTATGGCAAGTGTTGTGTAATAGTCACTGTGGTTACTGCACCCTGAGGTGGCAGTACAGAGAAGCTCAGCTGGTGTTTCACAGCTTCTTTCACTCCTGGATTCCAGTGGATCTTCCATGCACGTAGACTGGTTGCTTAGGAGGAGGACTGGACTCTTAATGTTGTTATCGGTGGTGAATTAGAAATACATTCAGTGTTGTTGTAATGCATGATCAGACTTTATGGTCCTTACTCTCCACAGCTTTGAGTAGACATTTACACCTGTATAAAGTGGGTATAAAACTCTATCAAATCGGCATGGTAGCCTTTTAGTCGGGGTTCACTTTCCAGAGGTGTAAATGACTATACAAGGTCAAGGCAGTAGATAATCAGGCCCATATATCCTGATCATGCAAACATAACAATCTTAGCAAAATGCAATAGGATGGAGAATCAGACCTTATATTTACATATTGTTTACCATCTTTAAGGATAAATTGAGGATAATTTCTTCTGTTGTACTTTGAGTAGTACAGTAAAACCTCGATTTAACGGACCTCGATTTAACGGACTTCGGATGCAACAGACAAAATTTCTGATCCATATCAGACCGCGACCCCTCCCTGCTGCGGCCCCGGTCCCCTTCGCTGGCGGCCGTCTGCTGGCTCCCGGCTGCTGCCCGGGTCCCAGCCGCTGGCGGGCTGGCTGATAGGACCCGCCAGCGGGCGGGCTGGCTGCTGGCTCCCAGGTCCCCACCGGGTCCCGCCAGCGGGCGGGCTGGCTGCTGGCTCCCAGGTCCCCCCGGGTCCTGCCAGCGGGCGGGCTGGCTGCTGGCTCCCAGGTCACACCCGGGTCCCGCCAGCGCCCGGGTCCCGCCAGCGGGCGGGCTGGCTGGCTGCCAGCTCCCGGCTGCTGCCCGGGTCCCGGCAGCGGGTGGGCTGCGGAGCTGCTGCCCTGACCCTGTGGCGGGCGGGCTGCTGCTCCGACAGCTCGGTTGGTTTTTTTTATTAAATAACAGACTTTTTGATTTAACGGACACCCCCTCGCCCGAATTAGTCCGTTAAATCGAGGTTTTACTGTAATATAGAAATTAGCCCTAATCCAAAATACTTTCCTTCTCCTTATTTGTGTTAATACTTATTAATTGGAGAGAGAGAAAGATTGGTCAGAAGGTCTAATGCGCACAGCCACAAAATATATCTTTACTTATCCTGCAAAATACTTATATTTTGTTTCGCTTGACTTTCCTCTCAAACTCAGTGCAAATCAGGGGTAACAATGGTTAAAAAAATGGAGTGCGGAGAATGTATCATATTTCTTGTAATGTTTGCTAGCCTTAGCCTCCAATCTCACCAACGTGTTAGAACCGAAACAAATACCAGTACAACACAGTTTTGCGTCCAATCTCAGACTGCTAAACAAAAGGGTATCATTTATCAGATCCAAGGGAAAACACTATCTGACAGTGACCGAAGTACTATTCATTACATATCTAAAGACTATTGATCAATAGGCAACACTATGCTCTTTTGTTCAATAGGTTCAAGCTTAACTGATTTTCATGGCTGCTTGAATGCTTTTATGACTAAAAAGGCATGATCCACACAGAGCTTTGTCACTGATTTGCACACAATCTAGTAAAGTGACAGTAATAAATCACAAGAAGCATTAATAAATCACCAGCAAACAAACTGGCACATCAGCTATAATGTGGAAAATTCACAGCATTATTCCTCAAAATACTTTGGTGAGTAAACATGCTAAGCACAGAATGTTAGCTGACAGCTACAAAATCTGTACATACTAAATGTATACACCTAATGTTTCCTAGGTTTTTCAGTTCTCAAACCCAAGTTCTATGTTTTTAAGGGGCAGTTTCATACAATAGAAGGATAAGAAGAAAGGAGGAGGGTGGATCAAAAAAGTTTAAGCAGACTAAACTTAGTAAGACAAGAAGAGAGTCTAATGTGGTGATTCTTATGCTTTTAAAATTGTATTTCAGGCCTGGCTACTAGTAGTACAGTAATGCATATTCCAAAAACACCTAAGGTAGCTAGATTTATAACAGTGGCACTTTTCAGTAGCAGTGTTCTTAAAAACTAAATATCTGTTGGTGAACCCGATCCCAGTATGTTTAGATTAATCACTTAG
Organism: Sternotherus odoratus; assembly: GCA_032164245.1. NCBI lineage: Eukaryota > Metazoa > Chordata > Testudines > Kinosternidae > Sternotherus > Sternotherus odoratus. Next base: position 140,039,104 of record JAVMKO010000003.1, on the reverse strand, counting down.
TATGTGAAAACATGTGAGGACTGGTAATAAATCTAACAGCAAACTACAATCCAATTGTCCTAAGCCAGACAGAAATATGTGCCATCAAACACAGAATTTAGAAGTCATTTGCTTATCAATGAAGTGTGGATTTAATGAAGGTAGGGAATTTTAAGGGGTCTAAAAGAATTAGGTGTCCAACTCCCTTTGAAAGTCAATGGGAATTAGGAGTCTCATTTGAAAATCACAGCCCCTGAGTATGCATAGAAGGAATGCATTCATTTGGACTGTATCTTCGCTACAAGAAGGTGTTTTTAAACTCTAGTTCCTAACTTGAGGTAAAATCTTAATGAAGACAAAGCAGTTTGTAGTTTTCACAAGATAGCAGGCCAAGGTAAACTCTATGATTCCCCAGAGTCTTTTTCCTAGGGGAAACGAAGGCCTCATTGGAAGGTATAGTGAGGAAATAGTACATGAGCATTATAAATTCAGGCATTTTCTAACCTCATACTTTAATCTACCTTTGTTATTTCTCCGACCCCCATCATCCTGATATCTGAGCACTTCACAATCTTTAATGTGTTTATTTTCTTCTACAATGACAAGCCTTCTCTCAAGCTGCATAGCCTGGGGGTTGCTTTGACAAAACCCTGAATCTTTAGAATCTGATTTGTTCAGATTCATTTCTTTCACTTCCAGTTCCTGGCCAGGACTAAATATAGAAGAGTCAGAATGCTAAGAGGAAGTTGGTTCCTCTGGAATTTCTGACTATTACCAAAATAATTCCTAAAGTGTTGCAAGAAAGTTTGGTAACAAAGTCCTGTGGCACCTTAAAGACTAACGCTTGTTCTTGCAAGATGTTCAGACCAGTTCTACGGACTCCAGTAGTTCTGATATGGTTCAAAGGGATAATTATCCAAGCCTTGGGGTGCATAAGTGAATCAATCTCCAATCTGAACCTCTATGGGGTTTTGAATCACTTCTGAGGTGACTACTAGAGGAATTACATATTCATGTGAACTGTTATGGGCAAATGCACGTTTGCACAAGTGTTTACTTCACTTTTCCTTTCCACAAGTATTCTTGAACAGTGTTTCACTTATATTAATGGCTAATCAAAACAGAACAAAAAAAGAGTGGTGGGGACTGTCAAAGTGAATTAATGTTTTATATTTGCACAAATGTTAGTGAATATAGTTTGACAACACTCAACCAGAATGATTTGTATCTTCTAGTCCGATGCTGTCCAATAGAAATTCGATGCTAGCCACATTTGTGGTTTTGAATTTTTCTTATTAGCTACATTATTAAAAAGCTACATTAAGCCACATTATTTTTAAAAAAACCACATGCATTAGTCACAATTCAATAGTCTATTAGCCACGTGTCTTGTGGCAAACGTATTGGACACCGCTGCTCTATTGTGTCTTAAGATAATAGAACGTGAACCTTGGAGGCTGTGCAAAAAAGACAGGATAGCATAGGTAAATGGCTGGATATACCAACTTAAAAGGACAAAAGTAGGGTAACCAGAAAGGCCTTCTGTACACAGATATCATGGAAGCCAAATTATTAACTGGCAAAGGTATTTTAAAAAGTTAAACTTTCCATTTGCTGTTATTCTCGAGCAGTAAACGGGGAACAGACCTGTAATCATGAGCTTCCATGTCTGTGACAATCTGCTGGGGTCCCTAGAGTTGTGTGTTACCTCTCTCAGCCTCAGCAAGTGAGAGTTTTGCTACTGCTAAGATGTGTGACAACCCCCTGGCGCACATACTTCTCTGCCTGGCCAACAAACTCTTCAGGAGTCTCTCAGTCCAAGCCTTGCTTCGCAGGTAACAGTGACTCCCTAGCTCCCAAGTTCCCCAGAGATGTCCAGTCTGCTTACCAAACACTCAAAGATGTTATTAAATTCCTTGCACCTTTAAAGAAACAATACACAGAAGCCTGCTAGTTTAACTGGGGTTAACATGCCCTTCCCTTCAATCAGTGCACTGAACTGGTTTATCTTAAAACAAGTTTATTTAACAAAAAAGGACATAGGATTAAGTGATTCCAAATATAAGAAATAAAAATAAAAAGGGTTACATGCAAACAAAAATAAAAATATACTTCTAAGGCTAATACCTGATTTATCAAATTAAATTCCCTCTTGTTTAAAAAAGTGTTTCTCACCAAATCTCTTTTCCAGCAGGGCTGACCAGACTCTCTGGCCAGAAACCTTCACAGATCTCAAAGTGCTCGGTTTCTTTCTCTCTTCATGTTTAGAATAACGTGGAGGTTCACTCCCTCCTCTCTTTGTAGGCCAGTAAACCTTTGAAATGTATTTACAGTCCCCTTTTCCTTTTCCCCTGCCGGGAAGAGATGCCATGTGGTATGGTGAAGACTTCATGCTGGTTCCTCCCCTGCTGGTGATAGTTGGTAGTTCCTCCCCTTGTTAGCTTGATGGCTTTATTTAGCTTTTATGTAAATGCATTTCCAATATCTCTCAATTTACCTTGGAGACTCACCCACATTTCTTTGCCTAGGGTGGCACACATTTTAAGAACAGCATTTCAGCACATTCACAATTTTGCATGTTACTCACACTTACACCACTCGGTGAGTTATGAGTTTTCTGGTAATATGTTACATGCCACCCTTTGGATAAATATCATGACAATAGTGTGCCAGCTGGCACTGGCGTCTTCTAAGGGTCACAGTATCCTTAATAAAATTCTCAGTATTTGGAGTCATCTAAGAAAATTACACTTAGGCTATATACCAGAGTTCAGTGTCAGGAAATCCATCACTCTGAAGCTAAGAGTAAGAAGGAAGAATATTTACACCAAGCACTACTGACAGCTGTTAAAATATCTTAAAGCCCTCTCCCCCTCGCCACACAATCGCAGGGCTTTTGAGGGGGCTCATAGCCGCAGCAAATGTTCCCAGGAGTTCTCGCATCACGCTGGCAAATATGCCAAAGCCCTTTTCATGTGCTGCGTATGTTACAAAGAACCCTTTTTCGTGGCTGGACCTGGTCCATAGAACACCATTTGGAGGAGTGAAAGGTTGAGACATAGGGAGGGAACTAAAGTCAAACTCAGCAACTTTGTGGGATGAGTCCAGGCCTGCTCATATAAATACACTGACTCAAAGGAGAATCTGCAAGTGTGAATTTCATTTTAATTTAACCCCACGGAGTTTGCACTGTGAAAATCTTGTGTAAAAGTAAAAACATTTTTTTTCACCAAATTTGAGTTATTTGTCCAATTTTTTTTGGCAGAAACTCAATTTTTTCATAGCACGAAAGCAAAATTGCTTTGATCCTTTTCATAACCATAGATGACCCTGAGCCACCATCCCATCAACAAAGCAAATCAGGGGATAGAAGCATCATATTCCTCTCATGTGAGTTTGGACCAGTGATTTCTTTGGTTTTGATCCATGGAGGTTTGCATACTTTAAATGCCTCCCAGATAGAGATGGGCTTGAGGGCCAAAGTTTCATTTGTTCCCCTGTTAGGTACAAGAGAAGGCAGTTTTAAAAAAATATATATATCCACTGATGTGCCTGAAAATTTTGTAAGCATATTTACAGAGGGCCTCTGGACAATTGTCCCCGAATGTGCATTATGTACAGTAATATGTATTAATTTGATATGCTTTATTTGTTAGTGCCTGTATATGTATATAGGCCATGGGCTTACAGACTTTTCTAAATGCATACTTTTATGCATTTTGTTTAAATAACTATAAGGCTTACGCCCATCTTCACCGGAATAAACCCTTACATAGGGCATCTGTTTTGGGGCATAAGTGTTAATCCTCCACATACACACATGCAAACACACTCTTCCAGTTCCTCTTCTCTCCTTTACCCTAAGTTTGAAACAGGAATAGATTTCTTTACTCTTTCTGTTCACATAACCTTTTCCTCCTAGGCAGAAGGCAGAACAGGAATGAAGTCTGATTTAAGCAATGCCAATATCACCTCTGTGCCTTAACTTGGTTTCAATATTTCTCTTTGATTTCTCCTCCTGATACGCTCATTCATGACCTCCTGTCCTTGCCAAGGCCTTGCTGTGATGAGCAGGAGTGTTGCTGCTCATGTGGGAAAGATTCAGATCCAGAACATGTGTTGTAGCAAGTGGATTTTTCCGCTTTGATCTTCCATTCCCCCTTCACTATCCAGCATGAAACTGTGTATTCTCTAAATGAAATTCACCCCATGCAGAGAAGCCCCCACAAAGCTCACCATGCCATTTTACACCTACAGTTGCGCTGTGCCTGTGAGGGGAGGGGTGAGAGAGGGCAGCAGGGGGCCTGGGAGGATCAGCCATGCAAGGGAACCCCTGAGCAATAGCACTGTCTGTTGGAGTTTGTGCTGTTACAGTTAGATCAGTGTGACATCTGAGGGTAGGTTGGAATAGAGTCTACCAAATCCACACTTGCATAGATGGATTGGACAAGAATGCCCACATTGGGGGCACAGATGGGTTTCAGCCACCATTGCAGTCTCTCGGTATCAGAAATAAACCTAAGCAGCAGCTGCAGAGGGTAATACTGCTGTAGCCCCATGTGTTTTCATAGACTGGGTGTGTATGAATTCTATCCCCCACCAACCATAACCATCATTGTGAGTTCCCTGCACAGTAGCCTTGTCTCCAGAGGGGTGAATTTTACTTTGAGTGAGAAATGGGAAAACACAGTTGTTATGGTCCCCTCCCCCCCCAATGGTGTTTTTGTCTTTCAATGGCCAGCAGTAAAACCAGATTGTGCTGGTTTGATCTTACAGGCAAACTTCTGAACTTTTGCTCTTTGCTCCCACTACAATCGTGGCCTGTCATCGGTCCTAAAATGTTGCAGACTTTGCTTGGATATTCAAGACAATTCTGTGTCATTTCAAGATTTCAGTGAGCTGTTAGGAACATAGTGGGCTCGGTCCTGCAATATGCTGAGCGTTTATGACCCTGACCCATAACTTTAAATACATGGAGTAACCTTCAATGACTCAACTGCAATAAGACTTAAATATTAGCTTTAGTGCTTTGCTGGATCAGCACCAGATAGCACGACCTTGCAGGACTGAGGTCATGGTATATAGAAGATGAGAGGCTTGTGTCTTGTCCGAAAAGGTTATTTTAAAATGAGGCTGGATTTCAGGGTTCCATATGGAGTTCAAGTTTGTGAATGTTTCCTTTCCCTTTCCCCTCTCTACATGCAACTTTGTTTAGTTGAACAAATCTGGCATACTTTAAACATGACGTTTTCCCCCTACAGGCTTTGTACACATCAGGCTTGTATATATTTCCACACCCAGGCTGATATACCTCAAAGAGGCCTGATTTTCAGAGGGCAAGTGCTCAGCATTATTTCTGAAAATAATGTGCCTTTCAGGTGTCAAGTTGGTAACCAGAAATGGAGGCCTCCAAAATCACTAGCAGCTTTTGAAAGCCTTGTCCAACATGAATGACATGAACTTTTTTTGTGGCTGTATAATAGCTAAAGCCATTGAAAATATGTGGTACTGGAATGGCAAGCTGGGCTGCAGAAACTCAATGTTAATTCGGAAAACAAAAAGAAGGCTTTAAGTTGCAAAGAGAAAAGTACTGTTTCTTCTAAATTAGCACACAGATTACCATGTGGATGGATTCTGCTTGTTCCTTAAATGATTGCAAAATAGGTCCCAATTAAGTTTTTCATTTGAGTGACTAACCAAGTTGATGGGTCACATCCTCTCAGTGTGAAAATTAAGGACACTGCTGACTTCAGCTGAGCTGTACTGATCTACAGCAGCTGAGGATCTGGCCATAAGTTTATTGATAGAAATATTTGAGTCCACTTGTTGTCTAGATTGTGTGGTGAATAGTAACTGCAGTAAATCTTTCATATCAAGTGAAGCAGAAATACAGTACTATCCACAATGCCTGGAACAAGCTGGAAAAATCAAATCATCACATGTAATAGTAATTCATTCAGTTATTTTTCTTCTAAGCATTAAAACCAGAAGCAAGAGACAAAAAAATAATTTCATTTTTATGGCCTCCTTCACTGCGCAGAACATGTGTTATAAAATATAATGCAGCAAAATACATGAATTGATCCTCTTGTTTGGCCATTTGGCAAGGTCATCCAAACAAAAGCATGGAAAATTAAAACCCAAACGTGGCCAGAATACCAGTCAGGCAACGACTTCTGATCAATAAGACTTCTGTTCTATTTTAGGATATGTTTAAAATCAGTTTGTGGCACAGTCTATGAGTGGGCCAGCATCTGTGAGAATGTCAGTGAATTATGGAAAGGCTTAAGGAACATGCTCTTGGAAGCAGTAAGTGTTGAGCTCTTTTGTGTTTGCTTTGGAAGCTGGAATTGTGGTTGGTGTTGCCCATTTTTAGTGTTTACACCTTTATTATGTTTGGCTTATACATTATTAATATTCCAGTTGGCGGTGGATGGAGACTTCTCCTTGCCCAGAAATGAAGAGGTTTGAGTCTCCTACAGATTTTCTGTCCTATTGATCAAAAGATTCCCCCCTCTCCCCGATCAAGGCCCTTACTTTGCTTCCATTGAAGTTAGTGATAAAAGTTCCTTTGATTGCAATCATACACAATTGGGTCCTCAGGAACCCAGGTTTTCTATGTCTCATCATTTCCAATGTAACTGCCACTTGTGATAACAGAAAGGCTGTCCAAGAATTAGCAGAAAGGTAAAGAATACTAAGATGGCATAATGATGAAAAGTACTGTTATTCTTGAATATCATTATAATCTGAGAATGTCTTCTGATTATCTAATGTGATCACAGTTCATCTTAAGTTACCTTTTTATACTTGTTCTTTTGTAGCTCTCATCAGTAATAATTTCTTAATTTACTAGTTATAGCACCTTTCATCATAAAGCATCCGAAACCACCTTATAATTTACATAGGGCTAATTTTGCAGATTCCTCTGAGGTGTATCTTTACAGCCAGCTTAGAGACGAAACTGGAGGTTTAGTTTGGAAATTTCAGTGGGCAGAACATATTTATAGAAACTGAGAATTTTGTCAGGACACTGGTAACTCTTTTGTAGGTGCAATAGGAATTATCCACTAACCAGGATACAGCATTTAATTTCCTTGATAAATGTGAGGACAGCTATACAGACTGTTGGAATGGCTATTAAAGAAAATCAAGAATATAAGACAAGGAATAAATCGTAAAGCATTCTAGCGATAATTTGATATCTTTTCACATATCCACTTTGGCCTTGCCAAATCATTTACTCTACCTTGGTCTCTTTCTGCAATAAACATTCTTGTATATTTGCATTTTCAGCAGCAATGTTTAAACCTCAAAATGGTTTAAAAACCTCAAAAAGAGGTTTACATTGAATTAGCATCAACCACTTGCACAACTAGCCTGGAAATCTTCCTAGATCCTGCTTTGTTGAAAGATTAGTGGTCCATCCCACTTTTTGCAAGGGGAAAAATAATGCAAGAAATAATCTTCCTTGCAGTATCTCACCACTTCTTGTCTTGATTTGAGCTGTGAGCTGGAGATGCCCATGAAAATTAAAGTAGCTATAAAATGCTATCCAGACTGTTTCAGAGTTTGAGAAATATTTGCTCAGGATTTGGGGTGATGGTGCAGGCAAGTAAATATTTTGTTTGAAATTATTTGGTCACTCTTAGTTAGGAGAGGAACAAGAAATTGCAGATGTAACACCATGGTAAGAGAGTGATATTCCCTAATCTAGCTCTCACTGAGTTTTGCCAATGACATCAATGAGAGCAGGATTTGGCTCTTAAATCCCATACCAAACCTTCCTAATCCCCCACCCTCAGAATTGACAGATCTTGATTTTTAACTTGTCTCCACTGCTTATGGAATACAATTATATATGCAGTTATTGTGCAAACTTAAACATACATGTGGGTGTCTATAAATCTTGTCTGATTGTGATGAACAGTGGTGATGAGAGCAGCACTGGAGGGATAAAATGAATATTCATTTGCTTCATATATGGCTGTGGAGAGATGGTGAGGCATGCCATATCATGGCGGAACTCACACAGCTAACCGTGGAGTGCTACATTTGGACGCTGACAAGTCTTCAGCAGAGAGATGTTTATCTTTTAATTTTCACAGCCTCTGATTTATATGCCAAGCCAATAAATGTAATACGAATCTCTCCTGTTAATTCTCTTGTAATCTATTCATCTTCTAAAAATAAATTAAAATCAAATATGGCTTTGAGACACAGCTACACCGTACACGTTGGCCAAGCATAATACTTAGCCTTTCGGGTACATTTTCTTTTAAATGATTTTCTACATTTAAAAAACAAATGAAATCAAAGAGTTCAGAGAAGATGGGGCATTTAATTTAAATGTGAAAACAAACAAGACTACAAATATGGTTACTGGTCCGCCAGGTTCCTCATGATCCCCAGGGCCCAGGCTGCATATGCTCTTCCCACACCTGTGGAGCAGGGGCAGCGAGAAAAGGCGAATCGGTGCCAATCCTGCACACAACAGCAATTCCCTGTGTTGTGGGAAGCAGGATGCCCAAAGGGAGAGGGGAGGAAGCGGGGCCATGACCTCTTCCCCATCCCCAGTGGCTCAGGGAGTGGGATAAGCACACCAGGGGAGCAAACTGCTCAGTACCCCCGTGCCCAAAGAGCAACTCCAGCAGAGACTCCTGTGAGGCGCACTCTCTCCAGTGCACTCTCTTCCTAGCCCATTTCAGGTGCTGGGGCAATATAATCAGTAATGAACCAGACCCTCTGCTGATGTCCACAGAACTATGCCTGTTTACATCAGCGGCGGATCTGGGGTAGGATGACAGTGTAGGACTGGACCTGATTATTGCTTTGCTATAGACATAGCAGTGTGGTGATTGCTAACTCCTTACTATCGTTTACTCCCAAATTCAAAGACACCGAGTATGGGATCGCACTGATTTTTAATTCCTAACTCTCAAAGATTTTGCAGAGGCACCCATTAGATTTAATTTATATTGTCCCCAATTATAGCCATGAATACTGCATGATTGCCTTGTTATAATGTAGCTAATTCACCGGCAGCATTCACATTTTACTGTGCAATAATAATTTTCACATCTTCCTGTGTAATAGTAGTGCTATTTATTAGCTAGACGGCCCAATTTTAGCGATGTTATAGGAACGGAGTGTGCATTACACAACAGAGCAAGGGTACACCTGCAGCTGGCCATTTCTATATTTATGGCTGCCTGACAGCCGTAATGAATGGCAAATGGAGAGTATTTGTTTTTTCTTTGGCTTAGTAATTATTTTTACATAATTTAAAAATAAAAGTGAAGCCGGACACCTGGCATTAATTACAGGTTTTAAATATCTGTAAGTCTCTTGCCAAGGTGCCCTGGAGAAACAGAACAGATTCTCAGGGCAGCACACAGGAAAGAAATTGTTAGCCAATCACAACTTTCACTGGAAAACTTGACTGGAAAAGCCCATATTACATTACAGTTTAATTTGTAATCATATCCAGTCCCTTTCACTTCATGTTTCAAGTACCACAGCCTTTCATTGTATAGACATACCCTTGAGTTGGGCTACTTACCATGTGTTCTAAACAGAAGAAGGACTCTAGATCAAATGTTTTGCAAACTTTATAATACCGGTAGTCTGGTGAACTTCAAAGTCTAATAAAGTTACGTAACCAGCTGCTTGTTGTAGCTTTTGCTCTCACAGTTGTCATCCATTTACTGTTAACTTGCAGAACCTCCGTCCCTCACATTCCCCCAACAGTTGCAATCGTAAGACAAAGAAACCAATGGAAGGTTGATTAAAGTTGAGGGTAAAATGAGGTTCTTAGTGTTCCATGGTGTGAATTCATAACCATAAAGACTCTCAAATCCCTTAACGATAATTGTATACATAAGATAGCAAAGCACTGATAAGACTAATTGAAAGACTATGAGAACGGTAAAGATTAGGATTTCTCCAGAAACAGACTATGCAGGTAACAGACACACAGATGAGGGGTATACAAATGGAAAATGAAAATTTACAATCAAGGAATGATCAGAACAAAAAAATAGTAGTTTGTCACAAACTTGGAGAGATGAACAATGGTGTTCAGAGGAATGGACTTACTGTATAGTACAATGGTCACTTTTGACTCAAGACAGTGCTGTTTTGTGGCACCATGTGGACATTTTGGATCTACAGTATATGCAAAGACACCACACTGATGTGAAGGAGAAATAATGACTGAACTCAATAAACAACTTTTCTGAGGCTGTGCAATCATGTATATCTGTGAGCTCTCCTCTGCACAGTGCAGGAAATAAATCTGCAGAAAAAAGCCATGGTGGCCTCTAGTTTTCAAGGAAGATGTGTCTGGGGACACAGATGGAGGAGTAACTATATTAAATAGCATGCTCCATCCCACATTGTGAAGCTGCTGTTCTGCGTTCAGCATGTGGCCTGTAGACAATGGCAGAAGAAGCCCCGGTCCTTCTGGTCTGCCACAGCTGTGGGTATTTGCAGGGAAGCCTGAAAAAGGATCTCTCCTAGCTGCTGGATAAGAGCTGTAGAGTTGAAAAGCCTAAATCCTCATAGATCTCTGGCCTCTCAACATTTGGTCCTTGCCTGCTGCTTGCTCTGGCCTCCTCTAGTTCCGCAAATTGGGGAGGGAATGCACAGATTCCATCAGACCACCAGAGCTATGGAGATTTGGAAACATCCAGAAAAGTTAAAGGTGTAAATTTGAAATGGATTAATTAAAACATGTTAAATACCTGTGTGGATGTCGTTATTCAGAGTGGAAGTGGACTGATTTTGGTGTATCTTAATTCATTTGGAACTTAGTTAATGCTTTAGGATTGTATTAAAATGAAATGACCAAAAATTCAACACAAACAAAAACATACACACACACCAAAACTCCTAGAAATGTCTGCAAATTGACCTTTTTGCGATACTTCCAGGGCTTAAATACCTGGCAAAGAGTTACCACCACAGCTTTAACAAAAATCCTACCACCTATAAACATTCTAATTCATGATTCTACTACATCCCTAGGTCATCAGGTCTAATATTAGGCATGCAGAACAAGCACTCTGATAACCCTTCGAAGGGAATGTACTGACAGTCCAAAACAAGCCCTGCTCAATCTTTTAATGTAGCTTGACATGAAGCCTACATATTATCTTATAGGTGAGCTATTACCAATGATTATCATTAAGGTTGCCTAATGCTTTCCATTAGGAGCCCTTGAATACAGCTGCATTTGACTTTGCCAAACTTTAACCATGTTGGCTGAAATTTCTATGCTTGCTCTGTTTCAGGCTGAACGTTTTGGAAAAATTTCAGCGAAAGCGGTTCAGCAATTGCTGACAGCGATGTTATGAAAAATTGTTTTTCCAGTGTTACATTCCCAACCCCATTTCTTTGAAGTACGCTAGTGCTTTGTGGAGGACATATTAAAATTTGGCAGAGGAAGCGCCCTGGAGTCAGAGATAGGACAGCATGAAAATTCAGCCTGAGTTATCCAAGCAGTCTCTGATAAATTGACATTTGCACATGCTCAATAGTCTTTGCTAGAAGAGACCTGTTAAAATCTCTGAGAATTCAATCTGCATTGAGCATGTTCCCGGTCCCACAAAACTCCCTAAATTCCAAATGTATTGAGCACACATACTATACCCAACAGCCAAATACATATTAGGCAGAGAGTTTAGGGTTGTCAGATTTGGTTGGAAGTATTTCTGGAAGTTTCATCGCATGACAATCTTTTATTAAAGATTAATCTTTAATTCCTGGAGATGCCAGGACAATCCTGGAGAGTTGACAACCCGAACGGAGTTAGAACTCTACGCATCTTTGCAGACTTTATTACTGAGCAAGGCTTCATACAGCTACCTTAAGAGAAAGGCAGATACTATTTCCCTACTTTACAAATGGGATAAATGAAATTGCCCCAGATTACTTCTAATGGAACTCTGGGTAGAACTCAGCAGTGAAATCTTGGTCGCCTTTGAAGTAAATAGCAAAACTCCCAAGTCTCCAGTTGCAGACCAAAGTCTTTGCCATGCTGCCTTTCAGAATGAATTTGCCAGATCTGTGTGGTTGATTGTACTATCTAATTGCTAGACTGCATTCCTTTCCATATCCAGAATAGGAGGATTCCCTGTTCCCAATATTCCTCTGTTATCCAACACGGAGGTTCTCAAACTGTGGCCTGCGGACCACCAGTGATCCCTAAGCTCTCTATTCAGGTTGTCCAGGGATAGATGCACTCTAAGGTGTGCATCTGGGCAGCCGCACACAAGAAAATGAAGGGCCACCCACCTAATTAGTGGAGGCACACAGGCCTGATTCCATTAATTAGGTGCCTGGACCCTGGAGAAGATACACATATAAGGTGAGGTGGTGGCCTTGGTGGGAATAAGGGCAATGGGGTGAAAATAGGGGCTGGGGGAATTTAGGACATGCAGGGCTGTGGCAGCCAGAGAAAGAGGTAACTTTCCCCACCTCCAGGGCTGCAGGGGGAGAGACCCCCCTTTTTCCCAGCCCCAGCTCAGGGGCTGCTGTGGTGGTGGAGAGAGGGCACACATTAGAAAGTTAAGACTACTGATATTAAAATATGAGTTGTGTGCTTTTATTTGTAGAACAAAAATCTTTATTATTAGGGTTTTTTTTAATATAGCGCTTTTATCCAAAGTGCTTTACAATAGTTAGCTAATGGTACAGACAACATTTGGAAAGAATATTAAGTGTTTCGCCGAGATCCTCAGCAATTTACAAGTGGTCTGCAGAAAAAAAAAAGTTTGAGAACCACTGAAACAAGCAGTTGTATAAACCACAGGGAGAGTGTCTGTCACATTCTCTGTAGTGTCTGATTCCACAGAAGATAGCTTAATACTATCATCAGAATCATTCAAGCGTGATCATAGAATCATTTGGAAATAGTAAACAACTCCTCCCCCAAACCCTCCAACAATCTAAATCTATTTTAACTCAGATTAACTTTAATTTGGTCACAAAACTATTACCCATCAGACGTAGCTCTATTAGGTTTACGCTCTGGTGGGCTTGGCCTTGTAGTTTCAGTTTTAATGAAAGGTGGTTACTAGTAACTGTTTTGATTGGATTTCATGCATAATACCTATTTAATTACAGTTTTAGTATATACCTTCATCTCAAAGATTTCCATCTCATTACAATACACGGGACCAGTATCTTTTTTCAGTAGCTTCCTTTTAAAAAATATCACATTAAAGTTCTTTCTGGTATGCTTACAGCATAGCACTTGGTGAGGTTTTTGATAGACTGGGTATAATTGAGGCTAATCACAATTTAATGAATGGAAACTGGGGCTTTAACACGTCATGAGGGAGAGAGGTTCTTAGTTCATTAAATATGCTTTTGTGGGTTTGATTATCTGCCAAATTACATGAAATAATGTGGTTATTAAACAAACCAGCCTCTGATGTGGAAAGTACTTTGTTCTTTTGGAGTCCACCTTCCAGCGATTTTTTTAGTCTTGTCCCCTCCCTCCCCCCATCCCTCCAAGGGTAAGTACTAGCTGATACCTGACAACCAAGCTTTATATACTTTTTCTCTGGAGTGGTGGCTGAAGAGACTTTTATATATAGCTGGTGTGCCACAAATAACAAAATATTCTCAATTGAAAAAAAAGAATCAGCTCGTTGGAGATGTTCCACCTTCAGAGTTGATTCTAAAATGTTAATAAAGAAGATCACCTTGAGCGATTGGTCCATCGGCCCTCACAGAGGGGGAGCGAATCACAACATGTCAGACATTTTTTATCTAGCCCGTCCTTCAGCTACCCAGTGGCCAGGCTGTCAGTAGCACGGGACACCCAATTAGCATAGCGCACAGCAGCCTAGAACTCCTGAGCGATCTGCTAACCACAGCCTCCCAAGAAGCTAGGATTACATGGCGCATGACACCGCACTAGGTCATGTCAATAAAGACTGAGGTGCAAAATGCTATTATAGTTTAGTGACACGGCATTGCAGAAAATTTGACTGAAAGGGGCATTTCATTTCAATTTGATTCTCCTTTGATTGGTTGCCCAGTTTTATTTGTACTTTAAACGCTATTTTAAAAAATGGTATTAATAGTTCATTATTGTTATGTAATATGAAGTCACCCAACACCAATATTTCACATCAGGTCAGGTAATGGCCCTTTGGAAAAATCCTTCAATTCCTATTGGTTGTAAATGAAAACTACTCTCAATTTTCTCTCTTCCTCCTCCGCACACACATATTGTTAGGGTGTTGCTTTCTATGGTCTTTTAAATGTACGAAGACCTACTTTTCATGGTGATGACTGATAGAGGAGCATGAATCCTACTCCTCAGGTTTTTGCATTTATTTAATGATAGGATCTCTGAATTCCAATGGTTATGCCATTTTAAATGTAATAGATCGAGAAATTCTAAACTTACCTATAAATTACTTAGGGCAGACTAATATATATATGGGTTGACCATTGATCCTAAACAGGGCCCAATTCTCTTCTCATTTAAAATGTGTGTAAATCATTGGATTTCACTGACATCCATGGATTTAAATCTATGTAAAATTGGTGTAAATGAAAAGAGAACCAGACCCCAAAGCCCCAATTTTTCTCTCTGCTATACCAACATAAATCTGCAGTAACTCTAATGACATCAGTCATTGAATTAGATTTACATCAGTGTAAAGGAGAGCAAAATTTGTCTTACTGAAGTCTGACTGCTTGATAAAATTATCTGGAAATGAACTGCTAGCCTGTGCGCTTTTTTTTTTTTTTTTTTTTTTTTACATTTCCCATAGGAAGTATCCATTTTAACAGCGTCAATACCTTTCCTATATTCCTGTCAATCTGTATGGCCAAACAAAATTTACAGAGTCAGCAAATTAAGATGTAAAAGAAGCAGCTAATCAGGACCTCTCCAGGTACTTTCTTTCCACCAACAATATACCATACTTAATTTCCTATCAGGATATTGTAGCGTCTACTGAGATTTCAAAGTCTGATTAGTTTCAGAGGCTTGTGTTTTTAAAAACTTGTAATTCTAAAAGAGATACAAACATTACAACAATCCATTGCCTGAAGTTTGGAGAAACCTGGCTACTGCAGTCCCTTTGGGGTAAGAAGGGGACTCTAGATTTTTACCGATAAGGTATGCATAACATTCTCATAAAGCTCCAAGATTGCCCAGATATACACATTTAAAATAATTATGGTGATTAAATAGAGCTGCAAACAGCTATAGCTCCAGGCAACACCAGCTAAATGTAAAGGGAAAACATCTTCTGCATATGTTTGTGATTTATGTAATTACATGCTTCTACAAGCTACACACCATTCACTGGCAAACAGCCATCTCTCCTTTCATTACAATTTAGTAACAGTAAGCAACACACTTCATCTGTTTGAGAAGCTCCACTTAATAATGCACTAGGGCTGTATACACTACCACTGTGTAACGAATGTGAAAAATACATCAATTTGTTGAGAGTGTAAAATAGCATTTGTGGGACTATGTCTCATGTCAATTAGGAATGAGTCCATTGGAGGCAATCATGTTACACCCAATGGACAACCCAGTCCTAGTGAGATAAAAAAAAGGCATAGGGTGTGTAAGTAGATGCATGTGTGTCATTTGCTCTACTTATGCCATTATTCAACAGGTGATGTACAGCAAAGCTGGTCAAAATGATTTAAATAAAAAAATTTTAAAAAAATTCTTCTCTTCCCCGTCTCAAAACAGCTGCTTTAGCAAAATCAGAAAAAAAAACCACCCTAAACTTTGCTGTTTTTCCTGGTTTGTTTTTGACTTATTGTTCTCCCCTCTCCCCCTTTTCTTCAGAGGCAAAATTAGAAAAGGAAAACATGGATACAGAGGAAAATAAAGGAAGGGAACAAAAGAAATATAGAGAAAAAGCAGGAAAAACAAAAAGCAAAAGAGATACGTGGGCCCCAAATGAAAAATTTCAAATGTAAATTCTTCTATAAATATTTACAAAAAAATTCTGACAATGAAAAAATATCCCTTTTCAGACCTATGGAACAAAAATAAATTAACATTTTCCACAGTTATTTTTTGACCAGTTGTTTTGTAAAGCAAGAAGCTATTGCAGATTTGAATTAGAGCTATAAACAATCTGGCAGGTGAAAGCCATGGTCATCTAACTAACTGAAATTCTCATTATTTCTGAACTCTGATCACTGAGGTTGTTTAACTGCACATCCAAATGATAGACCTGCATGTGTAATTAGTGAAGCATTCTGTCTGTTGTGCTCTGGTCTTTTTTTCCCCTCCAATCAAAGAGAAGAAGGACTATGTCTGAGCAATTATTTTTAGTGACTTGGAATTATATGAACAATATGGAGTACGCGTTTATAAAAAAAAAAAGAATGTTATCTCCACTAATTATCTGAATGGATGCACAACTATTTGGTTCAAACCGGCCAGTCTCTACGCAAAAGAATAAATGGACACAAATCTGACATCAGGAATCATAACATTCAAAAACCAGTAGGAGAACACTTCAATCTTCCTGGCCATTCCATTAAAGATTTGATGGTTTCAATTTTGAAACAGAAAAATTTCCAAAACACACTCCTAACAAGAAACTGAGGAACTAGAATTAATTTTCAAATTGGATACAATTAACCAGGGGCTAAATAGGACTTGCAGATGGTTCTCTCATTACACTAATTGATTGCATTTCCTGAGTTAATTTATCTGACACAGAAATCCATTTCAAAAGGTATTTTTTTTCTCCTGCTGATAATGGCCCATCTACATTTAACAGCCCTCTTAGAATTGGTATGCTAATGTACAATTTTTTTTCTTTTTTCTTTCTTTCTTTCTGTGTGTATAAATGCATCTTACTTCTGTTCCATTCTATGCATCCGATGAAGTGAGCTATAGCCCACGAAAGCTTATGCTGAAATAAACTAGTTAGTCTCTAAGGGCTTGTCTTCACTACCGCGGTCCGGGATCAATCTCCTGGCTCTTGATTTCTCGCGTCTCGTTAAGACGTGATAAATCTATTGCCCGCGGCTCCCCCGTCGACTCCGGAAGTCCAGCTTGCTGGAAGGCGCAAGCTGGAGTCGACGGGGGAGCATGCCGCCGACTGCTGCCGCCGTGGGGACGGGCGGTAAGTTGGCGGCAGATACGCAAACTTCAGCTACGTGATTCACGTAGCTGAAGTTGCGTATCTGCCGTCAATCCCCCCCACCCCCGCTAGTGAGGACAAATCCTAAGGTGCTACAAGTATTCCTCGCTTTCTTTACAACTATTTGGTGAATTTGAAAGCCAAAAAGTTGTCTGTGAAAAAACAGGTAAATTGTTTGTACAATCACTCCTTCCTTATGGGAAATATCTATTTATTCTGGAGACTACCTATTTTTCTGGGTGAGGTAATAGTTACAAATTAAACCCTACAGGTACTGAAACCCTATTGGTCCCTCTTACTAAGGCAAGCTGCAAAGAGTAAAAGCTGACTAAAAAGTGAGGAACTACCTCAGATTTAGTGCATTGTTGTCCCCTCCATTAACTGAAAATACAAAGGATTTACCCTGAGACTTATTTCAGAAATATAGTCTGAAAAGGCAAACTGCACTTAACGCCTGTTAAGAGTTCAAAAATAAAACTGGAGAGAAAAGCTAAAGAATTATTTCATATTTCAATATGTCTGTGCCAGATTCTGATAAACATTCACTGATTACCACT
Source organism: Sternotherus odoratus (assembly GCA_032164245.1). Taxonomy (NCBI): domain Eukaryota; kingdom Metazoa; phylum Chordata; order Testudines; family Kinosternidae; genus Sternotherus; species Sternotherus odoratus. Next base: position 140,021,418 of record JAVMKO010000003.1, on the reverse strand, counting down.
TCATAAGTAGTGCCACTACAGCCCACAGAACTACTTGTGGAGGCAGGAACTGTTAAGGATAAGTGCATCAAAATCTGGTTCTCCACATTTATCATTTCCTTTCCGGTTTCAGTTAAATTAGGTTTCCACCCGCTATTGATTTTCTGTTCTGTTTTCAGGTCTGTTTTGCTAGTTTTTTTCTTTTTATTCAAAGAAACTGCAAGATGTAGTTTAAATAGCACAAATGAGGGGGCACGTAAGACAAGGCATGTTTGTTTATGGGAAAGGAGCTGTGATCAGAAAGTAATTGTCCTTGCAAAATTCTATATATATTACGTTGTCTTATATCGTGCATATGCAATTGCTTTTCCATTTAGGCATGTGATTGCATGCACTACTATTCCCCCTTTTAAATTACCTGAGATGCCAAATTTGCTGCTATTAAAATATTTCCAATTATTTACATGCACAATTGCTAATGAGATAGGGTCTCAGTGGGCAGTTTAAAAAACAATCTTTCAAAAGTTCTCCATCTATCACGGATCTATCGTGTGGCTTGAGACTGAGCAGGAAGCTTGGCCGGGGTGGAAAGGGATACTTGCCGCATGCTTATCTACATGTGGAATAGTCCATTGATGTACTCTATCACATCACAGTAATCGTCATCCGTGATTTCTTCAAAGGTCTCAATAAGAGCTCTTGCAATGTGCCTGCGCAGGTTTCTCGGGAGAGCCAGCATGGTCCCTGTCCCGGCCACGGTCACTAGTCCCCGCCACTGTTCTAAGAGGGGGGGGGAGCATCGCTGCACAGAGGCAAGCTGCGTATGGCCCTGGGCGGAAGTCGCATCTCATTAGAATACCCTCCCTTTCTTGCTCCGTCACCTGCAGCAGCGAGATATCTTCCAGCACGAATATCTACACAGAGAATGTTGGAACAGTGCTCGGAGTGCAGTTCCCGCAAATGCCCTCCGCTCCCCCCAAGCCATAGTACAGCAAGGCAGGGAAACAATCATTGACCCTGCAGCTCACCATGGCAGGGGCTCCGTTGCTCTCTCTGTGTGTGCTCTGTGTGTGCTCCAGCTGTGTGGGACAGGGAAACAGCACAGAGAAACATGGAATGCATGGGACTCCCTACAACTGTCTGTTGTGAACAAGAGAATCTTCTGTTTTAACTGTGCACTTATAACTTTCCCTAGGTTTGGCCTTGACATTGTCACTGGTCTTATCTGCAGCTCAGAAGCTGAGGAGGATTTGAAAGAGACCACGGAAGAGCAAGGAAGATCTTTTGAAACAAGTTATGGAACAGGACAATGGACAATCGTGTTGCACAGCAGTGGCGGGAGAATGAGAGGCAGCGGAGGGAGGATGAGAGGAAGCGGAGGGAGGAACAGATCCAGTTGAGGGAGATGGCTTGCGAGTAGTGCGCTGACAAGCGCGCTGACAAGCTGTTTAGAATATTACAGTTGCAAGTAGAGACTCTGCAGAGGATCGCTGCTGTTCAGGAGGAGCAGCCCTGTGCTTGCCACCCCCATTGTCAGTTGCCCCCTAACCCTTCCCCTTCTGGCCCTCTGTACCCTTCAGGCCACTATCAGGTGGGTGCCTGGTTATTACCACCCACGGCTGCCTCCAACCCCCCTGTCTTCACCGACCAACCCACAGACCCAGCACCCTTATCCACTGCACTCAACCCCTAATAACAATCATCATCGCCCTCCGCAAATGGGGTTGGGGGAACACAGCAATTCGGAGGGCATTGGAGGTTATGAGTCCAGGACATATGCCAATCTCTGAGCGACCCCTTCCCACCCCAAATGCACCCCCCTCTTCCCTCACACATTTTACTTTTTTTCAACTTTTATTTCAAATTCTGAGAAAGCTGTTCAATAAATGGGTTTCTGTATTCGGTGCACATATGTATCTAATAGCTACAGAAAAGTAAAAGCCTTATCCTACTAACAGAATGCACCCTCCCTCCCTCCCTCTGCAATTCCCATTAGAACTCGCTTTCAGCCTCAAAATGCTCCCTCAAGGCTTCCCTGATCCTTGTAGCCTCGCGCTGGGCCCCTCTAAGAGCCTTGCTCTCTGGCCGTGCATACGTGGCCTCCAGCTGTTGAACCTCCGAGGACCATGCCATAGTGAAGCCTTCGCCCTTCCGCTCACAGAGATTAAGTAGGGCACAGCACGCGGAAATAACCACGGGGATACTTCCCTCTGCCAAGTCTAGCTTGCCATAAAGACATCGCCAGCGGGCCTTGAGACGCCCAAAAGCACACTCCACAGTCATTCGACAGCGGCTCAGCCTGTAGTTGAACCTTTCCTGGCTGCTGTCCAGGCTCCCATGTAGGGTTTCATGAGCCAGGGCATTAGAGGGTAAGCGGGGTCGCCAAGAATCACAATGGGCATTTCCACTTCCCCCAAGGGGATCCTCTGGTCTGGAAAAAAAGTATCTCCTTGCAGCTTCCTGAACAGGCTGGTGTTGTGGAAGATGTGTGCGTCATGCACCTTTCCCGACCAGCCTGCATTAATGTCAGTAAAATGCCCACAGTGATTCACAAGCGCCTGAAGAACCATGGAGAAGTACCCCTTTTGGTTAATGTACTCTTCTGCTAGGTGGTCGGGTGCCAGAATAGGTATATGGGTCCCATCGATAGCCCCTCCACAGTTAGGGAAACCCATCTGCTCAAAGTCAGCCATGATGTCATGCATGTCACCAAGAGTCACGATTTTTCGTAGCAGGAGGCGATTAATGACCTTGCACACTTGCATCAACATGACTCCACCGGTCAACTTTCCCACCCCAAAGTGGTTGGCCACCGATCGGTAGTTGTCTAGAGTGGCCAGCTTCCAGATTGCTATAGCCACCCACTTCTCCACCGAGATGGCAGCTCTCAATCTGGTGTCCTGGAGCTGCAGGGCGGAGGCGAGTTCAGCACACAGACCCATGAAAGTGGCTTTTCTCATGCGAAAGTTTTGCAGCCACTGCTCATCGTCCCACACTTGCAAGATGATGCGATCCCACCAGTCAGTGCTTGTTTCCCGTGCCCAGAAGTGGCGTTCCACGGTCGTGAGCATGTCCGTTAAAGCGATGATCAGTTTAGTGTCCAATGTGTTCCTTGGCTCAATCTCGTCTTCTTCACCAGACTCATCACCACTGTCACGTTCCCTGTCAAGAATGAACTCCGCTGTGCAGAGAGTTGTGCTGGCGACACTCGCCAGCATGCTCCTCAGCAGTTCACGATCCATTACGGCACAGCAAAACGGACGACGGAGCACGCGTGCCTTGCTGAAACCGTTGAAAGATGGCGCCTGAGGTGGACGGAAACACAGGGATTCCTGGGATATGACACAAAGCATCACGGGGAGTTGGAACAGGATGCAGAATGGCCGCAAGTGATGCCCCCTTCCCACAAGGCATTGTGCCAGATTGGGAAGAGGTGCTCTATGGGATACCTGCCCTATTGCACTGTTCTTCATGCCACCTGAACCGCCACAAATGTGGCCATGCTTTAGTGCTGGCGGGTCTAAGTGTGCACATGCTCTAGTACAATACCAGTTGCTGTATATGGGATGCGCTATAACCAAACTTGCTATAATTCTGTAGTGTAACCAAGGCCTGAAGCCTGAGCCCTAATGCCTGGGGCTGAAGCATGTAATTTAGTTTTGTGGGGACCACACTGATGCGGGACCCCGGGCAATTGCCCTACTTGCCATCCTGCAACACTGCACTTGTGACCGCCGCCAAAACCTGTCTTGCAACCCCCTTGGGGGTCGCAACCCCCCAGCCTGAGAAACACTGATCTAGATGATCAGACGAGGAAGACTTTGTAGCACCTTAGAGATTAACCAGTTTATTTCAGCATAAGCTTTCATGGGCTATAGCCCGCTTCATTGGATGCATAGAATGGAACAGAAGTAAGATGCATTTAAAGAAAGAAAGAGAGAAAGAGAGAAAGAGAGAAAGAAAGAGAGAAAGAAGTTGTACATTAGCATACCAATTCTAAGAGGCTGTTTCATTTGGATGGGCCATTATCAGCAGGAGAAAAAAATACCTTTTGAAATGGATATCTGTCAGACAGGAGATAACACCGATTGAAAGTAAATTAACTAGGGAAATGCAATCAATTAGTGTAATGAGAGAACCATTTGCAAGTTCTGTTAAGCCCTTGGTTTATTGCATCCAAATTGAAAATTAATTCCAGTTGAGTTGATGTGCCCCTGGCTGAGAAACACTGAGCGAGAGGGGAAAAGATCCAGCCAAGGGCAGGTAGTAGGTTACTCATTCCAAGATCCAGCCAGAACACGGCTCCATAATCCCCAGAGTACGGGAAAAGGATTCAATATCCTGAACTCAGAGGACCAAGTTCAGCATGGAGCCAGAGGCTGCATGAAAACAGGAGCAGTGGACTGGAGACAGCAGCTTGGGAGCTGGCTGCAAAGGGAAAGCCAAACAGCTTGATTGCTGGGACCAAAAGGCTGGCTGAGAGCTGGGCAGAGAGACACCCGGATGATCAGAGGGGACAGGGCCGGCGCCAGCACTAGGCGACCTAGGCGGTCACCTAGGACAGCAGGATATGCGGGGAGGCAGCTCCTCCCAGGGCCGGCGAACCGTGGGGGGAGGAGGGGCGGTGCTCCGCCCCTCCTCGACAGAATTTCGGCGGCAGCGGCCCTTGGCGGCAGCGGATTTTTTTTGGCTTTGCTGCCTAGGGCGGCAAAAAAGATGAAGCTGCCACTGTCAGGGGACAAGCAATAGCTGCAGCAGCCTGCAGGCAGGAGGATGGTGTAGCGATTACCCGACATATCTATCTCCCAGTACTGTGCTAGCCTTAGGGGGTTGAATTAGAGACTGTTGTTTTGATCTTGATTGTTGTTACTGCTGAAATGTGAGAATTAAATCCTGCCCTCAGACTGTAAAAGTTTTGGTGCAGAGACGGGGTCTTTTTTTCTGTGTTTGTGGGGTCTGGTCCATGAGGAGGGCTCCTCATTGCTATCATAATACAAATAAATGGAGGCAATGACAAAACTCCCACTGACTTCAATAAGGACAGGAAGTCACTCTGAGTATGTAGCATGTTTGCACCCTCTATTTTGCCAGCCCGAATAAAATACCAACTCAAAATCTGAGCAGTGGAGAGCCCACCAAGGGTTGGCGGCTAGTGTCCAGGGTGCCAATAGTGCGCGCCTGTGAGCTCAGGGTTCACTGATCCTGGCTACCAGACATTTAGAGGGATCTGGTATACACAGCATGCACTGTGACACACTGCAGCAGGTCAGCCACAAGATGAAAGTCTCCCTGGTCCTCAAAATGTGTAGGAAAAATATAGTGTAGGCCGGGGTTTTCAGAAGAGCTAAGGAAGTTAGGTGATCACCTCACCATTCAATTTTCAGTGGCAGCAGGATGCCTGACTCCTAGGGTCAACTGATTTGGGCTTGGGCTGTGGGGCTAAAAATAACGGCATAGGACTCTGAAACCTGGCTCCCGGGGAGGGACAGAGGGAAGACGGAGGTTCTCAGAGCCCAGCCTAAGCCGTCGACACTGCTATTTTTCAGTTTCATGGCGCAAGTCTCACAAGCCCGAGTCAGTCAAGCCAGGCTCTGAGACTTTTCAGGTGGCCGTGTAGACGTACCTAGATTACCTCGAGTATAGCACAAGTCTTACTGAGCAGTCCCTGCTACAGGGGTCCCAGCAGTGGATGCGGTGGGATCAGTGTGGGGAGTACATGACCACCCCATGTGCCACCTTGAAGGGACATTTCTAATCTGGGAGGCAGGCAGTTGATATGGGGAACCGGAGAGCAAAGCTGCAGAGTCTCTCTCTCTCATCCCATACAGTTTTCCAGTGCCTCACCTGTGGGCAGAGGTCAGCTGAAGGGCTAGAGGCTGGAGTTCATAAACCCATTTTCTTACTGGAGATCAAATAGGGAAGTAATTTCCAGGAGCAAGAGATCAGGGCACATTGCCAGAGTTGGCTCTGCTGTGAGTGCAGTGGGAATTCTGAGGGGGTTGGTACTTAATTTATTTTAGATGTCTGGCTTCTTCTTTTCGGGTTTGGCCTGTGATTACATTATGCATAAAGAGACTTTATAATCAGGGTCTTTTTATCAATACAAAAATGTAGATAAGATAAAAAAGGCTTTTCCCCCCCCATTCTGTCTAAGGGAGACCAGGTGTTTGGCTCAGAGGGATGTATTCTCTTGCTAGTTCAGCAGTGTACGAGGAGGTAAGTAGCAGTGTCCCCTATGGCAAAAACAAATACCTTAGAAAGACGAGAGCTGGAGAGATGTTGAACTGGGTATCCACCCGCTTGATCTAATTTATTACACCAAGGACGTAGCGTGACATGCTGAGTGCAAAAATGACTTGCAGCTGATAAAAGCTTAATTGAAATCCTATATGCTTAGCCGGAGGAAGTTTATCACGACCGATCAGTTTAGTTGCTAACCTCAAGGATTCCAGTAAGAGTCTTTGCAGGGCGAGGTGAATGTCTTGCATTTTGCAAACATAGGCCCAGATACTTCATGGCCTTTGCCTAAGCATGCACCTGGAGTGGAGGAATAGCAGGGGACACGGCCACTCATTGTGTACTCTTCACAATGACAGGGAACAATTGTAGTCCCTGTGCTTGGGGAAGTGAAAAGACTGCTTCCTCTTTGTGTCCTCAGACACAAGGCATCCTAGGTTAGAAATGACTGTAGGAGGAAGCAGGGTCCTGGGCCCTTCCTCTTCGCAGACAAGGTACAAAGCTGACCTGGCCTGCTGGCGGGTGCCGGCTACCACATCCGATGCAACAATGCATCTTGCTCATTGATCTAGTACACATGTGTCCGTCTGTGGAATTATAGCCAGATCTTCCTGAAGCAAAGCTGCTCTACACCAACTCCACCACAGCATGGCAATGCTCATAGGCACAGTTTAATCCCCAGTGAGCTAAATTCTGCCATCACTTGCATAACTTCACTGATTTCTGAGCCTGCAACATGGAAACAGGCATTGCATCCTTGACTGCTGTGATCTACTTACAGGGACGTCAGGAAAAATATTCTCTTTTTCAGGGGCAGAATGCATGTCAAGGACTGAGATATGGCTACCAGTGGGGGGAAAAAGGCAGCCTACAATCTTTGGGATTTAATATGAGGAGGGCTTTGAGGGAATCTGAAAGGTTGAGTCTGAGTTGGTGTAAGACGCTGAGGAGGCTGAAAGAAGATTCAAGTGCCCTCATCTTAGATCCTCATTTGAATTTGAGCCAAAGGCATCCTCTATGTGTCTGACTGTTATGTTTGAGTCACTACGCATCTTAAACCTGAAACTCACTTGTAACGTTACTGATCACAAAGCAAACAACAAGCTGGTCGCTAGCTCTTCAGGCCCTTGGCACAACTCCCCTAAACACACCCAGCAAATCAAATGAACTCACCATTTTTTGTACCTTGATCTTTTCTTAAGATCCCCTTTGTATGGCCAGGGCTTGAGTCTTAACTTTATAGTGTAGCCTGACCCAAAGTTGGGTAAAAATAATTGTAACTTGAGGATTAAAAGGTTCTTGTCCCAAGATCAGACCCAGTAAGATTATTGTAAAATCCTATATAATAAAAGACTAGAGAAGTGTGTGTGAAGCCGTCATGTGCAGTAGAGACGGCTCAGATGAACGGCATGCTGGGAGGTGTAGTTCAGCAGCACAACATGGCTGCCGCGCGTGCACCGCCGAGAGGGAAGCAGGGTCTGGATCAGGGGCTCAGGCAGGAGGGTGGCTGGGCGCAGGAGGCGCGGGCAGGGGGCTCTGGCCGGGCGGGGCGCGGGAAGGGGGCGCTGGGCCGACGGGGCGGAGGCGCCCGGGCACGGCCCGGCCAGCTGTGCCCAGCAGAGAGCTGAGCGAGGGGGAGGAGGCAGTGAGCCGAGCGAGGGGGATGGGGGGGGAGGAGGCAGAGAGCTGAGCGAGGGGGAGGGGGGGAGGAGGCAGAGAGCCAAGCAAGGGGGATGGGGGGGGGAAGGAGGCAGAGAGCCAAGCAAGGGGGATGGGGGGGGAGGAGGCAGAGAGCCAAGCGAGGGGGATGGGGGGGGAGGAGGCAGAGAGCTGAGCGAGGGGGAGGGAGGGAGGAGGCAGAGAGCCGAGCGAGGGGGAGGGAGGGAGGAGGCAGAGAGCCGAGCGAGGGGGATGGGGGGGGAGGAGGCAGAGAGCCGAGCGAGGGGGATGGGGGGGGGAGGAGGCAGAGAGCCAAGCGAGGGGGATGGGGGGGAGGAGGCAGAGAGCCGAGCGAGGGGGAGGGGAGGAGGAGGCAGAGAGCCGAGCGAGGGGGATGGGGGGGGAGGAGGCAGAGAGCCAAGCGAGGGGGATGGGGGGGAGGTGGCAGAGAGCCGAGCGAGGGGGAGGGGGGAGGAGGCAGAGAGCTGAGCGGGGGGGGCGGGGGGGGGTAGAGAGCTGAGTGAGTGGGGGGGCCGCGAGCCATTACTGTTGGCCCGTGTACACGGGCTTTTACACTAGTTATCCTATAATTGGGGAACCCCGATATGCACAGGGGCAACACTCACGCTATAGGAACTCTCTCTATATGTAAATATATGATTCATTCATAATTTAGCAAAGTTATATACATACTTAAAGTTAACAAGGCAGATAGAGATAATACAGAAAGTACATTTGGACGTCCATATTTACACCCTTCTCTTTCACACTTAACCATTATCTTTCCCATCACCATCATCATCCTCATCTTCCCCAGTGGCCATCATTCCGGCCCCTCCCAAGGTCTACATCTCTCCAACCTATCTGCTGCCCCTGGGATGTTACTTTTATAGCAGCTTATGCTGACACCGCCATGACCATTGCATATTCAATAGAGGTCCTTATCTGTATTTCCTCCCCTTAAAGTGTCTGTTTTCTATAGGTTAGTATATATATGATGTTACCCTATTAGCATACATGTCCATTTGCTGTCATGGCAGCTTTGCAGTCGGAGGCTCTGTCCGGAACCTTCTGGATGCCGGAACCTTCTGGTGTCAGCCATGTTCTGTGCTGGTGTCAGGTATGTTCTGTGGGTGGCTGATGTCAGTATTCTGGACAAAATTCCCCCTCTGGAATACCACTTTCAGTTCCCTATAACTTACAAGTTACTTAAGTTTATCTATACCAAAGGTTATAGGCCTCAAGCCTCACACTATCTACTAAAGCCAAATCTTACAGGATAAAACATGTAGGTTCCTTGTATTACTACTAAATATATAATAAAGCGGAATAACAAAGCAGTGAATATAATATAGGTAAGATGTCCCACTGGGCTACAATAGAGGTAAAACATCATGGGAGCTAGTTTTACCACCAATATTTATCATAGGATGACCAGACAGCAAGTGTGAAAAATCGGGTCAGAGGATGGGGAGTAATAGGAACCTATTCAAGAAAAAGATTCAAAATTTGTCCCCATAAAATTGGGACATCTGGTCACCCTAATTTAGCACCCCAATGCTCCAGCATTAGCCAGAGATTAATTTGTAAGGATTGTACAGCACTTTGAAAATGTATATTTTCCTATCAGCACTAAGAACTACCGGGATTACTTGTTGGGCCAGTTCTTCAGCAATTTTAAATCAGAAAATATGCTGATTTATACCAACGTTTCTGTCTCCCCTTGAGTCATAGATCAAGAGTGATTTGTGCTTCATTCATGGGGCCTACTGCAATTACAGTATCAGACAGATAATGCAACACAACATAAAAGATTGTCCAGTTACCAAGCCTGAAGGTGGAATTACCTGGCTGTTTAAGGCAGGGGTAAACACTGACTAATATTTGCAAACTGTGCGATGAAGTTTTTTTGCCCCTATCTGTGACATAAGCCCTAAATTAATAAGTTAATTGTCTAGTTGTGGGTCTAAAAATTCCATTTTATGTGGCTAAGATTCAGCCTAGGGCAACATGTTGCACAGAGGAGGAATTTAGCCTTTGACCTGATTAAACAACTACAATTCTCCAGTTTCGCTTTATGTGTGAAACTTCACACAGCTCTAATTGCTCATGCCCTGAGGAAGAAGGCTAGAGGTTCTGGGGAGTTGGCAGGTGCAAAAAATCACACGGAGAAGCTCCTTAGATTACTCTGCAGCCTCACAGAAACAATATTAAAGAAGTAATGCACACCTTTTGGGGAAAATTTTCAAAGGCACAAAGGGCAATTTGTCTTCCATTGGATGCATCAATAGTATTTGTGTCTTTGAATGTCTCCCCTTTTGTGTCATGTAAACAAAATCTTGCAAGTCACAAGGAGACCATTTCCACGTGATGTTTGAGAAGTTAATCACATGGCTCATGATATCGTTCGAGTAATTCATTTTCAGATTCTGTTCTAATCAGAGTCTTATGCCCACATCCATTACCATGGTGTCTGATTAATTAAATTTGGGCTGATCAGCTGCAGTATGGAATATCACTGTCACTACCCAGAATCTCTGACAGCAACAATAAATCTTAACAGGCTTTTGCTCAGGTACATCTCGAGTATAACTTTTTAAATGAATGAGATCCATCAGTGATGCCGTATATTCTATTTCTTGAAAAAGTATGTGAATTAAAAGATTTCCTTCTTTCTGTCTTTAACACTTCCTTTCAATCAGATCACCCATTGCAGCACTGTTCTTATTGAGTTCACAGTTGGGGTGATTATTTTCATCTGACATATGAAAATAGCAAGATTAGGGGACTCCTGGAAATAAGCAATAAGACTAAAAAGGGAAGTTTAGCAACTAGAAATAAATATAAAGACAACGCTGAAGTGGAGTAATTTGAGAACCCCAGTATTTGAAGCAAACACCATCCTGAATATATGAAACGATGTATTGATATGATGCCCTGTAATGTTAGGATGTATTAGTCAAAGCTATGTACAAACTATACTAAATATGTTCTTTTTATGTGCGGTATGTATTCCAAAACTACAAAAAATAACATTTTGAAATATTCCTCTGAATGAGCTATTTTTTAGATTTTAATTTAATAAAAATCTGTGCATTCCAACTATATTTTTTCACTGTATGCAAACAGGTTTTTCAGGACTATTACTAAGAAAATATCAGCTATGAAATGCAATGCAGTGACCTTCCTTTTAAGTAGCCAAACCAAATTTTTTATTTTCACTTTCTCTTGCACCCAGAAAAGCCTATCTCTTAGGCTCATTGTAAAGTCCTGCTTTTTACAAAGTTTCCAAGAAGGAATGAATGAGGTAAAGGAAGGTCAAGGGATTTGTCTAACTTCAAACTATGAATCAGTAGCTCTGCCAGAACTGGAAAACAAAATCCTTGTTCCCAGTCATACGATCACATGAAATAGGATGCAAAATTAAAGGGGCTTAGCTTAATTGTGTTATCAAAACTGTTGCAGTCTTTGAAATTTGAATGTTCCATTCAAGGAAGGGATTAGAAAAGACATTCCTCCTACTTCTGTTTTAAATGCACTGGAAGGCTGCTTCAAAGCCCTCGCCAAAAAGCTAAACTCTGCTTTATGTTCCATAGGTCTGCCCTAAGGTCCTTATCAATGCTTGGATTTTGCATCATACAGAATGAATAGTGGAATAAGACAGTTTTCAATCATATTCATTTTTACACAGTGGGTGATTTAATTGACAATGTCACTCAAACTGGGAGAGAGGTTGTATTTTGTTTTGCTTCATAAGAAGCAAACGAAAATCACTGGAAAGAAATCTATCAGAAATGTGCAATTGTTTTACTTTTGAGGGGACTTTAATATATTTTAGGGCAAATAAAGTGGTAGTGATTATCTAAAATCTGAGGAGTCAGACACTTACTGGACGTAGATAAACATCTACTGCTTTTAATATCCTTCACTATCCTCCTTTCATTGAGATCACCTTGTGAGAGAAGTTAAGCAATTTGAATGTTTTATATAGTTTTTGCTTAGATCTTCAAAACATAACTGTAAGGACATTTATGGGGCAAGAGAAAATGCTAATTTAGTTACATGCTAACAGAGTAGAAAGAGCTATATTTATTAACAGGAGCTATGTTTTTACATATTTTGCAGCATTTATGTCATCCAGAAAAATGGCATATATGGATTTTCTAAGTAGACTTGGGAAGTAGCTAGATGAAAAGAAAAGTGTACTATAGGGAGATAGAAATACCAATCCAAAGTCAAAGCACTTCAGAGACCTGTTGTGTCCTAATACAAAATGTTCTGCATATTGATCTATGGCTGCAGACACTCAGGCATGACTGAGCTTTGTGAAAATCCCTCTTCTGATTTCTTTTAGCTTTAGACACATTCAACCCATGTCAGCCAATCCAACTCAAAGGAGAAAAGGAAACAGTAGAGCTCACATTATTCTAACTACAGTAGTTTGTTCTTTCTTCCCATGAAGCTCTCTTCACTGACAACCCATTCTCAAAGTAGAAATGCACAAACAATAAGATTTAAAAAATAATCTCCTATCACAAATAGCCTGCAGAGTTGTTTGTGAATCTCCTGGTATTTTGTATATGTATGGCTTTGCTTATCTAAAACAAATTATTTGGGTATATAAAGGTGTTTAGACTCTTTTTAAAATCTCCATTACTTGTAAGGCTCATGGCCTGCCCTACAGACAATCCAGTTTAATTCTCTTCTGCCTCAGGTCACCAGAGCTATTTCTGTCTCAAGATGTGAATCTGGAATTTAGGGTTAGGACTCTCAAAGCAGCTAAAGTAACCAGGTATGGTAATATTTCTCAGCAAAGCCAAGCCCTGCAGCCTTAATATAATTACACCTGTGGAATTTGGTTCTGAACTTTGATTTTCTTCCCCACCCTTTTTCTAAATGTGTGTGTCCAACATCCCATAAGTAATTGATAAAAAATGAAGTATCAGAGGTGGGGAAAAAACAACCCCCTCCCCCACCCAACTTCTGGTTGGAGAATGAGCCAGAAAGTATGGTTTGTGACTTAATACTTTGCTCCATTATTTATCACTTTTATTTTAATTTTACAGATAGAAAACTGTCATTTGAGACATTCACACCGGCCTTATTTTTTAAGCTATGAAATGCAAATTTTGTCATTAAGTTCAATGCCCATGGGAATGGGATCTATCTGAGGAAGTGCCCAGAAACAGAAAAATGCAGTGTCCTTTGAAATCTTCTGGACCAACAAAATATACTGCATGACCTTTATGTGTTGTTATAACATGCAGATTGGTAAGTTTTGTGAGTTAAAAGCATGATGCAAAGTCTACTGAAATTGATGGAACAATTTCCATTGAAGTCAAATGGGCCCTAAGAGAATTTTCCAAGAATGTCATGTAAAGTGAAAACTACATTTAAATGGCCATCCAGCAATTTCACAGTTCTTATTATGGGACACATCATAGCATTCCATACTTAATGGAAAAGAGCTGGAATAAAACTTAGATCCCAACCATTTGAACTAAAAAGAAAATCTCCATTAGCTGTTGGAAGTGCAGAGACTATGACATACATTGAGCAGCTCAGATTACATCCAATACAAGCCAGTGATGTACATACATGTTAACCAGTTTATTGTAGTCAAATGATTGGTAAGTAAGTATAATTTTACTATCTTTGCTGTGCTAGAAACACTAGCAGTTTGTAGCCTAGCAAAGTTTTTGTCCTGATTTACTACTGTCTTGTATCAGACTTATGACAGAAAGTTAAAGAAATGTGGTTGTGGAACCCATTCCAATAATATCGGAACATTGCATCTAACTTTATAATACACTAATCGTTTGCAGACAGAATTTATCTGTCTTTGTTTATTATGCCAAGGAAGTGACTGTCTTCTCATGGGACACTAGCCCATCTGTTAGACAGCCAGACAAGATCAGGAACAGAGCTGTTTTGTTAGATTAAAGAAGGCGAGACATTATTTTCTAGCAATGTTTTTTATGTCCACTAAAAGTAATTGACAATGACTTACAAATTCTCTCAGCTGAACAAAATACATGCCAGAAAAGTTAATATACCTGGTAAATTACTATATATAGAAATACTATATAATTAAGCATAGTTTAACAGATTGGACCAATCCACAGAATCTGCTAACATTCAATTTCAACATGAATGTGTGTTAATAAAAAGGACTGAACTCGTTAATTAAAAAACTGTTACAAAACACAGCTGGACAGAATTTAAAGCACAGTCTCATCCACATCAAGACTCATCCAATTAAGGGAAGAAACCCTTTGCTACAATAGGGTTTCCTTAGCACAAAGCTGGGCAACAGGAGGGTAGAACCACAGTGAAGCTACAAAGCACTGCTCTAAGAAGAGATCAACCTTTTCCTTTTCTGGAGGGAGCTGGCATCTGGGAGAGAAAAGATGGTGCATCCCTTAAAAGGATCTCTGGAGTCCCTGGCTACTGAAGTTCAATTCCTTCTTCTGCCAGACTTTCTGTGTGACACTGGACATGTTGTTTGGTCTGTCTGGCCTGGATGAACAAAGGGAGCTGGGTATCTAAGTCCCAGTTTTGGGACCATCATGATGCACAAAACTCCCACTGAACAGTGTAGGTACCAAGTGAGTCTAGGTGCTTAAGATTCTGCAGTAAGAGTTCCCTAGGGTACCTAGGTTTCTGCCTCTGGGCATGCACCCTGAACGAGGGTCTGAGTCAGGGAGGAGCACAGGGAAGACAAGTCTGAAATACATTCATGGGCTTAAATTTCCATCCTGACTCTTGGCTAGAGGAGGGAGGCGGGCATGCAGATGATAGGAATACACTCAAATCCATCCTGCTCTACATATAGTAAAAGCCTAATGGGATGAATCCTGTCCACATCAAAAGAGCCCGAGTCTCTGCAGACAAACAAACAAACCACAGTGGACCTGTCCCTTTCTCTTACCCACATGGCACTCAAGTAAACATAGGCCTTGGTCATCAGAGTTCAAGTCATGTGATGAAAAAGAAATGCACAAAAATACCCTGAGAAGAAGGCACGCAGTTGTGCCCGATGAGCCTGAGAGGTGGACGGCCAAGCCAATGTTCAGTAAGAAATGTGTGTGCAGCTTGCCCTTGTTCATGCAGTGAGCTAGTATTTGTCACAAAAAGTCCCAGACTAGGCTCAAATTGATACCCAGAAGAAGTGTGTCAGTCAAGGCAGGGAGAAGTTTGTAGCACAACACATATTGCACTGGACAGCAGGGACGTAGGAAAGGGCAACAGAGCAACAGGAATTACAAGTAACCATGCTAACCAGCAAGAGGCTTCAGAATACACAGTAAGCCCCAAGTGTTCTACAACATACAATATAAAACTCCACCCCCATCCCATCAGTCACAGCACAGACACTCTTCCCCCCCCCCCCACCCCAAACTATTCAGGTTAAGAATCAGAGGTAGCCGTGTTAGTCTGGAATAGCAGAAGTGACAAAAGAGTCCTGTGGCACCTTAAAGACTAACTAAAGTATTGAAGCATCAGCTTTCATGGGTTAATACCCACTTCATCGGACGCATGAAGGTTCTGATCTGAAATGTGTACTACCCTAGCATGGGCAAGCAACACATTTTTGTAAGGACACCATACAGCCTGTAGCTATGACTCTTCTCTTCCACACCATGCACTTTTTGCATGGTATGGTAGCGGTATGTGTTACTGCAGGGCATTGCTGGCTTTAGTACAGTGCAAGCATATGCACGTAACAGCTCCTTTATTTCTTACAGGCTTCATATTTACCCAGGATGCACAGTGCAACTTCCACCCATTTTAGCTGCTCATTGGCGATTTGAGGACTGGGCCCACAGACAGTTGATGGCACAGAGATCGCTTGTGGAATACCTATGAAGTAGTGGAAGAAGAGAGGAAGAAACTGGTCAAATGTTTGGCAGGGAGACTACTGCCAGGCAACATTTTTCAGAAATCTGAAAGGAGAGTTTATTCTTTAGTGTTTTGTTAGCTGTTTGTTACTACATACAAAATTGGCATGTTCATTTCCAACACATGCTGATAACATTCTCTATATTTTGGGTATCAGTTAGGATTGAAGTCATCCCTAGAAAGATACAGTACATAAGAGAGTTGGCAGAGAGTGAGCAGTTGTCTTGGGGCACAAGTACTTTTGAATCAAGGCTTCAGCATTTCTTTAATCACAAAGCCTATTCTAAGGAATGCCATCCATATCTAACAGATGTTCCATTGAAGAACACGCTGGATCTTTTGCAGAATATGGCTCAGGGCCCATTTCCACTCAATAGTTGGAGCAGGGTTGATTTCTTTATTTTAGGAAAAGAGATATAGAGCTATTTCCCCATGCAAAAGTTGTTCACTATCTCTAGTGAAAGAGGAGATGTTTTCCAATCTGGGTTTTAGAATTTCATTTGCAAATAGTTCACATTTATATACAGTTTTACACATGCTAAAGGGCATCCTTAAAATAAAGAATATAGTTGAACATATACAAATTCTTTTAATGTATAAAATAGCTGGGTAGTAAATTTGAAGAAAGAAAAAGTTTGTCCAGTGAACGTAGTGCTTTTTTTCTGCTCACAAGTTGTCTACAGTCAGGATCTGTTAGGGATTTCTTTGGTATAACTCATTGTTAGATATTTTATGCAAACAAATTTCACCTTATTCATTGTGTACAAACTGCTGATTGTAAACATTCCTTTTAATATGTTCACTATTTGATAGATTCAAGCTATGCAACTGGTTGTCTAAATCACATGGTATTGTTTATGTTCCCTCAGTCCTTCTTCCCCTAATGATTTCCATATGGTAATGAAATAAATTGTTTTGTAATTAAGTAAATCTTGGCTCATAGGATCAAAATTCATTTTTCAGGAACAGTCATACTAACCAAAATTCCATGACAAATGTATATTAGAAGGGGCTATGAGCACATTCAAATCAAAGTTTGATATAGAAGGTGCCAAAATATTCCAATACCCCCCCGACTGTTTTACTAGCCTCGATAAGTTTTTTTTGTCAGCCCCCCAACTATCTTATACAGTGATTGTATTTATTTAAATGTGTCTATATGTAAGACGTGTGTGTTTTCTATAAAAATGTAATTTTAGTGAAAACTGAATGTATAAATTCACAGCACAGTTTGCCTATAAATATTTCCAGGGGCAGCTGTTTGTCTGCCAACCGTAGACAATAAAATTGTTGTTTCTTCTTTTCTAGGAAAGCCGTTTTCTCTAAAACATAAACTTCACACTACGTGTTGTTTGCTATCATTTCAAGGCCACTACTCCAATGGAAAAGAATGTGTTAAATGTAGCATTATCATGCAGGTCAGGCAGGGCAGCCCCGGTACACATTTTCCCACAATCTCTGCTCATTAACATCTAGTTCCCTCATTGTGCAGATTTTTGGCTCTGTTCCACCAGGGCAGAGACGAAAAATGTTTGAAATATGCAAACGTGGAGGGACGGAAAAAGAGCTTTGAAATGTCAGTCCTTTGGGATGAAAAGTTTCAGAAGGGGAAGGTAAGTTAAAGGTTACTAATGGGATGTCTACAACACCTGCTTTTTAGTGGACATTTTAATAAACAAGTTTTACTTAAGTACAGCTCGGGCCAGACAAAAATATCAGCCATACATCCCTGGCTAACCTGATCAGCCTGGTATCCAGAAACAGAGGTCAGGCTTCCAATACCCTGACATAACCTGCCACCTTCCTGAAACGAAATTGTCCTGCTCGCCATGTTGCTTTTCACAGCCTAGCCCGAGGCATGGTCTGCCCAGATTCAGTGGGGGCGGGAGGGGAGGGGAGACTGGGAAAGAGGAGATGCTAAATCTAGCATCACTCTCATAGAGACCCCTTGTGTCTGAGCAAGGAGTCACAGTGACATAGGAGAAAGTTGAGTTAACAAAGTCCTGTGGCACCTTAAAGACTAACTATAAAGTTTTGAAGCATGAGCTTTCGTGGGCTAATACCCACTTCGTCGGATGCAGGCAGTAGAAGTGTTCACAAACAGGCAGTTATAGAAAAGTAGGTAAGAGCCAGGTGGGAGGTGAAAAGGTTAGTCCAATTAAGCTGAGCCAGTTGTTACTGGAGAAAGTTATAAGTTGTTATAGGAGAAAGTTGTTACCTTAAGTTTCCTGATGCAGTTGACTAGCTTCGATGCTGCACACGGCTTTTAGTTACGGTGAGCAAATTTCATCCTCAGTCAGCATCTCATACTAAGTCACAGCCACATTTTCATTTTTTCCCTTAAATGAATGGCGGAATATTTTCAAGAAGTTTTGCCTAGAGTCTACCAAAGTGTAAGATCAAGAGTGAAACCTCCCTGGGTATACACAAATCTCTTACGGTTGTGGTACCCAAGTACTTCACCATTTAAAAAGTTTTTATCTTCAGAACACCCCCATGAAGTAGAAAAGCATTCACCTCATTTTACAAATGGGGAACTGAGGCATCGGGTAGACTAAGGGCAAGTCAATTTTTAGTGACTGACTCAGGGACTGAACTCATCTTTCCTCAGACAGGGTCCAGCATTTGATCCACTAGACCAGGGGTGGGGAACCTTTTTCCTGCCAAGGACCATTTTGACATTTATAATGTCATTTGCAGGCCGCTCCTGCTCCTCCACCCTCCCTCCCCCGAAGCCCAGGCTGGCAATGGGAACTGAGACCCCAGCTGGCAAGGGGCCAGCGGGGGAACCCCAAAGCAGTGGCAGGCGGAGTGCTTAGCCCTGCACTGCTTTGGGGTTTCCCCCACTGGCCTCTTGCCAGCCAGGGTCCTGCCGCCTGCCTGACCCACCCAGCCCAGCCTCCCCCCCCCCCCCCAAACCTCCTTCCCTCCCGCACCCACGCCTTGCCTGAGCCACCCAGCCCGGTCTCTCCCCCACCCCCGACTGTCGGCTCCCCGCGGCTCCTCGTTTCGCCACCCGGCTGATGGTGGCCGCGCGGCACTTCCTGACCCCTGCATGGAGCCGCCCCCGGCCGGCAGCGGCAGCCTGCACAGCGCTTCCCGGACCCTTCAGGGAGCTGTCCCTGGCCAGCGGCCGCGGGCCGGACAAAATGATGTGGCGGGCTGTATAAGGCCCGCGGGCCGGAGGTTCCCCACCCCTGCACTAGACCAACCGTTTTATGCTAAGTAGAATGCAATGGCTTCCAAAAGGGCCTACATTTTAATATAGCCAACCAGTGGAAGCAGGAAACTAGACAGGGTCATGTTTTGGTGCTTGGGTCAGGTCAAATACATGATGTTAGATCCAGATGTTGACACTTTGTTTTATCTCCACTTATATCCCAATGAAGGTTACTTACAGAAAGTGGCTTTGAAAGCATGAGGTTTAGTGAACAGAGTGAATTTTCCTTGAGTATAGAAGTTATAAAAAAATGTGCTCAAACCCCTCTGCATCTCTGTTCTCAACACTTCTGTTTCTTACTGTCGGTATCTAATAGAGTGGCCTAAGGAAGAGTTGCATTATTAACAGTCTTAAAGTTAAGGGTTGTGTTTTTTTTAAACACACACTTCTTGTATGTTCCATCTACTAAGGTGGAATGAATACAAGGATGGATATTGCAGCAGGAACAATAGATTGTTATGTGGGGGCCTTTCAAACACTAAAGGAAGATACTGTTCCTGGCCGAGGTGTTCAAGAATTACTACTAGTGTTGGGTGCCCAACTTGAAACACTTTTAAGGCAGTCTGAGTTGTGGAGGATGAGTGTTTACAATGAGATGGGGGGGGGGATCAGCTCCCATGAGCGTGTTGAGCACTGAGTCACTTTAGAACATCCTGGACTGTTTAATCATGGAATCCTTAGCATTGTGCTAAACCACAGAAGTAACATGGCTGAGCGCCTAGGACTGTGTCTGTACAAACCTGTTACTAATTTAGAGGGCGGAAGCACATAAGGTGACATTTAAGAAGTGTTTAAGTGATTTAGGTGCTTCTAAAAGCTTTACCCATAAACCTTAGTTTAAAAAAGAATATGAAGTTCCCCTGGTAACTGTAAACACAGGATTTGATCTTACTTTCAGAAATGCAGCTCTTGCAACTTGATAAACCTGATTTTTCCAATTACGCAGCCCACACATCAATTGTCCCCTTTCAGCAAGCAGCAGGTCGAAGAGAGTTAATGTATTAAAACAATGGACCAACACATGCCTTTAAAGTGATGTAGCACTTGCGGTAACCTTTTGTTTTACATGAAAAATATGCATCTAGGCACTGGGGTAAACATGTTTACCAGGCATGCAGTGTGCTCATAATCTAAACAAATGTGTAAATATACTAGAATCTAGAAAGCATCTGTAGTAAGCTATTTGCTTTTCTTTTCCTTTGCATTTGCAAATGTGAGCATTAAAGTTCAATGGGAGAATCACAAAGTTTACACAATCTGTGAGCCTGGCTCTGACTTTACCCAAGACTGCCAACAGCATAACTTTGTTCAGTTCAGGGGAGTTACTCCTGCTTGTTACCAGTGAGAGATCAGCATCATGCCCATTGTAAATGGTGTGGGATCATATGTTTAGAGCCATGGCCAACCTTTTGAAATGCAAACTCTGCTTTTGGTTACATAATTGCATGTTCTGCAGAGTTAGTTTCCTATTTTATTTTCCTTCCTTATCTCCCATACCACCCAGGGCTTTTACTCTCTCATCCCACTCTGTCTCTTTTCCTCCTGGTATTGCTATTACAGACGGCTCCCTGCATTTCTTTTGTACCAGATTAAAGAGTGCACAGTATCTGCTTGAAATTCCTACTTTCTGACTAGAAGGACATTCAGTTGCCAGTAGGACTTTCAGTTCAGGAGGTATCTCCATCCAGGGTGATGGGTTCATGATAACTTCAGCGGTGTGATGAGGGAATCACTGAAGGAATCCAAGTCCTGGCTCAGCTCAAACCATTTTGTAGGCCTCTTGCAACTGGAAACTAGTTCAAAAAAAGAGGGCTATATCCTGCCCTAATTCAATCCGTGAAGTCACAGGAATCATATGGACTCTAAAACAGCACAGGATTGATAACAGTGTTTGTGCCAACCTCATTTGGCTCACAAATAACTTTGCTTAGTCTCCTCCCCACCTTTAGATAACAAAGATAAAGGGGTAATTTCCCCAGAACTCTAGTTTAATTGAGCAGCTATAGACTGAAAATGACTCCTGTACAGAGGTCCAGCACCAATCCCCTGCACCTCTTAAATCTCACTTTCAAATCCTCAGAGTAGGATTTAAGGAATGAATAGACCTTGGGTTGGTTCGCTCAGCAAGGTGAATTTCACCCATGATGGAAACCAATAAAAAAAAAACCCTGTTCCATGAATTACTGCAGGCCAGACATTACCCATTAAACAACCACAAAAAAGCAATGATCCTCATCCTGGTAGCTACACCAGTTTAGAAGCTGGCACTAGTGAGAAATGGAAGATTATTCCATCATGTATCGAGCTGGACAGGGTATTTCCATTCAGCCACCACTGTTTGTTATATATATTTGCACTGGGGTATGGCTAGGCTGCTCAAATTTGAAGCACAAAGGCTAGGCTTTTCAAAGGTGCCTAAGAGAGTTGGACACCTAGCTTCCTTAGGCCAAAAATACCAGCCAAAGCACATTGGCAACATGGAAACTGTAATGGCCCCGCTTTTCTGATCACAAGAATGCTGTGGTGAACAAAACAGCCTTCTTAATAGTGATGATTTGCTTTGTCCCAGCTGTGTGCCAAACTGGTTACAACATTAGGGATAACATCCTCTTACAGTCATGTAGTGCCTTTTATTCAGAGCGATTACAAAGGAATTTGTTACTTATACAGTGTGACTGTTTTGCTAGGTGTTAGGAGCAAAGAGGGCTGGGGTTGAGTTTTTTAGTGGTGCCTTCTGCAAACTTAAACACCAGGCCAAGCCCCCACACCCAGACACCTGGGAGACGGTGTGTGTATTCTCCTCGACACCCTTTTCCCCACTTGCAAGCACTGAGTCCAGGGGCTTAAAAAACAGAGAACTTTATTAGGCAGGACAACAGAATACACTTTGGAAAGCCAGCTATTCGTTATCTAACCATCTATATTAGGTGAGACTCCAGTCCCTCTGCTACTCTTAACAATAGTCCCAATGTCAGGTCTCCTCTGGCAGTTGTGAGTGGCTGGTGCATTCTAACCACTTCCTCCCCTGCTCATCACTCACAGTTTGCTGTCCAGGGCTGGTGGAGTCCAAGATTTCTCACAGGTTTATTTCTAGCTCCTAAGGGAATTGCAATCTGGCCTGCTCCACCACCTGGCCCATTGATTTCAGCTCTAATTGTTTGGTAAGGAGGCCTATACCAGCATTCTTCTGCCCTGAGGCGTCAGCTCAAGCTACCTCAGTGCTGTCTGCTGCCTCAACTCATCTCCGTCTGCAGGACCGTGGATGGCTTCAAGGCTGAAGCTGCATCATTGTGGGAGAGAAATCAGTGGTAGAGAGAGTTCTTACTCTCAGAGGGGCACTCCCAGGAAAAGGAAGAAACCTTCTCCCTTCTTCTGTCCCTGTCCAGGCTCCCTTACCCAACAAGGCCTCAGTCCTCATTGCAGTTAATTTGGTGCAGTTCTCTTGTCCTTTCATTTACCAACTGGGATAAGAGCATTTTATTACTCCCAGCCTTAAAACGTAACTGAATTTTGACCAAACTATGCCAACTGTCATGTTACAGAAGCAATTCAATCATTTCCTCTTGCTTGCCTTCTCAAACAGTTCTGGGCTGCTCTTCTCACCATTCACCAACAGGTGTCGACATTTAGCTCTCTACTCCCTAGGACTTCAGGGCTGGCTAGGGCTAACGAGCAGTCAACTCACTGACCGCTAGAACAGAGCCATATCTGTGGCAGAACATAGCAGCTAATATGTACTAGTGTAAGTCAGAACAAGTAAAAGAAAATCATATCTAATTAAGACTGAGGGAGGAATTGAAGAACTGTACAGGAGAATTGAAGAACTGTACAGGAGAATTGAAGAACTGTACAGGAGAATTGAAGAACTGTTTTTGGGCTGTACAGGAATTGAAGAACTGTACAGGAGAATTGAAGAACTGTACAGGAGAATTGAAGAACTGTACAGGAGAATTGAAGAACTGTTTTCGGGCTGTACAGGAATTGAAGAACTGTACAGCCCGAAAACCCCCAGTCAAGAAGAGGGAGACAGACACATGTCTCTGCCCAAGAGAGGTGACAGATGAGGAGCTGGCAGCCTAGAGTGGATGTCCTTGACAGATCACAGAGGTGGAAATACAGGTGCAGTTGTCCTGAATTGTGACAGTCAGCACCTTTGTTTTAGCTCTTACCTGAAAGAAGAAACTCCATCTACATAGTACCCCTTATTGTGAAATGAGGTCAATGCAGAGTCAAAGAAAGAATGCCTTGTCATGAATCACTAAGATTGCTTGCTTCCTGCATCAAAGTATAGGTCAGTTCTTGCATAGGAGAAAACCCATGTCCAACGACACCGGGCTTGTGGAACCTGAATAGATCACAGCGCAAGGTGGCACACGTACAAGCTAGAACAGGAGTGGGCAAACTACGGCCCGCGGGCCACATCCGGCCCGCGACACTGTCCCATCCGGCCCGCGGCGGGGGGCTGCCCCTTGCCTCTCCCCGAGCTGCACAGCCCGGGCTCCGCTGCGGGCCCTCCACCCTTCATTGGCCATGCCACAGGGGCAGCACTCCGGGGACCGGGGCTGCACGGTAGCCTCTCCCCCGGAGCCACGCCGACAGCGCTCTGGGGGCTGGAACTGTGCGGTGGCCCCTCCCAGGAGCCGCGGCTGCATGCTGAACTCTCCCCCGGAATCACTGCTGTGTGCTGGCCCCTCTCCCAGAGCCGCGCTGCGCGGGGAGCACTCTGGGGGCTGGGGCTGCGCACTGTCCTCCTCCCCCGGAGCCGCAGCTGCACGCTGGCCCCTCTCCCAGAGCCGCGCTGCGCGGGGAGCACTCTGGGGGCTGGGGCTGCGCACTGTCCTCCTCCCCCGGAGCCGCAGCTGCACGCTGGCCCCTCTCCCAGAGCCGCGCTGCGCGGGGAGCACTCTGGGTGCTGGGGCTGCGCACTGTCCTCCTCCCTCGGAGCCGCAGCTGCACGCTGGCCCCTCTCCCAGAGCCGTGTGGCGAGGGGAGTGCTCTGGGGGCCGGGGCTGCATGCTGCCCCCCTCCAGCAGCTGTGGTAAGAGGGGGGATGGGGGGGTTCCAGGGTGGTGGTTGGGGGGGGGGGGCTTTGGAGGGGGCAGTCAGGGAGTAGGGTGGGTTGGATGGGGGTGGGGTTCTGGGGTGGTGGTTAGGGGTTTGGAAGGTGGATAGGGATTGGGGCAGTCAGGGGACAGGGAGCAGGAGAATTGGGTAGGGGGTGGGGTCCTGGTGGTTAGGGGTCTGTGGAAGGGGCAGTCAGGGGACAAGGTGTGGGGGGGTGTTGGATGGGTCAGGGATTCTCAGGGGCGGGAAGTGGGAGGGGGCCAGATTGTGGGCGGGGCCTTCCCTACCCGGCCCTCCATATAATTTTGTAAGCCCAATGTGGCCCTCGGGCCAAAAAGTTTGCCCACCCCTGAGCTAGAAAGTTACATATCTTTATTTCTCTTCATGTTCGCAGTAATCTCACACCTGCTATATTGACTCTCCCTATTTTCAAAGTAGATTCTGTAGCATCTAATATATTTTGGGGAGGGGAAGTTAATTGAGTTAGCCACTCAATTTTGATCAACTGTAGAAGTCAGAAGTGTTAAGTGCTTTATGGCCCCTTCAATTTTTACAGTTCCTGAGGTTTTGACATCTGTGATACTTCCATAGATTTCCCATGGAACAAACTATTAGTGATTCCTGGCCCCTGCTGTATTTCTCTGTATACCTTCAGTCTGTCCTTAATCAAGATAATATTAAAGGATGACTCATGAAAGTTGCATTTCGTAGTCTATTCCCATATTGGTTTGTAGTACACACAAAAACTATACTACTGTATTATTTATGACACCCTGGAGTTGCAAAACAGGATCAGACTATCAGCTAAGACAGTGGTTCTCAAACTTATTTTTCCATGGACAACTTGAAAATTGCTGAGGGTCTTGGCGGACCACTTAATAATCTTTCTAGTGTTGTTTGTACTGTTAGCTAACTATTGTAAAGTGCTTTGGATAAAAGTGCTATATTAAAAAAACCCTAATAATAAACATTTTTTGTTCTGCAACTAAAAGCACACAACTAATATTTTAATATCAGTAATCTTATCTTTCTAATGCAATGGATGTGCCCTCTCTCCCCTCACCATGACAGCCCCCAAGCTTAAGCTGGGAAGGAAGGGGGGGGGGTCTCTCACTCGCTGTCCCCCCCAATGCAGCAGCCCCTGAGCTGGGGCTGGTAAGGGGGCTGGGTGTCTCCCCCTCTCCCCCTCCAGCAGCCACAGCCCTGAAACTGGGGAACGTTGCCTCTTTCTCTGGCTGCCTCAGCCCTGCATGTCCCAAATTCCCCGCACCCCCTCTTGTCACCCCACTTCCCCCTTCCTCCTACCCCCTATTCCCACCAAGGCCTCCACCTCACCTTACATGTGTGGCTTCTCCAGGGTCCAGGCACCTAATTAGTGGAGCCACATCTGCGCAGCTCCACTAACTAGGTGGGTGGCCTTTTATTCTCTCATGTTCAGACACCTAAGCGCATACCTTAAGGGGAATTTAGAGAGACCACCTGAATGGAGCTCGTGGACCGCTGGTGATCCATGGACCACAGCTTGAGAACCTCTGAGCTAAGACATAACTCTGTTATCTAGAATGTAAAAAGCAACAACTCCCCCCCCCCCCAAAATCCCACATTTCAGTGTGTCTCTGGTGCAGCAGCACTTTTAGGTAACCTCCAACCTCTGCATTTCAGGCATTTTAAATGGATTTTAATTCAGTGCAAGGCTGAGGTGTATTATCTTGCTCATCATGCTTTGTATGAACTAGCAGACAAACTCTATAGTGTGAAAAGTGAAGTAAAAAAGCGTAAAATGGTTTCTTGGGCCACTGGAAGGTCTGAGGTTGGAAGTCTTCTCAGAGGGACTATGCATAACAAATATTAGCTAAATAGGGTAAGGGCAGATTCTGTGCTAAACACAATTTCTTTGTTCCTGAACCAGCAATAAGCCCCTCCTGTTGAGCTCCCCTGGTGAAGATTCCTGTAGTATTGGGAGTTCCTAACTGGTTTGCATGGGTATCAGCACTACTTTCCCCATGGTCCCAAGAGACAGCTTTTTTGAGATCCAGCCCAGGACTGTGGAATGTACTCCTACAGGAACTAAGGGCCATTACCACCTTCTGCTCCAAGTGCAAGGCTCATTTCTTTTACCTTGCCTTCTCCAATATGAACATGTAGCAACAAGGCACTGTGCTGCACACACTTCTCCCCACGGGGAGAAGATGAGAGAACAACGTTGACAGATTATAATCATGTTGTTTATTGCACTACCGCAAGGCACTCAGATACAATAATGAGCACCGTGTAAGAACCTATGTACAATATAGTAGAGGGCATGACTGGAGTGATCTTAGAGAGGTGAAGTTCTGGCCACAGTGTGCTGCATTTCAGCAATCCGACTGGCAGATACAGCTACTGGTATAGGCCCCAAGGCTTCTCTATACTGTGCCAGGTTGCAGTAGCCATTCACTCGGCATTTTCTGAAAAATCAGCCTCCTATAAGAGGTTATAAGCTGGGCACTCCAAAACTGAGGCATTTACAGTGACTAGTTATCTCATATATATGGGTGTGGATGTGTGGCCCAGATTTCCAATTAGTCACAACAACCTATATTTTATTTATTATCCTTGAAATAAGTCTTAGCTGACTTTTTCTGATACTATTGATTTATTTAGTTTAGATTTTTTTTCTGTATTTTTAACATAAATTAAATACAGGCATTTTGGAAAAAATTAAATGACCCAGATTAAAAAGGCACTGAAATAAAACTACCGGCTGCATTTATATATATACTGTTACTGTCATTAATATAAACCTGTGAAAAACGCCACAATGTTTTTGGAAGAGTAACAGCCCCTGCTCCCTTTATTTTTTTAAATGCTGTTTACACTTTGACAACTGCTCACCTATAACAAATGAAGCTTAAAAGGGTGTGTATCACCATCAATGCGAGATGTTCTTCAAGCTTAAAAATAAAACCAGAAATGCATTAAGTTCAAACATTGGTATTAGATAAAAAAGAGGAATAGTGTTTTTCCCTCTTGCTTTTCCGGAGACAGACATTATTTGCCAAAGAATGTAAAATTCAATTCCCCGGGGAATGCCAAAAGCCTTTGGCAGACACTCTGAAACTCGAGTTGACTCTTTTCTGTAAGAATGAACATTAGAAGGAAAAAAGAAGAGGAGGCATAATTACTTCAGTGTTTACATGGCCATGGCTTCTTGATTCTGAAAGAGTATCTGACTACAAGGACTGGAATTAATCTAATTTTAAAGAAGTGCCAGGTGAAGTAAAACTACCCTTAATTATTCTAAGTGAGTCTTTATTTGTATATCATAATTCTTAGAGTAGTGATGGGAAAGAGTACTCAAGATTGTAAAGACAAGTGCAGTAACTTTTCCCCTCATATTTGTACTGTTCAAACTATACAATCTAACAATATCAGCTTTATACCGAAAGAGACCAGTAATGATCCTAACATCAGGGTGGGAAAATATATCACCACCGTCCCTCCAAACACCATTTAGCAAACATGTTCCTGTTAAAGCTGAAGTCTAAAGAAAAATTACTGTTGTGGGGAGCAGAACACTTCCATAGCCATAAATCACACAGGTGCTTAGGAATTGGAGTAATCAGACTCAGGAGCATAGATGTTGCTGTGCATGTCCATGTTATAGGACAGGTCAGTGTAATTGCATTCCAAAGCCAAACTACAACCACCTAAGGAGCTGTAAACTAGCAGTGTTCTTATATTTTCTGGACATATACATTCTTTCTTATACGTTCACGTGATTCTCTAAGAAATGTGTGTTTTCAACCGAAGGAAATTCCATACATGTGTCAAAACCTCAAAAAGTTGAAACCCTGATAACCATGCCTCTCCCAGAGTTTTATTTCATTTTCATATTTGAAGACCTCTGAACTAATGGAAATTTTTAAAAGAGGTGCAGCAATGGTTTGGAAGCCTTCAGAACTGTATTTCACACTGTAATGCTATTCCAAGTCAGTTCTCTCATCCCTTCTTTATAGTCACATACAACTATAGAAATTGTAAAGAAGATAATCCACCATTGAAGCATGTCTGATAGCTAGATACTATAGAAATCTGGTTATCTGCAAATGGATGACTCAAGGGATTGGTAACAGGATATCAAATCTTTTACTTCTAGGTAACCAGTTCATATCTAACCCAGCTCAATGACTGAAAGTAGTTACCACCTAACATGGTTTGATGCCATTTGTGAAATCATTTGCTGGTCTCAGATAATTTCTCAATTAATAGATGGTCATGTGACCAAAAAAGGGGTGTCATAATTGGCAAGAGAAGGGAATAATCGAACAGATTTGTCCAAAAAAAGTGGGTTTGGTTGAGTTGTATTAACTCTTTGTGCAAGTGATCTTGTTTTTTTAGTGCAATATTTGTAAAAAAGAAAAAAAAGGAGTATTCTTGTGAATCAATGTGACTTCATTATGGGTGAATGTGAGTGAATATTGAACTACCATTTTGTGGGGGTGAAAAACATATGAGCTGCCATCTTGAAAACTCTGATCTATGAACATGCAGAGAAGTTCGTATCATCCCTACAAGGAAACATTACCATATAACTAGGTAATCACATGCCAAGAATAATTGCTAAACAACTAGTTGGTAAAAGTGAAAGTCTTGTGATAAACAGAACAGTCTAAACAAAAGAGTTCCCAACTGGTCTAATAATTCACACCAAGTAGTTCAGCCATGTATACGGGGGGCCAACTGACACACTTGTTGGTAGTCTCAGCAGAGCAGGGCCGGCAACAGAAATTTTGGGGCCCCATACGCTGATCGTTTGGGGCCCCCGCCCGCGGCCCCCCCCAGGCCTGTCTCCTGCCACCCGCGTCCCCCCCCCCCGGCCCTGTTCTGACCGCGCAAGGGGCACGGTGCCCCCCGCCAGCATGACCGGCTTGCTCCCTGGCGCCCGCTAATGCTGCTGGGCGGGGAGGAGGGAGCCAGGCAGCCCCCGCCCCAGGCAGAGGCAGGACACGCCCCCCTCCCCCCACATGCACTCTCCCCCTCTGGGGGCGCAGAGCCGCCGCGCGCTGGGGCTCCGCGTGGCCCAGCCGGGAGAAGCAAAGGGGGGCGGGGGAGGCTGCTGGGGGCCGGGGGAGGGGGCTGACGAGTGCTGCAGCGGCTGCCCGGAGCCGGGCCTTGCTGTGCAGGCCCGGCGACAAGGGGGTACAGCTGCGTACCGGGCCCGCCCCGGACTTCAGGGGGCGCCCCTGAAGTCCGGGGCCCGGTACAGCTGTACCCCTTGCACCCCCCTGTCGCCGGCCCTGCATCAGAGAATAGGGTTTAATCAACAGTAGGGCAGCTGGGGAAGCAAACAGAGTGGCTCCTGTATCTGGTAAGCAATATTTAGATAATACTAGAATGGCAGTTGCCAAGAAGTATTTCTGAGAAAGAAATAGTAGAATGGCTATTGGATGTCTCAGAGGGTGCCACCAAGTGTACATCAGTTCACACAGACAAGAAAATAAGAGGCATTTTTTATTCTGGTCCATCTTTAATATCAACATAAGAAATAAAGAGTCAGATCTGTTTACTGTTGTTCTCTTTGACCAGCTATAGAAATCTTTAGCTTTTGGCCTGAACACTGTAATACTACTGTACAATTCTTAGTTGCCAGAATAATGACATTATAGTGAATGCAACATGGCTGGATTTACAGACTACTCAGATAGCAAACACATTCCTATTTAATCTACCAACCAAGAGAATCAGGAGAAGAAAAGAGTTTCTTTCACAGACCCTGATGAGTTTACAGGCCTATCAGTTTATTCTAGCTACATAGTCAGGGTTACTACACTGGGGATTCATATATTTATCAGTTAATCTGTCCCAAAGCCATGGAAGGTAATTAACGAGAGAGATAGTCAGGCATGGCTTCAGGCAGTAATTTAATACTGCCCTAAATCTCTGCATGAGCAAACCCACTAGCCGAAGAGGAAATGCATACTGTACAAGGACATTTGTGTTCTCAAACATGATACCCCATGGAGTTTTCAGATGAAGCACTTTTCCAGTGATTAACTCTGTACATTTGAATTTCATTATTTAATGCCACAGGAGAGTGGTTATTTGTAGTGCATAGAGGAAAACAAGTTTCCCCATGAATATAAAAGTCAGATACTTAATGGATAAGCCATCTTAGGTCATTCAAAGCTCCATTGCCCTTTGTGGATCCTGCTGGAAGGTAAATGAAGTCACAGCTCTTATTAAATGATTATTTGCATCATAATGTTGTGCCTTTTGTACATTCTAGAATAAGTGGACCCATAAGCAATATCACTTGAGCTGTACACTGGGACAAGAGTGTGCTTTCCATACTGCCTTGGCATGTAAATATAGTTCTCCCACAGGAGGAGCTTGGGGATGCACTGTGCCCTCCCAGAACTCATGGCCATATATCAGCTCTTAGAATGGTATAGCATGCTTCCTTGGTCTGCTGACCTGTATGTGGGAGAGGGAAGAGAAGGCCCATGCTTACATCCTCTCCACCAGGATGTTTTGCACCCTGTTGAGGAAAGCTGGAAGAGTTTATTTAAAAATAATAAATATACCCATCTGAGACATAAAGTGAAGCATCTTCTGGGGGGGATTCCCAAGAGAGCCAGCCTTAGAGCCAGCGGAGAATTTGCGTTCACTGTTGTATACTTCATCTTATATTTATAGTTAAACACAATTCTATAGTCTCTTAAATGGTGCTGCTTGTATATTCAAGTCAAGTAAATTAATCAGTGTATAAAAATATTTGATTGAAAACATCAGCATTAACCTAAATTCACAAAGTTTAAAGTTTTCAACTATCTTCTTACTCCGCTGCCAATTCCAATATAACATGTGTCAGAAATTATCCAGATTTCACTCATTAAAAAAGAAAGCCAAAATATGCACACACAGGCCTGAGTTTTCCAAAACAATTAGTGATTTTGGACAGTCCATTACAGGTGTTCATTTTTCAGAAGTGCAAGGCACTTACCACCTGAAGATCAGGCACCTTTATGGGGTCTCAAGTTGGTCACCCAAACATTGAGATACCCAGTTCACAAAACATCCTAATGCACATTTTCATTTAATATAGAAAGCTTGATGACAAGAGTGCTCAGCCATTTAGCCTCTTGTGGAAGGACATTAGAAACCTCAATTGACATTGTGAAATAGAACTGGGTGAATAAAACATTTTTTGTTAACTAGCTTATTTCATTAATATTTGACTAGGTGGGACCCAGGTAAAGGCCAGCTTCAATAGATTTCTATTATTCAGTACAAATAATAGCAATGCTAATAAGCAGCAGGCAACAAGATAAAGAGTATGTTTTAAAGCAATATTCACCTCAAAGAGAATATAATCACACAAATGCATGTTTTTGTTGTAGATATACATGTTTTGTTTTCATAACATGAACCAGATGGAGGATTTACTTGGTGCAAATTGCAAGTGCTATAAAGATGAGCTATAGTCTGCAAAGGGCAACAGAGAGAGTATTTTCTCACAGCAATCATCTCCTTAGAAATATGAAAAGGAAAACTGGATGAAAACAACCTTCTGCCCCCCTCCCTCGCCTGCAACTGGTCAGTGCAAGGTATAGCCAGCTGTTATTGATTGCAAAATTACCACTTTAGAGCTAACAACTTCATGGCTCTGCCATATTTAAAGAGACAGCCACAAAAAGGCATCCTGGGAAAATGTTTGTACAACAGGGTACAATGGGGCAGCGGGAATTCACCAGGGAAGGTGTTTCTGATAAGGGCCTTTTTGTTATTATGACTATCACCACCACAGTTTCCCACTTTAATGTGTTCAGAGGCAGGGTTCAAATCCTCTCCATTCCCAAGAAAGTTATTGAATTGGTTCTTGTTTTAGCAACGAGGAACAAACATGTTTTCTGGAGTACTCCTTGGAAGATATTTCCTACTCCAGTTCTTTAGGCCTCCAGCAATTCCTCAAAGAAAGCAGGGAAGATACAACAGAAATATGGAGAAAGTAATTCTTTCTTTCTAATTTTATATTTTCTGGTTCTCTTTATTGGCGAGGATGGTACAAGAAGACTTTCCATCCAGAGAGTGCTTGCTCTTTAGTTGGGCTAGCTAGACGTTCAAGTAGTTAGTGTGATCGCTGCTATCCTGGCTGACAAACTGGGAACTCCAGAGCTGAAAATGAGAGTCTGAAGTGCTTAAGCTATGAAGTCAAGCTGTGTATCTGTGGATTATCACAAACTCACATTCACTAACACAAACTGACCAGTGGGCTTCTTCCCTGGAGAAAGAAAGCTTATTTTGAGCATCTGACTCACATCCTCCATGGACTGGGCACAACACACACTGATCACTGGCTTACCTCAGCACCCACGATTCACGAATTAAAGGTTTTGACACATTTCTACAGCTGCCAGATCTGGAGCTGGGTTCTGCTCTCCTTGAAGTCAATGGCAAAGCTCCCATTAATTTCTGTGGGCTAAGAGGGGGGCCCTGTTTGTTATAATCTATATTTTGCATTGAGAGAAGCCAATGCTATGCTAGAGGACTGTTTGAGGTTTAAACTGAAAAGTATTTTAAAATACTGACACAAGGTATAGCAAACCAATGTTAAAGGGATTGTCTATGACCTTGCGTAATTTAGCTTCATAATGCTTTTCTACATTGAAAGTTGGAGCTGCTGCTCCTTATAATTAAACTAGGTCCTGTATTTTTCATCCACCCATTCTTTTTCTCCTTGTGAATAGGTGATCACTCTAATGCTGAAATAAACTAAGTTCAGTGGTTGGCCACATTGCATACTCAGCTGCAGTTCACCCGCTGCATTCTGCATGAGCTTGAAAGCAGAGGCAGGTCAAGTAACTTGCCCAAGGTCACACAAGAAATCTGTGGCAGTGCAGAGAAATGGTCTCTCTAAGTCCTAAGCCAGTGCCCTAAACACTGGACCATCCTTCCTCTCTGTCAAAACTGGTCTTGCAGCCTTGCCCAGCTGGATCTCAATGACAGGTTAGATCTGTGTGGAACTCCACAACACTGTGTATGACTAGCTTTTCTACAGTAGACCTGGCTTTATCCAACCAAGTGATCATGCAAGAGAAATGCACACTAGCAGACAGACACTGGACACATGATTTTTCTTCCCACTAAGAAATGGTGTTTGTGCTATATTTCTGGAATTAGAAAATCCCAGAGATCTTGCCAAAACCCCTTTTCTTGTGAAATTTCCAGCTCAGTTTTGCAGCCAAAAAATTCAGATCAATTTTAGATTAGCATCCAGACTAAAATCAAATTTCAAACCTTTTGACGTTCTCTGCTCACTTCTCTGTAAGACCTCGGCCCTACATCAAGGTCCACTAGTCTGTGCAAAGTCAAGTGAGGCTCTACATGTGGCCAGGAGTCCACACTAGCAGGTACTGACTCTGCATTTGGATCTAAGCATCATATTTTGCATTGATACATCAGGTTAAAACCACCATCAAAAGCATTTCTCTTTGTATTTCCTTTAAAGAGGATTCTTTTTTCCCTTCTGCCCTACATATGAGGGGCCCTATTCAAAGGCTGTGGAAATCAATGGATGTCTTTTCACACACTTCAATGGACTTTGGATCAGGCCCTAACAATCAGAATGGAGTATTTTGAGCCTGTGCAGCTATCTTTAGTTTAACTTTGTTTTCATGGGCCGTATTTCACTTTCACTGATCAAACAAAGTCAGACCACACTGGCAAAATTAACGCTGGATATCAGGCACATCATACACTGACCACAAACAACATGAAATATTTTAAAAAGACAAAGCAATACAACAGAAATTCCATACTTATCTATTAAAAGGTCAGATTTTCCACTTCCTAATGCTTATATTCAAATTACTACTTTAATTTCTTAGATTAATAAATAGCATCCTTCTCCATTCCTAAGTTATTTTTAAAAATTCTAGGATATGTATCTATAATGCTGAGTATTAGCCCCAGATAACAGGCCCATCACAGCTACTTCTGTGTTTAATGAGGCTATATACAACAGTGTACATTCATTTTTCTGGTTACCAGCAGAATTTCAGGTGAGTTTAGTCTAAGCCCTGCACTGAACTCCATGCAAGTGGACCCTGTCCTGTGCAAAGCCATGCAGAAATCATGCACGCAGAGAGGTACTACAAAGCCCCGGTCAAGTCAATAGCCTCCATGCATGGGTCTAGCAGAGTGAAGCTCTTTGCAGGGCTAAGGCTTTTGTGCCCCCAAGAGTTGGTTCTTTGTTTTACTCTGTGCCTTGCAAACTGAACAGAATAACACTGAGTATGTGGAAAGCAGAGTTTTTGAAAAACAAATACAACTGTTTGGTTTCTAATCTGACAGGGGATTTCTGTTCAGGGATTTTTTTTAAAATCACCACTGGCTCTGTCAAAGCTTTACGTTGCTGGAGTCGGGAGGGAATAATTTACAGTAACTACAAACAGTTGCTCCCTCTCATTGAGTCAGCTGCTGATTTTGAAAGCTCGTTCTGTCTTCCCCATATCTAAGGTTGACATCAGCCACAGGGAACATATGGCGAGCTTTAAAAACAACAACACTTTAAGCCTGCGCTCATTTCATAGCTTCAATATGTAAAAGGCCAGCCCTCTTGCTTATTTAATTCTTCAGGAAATAAATATTTCCCTTTACTCCATCCCAGCCAGTCTAAGTAAGGAATCTTACAGATACATATGGGAAAATATGTCACAGCAATTCCTTGTTATCATAAATACCTTTTGGTTTCAAAGTGAGCAGTCAGGGCTATATCAATGCAAAATGTGGCTCAAGAAATGCCAGAATGTGGGTCTCAAGGAACACTCTGACTCCGACTCCAACACAATGACCATCCCCACTGCCACAGCCTTGACTTGTTATGGTAACCAGGGGATACCATCCCTTCACAGGCAAACAGGGGAGCAGTACAGCCCTCTTACCCCCACACCACCATCTGCCTCTGAAAGAAGACAGCCCTCCCCAGGAGCCGTAGGAAGAGTTGCAAGGGGCCCCTCAGTACTTATCCCTGCAACCAGAATGTATCTGCTTGGGTGGTTTGGGCCTATAGCTTCCTTTTCCTACTGTACACTTGTGCAGAGGTGGTAACGGCCTCCCTCATTGAGATGAATGGATCAGTTCACAGACATATTGTTTCAGGCTGCGAATAGGCTAGTCACCCCCTTTTGCACCCACTCATGGCATAAGGTCCCACTGCAGCACCCTGCCTCAGTTTCCCCATTTTCAGGTCTCTTAATCAAAATACTCAAACTCTTCTCATTCAGCAACACCCCTCCTTGGAGGGAAGGGTTATTAAGATAACAAAACTTTTCTCAAACTCCATACTACCCATCTTCCTGGGGTCTCCCAGGCTTTCCCGGCCTGGAGTCTTTTCCCTGAAAACTCAAGGTTCCCTTTGGGGCCTACTTACTCCTCTACAATCTTCCACAGCTCCCACCTGATACCTAGAGGTTCCCTACGGGGATATTTACTCTGGGGAACCATTCCTTACCTTAGTAACCCCCTACCACAATCCCTCTTCCCCACCCTTACAGCTTCCTACTCCTCTACACAGAGGAATTAGCTCCTGGTACTCAGCTGGTTCTACTAATTAAACCCCACACCTCATCCCCTGTGTGTCAGGCAAGGTAAATTGGAAGGGGTTATCCAGCTTCAGCCTCCGGCTCCTAAAGGGGTAGGCCACTTCGTCACACGGGCTTTCTGCAGACTCAGGTAAACATCACTATCCTTATGCTCAGTTCACATTTTCAAGATTTTCACGACCACGTGTTCAAGACACTTACCTTCTTTTTACATGAAAGTCACTCTCCCCTGGCCTATCATGCCTGTGCTTTATTCCAGCCCTGGGGCTGGATTTTCAGAAAGTGCTGAGCATCTGTCTTCTGCTTAAACCTGCTTCACCCTCTCTACATCACCTCATATGGGCCTACTGCAATCACAGCCCGTAGGCTCCCTTGACCCCAAGGAGTACGCTAGCTCACATTGCTGCCAGATTCTCTGGAGAGGTTAGGGAGTGGATGGGATCATGCTTTGCCCCCACTTCTATACATAACGGTAAAGCTGCTATTTCCTTAAGGTACAGTTCAGCCCTTCACCTCACTGTATCTCATTTTACCCTGTTGTCAAATGACGATTTTGAGACGATCAATTCCAAGACTGCATAAATGCTAAATTGCAGTAGTAGCACTCATTAAAATCAGGCACCTGTTTAAATAACAAGTCAAGTTAAAAATCCTGCTGCAGACTTTAACAGATTTTTTTCAAAAATAAACCACCAAAGTGAGAAGAAAACCTGACAGACTCGTATTACTGTGGTGACCATGTGGTTTCCACATATAAAGTAAAATACGTACACCTTATTAGAATGAAAACTAGAATATGCCCCGGATACTTCCTCAGTTGTTGCTTAATATATCTGGAGCATGTTAAAAAGTCACATTGTTATAACTGACATATTGCACGTGTGTCCTGCGTGCCACTCTGCACATATAAGATGAATATATACTCAAGCTCAGTTTTGGGCATATGCCCCATCTGTGTGTCACCTCACCCAAAGGGCACCTACTGGGGTTGTGTGTGTGCATTTCCAGTGTTCCATTTTGGCTGCCTGGGAAACATGAGCCCTAATTCAGGTTGGGAGGATTCCTTCCCCCTTTGTCCAGGTTTCTTGGCAGTTTTTATTCACATGCACAAATAAACACCTATTATCCGTGAAAGAGTCAGAGCTGCTACTCACCGAGCTTGAGCCTCCACTCAGTTTCCGCAGCTTTCTGTTAGCTTATTTCTATTGAAGTCAGCAGTGTAAAATGGATGCAACAGAGCAGAAGCTCAGGCTGCTGGTGTTTCTGTAAATAACTAGCACCGGAAAAGTTCTGCTTTGCTCACGTGGCGTTAGTTCCTGGCCCTATTGAAACCAGTGACAAACGTCTGTTGATTTCAATACTTCCAGGGTTTCAACCAGGGGCTCAGGATTTGACCTCTTAGGTATGAACACTTGGAACACGTATTGCATAGCCACCCATTTTTCTATGAAAGAAGCACTGGAAAATAAGCATTCTATAACATACAAACACACTACATTCCGGGGTTTTGCTCTCTAGGAAGATTTCTACTTTTCGATAAAAGGAGAAATTGAAGGACAATTGTTTCATGACTTGAATCTGAAGCCATTTGGCTCTGGCTTAGCCCCAAACCTGAATCCTAGATCAAACCTATTTATAGTCAGACCAGAGAGCATCTGCCTTGCCTAGCCCTAGTGCACACTGGCCAAAGGATCCCAGAACAGCAATATAAGTTCCTCTTAGGGAAAGATGCTCACTGACTTCATTGAGGGGGTGGATGGGACTTTAGGCCCAGATCTTCAAAGGTGACTTCTGGAATTGTATCCAAAAGGCTAATGCCATAAACCTCAACTATATTTCTTTCTTAAATTTACCCCTCTTGCCCACAACAATGTTATCTAACACATAAACACACCCACCCATTGAAAGCTGCTAAGCATGCATTCAATGCCTTATCCCTATAGGTTTTCCATACATTTAGGCAGCATAGTTAATCTACCTGTCAATAAAGTCCACTGGAAAATATTCCTCTAATGATGAGCAACAAGAAGAAAGAGCAACACTGCTAAAGACATTGCAAGTCGATTGTAATTATTTATTTTTCCCTTTCAACACTTCTATTACTTCCTTGTTATTTAAGTGCAAACCACCTTAATAAAGGCAGAAAGTCATAAACCACTCTAGTAATACCTGCAAACATTTCACATGAAGTTGGCAGAAGCAATCCATTTTTAATAACAGTCTGTTTTGGTAACCTTGTCTTCTGACCTTGTATTCACCAAGGTGAAAGGTGAAGATTAAATCTTCTCCACCTTTCTGAATGCAGCTGCTGTGCACACAGACTTTAATTGATGTGAGACCCAGCTTTGTAACTCAAGACCATCTCCCGCCTGCAGCACTGAAAACATGCAATTCAAGGCTCAGTTTCAGCTGATAACTGGTCCCTCTCAGCTGATGGTCTGGACAGGAGAATGAAGTCTTTGTCATTATCTATCCTCCATCAGCATAGCTCTTTTTTCATAACTCTGGTATTCAAGTCAGGCCTATAATGATGGCATCTCAGCTAGAAACATGATGAAGTGAAACAAAACTAAAAAGGGGATAAACTTAACTCACTGCTGAACAAAGCTGTAAGATGGAAGCAGCTGAATGTTGTGATTTTTTAAAAAATCTACACGACCCGTGATTCATTATTTTTTTATCTCTGTACAAAATAAAGAATTCTATTCATTCATTTCACTATACGGTTTCCAACATAGCTCCATGACTTTGCAGCAATTTCTTTTCTCCTCCTATGTACTGTTGAAAAAATTCAATAACTTATCAGGGTCCTGTAATAATGGGTTAGTTTCTTTGTGGGAACCAAATCTGGGACCTTTGGTCTTTACCTAGGGTTGGTAACCCTCCAGGATTGTCCTGGAGTCTCCAGGAATTAAAGATTAATCTTTAATTAAACATTATGTTATGTGATGAAACCTCCAGGAATACATCCAGACAAACCTGCCAAGCCTAGCTTTACAGCTTGAATTAAAATGCCTAGTCTCTTATATTGACAATAGCAACAAACTCTTCAAAGGAAATGTAATGACATTTGGGATCCAATTCCGCAAGTGCTTAGATGTGGAACTGCCTCAGAAATCAATGGACTAAATTCAGATGTGATTGTAAAGTGGTGTAAATTAGCCGCTCTTACATGAATTTAGACTTCCTTAAATTTACACCAAATCTACTGATGTGTAAGGATGTCTAAATAAGGAGTGACTAATTTATATTACTTTACATTTTACATCTGATTTGGAATAACACATATGGAGGGCTTTCAGGATCAGGCCCTTAGCATCTTTCCAAAGACCTCAATATTGCTATGCACAATGATCCACTCACAGAACGCATCTCTAGCACATGGTGGCCAAATGTGCATTGTTGAGTTTAGATTCATATTCTTGCCGGAGAACCAGCAGTTGATATACATATTGGACTTATTATTTCAAAACTTTTAAAAATGGGTGTTTTGATCTATTTTGCCAATGTTGAAAATTGTGCAAGAGTATTCCCACAATACCACACTAGCTCTTTATATGCAGGACTGTAAAGTCATCATATTTAATATTCTGCGTGATCTAAAAAATCTGTATGCAGTGGCAAAAAGCAAGAAAAAAAGCAAATGAGATCCTATTTTTTTTGCCTCTAATTTAGTCTTTTTAATACATGTCCTGATAGCTCTACTTATTTTAGAGTAATCTCGACTCTTTTGTCCTGTGGTTTTAATTCCACTACTTGGTAAAATTTAGATTTCCAGTCACCGGGTAAATTCACACAGGCCAGCTCCCAAATTATCACAGTGAATGTTTTCACCCCCCTGCTACCAAAGGCGATGAGAACGTGTGTGCTCTGTGGTTTGTATAATTCCCAAAAGTCGGTGTAACTAGATAGCATCATGGTTAAGGGCTGGTGTAGTGTAAACTGTGCTTGAGCTAGGGGGACTTTTCTGATGAGTCTCAAACCACTCTAGTAATCCCCAGAGACTCCAGATGTTTTCACAGAGCTGCATTACCAAAGAGTCACCAACAACTCTAGGCTTAGTGCAGGCAGTTTAGAAGTGCTTCCCCTCCCCTCTCCAAATGGAATGTTTTCATGTGGAAATTACAGAACCTTTTAAAAGAAATCATCCAGCAATGATTCTACATTGTCACATGGATGGAATTCATAAAGTCGTATGTGTAAAAAAGCCAAAAACTGCTGAGAACTTTGCTCTGTATCCAAACATATGAACTGACTGTATCCATGTGCTAGGAAGAGATTCTGCCTTGTTGCACATGCATGAAGATAAAACTCTAATTCCTCTTTCTGTTCCTTGAACAATAGCAGGCCACAGAATGGGATTTATCCTGCAGCGGGTCTGACATTTTTGTGCTGTGTAAAGTTAGAAAGCCCTGCTCTCCTTCTTCTCACCCTAAATGAGCCAGTCTTTTGTTTATTCCTTAATTGAAGACAGGACATTACATTTTTAGAGGGGAAAAGTAAATACTCCCCTCCCACCCAAACTATCTGCCACAGAAATGTTCACTGTCATTTGTGGGTTTTGTTTTTAACATTCTAATTGTATTAAAATACAATAAGAGAGAGCAGCATGCCTGCTTTCCATGGCCTTGCTCAATCATAGTTCTCTTGACAGGGTTCCAGGCCAGATTCCACCATTGACTCTCTTTGTGACCTTGGGCTCAGTTTTGAAAAGCGGGCTCTGATTTTGGGCTTCTCAGTTTTTAGGGTGGCCAAAGTTCGACATGTATTTGCAAATTCTGGCTTCAATGTTCAGTTATAGGTAGCTGTCACAGCTGAAAACCAGGGCCTGGGTATGTAAAGCCTGGGCACCCAAACACTGAGACACCGTAAAGACACTTTTTAAAAGGTGAGTCTCAACTCTTCTGGTGCCTGTTTCCCTACATTGACTTTTGTAAAGTATAAATAAAATAAATGCTTGCTTTTGTTTGCATATTCAAACAGTCGTATAAGTGTGTATGTTTGTGCTAGCTATGCACAAAATGGTTTCATGCTCACGTTTGCAGGAAGAATCACTGGTACGCACACGCAAGAGGCAGCAAAATTAAAGGCGATTTAGAGGCTATAAAGTCAGCCCTCTGTTTCTATTGTGAAATAAAATGTGACCGTTTGTTACAGAGGATATAAAATCTCACACACAACGAAGGTATAGTAAGTTTTTGCTGTGTCAAATTAATTTGGACCCATGATTAATCTATGATGCAATCTAGTGAGATGCAAACTAAACTCTTTTCTGTGGATGAAGCTGATATCTGCATCAAAGACTCTTGCCTCTCAACTCTTCAATGACTTAAAAATATAGTTTGACTGCCTTATTCAGAAAGATACTTTGGCATGAAATAGCATCTTTGTAAGAGGATTAGCAAAATTCCATTCTTTCAATGATGGGGTAGTTGTTTGCTCTTACCTCTCACACTCTTTGGCCATTATTGTTAATTGCCAGGGCAAATGCTCCCTATGAAAATGTAAAAACAAAACAAAAATCAATTGTGCGTGATCTATCATTTCATCCGGGGTTTTCTTGAAAGGTTCCTTATGAAATTTTCTGGTAATTAATTTTTTTAGGGGTCCGTTCAACTACGCCTCAGCCGTGACCACTCAGCCTCTGGAAAGTTCCATCACTGCTCCTGTTGCCAAAGGTCCATTGCACTGGCCCAGCAGAACTAAGAGCTTTACTGGATGATTGGTTCAAGAATAGCAGCCGTGTTAGTCTATATCTGTAAAGAAAGCGAGGAATACTTGTAGCACCTTAGAGACTAACCAGTTTATTTCTGAACTTTATATGCTGAAATAAACTGGTTAGTCTCTAAGGTGCTACAAGTATTCCTTGCTTTCTTTACTGGATGATTGATGCCCACCTTTCTAGTCCAGTGAAGGTTAGCACAAAGTGTCTCTCCTATAGTCATAGATGGAATATGGCCAAGCTGCAGCGCACTGCATGACCCAACTGATGATACTTAAGGAGTTCTTTGATATAAGTGGCCTGGTTTTCAAAAGTGCTGCAAATCTAGTTGCTCCCGATGGGATTTCTACTGGATGCCCAGCAGTTTTGAAAATATGGCCAGGTCTCTAAAATGAATTTAGGAGCATAACTTTTGAAAATCTTGACCAAAATTAATTTGGCCCATAGTGCTTAGTCCTCTATTACAGGGTAGGAAAAACAGCCCCTTTAAAAGTGCCTAGATGAGGATTTATAATTTAGAAAAAAGCTCAGAAGAAACATTTGTCAGGCTGGTGTGTATAATGCAAGTTTGCACAATGGAATTAATTGCAAGGGCTCTGCTGGAATTATTTCATTCAGGAGGGTTATTTGAGGTATTGAAAGAGGGATTTCATAGCTGAAAGAAAGAGGATTCACCACCACCCCCCCACCCCCGAAACTGGTGGAAGTAAAACACATTTACATTTCTAAATACAGTTCTTTTGCCTCAGTGGGACTATTGTTTTCATGTTTTGAGATTGAGGAGATACCTTTATTCACAAATCTATTCAGGAATACCTTGAAAACATTCAGTGCCTTCCTAACGCAGGTGTTTAACATCTACAGGTGGCAAAGGAGTTCATTTACTTGTTAAAATGTGAGCCTATTGAGTTACAAAGAGTTACATAGAGGTGTGTCACATCCCTACAAAGGTAGGGATGTAGAATAAACAGAAGTGTTTCTAGCATGCAAGGAGGATTTGGGCCTTTAACAGGTCAGATTGAAGAGACAATAGAAAAGGTCAGAGGGTGAAAATAGAAAAAGTTGGAGGTCACTAACTGGAACAAGGAAAAGAAATTGGGGGTCCATCATTTCAGCATTCAAGGCTTTATTTCTGAATGCTAATGCTGACCTTTAATGTGCAAGTACTGATTTTATCTTGGGGTTCTGCAGTATTGTATAGAACATTTTGTTCTAAAATACATTGAAGCAGACTTTTTATGGTCTCTATTGCTTAATATTAACACCACGGGGCAGGGGGAGGGTGTTACTTTGGGTCCATCTTCTACCAATGTTCTCTCATCCTCTGTCTTTCTGGGAGAAGGTCATTTTTACTTCTCATTGCTTCTTTTATGTTTGCTTTTTATAGAGTTTCTGATTATTTAGAGAAAACCAAAAACATTTTGCACATTTGGGATTGTATCCTAAGAAGATTCTCTAACATCCAACTACTACATAGCATAAGAACAACATTGTTGTCGGTTTCCAGCAACAGCAAGTGTGAAATCTCTGTCTCAACATACTTTATAATAATGTTTAGAAAACAGTGTGTGATTCCATATGGCTACCTCTCTCACGGATGGCTTCTTGGCCAGTAAGTTTGCTGATGATTGGAGAGCTAGTCTTAAACGACAGGAACAAATTACATGGCCACAGATGCAATAGCACGTCTGATGTGCTGAGAAAAGGAACAGGTGGGATGAAGGTCCCAAGGCTCTGACCAAGACTGCAGCAAATAAACAACAGTAGATAGCGTGACATGTGTAAAGGGTGTGAGGCAGTACAGTTTGACATCTTTGCCATAAGGACTAGCTGGACCAACTGACAGCTCATATCTTTTCCCCCTTCACAGCTGCAGTTGCCATATTGTATGTATTCTTTCCTTAAAATTCTGCTGAGTATTCAGTTTGCAAACACAGCTATCTAAAATCTAAGGAAGAAGTACATTTTTAGTGCATGCTGGAAAATCGACACAAATTCTGATTTTGTTACAGGATTAATATCCAACTCACCACGTGGAAACTTTACCCATTATTTTCTAAACCTTCATTAGATCTATGCAAATACATGTTCCAATATAGTCAATTCCAAGAGTTTTGTGTATGTGCCAATGTGTCAAGTGTCCATTTGCTTACTGCTTCTTAGGCCATCATTTTCTACAGGAGGAAAAAAAAAGGTTAAACCACACTTCTTATTTAGTAGTCTAAAGTGTTATTATGGTCATGGTCACACTAAAACTATCAGAAACCAAGTTATCCCTGCAGTGTGAATTTAAAAAAACAACAACATAATTATGATTTTCTTTTGGTTGCAAGGTAGGTAATCATACTGTGTATTTGTGCCACTTGTAATTCTACACAATTTGTTCCAAATCTGTTATTTGACAAGTGTAGGAAAGGAAAACCACAGGTGGATATTTAAGGGAGTGTCTTGGGAACTGTCAAAAGGTAAATAAATGTGGTGAGTCCCCATCCCATATGGTTGACCCAAACTTCAGAAACTGGGGATGCGTTAAACATGGGATTCTTGCCAATAATGAGCCATCCGTAGTACCACGAAAAGCCAACTTGCTTAGAAGAAAACAATATTGCAAAGGAACCCAAGGAAACAGTCTCAGCGTGCAGAAAGTGTATTCCTAGTTAACTTTTTCTACAAATTCATTATTTAATATATTGTTGTTTGCTGCTAGGGGGAATAAGTATTTTAGGAACTTTACTCTCCTAACATGGATTTTCTTTAAAGGATGCCAAACACTAAAAAAAGAAGAAAAAAAGAAAAGAAAAATGAAAGTCCATGAATCTCAAGGGTTTAAGTTACAGTATAATGTTGACATGACATAAAACGTCAACAGTTCCTTTAAAAAATAAAAGCTTTGGAAAGAGATGATAACTGGTGTCATGTTACTAGAAAGAATTCTGCAGCTAGCACATTTTGAAGTTAAGTTCCATTGGAATGGAAAAGCGGTGCACATATTATATTGATGGATTCAAAATTACCCTGTATTACTTCGTTTATAACATTTCTCTTTACATTCCCCAAAGAGAAAGAGAGCTTGATATGTACTTTATGACTAACCTGGGAGGTTAGTTCAAGATCCTCTAATCCCAGCATATGTCTTTCTTAAGGAGCTGCAGACCAAAGCACTGAAAACGCCAGCTGGAAAAGGGGTTTGAATAAATCCGTTACCAGTCCAAATGCAGTGATGCATATTCAATTTCTTACTGGGCAGGGACAAATATTCTATAAGGGCAAAATGCACCACAGCCCCAGATTGCATGACGAGTAGCTACGCAAAGTGCTCAGGACCCAGAGCCTAGAGCAGCCTTTATGAGAGTCATATGCTATTTCCATATGG
Organism: Sternotherus odoratus; assembly: GCA_032164245.1. Lineage (NCBI taxonomy): Eukaryota > Metazoa > Chordata > Testudines > Kinosternidae > Sternotherus > Sternotherus odoratus. The sequence continues at coordinate 139,976,677 of JAVMKO010000003.1, read as the reverse complement.
AAGAGGAAGGTAAAAATCTGTGGAACAGCATAAGCTCTAGCTCTAGGCCTCCCCTCCTCAACGGCTCTCTCTCCCTGGAGGCCCCTACAGAGCTGAGCAACCATTCCCTGTCGTGCACTTCTATTGTCGAGGAAGCCCCCATAGATGCACAAGGCAAAGATAGGTTTTGTGCTAAAAAACAACAACAAATATTAGAATACAGCCCCTCCCCTTGTCCTTTGTAATATAAGGGTTTGTAGACACTGTATTAGTGAGTTAAAATGTATTGATATTTAGGCACACAAATGGTCCACATTGGGTACTGCCCCTTCTGACTGTAATTTCTTCCCATTAGGCTTTTGGCCTACCTGACTTGGTGTGATGGGCATTGTAAAACCTGTGAAATCGAGTCATTTTGGTAGTAAAACTCCATGACCTCATAAGACTGCTATGCACATACTTTACTTGTGAAAGTGATAAATAATTTTCTATGCTCTGTGCACATCTTATTTGATGTATGAATTGGTTTTAAAGCCACCAGCATTCTGGTGCAGCATTCTCCCATGTTACTTAGAGTGGCTGATGAGGGATAAGACACTTAAGAATACCAATAGGACTCCCCACTGAGAAATGACAATCCATATTTTTCCGCATACTTGCCTGTGGTCTGCTAACAGTGACTGGAAACATCAGCACCATGAAAGTGGATCAAAATAATAGGGTGAGTTATGGTCCTTTGAGTCTCCAGCTTGCTTACTCAATACAGTTTGAAAATAATCACTCTTCAGTGTTAGGCAATGAATCTTCAATCTTGTAAGCAGAAATAAACAAATCAAATGAACCCTAGGACTCTATCCTCAAAATTTTTGGGGGGGTTTCGTTCTCAAAACAAAACAAAAAAAGTGTTAATTTTTGATGAAAACCTGAAAAATGTCTTCAAACAATGGAACAATTTTCATGAGAAAGTTTCCATGTAATCAAGAAGCTATTTTTCATTAAAAACATTATGGTGACATATTTTCAACAAGTTCTACTAACCACGTCTGAATTCATATTTCTCTCATATGGGGAGAATTTACACTTTTATGTCAACCTGCAAACCCAACAATGGAGAAAGTGATAAATATCAACTAGTTCCAGTTCATCAGCATATAAAATATAATAAAAGGGGACTTGTCTCAAATGCTCAATGTTTTTGTAAAGTAAATAAGGCTAAAATGACCTGCAATCTCCTCAGGCTAGGAAAATTTTTATTCCTAGAAATATTAAAGTGCTATTTAGGTGAACTCTTTTCTCTGTACTGGGTTTTCCAATTTCCTACCTTAACGGACATGCTGTCAAGATAATGGATTTTTCAAATAGTTCCTCTGTGAATTACTGATACCATCTTGGCTTAATTAAACAGAGAGTTTTGATCAATTTACTTTACACTGTTAATTCTGGGGTTTCTTTTGCATTTTGTTCATGTGTAACTAGTTTGCGCAGTCTTATTTTTGTTTCAGGTTAGTTTCTAGCCAGTCTCAATTTCCAGTAATTCTGCATTAAACAGTGTTGTTATTTTGGGCTGTCTAGCACTAAGGAGAAGTGTTTACAGTAAAGGAACACAGCCGACTTGAAAATCACATTTCTGTCTGGAAGTTTTGTACCTACTAGAGTTACAAGCAGGTCCTAAGATTACTCAGTTGAGCCTTTAGGCTCAAGGAGCCGTGACATGCCAGGAGGTGCACTGAAGGGAAGTAAGTTACTGCAACACTGAAAAGCTTGAAGCTAACTTACTTACATACCACTTTGCACCCAACAGCACTTTGTGTCAATATCACAGGTCCCTCCAGTTAGCTTTACACTGGTTTTTCCTTGCTGGAAATACCCTTTTCTCAAGGTTTCAGTTGTGCCTATTGGGTTTATCCTGTCCTGTAGGAATGCAGGGCTACACTGCCCCTGTAGAGACTCTCCATCACAGAGGCAGAATACATAGCAGAGGAGCCAGGCATGAAAAAGCAAAGCTCCCACCACCACTCCCCTGTAGTTTGCTATTCCTCCCCATTACCCAGCCAGCTGACTCTAATGGCCAGTATGTTGGTGAGATGGAACCATGACCTCATCTTCTTCTCAGGCTCTCCCTTTCCTGGATCATGAACTACCACTAGTGGAGTAAGGAGAGGCAGCCTCTCTACTCCCTGGATCACAGGGGCTGGGGCTGCAATTGTGCTGGACCCTAGGGGCACACATGGGAAGGTCCCTTACAACCCACTTCCGCCCAGCTCCCATGTAAGAACCTGGCAGAATGTGACTTCCAGAGAGCAACAGATTAAAACATCAGGAAATACTATTTAAAGGGGCTATTTATACAGCACTGGCCAGATGAAATCGAAACTGCATGTTGTTTAGGGCAAAGACCATGCTTATCTGTGGTTCTGAACAAACAATACATTATTAATAATAATGCATATCAAAATACATATTTTAAATATATAAATGTGTATATAATAGCTACTGTATTTACAAAACCTATATTTTGGTCTTAAATTATAGTTTTTGACAGTGTTGCTTTAAAACAACCTCTTAAAGCAAAGATAGATTTTTTTGGGGTTGTATCTATTTAATCCCACTGAAGTCAGTGCAGTTACACCAGGGATGCACGTAGCCTGATGTTGTTTACAAAGATTTGCAAGAGATTTGGGGCCCTTAAATCACTGGGAGATGTATGTGCATATTGGAGAAATGTAGAATTTGACTCTTAATTTTGTCTTAAACCAGTATTTGAAATGCAGTTAAGATGCCATTAAATTCAGTGGCCTTAACATTGCCATAAAACAACTTATCCTTTTAAATAAATGGTTCGGGTTTAGAAATCTCTCTCTCTTATGCAAGCTCAATAGTTAAAGATCAAAGCTGAAACATATAAAACAGTTAATTGCAATCTGTTATTTTATGCCAAGACAAACAGTAATTATAGATTTCAGGCAGATAGCAACCTACAATAAGCCTGCTGTAGTTTTGAACATGGGTACACAAATAGCCAGATGTCCAAGTCCCACAAAAGGGACACATAACATTAACGGTTATGCATTAACACAGCGCCACACTGCAGGATTTTCATTTCCTTGTTTTAGCAGCCACCCACTATTTTAAAATGGGGGTTCCCATATAGCCCACATTTCAGGGTAACCCCCTTGCACATGTAGTTGTCATTTCAGAACTGCATATATTTTAGTTAAGGGGCTTCACACACACACCCCCATCCCTACCTCTGAAAGAATGACAAATTCATGTGTATGTTGATAATTCCTCCCCTCCCCCAAAGAATATACTCTAAAACCTCTCTACAGATTTCATCTCCCCTCGACACACACACACATGAATCTCCCATTAGTGTCAATGCAAGTTTTGTCTGCATATCATGGGGAGAATAGACCCCTTAAATAATTCAGTACTACATAAATTAGCTTCCCTTGATGAATAGCTGCTATCAACATTTGTGGAAAGGTCCATCTCGAAACATTTTCCCAGACAAATCAACAAGTTCAGTTCTCAAGATTGCCCTCGCAAGACTTCCCTTGTTTAAACCTGCCAGAAAACCTGTGGGCAGCTCTGATTCCATAGGATTTTCTATTGTAGCATTTTAAAAATCATTGATACTGACTTGGACACATTACTGAAAAAAGGCAATCAATGGGGCTACATTTTGGCTTGATTTTACTTCATTAATTATTGAACTCAGATAGGGCTGGATTGCTCAAGGGACTGTTAATGGGCTGCAGAGCCTTTTGCCTCTAGGTCACCAGCTTCAAGCCAACCCTGCTCAGACGTGAGTGAGAGACATTGTTATCTATCTGAAGACTGTTCAGTGGCCCCTGTGAAATAAGTCAGAGGTCTCTGTTTCTCTCCTAATGCTTAAGGCCCGGATTCAATAAAACCCTTAAGCATGTGCTTAACAACAAGCAGAGGATGACGTCCTTTCAAATGTAATGGGACTTAAGCCTCTGCTTACAATTAAGCATGTACTTAAGAGCTTTGGTGAACAGGGATGGACAAACCCATTTTAAGAGCTTTGCTGAATCAGGCCTAAGTGTCTATATCACACACCACAAACAAAAAAACCCACCCAACCCTTGCTGACTGACGTCACAGCAGGGATGCCAAAGACCGAATATGCATAGATACTGAACTGCTTTCTCAGTCATAGAACAATTCCCTTTAGATATAGCAGTACAGGGTGGGAGAAATGTACACTTCTGCTACCATGTCATATTTGTTCTGTGTATGTCATTAAACAACTTTGCGCTGGCCTCGTCTGTCACCCTGATATCTTTCATGAGCACTAAATGCACTTGAAAAAGTGAATACAAATATGGCATTTTGTACACCCTTAATTGAGTTTATAGGTGTTTCAGCCTTCAGGTATTCATGTAGTCCAAAAAATTGGCAACATTATAAAAAAACAACAACAGTATCATCCACTGTTTAAATATATAGTGGAATTCATTTGGTATAAAGTGAAGCTTTTAAAACTGAAAAGCTGTTTTGCATTTTATAACATATGCACCATCTATACTTAAACCCATTTGGAATGGCAAATGTAGGTCTTTAAACTCAGCAACTGGAGCAGTTGTTTGACCTGCTAGAGCAAATAACTTCTAAGATTACCAGTGGATCAGATTTTGTTTTGCTTCTTTTAAATTGAAGTTTATGGGACTTCTCCATGGTACACTGATCATTGTTTTGCACAATCAAGGTTAACTGCTATGAAATGTAAGCTCCTGTTTCAAACCATTGCAGGCTGAGACAGCGACCATTTTAACACCACATCTGTGGTTCTAGCAAAATAAATTGAACTTTACCAGATTTTTCTCTCTTTCTTCCTAAAGGTCTGGCTGGGTGACAGCTAGCTGTACAACATAGAAATGATCTCCTCATTCTGGAGTGACTGAGGACTACAGGACAGATTCTGATCTCAATTCCACAGTGCATCTGTTGAAATCAGTAGAGGGATTCTGGATTTATATCATGTAAGTGAGGTCAAAGTCTAGCTAAGTATTTGTTAAATTTTCTGGTGCTTTTTCACTTGAATAACAAACAGTTAGCTAGTCTTCAAATCGGTGCATAATGGAATGATCACACCCAGTTTCCGGAGACCTAAACAACAGTGTTTCAAATGTTTAATCTCTGGAGATTTCTATCCCACAGAATTTTGGATAAGTTTCCAAAAACGTTCTTAGATAAAATGAATGAAACCATAAAACTCTTAGATTTGTCCATTACTAGTGGAAGATAAACCTCAAAACAGTTAGTGCTAGTTGTTTGGCCTAATTAATACTTTTTCAGCCAGCAGGAATGATCAGAGAGTGCTCACTGGATAATGAATCTGTCACCTCACCCACAAAGACTTTCACATTGTATGGATATTCCCTCCACATTCCTGATCAAGATTGTAGAATAACTAGGGAATATTATCCCCAAAGAGCTTTTCCTGCATTTTACACTCAGCCCAGAGCATGCTGGGTTATTGCCTTGATATCTTAGTGGTGCTTCACACTTAGAAAGTGAAGTTTATTTGTAAGTATTTGCAGGATCAGGACCTTGATCCATAAACTCATGATTGGTAGCAAATAATGTATCTTATATATTTACCCGTTGTTCCCCATTCACAAAACACTCACCGGAGATTTGGATTGATGACTTGTAGTTGTTCAAACAACACTTTATACACATGTATTTCAACCTATTGGTGGCTTGGAAACTAATCACTTCATCTGTATCTTTGATTACTTGCGATCCATTTTTTGTGGTGCATGATTGATCAGCCTCGTCACCAACAACTCAGCCTTTGTGTAAGTAAAACCTGCTCTCACCGATGTTTTCGGAAACCCAAGCAGAGCCCACTCACATAGCTGAACTGAAAAACAATTCAGAATTCAAGAAAATCAGGTCCCAGTGCATCTACTGAAGTAGCTGCATGTAAATAGGGACACAGCTACCATGCTCTGGCACCTCATATTGGAAGTATAACCAGGGCTGGCAACAGAAATTTGGGGGCCCCCTACTTTGATAGTTTGGGGGGCCCCCAGCCCAGCCGACAGCAGCTGGGGCCCCCCCAGCCCAGCCGGGCCCCCCCCCAGGCTAGCCGACAGTGGCTGAGCCCCCCCCCCAGCCCAGCCGACAGTGGCTGGGGCCCCCCCCAGCCCAGCCCAGCCGGCGCTCGCCCCCCCTCCCCCGGCAGCGAGAGCTGCGTGAGCCGCCCTTTCTCTCCCCCCCCTCCCCCGGACAGCGCTGCTGCCGCCGGCCGGGCTCACAGCTCCTGCTGGGGCCAGGCTCGCTTTTCCGGGGGAGAGCCACGCCGCCTCCCCGCCCCTTCCCCGCTCTCCAGGTCCGGCGACAAGGGGGGACACAATGGGTACAGTGGTGTACCGGGCCCCCCCTAAAGTCGGGGGGCCCGGTACAGCTGTACCCGTAGTACCCCCCTGTCGCCGGCCCTGAGTATAACTCAGAACCATGACTATATTCCTTTGTCCTATTCATGAATGTTCTTGTCTGGATACTTTTTAATATTTCTATGTCAAGCTGCCATTGCTATTAGCCCTAGATACCAATATCACCTAACATCTAATGATGAAAAATAAAAACTTGGAGCTGTCTTTAAATTGACCAGCCCTCTTCTCCATACACATGAGAAAATTGCTTCTGATATAGCAACACTGCTGACAAAATCAATACCAGAACTGACTTTATTCCAATCCTCTAACGTACTCCAGACACTTGCTGTACCGCAACAAAAGGAGACATTCACAGCACTAGCAAGCTTTATATTCATTCACATCATTTTGAATACACGGAATGAGAACAGAAAGAACGGCAATAGATTTTTGATAAAGGAAGCACCTGTTTTTCCAGTAACACCCTGCTACTTAAATGAGGCTAATAGGGACAGAAGCTTAAATCCAGATTAACAGCTGGAGTCAGCCTGACAACTAGTAGAGGAAACAGAAGTTTGGTTCAATCTCATTTTGAATGTTTCTTAAGTGTAAGAACTTGATGGGAGAGTGTCACCCTCCAAACTCATAAATGAAGCATTATTTATTACAGTTTCCTACTAGACTTTTTAGTGTCTTATGTTATTAAGTGATATATTGCACTCATACATTGTTACTGTTTGTATTATGCTGGTGCCCAGAGGCCCCCAGATCCAGGGAGAATGGGCACTCACTGAATAAGACACTGTGCATAGATATAGCCTAAATAGACCAGACAGGTAAAGTACAAGAAACAGCAACTTATCCAAGCTCACACAACAGGTCAGTGGCGAGGAATAGACCCAGTTCTCCTGCTTTACAGGACAGTGCTCTAACCACTAGATCAGGCTGCCTCTTTATTAGTAATATATTAAATTCCTTTACACTATATACTGATCAAAGTTGTTAGCTTGATGCAGAGGGCTCCCCATGAGGCTTGGGAACAGAAGAATCCTTTTAGATTGTGGAGTGACAACAGGGATGCTTTTCAACTGCTACCTCAGCCCTGAAGCTGCAGCAGTCTACGCCCCCATGGTGACTGCAGGGTTGCAATGACCAGTGGATCCGTGTAGCATGGATCAACTGCTTTGGGAGCTGCAGGAGCTGCAATGGAATGGAACTTTGTGGTGAGGAGACACCCTGAGGCTCCCCAAATCCTGAAGAGCAAAATATTGATTCCACTTCATTCATGTCCTCTGCAGCTCAGGAGAAAGGGGGCAAAGACTAGAGAATGACAGATAGGTCTTTACTTTTCACTGGGAATATTTGTGCATGACATTAGTTGGAAACAAAACCAGTTCTGACTGCTTCTCTTGGAAGGTCAAGTTCAGTAAATGCAAAACACCAGGGAACACCTGTCAACACTCCCATCTCAGACCTTTCTCTCCATGTCTACAGACCCCACATGCTTACCTAAGATGTTTTGAGTAGGGTTTCTTGGACCTGATTGGAGAGGGACTTCTCTAGTGAGAAAGTTCTGCGGGGAATTAAGGAAGGCCAGCTGGAGTGGAGAAACCTTAGTTGATGGAAGAAAACCAGTGCCCATCAAAGTAGAATCACTAAAAATAATTTGTGTCAGGTATGAGAGCACCTAATAAAAAGAGCCTGCCTATTAGAGTTTTCTTTTCTATTTGAACTATTAAATGCTTTAACCGACAATGTTTTGCAAACCAACACTTGTAGCTTTTAGCTGACCGCTAGCACCGAGAGTGAAATTTCTCACTTTCATCTGGCACTTTTGTTAAAATCTTGCCTTCTTTTTGCCAGGTGGATGTCCATTTCCAAGGAAATGGAAACGGGAGATGGAAATGGCCACAGGAGCTGAGAATCACAAAGTTGTCTTATTTCCATGGATCCAGAACCAAATTCTACTCTCATTTTACATCTGTACAAAACCAGAGTAGAGCAAGCTCACTGAAATCAATGGAGTTACACCAATATAAAGACAGTGCAGAAAGATCAGCCTCCATTCTTCATTATTTCTGAAACATTTCCAGAAAAACTATCACTAGTTGATCATTTCAAAGAAGTCAGGACCATTTTGTTTTATTTTTTGTTTTCAGATGTCCCTGGATGTCCTGGTTCTGGGCTTGGAAACAGGATCAAAAATTGGTAGTGATAGAAATTTTGAGAGAAAGTCTGATTACACAAGATTTCCAGATCAACTTTGAAGACTTATTAGGGACTTATATGAAGCCCACTGACTTCAATTGAAAAAATTGGTTTTGGGTCAAGCCCTTAGTTCACACATATTCTGTTTGGATATAATTCAAATAAGCTTTCATACTTTTTCAGTCAAACAGATTAAAATATTATTATAAAAATGTGCCACACTGTATCTGTGTATGGATCTTGTGAAGGGTATTGTTTTACTATCCTTCCATCCATTCTATGGTTTTCTATAGCACCTTAAGACCAAGAGAGCGCATTGTAAAATAGAACCCTGATTGATTGATTCATGCATTGATTTATAGTGGCACTTATGTAGGTCTGACCTTACTCTCATTTAACTCAGCAACAAAGCTCCCTTTGTTATACATGGTGCAGGATCAGGCTGCAAAAAGAAGTGACTTCAGCGAAGGTAGTAGTGTGATGCCAGTGTAAAGCCAATATGAGGGGCCTGATTCTGATTTCACACATATGGAAGTCCACTGATTAGAGGGGAAATATTCCTGTTTTTTACATCAGTGTAAGCGAGAGTGGGATCAGGCCTTAGATCTGTTTTATTTCATTGATTGCTCTTTCTTTACAAACAGAAAAAAGCGGCATGGAACAAAGAAGTTAGCATAGCAACGAGATAAGACACTATGAAACCATTCATAGGTTACTTGAATAGCTGTACTTTTAATAGCAAAGTAGAACGGAACAATGACTGCTAAACTGTGGCACAATATTGATCGCTAATTTGTTTACTATTTTGGCTGAAATACCTTCCAGCATTCAAAGTCAATTTTTAATCCACATAAACAGCCAAGGAATGCTTTATCGCAAAAACATGTAATTACAGGGGATTATATTACACCTCCAGCATTTTGGCAAAAGCACTCAATGGCAAAAGATAAAAAGGTAGCACCAAAGTCTTTTTTGATTTTGTACTAACAGCAAACTTGCTAGTTATCACTACAATGCATTCATTGTTCAATGTTTTGGCTCCTGTTCTTCAGATTCACAGCTATTGGCTCTAAAATAAATACACACAAAATTAACTTCCTATGTTCTCTTTTGCTTTGCTCATATCAGCTCGGAGATAGACACCCTTGCAAAGGTAATATAAATTCTGAAAAGTTACAACTGTAGCAAAAGTAAATTCCAACAGAGCGAACACAGTGATACTGTAGGTAACACTACCAGCGGTACTACTGTTTAAAATAAAAAGGATACAGTAATATATATACAGGGCTTTCTGCTTTTGCCAAGAATTAAGTGGCTGTTCTGTGCATTATCTGTAGGTTAAACTACAGCACTTTGAAATACTGACCACACTTTTAACTGCCATAGTTCTTTTAGCCAAAGCTAGATTTAAATTAAAAGAGGCTGCCCATAAGTATTCATCATTTCTTCTGAAGGGAGACAGCTTTCTGAAGAATCCATCAAAGCCTGAGGCTCTAGTCACAGAGATACAGACAGACAGGAAAAAACACATGATTTAATTTCATTTTACTCGTTCACTGAGATTTACTCACTTGGGATATATTGGCTCAAATGTTATTTATTTTTAGGTCCATTTCCTGCAGTCTTTGCACAGGCAAAGTCAAGCTCCCAATGGGGTCAATGGAAGTTTTGCCCACTGAAGGCTTGAAAGGTCAGGCCCCAAGCATTTTCCAGGTTTTATCCAGCCCTGCAGCTGGAATGACAAAGTCATAAGGTCTCAAGCGATGTGCTTAGGATGCCAGTGGCAAACACTTAATAAGAGAAACTGCCCGGGACACCTGTGAGGCTCTGGTTTGGATTCTGTTCCCCCTGGCACCAGGGACACTCTGGAGTTATACTCTTGAAGTCAATCGAATAGCAATGGTTTAAAACTGGTGTGAGAGGAGAATTGTGACCTCTGTGTTTAAGGTTGCATGGAGGAGACATTAGCTTACCCATGAGGATGGAGCACTCCGCAGAAATCCTTTTTGAAGCTACACACTTCCGTTCATCCCTTCTCAGCAAGTGGGGTGACCAAATAGCAAGTGTGAAAAATCTGGATGGGGAGGGTGCCTTACAAGACAAAGACCCTTATATTGGGTTGGGGTCACCCTATTTGCAAAGCAGGTGGCCCCAATGTGGGGCCTTTGGAGAGCAGGGTATCGAAAACAGAGGGGGAAAGCCCTCCATTGAAGGAGAATGAAAAAGGGAACTTCCTTTTCTTTTTGTCCTCTCTCTCAAAGCAATATCTTTGTTTTAACATTCTAACACTGTAATTCAAGCTAAAGTCTGCCTAGATTCACAGTGAACCAGAGAGTTAATGATCCTTCTTTCATAGTCTGAGCACCTGGTTCTAGCTACTACCAACCCCTCCCCGCCCCCTGCATTTTGTGTCACATTTACTAACTTGTTTCTTTAGGGTACATATTTGGAGTTAACTGAACCTTCCCCCCAACCTTGATGGAATTTGTTTATTTTGATTCAGACCTGTTGGTTCTTGAGACTTCTACAGGGTCTTTGCAAAAAGTAGCAATCCAGATTTCAAACTCTCCTAGATGTAATCTGTGACAGTTATCAATGTGCTCTGTTGTCCGTTAAATTGCTTGGAGCTGGGCTGCTAGTAGCTCCTGTAGACCCAATACAAACATAACCTTTTATTCCCCCCCTTCCAGCTTGCTTGGACTCAGAATGATGGGCTCCTGCCTCACATATTCCTTCCCCCCCACCCAGAGGACCCTCAGACATTGAAAGATTAGGTTATGTGAATCATAGAATATCAGAGTTGTAAGGGACCTGAGGAGATCATCTAGTCCAACCCGCTGCTCAAAGCAGGACCAATTCCCAATTAAATCATCCAACAGATTTTTACCCCATATCCCTAAATGCCCCCCTCAAGGATTAAACTCACAACCTGGGTTGTAGCTGGCCAATGCTCAAACCACTGAGCTATCCCTCTCCCCTCTGTGCCAGCTGGGACCACATTTTCAATAGAAATCAGCTCCCTTTGGGCATGGTTAGACTGGCGCTTTGCAGCGCTAAAATCCTCAATTAGCGCTATAATTATCTGACCATACACACTTCAAAGGCACATTTTGCGCATTTACTCAGGGTTTAAAGCGCTAGTGTTAAACCACCTCGGCGAGAGTCAGAAGGCTTTTAGCGTATTGCCCCTAGCGTGAGAAGGACAGTGTGTACATTCCTAACGCAATAAGGGATCTCTGACACACCTCCGAGCCATGTAAGGCAATTAACAAGCCATTTAAGGGAAATGACGTGTTAAGTGTTGCTTTGTAAACGGAAGGAAAATGCGGAAGTCCCTCTTCAGTTTTTCTATAACAATTCACAGCAAATACACACTGAAAATGCTTGTGGACGGAGCTGTGTGTCTGGAATAGACAGCCTGTCAGTTTTCGCTAACCAAAACACACTGACAGCCTGATCTCATCTCCCCTGTGAACATGTTCCCACTTCCCCCTCAACCCCCCCCCTTTGCAAAGCACGTTGCACCCAGCTGAATGCTGGGATACCTGCCCTATCCCGGTACTGTCACTGCCGCTAGAAACGCTACAAATGTGTCCAGGCTCTAGCGCAAAACCTATTGCGCTAAATTGGGAAGCGCTATAAAAAACCACGCTACAATCTGTAGTCTAATCATACCCTTTAAGTGCTTATAAGGATCAGAATTTGAAGAGGAATAAGCACCCAGCATTCCCATTGCAGCACTTATGGCCAGGTTTTCAAAGATGTTCAGCACAGAATATGCTGAGCTCCCAATGGAAGTCCGGCCCTCCATTGTTAAAGTATTCGTTAACCTTCTATGTATTCTGACCAAAACCAAAGAAAAAGAAAATCTTCAAAAAGAATGGTTTGAAAAGTGCAGGATTTCTGGTGCGGATGTTTTAAATCCAAGTCTTCTTTCATTTTGGCAATTGCAGAACCATTTTCACTTCATTTTCCTGACATACTGCCAATCAAACCATAAGTGTGTTTAGCAAAGTGAATTAAAGAGTTGCCTTTCTTGCCAGAAAAAATGACATCTGCTGTTCTGAAGATAACATGGTATTTCCGATGTTAAAAAAATTAAAATCCCAATCTCATTTGCTGTCATCAAGACCAGGAAAATAGAAATAAACACAGTGTGCTGTCTTCACTGGAAAAACCTACTTCATTTGGGTCAGATCGTGCTTTCATCGGCTTCAGTGAGCACGGGATCATGCTCTTTATACACTGCTTGTCATACAAATTTTGAATGCTAAAATACTTCTTGTATTAAACATGTTGGATTTGAACCAGTGATTAAGAGAAGAAAGGCTCTCTTCCCACAATGTCATCTAGTTCCCCAGTTAAAAAGTGGCTTTCTTGATTGTCAGGATTTTGTTTTGTAGATAGTCCCATAGCTTTCCTGGATGAAATTCATCCATGTGCAGCAAAACCCCAGAAGGCCTACATGCCACTTGACCCTCCATTTATGCACAAAAATTGTACCAGATTGAAATTTTTTTCCAATCAATTTAAAGAATTCAACTCCCTGACTTCTGCAATCCATTTACATTGGTTTATATTGATTTAGATTAAGGCAGTAAATTGATTAGAAGTAAGGTACCACCAGACTCTTTGTCGCTTCTAGAATCTAGTTATACTATAGACGAGTATAAGGGCCCGAGCAGTAGATTAGGGTTAAAATTTGTGGTCAGCAGGACTCAGAAGCCAGCAATAGAACAGTAGAGTGCTGGGGTAATGTATTAGAAAGATATCCAAATGGACATATGATAGGTTTTTTTATGGAAGCAATTGACTTCAAATTGAGGACAGAATTTGGCCAAAATATTTAAAATCAGAGAAACCTGCTTTCCTGGATTCTTGTGTGTTTTATATTTGTCTTTTATTGGCATCTGAAATGCAAACTTCCCTTGGGATATTGGTTCCATTTCAGCCCTGTCCTTTGAAGGGAAAAACCTTGTGGGAAGAACATAGTGCCTTGCTTGTCTCTGTATACCACAAGTGAAAAGAACTGGGACAGGCTGAGCAGCACTCAAGATTAGATATGAATTAAACACATTTCAAAAAGAATCTTGGACTATATCAACCATAGTTTGAAGCCACCTATCATCAGTTGGAGACATATTTCTTTCCAGTGCAACTCTAGTCGTCTTTATCATATGAATTACTAGAAGTTACATTTTTCCAACAAAGAAGAAAACATTCCAACAAGAAACACATTGGTCTTGGCTAGTCCAGAACCTTCAGCTATGTGTGTTCAGGAAGGAAAGCTATTTAGTCAGGGCCAGATCATCAAGTCTTTATTCACTTTGTATTCAGTCCATGCTCAGGAAAACTTTCCCACTATTTCAGTGGATATTGTTCCAGAATAAAGAATAAATTTAAACAGAAAGCTCAGTCCCTCAAATCCTGCACAGTTTTCCTCACAGCAGTAGTCCCATTAATGCCAACCAGACTACATCCAACGCTCAGGATTTGGCCCTTTGCTAGTTCACCATCAAAGAAGAAAATGTATAATGATCTTTTCCAGTCTTTTTATGCTAATAGAAAAATGACAAGTAGTTTAATTAACAACAACTATTTGACTATTACCAAAAGTTTCCATGGCATCTTTGTTCCTGGCTGTTCAAAAAACAAACAAACAAAAAAAGTCCCTGCTTCCTCATGTGAGAAATGTAGAATTTCTGTAATTTCTTGTAATTTTGTCAAACCATTCTCTAAAGTGTACATACGTTGCTATTTCTATTCCTAGCCTCTGTGGTTAAGTTGCCACTAGCCAAGTTTCCAAAATAAAATATGAAGTTCCCACAACACAGGAAAGTGTCCAGTAACATTCTGTGAAATATCTAGAGCATAAGCCAGTCAATAAAAATAATATTTTATTGCTCATTAGGTAAAAGAAGAGTGATAAGAAGCCCAGGTGGTGGATGGGGGCTGAACGCTGCTGCCAGGGGCTGCCTGTATGCTAACACAAGGGTGCTAAATTTGTGTTGCAGCTACTTTAAATCAATGTTTCCCAAATTGGCAGTACATCAAGTTGCAACATTTTCTTTTGTTAGAAACAATCTCTGACAGTCTAATGGTGAAATCCTAACCCCATTGAAGTCAATGGCCAAACTCCCACTGAGGCAGAATTTCAATTTAATAGAAAATAATTAACTTCCCAATTCCTGCCAGCAGTTCGGGTTCTAGGCACCAACCCATTAGCCACAAAACTTGCCTGCTCTACTGACTAGCCGTTGCAACATGTGCACAGCACAATATGGTGGGGGGAAAGGTTGCTGTGGGGAGGTCTGTAAGTAGAGAATGGCTTTCAAGCCAATGTCAAAGATAAATTGCCGTGATGTGAAGAGAGATGACAAAAAGTATATGATGGTATTTCAAACACAATTTTGGTGGTAGACCAATTCCCAGCTTCCGTTATCGGCAGACCTTAAAACAGCTCTGTTCGGAGTGGAAATGAGCCCAACTGAGGGCCCTCAGATCTGAATACACCAGCATTAAAGGCAGGAGAGCTTTGTAATCTGGGTCCCAGCGTCACAGCTAACTCATGCATAACAGCTCAAAATACCTCTGCACTTTGGGGAGATTCTACATCAGGATCTACGTTATGCAGCTCACGGCGAGCTCTAGTTCAGAGGTGCCCGTGCATGGTCTCCTCTTTTTTATGACGTGTGCCTCTGCACTGGAACATTTCTCACATGCTGAATCAAGCTCCTTTGCTTCTGAGAGCTGCAACAGGTAGAGAAGGAGAAAGGAGCAATGAAAATAATTCATAAACATTACCAGAGAATATAGAAAAAATGGTAAAGCTTCCTTATCTGTATGAACCTTATGCTCCATTATTGTTTATTAGGACAGCACAACAAGAACTGAATCCTAGTATGCACAAACCATACATTATAAAGGGACATTAAGAAGACCCTCTATAAAGCCTCAGTGCTGCATCAGGATCCCCTCCCAAGACATCTGTGCCTGTGAAGAGTCTTATTGGCCAAAGATGTCTAGCCCTCTTTTTGTAATGCCAGCCTAGAGTAGCGAGTGATGTACCCTGACACAACTAGAATATCAGCATGTGTAAAAGATGACATTGTCTCCACTTTACGTGAAGGCTCACAGGACCCATTCATCAAAACATTGTGGTCCTGTTTGACTCTTTATTAAGCTTGGATGACCAGGTAGAATCAGTAGCTAAAAATGCTGCCTTTGACACCTAGCTTACTAGGAACATTTATCCCTTCCCCCCAGAATAAAACGTGGCTACAATGATCCATGTGTTTGTAATCTCCAGAACAGATTGTAATTCACTGTATCTGAAGCTAAACATGAAGACGACTCTCAGGCTCCAGTTGGTAGAGAATGTAGCTGCCCATCTTCTACATGGTTCAGGCTGCTGTGAGAATATCTGGCCCATTAGTTCTCACTCAGCTTCTGGTGCCAGGTCAAGGTCTTGGTCCTTATTTTCAAGGCAATGAATGGACCAAGCCCCCGCTACATCAAAGACTGAACTCTAATCTAGGAATGGCTGTGACAGCTGTGCTACCTCTGGGTTAATGCAGTTCACAGAGCCCAGGACAGAGGGAATAAGAGGTAGGGACACAGGATTCTCAGTTAAGGGATCCTGCTATGACACAAACTTCTAGAAGAGAGTCGGTAAATCCACAGTACAGTAAACTCTCGATTATCCAGGATTGGGTTAACCAGGTTGTGGATTAACCAGGATGTCAACAAAAAAATACACGTAACTCGCAGGGCCGGCTCTGGCTTTGTTGCCACCCCAAGCACAAAAAAACCCCTACCCCACCAGGATGTAGGGCAGCCAGTGAACCAACACCCCCTCTCCCTGGCGCAGGGTGGCTGGTGAACCAACCCCTGCCTCCCATATTTCCTATGGATGGTGATTATCTGGGATTTTATTAACCAGGATTAATTTTTTCCCTATCATCCTGGATAACTGAGAGTCTACTGTATGACTATTAGGAGAGTAGGTAAATTCACAGTATGATGATTAAGAAACATTGCAAACCCTTCCTCTTTGCAATCCTTTACATCATAAGAATCACTTATCACTGACACCCAAAAACAAACAAACAAACAAACAGTTTTTTTTAAAAAAAATAAAGTCAGTCCTGCTAAAATCACCATACAAAACCATTAATAAAATCTTAAAACCCAAAATACAAAGCCTATTCCAGACAGAGATTTTATTCAAAAAATGGAAGAAGTACCAGGGACTCCACAAAATTCAGTAGGGACTTCATTATTGCTATTGATTTTATATGGAAGGTGTTCAGACACTATGGTGACTGGTGGCACTATAAATCCCTTATCTAGATAAGATGAGTAAAACCATGAAAAATTGTAACAAAATATGGATCACCTGATTTGGGGATACATTATAAATCTCAACCTCAGGTAAGGTTCTCTGAAATATTTGCTTATGTGGCAGAACATTTTCTTATGGCTTGAATTTTAAACATTCTCCTTGTCTTTGAATCACAATGAATGTTGTAAAATTATGAATTATTTTGGGCCTGATTTTAATGTCACTTACACAGTTGTAAATCAGGAATCACTACATTGAAGTCAATGGAGTTTCACAAATGTAAAATTAGTGAGGGTGATATTAAGGTCAAGCCCTTTATTTCAGCAATGCAAGGAAATTTGTTATTTTTTTTTTAAATCAGATGTTTACTTCTGATGAAGAACCTACACATTGTACTGTCTTTATATTTGATTTGCAAGCTGACTTCAGTTTCCATATATTTTCATACTCTTAACCTCTAGAATGTTATAATCTGGTGGCCTTGAAATTATAGTGTTTTGCAGCACAGTTTCCAATAGATTTTTTTTTCTGGTTCAATAACTGTAGATTATACAGCACTCAGGCAGATGAACATTGCCAAACTCACCTATTATATTTCCAAAGGATATGTTTGCAGATTTGTTGGCTCTGATCATAAATATGCTTGCCTTCATTTTAAGGTTGCAGTTCACACATGGGGTGAAACCTCTCCTGTTTTAAATTAGTGTATATTGTATTTAAAAGTAAATTTAATACCTCTGAAGGGAGGTTAGCATGTTTACGTGTCAGAAATATAGACATTTGAGGGGAAGAAGATGGGTGGCTATTCATAATGTGTATGGTGAATACTACATGAAAGAGATAGTGCATCTGAACTTTTGACTGAAGTTGACTAGTTTCATGGACATTTTACTGCATACACTTTAAACTATTATAATCTGTATGGCCAGATCTTGCAATCCTTGCTCAGGTGAACTTCCCATTGAAGTCAATGGGAGATTCATTTGAGTGCAGATCACAGGAGAGGTTGCGTACAACATTTCACATGGTATTATAGCAGCAGAACGGCACCTTAAAAACATTTCAAAATGTCCTTTTTGAAACACCTCCTTTGTGACTGAACATGAGCCGATAGCTCAATTTGCTATTTGTCACGTCACTAAGGCTGTGGAGATGATATCCTAATTCCACCTGTTTTGTCACTTCCTGACATTTCAGGGATGCAATGCCTACCTGAGACCTGATCTGCCCACATCTTTCTTTGATGTTCTTCACTCCGCGTCAGGGATCAGAGTGTCAACAGACATGTCATTGATATGAATGATTTGCAGCAACAGGTGAAAGTCTTTAAATGAGTGTATTTACTACAGGCTCTCAAGGACTCTGTATCAGCTATGCCTGATCGTATTCCATGTGTACTTTCCATTGTGTTTCTGTTTATACAAGTAGCGGCATGGTCACATTTCATGCAAGTTGAACTATTCAGTGAATTTCGCACGCTGATCCTGTAAAACTGGTCTAGTGTGGATGGTGCACCTCTTGAGCTTTCATCACTCAGTAATGGACAGATGCACTTCAGAGTAAGACAAACTAATAATTCAACCTTAGTTCATGAATCTACCTCTGCCTGCATCTGATATGGCCTTCTGTGCTCTATTATGAGCTCTACACTGTAATTACTTTCATGTCCCTCTGCCTCCTTTTTTCACTTGTGACTGTCTGGAACTGTTCTCATGCCTGGAGCTGCTATCCCTTCCAATGTGACTGCACTGTCCTCATTCAAATCGCTCCTCAAAGTCCATCTCTTTTGAGGACCATGTTATGCTAGGGATTTTTTTAAGCCCAGCTTTCCACTGATGGCATTGGTTTGGACCTTGGCTAGCATTCTGATCTATCACACGGATGTTTGGGCAATTTAAATAAAAACCTTTCATCCACCCCACCCCAGATGGCCACTATTGTAGGAGACCCCCGTGACAATAGCCCTAACTGTGCAAACACTCAACCAAGACAAAAACTACAACCCATAAAACAAGAAAACAAACGAACAAATTGCAACAACGGTAAAGTGCTAGAAACATCTATTGTACATAAAATGGAATACTGATTATTAAAAATAAGTGTGGCAACTTGGAGAGTATGAACATAAACTGCTGTGATTTTATAGAATGGTGCATATATATTGCTAGACTGTGATTTTTCTTCTTTTCTCTCTCCCTTTCCTTAAATTATATAATGAAGGGACTCGATGGGAATAGTTAGGACCAAATAAAGAGTCTCACTGAATAGAAACTGCTCATGAGTAACAGGTGGGTCAGAATCTTCTCTTTGTTATACTGGGGGTGAATAAGTGGAATAGTATGCATGATGCACATAGATTAATAGAAGCAACAATGATCCAGATCCAGACTAACACAGCTACCTCTCTGATAGATTAATAGACTAGGCCCTGTAGCCAGTGTGGGGAGTAGTTTTCTATTTTTAAAATAATATTGATCTCATAATTAGAGGATAACATTGCAAGAAAGTGAAAAATAAATACCTACTCAAAACTAGAGGCATCAGGGGCCAAGTCCTTAGATCTCTGGACTGGGAATCAGGAGACGTAGCTCTGTTGAATGATCATTCCCCCTTCCGTGTGTTTCTATAAAGTACTGCATACAATATTTGCACTGTTTTTAATGAACTTCTCCAGTAACACTATTATGTACATGAAGATGCACAAATATAATCTGGAGCTCAGGTTAATATTTCTTAGCATGTCAAGAATGAATACATTCAGGTGTATTTAAGGAATAACTAGCTTCAGATTTCATTTGCAAATGACTAGTGATGGGTCTCCTTAAATGCTCATTGCCAGTGAAACACGGGAGGAGGGGAATCGGTTGTTTTCAACAATGTGCAATGCCTCCATCTGCAACAACAACATTCTCAAAGCACTGGCATCAAGAAGCATTTGATGTGAGCAAAGCGACATGAAAGGTTAATTGGTAGAGTGCCTCTGTCTGCAGTACATCAAGGCAGCAACGTCACAGCTTGTAATACGTTGTGATTTTAAGACAGACTGCAAGCACTGCTGCTTGTGGATTTGTCGTCTTTTGATGTTTGTTCACTAACTTTTCTGTAACAAATTATTATTTTCCTATCTCCTATTCTTTTTTACTCTGTTTCCAAGGAAGAAAAGGGGTCCCAGTGGAATGGTGCTGGTTGGAAAAACATTTTTTTTCCCTGTGGGCATTTTTTGCCTTTTAGTTGAAAAACGGGGGGAGGGGGGAACCCTCACACAACAACAACAACAACAATAACAACAACAACAACAACACCCTTTTTTAGGGGCGGTGGGGTTCAGTTTTTTACTGAAGAATCTAAAATTTTAGAGGAAAGGAGACACCTCTGGAAAAAAATTGTTTAGTGGAAGACCCAATTTTTCACGGAAAAAGGGTTTAGACAGAAACATTTCAAGCAGCCCTCCTCAGGCCCTTTATGCATACAAGGCCAAATTGTGATGCCATTAAGATTAGAGGCAAAACTTCCAATGACTTCACTAGGAACAGAATTTGGTTTGCATTGTGCGATTTAATGACACAGCACTTCACTCATTCAAAACTGCTATTTAATTTAGCATGCACCTGTTAAATGGATTCTGCAGCCCATCCCTGACAGGTAGTGATATTTCAGACAGTATCTTACAGGATTGTTATATGACCTGTCAAGTACCCCACTGTTGCAAATGAGGCAATTGGGATGAGTAGGGACTACATGTATGTGTGATCCAAGGACCTCTGGATGTCAACTGTCAGAGGATTCAGGGTGCAAAGGGCTACAGGGATCCCATGGGTCTGGTATTTACATACTAGTTCACCAAAAAGCATCATGTAAAGTCTCTACTGAAAGCCCGTGTCACCTGGATCAACATAATAGTTTTGTACGTGGTAGCTAAGAGGCAAGCAATAGGATTTGTTACAGTATTTAGTTTTTAGTTTCTGTGATTAGAAGTAAATAGAAGGTTAGTGGGGTATAAAATTGTCAGGAATGCATTGGCTTATTACAGAAACAAATGATTTAATATAGATTAACGCAGGAACACAAGGCCTCTGGCCTAGAAATAGATTAACACGAGGATAACCTTGTACCATAAAATGTGTTGTTACAGTAAATAGCTTTATTAAGTGCTTATTTTGGGGAAAATGTATCACATGGTGGCAGTTAAAACTGCAAGATGTCAACTACTATGGGTTGTAATGTTTGGGGGGATTTTTTGTGCATACAGAGTGTTAGCAATAAGATAACCTCAAGTTGCTATGGTGATTAATTGATGTAAATGTTAAGGAGCATATGAGGAATTAAATATATAGACAATGAAAAATGGGGCACCCCAAAGTTAATGGGGCGTGGAAGGACAAACAATGGACAGAGGTGGAACCTTTTGTGAATATGTATGAACCTTAGTGGGTGTTAGTATAACTCATAATAAAAGGCACCACTCTGTGTGTCTGTGCGGGGAGGGAATGCATCAGGAGATGCTCAACTGGAGGCCACCTGATGATCATCCATATTCCAGTGTACCCCACATGGAGATGTGAGTAATGCAAAGTATGAATGCTGTAAATTCTATATTATCCCACTTTCTTCTGTTATGAATCAATGATTGTGGCATTTACCTACTTAGTGAAATTATTAATAAATGGATGTGTGATTACTTGTGACTGTTCCTCAGATGCTCCTAGGGTCTCTCACTCTAAAGATCTGGTGATATTCACCTTGTTGCTCTCAGTACTCTAGCCAGCCAGGAGACCAAAACCTCATCAAACGTCACCACACTATAAGGCATAAGCCCCACCTCTGTTAAACCCTATTAATAGACCATAAAGGCTACAATATATATTTGAAATGATGCTCATAAGGCCTTGTAGCTAAAGGCAGGTCCACCCAGGTTACATCTACTCTACAGTTAGATACCTGCGGCTGGCCCATGCCAGCTGACTTGGGTTCACAGTGCTTGGGCTAAATGGGCTTGGGCTATTTAATTGTGATGTAGAGGTTTGGGCATGGGCTGGAGCTCAGACTCTGGGATCCTGTAAGGGGGGAGGGGTCCCAGAACTCGGGGTGCAGCTTGAGTTTGAATGTCAACACTCCAATTAAACAGCCCTTTAGCCCAAGCTCTGTGAGCCTGAGTCAGTAGGCAAGGTTCAGCCGCAGGCGCCCAATTGCAGTGTAGCCATACCTCCAGAAATAGCATGCCTTAAGACAAGTTCCAAACCACAGGGGTGGGAGTCACTTGTCTCCCTGGTGGACAGTTGTGTGTCTTACATTGGGCATCTGTTTGCATACTGAGTCAAATGCTGATGAAGAGATTGCCAGGGACTTAAAGAGAAAAAAATGAACAAAAACAGGTGAACAGCAGTGGGAGACAGGAACTCTCCATTTACAGGTAATGACCAAAGGACTGGTCTAAGATAGCTAAGGGTGCAAAAAGACACCTTGACATTCTCCGACTGGGGAGAAAAGCCTTCTTGCTTGAAAAATGCTGAAATGTGGGTTGGGTTTACTATAATTGCACAGAGAGGTTCCATTTGCAACCACTTAAGTTATTGTAACTTCTCTGTAAGCTGAATGTGTAATTTGCTTACCTTAAATATGATATTCTAAGAAACCTTGTCGTCTAAAATAGTGCTAAACCTCTTCTTTTCTGTATTCATTTATGCTAAATAATCTGTGCCCTAGTCAGTGTTTATCTACAAGCACTTTCTTGTAAGATTCTCATAGTGAATTTTGTTTCATAGGAGACATTTGGTCATTGTAGCTGAAGCCTCTTTACTCCTCTGCTTGGTGTCAATGACCCCTGGTGAACCTGCACAACCTTGGCACTACTAACATTTGAGCAACGAGTTTGTGATTCATTATGAACAAGATTGCCACAACTGAGCAACTTGATCCACAATACTAAAAATATCAGGTGCTAACACCCAGTGACCTCAGTGAAACAGCAGGGGCTGGACAGGCATGGAAGAAATCCAAGGGGAGTCTCCCCTCCTTTGTGTATTTAGAATTTAATCTCTCAAAGATGCTCTCACTACTACAAATGATCCCTCTGACAGCCTCACATAAGCAACGCCAGTTTGCAGAATCTGGGCCTTACACTGCAGGCGTTAGTCACTGAAAAGGCATGGAAATGGTAAGAGACGCCTGGGTTTGAAATCTAGTTTGAGACACTTAGTCTCTAACCCTTGCCAAAAGAGAGTGGGACGTGTTTAGGGTTACCATATTTCAAGTGCCCCAAAAGAGGACACTGCTGGGGGGAGAAACTGGAGGGGGGTACTTGGAGGTGCTGGAGGTGTGTATGTGTGTGTGTGTATACTGGGAGGGGTATTTGGGGGGGGACTGGAGAGGGTACCGTGCCAGGGGTGATCACTAGAGGGGGGACAGTGTCACCCCCTGTCACAGTAGCAGGGTGGCTGGCACAAACCCAGCGTGCAGTGCCAGCCATCAGTCAGCACCTCCCTGCGGGATCCCATCCCCAAAGCTGGGAGTTGGGGCCTAGGTAGGTGGAATCTGGCAGCTCTGGATTGCAGAAGAATGGACCAATCATCTGCAGAGGCTGGGGAAGGACCAATTGGGAAGTAGACCTATCAGGGCTCTTTCTGAGCTGCAGCTTCTCTGCTCTGCAAAAACCACAGACATTTCCTGCTATTTTAAAAATCCTCCTGGAGAGAGACAAAGGAGGCTCAAAAAAGAGTCTGTGTCCGGGAAAACACAGCCATATGGTAACCCTAGACAACTTGTTGAGTAAGGTATTATTCAGTGGTACAATGGTGGTACAATCTTGCGCTTAAGCGCTATCTTGCTATAAACAAGATGCTGCATTACTGCTCTGATATGCTGATAGGTTATAGAAAATGTTATTTATGTCTACATTTCAGGGTTAAAAATAAAAGATTCTTCCCATTTTACTTATAAATGTAGGCCCCGTTTCAACAACGTACTGAAACATACGCTGAATGTTAATCATGCGTATAAGCCCATCCCAATTCTGCTAGCTTTCAGCATCTGCTAGGGTTGCCAGGCGTCTGGTTTTTGACCAGAATGCCCGGACGAAAAGGTCCCTGCCTGACGTAACCCTGTGCGGCTCCTGGAAGCAGCCCCCAGGTCCTTTCAGCCCTTAGGCGCATGGGTGACCCAGGAGGCTCTGCACAGACTTCTCCCGCTTCCAGTGCTGGTTCTGCAGCTCTCATTGGCCAGGAACCACGACCAATGGGAGCTGTGGGGGCAGTGCCTGGAGGTGCAAGGGTGGCATACGGAGCTTCCCTGGCCGCTCATGCGCCTACAGACTGCAGGGGCCTGGCAGCCACTTCCTGGGAGCAGTGGTGAGCATTGCCGGGACCCTACCTTCTGAACCCCCTTCCACACCTCGGACCCCAATACCCACACCTCAGCCCGGTGAAAGGGAGAGTGAGTGACTGAGGAGGGAAGATGGATTCAGTGTGTGTGTGTGTGGGGGGGGGGGGGGTGTCTTGGAGAAGGGGCTGGGCCTCAGGGAAGGGGCAGGGGAGGGGGAGGGGCAGGGTTGTTTGGTTTTGTGTGATTAGAGAGTTGGCAACCCTAGCACCAGCGTAAGTCCTACTGATATCAATGGGACTTACGCACATGCCTGTGTACTGGGCCGAGTCCAGGTCTGAGTGCTTCTGACAGTTGCCAGGCCTAAATTTATGGCTGAACAGGTGCAGCACAGCCCCTGGAAGTGGTAGCTTCCCCATATTACCCTGGCACTGTGACTCAAACAGACCTGGAACGTCTGGGCGCAGAAGGGGAGTTAAATCTCTTTGGCCATTCAAGCTGTGGTTTCTATGTTGAGACTTCCAATAGGGCAGCAGTTGTGGTGGTAGTTTTTAAGTGGACACCAAAAATGAGACCATCCTGTGTGGCAATTAGAGTTGTGCTTTCTGTGATGTCACAGAAATCTCTAGTGCAATGAGAAGGATTCTACAATTATGATCATACTGGACATGTGCAAGAAAAGTGTTCCTCACAATGACAGCACACAGCAAACATCCACTGGGACATGAAATACAAAGAACAAAGGACTTGCTGTGTTGATTCCAATAACGTACACAAAATATTAATTAGATCAGAGTTAAAAATAATACACTATGCTATCTTTGTTTCAGAGCAATGCCTCTTGGATAGTACAAGGTGGGGTATGATCATAATGAAGTATAGTTTTGGGTGGGAACTAATGCAGAGGGAGAGAGAGAGAAATCCATTGGAACACTAAGAAAAACAAAATTATGTAATTAATCCAAGAGGGGTTTTTTTAGATTTATAATTCATTTCAGATCCTAACACTCATTCCTTACTGTGGCCAATTAAAAAACAATTTGGGACATTAAGAGTCATGTGTGTATTCAGATGTAAATAAGATGTTTGGATCAGGATTTCCTTCACGCATAGACTAGTGGGTTTCATAAGTTTGCAAGATGGTGCAGTTAGTGGGTATGGTTTAGTTTATGCAGTATCTTAGAGCAGCATAATTAGTTTTTCATTGCAGACTATGATCTCTCACTGAAAATATTTGAAGGCCAGGTCCTCAGCTGATGTAAAACAGTGTGTCTCCTTTGATTTCAGCCCACTAATACCTGTTTTCGTCAACCAAGCATTTAGCCCAATCTTTTGCCCCAAATCCTTAGAGAATTAAGATCCCACAGAAATACAGACTCAAATAAAAATTGAAGATAAACAAGATATACATTCAATTGATCAGCAACAAATATAAAAAAGTGTCATGCAATTATAAATTATATACACACATGGCATACACATATACTGTTTACACATCTAGAGCATCCTAACAAAGCACTAATCACCCACTAAAATCCAGATGTCATGTGTCCACTTTCTGGCCCAGTGTCAGGGATTTCCTGCATGGAGAGATATTTCCTTTAAAAAGATGTGCTTCTCTGTATTGAAGCATGGTCTGAAAATGGTTCTAACTTGGATGAGTCATTAGCCATGAGCCTATGATATCTGAGAGCTCTGCTTAACTTAGCCTCTGTGGGTTCCCCCTTTAGTTTTACAGTCATGAGAACAACTGTATAAGATTCTAAGTAGATTTCAAACTTTAGCATGTGGCCAGAGATTTTATCTATTCATCACTATGGTATTTGGATATCACCATACTGTCCCCATCCACTGAAAAAGATAAGTGAAGCGTGATGGCCTCTTCTAGCCTGTCATTCTGTCTTCTCAGAATAAGTGGGTGGCTCTTTTCGTAGCTCATTGTTTCCCACCGGTATACGCACACTGAAGCAGAATCCAGGACAAGGAAGGCCACCTAACTTTTCCTGAGCCTTCTCTACTGAAGGAGAGATGAAGGTGGTGGGAGATAAGGAAAGACCCCTCAGTCCAGCTCTTCCTTCCTTTCATATCGCAGAACTGAGGCAATAAGCCCTTGAGAAAGAAGCTGCTCTTAATTCCTGTTTGGACTGACAGGGCTGGAGCTGGATAACTTTATCGAGCTGATCTAGAAGAATAATGATAAAAGAAAAATGTTCTCACTTCTTTTTTTAAAATTTACCTCAGTGATCTTGGTCCCTTCTAGAAGTCTCACTGTATAATACCCTTCCAGGCACTGTCACACCAATGACTTTATCTTAAAATAAAGGTCTTTTTAGAGCTGACAGAATGTAAAAGACCTGCATAACAGATGTGCCTTTACAGGCTGAGTTCACCTCCATCCTCACTGATCACTGGGTGCAGCATGAGCAAAATCCAGGCAATTTAAACTAATGCACCAAGCTACTAAAACAGTAGCTTGCTCAAATTTACAGTAGAGGTTCTAAAACAATCTGACCCCACTGTGAGATCCAACTGTAGCAGTGAATGCTGTGACTTGGGAACAAACTGGAGAATACTAACGCCTCACTTGAATCCTTTTTAAAACAACGTTCTCTTTAAGATGAAGGGTGCTAGAAACATGGAGGAGAGGGAATGAATATGATATTTCCATTTCTCAGGGATAGGCATGGAGGGAGTAGAGGACACAAAGTGTGGAAAGGGACATGGGATCAGGCAAAAGAGGGCTTGGTGGAATCATTTAGTTTGAAGTGGGAAAATAAAGTGGGTCAAATCCAATCACTGGAGATATAATGGCATGAATTTTCCTAGGGGCAGATTCAATGTCGCTGATTGAGTTATGAAACTTTGAGCTGGCAAAGTCTTTGATCTCACAATGTCATGGGTGTGATGCTGGCAGACCAGGTGCTAGCTTTTGCCAAGACTTTAGGCCTCAGCTGAGCACGGTCAGATTTATTGCTGGAAACCAGTCCGTTTCACCTTTGGATGGTTAAAATGGGTATTGAACTTATAACAATGTGTTTAGACTTAAATACAGTAAAACCTCGATTTAATGGACTAATTCGGGCGAGGGGGTGTCCGTTAAATCAGAAAGTCCGTTATTTAATAATAAAAAAAAACGAGCTGTTGGAGCAGCAGCCCGACCGCCACAGGGCCGGGGCGGCAGCTCTGCAGCCCGCCCGCTGCCGAGACCCGGGCGGCAGCCGGGAGCCATCAGCCAGCCCGCTGGGACTCGGGCAGGAACCGGGAGCCGGCAGCCCGCCCGCCTGCTGCCTGGACCCGGGCGGCAGCCGGGAGCCGGCAGCCAGCCCGCCCGTTGTCTGGACCCAGGCGGCAGGCAGGAGCCGGCAGCCAGCCCTCGACAAATGGATTTCAGATGCATCAGACTTGCTTAGAAATTTTGTCCGTTGCATCCGAAGTCCGTTAAATCGAGGTCCGTTAAATCGAGGGTTTACTGTACTTGTAAGTTGCTGCATGTATTAATCTTATTTATAATCTCTTTCTCATGTGCTACAAGGTAATATTTAAGCTTTTGCTTCATAACTGTAAAAAAATGTTTGTTCTCAAACTGTGAACCCAGTCATGAAGGATTGTCTTCTAACCAAAGCAAAATGAGCCACTGATGAAGAGACTATGTGCACAAGGTCTCATCCCATCAGCTTTGGAAGGAGGAAATAGAAACAGCCGACAAGAAAAAAAATCATCTCTCTCTTTTGCTGTTTGAACTGTCACAGAGCTGGAGCTATGAACCAGAAGTAGCGATCCCCAGGGTCAACTTGGGTTAGCCCTGAAAGATATTCAGAACTGACAGATTACTACAACTCTGTCACCTTTTTAAACTATAGACTAACTCATTAGTGTATATACTATTGCCTGTCTTAAACCTTGTAATAACTCATTTCTTTTTCTGAAACTAACTATAGATTTCTTAATTATTACAGGATTGGCTACAAGCATTGTCTTTTGTGAGATATCTAAATTAAAATTGACCTGGGATAAGTGACCAGATTGGGAGCAACCTGAATATTTTGTGATCTTTGGGCTATAGCAAGTAGGAACAAAACCTGAACATTTCCAAAAAGTCTCTGCAAAAGAAAATTTGGGGAAAAAGTTGTTTCAGATTGAAGGGTTTCTTTGTGACAAAACTGAAGCATTTCATTTTGCCTTTATTTTTATAATATTCATAAGTAGAAAAATTCAAAACAGAAAGTTGTTTCAAACTGAAAAATCAAAACTTATACTAACAATGTCAAAATTTGGATATTTTCAGAACTTATTTCCCCCTTTTTTTCTCCCCTCCACATCTAAAACAACATTTTGTGACATAAACGGGATTTCATGAAGCATTTTAATGTTAACATGTACTTTCCAAAAGGAGACGGTTCCTTTAGATTTTTTCTCCCAGCAGTAAGCTCTTTGGTAGAGGGACTGTCTCTCACTCTGTGAGTGCTAACTCAATGGGATTCTCATCGAAGTTAGTCTTTGGGGGCTTGTCACAGGCAGGGCTGGCGACAGGGGGGTACAACGGATAGAGCTGTGCTGGGCCCCGGACTTAAGGGGGGCCCCCTTAAGTCTGGGGACCGGTACACAGCTGTACCCATAGTCGTCCCACCTGGGCACCATATCTCCCTGGCTACTCTTTCCCGGGCTGTGTCCGGGTGTCAGTGCCCGGCTGCCTCCCGAGCCCTTCAGCCGGCGGCTCGTCCCGCGCCGCAGGAGCCGCCCCGAGGCACCCCCGGCTGCAGCGCTTCCCCCGCCCACCTGCAGCAAGAGCCGGGCCAGCCCTTGGTGGGGGGGGGGGAGCCCCCCAGCACCACAGGATGCCGGCTCCATCGCCTCCCCCACCCCGGTGGCTGCAGAGGACTGGCCGGGCGCGCCGCTCCGCGGGGGTGGGGGCCAGCAAGCGGGGCTGGGGAGAGCCGGGTGCGCGCAGTCCGGCCGGCGCCGGCCGAGGGGCCGGCGGGGAACCAATGGGGGTGGGGAGGGGAGGAGGTTGGGCTGGGGGGCCCCCAACGATCAGAGTAGGGGGCCCCAAAATTTCTGTCGCCGGCCCTGGTCACGGGTTTACTTACTGCTATGCCTAGTTGGAACCACACCTGGGGATTAGCTCTACTCAGGGCTGATACCCCCAGGGGTGAAAGTAAGTTGAATAATTTACCACTATGGCTTCCAATCTAAGGAAAGGGAAGAGAAGACACAGAGGACAAAACAAGAATCTATTTCAGGACAACTGCCAGCCAGAAGATCACTTACTCTGGACAGAAAGCAATGGGACAAACATCATTCTGGTTAGACAGGAGTGGGAAATTGGGTCGTTTCATGTGCTACTACGCACAGGAGATTCCAAGCCTCAGGGTACATCTATACTGCAAAAGAAGATGAGTGGTAGTGAGCCTCAGGGCCCAGGTCAAATGGTTCCGGTATGTGGGCTTCACACTGCAGGGCTCAACAGAGCAGTGGGGTTGGGCTGTAGCCCAGCCCTAGAGTCCAGTGAGGGGGGAGGGTCTCAGAGCCAAGGTTCTAGCCTAAGCCTGGATGTCTACACTGCTGTTTTTACCCCTCATAGCACAAGCCCCAGAAACCTGAGTCAGTGACCAGGGCCCTAAGACTCACTGCTGCAGGTTTTTTGTTTGTTTTGTGTGTTGTAGTGTAGATGTACCCTACATCTCAACTCCTGGCCCTGACAATTCATGTCAAACCTATGCAACCAACACCACAGGAGTGAGGGAATGAGTTCTATCATTTAAAGCATACTTTCCAGCTGGGACATTGGTTTGTGGTTGGAGCCATGGTGGTTAAGAACCAGGGGTCAGGAACTGAGCAGGACTGGAGCAACCCAAGAAAGAAAGTAGGAACAGGACCGGAGGAAAGCTAGGAACAAGGCAGGCACAGGAGCAATTACATCTGCAGGTGTGAATATTGAGCAGGACCTAGCCAAGTCCCTACTGCTGGTCTTTAGAGTAATCCCAGGACTACCACTCAGCCGATCAGGCAATCTGGCCAATTAGTAGTTTTAGCCAAAGTTAGGCCAGCTGCAGGCCTCCATTCATGACACCAACATCCATAAAACCGTGGCTTTGTCTACACTAAGAAAGCTGAGACCTCTAATTCTTCAACAGTGTAGCTTCTTTAGTGATAGCACTGCATCATCCTATGGTGTAAACAGGGCTCTGACATTTTTGGCTTGGTGTCATCAAGACCTTGTGCAAGTAAGGATACATGAGACCTGTCTATCCATCTTTGTTACCCATGATCAAGCTGCACCCATGGAGAATTACTGGACACCTCCTATGAGGGTTGTCCAATCAAAGAATCCTGCATGCATCCTTTAATGGTATAAAAAGGAGGATATAAAAAATGGGTTTTGCTGATAAACAATGTGGTCTTTGATCGTATAGGCAAGTAAATACCATTTGGAAAATATCCAGATAGAAAGAGAAAAACAAAAGCATCCTCTAGCCTTGTTGACGATTCTAAATAACTCTGCTAATGGTGTTTGCAAGGCTGGCCAAATGGCAAACACAACTTTGAAAGGTTCTTGGTTCCCTATTGTTCTGAGCAGTGGCTCTGGGATACTAAAGCTGTTACCAGCTTCCCTTAATCAACAAGGTATAACCACAGTAGTCTGGACAAGGAGTGAAAGAAACAAAGTGTAACAAATGAAGAGCAAGGTACTCAGCAGGGTATATGAAAAGAAAACCATAGCAGAACAGCATTATTCACTCAAGCAAAGTCTTATGGGGCTAATGCCAGGGTGGATGTTTGAGTCTATAAGAAAAACAATTTATGGCACAAATGGTTTTTGTTTTCTCTGTTTAGACATTTGTCTGTCTTCACAGTATCTCTGAAACCTTGTTTACAAGGAAGACAGGTTGCACCAAAGCAAATAAGACCGGAGCTGTTGACAGACAGGATGCAGTCAGGAATTTTTAATCAAGAGACCATGTTTGCTGAAATGACTCTTCACATCTTTTCTATGAAGTAATTCAACTAGCTATATTTTCCCTCCCATTGGAAGTGAGGGTTGCTGATGTGATGGCCTCCTAAAACGATGCAATGGCAAATAATTCATGTTTTCATCTATTTTAGTGCCTGGGTTATAGCTCTCTAAGGAAAGAAAAAAGGATTCAAAGTCTGGTAAATTGACCTTTTGAGGACCAGCCTTAACAATGTTTGTTAATCAAATGCAAGCCTATTGCATATGTCTGTTATTACACATGCAGCGGTCACTGTTAAAAAAGCAACACAGCTTCTGCTATCACAAAATACACTTTGTTTGATGCTGAGATGATTTTCTTGTTGTGATGAAATGAATCTCAATTCAGCTGTGGACCTGAAATTTGCTGTCTCCAATAGTTGTGTGACCAACAGTTCACTTGCCCAAATGTTCATTACAAGTAAGTAAAATGTGCATCAACATGGTTGAATTAAAATTCAGTGTAGTAGTCACAGAAGCATTCACAAATATTTTTTCTGACTATTCACTGACAAATAGCCATGAAAACACAGGCTGGCTGAAGGCTGGAACACAAAACTCTTTCTGGTGCTACATCAGAGCGCTGTGAGCCACACTTTGCTTTTGGCATCTAACATCCTCGTTGAGAGTGTACATGCTTAGAAAAACAGTATCCTGCATCCATGCCAACACATTCCTCTTCCAGCAAGGAAATAACCTACTCCTTGAGTCCAGTCTTTCCTGGTGGCTTGAAAACTGGGACATATTCATGACAGATTAAACTGAGCTTTTGCTTGGGACGAAAAGGCTATTGCTGCTAGCTTGATGTGATTTAACAGTGTTGTAGAAGGGAGGCCATCTTGAAAAAGAGGCTCAAGTTGCTCTTGACAACAAGTACTGTTACTACTCCTACTAAGGTTTAGCACTTACATAGCACTACACATTTCCCAAGAGGTGTTGAATGTTAACTCCCTGATATTGTGTCTTAGAGTCCCTTGACGCGATCGCTGAATGAAGAAATGCCCAATTCCATGTCCAGATCCATGGTATCGAATGAGATTATTTGTTCTTTTTAGGAATACTACTCTGGAGTATGAAACATTTTACTGAGAAGATGATTATGCAGCCTTTGTAATTCCTCCTTCTTGCATTGCTATAAGGCTGGGTTCTCCTTTATGTTGGTGGTAGAAGAGCATAATTCCATGCCCTGGGTTAGCAGTGAATGCTTGGAGTGGAATATGCTACTTAGAATGAGAGCAAGTTTAGGGATAGATTAATAGACATTTCTGTTAACTTTCTAGTCCTTGGCTGATAACAAAAATATTTAGAAATATAGGCAGAAGAATCTTAGCACTGACATACTCTTGAATCCAGCATCTATAAATTCCCATATAAACAAAACAGCCCTTTAAATGCATTTTGTGCAATTACATTAATTCAGACCTTGGATCCAAAAAAGGAAGATTTTGGAGATATTTTTGCTCTTCCTTTACTACTTCTCCATAATTAATTATGAAAAGTGTTTTCCTTTGCTCACCCCAGCCCCACACCTTATTTGCAGGTTTTAAGACAGGAAAGTTAAGACAGGAAAGTTAAGACAGGATCTTCTAGTTAAAGCACTATACTGTGACTCAGAAGATCTGGTTTCAACTGCCAGCTCTGGCACAGACTTCCTATGTGGCATTGGTCAAGTCATTTAATAATGATAATAATTAATTATACCTTTCCCCCCTCTCTGCCTATCTTGTTTATTTAGAATGAAAATTCTTCAGGGCAGAATCTGCCTCTCACTGTCCATTTGTATAGCACCTAGTATAAAAAGGCCCCAATCTTGGCTGGGCCTTTCAGTACCACTGCACTGTAATAAATACAAACAATAAATAAATAGTAGACAGTATTTCCCTGACAAATACTTTCTCTAAGAGGTCCTGAGACATAGCATCACAAAGCTGACACCTACAGGTATCAATTTCAAAATGGCTCTCTCATCCCTAGCGTCACTGTTTGCTTTTGATCACTTGAGCAAAGGAAACAATAAAAAATTGTCCCTCTCTGAGGGTAACTGCTGTTATCACACAGAACAATTCCCACCTGCCAATGTGATCCACACCAGGAAACTAGATCCCAGTATGATCTTCTGTTTAGGACACTGATGGGCACTAACATTAATGGCATTGAAAGCAGAGATCTGAAACATCCAGACAGATTACTTTACTGTGTTGAGGAGCAGTGCCAACTTGCAAAAACATTTGTCTCTTCTTTGTCTAGCTATGTAAAACAGGCTTTGTATTTGTATGCTTTGAGACATCACATACAGACATGATTTGTGGAGTTCAAAGCAAACTATTCCTTTAGAGAACAACAGAAGCAGAGCAGTTAACTTATGAGAGGGAAGCACTTTCTTAGTTCTGTTTTGATTTTCAGTACATTATACATATACATATTATATATGTGTGTATATACATGTATATATTATATAACGTTTGTGTGTGTGTGTGTGTGTGTATATATATATAAAATGTATGCATGTATATATATGTATAATGTAGGAATACATATATATATGTATACATATACATGCATACATTATACACACATACATACATTATTTCATACATTATAGTAGCCGTCTGTGCCCTAAAGTGAAGATATTTTTTTCCTTTAAAGGAAGCTTTTGCCTCGCTCCTGCCTGTACATTCCTAGCCATTTTATAATTCAAGCTATGACACATGCTATCTGTAAGCAATGGCCACAGGGTTGGTCTGCCTGCGAGTGTGCCCTGACTTATGTAAAAGAACAAACCCTCCATTGTTTCCTGAGCACCATATGTCAGTACAATAAAATCACTGTCTTCTGTATTCAGGCTTACATTTGTTTATGATTAGTGTTTACTTCTTGGCTGTTAGACTAAAAAATGTATGTTCTTTTTCTTGCATTAAAATCCTTTTTCTACCCACCCTCCTCCAACCCCAGCAAGAGAATGTGTAGCCAGAGAAGTAAAGTTCGCTAGTCAGTTGCACAGTTTTAAAACCAAATTTTATGTTTCTTTTTAAAAATATAAGTAATTTGGTTATAATTTTCATAGGTAATCACCGGCATAACCCAACTTGTATGCGTGTGTAGGCCTAACCAGAAAAATGAAGGTTAGTTCTATGGAGGCCCTGATTTAGGACAGTAATTAAACACATGCTTAATCTTAAGTGAGTAGTCCCATTGAAGTCAACTGGAATAATCACATGCTTAAAGTTAAGTATGTGCTCAAGTGCTTTGCTAAATTGAGGTCCTAGGAAATCTAGCATGAAGCTGGAAGTTAAGAGACCGGGATCCAACTCCCACTTCTTCCACTAACCTGCCTTGTGATCTTGGGCACCTCAGTTCTTCTCTGCACGCTCATGATCCCAACTGTAAAAGGGGCTAACATCATGCAACCACTTTTTAAAAGTGCTCAGCAATATGGGATTGGAGAATGCTACAGATGTGTAATGTATTATTAGGGGAAGTAAAGGTACTTAAGGTACCTTAAAGCTTGTGGAGGACTGGGCTTTATATTTAATGGAGAGAACCTTTCACCTTAAAGGCGAGCAGGTATATTAACTAACCTTCTTTAGGGTTGCTGTCATGGGAGGGTCCACATGAGCCCAGCTGGCAGAAGCAGCTGAAATGATGCACTGAAAGTTCCCATCCACTGGCTACCCCACTTCCCAGGACAGTCCTTGCTCCCACCCCCTTTGCCTCATGGATCCTCCCACCCAGTTGAGAGGAGATGACAGAAAGTGAATGCATCTGGTCTCTTCTTGCTCACATCAGTTTTACCTCTCCTTGGGTGGAGTTAGTCCTGGTGTAAATGAGAGGGGAATCAGGCTCATTGGGGTTTATAATGCACTTTATCCTGCAACAAGTGCTTATGCCTTCAGCTGCTTCAGAAAGGGTGCAGTACTGTCAACACCTGCCCCAATGATAACCCACCTGCCATTATACTCCCACAATCATAAAACGTTTTCTGTAGTTTCTCATGGGGTGATAAGTCTTGTTTCCCTCCAAGTGTTATCATCAAGTCGGTCTGGGTTCAAGATGAAGATATCTGCCAGGTTCCACCCATCCACACAATATACACTTTGTCCAATGTACTATAGCACAATGCTAGGTACAATACATTTAAAGTAAATATTTGGATACTTAAGTAACCATGCTGAAAAGGGCCCTTATCTTTATGAGCTATAGCAAACCATAATGAAATGTGTAAATCATCTGGCTTTTCTATCTCTGGAAACATTCCCGCCCATCGGTGCTCTGGGAAGTGATTTTCAGTTTGTGAGCTGGAACAAAGTTACAGAAGTAAAACAAAGTCCTTTCTACCAGGCTACAGTATTAAATTATTCATTGGCACAAGGAAGATTGCTAAGAGGTAAGTAGTCAAAAGCAGTTGCATATGAAAAATCAGGTACATAGGTGGCTCGACTGGTTTTTAATATAGATATAATCTTTATCATGAAGGAACAAAGTCCTTCATTTCCTGTTGATGAGGATCATATGATACCAGTACAATTTAAGCAATCGCAGCCAAATATTGACTGTTTGTGGAGCACCTTTAAATCTTGAAC
Source organism: Sternotherus odoratus (assembly GCA_032164245.1). Taxonomy (NCBI): domain Eukaryota; kingdom Metazoa; phylum Chordata; order Testudines; family Kinosternidae; genus Sternotherus; species Sternotherus odoratus. The sequence goes on along the minus strand of JAVMKO010000003.1, from coordinate 139,940,848 downwards.
TCTTTGTATATGAGGTAGTTATCTCAAAAAAGGTCTAAGCTGCACCTGCTAGGCAGACACACACCTTTATTCCAAGGAAAGGGATACTGAGTATAAGAAACATCCTGAGTGGTTGTTTTCCTCAGTGCTGTTTACCTCTGCTGCCAAGGAGAGGTTGATTCACTGCCTCCAAAAAAATAATAATAATAAAAAAAAAATCAATGCCGTGAGGAATAATTGCCGAGATATGACTGAGAAGCCAATACTAAACTACTGGATTTCTATTTTTCCCGCCCAGATGCTGAAAGAAATTGTTAACTTATTAACTGACTGGATCGGGCAGGTGGGACAAAAGAAAAGTTGAAATTTTATAGCGAGTAATAAAACATCCAATATTTACTTCAAGAAATGATAAATAAAATTGGCTGCAGGTGTGACTCAAGCAGATTTTGCCTTTAATTCCTATCACCGTCTCTTCGGTCTGAGCATGTGCTGGCTATGAAGTTAAGATCAAATCAAGGAATGGTCATGGAATCTGCAGATATAATAGATGGAAATACATAGCATTTTTGCCCATAGGAGTATCACAAGGAAGGGACAATGGAAATTTCTCTTTCTTTTTTCAGTCATGTACAACATGGACACTACCCATTGTTGTTGGATAGTTCTATACCTTAGCATATCAGTTTGGTGTTCTTGCTTTCAGAAGTCACTGCTGCTCTGATTTCCAACTGAATTTCCAGGGTTCCTAGTTTATAATTTGCTCACTCTACCAAATAAAAGTGTTGATGGCTTGTTTATTGAATCCCTATATAAAACCATTAGTGGGTAACTGAGTGGGTAACATTTTCAAAAGTACCCAAGTGATTTTGGAACCTAAGTTCCATTTTCAAAAGAGACAAGGCCAGATTTACAAGGTATTTAGGTGTCTAATGATGCAGATAGGCACATAGGCCTAAATCCTCAAAGGTATGTAGACACCTTTGAGGATGTGGGCCCTAGTGTGATTTTAAGAGCTTAAATAAGTTAGACACCTAACTCCCAAGGAAATAATTTCTTAAATATTAATACTTATTGCCTCCTATACATATCTACAAACATATTAAAATGCAAATATTAAAACATATTCAGATAACATTATTTTGTTTAAATAATACCTTTCTAGGGCATTTTACAATACAAACATTAGTCTTGGACATTTTTTAGCATTCTATTTGTTTCTAAAGTAATTTATTGGTGTAACTAGTTATGTAAAATGATAGCCAAGTCTAAAAAAATAGGAGAAAATGGAATATGTCAAAGGTTGATGCAATTTGCCTGATTCTCTACTGAGACCTGCATTTTGTATAGTGAATTACATGAGTGCAAAATGAATATAAAGGCTTTGTGAAGTTGTACACCCACTTTGCACAGGTATAAATGGCTACACAAGGTGTAAGGGACACTGATTTTACCCGGTATACAATATTTAGAAGTTATGTGACTTGCCAAAGTCACATCGTAAGTCAGTGATAGTAAGTAAGTGAGGAGTAGAACTCAGGAGTACTAACTCCATGCTCTCCCCAGGATCTCATAATTTATAATATTTGTTTTCTTGGTTAATGCCAGGAGATAATATTTCCTAATACAAAATGTTGCTATTGTGGCATACTGCATTTGCACTTACTGGTGGGTCATGTCTTCCACAGGTTTAGTATTATAATGCTTAGATCAGATCAGAAGTATCAAATGAAAAGGAGTGAACATCAGAATCCCTGAACTTATCGACACTTTTGACAGTGAAAAGGGCATGCCCCATACAATCTAGGCTACTTGATCCACCAAAGAGGTTCATGACGGGATAAAACAATATAACACTGTGGATGGAAAAGTGACCCCATCCACCCAAACTAAAATAGGTACTTCATGGGCAATCAGATATCCAAGATTCTCCACAGACCTACAGCAGGTTGAAGATCAACACACAGTATGTAAGGGGAGTAGTGTATCTGGGATATTTCCAGATAATTATCTGTACTATTACTGGAAGAAGGAGACAGATCAGAGGAGATGAGTCTAAATAATGGAAAGACAGAGCAGCAAACATGGTGGTGTTTTGATATGATGAGCAGAGTTCTCCCCTCTGTTGGACTTTGGCTAAGTCTCACAACATTATAAAAATGCATCATTAACTAGCACCTATTTCAGTGACTGAATGCTGTGCTCAGTACATAGCTGCTGTTGCTTTTTTTTTTTTAACATCAAAGCTGAGGACAGGAAAATAGTGTCATTGAAGAAGGTTTCAACATGCATGTAAGGATTGTTCCAATAAACTGAGAGTAATTAGTTTGGAAAGAAAGAGATAATTGTCCCTTTAATTTCCCAAGATGACCTATGAGATCTCACTTCCCACCCTGCGACCCCCGCACCCTCTGACCACAATCGGGATGAAGTTTCTGCAGGGCATTTACAAATGCAATGAAACAGGGGTCTTATTTAGAAAGGAAACCACACTAGAATTATAATTAATACATGCTTACAAACTTAATTCAAGATCACATGACCCTCTTTATTTTGGAGAAGGTTTGTGTCAAGCTGTCTTATAGTGGCTCAAGAGCATGAGTACAAAGCTCAGAGCAGACAGTTGGGGACCGAGGCGCAAACCCCAAATTGGCTGTGAGTTCTATACTTCAATTTCACAGATCAATCATCATGTGAAAACTCCTCAGGCACTGTAACAGCCTTAACACGGAGTCACAGACAGCCCCCTTGGGTATACCCATCTGCCTTGCCACGAGAGCCTACCTTTGTGATAGATAGTCCCTTACATCACAAATCACAGCAATATTCAGGTTACTTTAAGTCCCAAAGGACCAATCCCTTACTCCAGATCAATTGTGCCTTGGAGGTTCTCACACCAAATACAAGACTTGAAGCCAAACCTATAATATACCAATTTATTAATAGGAAAAGAAAGCGAGAGATATTTACAAGGTTAAAGCATGGAAACATAAATACACGAATGAGTTACAGTCTTAATTTTCCAAAGTAAAAGAGGCTTCCGTGATAAGCAAGATCCCTATGTCCTTTAGGGCTAACCAAGACTAAGCACTGGGGATCTTATGCTTATGCCTAGTAATTTTTGCCCTCATGAGTCTAAGCAGCATAAAGATACAGTTCCTTCTTGTTAGGGGTTTTTATTCCCTTTCTCCTTTCTGCTTGAGCTGCAAACTCAGCTGATGGGAAGAATTCACTTGCAAGACTCCTCTTCCAGGGGCAGGGAGGAGACAGAATAAACAAAAAAGGTGAGCCACACAGGTAAGTGAACACACAGGTGAGCCATATCAATTTCAGCAATGGATATGTCAGTAAGGGACATGGGCCCTTGGCGTCAGCTGGCACCTGATCTGCCAGTGTCACAGATTGAATGGGAAGTTTATTAATCATTAATATCAAATTTCCATTCTTGTCTTTTTATGGATATATGCATTCTGCTTGGCTTATTATATAGGGGCAAACCCTGAAGCACTTATTGAAGGGGCATTGTCAGGGGAAGTTGAGGATGCTCAGAGCCTTGGAGGGTGTCCTCAGCACTTAGCACAATTTGCCCTAGGTCAATAGTCAGTTCAAGAGCTTACTGAAGTTGATGGAAGTTTTACTTGACTAAGAATGGAGTAAAAACTGAAATAGGAAATCAAGATTTATCCCGTAGAGAACAGTAGATGGGGCCGGTGAATTATAAGGAAATAATTCCATTAGTAGTAACATCATAATTTACAGGAGAGCCTGATGCCCAAGATTAGAATAATCCCATGTAATATGCAGAGTCAGACACAGCTGTTTTTTTCATTTTATAATTTATGAATGCAGGACCCTTTTAAAATTTCAGAATGTTTAACACTTTTTAATATTATCACGGCAACCATTTAAGAAATCATTCAAGCTGTGAACATTGATCTTGAAGAGCAGAAGTGATTCTATTTTCATCTCTTCCAGAGTCAGTGTTTTAAGATGTATATGGATTTATTTAAAACTGTTCCCAGAACAGTCATGTAACTGACATATCTGTCAGAATGTATCAAATTGAAGGACTATGAATTTCTGATGTTGGAACAACTGGTTATTTTTTCTTCCTTGGTAATACATAGTTTCCTATGCAATTTTTGCCATCATATTATAAAACAGTGTATACAAAGACATTGTTCCCTTTTACAAAATGCACTTAGCTCAGTGCTAACAGTACATATTGATAAACTTTAGAAAATTCAGCAGCTTGATTTATATTTTGATGTCATGGGACACTGCTGTTGAAGTTCACAATAAAAAGTATGTATTTCCCTGAATTGCCAGTTAGCACTAACAGAAGTGGAAAAATGAGTCTAAATTCTACCATCAGTTACATTATTGCAAATCCAGAGTAACTCCACTGACTTCAGTTCAGATACTGTCTATTTATATTACTGTAACTAAGCACAGACTTTCATTGTAGATTGGGAACAGCAAGACCCAGACACTAATGAAACCTGCTTTAAGGGTCACGAGTTCAAAAATAGATAAACTTTTAGGACATGTTTGCCAAAGTCAGTTTATTTAACAAAAAAATAGATGTGCCTCTCATTCTAATGCCCCCATCACATTGGGTATCACAGGGCACTGAATAAACCACAGCTGCTCTGGATTTCTTTGGAAGAGACCATCTTCTCATATTAAAAAAACCTTGGGCCACATTTTTCAAGGTTGGTTCCTAAATGCAGTCCACAAAGTGTGTGCTCACAAAGAAAGGTTTAGCTTGCATAAGTGAACACTTATGTACTTTTAAACACACCCTTCCAGTGTGCCTTTGCACCTTGTGTCCCATATACTGGTATGTCTAAAAGAAATGGTAAATTCCTTGGGACTAAGTCCTTGGGGCAAATTCATTCCTGGTGTAGCTCCACTGAAGGGAATAGAGGCAAACAATGGATAGATTTAGCTATTTGTCTTCCATGTGTTTATAAAAAAGCCTTCTGCACAATAAATAATGATAACACCCACAATTCCATTGTGCATGAGGTAAAGCAGGTGTCGCTGCTACAATTTAGGCTCCAATGTTTGGAAATTTTACTGTGGTTGTAACTGATCAAAGTAAAAGTTGGGGAACCTATTCTCAAGGTCTGAGTGCATTTATTGAATGGAATTCTGCTGAGGATACAATTTAGTGATATGCCTTAACGTTAACAGTTCTGCTATCACTTTCACTCCTCAATGTAGTTCTAATAATGTCTCCCCAAAATTTATGAAATACACCAGTAATCAAACAGGAGAGGAACCATCTCCTAAAGATACTCAGCTAGCAACTGTATTTCCCCATATTTTGACAAAAGTTTTTCTGTTGCCTGGTTTAATCCCAGCCAAGCTGTCTCTGAAGTACGCTCAGCATGCTTTGCTTCCTATTGCCACCCTTTTTAATATTCACTATATTCCATCTTTTACTGTAGTCCTAATCAGTGCACATTGGAACACTGCAGAACCAGCCTCAGAAGAATGTGGTTCTGAAATACAACGCAGAACAGAGGAAGCATTGTATGACAGCCTCTGTTAATGTTTTAATGGCTAAGAGATTTCCAGCATGTTGGCAATGTCGGGACAAACCAATTTAATAAATTATTAACACTAATCAAACATTTTTATGATGGAAGTCAAAACTTCCTTGGCAGTTAAGGTTAATTCTGTTGAAGTTTGACAAAGATGTTACTGTTTGATTAAAGCCATGTTTCAGCTGTAGCCGGCTTTAAACCACGTCTTTGCATTTCACCGAGAAGAAATGGTTGAACAATATGGTCTTTAGGTAAATAAATAAACAGAGAATTTGAGGAAGAGCAGGAGCAGAAAAATGGTCATGAAGTATAAATTGATGATACTGTATGTAATACACTTGCCATTTCTTTGAGTAGAAAAGAGGAAGACAGAATATCATCGAGAAGAGATAAAACTCAGGCTGCCAAGGGACTTTGCTAAATCAATACTAAGAAATCTAAGAAATCCAGACATTTGACAATAGCAGTCGATTGGCACATCAAAAGGCTCACCATTTTCTCATTCTTGGAACAAACTCGATTTCAGACAAGGACAATATTTTAAAAGCACACTTTTGTTTAACAGGTAAGTAGGTACAACAACACTGCACAAACAGCATGCTTTCCCTCCCACTATCAGCTTTGCTAGTTAGTTCAATTCCAGCACAGCACAAGCTAGTGAGGGATATGGCCTCCTCCAGGGCAACCAGCATCTGTACAGCATCAATCCATGAAGAGGGTCATGTTTTCCAGCATCAGCTACCAAACCAGGATCTAGTCATTTATCTAAGAGCTATCAGCGCAAGACTCCATTCCACTGACCCACAGTCATGTAAAATTTGCAGTTCCTGAGGTTTCCAGTTAACTGAGTTTCAGCCACAAAGCTCCCTCTGTTCTCCTCTCCACTCACATAGAAATCAGCATCTCCTTCTCTGTTCAGTGACATTAATTTTTTTTTCTCTCTCCCTTCCTGGTGATGCCATTTTGGAAACTTCAGGCTAAGAACCAAGAAAAACATAATTCATGCTATGCCACTGCTAATTACTTCAGTCAAATAAAACTATTAGTGACAAGTAAAAATATGTATTTTATTTAATTTTCAAAAACATATCATGGTTAAGAAAAAATGTGATCAAGCCATGACTGTTTCCAAATAAGAAGGTGATTTTCTCAGGTTCTCATAAACTTTCATGTTTCCTTGGGGGAGGAATAGCTCACTTGTTTGAGTATTGGCCTGCTAAACCCAAAGTTGTCCGTTCAATCCTTGAGGAGGCCATTTAAGGATACAGGAGAAAAATCTGTTGGATTATTTAATTGGGGATTGGTCCTACTTTGAGCAAGGGGCTGGGCTAGATGATTTCCTGAGGTCTATTCCAACCCTGATATTCTATGGTTCATCAGACACTGAAGATTGGTACTCAATAACAACAGTGCACAGGTAACAAAGAGTCCTGTGGCACCTTAAAGACTAACTATAAAGTATTAGTCTTTAAGGTGCCACAGGACTCTTTGTTACCTCTGCTATTCCACACTAACACGGCTACCTCTCTGATTCGTGACAACAGTGCACAGTATTTTGTGTTTATAGAACACCTTATATGCCTCAGAATTTCAAAGGGCTTTACAAATGAGGTGCCCAGTCCTGCAATTCTCTCCACGTAGGTGCACTGCTGCTGTCTATTGACCCACTGAAGTCAATGAGTCTCCATGCAAGTGCAGTGGTGTGCCTCTGTGCAGAGAATCGCAAGACTGGGGCTTATTTAGCATCATGGAAATGCATCCAGCACAGTGGGAAAGGACATTAGCCAGGCAAAATAGGGGAAATGTTTGGTCATTAGGAGACCTGGTGCCTGAACTGAAGTGCATGTAAGTCAACTTAGAGACACCTATTAATTTTAGTGGGTTTCTGATCAGGTGAACCCCCTGCTGTTATAGAAAGTGCCCAAACCGCAAACTGGTAACATTTGACTTAGCACTGTTTAAATCTGCTGTGAATCATTCATCTTGAAGTCAATGGAGCTACAGTGATTTACACCAGCTGAGAGTTTGGCCCAGAATCTCTAATGTTATTGGAGCGGACCTCCATGTTTAAGTGCTTACCTGCAATACCCTCATACTTAGTTACATGGAACTTAATGTGTTTACCTTGGAAGGATGAAAAGAGTCAATGCTGCCACACATAAAACTTTGGTTCAAGGAATGCTGCATATATTAAATCTGATGCGAATGGTTTATCTCTATGAACACTTAGTTCACAGGAAGCTGGGGGGGGGGGGGGGGCGGGTAAATCTACCACTTATTAGCCTGCTGTGCACTAACTGTTCATGCGGACCCTGCTGCCATGCACTAGAAGTTCTTTAGTGGGCTTTAATCCAAGCTTGTTCCAAAACTGGGTGGACCAACATGCACTACAGAACTTTTAGTGTGCAGCAGGAGGGTCCACAGGGACAGTTAGTGAGCAGCAGCTGAATGGTGTAGATTTGCACCTAGGCCTCTTGTGAACTAAACGCTCAGACAGAGAAGCACTTGCAGGCCGCCTGTGAACTAAATGTTCATATAGACACAACCTAAGACTTTTAAAGCACCCTCTGCATTTTAGCTCACTTTTTAATACTAATGACTGACTATGAACAAACATAGCGGTGGATGAAGTATTGACAACAGATTGTTTGATTCACAAACTTTGATTTTTTATTGATGTATTACTTATTCAATAATTTTCTACAAGCGTTTCATATTAAAACATCTTAGAGTATAAATTGTTCACCAAATGTTCATTTGTAGTATTTACTCCTTGTGCTTTGCAACCAATGATCTAACGCACCCAGTATTGTTTCTGCACTTTGATTGAACGACAAGCTTTCATAACCATGGGAAAGAAATGAACAAGCCACTTGTAGTGTGAACATTTTGTCAAATGTATTCATAGAAATATTTAGGAATTTCTCCTTCTGTGGGACGTTCTTCGAGACAAAATGTCATATATAGGAATATTCATGAAAAGCCAATAGACAGATTCAGAAGTGATTTCACAGCCTTAATTTGATGAATGTTTATGAATCCTTCCCCCTCCCTCCTTTATAATGGAAAAAATCTGATGAATACTGCTATGAAACATCTATAAGATACCCAATCTTTTGAGGTGCTGTATGATCTCAATTCTTATTTTGCGCATCTGGACTTAAGGTCAGGAGTTTGGTTCTATTCAGGCTGAATAAGACCCCAAAGGTTTGGATGTTTGTTCAAAACGTAACTAAACTTATCTAGTTTTGAAATTAAAATGGACATCTCAAAAGTGCAGGCACTTTCTTGAAAGTTCCCATGTTTCCTGGTCCTGGACTGGTAAACAGAACAACAATGGGCAAATCTTGCTCTCATTAAGTCAACGGAATTTTGCCACTGCCTTCAATTGAACCCAAGTAAATTGATAATTCTGCTGATGGGGTCAAGAGAAAAAGCGATAAAGGGATATACATAAGGCTGGGCACAGTCTTTATTTTTGAGACACTTTGCCTGTTGGGAGAACTATTTATTGTTCACACTGATTTGTACTCTACAGCAAGTGTGGGCAGACACAGGACAAGCAAACGTTGCCTTGGAAAGCCAAAAGCATCACAAAAACTCTCTTCACTGCTTTAAATAAATCTCCTGAGTTACAGTAGTTGCCACAGTTTTATACTGGAAACTCCACTATAAGGGATGATAAAATCTAACCTCTGATTCCAAAACCAGGCTGTCTACTGTAGGGCTGTATTCCTTACATTCAGCCCTCTGCTTGAAAGTCTGATCACTCTCTGTTTCCTGAGGCTCCATCTGTACAGGATTGTTACTGGTATCAGTTCAGCAAATGGAAGCCTGTCCTTTTTAGACTAGAGCTGAAAACAAATGCTGCTTAATTTAAATGTCAGCTCTTGAATCATAATAAATCAAGCTGTTTTTGCCTGTATTGTGTAGTTCAGAGAAGCCTCTAACCCTGTTTACATGAGAGTTCACTAGCCCCATTTGCAGAACAATGCTGTTTCTTTTCCTACTCTACAAGTTTTTTCCTGATTAGCTTCTCTTCCCACCTATCTCTATCTGGCTACTTTCCCAAGGGCAACCAAGGAGCAAAACTCAATGCTGTTCTCTGAATATCTTATAAGAATTAGTGTAATATGACAGCCAACTCTCTTTCCCTTGTCAAAGATAGAGGGTTGATGCACCCTGCTGGCTTAGAACTTGAAAATCTCTCTCTTGCCCTTCCCCCGCCAGCTGCTGAATAATTAGCTGAGCAGAGAATATATATTTTTTGCTTTGATATGAACACTGCAGTTAACTTGCTTGTTTGAAGTTTCAAGGTAGAAAATTCTCAAAATCATTACAAACCTCTAAGGTCTTGGGCGTTTTAAAAAAGAACGAAAGGAAGAAGAGCTTGTAATTGTTAGCTCTGAAAAGTTGGAGTTTTTCAATGAAACACACCATGCCAAATAAACTTACGAGAGATTCCTTAACCTAACTTGCCTGAAGCTAGCTACAGTTTTTCTAAATCAAAGCAGAGCCTCAGCTAACAGTTGCAGTATGTTAGTTCCTGGATGGGCTACTTTATGAAGAATTATAAAGTGACACAGCAGTCTGGCTGGGTAAAAAAAATCAAGCTTTGATGTTTTTAACCACAGACTTCAAGAGGACCAACAGAGACCTTCCTGTTTTTATTGCAACTTCTGTCAGTCCTCCCCCAACCTTTTTTTTTTTTTTTTTGGCCAGGACTATTATCTTCAGTCACTCTGTAAGTCTGACTTATTTACAGACTGAATGGCTCTGTTTATAGGTCGCTATCAGAGAACAAACAGGGCAAGTGTGACTTCCTACTATCTGAAACGTGATTCCCCTTCCCCTCTTGGGGTGTGCATGAGAAGGACGAATCCTGTGAATGTCCTCCTTTTTGCTGATCTTTCTTGATTACATGTAGCCCTAAAATACTGCAGTGAAAAAAAGGGCTAATTCCTGAATTGGTAATCAATAGGAGTTTGCCTGGGTAAGAGTTGAGTATGTATCTCAGGATGGGGGGTGGGGTGGGGAATAAAGTATAAATTAAGGCTTCTTCCATTGTAAACCATGCATTAAAGCCCCTAATTATTCCTACCCTGTTATGTTAGAGTTGTACTTAGTCATAGCATTGATAAATTGTATATAGCTCATAATATTTCCATAGTGGCATTAAAGAGGCACTGACAACTTATACTGTCTTAGATACCACAATGTTAGGTGTCTTAGAAAGTACTAGGGTCCTGATTCTGATATCCTTACTAAGCTTGAATAGTATTCTACTCCAGGAATAGTCCCACTGAAATCAGTGGGATGGGTCCTAGAAAGAGGTATTACTCACGGGGAGGAAGGATAGCAGAACTGTAATCAAAGATAGGTAGCTATGTTAAACTAACAATCTGCTTGTGTTACTAACACCATAGATTATTACAAATTAAAGGAATTTCAAAAATCCAGTGAACATATCACTATTTATGATCTATTTTACATTTTGATTTTCCTTTGTCTTGGACAATGGAAATCAGTGCAGTTACTTTCTCTTTCAGATTCTTGGTGATGGAATGTTTGGGTTAAAACCATCACAGGGGAATGTTTATTTATTTTAAAACAATTATTTTCATTGGAATTTTTAATTTTAATAGTGGGAATATTTTTATAGATCTCAGGTTTTAAAAACCTGTTTTTATAAGACTGACATTTTGGGACAAGCTGACATTCACAGCACCCCTTTAAAGGCATAAAATATTGTTAACGCCACAGATATTTTTGAAAAGTGAATAGGATACATCTGAATGGTACTGGGTTGACAGCCTTAGACATGAAAGGCCTTTGTATGGTCACTGATGGTTACAGCACAACACTGACATGTCTCTTGACTGGCCAAGGAATAGCAAAGTGTCTGGACCTCATCTATTGTTCCAAAGAAGCACATTATTATTGACCTAACAAGCTGCCCTCACAGTTTAGATTTGCCACACAGACACTGGACCACACCGATCCACATCAGGACAAACCAGGGATGGCTATTTGATGCACAAGTGGAAAATCAAAGACTCCCCTTTGTGTGACTGTGCTGAGAACAACCACTGAACATCTCATAACACAATGGCCAAAATATGGATGCAAAGGTGAATTGGAAAATAACCACAAAGTCACAGAGAAGGCCTTGAAATGCCTTATGGAACTACAACCGCATCTACAGCATGTCGCTCTGTAGATGCCATATGAACCAACAAGAGAGAGAGAGGGAGAGAGAGACTAGTAGTGCAAGTTTTCTCACTCTCTCCCACCAATGAGCCTGACTTTCTACTGCTTTGCACCTACTGTACTAATTTATGCCTGTGCAAAGGGAAGGTAAAATGCTGCCACAGCTGCACGTGAGTGGAGAATTCTGACCAGAGAGCATTTTACAACCACTTTGTGCAGATGGAAATGACCAGTTACTGTGTAAGGCAGTGGAGAATCAAGTCCAAGTGGGCCTCACTTGGCCTTTCTGTAGAAGTGGAGAATTAAATCTCTGTTAGTGATTCAAAGATTCTTAGGTCCAGTCTGAGTAAGCACTTGGAAGTTTGAGTGCCCATGTAAATGTTATCCAAACTCAGTAACTATCCTGACAGAGGCCCCTCTCTGATACTTCCTTCCTTCACTCCAGTTTCCTTCTCCTTTATGGTGGCAGCAGGATGTTTGGCAATGCTGTAGGTAGTCTTTTGGGGGGAGGCTCAGAACTTTTATCCTCCTTCCCACACTGGTGGTAATTTTCCTAGAAGTGGCCAGGCATCCTCCCACCACTGGAGTCTCCTTGGGGAACTCTCAGCTCTCTGCTACCACCTTCAGTGCTGGCCTTGTGGAAGGCATTGGTTTATGGCCTTTTCTGAACAATAGGAGGTGATGATGTGAGCTTCTGCTGACCTTTTGGAATTTCACACCTTAGGGCTTCTTTAATAGAGAAAACTACAGATTAATGTGTGGGTTATAGCTCTGGAGTGTCATTATGCGGGGAGACCCAGATAATACCAAATTCGGTGCACTCCACTCATACCAAAGGAGTGCATGAGGAGACAAACAAACCGTCCACAAAGTTCAGAAATGATTTAAATCAGTTTTGGTTCCAGGACTGCGCAAAGATTTAGGTTGTTCTCATTTTAACTGACCTATTTTCTCCATCCCTTGTTGGTCTCTTCTGAGGCTGCCAAGTAAAGCCAACCCCAACGGCAATGAAAATCCGTGTCTACTAGGAAGTGCATTGGCACCAGCAATTTATTCCACATAGACCGCCATGCAGCCATCAGATGGCACTGGCACTCAGACACCACCCACATGTGTTAAAGCTGAACTAGTTGCACAAGCATATTTTCCATGCTCAAGTTTAATCTATAATATTTCACAAATCTGCACGTAGCTTCCAAAGTGTGTTTTACAGCTTGTAAACTTCAGAGCCATTTTTCATTATTTTTTTCAAAATGAGAAGAAATTGTCTATTTCAAATATGGATTTGAGGGAATGGAGAAAGAAGGGAGCTGACTGAACTTGCAAAATTGAAGTACACCAGTGATTCCCCTACTTCCCCCCTCACCCCACACACCTTTTTCCAAAACTGTCAAAAAGATAAGAGCTTGACCCACTGAAGTCAATGAAAATCTTTCCACTTCAAAGGGCACTTGATCAGGCCACAAATGTGATCGCTTCTCGTTACCATATGTACTAAGCTCTCCCTAAAGCTCTGTTTAACAGACTGTTATGTAGGGATGGGTGAACCCTTTCAGACTAACAAAAGAGCTGGCTTGAATCCTAGCCCAAAGTTCAGACAAACATTTTCTGAAGCTGAAATAAGTTTGGTGAACTTTTCTTGTGTTTCTTTTTTTAATTTATTTCTTATTCTTCCATTCTTTGAAAAAAAACAACAACAACTTTCATGCTCCTCTTCACGTCCTGGTTTCTGTTGTACTTTCGGCCTTTGCTCCTCTGAAACATGTGGATGGAAGAGTGGGGATTGTAGGTTGAATAGCCAAGCACATGGTTCCTGAGCCATTCTGCCTGCTCAGCTAAGACTTGGGTAGCACATACAGCAATGCCCCTTGATTCTGCTCCAAAGGGGAGCAACCAGAGCTCACCTAGCACTGGCTACTGGATGAAATTGTTTGCACAGCAGGACATGTGGTCTAGCCATTCTCCCAAGGAGAGCACCATCCCACCTCCCTCAGGGCACAGATATGCTGCTAGGTGCATTATCTGGCTGCCAATCTATCCTTCAAGGGAGAGCTAGAGCCATATCCATATTTTACCAAATTCCTGCTTAGGTGACCAAGCAGCACCCTGCATGTTCCATGCCCTCTGATACACCTACACACCTGAGGGCAGAATTCTGCCATCTCTGAAAGGTAGTGATATGACCCCCATTACCACAATAACTGAGCACCTCACAATCTTTAACATGGCCCTTGCCACTGTAATCCTCGTAATACCTCTGTGAAGTAGGGAAACACAATCATCATCATCATTTTACAGATGGGGAACTCAGGCACAGAAGTGAAGGCCCAGATCCTCATTGGTATTTAACCCATTCAAATCCATAGGAGACAGATGCCTATGGACCTTTGAGGATCTGGCCCTAAGTGACTTGCCTAAGGTCACCTAGGAAGTTTGTGGCAGAGCAGGAAACTGAACTGAGGTCTCCCAAACCACTGCCCTAACCTCTCAGCATACCTTGAGAAAAGCTGATCTCATGCTGTTCCTCACATGGTTGAAACCAATCAGGCCTAAAAGTCCCACAGGGAACTCTGTTTCACAGAAGCTCCGGCCTGATTTCCCAAACAAAGAGATGAGGTACATGTAGATAACAATCAAAACTGAATGACAGAGGAGTTTAGGATGAAATTTTAAATAATGAATACATTAGATGAACAGTTAAATTGTATGTCTCTGAACATTTGGCTTCACTCAGCACTATTCTTATAGTTAATAACATCTTGTAAGGGGAACTAGGTGGCACGATGAGTTTAGACACAACTGTTATCTTTTGTAGATTTGCAGCCAAATTCTCTTTATGTCACACCATAGAATCATAGAAAATCAGGGTTGGAAGATACCTCAGGAGGTCATCTAATCCAACCTCCTGTTGAAAGGAGAGCGATAGCTTAGTGGTTTGAGTGTTGGCCTGCTCAACACAGAGTTATGAGCTCAATCCTTGAGGGGGCCATTTAAGGATATGGGTCAAAAATTGGTTGGATGATTTAATTGGGGGGGTTTACCCCCTGCTTTGAGCAGGGGTGTGGCCTAGATGAGGTCCTTTCTAACGCTGACATTCTATGAAAGCAGGATTAATCCCTGACTAAGACACCCTGGTCAAGTTGGGCCTTAAAACCTCACCTTACATCCTAGTCCCTTGTGGGCCTCTGTCCCTAGTTCAGACCACTAGTAACTTGACATTGCCATCATTAGCCCATGCTCAAGATCCAGGAAGGACTCAGACCTAATGCAGCAGGGTAAAGTTTGTGAGTTCAGATAGGCTTTCCTGTATGAGGAAGGCTGAATACAGCCTGCCTGTGCTATTGCTTTTAGTACCCCCCTTTCATGCACACCATCCCCCCACTTCTTTTTGTTATAGCCTGTTCCTGCAGGCTTGAGAAGGAAGCACCACGAAGCAAAGACCATATGTCACATGATTATATGTTCTAGTAACACAATGTGTAATTTCCTTTATTGTAGGATTCCATGAGCTATATTACACTGTGAAATTCAGTAATGACACAGATAGACAACCCATGACTTTAGGGTTGTTCCTTGAGTACTCAGACGCCAGCAATGGTTTTTGTGTTCATATCTGCATGCTCAGCGTTCTGCCTCACATCTGTGTTTCCCAGCAGAGAGCCCACTAAGGCAAAGCAGCATGCTGCACCAATCAGGACACTGGACTAGGAGTCAAAAGACCCAGGTTTAATTCCCAGCTCTGCCACGGACCTGCTCTAGTGATTTTCAACCAAGTCCACATCCCTCGGTTTCCCTTCCCACCACCCATCTGTTTTGATTATGAGCAATTTGGGATAGGGACTCTCATGTTCACACAGTGCTGAGCACAATGAGGTCCTGATCTGTGACTGGAAACTTCCCGGCATGGCCACAATACTAAAATGAATTTACAACAATCCAAAAGGCCTCCAGTATTTGTATATCCATTGAGTTCTTTGCCTTGTGCGAGTAAAACGAAAACTATAGCAAGGTTTCCCCACTAGTAGGCGCCTTGTTATTATGACTAACATATTAAGGTGCTAATTCATAGGCTAAAACCATTTGTTTAATATGCAAAATTATGACATATTTTGAACATTTTAGAGGGGGAAATTACTTTCTATGTATCACTCATGGAAAATAAGAGCTCATCATGTTTGCCTGTTCTGCTGGGCCGAGTTTTAATAAATGATTAATATTATTGAAAAGGAGCTTAACATTGCCGCAGTCATATCCACCTATGAAGTGTCCCTTTGACATCCTTTGTCACGGGCATTCATTGCAACTTTCACGCACTGTAAACGGAAGGGTATTTACAAATGCAATTAGCATTAAATAAACGTCTGAAGAACTCCTTGAGGATTTAGCAATTAGTGGGCAGCATGGTGAGGCCTTTGTATTTACCACTTAGGATGAAAATTGCCTCCCTGTATTGCACAAATTACATAGCAGTGTAACCACAGTTCTGTCAGGAAGGGCTTGGCTGTGTTGCAGAGAACAGCTTTGAGTTCTGAAAAACTTTCCCCACTCCCATTCACCCCCATGTTTATTAAAAGAGAAAGTAACAGGGATTAGGTAGCAAGGGTAGATCTATGAATAGGATAGTGTTTCACATTGATTATTAAACCACTGCCTTTGTGAAACAAATCCAGGACTCAAAGAGAACTTTGATATTTAAAGCTCCCTAGCTAAATTCAAAATCTCTGGTTGGAAGGGAAAAAAAGAGTATCTATATGACATATATATAGAACATTTGGCCTCTGACTGGAAGAAGCCTTAGTCCTTTCATCTCCTCTATACTCTCTAGTTTATGGTGTGTGAAAGTTGTCACATGTATTCACCACAGAAGATGCAAATGTGACTCCTAAGAGAACGGCTTTTGTATAATAACTGCTTAATAGACTGAATGCCTTTACAAGCAGGAGCATGTGTTTTATTTGTTTGTGGAACACCATACACACCTACGGCACAGTACAAACAACAAGGAACAATAATTTACCCTTTGATGCATGTGCAGACCATTCACTAACATTATGGGAAGTTATACGCCCACACATTAAGGGGGAGGGTAACTTCCTGCACCTATACTGTTAGTCATGAAAGTGGTCACACATTATCTTCTGGCATAAAAACTATCCACATGCAGCCCAGAAAGGAAGGTAGCTTTATGAAGTTTAGTTTAATACGTTGATTTGGTCACTAAGGAGTAATCTGTAAGTACAGCCAAGGCATTTAAGAATTATATTCAGATTTCTGCCTCAAGCCTCTGTCATGGCAGCACCCGTAAGCTGAGTGCTGATACAAACGTGGGGGAGCTCTGATTCTTCATTGCATTGTCCCCGCAATGCCGTTGAAGTGAAACTCTGCTCAGGCAGGTCACCAGCAAAGCACCCTAGTTACAAAGAAACTCATTGTCATTGAAAACTAAGGAAAGCCGTTTTGTGGTGAGATACAATGAAGGTGTGCTATGAAGTTATCCAGTTGAAGCAGTACATCTCCCATGAAAAGTACAAAGGAGAACTCTTTACTTTCAAGGGAGCAGGACTTCAGTGTGGCAGTTTCTTTAAAAAAAACCACAACATAAAGCAGCTGCAGGGAAGTTGCTATTTTGTTATCGAGACTGTTTTAAAGGTACCCATGTGGATCTGCAGTTGCAGCCTTTAAGAAATACCAATCTCAGAGTGATGGTGCCACCTTCTTGTCAAGTAGGATAGTAGCAATTTCTGAAAGTGTTGAAAAATAACAGTGAATACTAGTGTCTGCCTATGTCGAGTGCAGCATGGGATTCTGGCTAGCAGTGCCAAAGACATTTTAGCCTGGACCATGAAGCCAATGTGGGCTGGTCCCACATCCTAATGTTTCCCGGCAACCATCCTTCCTATATTTCCTGAGTTGCAGTAAAAAGACAAATCAATCAGCTTCTTTTCACTTCCATAGCATGCTATATCTACAGATTCTGTCCCCTTTGATGGACACAAAGATAACATTTTTATAATTCCTGGAAATGATTTTGAATTAATTTAATTTGACCACACAGGGAGCAGAAAATTCAACAAGGGAATATTATTTTTCTGTTTTCAGAGGTTTTTCTATTCAGAAAATGAGTTTACTTTATTGCTTGGTTTGATGTAGGGAAATTAATTCTCCTGGCATCTTTACTCAACCAGAGACAAACTGTTTCTTTCATAAAAGTAATTTCACAGCTATATAAGCCTAAAGCAGGATTTTTAAAAAAATAATTTCTTATGGATCATTTCAAATATTTTATAGCACTTAGATTTATTACAATTTGTATCTGACGGGCTATAATATTTTGTAATCATAATGATCCCCATCAGAATAGTATCTCACTGTCACCAAACTCATTTCACACAGGCCACCAGATAACTTCAGAAACAAAAAAATCCTAAACAGATTAATGCACCTCTCCACTTCCAGTCTCCTCCTGGATTAGATGTAGAAGTGCTGGAAGGTTATGGTACTTCTTTATATATTTGTAATCTGAACAGAAGTAGAAAGTATGATGAAAATCTCACAATGAAAAAACATATTGTTAGAGGATTTCTAGTCCAGTTTTGCAGATGCTGATTCAGATAAACATTTCTGGGTGCGGTGGCAGGGTGGGCCTGACCCAGCCTGCCGCCCCTTTAAGAGGGAGAAAAGCCCTCTGCAAACCTCCCTGCAGAGAAGCCTAATAAGACACCTGGGCTGCAGAGCAATCAGCCGGATGGGTTGCACCTGGCAGCCTCCTCAGGAGGATATAAGCCTGCCAGGAAGGAAGCCCAGTGTGGTGGTAGTATAGTGGTGGTATAGACTTGTGTATAGCTGTAAGCTGTAGAGCTGTGTTTAGAGCTGTGTTTAGAGCTGTAGAGCTGTGTGAAGAGCTGAACTATAAAGCTGTGTATATTGGTGGTGGGGCCTTGCACTGTGAAATAAAGAGCACTGTTGGAGCCAAAGAAGAGTTTCCTGCCTGTTCCTGAAGAGGGGTGAGAAGGCGATCTGTCACAGTGCTCATCAGAAACAAACTTCTGAACATTTCAACGTTCTCTGCAGTCCTGAGGTCAGAAATGGAATGGCAATAATTCCAGAGGGTATGATCCCTTAAACTGATCAGTTAATCTGGAACTCCAGTCTCCTGACTGTATGTATTGAAGGGATAAGAAAAAGTGAAGGAAGAACAGCAGAACTGGAATCTGCATGTTGCAGTTAGCATCTTTATGTGGATACACAAAAATGTATGTTACCATAGGGAAGTAAGTGAATTTGTAAATTTGTGTTGTGGATAATGTTGTTAAATCTGTTTCTCCACTTGCTGTTATCCACATTTAGTCAAGATATGCAGTTCACCTAGATCAATGGCTTTTGTAGGAGCCAACTCCTACAGCTCCAAATGGACCACCTGCCTCTTGCTACCAGAACCCACTGAGGAATTCAACTGGATGAAACTGTGTTACATATAGCAGGGATAAAATTGTGGGGAGCACATGGGGAGGAACACACAGAAGGGAGCTGTAAAGGGGAGGAAAAGGATCTGTCAGGAAAAAAAATAATTTTACCTCAGAGATAACATGATTTTTTTAAACTCCTGAATAATGACAGATGTTAATGGGTAAGTCCAGGAACATGATTATATTTCATATCCTCTTCATCTGTTTCCAGGACTTAAGGATCCAGTTCTTCAAGTCATTTAAGCATATGCTTAACTTTAAGCATGTAATTAGTTCCAGTGATGTCATGTTTTATGATGTACATTTGGCATTAGTGGGATTGCTCATCGATTGACTTTGATAGTTTTTCTTGAGTAAGGAGGACAATGACTGACAGATCAGTCACAGTATTGGTAGCCAAAGAAAACTCGTGCAGTTCATATCAAGTGTGAATTTGATACCCACCATGTTAGTGAGAAAGCACTGCCTTGATGGAGTTTTTACATGGTTCATAACGAACTGCAGATGTGCTCAGCCTATTAATTATTCTCTTAAATCCTATTTTTCATTCAAATCTGCCATTTTGCCCATTGCCAAATTTTATTGCGTTTTCATTTTTGGGGTGATGTCCCTGGAAATAGTTCCTTACTGGGAAACTTCTCCTCAGTACTTGGTCACTTGCACTGATAGCTGATAGAAGTGTCCTTCATCCTTTCTTTCTTTCTTTCTTTCTTTCTTTCTTTCTTTCTTTCTTTCTTTCTTTCTTTCTTTCTTTCTTTCTTTCTTTCTTTCTTTCTTTCTTTCTTTCTTTCTTTCTTTCTTAAATATCAGTTTCAGGGAAGACTGGGCAGCCTTTCAAACTTCACTGTCAGCATCTTGTACAAACAGGAAGCAGCACTGCAGAAACAAGTCATTAAAAAGTCTGCAGACCAACCTGGAATCATTTGGAAGTCAGGACTTTCCCACCAAAATCGGAATATTCTACAACCCACATAGCTTTATAGCCTCACAAAAGTGAAATGTGTATTTCATGAAACTATCCCAGAAAGCGGCATTGTAAATGAACACATATTTTTTCTCACTGCCCTTTCCTAGGGGTGTGTGTGACAAACAATCACATGCACACACACACACACTGAGTCAATTCACAAAACAGTTTCAAACATTCTTTACTTGTTGGGAACATTTCCAGCAAGGAAGGCACCTTGTAATAAATCATTTGTCTTCCCCCACCTTCCCCTTTCAGGCTTTCCTTTTTTCTTTTTTTTTTTTTTTTCCAGCCTCGTACCTTGAGATGACATTATGAGGGAGACACGGTAGAAAGACACAATTGATTCATTTCTCAACAAACTAATGTGGAATCCCAGGGATAAGACTTTAAGTTAAAGGTAGCCCAAGGGTAAAATCTCTGAACCACCAAAATTCTTGCTAACTGACAAAGGTACTACTAAAGATGTACAACCAAAATTCCAAGTACCACTGTAAGAACACTCACTTTAAAAGGAAGATTAACTTTCATTTGTTCCGCCTATCATGTAAAAGAGTTGAAAACAGCAGATTCTAGACTTACTAAAATCAACGGAATGGCAATTTTCTTTCACTTTTACCATTCTACTTTAAAAGAAAAACTAACCATGCACCGTCTTGTAATCTTAGTCATCTCAATGCAGCATAACCATGCACAACTGGCTATGTTTTGAACATCTGCTTTTCATTTGCTTAACAGGAAACCAGCACAATTTCCATGATAAAGGAGGATTCTGATGTTATACTCTCATTTATCTGTCATGTGTACACTTGGCAGCATTTGATCTTTATTCTCTTGACTCTAAGAAATAATCTATGAATTATTGCTTTTTGACAATGCAAACAAATAAGGTTATCTATAAATAAACCATGGAAAGGACAGAGTGAAGGTCTGCTCAGTACTCACGGACAGCCTAGGGGCTAGCACTGGTTTATTTTTTGGCTGTAGCACCGGATCAGGAGGTCACTTTCCTGTGTGAGTGATGTGAGAGTCCTTTTGTGTAAGGCTGCGTGAGGGGAACATAGTCCTTCACACAAAGCATGTCTGAAGAAATTCGCTGCTTTTTTTAGCTTCTTAGAGCATATTGTCTGACCCCACAAAGAAGAATGACCACTGATTTCAAAAGTATGGTGGCAGGGCCAGGACACATGAATTGCACTCTTGTCACGCTGACTGAATGTGCATTGACACTGAAAGCTCCATTTCTGTGACGCTGCAATAAGGAATTTGGAAAGTTGAGAGATAATAGCACAGCAAGCGCTGTAGCAATGGCAGCTCTGAATATCTTTTTTCATACACAGTCAGAGACTTCACTTTCAAACCATTTTCTGCTGAGGAAGGAGAAGGGTTCTTATAAAAATCAGTGAAACAATTCTTATTCTTACTAAAAAGAGTTCATTTTGAAAACCTGTGCTAACAGAAATGTACTAACAGTATTTTAAGAATAAATCGGAAACATATCAAGACTGAATCTGATTTTTTTTCAGATCTCCCTGGAGTCATGTGATGAGATTCTCACTTGCAGCCTCTTTAAGGCATTTTATTGTTTTGTTGTGAGGAGTTTCAATTTTATGCAGTATGTACCACAAATACTCCATAGCAATTTGGGCTGAATCCAACTCCCACGAAAGTCACTACCAAGATACCAATTGACTTCTACGGATTTCCCAGTCAAATGCATTTGAATATCATTGTATGTTTTTACCCCCAAATGTCTCTCTTTATAGCCTCCAGTGTTTTCAGACGTGCCAGTTTGAATTTCACCACTGTATCACAATCAAAATAATTGGCAAGGCCAAATAAGGGCCTGATCCTACAAACATTGACATGCAAGTGGGATAGTCAAAGGAGCCCAAGGGAGTTAGGAGCACAGTTGCTACTGAAAGTCAGTTGGGCTTGTGTCCCTAAGTCACTTAGGCCCTTTTGAAAATCTTACCTTTCATGGATAGCTTTACTCATTTAAGTACTCCCAATAGGACTTCTTGTCCCATTGCACTCACATCAGGGGAGGCACCTGAGTCCAGTCCAATGAATATTTAAATATTTATACAAAGTGGAATAGCTTCAAAAGGAGAGACTCACCCCAGAATACCCAATAGCCTAGTCACAAGGGCGCCTAGGAAAGGTGAGGAGTTGGTTCAATTCCCTGCTCCACAGCTTTGTCGTATCCCAGATGAAAGCCAAGTTCACTGAGCTACCAGAGGCAGGGGCAGGAGCACATCCTCCTCTTTGTTTTTGTGAATGGCACCTAAGTCCCCTTTCTAACCCTTCTTTTCCAAAACTCCTTTGCTTTTATATTTAAAGAAAAATGTCAAAAATTGAAACAAAGCTTTTTCAGAATTTTCAATTTGCTGAACATTTTGAAATTTTTCATTTTTCTTACACCATGTAATCCATTGAAGTCAACGGAAGCCTTTGTTTGACCTTAATGGGAGCTGGACCAGTCCCATATCATATTTATTAACATGTCCCTTCAGGTCACAATAATAAACATGTTAGAACTAAATTTTCAAAACTAAGTGCAACAGTTGAGCCTCCAAAAATGTTCATTGACCCATTGTGTCCAAATAGATCGGCTCCAGATTTGCCAAGCTATAGCAATAGAACTTTCTAAAGGAAAGACTTGACGCTGGAGACGGTATATTAAAAAGAAAAAATGAAATCATAAAAAGCCCCTCGTTTTTGTAACCACTCTAAAAATAGAAAAATAAAAGTTGAGTCAGATGTAGCCATTTCTAATACACAAAATCTTTCTTGGGGAGTTGACAGGGACATCCAAAGGTGGGCGCTCTAATTCTTTATATTTTTGTTAACAAAGAGTAGAAAGGGAATATTTTAATAATTGACAATATTTTCTTTTTTCAATTTTGTGAGCCTGTTATCGTCACTACTAGTCACTTACTTGTATGAGTAGCCCCAATGAAGTCTTCGGTAACTGCTTAGCATGGTAAGTAAGGGGGCCATGGTCTGGCCCACACAGAGTGTAGTATGGACGGAAATGAAGACCACACATATCTGTATAGGTGGCACTTAAAGTTTGTGCCCTTATCGCTTCAAATACTCCCTGTTTCTTTAACAATGAATGTAACAAACACTAAGTACCAGTTGAGGGTCAGTCAGGGCTTTCAAGGTGTCTAAAAAAGCTTTGTGAAAGGGCCAGAAATGTTCAGAAAGGAAAAACGAGTATGAAAGATTTATCTTTAACATCTTTTCATAGTTCAAAGCCGAAGGATTGGTAGGGGCAGGATAAGAGGGGAAAGAAATTGTGATTTTGCCAACATTTTGTTTTTCCATAAGGAAAATATAAATGAAATATTTCAGCTTGGGTTGGGTCAAACAGAGACAAATATTTCTATGGGTTGCTCCCAACTATACTACATCTCCCATGATGCACCACAAACTCCTCTCTATCAGAATCCACCACGGTGCATCCTCGAAGTCCCATGACCACAGAGGATATGGCTATACTGCAATTATGAGACAGCTCACTTTTGCAAAAGGCTTGATTGGTTCACTCTCCATTGCAAATGCCAAAGGCTCTCAGATAGTGTGCTTGCAGATCAGGAATCAGAAGAGAATGGATTAACACTGACACAAGCTGCTGCCATTTGCACAGGTAGGGTGGCTTCCGTTTTCAATAGAGTGGGCTTCAGATTGTTGGGATAGAGAAGAACTAGGAATTGCCCCTTGGAATTGTGGGATATTTCTGGCTGATTTCCAGGACCCAAGTCAAAGTGAGGCTGCACCTATGCTGCAAAACAATAAGTATCAGACCCTGGATCCTAGCTTAATTTGAGCTTGGACCATCCAGTCCTGCAGAACCTGGAATCCTGGGTCCAAGCACTAGGTTAGTGCAATTGCAGTGTAGACCCAAAGGGGATAGCAGTGTAGATACACCCAGAGTATCACAGGAAAAGAAACCTGGCTGGGGGAGTTTGAATAACAGAGAATGACCTCTAATACACTCCAGCCTTCAAACACTTCCATTTCTCTGCTTACAGGTTTCAGTCATCTCAGAATCTTCCATGCTCAGCTGTCTGAGTATAGTCCATGCATCAAGTACATAAGTAAAGTCTACTATACACTGAATAGTAGGGGGGTGGTTATGGTTGGATCATTCAGTTCGACCCAAGCAAACATAATGGGCCTTAAAGATAAAAGGAGAAGAAAATTAGATTTAATCAGAACTGTGTAAATAATTCATAGCTGGATTTGGGAAATACAAAAGGATCCAAAAGTAGAGGATCTTAAAGTCCGATCCCTTACTTTTCTAGCCCCATATGTCCTCAGTGCACTGATGTGCAGGTAGCCCCAGAAGAGTTTAGCTCTGCCATTAGAGGGACCTCTAAGGCTGTGGAGCTGTATTTGAGGTTTAAAGAGGATAACACTGGTTGCAAGGGGGTAGTGATTTAAGGTACAGCAACAGATACTAGTAATCCATTCAATATTCTGTTTTTACTTTATTTTGATAGTTTAATAAATTAAGCTATTGGTGATGTGTGCTATATGGGTGTATGTGTGTGTGTATACACGTGTAGATTACATAGATGTAGTCTACTTTGTTAAACTATAAATATTAGAACCTGGAATATATATATATATACATATGCATATATATAAACAGTTTTATTATTACTGTCCCAATATGATGTCTCTGTCCGCTGTGGGAATAGTTGTTTTTAAATTCAGTGTAAGCATTACATGAAGTGTTACAGACATGTGTGTTAGTGTATATGTGTATATGTGGGGAGGAGGGAGTGCATGCACAAACACAAATGCATATATATGTGTGCATGCAAACCTGTATATATGTATATGCCCCCCCCCACACACACACATACACACACACACTCCAAAATCAGGAGAGTGTGCATGTGGCTCACAGACAGGTTTTCCTGCCATCTAAATTTGGGAACACATGAATCATGACTCCAGAAGAAATTTCTGCTGTAGACTGGTGGAAAATGCTCTGAAAGTAAACAGAACCTTCTATAGTTCATCTGTATTTTCATCTCTGCATGCATTGCCAGCCCTCTGTGGAAGGTTCTGTTTACTTTCACAGACTCAGGAAATATATTTTACATTTAGTTTGTTTTAATCACAGTAAGGCTAAAAAAGAAATTATTTATTATTCTATACTGTACACACATTTATATGATATAATTGATTGATTTCCATAATGTTTTGTGTACCTGATTCAGTAGGACACCTGGAAAAGAACCCTCCGAACAGTGGTCATTCATGTAAGTGAGCAAATAATATTGGTTTCTTCACATATAAGTCAGCTAAGAATTATAAAATAATCAGTGAGAGAAATATTGAGCAGAAGTATAAAAATTAGCAGCACTAAATGGAGGAAAATGTCTCAGATCCTCTGCTAGTATAAATGTCAAATGTTGCTGCACCCACATACACCAGATGAGGATCTGAACACAAATGTGAAAACAAACCAAACAACCTATCACCTGTTTTAGCAATGTGAATAAGTACTTAGTTCACAGTATAACTGGGGAAGGAGACATAGTGGACACAAATAAAATAATCTATTTCATCTGAACAAAGTACATACTGTCAATCCTTGCATCTCATTCTAAACAGGCTAGAAACCACAGGCCAGTAAAGTTGGATTCCTGCAATTTAGAGACTGCAAGCTGGTCTAGCTATCTATACTATAGGCAGCAGATATTAAGGAGGCCATGTGACAGCCCAGATATCTTACTCTTCTAGGGTGACCAGACAGCAAATATGAAAAATCGGGATGGGGTGTGGGGTAATAGAAACCTATATAAGAAAAAGACCCAAAAATCAGGACTGTCCCTATAAAATCGGGACATCTGGTCACCCCATTTAAACTCTTCACATATATCTGTTTGGTTCCACAGAGCAATTGATCAGACTTAGTACAATGAAAGAAACCTGCATGAAAGAATTAGATTTGTGCTTCTCTGCCATACTGAAAATCAATTACAACAACCCACAGAAATAGTTCTCCAATCCACTCCCTCCCCCTACCCACCACAGGTAATTTCAACTATACTGACCCTCTGCCTAAACAAGGATATGTTCCAAGAGCTTCGGTAGTGCTGCCACCAAGAGGAGAAAACACAGGAAAACTAGTGAAGTAGACATCAGAATGGGAAATATTTTCTTTTATACTGTCAAAGATACTCATTCTGAAATAAATGCAAGAGAAACTCTAGCAATAGGATTAGTTTATTTATTGATTTGTTTTTAGATATTTATTTTTCAGGAGATTCAGAACCAGAGTTTCAGGACAGAAGGGACCATCAGCTCATCCAGTATGACCTCCGGTATCACCCATGCCACCAACATCACCCTCACAATAAACCCATAAATCAAAATTAGACCAAAATATCACAGCCGACAGGAGACTGGACTAGTAGGTGTCACCGGAAGAGAATAGATGGGACCGAGGTGCACCCATGCCAGAGGCCTCTGCAATCGCAAGGAAATGATTTAGTGAGAGCCAGCCAAATAATCCTAGCAAGTGACCAGCACCCCACCCACGGCAGGGGAAGGCGAAAAATCCATGCAATTGTGCTGCCAAATGATTTTTTTAAAATGTTATTAATTACCAAGTTCACTAGCAACATTGTGCATTCATCAGAGTAGGCTGTCTTTGGTTGGCCACTCCTGATGCCTCACACAAAAATGGGCCAAGAGCAAATGCCAGATTTACATACCCCAGAACTTTGGGAAAGCACAAATATAAACTTTGTAGTTCAGGCCTTTCTCCCACTAAATTCAAGCTGCTGTGAGCTGTCACCTTATGTAGCTGACTCCTCTAAGCCAGAATATTTTGCTTTTGTAGAAATGCTGACTTATCTCCCCTCACACAAAAATATGCAGGGCACGAATGCCTCAGTTATGCCAAGCAGCACCAAAGTGAGGCTCCTGAGTAGATCCCTTGACAGCCACACTCTTGTAGGAAGAATAATATAAAGGGATGGGGGGCGGGGACAAGAGGAGGAAGACATAGCCGCTGTTTTGGTTTACCAGTTTCCCCACAATTTATACAGAAGTTACACTTAATGGCGGCAATTCTTGGCTTCGCTTCTGGTTGCTTTGTCGTGCCAGAAATTTGCCCCAAAAGGGCAACTAAAGATTCCCCTGATGAAGGAAGTCCTCAAGTTGTGCCAAGCTGGCCACGTGCCACCCCTCTTCCCATAAAAGGTGGAGAAGGGAACACAAGGGATTTGCCAGAGGAGTGAGGGAATTGGGGCAGAGACAACAATCTGAAATTCACCACTGCAGCCCAGAGTAGACGGACCTAAGGCTGCTCTAAGTTATTCTGGAAGCTTTTGGGGGCAAAGGACAGCCCATGACGGATGGAGCAGAAAGGTGGCTTTTAACCACCTTTATCCCACAACACCACCTCACCTGTGCGGAACATATACTCAGCTCAGCTGAAGATTGAGTCCACTACCTCTGTTTTGGGATGGGCTTAAGCTAAACAGTTCATTTCTGGATCCCAAACTTACTCAAAGTTCTGGGCATATTCAGACTCAGAGCATTGGTTCAGAACAAACTATTTTAATATGTTAGATTGTGTTGCTAAAACCAGCTAAATGCTCCCTGCAAGTATAGCAGTTAGTTCCCTTAGGGTATATCCACACTGGATTAAAGGACCCATGGAATGGAATGGGTGGCCAGGGTCAGCTGAAATGGGCTCATGAGGCTCAAGTTGCAGGACTAAAAATTGCAGTGTAGATATTCAGGCTCGGGCTGGAGCCCGGGTTTTGGACCCTCCCCATCATGGGGTCCCAGAAATTGGGCTCCAGTCTGAGCTAAAACGTTTGTACTGCAGTTTGTAGCCTGAGGCCTGTGTGCCCAAGTCAGCTGACCCAGGCCACTGGTGGGTGTTTAATTGTGGGATAGACGTACCGTTAGTGGCTTTAAGGATGTGGAGGATAACTTTAGTACATGCAATGGTTCTCTCTTTTCACATCTTTGGACCCTCATCTACTATGCCGGTGATGCCGGACTCAACACCCCATTTGTCCACTTCTCCCATATACACTTCCATGTGATCTTCTATGTTTTCCCCCAGGCAAACCATGGCTCTCCTGAGCCAGCCTGCAAGGTCACTGCATTTAAATCCCTTTGGAAGGCCCACTTTTACTGTGACATCTACTAGAAACCAGCCAGTTGATTAGGCTAATAATGTTAATTAATTAATAATGTACTGTATGATATTTATGTAGAACCAAATGGTCCATTAGTCTAATCTGGATTGGCATTTCTAAGAGCTCGACCTGTTACACTTGGTGACAATGACTTTTGTGGCAGCCAACTAACAACAATAAAGCTTTGATTAATCCAGACGGGAGATACAGTGATGATCTTACTTGATGAGGAAAAACTCCCGCTAGAATTTCAAGGTTTGGATTACATATATGCTTATACTCATGACTATTAGAGTAAAAATAATACATATAGGGTGAAATTTAGCTCTAAACTAAACAGGCACAATTCCCGTAGACTCAAATGGAGTTATATGTACTTTTCCCAGAGGTGAATTTGGTCCACAGTGCGCATAAATAAATTTTGGCAGTTAGTCTTTACAGGCATATCAGATACCAAAAATGCAGTTTCTATTAATTATTAAAAGGAAAAACTTTGGAATGCCTCTCCCCCATAGGCGTTTGCAGATCTTTTTGGCACATAACTGAACGAACTGCATAACTGGCACTATCTTATTGTAGTTGCCGACTGAATTCCTAGTTACTTGTGTTTTCACATTCGGATTAGACAAAAGTTCAAACAGAGTTCCACTCCGACAATCATTCAACATACAACATGTTCATGTTAGTGTGCGAGAAAGGGGAAGGAAAAGGTACCCCTTGTGCGATACACGAAAATCATTGCAAGAAAGATTGTTTGTGGCGTCTGCCAGAGGTGACTGGTGAGCACTGTGGTACATTTGCACTTTAACCTGGAATGTGGGCAGCAGGCAGCTAATTAGCTGGATGACTTCTGTCATCAGGTAGACTCTGACTCACAGGTCCAGGCTTGATGAAATACCTTTGTCATGAACTTTGGTTTCCTCTTGCAAATTTTCAAACTGTAAAAACATTTCATGGAGCAAAAACATACAGGTTGTTTTCCTAGCTTGAGAAGCTGTTCTCTTTCCCACTTACAATAGTTCTTTTCTGATCGAGGAGCCTTGCTCCTTGTGTAGTCATTTTCAGCTCCGGGCCATGAATGCACGGTAGCTGTAAAAGGCTACCAAATCAGAATGACGCCAATGGTAGCGTGACTAGACAACTGTGGCAGGGCTGGGGTAAACCCTTTTAGAGCCCTGCCAAAATGCTGGATGGCCAGGAGGCCAGGGGCAGAGATGCAGGGAGCCCAGCTGCAATCCCTAACAGGGGCTGGCTCAGAGAAATGCACTGAGCTAAGTGTTGGCAGCTGGACTGAAGCACCAGGAGGGCTATAAAAGCCCTGGGTAAATCCCAGTATGGAGGCTAGGCTGAGAAGAGGCAGGTGGGCTGTGTTGCAGCCTCCTTGGCAAGTGAGGAAGCCTCAAGGGACTGGAGACCCTGGAGGATCTGGGGAGTCACTATCTGTTGGGGGGTTTGGGAGGCTGCACGAGCACTAAGAATAAAGGCACCTGGATGAAACAGCATAACGGTGTGGAGAACTTTTGATTTCACCGGTCCAAATACAGGGTGCAGGCACCAGAGGGTGCAGACCTGCGTAGGCCCTGTTATAACAAGGTACAAGGTTGTGGAGAATCAGGAAGTAGGACTATACACCTGGGCCAGTGTAAACTTGTACTTTTGGA
The DNA here is from genome assembly GCA_032164245.1 of Sternotherus odoratus. Lineage (NCBI taxonomy): Eukaryota > Metazoa > Chordata > Testudines > Kinosternidae > Sternotherus > Sternotherus odoratus. Next base: position 139,910,824 of record JAVMKO010000003.1, on the reverse strand, counting down.
AGCGAGCTTCTTTTACTCATGACCTATCATGACTTATTTTGAGGAAACAGTATTTTTTGCAAGTTGACATCTCTGACAGAAGGATATATCTGGTTAGTGAAGGGCCCAGAATCTACAGGCCAACCCTCCTCTCATGTGCAGCACAGTACGAGCCTGTACCAAAGCTACTGAAGTCCTTCAGTGGGTCCTGGATCAGGCCATAAACCTGGCATAGCTCAGTTGGGATTAATGGAGTAATGCTGGTGCACAGTGGGTGTGAGTGATAAGAGAATCCTTAAATCCTTAAAACCTCATTTCTCAGAATTTCCTGCCAAAAGTGACTATACACTTCATTTAAAAAAAATTAAGATCACACCTAATACTTTAGATCAGTGGTCCCCAACCCCCGGGCCGCGGACCGGTACCGGTCCGTGGATCAATTGGTACCGGTCCGCGAGGAGCAGCGCCCCCTCCCAGTCCCCCGATCCCCCGGTCACGCCGGGCTGCCCTCACGCTGCCCCCCCCACCCGGTCCCCCGGTCTGCGGTCCCCCGGTCCCGCCGGGCCACCCTCACACCGCCCCCCCCCCCGGTCCCCCGGTCCCCCGGTCACGGCGGGCCGCCCTCACGCTGCCCCCCCCCCCCAGTCCGCGGTCCCCCGTGATAAAAAGGTTGGGGACCACTGCTTTAGATCATCCTTCACTGTGGAAGAAGGGGTCAATTGGAAAGCTCATGTATTGGGTCTGATCTGAGCCCCTTGTCCTCACCATATTGGTGTAGCCCATCCCCAGAAGGGTAGGAATAAATGATAATTGTTCACAGTGGAAAGTGGTAAATAGTGGCGCCCTCCAATGATATGTTCCAGAACCACATGATTTGGAAAAAGCGGTGGTGGGGTGGCAAAGTTTGCAGACAATACCAAATTACTCAAGTCCAAAACTGACTGGAAAGAGTTAAAAAAGGAATGTTACAAAACTGGATGACTGGGTGATAAATTGGCAGATGAAAGTCTGTGTTTGTAAATGCAAGGTAATGCATATTGAAAATTATCCCACTTATACATCCAAAATGATGGAGTCTAAATTAGCTCTTACTACTCATGAAAGAGATCTTTGAGTCGTGGATAATTCTCTGAAAACATGTGCTCAATCTGCAGCAGCTGTTAAAAAAAGCTAAGAGTTTGTTAGGAACCACTAGGAATGGAATAGAAAATAAGAGAAAATATCATAATGCCACTATCTAAACCCATTGTATGCCCACACTTTGAATATCATGTGCAGTTCTGGTCACCTCTATCTCAAAAAAGATATATTTGAGTTGGAAAAAGTATAGAGAAGGGTGACAAAAATGGTTAGGGGTATGGAACAGCTTCCATATAAGGAGAGATTGATAAGCCTGGGACAGTTCATCTTAGAATATGGATGGCTAAGGGGGGATATGATGGAGGTCTATACAATTATGAATGGTATGGAAAAAAAGTGTTATTTATCTCTTCAGATAATATATGAATGAGGGGTCACCTGATGAAATTAATAGGCAACAGGTTCAAAACAAGCATAAGGAAGTACTTCTTCATACAGCGTGCAGCCAACCTGTGGAACTCATTGCTAGGGGATGTTGTGAAGGCCAAAAGCATAACAGCGGTCAAAAAAGAATTAGATAAGTTCATGGCTATTAGTCAAGATGGTCAAGGACACAACCACATGCTCTGGGTGTCCCTAAACCTCAGACCACCAGAAGCTGGGACTAGACTAGACTAGATCACTCAGTAATTTCCCTGTACTCTTCATTCCCTCTGAAACATCTTGTACTGAACTTTGGCCAGACTTATGTTGTTATTATATTATTATGTTCACAATTTTCTTCTCAGCAGCATCCTACCACAAACACACTTAGCCAGGCTCTCTGGCCTTTACAAAGACATCACTGTAGAGACCATTATGTCTTCATCTCCCTATTGAGCTGGGAAGCTCCTCATTCAAAAGCACATTTGTTTCTGAGGCTTCTTATTCAAATGTGTCTCAGAGTGGATCATGACCTGGCAGAGAAACCTGACTATGGAGATTTGGTGTGTGGGCTGGATGCTAGGTTGGCACCTGGGGAAGTCTTGGAGGAAGAAGGAAGAAAGGGTGGCCTGTTGAGATCATGAAAAGATAAGGAAAGTAGGAGAGAAAATTTAAGATGATATGAAGCTTAGGTCCAGAAAGAGAGCAGAGGGCTTATGCATAGCCTTGTTTGGCTCAGTTCTCATTAATATTCCTTTAAAAGCCGTAGGGACTCTCAGAAGTTTCCCTCTTCCCACTGTCCCAGTGGCAAAATGAGAAAGTAATATTTAATCCCTGTTGATTGCTGATCCCATCCTACTAACATACTAATAATTTCTAGCACTTTAAATAATGCTTTTCATACACAGCTCTCCAAGCAGGTTACAAAGGTGGGTAATTTACAGATGGAAAAGTTTAGATGGTAATTGACTCGACCAAATTCACCCAGTGCGTAAGTAGCAGAGCCAGGAACAGTACACAGATCTTCTGGCTCCCAGTCAACCATCCTATTCCTTAGACCAGCATTCTTCAAAGTTTTTGCTTGGCGGTCCCTTTCCCGCGCCTCCACTAGCAGCCCCTGGGGTATGTCCACCGAAATGCCGCCAAATAGAAAGCTTCTGCTTTCTTTCTGTGGCATTTTGGCAGGACAAAAATAGACCGCTTGTGAGTTCGGCGGTCTCCCGGGTGGGATCGGCTGCGGCGCCGGGGTCTCGCGCACCCCTGTGGGTGGTCTCGCACCCCCCCACTTTAAAGACCACCGCCCTAGACCACACAGCCTGTCTGTTCACTGTATTCACACATGCAGTATATCCACAACCTGCCTTATATTTGTTGGTTTGTGGTGTGTGCACGCACTCACGTGTGCACACACATGCATACATAATCACACACACTTCTCAATGTACACATATTCATTTGCAAAACAAAGGATGTTAGTGACGATTCATGGGGATGAATAAAAGCTGTGATATGAACCCTGCAAAAAACATCAGTGTACTTTGTGATAGGTTTAAACTCTCCCCCTTGAAATTATTTGAAAATGTCAGTGGCTTCTTTTTGAAAAAAAATTCTGGCTACCCATTATATGGATTAGTTCAGATTACACCGATCGTGGCAGTATTTGATAGAATTTAGTTGTTTTAAAAACATAAGATGAACATTTTATGAGATTTTAATTTCTCAATACTGACCTATATTGATTTTGGATTTATTGGGATAATTATCTTTAGTTTATGCTTCACTGCCACTGACAAGGATATGACATATGAAGACACTAGTGGATGATGTGTATGTAGTTTGTCTATAGAAATGTTTATTCATTCTTATTTATTTTCTCGGGAAAAAAAATGTTTTAGGTCTGTACATTGATTTGCCTGCTGTAAATAATACATTCCTATACAAGGAAGCATGTGGAGGTGAATTCCTCCTCTTTCTGTGTAACTTCACTGCATTTGTAAAATTACATATGTTATATGTATCATTTTTTTCCAAACAGGTTCTGACATGACATTACACCTTGTTCTTTAATTGGCCTATGAAATATTATACTATGATTTATGTTTCATTATGTGATGTAATTTGACTTAAAGAAAAAAATATTAACTCTGAAGGCAATTTAAGTGAATGTGGCACTACTCAGCAGTGAAAGGTCCAAATGGAATGACAATCTTCAAGACCTGAGTGCCCTGTTTATTCCTAGAATTAGTATAGCTGAGCAAGTAGCAGTGCAAGCATTTTCACATTCATGGAATAACCAAAGTTCAGGATTACGGCACAGTTTCTCATGCTCATTCATTTAGCCCTGGGCATCTTCACTGATAATGCCATCAAATGTGCCAACTGTGATTATATGTGGACATCAGGGAATTAAAGTCATCCACTCATTTCACATAGGCCACCAAACAATCATCTGATGGGAACAATTTCTGAACCCTGCCCACCTGGACCCGAAATGAACTTAGAGGCAGCGCCGTATCCCATTATTAATCCTCTAAACTGAAATTTTTCTCTGAGCTCCAGTTCTCCACCTACCTATACAACTCCAGAATACACAGCAGTGTTCGAAATACACCCTTCTCTCCAATGTTTGCCAAGTGACCTCTCTCTGGGGTCTGCTTGTGTGCTGACTATCTTTTCTCCTATCTTCACAAATAATATTTTGCGTACCTTGAAAATCTTTCTCCTTTCCTAATCCAAAAATGATATGGAATGAAAGGCTTAATTAGCATCTAACTGCATTTTAAAGTAGTTGTGTAGCTCTGTGAATTTAGTAATAGGAAATAGATACAAACATGGGTGTATTTTGAAGTAGGAGGAGTAGAGAGTAACTCCAAGGTGTTCCATTGCAAACAGTCCCTGACCAATCACAATAGTATTGTTCCCCTCTAAATCCTCTGACTAAGCATGGTCCTAAGATTTGGTTCCATTCAGAAGAAACCTGATAAAAATGGCATCATGGACTCGGATGCTTGTTGCCTCTCCTTGTATTCAAATGCAATGTTTTCAGTGTACATGATAGGAATATGATAGTTTTTCTAATGTGCAAATTCAATATCAGGATCTAAAATACAAACTGTAATCTTTCAGATTTGCATGTCTATCAACAGTCTTCAGGTCAGAGACTAAGAAAAAATGGCAAAGTAACCAGTTAAAAATCCTGCAAATAGAGCTGCTGCTCTCCTTTTCCTGTCCCTTGACAGTGGCCATCAAATGGTTGCAGCCACTGATAATAGGTGATAATAGGAGCCTATATAAGTAAAAGACCCAGAAATTGGGACTGTCCCTCTACAATTGGGACATCTGGTAACCCTACTGGAGAATGAGGCCCATGAAGTTTGCATTTGAGATGGCTTAATTACCACTCTCCTAAGTCTCTGATGACCCCTAAAGATTGCATCTATGAAACTGTATCCGTGTTTATACACAGGCTACAAATGATGTGCAAGGTACACAACAACCTAAAGTACCAATAACAGAAATCAAGATATCTACCAAGAAATTATGCACAATATAAGACAGTCTCAGATTGAAGTCTTCTACCAAATGTTCAGAACAAGTACATGCTCACTTTAAACGTGCCAGATTTAGATGTGAAAATCCCTCATTTTGAGAGTGCAAGTTAGTGTTGTGCACATGTATATCTCCATGCATGCATAAAACCCTGACTTGTGTATATATACTAGAGTCGTGTGTGTTGAAGTGGGCAAGCACTTAGATATGGACTTGTTTGAAATTTAGATATATTTTAAAAATCCATACTTGTGGATACTACCATTGAATAACAAAATGGGAAGAATTTGCCATTTATGCTTTGTTTGCTTTTTAAATTTCACTAGGCTTGACCAATAAAATAGACTAGTCAACTGCACTTTTGCCTCTATCTAGTCATTGGCATCTCAGTTTCATTTTCCAGTTTTCATGTAGCAGCAAAATATTTCAGGGACAGATTCTGATAACCTTGCTCACATTCAGTAGTTCTATACTGCACAGGCCAATCCAGTGAAGCCAATGGGAATATCTGTGGCATAGTGTGCTAGCCACCTACAATAAGGATATTAGAATCTTACCTTCAGTGTTTAGTGTTCAGATTTTGGAGGGAGATGTTTAAATCTAAACAAAAATGTTTTTATTTAAACAAATTTTGTTAATAACAGGACCGTACAAAATTGCAAAGAAAACCTTTTAATGTGAGGTCTCCCGTTTCATTTTGATTACACAAATACTTATTCAGTTTTGCACAACACCTGACAAATTGCACGTTTTTCCCTCTCAAAGAGATCTGCTTTAGTTTTCATGGAGCTTCATATTTAAAGAAAAAAATTAAGGCAAAACCTGCTGTATTTGCAAATATTCTGCAGAATACAAAATTTGGGGGCCAGGAGATAGCTATTTAAATTTCCCAATTTTTATTGCAAAACTTCATGAAAAATTCTATCCTGTCTCCATCTTAACATCCTTCCTTTCTCCATTGTTTCTCCCTAGATCCCCAAAGATATTTAGGCTTCTAATTTCCATTGATTTCAATGGAAGTTAGAAGCCAAAATATCTTTGAGGATCAGGGCCTAAGTCCCTTAAAGACATTCATTAAGTGACATTAGTTTTTCTATTTTTTCCAGATCTGAATTTTGTGCCCTAAAATACTTCTCCTATAAGTCCTCTTTTACTGTTCATTTAGCAAAATATTTCTGGCAATTAAAAAAGGAGTGATTATCAACTTCCATGAGAACAGGACTGGGCTCAGCAGCAAGTATTCCTTAGAAGATTCTGATTCTCCACTAGGCCTCGAATCTTTATGCGCCGGGTTTCAGACATGCATATTTCACCTTGTGTGTAGTTCCATTGCACTTGATTCTCCATTGCCTTGCAACTTGTGTTGTCATTTACACCAATGCACAGGTGGTGTAAACATAGTACAAATGGTGACAGTTTATAGCCATTTGGCCCTGTTGTAAATGACGACACAAGTGGCAAAGTGTGGTCCATTGACTTGAATGATACGGCGCATACATCTTTATGGGATTAGAATCATTGTTTGTAAACTCCTTTGGTCATGGAACAGGTCTTCTTATGTATCTGAATAGAATCTAGCACAGTGGAACCCTACTTCAGATCAGGATTTCTGGGTGCTGGTGTAATACAATTAGTAAAAGCTAATAATATTGCAGGCTCAGCCACTGAAAAGCCTGTTTTTTCTCCAAGGGATGGTAACAATCCTCTATGGCATTACAGCACAACAGGACCACAAAGATTCATTGAGCCAGACATTTCGCTCACAAGGCTATTTTCAGTTGGACTCAGGCCATATATTTTAAACTACTATTTTTAGGGGTTTATCCCTGGCCCATGAAAATTCACTCAGCCTGAAACCGGGCGCATAAAGTAATGGCACAGGAATGTTAAAGTTTGTTGGTTTTTTAATCCTTAAAAAAATCCATTGTGACTATTTTTAAGTCAAAGATGTTCAAAGACAAACCAGTAGGCTCCCCAATTTGAAGTGTGTGTGTGTGTGTATGTGTGTGTGTGTCTGTGTCTGTGTGAGTACATGCGCTTGTATAACTCAGACTTTGATTTAAACCATGATATTTTCCAGGCCCTAAAATCCATCATTTGAATGAGGTACCCTGGAATTTGTGTTTTAAAATTAAAATAGCCAAGTTGCAAATATTTGAAAAGAACACAAACAGGCTCTATGCGTGGGCAAAAACTTTTTGTTCATAACATTTTTTATTGCAGTATCCATATAATTATTCTCTCTCTCTCTCTCTCTCTTTCTCTCTCTCTCTCACACACACGCACACTTTTGAGTTTATGCTAGAGATTGAAATAATACTAAGGATAAGAATGAATTCCCATTAAAGTCTGGGGTTCATCTCCTATTGACTTCAACTGGAGGAGGATAAATCACATTGCAGCTGTGATGGTTTGTTTTATTCATTAAATACTTTTTTTAGGCCCAAATTCAGCAAGGTATTTAAGGATGTGACAACCCAGGAGAAATCTCACTGGCTTCAACAGGACTATTTGCTTGCTTAAAGTTAGGCAAATTGTTCACATACGTTGCTGAATCAGGGTCAAAATGAGCTTCTGTCTGAATTTCTTCTTTAATTGATGTTCTAAACTATTGTATCAGAAAAATAATGGGCATTTTACCCAACCTTCAAAAATTAATGTATATGTAAAAACAAATCTTTAAACAACATTGGAATGAAGCAACCAGACAGAAAATAAAATGTAACAGATGAGAGACACTGTCCTTTTAAAATTTACTTCACTGGGCATTTTGTCCAAAATACATTAGGTTAATGTCAGACCATTGACCTTAAATTTGAATTTCCTGGCTTTTGTTGGTATGGGTCACAAATTTAACTTTGCTTAAAATAGGTTTGGAGCAAATTCTTTTAATGTATTTAACATGTATTCCCTTTGGTTTCATTAGGAAGCAACATTTGAAACAGTATAAATCCTGGGAGTTTTACTACCTGATTAAAAACATATTCTTGCTCCATATGCTGGTGGGAAACTCATTTCTCAAAGGGTTAATTAACAGTCTTTACACATTCTGTATTTAGCTCAGGGTACCAAGCCAAAAACATAAATAACGTCTCAGACGGAAACAGGAGGTACAGATGGTTTTTCGCTTTGGTTCTCAGTGCATTTTAAACAGGCCAGATATATGTACTGTATAAAACCGAAACAATGACTCAGTAAGGTACAGTTATATTTAAAGTATTCTTCCCTTTTGCAACTCTATATCTTTTAAACTTTTTTCTTTAAACATAAAACTTGCTGCAGTAAATGTCAGTGCAAATACCTTGGAACAGGGGAGTGTTACTGCTATATGCCTTGTAACTCTGACAGAGACAAATGGCAGATATGAAACCACATTGGCATGTATGGAACAGATAGTCATCTGACAGAAACAAAATTAAACAGTGGGGACAACGGAAATTACCACTTTGATTTACTGGTGCCATTTACAAAGCAAACACCATGTCAATTAACAGAAATAGGGAATTAACTCTAATTAAAGCAAAACTATAGGATGAGATTATTGGCTTCCAAAAAATTAGAAAAGATCTTAGTCATTTCAAGATGCAAACCTTGAATTGTGGTTTTATAAAATCACAAGTGGGACCCTTAACCCCAACTCAAGAGTAGTTCTTGCTCACCCAAATAGCCTATTGAGTCCTATAAGCAAAGGCACCTAGTAAAGGCAAATTCACTCAAGATCAGTTGGGATAGCTTATTGGACCATTCAAGAAAGGACTATTTATTGGGCTAAGTATTTGCAGGTTTGGACTTGAATGCCTTCTGACTATGGGATAGTGGGTATGAAAGAGGCATGATTTCAATGGAGTAGGGAGCAAGAAACTCTCTCAATTTACTTTCATTATTAGCTATCCTCATTCTAATAAATGAGTGCTGTGGCTTTGGGCAAATTAGGCAATTTGTGCCTCACTTTCCTATCTGTGAAATAGGGTTAATACATACCTAACCCACAGGAGTGCTGTTAAGATTAGCTAGTTAATATTTGTAAAGAATTTTTCAAAATGATAAATGTTATGCCTATTATTTCATCATCACTAAAGACTAATTTCAGACATTATCAAAGTAAAAATTGTGATTTAAGGTCTACCAGATCCTGGCAACGGACTTGAATTTAAAGGAGAAAACTATTTCTTTGTAGAATAATTGTGTAGCACCTTTCAGATTACTGAAATCTTAACATGTGTAAGCAGTGTCAGGATGAGCTCCACCCTGACATCTGATGGTGAATTGCAGGAATTGCAGTGAGTTTTGGAAAATAACATCTTATTTACATAGACACACCCACCGTACCTAGCCTGCGCTCTAATAGCCCAAATGGTCACTTTGGCTACTGTGGGACCCCCAGTTTCTCTGATATTGGGTCAAGAATGATAAAGTGTTGATTAACCTATTTATGTGAATGAGGGATTGGGACATGTATTCGGCCTTTGGCATGCTGGAGGGACTCGCCATCAGCTAGGTAGCACTCACTAGCCAAGGGACAGGGGTTCCAAAACCCACTGAATGGGGGAGAGGCTCTGGATAGGTTTCTATACCTTGTGGTGAGGGCCTTGTCTGAGAGCTCCACAGGCCTATTGCACTTGGCCTCTCTCCCCTGTGGAATGTTAGAGTTGACTTTTGCTTCAATTAGGATTCTAACTTCAGCCTGCTGAGCTGAAGTCACTTTGGGTCCTGTGGTACATTGGCACTAAGACCCCCCCCTACTATGAGCTGAAATCACTTAAGAGCTGAAAAATCACTGAGCATTATCTTCAGTGGGGGTCCCTAAGCAGGGCAGTTCCTGTGTTGGCTAGCGGGGCAACCAGCAGAGCAGTTCATGGGACAGCTCGTGGAGCAGCGCAGCAAGTGGAGCAGCAGCACCACCCCACAGAGAGATGGGGCAGTGGGCCTCAGACCTTGTAAGGTACCCTACACTCTGCCCTCCATTTCCACCCAGACTGGGAGGTAAGACTCTGCAGAAATAACTTTTGACCAGGGACTCCAGAGACTTTGGGGCTGTTAGACTTTGGGACTTTGGATGATTTTTGGGTTGCGGGACTCCTGAACCTAAAGGAGAGGACACAGCCCAAACTTGCTGGGGTGGGGCAATTTGCTCGCGGGTTGGTGTATGAACTCTAGGTGTGGTGTTTTTCCCAGTTTAGTGATGTCATTTACCTCATGTTATTAAAGATCTTCTGATACACCGATCTGTGCTTGTAAGAGGGGAAGTATTGCCTCATTGAGGCACCTAGGGGTGTGTGTAGGATTTTCCCAGGTCACTGGGTGGGGGCTCGAGCCAGTTTGCATTGAATTGTTGAGAGGGAACCCCTATTTACTGAACCCGGCCCTTGTTGCTGTCAGTTCTGAAGGGCAGAAGGGTTACACATGCTTGATAAAGCAAGGAGCTAAACTGTGATGGTGCAAATAGTGACAGTAACCAAGGACTCACTTCAGTCAGAACTGTGCAAAAAAGGAGACTGCCTATTCTCTGAAATGCGCAGGGCTACCAGCAACATTTTCTACATTCACACCAGAGGGCCACAGCCACACTTCCTTTGCAAAAGAAAGCTTTCTTAGGTCTGTGCAGAACACAGAGATACTGGACAAGGACTTGTGTAAGGAAATGAAGCATCATACAGTTTTTACCTGGAAAATTAGCGTGCAGTGTTGGTCATTACATCAGATTTTACTGAACGAGAGACAGTTGGTCTGAACTCTGAGGTTATTCCTCTCCTTTTGATAAGTGTGTTGTGATTTTCAAATCTAACTCCCAGTCTTCAGTGACAAGCAGAGGCACTTCATTTTGATGCCTCACCTTGAGCATGCCACCTCCAGTAGTTTGGCAAGCCTCACCACTAGGTATGGGTCTAGGGCTTATTTGGTGGCTTGAAGTCACAACTCTGGTCCAAAAGCGAGCATGGTGACAATTCAATCATACTGGTAACTGTTAAAATTATAGATCCATAGACTCCAAGACTGAAGAGATCATTGTGATAATCTAGTTTGACTTCTCACTTAACACAGGCCATGGAACTTCCCCAAAATAATTCCTTGAGAAGATCTTTTAGAAAAAGGATCCAATCTTGGTTTAAAAATTGTCAGTGATGGAAAATCCACCATCAATCTTCATAAATTGTTCATGTGGTTAATGATCCCTGCTGCTAAAAATGTATGCTTTATTTCCAATCGGAATTTGTCTAGCTTCTACTTCCAGCGACTGGCTCATGCTATACCTTTATCTGCTAAGACGGAAGAGCCCAATATTAAATATTTCTTCCCCATTGTAGTTACTTACTGACTGCAATCAAGTTGACCCTTAAAGTCCTTGTTAAGATAAATAGATGGAGCTCCCTGAGTCTATTACTCTAGGCATGTTTTCCAAATCTTTAATCATTCTCATGGCTCTTCTCTGAACCGTCTCCCATTTGTCAACATCTTTTTTGAGTTGTTGACACCTGAACTGGACATTTCCAGTAGCCATCATACCAGTGACAAATACAAAGATAAAACAGATGATCATTTTTGAAAAATATAAATCAGCTTTCACCAAAATTAAACCAAGATTAAAAAAATGTAGGGTGAGATTTTCAAAAGAGCCTAAGAATTTAGTTACTTATGAATATGTCTCGCTGATATTCGATGGGACTTGTGCTCCTAAATCATTTAGTTGCTTTTGAAATGCCATCCATTTAAATTATATGGTTAATAATTTGTCAGGATCGTGACACTGAAGTGGAAGAGATACTATAGCTGCTTTTTAAGATTCTAAAGGGGGTATTATTGGTCACTTCTTCATATATTTTTTCTTGTGGCCATTATTGAATAACCAACATTTGTTCTCTAAGATCACGGACTAGCAATTCTGAACATTATACAGCATACAAAATAAAGGCCAGATCACCAGTTGGCATAAACAAGCATAGCTCCATTGACTTCAGTGGAACTAAACCGATTACACCAGCTGTGGATCTGTCCCCAAACATCTTTAACTACTATAGTACACTGAACATACAATGAACTTTGATATTCAGCATGAAAAGCCCCCAAAGGCTTCAGAACCAGAACAAGAAAACCATGGAGAGGTCAGAGGGAAAAAAACAAAGGGAGGAGGACGAGAGGGAAAAACAGAGTACAAAGGGAGGATTCTTCCTTTGCTTCTCAACTTCTGAAGGAGATGAGAGCAAAGGGGAGCAAAAGGGAAAGGGGTGGGAGGTGGGGAGAGTCAGAGGTGGATGAATGATAGTCCCTGAGTGAGCTTTCGCAGATGCCAAAGGAAACATTTGTGAACACCAGAGAAAAGCTGAACCTCTGTGCATTAAGGGAAGTGCAATTTGTTAGATGTCCATTTTTAAACAGACTAGAAACAATGTAAACGATAGATAGAATAATAAGCTATTATGTACACATTTGCTTAGCAAAGAAAAGGTTAAGGGGTGACTCGATTGCACTCTATAAGTACCTACATGGGGAACAACTATTTAATAACAGGATCTTCAATCGAGCAGAGAAAAGTGTAACCTGATCCAATGGCCAGAAGTGGAAGCTAGACAAATTCAGACTGGAAATAAGGCAGGCATTTTGAATGGAGAGTGTAATTAACCATTTGAACAATTTACCAGCGGTAGTGATGGATTCTCCATCACTGACCATTTTAAAATCAAGATTGGATGTTTTTCTAAAAGATATAGGAATTATCTGGGGGGAAGTTCTATGGCTTGTGTTTATACAGAAAGCCAGACCAGATGATGACAGTGGTTCCTTCTGACCTTGAAATCTATGAATCTACAAAGTTCATAGGACTTTACATGATGTTATTGTTCACAGTCAAAATCAAATATCCACACTAACATGGAAAAAGCCACAAGTGCCGTGATCAATGCAAACGAATTCCCCCAAAGATGCCTGCTGGGGCACTTATTTAGATCCTCATTTAGCAGTTCATCCATATCAACAAAGCACTTAGGCATGTGCTTAAGTTTCATTGGGACTTAGGCACATATGGATTTAACATCTATGTTGTATTTAAGCACATGCCTATAGTTATGTATGTGCCCAGATGCTTTGCTGCACAGGGATAACCTTAAGCATGTGCTTAAATACTTTGCTATATTCGTGTGTTAACCAATGCCCAGTTTCCCTCAAGGGAAGCGGAACATGAAAACAGAATTGAACCCTGCCAGCAGTGCAATAGCTGTCAGCTGGAGAGACAAATTATGGGAAAGGAACATTTATTGTTAATGAAGAGGGCTGGTAAAGGGGCACAGAGAGAAATGAGGAGGAATAAGGAAAAGGAGGGGGGAGGAAAAGTAGAAAAATAGGAGGTGACTGAAAAAGAGAAGGAGGCATAAAAGGGTGGAGTGGAGACAGACTGAGGGCAAAACAGTGCAAGACCAAGAAGAAGGAGGGAAACATGGGGAGTACAAAGAAAAGAAAAATGTGAGTTAAGCATAACCTTCCTTCATCCTTCTCACCTTATTTTTTTATTTCCCCCATCTTATCTCCCAAGTTTCCCTCTCAAGTTTCCCTTGTTTGGCATACCCTAGAATGAACCAAACCCCACTGCTCTTACCTATGTCATTTCACAAGGTGCTGGAAGTTACTCAGCTGCTCCCAAACTATGCAGCCCCGTTGAGCCCTCTCAACATAAATATATGGATATTTATTTAAGATCATAGTTTGAATATTTCATTGAGAAACATCCTACATTCTCAGGGTGGGCTAGTACTACCCACCAAACCTTATTCATGTCATGCTTTATCTGTCATGTTTTATCATGCAAATTATTGCTAATTTTGAAAAACTGTTGGGGGGGGGAGGGAGGGAAGAGACAGGGATTACATTTTGTGCACAGTATACATGTTAATGGGCCACAATACAGTAATCCGTAGGTGCTCAGTTATGGGTTCAACTTTATACTTGATTTATTGGTAAAGGGGTTATTTCACCCTTATTTTTACCACTCCCATTTCCTTTTGTTTTTTTGATCTCCTTGTCTTACCTGTTTTCTTAAACTCTTTTGTTTCCTACATCTCAGGAAAACCTGTCTGACAGCCTGAGCAGGGGCAGACAGAACTGTGCACTGTTTTTATCACAGCTACAAAAGTCATCTGGCCATCTGCAACCTGTTAACTTTTTTTTTTCCAGCCTGGGGCTTGAATCCAAAAGATACAAAGATCTGTCCTTCCTCCACATTGACTCTTCCTGATCTGTGCTGGAGACTCCCTTTGCAGAACATAAGATAAAAGAGGTTGGATCAGGTTGGAGCAGCATGCAATTTAAGTGATTACTCTTGAAAATCATGTACTCAACAGGGAAAAGTAAGCCTTGTAAGGTAACTAAAGGATCTTCATCCTGTAGGCAGAAGGGCCCAGGTTAACAAAGGTACTTTGGTACCTAACCCCCAAATTTAGTCATCTCAGTCTGGGTTTAGGTACCTAAGTCCTAATTTTAGGTGCTACTGCAATTCACAAACTCCCACCAAACTCTGCAGATGCCTAAATTCACCCCAAACCTTGTCAGGGTAAAATTTCCGTAGGTGCCCACAGTTCTGCCTCCCAAGCATGCTCACTGCTGTGTCCCGCTAGGCCCCTGGATGCCCATCTCCCACCTGAGCCCCAGAGAGATTTGCAGAACAGGGAAAGGTAGGTGTTCAGATGCTAAACTGTGTAAGGGGCCCAATCTGCTTACAGGCCGCCAACTGGATCAGGTCTCATTCAAAACCTGGCCCCTGGAAGAAGTGGTGATGGTGCCCACCTCATAACTTTTAGCCTAGGGGCTAGAGCGCTCGCTTGGAATGTGGGAGACCAGAGTTCAATTATCCCATCTCTGTCTGAAGGAGAGAAAGAATTTGAACAGGAGTCTCCCACCACCCAGCAAGAAAGCTCTGACACGGGTTCCCTTATTCTCTCCCATAGAAGATGTTCTAATTTGGATAAATCATTAAAGAGTGATTGAAACAGGGGGACTGGACCCTGGGTTTTCCACCTTCCAGGTGGGTGCCCTAACCAGCAGGCTACATAGTAATTCTCCCCACTCCCCGGCCTCTCTCTCTTTGACCCAATGATGCTTTAAGTATCTGAAGCTCTTTCACTGTCTGTTAATAAAAGAAATGTAAAAATTAAGTTCAAAATGGATAGTGCTGTATTTCTTGGCTTGCCAATGGACAAATAAACAAAAAACAGCTATTCCATTCAAACACATGTTTTGCGCTCATCCTAACTTATGAATGTGTGCCAAGAACATTTTCTGCTATACAGTTCTCTTACTACGTATAACTCTATATTTCATTTTGCCTAGAAATGACCTCAGAGCATTGCACAGTAGAAAAACAAAAGCCAATAAACTTAATTACCCATCTATCAACACTGCTGCATAGGCATGCAAGCCAGCACCCCTGGTGATTGGGAAATCCGAGTCTATTTTTAACATCATATTTGTCCACCAACTGTTGCTTCATAACCATGATAAACAGTATAATTTGTGGCTTCAAAGAAAAAAAAGAAAAAGGAACCTACTCTGTCAATACCATATGTTTCCAGACTTGTAAGAAAGGAACATGCATATCCATGAAATTAAATAAAATAGTAATAAACAAACAAATGAGATATCTTCAGAGTTTTCACTTATGTTATATTGTGATATTATCCTTTTGTACCCAATATAACAAGAGGGCACTGGATTTAAAGCTCCTTGGTTAGTTTGTACACACCCACTTGTTGCCATAAACATCTTATGAATGTATCCATGACTATGGCTTATGAAAATGCAACTTCAACAATATATGTGGTTAGTTGTCCACATTATATTTACTCCTGAACTCTATTGCTCAGAAAAAACATGCAAGGCTGAAGCATAAATCGGAAATACCACTCGCTCTCTCTCTATTTACAGAGGGCTATGGGTGGATATATGCATATTTTCTTCAGGAATACATCCCGGTGCCCAAACAGACTGAACATGGAAATACAATTGGCAAGCAAAATAGAATACATAACAGGAATGTCTATACATACATTTATTTACAGCAAGTGTATGTGTCGTCTAATTCATCCTATCCCATTAGACAGCCCCTAGTTTATCTAAGAGGGGACCTTTGGTTATGGTGACATAAACCTTTATTTGGGACAGGTACACTCTGGGAGCCACCATGCCTATGAGAATACGTTCAAAATTGTCACTCCTTTGCTGAGCAGTAGCAGGTTTGGGTGACTCATAGGTGGTTTCTCATTGGAGGAGAAATCGGTGATGCAAAGGCTGGATATATTTTTAGTATAAATATATGCTAGTGCTTGAATGGAGGTAGTCAAATACCACATGGGTAATCTTCTCATTCAGTAATCATCAGTCTTCTTTGAGAGTGGACTAGATAAAATCACTTGATCAAACTGCTAAAGTGGTGTCCGCAAGGTCCACAGGAACAGTGACAGGCTATTGCAGGCTAGATTTATACCCGAGGGTGTTGCAAACTAAATATTTGTATTGACAAACCTTTGCCTTAGCCAAAGCACCAAAACAAGGTTCCCAGGAAGCGCATCTGCTGCGAGGATTGACACTAGTTACAGAGATTAAGGTGGAACACAAACCCTCCTGCTGCTTGCAGCAGTGCCGCAAAAAGAACATATGTCACAAAACTGACAACAATTCAGCATTTTGTTCAGAGATTGAACAACGGCTTGAAAGCTAAAAAAACTATGGCTATGTCTACGCCAGCTCTAGTAGACATACTCAAGCTAGCTCCCACTGAGGTAGTGTGCTAAAAATAGTAGTATATCCTTGGTAGCATGGGCAGTGGCATTGGTTAGCCACTCTACGTATAAACCTGCCTGGACACTGTGGGTACATAGTCAGGGCATCTAGCGTGTGCTGTCATTTTGTGGATGTTGCCTACATGTAACAGCACCATCTGGTTACTCCCAACTTAATGATGTAAAATATATCCTACAAAATGATATTAAAAGTCCTGCTGGAGGGGGATGTGGTCTCCCAATCTTTCTATTATTATCTTCTTGATGTTTCCCTCAGAGCAGCTGCAGGCCCTGTGCGTTCTCACAGTGCATTCTCACCTGTGCAGACCCCTCAGACCTGTCAATTCTCCCCCAGAACTGAGGGGAGAACTAAGTGCAGAAGGAATAGGAAGATGGGACAACAAGGGAATTATTAACAAAGTCAAACACACAATCAGATGATGAGGGAAACTATAAGAGTTCTTCTTACCTCCAACCCACACAGTTGCCCTTCCCAGTCCCTAATGCCAGAGGCATTTTATAAGCACAGTTAACAGTTTAGGAAATCTTACTTTTCCCTGGAAAAATTGGGTAGGCCCATGTTCAGGGAAAGGGCTGGCAAGCTTTTAATAGCAGAAATACATGTAATAGGATAACACTGAAGCAAGAGGACAATTTGTTATAAATCGCACATCACAAAAAAGAGAAGCTACACAGCAGGCCCCAGGTTGTTTAGTGAGATGTGTGCAAACAAATGTCCTGCTTCCACAAACTGATCTGTGACAAAATCCCAACTCCATGGCTTCGAAAGTCTAAATATGGCTGTAAGAAAAGCCCCATCACTTAACTCCAGTGGGTGTTCTCTTTTTTGGCAGTTCAGTTCCTATACACTGGAATGCTGGATCAGATTGGTGAGGTTTAGATAACAAGATGAAAATCTGCAGGACCATTTGTCCCCTCTGAAGGGAAGAGATTTCTGGCTGAAGGTCCAGAGAATATTATAAGTGGCTGTAACTGAGCCCCGTTGGTTCAGGAGAATGTGCATATGGAGATATGTGGAATTCTGAGAGTTGGATTAAGGTTTTATCTCCTTTCCCAGGGAGAGTCTCTATTTTGTCCTCCTTTGACTTCATTTTTCCCTTCCCGTTCCCCATCGTAGTGTCATCTGCCAATGATAAAGAACACAAAAAGAATCACTTTCTTCCACCACAGAACAAGGAACATTCTCAGTGAAAGGAAAACAGTGTTTCCTCTCATGTTGGCCTGAATTTTTCATTTTCTGTTTAAATCACTGGACATCTGCATCAAACCTCTCCTGACTAGAGATGGGAACAATTTTTCAGATGAATTATTGGCTGAAAAATGCACTTTTGGCTGATTCATATTTATGAATTTGAATGAGGTCGAAAAAATGAATATGATTATATAATTAAAGACTGTGCTACAATGCATATGCACAGGCAACCTTAATTTTGGCTTTTCAGGACTTGTGAGTGCTTGACTTTCCAATGTTAATAATGTTCTTTTAATGTGGATTTTTATTCTGTGTTCAGTGGAAACCCTGTGGCATATCCTGTTATCCTAATAATTGTCTCACTCAGAGAAGAGGAGAGGAGGCTATTAAACAAAAGTCTGAAAAGACTAAGTGGAATAAAATACTGCATGGAACAAAAATGAATGAGCCAAAATGAAAATTATGCACCATTAAAGTCCTCCCGATCTCCTGTTCTAAGAGCCTAGGTAGGATTTTAGTAATACTTTAGTTTGTAGCTGCGAGGGTTAAATTTTACCCTGAATATGATCATTTTGTAACTTCTATATTAAAAGTCCAGATCTTAAAATTGCACACTTATTTGAACACCTGGTAAAATACCACTTAGCTGCTCCGAATGCATCCCCATACTATTTCTGTAATGATTACACAGAAATCCTTATCATTCACAATCGTTAAACCAAACTGGCTTCCTGAGAGTTATCAGTCCTGAGAAAGAGGAAGGGCAACACAGTATTACTAATAACTTGTATTTTAAGATTGCCTTTTATCCAAGGAGCTCCAAGTACTTCACAAACATTAACTAAGGGAATGTCTACACTACCCGCCAGATCGGTGGGCAATGATGGATGTATCAGGGATGATTTATCGCATCTATTGTAGATGCAATAAGTCAGTCCCCGAGTGCTCTCCCTGTCGACTCTGGAACTCCACTGCCGCAAGAGGCGGAAGCAGAGTCGATGGGGGAGTGACAGTGGTCGACTCATCGCCGTGATGACACCCAGGTAAATCGACCTAAGATACATAGCTGAAGTTGCGTATCTTAGGTCGACTCCCCCTCCCCCAGTGTAGACCTGGCCTAAGCTTGCTAATGCGCTGGGCAGTAAGTATTAGTGTAGTTATTTTAGAGATGAGTAAGTGAGAGGCCAGAATACAATCGTCATTATAATGGTGTAATCCTGAAGTGGCTTGGATATTAAGTACGCTAACTCTCCACCCTCCCGATTCTCCCTCAAAATGGATATAGAGAAATCAGAGATACTCAGAAACTTTAAGGATTAGCCCATAAGCAATTTGCCTAAGATCACCTGGGGTTCACTCATGCCATTTAGGTGCCAGTCAACCCCTAAGGAAGCACCAGGAAGAGTTCTGCCTATGGAAGGATGGACACCACTTGGAACTGCCTGGCCTGAAATGGGAAAGCACACACTGCCACATCCTGGAGAGTGCAGGGACTGCAATTGTGATCAGCTGCTGAACAAAGCTACCAAAAGGGATGGGCATCAGCATAGTACAGTGAAAGCAATGAATATGATCGTATAAGGATTATTATTCAACACAAAATCATGAAAATGGATTCAAAGTCCAGACTCAGATATAAACACCTCTGAATTTTTGAGACATTTAAAATCTGAACACAGATCCAGATCCATGATTTTTAACTTTTCATGGGTATCTGCAATTCTTCTCTGCAGAAGCCTGGCTAATTCCACATACCTGGCATTTCTTATGTGGTTGATGTGTTTTGCTTTCTAACTAGCTCCTTTGCAGGGATAGTGGAAACCAATAATTATGTAATTCCCATCATCAAAGAGGGGAGAAAAATCTCGTGACCTATTTTATAGTATTGACACAAATTAAAGGACCCTTAGATTTATATAAGGCAAGGTGAGGTTGGGGGATGAAAAGGAGGTTGTGCCTGACAATAAAAATTCAATTGTTAGTTTGGAGTTACAGAAACTGGTCTCACAAGTAAATTGTGAGGGCTCAAACATTGTACTGTAATTACTACTTACACACTATAAGCATAAAGGATGAACCGGTTGCTACAAGGGCCCAGTCACCCTCAAGTAGCAACAAGCATTTTGCAGGCAGCAGAGAAAGGCCTGGGAAGCAACTCTCCCCAGCACAATACCAAGGTGGCTTTCTGCATCAGTTAATAGAAGAGGCTGAAGTATTCCTCCCCTTTCCCCTCACCCCCAGACTGAATTAGCTCATGGCTTTGTCATGTGATACTATAAACAGCCTTTACCCATCTGAAATACCAAGCCTTTAGGACTATGTTTTCTACTATTCTGAAATTCTAATCTCTTGGCTGGCACTGCAGCCTCACAGCTGTCAGACTACTGAGTTCTTTCTTTTCTAGGATGTCCAGTCAGAGAGCTGTAATATTAACCACAAGAAGCCATCAGAATTTGTTTCTGAATCAAGACCCTTAATGTCACGCACAGTATGTAAACAGACTGCTGGGAAACAGAAACAAGCTAATTTGTTCTTAGGGTCATTTTTCAGTGTTTCATGGCATTTTAGTTGGAAAAATCCAACTGAATTTAATGGGAGTGACAGAGATAGGCACACAAGTTTAGGTTAGATACACAAACCCTCCCAATCCCACCACAAACCCTCCCAAATCTGTGTCCATTTTAAGAACCAGACTCAAACCAAATGTTCTTGTGGTCCTGGAATTGCTGAAGGAATGTTTTTTTCCACAGTCTAGCTAGAATGGGAAACAGAGGTGTGGAAAGTAATGGGGAGAATGCCTCTCTAACCTAATTTTGCAGTCTTAAGATGTTTGGGTAGTTCTGATAAGCTTTGGATAATAATCTGCAGCTTTGTTGCTATTCTGCTTTTTCCAAATTCCAAACCTTTGAGGTTTGGCGAGTTTACACATGATTGCTTTGCTTTCCCTGTGAGAGGAGTGGATTAAGTCCTATAATGCACAGCTCTGCATAGTGGATACTGCACCACTCTGTTGTGCCTCCCCTGCTAGTCTGGAGAAGGTAATGTTGTTCTCAGTACTAGGTGCATGGATTTCTTGTGCTTATGGGAGCAACAAGTCCAGATTAAGTCTTGGACTAAGGGCCCAAGAGAAAGAAGCTTCTTGTACACACATTTTGCCCTTGAGAAAAAACAGAATATAGCACTAAATGGGTCCTGGATCCATAGTAACTGTTTCCCTACAGAGGATCTTCCCATCCAGTCCTCCTCCAACAGGCAGACTTTAATTTGGCCTTGATCCCTTTTGCTCTGGCCCTGCAAATGCCTGGACATTCAATACCCAATTTTTATCAGAATACTGCTAGGATGACCACATCCATTGGTGAAAAGAGTTCAATGTGCATATAATATTACTCCTGGGGGCATTCTTCACCAAAACATTACAAATTCTGTAAATTTTATTTGTCCAAATAACACTGCATAACCACGCCAGTTTCAATTATTTTGGCAATTAATTTCAAAATACCTGTAGAAAGTGTGTCTGTGACAATACAGGAACACACAAAAAATCCCCGAGTAGAGAGTTAAAGAAACCCCTGTGATAACCTACTTCCTGTTTCTCTGCCCTCTCCCCCCACCCCCGTCCCCGTCCCCGAGCCCAACCGGGGCCCCAGACACACACAACCCAGAGCCCAGACAACCATCCCGTTACCTCCCCCCCAAAGCCTAGCCATGGCCCCCCCTTTCCCAGACAACCTCCTCTCCCTCGAGCCCAGGGATCAGAGGGAAAAACAGCCTGATGTTCGGTCCCAGGCTTGCATGGAGTTTCCTGTGCGCTGCTGTCTCCTTCCCATAGTGCATGCTGGGAAATGTAGCTGCCAGGAACTGTCTAGTTTCCTCCCACTCCCACCACAATGTCTCCTATGTGTGAGCTAGGCTCTGCTGGGTCCAGCAGCCCCTAGTGGCAGCTAGAAGCACTGCAGTCCATTTCTGTGGGGGGAAGGAAATTCTGCGTGAACGTTAATTTCTGCAAAATTCTGCATTGCGCAGTGGTTCAGAATTCCCCCAGGAGTAATAGATTCAGGCATTAAACAAGACTGACAGTGATCAAGAAAATTGAAGGACTTGGGACACAGCCAGATATGTTCTAACAGCATCTTATCAATTGCCTTGAATACAAGCAGGGATGTTAGAGACAGCAATAGCAGTGAGATTGTCAACCTTCATGGATTCTTTTTTGAACCAGGATTTATATGACCATTTATTTGACGGATGCTGGTGGTCCTCCTTTGGGGAAGAACTAATAATGTCTCCCCAGCCCATTTGATTTTACTAGTCATGGGAAGCATGGGTTCATCTCTCATAGACCAGAACAAAGCACCCCTAGCATGTCGTGAACCCTAGTAAGTACAACCATACAAAACAGAACTGCAGCTGATGTGGCATTTGCCTCTTTTAGATATGAATGTTCTAGATTGACAGATATGGTTAATTCCATCTGAATGTGTTCCAAAATTAATCGCAGCAAAAAATACTTGGCCCTTTCCCCCTGGAGACTGCAACTCAGATTCACCAAATTATTCCCCTCTCATACACTTACCAGGTCCATTGGCTGTGGTTTTGCAGATAGAAGGAGAAGTCCTTCTTCATCTCTATGACAGGCCTAGGAACGGATTATAAATTCTCTATGCCCCAATGTGAAAGAACATCATCCCATTCCTGTATCTTTTCTGGCTACATACCACATGTAGGACTTTTTTCTGGTCAGAGAATCAGAGAATCAGAGAATATTAGGGTTGGAACACACCTCTGGAGGTCATCTAGTCCAAACCCTTGCTTAAAGCAGGACCAATCCCCAACTAAATCATCCCAGCCAGGGCTTTGTCAAGCCTGACCTTAAAAACCTCTAAGGAAGGTGATTCTACCACCTCCCTAGGTAACCCATTCCAGTGCTTCACCACCCTCCTAGTGAAAAAGTTTTTCCTAATATCCAATCTAAACCTTCCCAACTGCAACTTGAGACCATTACTCCTTGTTCTGTCATCTGGTACCGCTCAGAACATCCTCTTTAGAACCCCCTTTCAAATGCCCTGTGCAATTTATTTACAGTGTTCTCCACTACCCCATCCTTACAAACAACAGATGATCTTAATGTCACATCAGACCACTGGTAGAGTGGTCCTCCAGTTGTTGAGTACTATTCCTATAAACATCTCTATGAAATACAAGCAGTAAAAAATGGAGAGTGAGAGAAGTAATAGAAAGCTATCTGCTAAGGAGATCTGAGTGGTAGCAGTGCATTATGTAGCTTTTTATTTCAATGAAATCAACTCAAAACTCAAGTAGAACTGGGCTTGACTAATAACATTTGACTGTTGTGCACTAATGCACTCTCCAGTATTGTATTTTTTTAATAAAGCAGCCATTGTGTAAAGAAATGTAGTTACTTGCACAGGATAAAATTAGGTAGGCCAACTTATTTGACACTATTTGCTTTTTTTCAACCCATTGGCAGCTAGACACTTTCCATAAATACCAGTTTTCCAATTACTCCTGATATTATTTTAGCTTGCTAGACATTTCTGGTGAGGCAGCTGCTATCTCATAATAGCTATCAGGCTGTCCTGCTTTAAATTTAATCATGTATTGGTTTTATCATTCAAACCTGTGTTGTGGAGCCTAATCCTATGAGGTGCTGAATGCCCTCAACTCTCACGGATTTGACCGACCTAATGAAGCTCAGCACCTTGCATGATTTGTCCCATTATGTTACTGATGATGCAATGTAACAACATAATATGAGACGAAGACTACAATTTAAACAGGGACACAAATAACTTTGACTTACAAAGATACTATTGTAGGCACTTGAGTAATCATCTTCAGCCTGTGGAAACTGGTAAACCTTTGTGGTTTACCACTAATTTAATCATTTTAGAATTGTTCAGCAATTTTCTAGACCAACCAAGGCAGGACTGAGTGTGCTGAGTACAGAAGGTAAGTGGGTGGAGTGAGAGAAGCATTAGTCTCATATATCTAGGAATCTCCCCGAGGCCTTTGGTCTTGCATCTCAGCAAAATGCTGAAAGAATGAATGTATTTGTAGTATTTCAAACAGGAAACCCTCAAAGCCACTCATTCTCATGGCATTTCCTCACAATCCAAGAAAGTGGTACTTTGAAGACTCGACAACCAGGAAAAGAATATTTGGCTTTGTGTCCTTGAAGAGGTAAACTGGACGTGGGCCCTTCTTTGGCACACCTAAGACTTTCAAGAGCTGACGGCTGTTCTTGGCAAACTGACCAACTTTTTTTTTTTTAATTTGTAACCTTAATGACTACCAGATGTGAAATCGCTAAATCCCAATTTGTGTCACCTTCAATAAAAGTGAAATGCCCCTTCACAGCTCACATAAAGTCTGTTAGAAATGTTCTTCTGGAGGTTCAACATGATGGAAATAATGGGCTAGTGTCTCTATTTTTATTGTTTCCAAAAAGAACCTAACCTGGCAAAAAGAAGAGAGAGAGAGAGCATGTGCAAGAGAGAACAGCATTCCTTAGAAGACCTGTCTAGTAAAGAAATATAGGGGGGAGCAGTAGACCTGAATTTACAAACACATAACTGATCCAAAAGCCGTTCTGCAGTGCAGCTGAGACCATTGGGCCATATGGAGACTGGTCCCATTGTGAGTGTTTAAGGCAAGAAAGGCTGGGAAGCGGCCTCATGAACCTAAATCAGTGGTTCTCAACCAAGGGTGCATGTAGTCCCGGGGGTATGTAGAAGTCTTCCAGAGGGTACATTAACTCATCTATATGTATTTACTAGATAATACTTAGTCCTGCCTTGAGTGCAGGGGACTGGACCAAATGACCTCTCGGGGACCCTTCCAGTCCTATGATTCTATGCCTAGTTATAATCTCACTGTTAAACAATAGAATGGCAATTGGAATTTATTAAATATTTTTGGATGTTTTCTACATTTTCAAATATACTGATTTAAATTCCACAGAATACAAAGTGTACAGTGCTCACTTTATATTATTTTTATTAGAAATGTTTGCACTATAAAAATGACAAAATAAATTTTTCAATTCACCTCATACAAGGACTGTAGTTCAATCTCTATCATGAAAGTGCAATTTACAAATGTAGATTTTTTTGGGTACATAACAGCACTCAAAAACAAAACAGTGTAAAACTTTAGAGCCCGTAAGTCCACTCAGTTCTACGTACTGTTCAACCAGTCACTAAGAGACACAAGTTTGTTTACATTTACACCAGTTAATGCCGCCAGCTTTTTATTTATGTCACCTGAAAGTGAAAGGAGGCATTCGTATGGCACTTTTGTAGTAAGCATTGCAGGATATTTATGTGCCAGATATGTTAAACATTTGTATGTCCCTTCATGCTTCAATGCTGATGAGACTTGTTAGAAAGATGTATTAATTAAATTTGTGACTCAAGTCCTTGGGGGGGAGAATTGTATGTCTCCTGCTCTGTTTTACCACCATTCTGCCATATATTTCATATTATAGCAGTCTTGGATGATGACCCAGCACATGTTGTTCATTTTAAGAACACTTTCACTGCAGATTTGACAAAATGCAAAGAAGTTACCAATGTGAAATTTCTAAAAATATAGCACTCGACCCAAGGTTTAAGAATCTGAAGTGCCTTCTAAAATCTGAGAGTGACAAGGAGTGGAGCATGCTTTCAGAAGTCTTAAAAGACCAACACTCTGATGCAGAAATAACAGAACCCAAACCACCAAAAGAGAAAACCAACCATCTGCTGATGGCATCTGACTCAGATGATGAAAATGAAAATGCGTTGGTCTGTACTGCTTTGGATCGTTATTGAGCAGAACCTGTCATCCGCATGGACATTCCTTTGGAATGGTGGTTGAAGCATGAAGGGACATATGAATCTTCAGTCCATCTGGCACATAAGTATCTTGCTACGCCAACTACAACAGTGCCATGCAAATGTCTGTTCTGAATTTCAGGTGACATTGTAAACCAGAAGTGGGCAGCATTATCTCCGATAAATGTGAACACACTTG
Source organism: Sternotherus odoratus (assembly GCA_032164245.1). NCBI lineage: Eukaryota > Metazoa > Chordata > Testudines > Kinosternidae > Sternotherus > Sternotherus odoratus. The sequence goes on along the minus strand of JAVMKO010000003.1, from coordinate 139,884,781 downwards.
TTTGTCTGAGCAATTGGCTGAACAAGAAGTAGAACTGAATGGACTTGTAGGCTCTAATGTTTTACATTGTTTTGTTTTTCTATGCAGTTATTTTTGTACATAAATCTACAATTGTAAGTTCAACTTTAAAGAGATTACACTACAGTACTTGTAATGGGGGAATTGAAAAATACTATTTCTTTTTTTTTTACAGTACAAGAATACATAATCAAATATAAATATAAAATGAGCACTGTACACTTTGTATTCTGTGTTGTAATTGAAATAAATATATTTGAAAATGTAGAAAACATCCCAAAACATTTAAATAAAATGGTATTCTATTATTAACACTACAATTAATTGTGCAATTAATTGCAATTAATCGTGCAATTATTCATGATTTTAATCATGATTGTGATTCATTTTTAAAATCACTTGACATCCCTAAAGCTAAAATTTCATACAGACAATGACTTGTTTATACTGCTCTATATACACTACACACTGAAATGTACGTACAATATTTCTATTCCAATAGATTTATTTTTTAATTATATGGTTAAAAATCAGAAAATAAGGAATTTTTCAGTAATAGTGTTCTGTGAAACTTTTGTATTTTTATGACGGATTTTGTAAGCAAGTAATTTAAGTGAGGTGAAACTTGGGGGTACACAAGACAAATCAGACTCCTGAAAGGGGTATGAAAGGCTGAGAGCCACTGTCCTAAACAAGATAGATAGCCACAATGTGACTGAAAGCTCAGGCCCTTCTGGCTAACTGGAAGGGGACACAGTGAAGCCAAAGTTCTTCCCTTCCCATTGGCAAGAAGAGTTGTCTGGATGGGGAAAGTGAGTAGTGTACCCACTGTGGATGATGTGAATTGCCTGGCAGCCTCCAGGAGAAGCGTTGGTAGAATCATTATTATTCCTGGACACTCTTGCTGCACCCTGGTCCCTCCACACCACTTCCGGCAGGGTCTAGTCCATTCTGTTTTGTTAATCCTTTAGACACCACCCAAGCAATTCCACCCAAGCAATTCCATTGCTATTGCATTAGAGCACTAGACTCCATGAATTCTAAAAGCATTTAATATTGAGTTAATTCAACCTGTACATTTTTCTCCAGTGGCTTTTAATAGTCCTCTCAGAACTTTTCCATTTAAATGAGAATGATGCTTCTTTCTATAGTCCTGCAGCCAGGAAATGGCCATAAGATTGAATCATCTACATGCATTTGCATTTTGTCCTTTTATTATTATCTCTTCTTCTGTAACATACATTGTTTTACTAGTTGAACCAAATGGGATTGAGAGCTTTTAGCAAATCTGCAGAGAGGTCTGTTTCTTGAATATAATAACCATATTTCTCAACAGAGAGAGTCTCCATAACATTTCTGTTGGAAAGCTAGTTGAAACAAGAAGTAAAATAATTTCTGTGCTCTACACAATATTCCCCTTTTGGAGCTTGACACTGGAAATTAGGTTATGCTTTGAAAACACTCAGGCATAGTTTATAAGGTACAGGGTATAACAGTAGGTATAAAGAAAGCCACTTATGTTGTGATTAAGTGACTGTGTAATTAAATGCTACTAAACTGATGGCTCATTGGGAAGGATTTCTAAACTTTACATCTGTTTTAAAGAAGACAATATTTGTTTGGTAGAAGCTTGTTCATTATTTGGACGCAGCCTGGTAAGTTGAGGAAACTATACCTCCAGTTCTGCTCGAAGTACTGGGCACGGAGTGCCTGATTCTACTGTCTGGGATACTAGTTATATTCAAATATATTTCACTAGAGATACTCCCAATTTACGCCATTAGAGTCAGGCCTGGTGAGGTCTTTCCAAAGCATCAACATTCCCAGCAACATTGACACTCCAAACAAATCTTCTGTGTTCATTCACCATACAAAGTGGGAAATGGAAAATATCAATGAAGGGCTTAAACTTCTTCTCCATTAGTTCTTTCACTTTCAGGTTTCCCTGCCTATTCCACAGTCCACACTGCTTTACAAACAAGTTCCAGCCAAACAGACTCTAGTGATTTAGATTTGAATATGGATCAGTTAGTTTTAGTTTGACTCTCATATGTTTCCCCTCTCAAAAATCAAATAATGTTCCTACAAACCTCTCGTGATACAGTATGTAGGAGCTTTTCATCAGTCTCTCAGAGTCACTCTGATTGCTTTCACTGCCTGTATCTACAAAAGCCCCTGTTTCAACTAAGATTGTTTAACATTCTTTTGTGACCATTTCTAAACATTTGCAACTAAATACATCCATTACGGGATCTTAGAGTCCTAATTTAGCACCATAATGCATTGATTCACTGGTCCTGTGACCCCACAGATGGGGATTTAGAGATCTGGCAGATGTTTGATGTCTTTGTCTGAGAAGTGGGGAGTTCTCCTCACTACTGAAGAGTAAGGCTGGGAAAAGCGGAATTTCAAGCATTTTGCAATGTGTGAAGTGCAGTGCTTTGTACGGTAAGGCACAATACCAGTGAAGAGAAATAAGTGCACATCAGTCATTTTGATTTTGATCACCTCATGAAGACTAAGACCCCAGTTCAAGAAAGTATCCCTGCATAGCAATGGTTGCTTATGTAGATGCATAATTTAAGCATGTGCTTAAGTGCTTTCCTGGATAGAGGTGGATTTAAGCATGTGCTGAATTAGACCCAAAACTGAGATAAATGGCTATTGCTGAATAAAAAAGAAAGTCATCCAGAAACACAATGCATTCCCATTCCAAAAGTGTCTTGTTTAGACATACAGAAACATTTTTCATATACACAGACTGTATTCTATCTGCCTTCTTCAATGAAGATGTAGATGCCCTGTTTAGAAAATCATATTTTTGTATAACATGCAAGTTTCCAAGGTCTGTGTTGCTGTGGGAGGAGGTGCTGTGCATGGGAAAGCTATATTTATAATTAAAAAAAACCCCAAAAAACAAAAAGAGTCCAGTAAGCAATTGTTTCACAATGTGGTCTAAAAAGCTAGAACAATTAAACAACTACAGATGTGTCAAATGATGTAGGAAAATCATGAAACACTTCCAGATGAGTAGGCGGAGGGTGTGATGAGACCATATCCTGCAGTATATGAATCTCAGATTCTTTGGCATGCAATTTTTTTTTAAAAGAAAAATATCCCAGGGAAGCTAAAGGTTTTCAGTTTAGCAACATAAAATAGACTTCTTTTTCTGTTGTGGTGATTTTGCATTAGACCTGGGAATACAGTGTATAAAAGAAAGTACAGAATACATTTTGCAAAGGTAAAGGGCCAAATTCTGCTTTCAGATGCACTGGTATAAATGAGGAGTAACTCCATAAAGATAATGGGACAGATTGTCTAAGTGCCGGACCAGGGCAGGGAGATGGGAAAGTGGCTTTAATTCGCCTTTGCATCACTCTAATTTGGGCCTTAGCCCCTGACACAATTTAGAACACTCTTAGATTGCTCTAAATTATGACAGCTTGTAATGATCTTCCAGGGACTGTCACACCTGGAATAGCATGGTCAGACATTTTCTCTCATTTCCCTCAATTGAGAGATTATTCAGTAGCCTTCCTGTCCTCATTGTAGCCAATTCACACTGATAGAGTGGGGTAGAGTCTGCACCAGATTTTGTGACCACAGAATTATAGAGTCCATAGGGTCCTGATTATAGCACACAATTATGCTAAACCATGTGAGCATTTTTGGATTATAGTAGAGTTGGGGAAAAAAAGCGGGGTTGAACTAGAAAGGAAAAAAAATCTCTTACTGAACATCATGGAGTCAGTTCTATGAGATGATAAAGCAACTCCCCAGTAGAAGATATACCAGATATTCAGCAGATACTACAGTTTCTCTTAACCTATCATGCTGGTTTGTCAGGTTCGTATAGGAGAGGGAGTAAGACAGAAAAGGCAAGAAAGAAGGCTGGAACATCCTTTTGTAGAAAGTGCTTGATTTCACATAGTGAAACCTTTTAAGAAAACTGCCTATTAGTAAGTGGTGCTATTGTTCAGATTAGAGGGACAAACTATTAAAACAGGCAACCTCCAAAATATGATGTACTTTTCCTTTCTATGTGGAAAATAGAGAAGCTCTTTATTTATATGTGGGGGTGGGGGGGTTCCCCCAAAGAATTTACACATTAGTCTTCATAAACAAAATAAAAAAAAACAGTATTATAAGCTCAGCATTGAAAAACAACCTTACAGTGCAATAACAAACCAATGTAAGCATGCAGTGGAAGTGTGGAGAAATTTAAGGGAAACCAATTTCAGTTTAAGGGGCCATTAAAATAGGAAGAGACAACTCTTGTCAACATTGTGACAAGTGTTTCTCTACACAGAGGCCTGTACAGAATAGCTTTAAGTTTCATGTAATGCTAGAGAAAAGATACAACGTCCAAAGCCAGGTCCTACCATCAGTGACAAAATTCTCATTATCCTGAACTGGCATGAGAAATAAATGTATGTGTGAAAAGTTGCTGTTTGGTGAGTGTGTTTTCCTTTCCCACCATCTTCTCATGGTCACAGGATCAGTGGACCAATGGAGCCGCAGATCTCTGAGAAATATCACAGCTAGAGGAAAAGTTACATACCTGGTTTTCTGAATGTCTGTGTATTTAGTCCTAGATTCCATCAAAGAGAATGTCTTGCCAAAAATGCTTTGTAAGACGAGTAGTGCCTGAACTATCCTTCATTGGTTCAAATATGTATTTGTAACGAGTTCCCCTCCTCCCCTTTCTTGCTATGTAATTAGATATTCCAAGAACCTATCAGCACATTAAAAGATTTCCTCTTTTACTTGATAGCAAAATAGATGTGGGTATAAACAACAGTAAGTTGGGAGCCTAATGGTACCTGGTAAATCCATACAAGGGATTCATATTAAACTTATGGCAAAAAAATATTTTCTGATTTATGCTGTATAAAATGATGTTGCTTATGAGGCTAATTATCAATAGTTATTTACTATTACCATATATGTGGTGAAAATATAATGGAACAAAGTTATTAGGGCATAGCAAGAGAGGAGTTATACAAACACTTAATTTAACTTTTAATCATCAATGTTCTGTTACCATTTCTAAGATCAAATATTTTGGTTTATTTTAAATTAGTATTTAAGAAATCATCTGTACCTACACAGCAGTTTATAGGAGAAGAGTGAGGGGTGATCTAATATTGGACCCGATCCTGGAATACTGAAGTCAATGGGAGTTTTGCCATTTACTTCAATGGAAGTCATTTGCCTAATTCTGAAAGGGTAGATGAAAGATCATGTCTAAAGTGTAGGCACCATGTATGATCCTACTGACAGACGGAACTAAATTTTCCATGACAAAGTCAGCTCAGTTACTAATGCACTTTAACTATAAAAGCAGGTATTTCAAACACAAGCCATTTAGAAACAAAATATTTAAGTTATTGTCTAACATGAAGATTGCTGCATCATCTGCAAACTGGATTCTGAATGAAGTTACTTTATTTATTCAGTTAGTCTCTCTGATTTGCCCACATAAAGGCAGGCTTGCTGCATCAAAAGGGCACTTTTCTTCAAGGCTTTGAGATCTGGGTGCTTATCCAGTTCCATTTTCAAGTTTACAGTAAATGCTGTAGCACCCTGATCATATTTCAGATAAATATAAATTGCAGAGCTGGCAATGTTTCAAAACACTGACATTTTGGTGACCAGACTGACACTTATTCTAGACATATCATTTTATTATCTTTTTAGAAATCATTCAATTAACATTTTTTTATTATCTGAGCAACTAATATAGAGCTGTGTGAATTAGCTGTGAATATCTTTGAATACGGAAGTGTCCGTAATAAAATATTGGTCAATAATTCTTTCTTATTTCGCTCACCTCTAATTTTAATTGTGGGACTTATACTTCAGGTAAGAGTACATGTTATATTAATACTGTACACAGAGAGTTACAGCACCAATCTCACACTTGTGGCACTATCCAAAATTTGTAATAATATTCAGCGCAAAACCACTCTCACCATTAATATCTTAATTAAGAGGCTATAGGAAAGTGGTGCAACTGGGTTAGTGTGGCACACAGGGGCTGTAACTCAGCATGTGGATTTTGCCCCAAATCTTGTGGTGCCAGTATCCCCCAGGCCGTATCACTTGAACTAAAGGAAAATGTGTAACTACTGGAGCATTTAGGCTTATGTCCTCTGGACAGGCCAGCCAATAGACAATGGCGTGATTTCACACACTTGGGAAGTTCTTACATACGTAGCCATTGTAGTGATTCTTTGATTGTTCCTCCCCATCAGGCTCAGAGGGAGGCCACTCTATTTCATTACCTCACACAGTAAAGGAGCCAATTAGCAAGCTAGGACTCTGATCCTCTGGTCAGAGCAAAGCAGCACATAGTCTATTGCCCTGACCCTCAGGGAGGAGGGGGCAAGGCAATGAGCAATCTTTAGATACAGTTCTCGGGCTGGAGCAAACAGTGAACACAGTCTGTAGCTCTGGCCCTATGGGTGGGGCAGAGCAATAGGCAGTCTTTAGCCTATGTGAGTCGGCCTGCTGACCTCAAGTGAGTAGACCTCCAGGCTCCAAAGGCGGGGGGAGGGGGGAGCAGGGGATGAGAGACCCGGGTCCACCCTACTCCACCAAGTCCCAGACCAGGGTCCTAACAGTTGAGGTGGGTTCCACCACTGGATCAGCAAGAAAGTCACCAAAACACACTGAATCATTTTCTGGTCACACAACCAGACTAACGTTTGGTTTCCCTGGGTTACTTCCTACCCGCTATTTGTTTGTAGGGCTCCTTTGCTCATGGGTCCTAAGTCTCCTCTGGGTCCTCATCAACTCCTTGGGGTACTTATCCGGCAGCAGTCCCAGCAACTCCTCGGGATTCTTGGCTGGCAGCAGTCTCGGCAGCTCCCCTCCCTTGGGGTTCTCCTCCAGGTGAAGTGATTGGTCCCTGGTCCAGGAGCCAGCAGCGAGGCAAAGGCATCTGAGTGCGTCCCTGACTCTCAGACAACTGAGCTAGAGGCCTCAACACTTACACTTCCTGTTCTGCCTCTCAGCTTCAGGTGCAAGGGGCAGGGCTTGTCTGGCTCTGCCCACCAGCAGGTGAGAGTAGTTCCTCCCCGTCAGGCTTAGAGGGATGCCACTGTGACTCAGTACACCCATAATTGTCTGAATGGTAGAAGATGGTACAATACTCATCTCTTCTGATGTGGGCTGGATTTGGTCTAGGCCAGCAGTTCTCAAACTGTGGGTCAGAACCTCAAAGTGGCTTGCAACTCAGCTTTAATGGAGTATTCAGGGTTGGCATTAGACTTTGTCACTGAAGCCAAAGCCCAAGTCCCACCACCAAGCCCCACCACCTAGGGTCAAACCCAAAGCCCGAGGGCTTCATCCCTGGGTGGCAAGGCTCAGGTTATGGATCTCCCCCAACCCCACTGCTCCCCGCCTGGGACTGAAGCTGTTGGGCTTCAACTCCCACTGTCCACCCCAACCCATCCAAGGTGGAGGGATTTGGGTTTGGGTTTTGGTCCCCCATCCTGGGGTCGTGTAGTAATTTTTGTTGCCAAAAGGTTGTCATGGTGCAATGAAGTTAGAGAACCCCTGGTCTAGGCTATGTGTCCTATTACTCATTCTCTAAATCACATGGCTCCTGACCTAATCTCCTTTAGTGCACATGACTTCTGGTCAATTGTTATTGCTGCTATAGTTATTGCTTTCTTACTATTAATGAGTTTGATCAGCTGAGAAAGAACCCTGTGAGTTCTACTATTTACTGGGTCCCTTTAACCATTAACTAGCTAGCAATTAGCTATCACAATACTATGAATGAAAATACAGAAACTTTGGAACAGGATAATTCAGGCTAACATCTAGAAATAGAAGACTAAATATTTTCATCAGATAGGGCAGAATATGGGGCATGTTTCTTCACCTTTCAATGTTCTCTAGCCAGACTCAGGAAAACAAAAATTGTGAAAATAATAAAGTAAAATGTAAGCTAAAATAGGACCATTTTTCAGATGTTGTCAGGGGTCACAGGAGATATGCCCATATATGTTATGAATAAAGAAGAGAATTTGTTATGTATATAAAGCTCATGTTACAGTTAGAGTTGTTCTGTCGGCTGAGAATATGACATCACTTTTTGACCTAAAATAAACAGAAATCTCCACAACAGAGATGGTCAGAAAATAAGCTTTTCCCATGAAAATTTTGGAAAGAAATGAAAACTGGGAAAACACACTTTTGGTAAAAAAAATATATGTTCGGCTTGAGATTTTTCTGCCAAAAAGGTTGAAAATTTCTTTAAAAAAAAAACATTTTCTGCAAAATATTTTTATTTTGAGAATAGGTCATTTTTTGTTGAAAAAATGTTTCTTGTAATTAAAATAAATCAACCAGCTCTAATATGATGGGTATAGTAGACATTGAATTAAGGCAAAATTGCAGCAATGGGGTAGGAAAATGTTTTCAAAAGCACAACACAAAACACAAAGGAGACATTTTGGTGTGTAGGGGAAATGTTTGCCCTTCATATTGGAAAAGGGAGCTGTGGTGCATAATAATGGTGACTTCAGAACAAATCTTTGGCCCATATATCCCACCGCCAGGCTCATTTACAACCTTTGAACTCAGGCAACTGTTTTCCATAACTGATGTTAATAATAGTACATTTACAGTACAATAAGTAAGTGTATTTATTTTACGTCTGATTTCCCTTCAGCTGTCTGCCAGCAGGAGCTCAGGTAAAGCTTATGGTTATTTCTCCCTTTAAACCACAAGGGACTCATGGAGTTGTAATTAAAGTCATGTATTTTCCTGAATGTACTATACAAAATATGTTAAGTATTTGACCATATACTGAAGGCTGGTCATTTTGATCAAAGAGATGGAGAAATAGGACTAACTGAGGAAGAGAGTACTGGAACTCTTTGGGACTCTTGAGTGTTCATGTTATAATTTATACAAAAGTAGGACTCTATGTTTGGCTACATAAATATTTTTAACATAGCACTGGCTTCAGAGAAGAAAGGGAGTAGTGTAATTTTCTTCATTTTAGCTCACTATTTTGCAGACTACCGCTATTTAAGCAAAGATTATGTATTTATTTAAGTCTGTTTTAACATTTTTTTATGCGGGTGTGGGTTTTTTCCCTCTGAGATTTTTTAGATCTGGATGCATCACCCATCCACAAAGCAGTTGGGTTTCATAACAAACTGTTTTGTTTAATCTTTTCCTAAATTGTTGTCAACCAAATGCAAATAGAAAATATAAAGTTTAAGAGTGCAGTTTCATTGCAATTCATAGGATTTAATTGCTCTGTTCTCACTAACAGTTGGAATTGTGTGACTAAATCACCACAAAAGTATTAAATTTTTACCCCTAAAATATTTTGCTTTGCTTAAAAAAAAGTACTGATTTAAATGAGTTGTAATGGAATGTCTGAAGTTAAACAACCATAAGAATAATGAGTTTTGTATATAACTGGAGATGCTTACTCTTTTTGCAGGCTCTTCTTAGTTGGAAGAAGCTCATATAAATTGGAAATGTAAATGCTTTCATTTTAATAAAGTGTTTTATTCCTCTTCAGTAACCAACAAATCAGAGGAGGGTTTGATAAAATGTAGCAATTTAAATAAATTTATTAATAAATCTAAAAAGGGTTGGCCAATATGGGCTTTTAAATGGATTCTAGACAAACAGGCCAGTGTGGGTTTCTAAATATTAATTTAGATAATTTGGCCTATCTAATCTGACGGGCTAACCAGCTATGATAAAATACTGTAGGAGATTACTCAAATCTTTGCTTGTTCGTCAGACTGAACCCAAACCAAACGTTTTCTGAAATTTTGAATGTTGTGTTTTCTATTCGCTTTTGTTATATACCTCTTGACTTTCTGTTAGCACCAGCAGAAGTGTCAAAATCCTTTAGGCCAATTCTGCAATTTTTTACTGAAGTAAAGACATTTGCACAGGAATTTAGCTGTTGCTGGAGTAAGGATCACAGAATTTGTGCCTGAGCTACCAGGCCTAGTGCTAAAAATACAGCTTACAAAATCTTCTCTTTGCTCTCCTGAACACAAGTTGATTAGAACACCTAGATTCTATAGCTTTTTTTTCTAAATTAAAATATATTCAGATCCTTTCAGAATGAAATGATGGAAAAGGTTGTATATGGTATGCCACTTAGTACAGTGAGAGAGATATCAGAATATTCTAGGTGAAGAACAGATTGTTGCCTTAACATCCACTAAGGAGGAAACCTGTGGTGGAACAGAGTTTATTACAAAATAAGAGTTAGAAATGAAATCTTTGGTAGATTAGAAATGGGATACAGAGCCTTTCACATTAAGGTCACTAGTTCAAATACAGCGTAGGTCACCACTAACGGAAAGTCATTACTAACTCATGGTTGGTCAGCGGTCTGCATGAAATGAATTGGTGGTCTCAGTCCAATTCTTAATGGACAGGAATCCACACCACTAAAACCACTGCCACAATTGGCACCTTTGTTTCAAGTCTCAATTAACAAGCCAATGACTGAACTGAGCACAGAGACAGAACAATCCTTTCACCCTGAGAGGTGGTACCTTAAAAAACAGGTTAGTAAGACTTGCGGTAAGATTTTCTTTGCTGGAAGTTGCTACTTGCATTCTTAACTAGTAATCAAAATAGAAAATATCTGGGTTGGATTCTTAGTGCTGTGATGCCCAAATAAATTCTGGACAAACAAGCTATTCTTGACTCTTTCATCAGGGTAGTTATTTCTCTATTACTTAAAGAGAAGAAAAGACCACATAATTACCTCCATATGTAGCCCATATCTCTCTCTCCTACATGATATCTTTAAATGTTAACTTCAACACCAGGAAAAGTACTCAGTTTACAACTTAATGAAAAAAGGATTCCTATTTTACACAGTATAATAGTTCTTATGTACAAAGTGCTTTATAAACATTAATAGATCCACACAACACCCCTAAAAGGTAAGTGAAATATTCATAGCTCCTTGTGTAGCCTATAGAATTTGGTGCAGAATTCACCCCTTGACACAGAATCATGCTTCAGAACCTCCACTTTCATTTAAATAAAAATTATTCATCTAACCTTACCTTATGGGTGCAGAGACAACCTCGAAAATGTAAACTGATTCCTGTCTGAGTCTGTAAAGAGCCTGAAACACTTACTCCGAGAACCGTGCATTTTCACAGTCATCTCACGCCAAGCCCTATGGACACTGAGATTGCTTAGTCATGGAATTTGGCCTTTTTTTCAAAATATTACAAAATTCACCATTCTTGCTACAGAACTGACAATTTTGCTGTAGCCAAACACCCAGCATTTTGTTCTGTCTCCCTGCTCTGTTGGGATCTATGTGCACCTACCTCTTGCTCTCCACCTTTCCTCACAAGAGGAAATTAGTTGCATTAAAGGGCATGCTCCCTCTAAAAAGCCAGGCAGGAGACAGGACATTCCACAGCTTGAGAGTAAATACATACAGCAATGCCCAGTTTCTCAAAAGAGCTCAGACCTTCTTTTGGAAAATGGCCAGATTGTCAAAAGAGATCAGCATGCTGGAAGATGAGATTTTTTTTAAAAAAAAGATCACTTGTGTCACAATCAGCCAGATTCTCAAGTCTTAGCATTGTCATGGGGTATACATATACTTGCCCAGCTACCAAAGGATTAATACAGGAACTTCCAGACGCTGATAATTGGAAGCCTCACAGCAGCTGAGAAGAACAAAGGGCTGGAAAGCAGAGGGGCAGGATGACTACCAGAGGGGTGAGCAGGTTGGAGGAAGGAGCTCCTGCCAGCAAACTACTTAACAGCTTCTCAAATACAACAGCCCAGGAGGGGACAAACTGAGCAATAGGCTGGAGAAGCAGCAGAGATCCAGGGGCAGATAGGAAGAAGGTTAAGGCACAGTCAAAATAAAAAAAAACCCTGATCTTGCTTATCTAGCTCAAAGGCCCTGAGTTGGAATCCAGTGGAGTGGGAAGACTTGGGGTCCCCTACTAGTCCCCTGATGGAACTGGGAGAGAAGAAAGGGTTTTCAGATTCCTGGGCCCAGGAACAGATTGGAAGCCCTGCTAGGCTATATGAGCCCAGGAGCTGAGCTTGTTGCACCAAGGCACCACCTCAAAAGCACCCACAACTGGAACCAGACTTTCAAAAGAGCTCTGTTCACATGGGCAACTAACTAAGGTGATTTACAAAACGCTCAGCATCCAAAAGCTCTCTTTGTGACACTTCTGGACAGATTTTTAAGTATGCCAACACATTGATCTATCTCTCTGGGAAAGTCTGCCCATGTATTGTGGTACCTTCTTTCGAAAATCAGGCCCAAAAGGTGCTGCTGGGTGCTGAATGCTTAAAAATCTGGCCCTAAGCATTGCTGATTCTGCAGAACCAATTCCATCCCCAAGATCAAAATCCCTAACTCCTCAGACCCTCAAACCATTAAGGTACAAGAGGCTCGGCAAGACAAACCAGACTCATTTCAGTTCATGAGGCTTTTTGAAAGTTAACAGGGAGGCCTTCAAATTCAACACACACACACACATCTAAAATAATGTGTCAAAATGTTATTTGGGAGACAGACAGTCTTACAGGGAATATTAAGTTTAGAACATATTTAATAGCAATCATTTCTGAGACAGCCTTACCAGTATAATTTACATGACCTTTCTGAATCTTGTCATCAGGACACAGTCTCTTAGATATCAGCAGTGCAGGGGAAAAATCTTTGTTACAGAGAAAACCTTCCTCTGAGAGAAAAGTCATTAGGTGATAGAATATAAACAATCTGGTCATGGTCACTGTCTTCTTTTTCTGGCTGGAAAGAGCAACTTCCTGGATTATGAAATATGTTGTTGATCAACACATTGTTTCAGACTGGAACACTGGAAACTACTACAATTAGGAATTTTAAACAGGCCAGTTAGCAAATGGGGCTGATTTAGTTTAATTTTAATGTTAAGGGAAAATATTTTAATGATTAAAGAATCCCTAGGCATTGGAATCTCCTTAGTGTAGGGAATGTGTTCACTAATAGAAATAATACCAAGTGGGTGGCCTAGATAAACTGGAGAAAAAAATATCTTTGTATCAGGGACAATCTTTTTGTTATGTTTGTACAAAGCCTAGCCGGAGCTCCTGATTCCTGATGAGAGCCCTGCAGTAACAGCACAATAAATTATAACAATACATTGTTGATCTATAGTTGGGGTCATTGTCATACCTTCCTTCATTATATTTGGGATTAGAAGGAAAAATATGGTCTTATGTCCTTATTATGTGGCAGGGTGCTGGCCAGGAGTGCCTGAGCCAGCCCTGCTGGCCTTTTAAGAGGGAGCAGAAGCCTCTGCAAACCTCCCTGCAGGGAAGGCTAATTAACCACCTGGGCTGCAGAGGGCTCAGGCTTGATGAGTGGCACCTGGAAGCCTCCTCAGGGGGATAAAAGCCTGCCAGGAAGGAAGCCCAGGGTGGTGGTGTGGTAGAGGTGTGGTAGAGTGATAGAGAGAGAGAGAAGGAGGCTAGGGAAGCAGGATAGGGTGAAGTATTTAGACTTTGGATCCCTGTGAGCCAGGAAGGAGGGAGTACCTTCCTGAGCTGTGGCCTGTCTCCCTGAGCTACAAGCTACTGAGCTAAACTGTAGAGCTGTATATAGTAGGTGGTGGGGTTTGCACTAAGCTGCACTGTGAATAAAGAGCACTGTGAGTCACAGAAGAGTCTCCTGCCTGTTTGTGACATGGGGCAAGAAGGCGATCTGTTACAATTATTATTAATTATTTATATCAGAATAGTACCTGAGACCCCACCCGAGATCAGGGACCCTTTGTGCTATGGACTATACATAAACAGCATGAGAAAGAGTCCACGCTCTGAAGAACTTATAGCCTAAATAGACAAGACTGACAAAGGGTGACGGGAAAGAGAAATACAGAGAAGTTGGCACGTGCAGTTTAAATGTTGAGGTAATAGAGGCTCCGATACACAACGGGATGGAGGTGTTTATGATTCTGAGCGTCAGAATACCTACATTTTCCTAGAAAATCACTGGAACAATACTGCAATCCACAAAGCCTGAGTTAAGCATGTAGGCTTCCTATAAAATGAATGGGAAGAAATGGGCAAGAATGGGCAAGAATTCAATCCACAAAAGCCAGCATGTTAGATGGGAAGCCACCTAAGCTTATCAAGGGGAAATGTCATTGAGAAATTGTGCCCAAGCTGTGCCCCTCTCACAGAGTGAAGTTTCTAACTCCAGGGAGGCTCCTATCTCTCTGCCTGTGATCAAATCTCCTTGGCTTCAGATTAAGCCCATTATTTCTTGTCCTACCTCCAGTGGACATGGAGAACAATTGATCACAGTCCCCTTCATAACAGCCCTTTACAAAAGCCTGTTATCAGGTCTCACCACCAGCCGAAAGCTCAGAGGGAACAGTGCAACCTACTGAATTTCCAGAAACTCATTCTGTAAGCACTAAATCTGGGCAAAATGTTCTTGGCAACTAGTTTGTTAACTGAAGAATGAAGATCGGGTCAACTGAAATTGTTTGAGAATTCCTGTTGAGTTTTGCAAATTAGTTTTGTCTGGGGAAAAAACGGGAAAAACAATTTCCAAAAAAAGTCAAAACATTTTGTTTCGTCATTTTAGAAACTAAACCATTTATAGACGTCTCATTTCAAAATAATACTTGGTTTAGAAATTTTACAAGATTTAACTTTAAAAAAGGGGGGGGGGAGTAAAACCCTACATGAAAATGAAGCGAAACATTTTGTTTTGGGTTGAATTAAATGTTTCATTTCCCTCAAAATGAATTATATCAGATTTTTGGGTTTTGGCCACTGAACTGAAAAAAATTAGTTACTCACCCAGGTGTAGTAACACACTAGGTTTTCCATCCAAGTATTGTCCAGGCATAATTCTGGTTATCCTGAGGTCTGGTAAGATTCCTTCCTAATATGATAAGTGTGTAGATTACAGAACATGATCTTCTCTACTGCATCTGTATTTGCCACCATTACACTGAGGGGGGGAAAAACATCCAGCGTTCTTATTTTAGTAACAATATTTTAGTAGAAGAAGTATTAGTATTTAATACTGGTATTATGGTAGCATCTAAAGCCTCCATTGGGCTACATGGATCCTGGTCCATGACTAGGCCTCCTAGACATTATGGCAATGCAAATAATAATAGTTGCTATGCGGTGAGGGACAGTCCGTGCCCTGAAGAGTTTATAATCTAAATAGACAACAGAGCATAGCACAGGGAAAAGGAAATAATATCCCCAATTTACAGATGGGTAATGGAGGCACAGAGAGATGTTTGTGAGATCTTGGGTACACAACCCTAATCAATGGAACAACTGGGATCTGAACCTAGATCTTCTGAAACCCAGTTCAGTTCCTTAACTGGACGATGAGCTTGCCTCTAGTCCTATGTAATCTGTCTTCAAACACAGTCCATCAGATTCCACCATTTACCAGCTGTCATTTGGTTTCATTAACTGTAATTCCTAACAAATTCTTCACTGATATGAAACACAAATGCAAACACGGTCTTTAACCTTATCGACAGTAAAAGGAAAACATACTAGGCCACTCATTTAGGCTCTCCCTTCCAGAAGAGACTTCTATCAGGTGACAATACAGACACAGATTTTTAGGAATGTTTTTCACTTACTTTAATCATGGTACAAAAGCTTGTTAGACTCTTGTCTGAATTCAGCCTAGTATAAAATATTCCACTTCTCCAACCCTGAATGGAAATCTACCTATTGGATTACATGAATGTTTTTGATGAGCTAGTACTTCATGGAAAATGAAACCAGGGAGGAGAATGACTGTTCATCCTACCCAAAGGACCATAAAGAAACATTTTTAGTATTTTGAAACCATTCCTGAATGCCATTAGAAAAATATGGGCTGCCAAGCCTCATTATGTCAAGATGAGTATCTTATTGTTAAAATGGAGAAAATAAAGAATACTCCAGACTGTGCCATTCCAGTTGCTCATAGATCAGGGGTTCGCAAACGTGGTTCCAGGTTTGTTCAGAGTAAGCCCCTGGTGGGCCACAAGATGCTTTGTTTACTTGAGCATCCACGGGTACAGCCGCTCACAGCTCCCAGTGGCCGTGGTTTGCCATTCCCAGCCAATGGGAGCTGCAGGAAATGGTGGCCTGGCCAACGGACAGGATAGATCAGTGGCTTTAGCATTTAACCTGCTAAACCCAGGGTTGTGAGTTCAGTACTTGACAGGGCCATTTTGGGAGCTGGGGCAGAAATCTGTGGGTGACATTGTGGGCTGTGTTGTGTAGGAGGTCAGACTAGATGATCATAATGGTCCCATCTGATGTTAAAAAGAAGTTTAAGCTGTGAACCAAGTTTGAGAATCCCTGTCACAGATGGGAGTTAAATCAGTCACCATTTCCTTTTTCATACATGAGGTAGGTTCTTATCAAATATTAACTTTTGGTCTCTTCTGAAATGTACCTGGGGGAACATATCCATCAGCCAGTATAATTTGAGGTCATAGGCGTGGTTTGACTTCTATATTTGGAGGGGAAGCTCCAGTCAGGCCAATGGGATCACTTATGGGAGGGGGACAAATTCTGTGCCTGCCCATAGGGGCACCATTTCAGATTGGGGGGGGGGGGAGAATTTAACCATGATTCCAAGGGCTAATTAGGCAACTGAAGAGTCCTTTTTTTTTCCAGATAATAACTTAGAGTTATCTGACATGAGCACTATCGAATTCCGATATTTAAAAAAGAAAATTAAATAACTATTTGACCCATTCAGCTCTAATAATAACATGTTCGGACATCTTGTGGCAAGTCACTTAAGGGACACTGGTTAGGGTTAAAACTGTAATGTATATTCTTATTCAGATACTCTTACTAAGCCAGAAGGACCATCATGATGATCTAGTCTGACCTCCCGCACACTGCAGGCCACAGAATCTCATCCACTGGCTCTTGTAATAGATCCTTAACTTCTGGCTGAGCTACAAAAGTCCTCAAAATATAGTTTATAGACTTCAAGTTACAGAGAATCTACCATTTGCTCTAATTTAAATCTGCAAGTGACCCCATACCTCATGATGAAGAAGAAGGTGAAACCCCCCCAGGGTTTCTGCCAATCTGACCCAGGGAAAAAATTCTTCCTGACCCCAAATATGGTGATCAGTTAGACCCTGAGCAAGTGAGCAAGACCCACCAGGCCGATACCTGGGAAAGAATTCTCTGTGGTAATTCAGAGCCCTCCCCATCTAGTGTCCCATCTCCAGCTGCTGCGGATTTTTGCTACTGGCAGTCACCAGTGGGCCACACGCTATTATAGGCAGTCTCATCATACCATTTCCTCCATAAACGTATCTAGCTCAGTCTTCAAGCCAGTTAGGTTTTTTGCCCCCAGTGTGCCCCTTGGGAGGCTGCTCCAGAACATCACTCCTCTGACCGTTAGAAACCTTTACCTAATTTCAACTTGTTGATGGCTAGTTTATATTTATTTGTTCTGGGGTCCACATTGATGCTTAACATAAATAACTCCTCTCCCACTGTGGTATTTATCCCCCTGATGTATTTATACAAAGTAATCATATCTCCCCTCAGCTTTCTATTGGTTCGACTAGCAGTTCTCAGGCTGTGGGTGAGACCTCAAGGTGGGTTGCAACTTCATTTTAATAGGATCGCCAGGGTTGGTGTTAGCCTTACAGGGGTGCAAAGTGGGAGCAGCATGTAACATGTCTCCTGTCTCCTCTACAGAACTCATTGCATTGAATACTCAGGCTGCCTGCCCGTGAGGCTGCAGTTGGGGGGAGGGGGCAACACTCTCCTTTGATCCCCCCTCCCCCAACTCTGCCTATGTTTGGGGTACTTCCATTACAAAAAATGGAACATTTACATAAGCTGAGTAACTGTCCCAAGTTATAAAATGGTTCAAGCATTTACACATGGGGGAAGGGTTATTTGAACTGATCCTCTGAACCTCATATTTCTTTTAGTTTGCTCAGCACTACTAGGCACTTTTCCTCTCCCTGTCCCACAATATGTTGGTTAGAATTTTAAAAAAATCTATCAGTACAACCACATGAGTGAGATAAAAACAGCTCAATCAAAATTAATTTGTGTATCAGTATTATATAGTGAAATGCATGCACAAGACAAGACTCATTTGTAAGCACCTCATGGATGTAACCATATGGAAATACAGCTCAAAATACTCAGTCTGACATAGGTCACATGGCTTTAATGAGATTTACTTATTTACAAGAAACATGATTCTGCCATCATTCTTCACATAAGTAGTCATTACTCATGTGAGTGGTCTCATTAACACCTATGAAACTACTCAAATGAGTAATTATGGCAGAATTGGGCCCAATAAGTGTATGACTACTAATGTCCATTTCAATTTTATTTAGAGTCAGTGATAGAAGGTTTCTGATCCATTTCTGAACTTCCCCAAAGTCTAAGGACTGTTATATCCGGTGCACTACTTTGGCTCTATCTTACAGAGGCCTTGTCTACACTACCAGCTGGATTGGTGGGTAGACATCGATCTATTGGGGATCGATATATCACGTCTCATCAGAACACAATAAATCAATCCCCAGAGGCACTCCTGTCAACTCCTGAACTCCAGCTCGCCAAAAGGCACAAGGCAGAGTCGATGGGGGAGCCCGCTGTCAACCACTACCGCCATGAGGACGGCAGGTAAATTGACCTAAGATGTGTCGACTTCAGCTACTCTATTCACATAGCTGAAGTTGTGTATCTTAGCTTGACCCTCCCCGATAGTGTAGACCAGGCCAGAGATGGGATGGAGTACTGAAGCTTAAGAATTGATTTTTTTCGAGAAAAATGCAACCCCCATCCGTCCAATGTATTTAAATTAATAAAAAAATTATTACTGGGAATCAAGCTGCCAATCCCTCCTAGGTACCAAATAGCTCCCTCACCAGCTTCTCACAAGAGCAGGGTTGGTCCATACCATAGAGACCAAGTTAGGAAACTTAGACGTGTTTCTTTTGTTGCTGCTGATTCTGTGATTGGTCAGGTACATTAGCTAGGGACTAATCTTCCCCATATCACATTCTGCACTTGCATTTCTGATCTCTGTTTTCTTTCTGAGAGATTAAAGAAGAATTTTGTGGTGAAAAATCTACTAAGATTCAGAGCTGATTAACCTATTTATATATATTAGTTTTGACCAGAAGCAGACAAATATCTTGGGCCAGGTCTTTCTTTGTTAATGAAAAAATGACATGAGGGAATGGTACCTTTGTGCTTTGATGTCCTTTCCCAGAGGAGAAAGTGTACTTCAGACAGAAATAATAGTTTCATTTTATGTCATTTTGATATGCACATAAATGTCTTTTACTGTGATAATGTCTGGGCAAGGTCTTTTTCATAGTTTTAGATTGCCTATGACATTGAAACAGACATGAAGGATGGCAAATGTATACAGGTGGGCTACATTCTGCATGCTATCTAGACTAGCTAGTGAAACGCTTTCTTAGAAATGACAGTGTGAGGCCTGTAAATTGGGGGAACACCCAGCACCCCGATATTCATCCTTGTAAAATGATTGTGTGTTATCCAATGCAAAGTTTGTCGTGTTAAGTATCTTTGAAAAGCTCATGATGCACCGAACATTGCTGTTATAGTGATGTTATAGTAATCGTTATAGTTGTTATAGTGATTTTATAGGCTGTAATTTCACGTATATAGTTATGAGGCTGAAAATGTTTCCTCATAGCTTTAAATAAGTCCAGGAAAAAGCTCTCCAAGAGCAGAGGAGCAGTTCACACCTCATTGGGGCACGTATGGGACAAACCCAGCCCAGCCTAACAGGAACAAAGGACGTTGGCCTAGGCAGCAACAAGGATATACTGGACTTTCGAGTGAGTCACCTCCCTTCCTTTGGTCAATTTGGGACTGCAATGAGGTAATGCTCCCTGACTCTGAAGGTGTGGGGGAACCAAGAAGGTATAAATAACATAATAAAAGGGAGAGACATTTGCCATGCTCTTTCTCTCTCTTCCACCTGCATTTACAGACATTATCATGACCACCACCAAGCGACAGAAGCGCTGATCAAAGGGGAGAGCCTGGCTGAAGGGCAACAGCCAGGCTGCGGTGTGAAGCAGCTAAGTTTGTAAGGGCACTACAGGTATAAAGATCAGGTTAGAATGTGTTTTTGCTTTTATTTCATTTGACCAAATCTGACTTCTTGTGCTCTGACTTATAATCACTGAAAATCTATCTTTGTAGTTCATAAATTTGTTTGATTATTCTACCTGAAGCAGTGCATTTGGTTTGAAGCATGTTAGAGACTCCTTTTGGAATAACAAGCCTGGCGCATATCAATTTATTTGTTAAATTGATGAACTCATAAATTTGCGGCATCCAGCAGGCATAACTGGAGACTGGACACTACATACCTTTATGTATAAATCAGTTAGCCTCAGTGATTTATGTTTCCAGTGCGGGAATCAACACTTTTTGAATTACAAACATCATTGGCCATCATCAAGCCCTTAGCAACTGTTTAAGTTCCTGCAGCCAGAAGTTACATACATCTGAGAGCAACACTTCAGTTCATAGTTCATTCATTAAGTTCCAATCCCTTGAAATGCTTGAGTCCAATCATGAGGCATGTCGGGAGCTGTCTAAAAGATTTCATGCCCTCACACTTCATCTGAGCTCTCAAAAGACAAAACATTCATCTGTGTCACTGACATCAGAATCTGGACCTGCATTTCTTTTCAGATGGTTTTACTTCTGCCAGTTTTTATCTTTGTTTCTTATCATTATTTTTCCTACCAAAGTAAGTCAGTTGTCAGAGCACATGGTCCTTGCTTTCCTAATGCATAACAAAGACTTCTCCAAAGTATCTCTCTTTACTAAAGTTTTAGACTAAAAATATGATTAGATCACACAAAAAGGTGCATGTGCGGTGAGGAGGAGGAGAAAGCAGAAACAATTATTCACTTAATCCATAAACCAGTTTTGTAGTGCCTGAGTTAGTCACAACTACATTTATGAGTGAACACAATTTCCATCTAAGCTGGGTTTTGAAATGAAACTGTATTGGATTTAAATCCCACCAAAAAAAAAAAAAGGTGGGGGGAAAATAGTCTTGCAAGGAACTAATTGTATACATAACTCATTGCATAAGGGTGTATGGTTTATCTGCCCCATGTAATTATTAGGGATGGGCTTTGAACCAAACCAAGTCCTCTTCTGAGGTTCAAAAAATTTTGGTTAACGGATCTTTGTTTCAGCCAAGAGCAGAAGCCTCAGTACCAACATACAATATTGTGAGAGACTGTTCTCACGGTGTCCTTATGCTGGCAACAAGAAGTGAGCACTGGAAATCTCATAAGATCTTGCAATATTTCCAGCCTCATTTCCAGACCAGACTAATTTCCAAAGAGGCTTGGATAGGTTTTGATTAAGCAGTATAACTTTTGGATGTGTATCCAAACTGAACAGTCCTCTTTAAACTTTTTGAGGTTCAGCACTCAGTAACTAGCCCTTTGAGGAGCTGTTGGAGACTTCATTTAATTGACAAAAGCCTGCCAATGTCCTCAAGTGTGTTATGTTTATTCTGCAGTGTCAGTAACTTTCTCATCCTGTGCGTGTTGAGAGTAAGCTTCCCTTCTGATGGTGGCATTTGAGGAGAGGAGATATTGTGCTCATCTAATGAATGCTGTCCTGTCCTTTTGGACATTTACTCACTTATAACAATGGTGAAATGCAGACCCAGCTCACGAGTGTTATAAAAGCGTTTCCATGTTGTTTTGATACTGTGGTTTTTTTTTTACAACTACTTTCAATTATTATTATTATTAAAGTCTGAAATGTATTTTCCGTGCTTTTTTTGATAGTCGTTGCAATAGATGAAAGCATTAGATCTGCAGAAAGCCTGTTTGGAATTCCATAGTGAATAGGATTTGCTTTCCTAAAATTCTCTACCTCATCCAGAAAAGGTGGCATTTTGGATGAGATTTGGGCTCTGAAAATTTTCAGAGTAGATGGATACAAAGTTATTTAGTGCAGGTGTTTTAGTACAGACGTGTCCTATTAAAAAAAATCCTTTCTCTCTTGCAAGTAGAAGGGTTATTTTGAGGCGGGGGTGGGGAGTGAGGGGGTTGTTTATCACAGGAACTCTGCTATAACTCTGTCTCATAGAATCACAGAAATGTAGGACTGGAAGGACCTCAAGAAGTCATTGAGTCCAGCCTCTGCATAAGTGAATTTAGACCATTCCTGACTTTGTCCTTAAAAACCTCCATTGATGGGGATTCCACAACCTCTATTGGAAGCTTTTTCCAGAGATTAACTAAAATTTATATAGTTGGAAAGTTTTCCTAATAGCTAATCTAAATCTCCCTTGCTGCAGATTAAGCTCATTACTTCTTGTACTCCCTTCAATGGACATAGAAAACAATTGGTCACCATCCTTTTTATAACAACCCTTAACATATGAAGACTATTATCAACTCTCCCCATATCTTATATCTATTTAGATGGCAAGGTCTTCAGAGTGGGGACTATATTCTACTCTCTGCAGCACATAGCACAATGTGGTCCTGATTTCGGTTGGGGTTCCTACCATAAACAAGTTTATAATAATAATTTTTATTCAGTGGAATTCGCCCTGGACTGCAGGAGGATTGTAAAGAGCTTGGACTGTAGCTGCAATACCCAGCCTCTGCTACTATTAGTCAGCAAATACGTACACATTCAGACATTTGAAATGAATGACAAGAAAGTGAGTGTGTGATGGCTTGAGCGGTACTCTGGGTTATTTTAAAAGTTCCAATACAGTGCGCCCAAAGATGACACTGTGGGGGCATTATTCTATGATCTCCTTGTTGTGAAAGCAGAGATGGGATACAGCACATGGCTAAGGAAAGTTTGCGTGAAAATGAAAAGGAAGGAATGTATGAAAAGAAAGGAAAAGGCAAAAAGAGGAGAAAAGGGTGTGTGCACAACCGCACCCCTCCCTCCAAGTTTTGGGTGTTCATCTTATTGACAATTCTGTTGTATTGTGTCATGCTGAAAATCTGGTCCTTCAGGGTAAAGTTGGGATTTTCAAAGGTACTTAGAATTGGTCTTTGACTCTGCTCCTAATTATGTCAATGGCGAAATTCAGTGGGAGGAGAGTTAGGCCAATACCAAGGACCTTTGAAAATTCCACCTTTGGTGTCTCTAATTGGGTCCCCAAAAACTAAACTAACCAAAATGAATGGACTCATTTGAAAACCTTGGCCTTAATGACTTTTTTTGGGAGCTATGGATGCTCCAAAAAGCAGGTACTAGCTTTCTAAAACACTGAAACTATAGACCAATTTTAAAAAAAGTGTCTGTCAGTTCCTTGCTCAAGGCCACCCAGAAAGTTGATGGCAGAGCCAGGAAAGGAATTCAGAATCCTGATACTCCAGTCTCTTGCTCAGACTGGCAGACAACGTTCCTTCCGTTAGCTTTTGATACTCTGCTTCTCAGTAAAAAGGGGAAACTGTGTGATAATGTTGACTAATTATATTCTAAGTAGTAGCACTAAGCATAGAAGGTCACTTAAATATGAAAGTTAATACCTGTGTGGGCTATTATTGACGATAGCAAGATGGAAATGTGACTCTTGGGCACTTAACAGGGTCAGGCTTGCTTTGACCTGAATCTGTCTCTGAACCAGCCATTTCCAAGCATTGCCTATCATGCTTCTCATCAAACTACCATAAAAGATAGAGAGAGAGAATTCTCAGAGTGTTTCAATAGGAAATAATACCAAGAATTCACTTCCTCGTGATATTTTCTCTGCAACGCAAAATGGCAGCGGCTTGCCTGGCCCCTCTCCCTTACCAGGAAATGAACTCTCTTTTTTTTTTCATTTTAAGTACTCTCACGCCTGCTATTTATTGATTGATATTTGTTTTCTTGACTTTACAAGATCAGGTTGGTCAAACCTGAACAGTCTGGATGTTGCTGACTGGATGGGCTGCAGACCTTTTAAAACTCTTGTCATCTTGACTTATAAATTACATTAATGAGGGTTGTAAATCTTAGTATTCTAAGGGCATAGTTATAAAATAAAAGCTACTCTCTTGCAGGGTGCTCTTAAAATGTAATGCATCCTCTGAGAGCCAGCTTTCCTCCTGTCCCCCCGTCCCCCCTTTTAAACTGAGATTAGAGTCTTTTAAGAAATACTGATGGACCAATTTTTCAAAGTCACTTTCAGGAAAGTGCAAAGTAAATAGCAGATTGTACACATCTGTGGAGTTTTGAATATGCAGACAAAAGTGGTAAATTTTGTGCACACATTTTTAAAGGGAATTTGGAAAATTTAGCCCAATACACATAACCATATTTTCACAGAATAGAAATAATGCTCGTTTCTAAATTATATCATTTAAAACACATTATGACTACTCCCTACCCACCCCTTTCCCCAGCAGAAAAAAGGGGGAGGGGAGGGATACAAAAGTCATTGAGTAAATCCAAAAAATCTTTAGCAGACCCAGGAATAGAACTGCCATTGCCTGACTTGACTTTGGGTTGTGACAAGCACAAGATATGCCTAAGGCCACCTGAATGAAACATCCTCTGATGACTGACACTGCTGACCCCTGAGAGAATTAAATGGATTGGTGTGTGCCATGGGACACCCCTCCTCCCAAGCTGTGCATGTTGCTTCTGTACTGCTCTCAGGACTTGATTCAAAGCCTACTGAAGTCTGCATAGAGTCTTTCCATTAATGTCAACAGACTTTGGATTAGGCTCCAGGCCTCTTAAAGTCAGGTACAAGGATCGAGTTTGACTCCCAAACTGGATTTATGTACACAATATTCTGGAACAAGCCTCCTAGCCTGGGCTGACAGACTAGGGCGAGAAGGACGAATGCTCTAAAAATAACTGTATATAGACAGTGCTGTGAAGTTGCTGCTTAGGCTGGGCCCCGAAGCTCACCCATCTCCTTTGGCTTCAGAGCCAGAGCTCCAGCACAAGTTGCAACCTCAGTGTGCTCACTATACAGCTATGTTGAGAGCACTAGCATGAGCCACGCTAGCCCCAGGCTGTCGGGCTGAGAGGCGCACTCCAAAATGCTGTGTAGATGCACCCGTTGAGACCCCAGTTCAGCAAGGTACTTAAGCGTGGGATTAGTCCCATCAGAGGGAATAGGACTACTCACATGCTTAAAGTAACCTGCTGAATCAGGGCCTCTGTTGGGGGGGTGTTTAACACAGGGATGGCAAACTTTTTGACCCAAGGGCCACATGAGGGTTCAAAATTGTATGGAGGGCCGGGTAGGGAAGTCTGTGCCACCCCAAACAGCCTGGCCCCGCCCCCGTCTGACCCCCTCTCAATTTTCACCTCCTAACTGCCCCCCTCAGAACCCATAACCCATCCAACCCCCCTCACTCCTTGTCCCGACTACTCCCTCCGGAGACCCACCCTAACCAAGACCCCACCCACTATCCAACCCCCCTGCTCCCTGTCCCCTGACTGCCCCAACCCCTAGTCACAGCCCCACCCCCTGACAGGCCCCCTGGGACTCCCACACCCTATCCAACCCCCGCATCTCTTGACCACCACCCCGAGACACTCTGGCCCTTATTCAACCCCCGGCCCCCTTACCACACTGCTCAGAACAATGTGTCTGGCCTGGAGCCAGACATGCTGTTGCGCTGGTCCACCGGAGCACGCAGCTCCGCCCCCCAGACCACTGCTTGCACAGCGCGCTGAGGCTGCAGAGGGGGTGAGAGGGAACAGTGGGGGAGGGGGAAGGGCTAACCTCCCCAGCTGGGAGTTTGGGGGGGCCAGACAGAACCGGCCCACTGGCTGTAGTTTGCCCACCCCGGTCTAACATTTGAAAAGATCAATTGTTCAATAATTCCCTTCTGTACTTTCTGCTTGATAGCAAGCAATTATAAAATAGCTAAATGAAATGCTCAACTGATCACACTCCAAGTATGCTAATTTTTTGGAACTGCTTACTTCAAACCATGGATCATTATCTACTACTATATCACTGCCCCTCAAACAACACACACATAAGGTCAAAACCAGAAATGTGGATAGCCAGGTTTTGGGGGTTCCTGCAGCATTTATCTGCAGTCCTCTCAGCCAATCCAAACCTGCAGAGGGGAGGATGCTAGTGTCAAAGCATATGTAGTACTGTATATTTATTTTCTCTTTCTTGATATGATTGACAAATAGATCAAAATTCACATCTTGGATCAAAGTGCTAGCCTGACTCTTTAGCATATCGTTAACAGCTGGGGAAGTTACGGGACAATCTTATTACAGACAGAGCACCAACAGAAAAGGAATGGCAATGAAAATCAGATCTTTGTAAGAACAGCTGCACCTCATTGAAAACCACAATCTTCAAGTATTTCAGTGCATAGGCTGGATGTTACAGCAAAAGTAATTTACAAAATAATTATAAACCCCAACACATATCTATGCAGCCAGCCAAGAAATCTCATATTGCCACTGTGGTCAATTAGCAGAGGGCCAAAAAATAAAAGTTAATGCCATTTTAATGAGACACGGCACGAGGAGCTAAATCCTCATTAGTATTAATTATTATTTTACTCAGTTCAATGCAGACTGAAACAATGAGAGTTTTGCCTGAACAAGGACTAAGAAGAAAACTGCAGCAGATGGACCAAGATTAATAATTTTAAGAATAGGCCAACTTCATCTGTGATGTAACTCCACTTATTTCAGTTTGACGTTTGCCCAGTTATAAAATGTATTCCTGATTTTAAAAGCATTTGAGTAGCTTAAGTTGTAAAAGTACATGCACAAGTCAATTAATAAACTGACAATGGGAGTTGAAGGGTGCGTATGTTCCTCTTGTGATGTTCCTTAGAAGAGGTGGGATAACAGTTGCTAAATGAAGGAACCTTAACCGTAACATTAAATTCTGTGGCCCTCGTTCCCAGTAACACTACTACAGCCTATTTATACTGCCAGAGTAGAGCATAACAGGGCCTTAGGGTATGTCCACATTGCAAAAAAAAAAGTGCATTTCTAACTTGGGTTAGCTAAACTCAGCCTTCCCTATAAGATTTAACTCAAGATGCTAATCTGAATTAAAAAAAACAAGTTGCCATGTCTTCATTGCTATTCCAATCTGAGTTAGCTAACATGGGTTAGCTAACCTGAGTTAAGAGCACACTTCCTTCCCCCCCCCCCCCCAGTACCTATGGGCTCAGATGGAATCATATTTGGAGACGTTATCTTCTCCGTCTGCTTGCACCACTGGGGTTACACATCTATTTCTAGTAGACTACCTTAGTCACCCTTCCAGCTTTAGTGTAGACATATACTTAGAATAGCTGAGGATAAGGATATAAGTATTGCAAAACATGTATATGGTTAAAATATTTCATAATCATAGTAGCAAGGTTTTTCAAATTGTTTTCCATCTTAGGTCTTCGTTTAAAATATATAATGCAACATTTTTAGATGGGCCCCTGAACCTGAAATGCTCCATGCTTACCCATTTGTGTGCTCAGAAACCATATATGAGAGTCTGTCTCTATCTCTACTGTGGTGTGGGCACTTGTGCATTTAACTAATCAAGTTGTGCTCACTTATGCCGGTGTCTGCATTCAAATATGGTGTTATATGCAAAAAAACGTGGAGGCTGGTTTGAAGCCAGTGGAAAATATGGCTGATAAAGTCTCAACTATGATAAGTACCCTTCTGAAGGAACACTCTGTAAACGTTAAAAGGTCCCCTGCTATTCTCACCTCCTTACCCGTAATGAGTTTTGTTACAAATTCAAAATGTGGACTAAGTTTGCCAAAATATATTGCAAATACTTTGGTGAACTTGGGCTGAGCTGCTCCAAGTTTAAGTAAACACAAGCTGAGTTTAGAGCAAAGTGAGATCTATTTTAGGCTCATCAGGAAATTCTTTTATTGAACTACAAATAGGTGGTTTGGGGCAAAATTGTTGTTGTTTTGAGGTTTTCTGTGATCCCCCAAATGTGACACTTGAGAGGTGCAAACCAATCCAAACTAAAACAATTTGCATGAATACTTGCGAACAAAATGCACCAAGTTTTGCACATCTTTAAGGTTGGGATTTTCAAAGGGTTGGAGCCGGGTAAAATGTCCACATCCCACTGAAAGTCAGTAGACGATGGCACCTTACTTTCTTAGGCCTCTTCAAAATCCTTACCCTACGTCTTTGGGCATTCTAATTTGGATATTACATTGTTTAAACATCCAGCTGAGCCAAAGCAAAGTTTTCTATGACGACTTTTTAAAAAAAGATCATAAACCCCCTCCCCCCTCCAATAAAACCCAGCCAGTTTGAAGAAAGAAATTATTTTCTTCCATCCTTTGGATGTATATTTTTAAAAAATCACCCAATGATTCTGAGGTCTGTAAAACTCAGTAAAACGTTCCAAGTGGAGTTCAAATTCACAAGGCATGTGAGAACTAACCTGGAAAAAGACCTTGATCATTCTCTTCTTTTTCATGCATAGATTGAATAAAATGGAGCTTTTCTTTCAGCAGCAGCCTTTCCCATTTTCTTCTGTTTTTTTTTTTTTCTCTTTTAGTGATGAAGAATGCACCAAGGGACAGATGAGTTAAGCTTGAATACCACATGTCTATGTGTGAACACTTCAGTATGTTCAGGAAAACAAGACTTTCATAACTACTATACCAGTCTGATGAAGGTGGTTTTTTTGGTGTTTGTCCTAGAAATTACACTGTAAATGCTTTCTTTCATAAGTTCTGAAGTCCCTGAGCAAGACACTGGAATTCCCATCTGTACAATACATGCTTTCATCTGTGTGTTCATCAACATATGTTGAATGAGTTTCTGAAAGTTTGTTTTAAAGTTCTTGCCATGGAACATCATGTGACCATTGACTCATTTTCTTCCAGCTCAGGGTACATTTTATCTTGCCAGACGTTTCCATAGTTTATGCAAGCAGTTCCTAAAGTCTGATTCAGCTACACATGATGTGGCTGTCTGCTCGTCTGAGTGCAGGGGAGGTTTAGGGTATCATTTTCCTCTTCACACTGTGATTTTTAATCCTCTAAAGCGTTTCCTGAGTGCTAAACATATGCTTTACTTCTGGCAAATGGAATTTAAAAGATGCTAGAAACAGTTTGTTGATTAAAAATAAAATATATCATGAGGGTCTTCAAAGAGCCCTTAATGATTGTAAATAAATTGGGAGAAAAAAGATGATTCTCAAGATGCATTTTTTATGTTAATGAAAATATTTTAATAGCATAATTTTATGGGAGGTTTCTTACAGTAAGGAATTCACCTCATATATAATAGGATTTATCACACACTAGCAGAAATACCCGGCGTTGCTCGGGTCCGTCGGAGGGGGGGAAGGGGACCCAGCGTTGCTCAAAGAGAGCTGAGCGAGTGTGGGGTCCGTTGGAGGGGGGCAGAGAGCGGAGCGAGTGCGGGGTCCGTTGGAGGGTGGGAGAGGGGAGAGAGCTGAGCGAGTGGGTGGGGGGCATTGGAATGGGGGGAGGAGGGGGAGATTTTAAAATTTTTCAATTCTTACCTGAGGGGCGAGAGAACTGAGCGAGTACAAGGTCCGTTGGTGGGGGCAGAGGGAGCTGAGCGAGTGCGGGGGCCGTTGGACGGAGGAAGGGGGGTGAGATTTTAAAAATTTTCGATTCTTTCCTGAGGGAGGAGAGAGCTCAGTGAGTGTGGGGGCCCTTGCATGGGGGGAAGAGAGCTGAGCAAGTGTGGGGTCCGTTGGAGGGGGGAGAGGGGAGAGAGCTGAACGAGTGCCGGGGCCGTTGGAGGGGGGGCGGGAGCAGAGAGCTGAGCGAGTGCGGGGTCCGTTGGAGGGGGGGGGAGAGAGCTGAGCGAGTGGGTGGGGGGTGTTGGAGTGGGGGGAGGAGGGGGAGATTTAAAAAAAAAATTATTCTTACCTGAGGGGCGAGAGAGCTGAGCGAGTGCAAGGTCCGTTGGGGGGGGGGGGAGAGGGAGCTGAACGAGTGGAGGGGGGGTGAGATTTTAAAAATTTTAAATTCTTTCCTGAGGGGGGAGAGAACTCAGCAAGTGTGAGGGCCCCTGGATGGGGGGAAGAGAGCTGAGTGAGTGTGGGGTCCGTTGGAGGGGGGAGGGGGGAGAGAGCTGAGTGAGTGCCGGGGCCGTTGGAGGGGGGGCGGGGGCAGAGAGCTGAGTGAGTGCGGGGTCCGTTGGAGGGGGGTATTATTACATCATAACTATGTCACAGAGAACAGCAGATGTTAACCTGCTGCCCAGCTGATGTGAATGGGCTTTAAAGAATTTCACCCCTGGGGGGCGTCAGAGGTCAGATTTGAAAAATTTTCAACTCTTACCCTGATTAGGACCCTAAGGCCTATAACTGTACCAAATGTCAAGTCTCTAGCTCAAACGGTGTGGAAGGAGTAAGGGAACATACATACACACACGCATGCATACACGCATACACGCACACACCATTTGACTTTTATATAGATAGATATCCATCCATCAAATGCACACAGGGAGCTCCATCAACCAAATTAAAAAAAAATATAAATAGCCAACCAACTGCAAACTTCAAGCAAATGTACCAGTAAAACTGAAACTAGCAATGATCTATAGTTGTCTGAAGAATTACAGTGAATTCTTGTTAGTGCCAGATCGATGCATGCACATTACATTTTGGTAACTACAGCATTAATAACCAGATAAATATGTTTATGCAGAGGATGCCCTGGGCCAAATTCTGATCTCACCATTTATGCTGATGGGTCAAAATTTCTCTCATTCTCTCCCACAGTTAGGTTTTAAACATGATCAGAGGCAGTGGGGACGTGGATTGGTGGCTCCAATATTCTTTTGAGTTATAGTCCCATTAAGGCCATTTTCAAAATTACGGGGATTAAATTTCCCAAATTTATCTTCACAGTTTGCCTTATCATCTCAGGAAAATTGCCTTGTCAGCTTTACATTTTGGTCTAGAATCTACTGACATGATTGTCTGTGCCAAAAAACTGTACGTGTTCAATAGAATCTGTATCACAACTGTCTACATGAGGGTGACCAAACAGCAAATGTGAAAAATCAGGACGCGGTAATAGGAACCTATATAAGAAAAAGACCCAAAAATCGGGACTGTCCCTATAAAATCAGGACATCTGGTCACCCAAGTCTCCGGAACAGAGGACCTGGCTAAACTGCTTGAGAAGGGTTTGAAAATCCTGGTGGTGTCTTAGAGGCTTCGCTAAGCTTCTGCTACTTTTTAACTTCTCTAGAAATCAGAGACAGAAAAGGTCTGTTGGGCCAGCTAGCCTTTTTTTCCTTTGTCTATGCCAGATTAGTTCCTATGATATATTTTCTTGTGCTTTGTGCAGTGTAGTTTAAAAATGTCTCAAGCAATGTCGCTTCCTCTACTTCCTTCGAGAGACTATAAAGTTGTCTAATAGATCTCGCTGTCAGGATGTTTTTCCTGATGTTCAACATAAGTTTTCCCTTTCTTAATTTCATCCTATTAATGTTAGTTATACTCCCTTTCCCTTCATTTCAACTATTGTTTTTCAAAGGAAATATAACAAAGTCTTTCTAACTAAAAGGAAGCCTGTCACCAAAGATTCTGTTGGAAGATAATGCTTGTGCTGCTTCTAGGAACTAGGGAATTAACATTTTGAAAAAGAACACAAAGCCATCTCTCACTTTTTGCCAAATCTAAACAGAACTCAGACCCCCAAAATAGCATGTTCTAGAACCCAGTTTTCAAGTGGGGTTATAAACCTGGCATATTCTGCTGGCCAGCCTTCCTTATAGACCAATGAAATATGCAGTTTACATAGAAGGCTTGCTCCAAAGCCCTTTGAAGGCAATGCAACTTTTCCCATCAATGTCAGTGGAATTTGGATCAGGCTCCCTGTACACATGAAGACAGTACCGTACTGTACTAAAATACAAATGTAAATTATTTGGAAATGTCTAGTACTATTAACTTCTATACATTTCTATAACCTTCTATATGTTTTACTTCTTCTGGAAGTGCCTGTGATGAAATCATGTGTATTTCAAATTTGCATGGCAAGATAATCTTTCAAGTCTCTTCACCCTTTGCTTTATAAGAGCTTAACTTGTAACAGCATACAGAGTGGAGCAGCAATTTCCTTGAGAGAGAATTTATTTTCCAGATGGCTCCAGTAACAAAGTTTTAACCTGTTGATTGCAGTAGTTACCCATATAGTAATATAATATGATTAGCTCTTCCGGGTATTATTGGACCTGTTTAAGTTAAGGATAAATATCCCTTGTATTCTCTCTGTCTCACTAATATCTATTTAGCTAGATATCTGGTCAATTTTGTTCCACAGGAAATTCCCAAAGGAAAGTTCTGTACTGTAACAGCATTCTACCTCGCTGACATAACATTCGGCACTAAGTGCATTCCAACATACCCTCGCTTACCAATCATGTGCTCTCTCTCTCTCTCTCTCTCTCTCTCTGAGGTAGTTTTGAGTCTGGTCTTCTGATAACTGACTTGGCATTTAGAAAAGATGGTCAATTTTCAGCCAAGGAAAACATGCTGACATATTGGCATCGAGATAACATCTCACAGCTTTGCACAGTGATGTAAACTAAATCTTCTAAGCTGGGTATGAAGATATGCACACCCATGTCTAACATAGTCACTTCATTTCTTGCTTGGATTCTCGTTCTGAGCTATGTACAGGCAAACTCCCATGTCCGTGCTAAAGTTTTACTGTTACAGTTTAAAGTAAACAAACTAGAGATAATGCTGTCTTTCTTTCCAGCCAGAAATGCTGGTTTCCTGCTTAAATGCAAACCTTTGATGATGGTTCACTGGCAGAACTTGCCTTAGGTAAAAGAAACATAATTATGCAATTTTCAACTAGACTATTTTTCTCCTTAAAGAGAGATGAAAACCAAAAAAACACAATCCTACCTCCTTGGTAGTGTTCCCTTCTGGCATTAACATTATTTTACTGGTTTGCTCTCATTTATATTTTTTTAAATGTGGTTTTGAGTATATTTACATGAAGCAAGTGAACAACAATCTCTAGATAGGTGTTGTCAAAGATGTTCCCTATACCAATTTCATATTGCTGTCATCTAGTCAGAGACTTAAGAAATAAAAATACTTTAAAATGTATTACATCAATGTGTTATAAAGTTTTACACACACAAAGTGATTAGGGTCATACAAGAATCCAGAAAGATATGTTAATATTTCATATAGTATATGCTCTAACTGTCCAGCATACTGTGCTGAATAGAAATGAGTGTGGTAATTTAAATCTTGATGACTCACTAATAAAGTAAACACTAATTATATGGGAAGTACCTATTAGTTCACTTCCAAGGGCTTTGCTTTGCCCATAAAGAGATCATTCCATCATAGTATCTCTCAGATTGGTTGATGCATTCTTTTAGGAATTTTATCTATACTATCGTAGCATTGAAAAGGGTTGATAAATAAATAAACCTGAATACTTTCTCTAAGCTTACATATTCCCATGTCAAAGAAGGCTGCTCTGTCTCTATGTCCCATTGTCCCATTCTAGAAGTCAGTCTCCCAGACTTCAACTTAGTCACGTGGAACAGCTAGGATCATTTGATATACAGTGGCTGGGGGTAATGCCTATAACCCTATTCTGACATAAGAGAATGGAAAGATTTGATTTGAAGAAGATTTTGGTGACCTAGTTTGACTAAAGTGCTGCTCTACTTATACAATATAATAAACTAACTTGCTCATACTGCTGGACTATAGAGATGATGGCTGCTACCCACAAGAATCAGAACAGTAGTAGCACCTGGGTAAGGTAAGTATCTTCCAAGTGACTAAGGCCTGGTCTACACTCAGGGGGAGGTTGACCTAAGATATGCAACTTCAACTACACGAATAATGTAGCTGAAGTTGGCGTATCTGAGGTTGACTTACCTGGCCCTCCACACTGCAGCGAGTCTTGCAGAGGTGGAGTACAGGAGTCAACAGGGAGTGCACTCAGGCATCGATTTATCATGTCTACAGCAGACATGATAAATCGATCCCCGTTAGATCGATCACTGCCCTTAGTCTGAGATATCACATAGCTCCAGAAGTAAGGATAACACAAAATATCCTCATGAGTGGACAAAGTGCAGCTTGCTGTCTTCTCGGGTCTGAGTGAAGCAGCATAGTTAAAAATATTACCTGGCTACCTAGCATATGAATCATGCAGTTCCACCACTTCACCATCTCCATCTGCATCTGCTGGCAGGACAGTTGGTTCTTTGTCTGAAGCTCCTGCAAATGCATATGTGCAATTCAAGACAGGTGGAAGGGGCTGCAGATATTTCTGGTTGTTATGAAAACAATTTTCACTTTCAAGATAAACTCCTTCCTGATTAGTGTGAGGCAGTGCATGAAGCAGGATGCATATGAGAAACCACTGCCATGCAGGGACGACAATCCTGTCGTGACAGCAGGCACTTTGCCACTGCCAGCAATTCTGTAACTCCACACTGGTAGTGCATGGCACATCAATGCTCACTTTCATTGCTCAACCAACATGCATGCCAGGATATATAGCAAGCCACACTTACACCCATAGTATTACATTACAGGGGTTAAACCCAAAACCTTGCTGTAATTGATCCCCAGGTTTGATAGGCAATTGGTGGTTAATCCATTATTGCACTTGTCTATAGAGTAGGGTCCATACGGTGGAACCTCCAGCACTCACAATTCTAATGTAGTTATATGGCTCCCGTTACAGTAGAACCTAAATAATCTTTACTGTATTTATCCTCACAACCCCCCAGTGAGTTAGAGAAGTGCTATTATTCCGATTTTCCAGATGCAGAACTGAGAGACAGAGACTTGCCCAAAGTCACACAGGAAGCCTGTGGCAGAATAGGGACATGAATCCAGAGCTCCCAAGTCCTAGGCTGGTGCCCTAACCACTGGACCATTGTTTCTCCCCAAGGACATGCCACTCTTCTGCTTTCAGTGCTTGGAAAAGCTTCATGGAAGCGGATTCCTTCCACATGAAGAGAAAGAAATAAGAATTTGATTGAATCTCTGGTGCCCTTCACTGCTCTTAGCAAGAGTTGGTTGGATTACAAAAATACATGAGATCTACTAGAATGGCTCTGTGCTGGTGTTGCCGGCACTGCTCCTCTGCGTTAAATGGGAACACTGTGACAAGACACCTGATAATGAGGAAGACTTTCCTTCACCTGAGACATTCTCACTCTTATCTTTCTA
Source organism: Sternotherus odoratus (assembly GCA_032164245.1). Lineage (NCBI taxonomy): Eukaryota > Metazoa > Chordata > Testudines > Kinosternidae > Sternotherus > Sternotherus odoratus. The sequence goes on along the minus strand of JAVMKO010000003.1, from coordinate 139,849,533 downwards.
ACTAGGATTGTGATTATTTCTGAGGGACAAGACAGTTACTGGTTTAGGGGTCAATTTAACTGTTTCCTAACAAATGACAAGTCAGATAGTGTTCAATGGAAACAAACACACACTCCTATCCTGTACTAATACACGTACCTTACCGTTGAACACTGGTGGAAATGTTAGTAGTATGATTATTGCCAACTCCAACAGGTGGATTCCACAGAATACTGCCTCAACTTTCAAAATGAATCCCAGCACAAACATCAGGCTCTGTAGCCCCTACTCACTGTTGGGGTCTCCTTATTGCATGTACCAAACCTCTGTGCAGAGCTTCCGACTTTGAGATGTTTCTCCCAATCAGTTCTCTGAACTCTTTTTGGCTCCCTAATGAATGGCCATTACACACCAATGGCTCCATTCACCCATGGTGTAATTCCACTGCTGCCAGTGACTTTAGCCCAACATATCTTCCAATAGATGGCCTGCTTGTTTTCAAGTCCTTGAGATAAACAGCACCATTAATCTCAGGAAAAACAGAATGCTCATGAAAATGTCTACATTTATTATAGGAGAAGAACCAGACTCTGTAAATCAAAGGGTCTTGTTTTTATTTTGGTGAAGTGGAGTATTGCATTCTGTCAGAGGTTTTCTTTCATAGATGCTATTGAACAGTCTTTTGGCATTAATGACAATAGATTATATCTTGCAGTATGTGTGTGGGGGCACAGCCATTTTTGGAAGAGAAATTCAACCAAAAGAAAGAGTTCATGATTGAACAACTAAATTCAATGGAAAAACTATCAGAAATTATACTGCTTGGATATCTTGTAAAGATATAAAACTTCTCACTGCATTGCCAGGTGTGCTCTTCATAATGGAATACTGCTTTTCACAGATTTGTGTACTAGAATAAAACTCATTAAATAGATAGGATAAGGCATTTTTACTTCCCACACTATGAGCCTGATTCTTTCTTGTTCCACATGTGGCTGTAAAATGCTACTAAATAAGAATGCTAGCTTTTTGAACCCACTTTGCATAGATGCAAATGATAGGTTCAGGGCAGTGGAGAATCAGACTCTCATTGTCCATTATGGAGAGCAGATGGGATTATTGACTGAGAATGAGTAAACATAGCGAGCTGATCCTCACTTACACCAAGACCCTTATACTGCTCTGGCAGTGGAGAGCAGCCAGCTGGGATGATTTAGTTGGGGATTGGTCCTGCTTTGAGCAGGGGGTTGGACTAGATGATCTCCTGAGGTCCCTTCCAACCCTGATATTCTATGATTCTATGACTGTAAATTGTAAATTGTAACATGGTATTTTCTTAGTACATAATAATCAGCTCTCACACCCATTGTATAGTTGTGTAACTTGACTACATCCCATTGAGAGAAATGGAAAGTAAGGAAAAAACTCTTGAACTAGAAGGTTTCAGACCTTTTACCTAAACTCAGAATAATCAAATCAAAATTAATCCCAAACAGTTCAAAAGGCTTATGTGGGGTTTCTCAAATTTTTCAGAACATGTTATTTTAAAACATGATTTAAGTAACAGGATAAGGCATGTTATTTATTTATCAGTAGGGAATGGCATACGACATTTTCTCCCTTCGATCAGCCTGACAATCCTTTCCATAGATTATTCAAATAAAGGGAGGAAAGAAAAGTAATACACAGTAAAAAAAAAAAAAACTTGGTATGTTCATAATGGAATACTGCTTTTCTATTAATGGTAGGTTTAGTAAATTAAGTGGCAATAAAAAAACACCTATTTGACTGCTTAGATTGCATGTTATCATTGGAAGAAAGCCAAACCTGTATAGTTCACTCTCTCATACAAGAACCCTCGCCTTCAGGACAGAAAACCTAATATAAGATTTTTACATATAATTTAGCTTTACAACTTTGTAGCATTTAAAGCAGGACAATGCCAACTATGATTTTAATAGCGTGGAGGCCAAGATTCATTCTGTAAATGAATCTTTGTTTAGTGAAGGCTTTATGACAGATATAACTTACTACAGAAACAATGTAATGATGAAAAATAGACTAATGCTATAAGCATTTCACTAGCAGAGTGTGTGGGAACCAGATTTTTTGTTTCAGAGAAAATTCCAGGATTTTTAATGTTTTTTTCTATTAAAAAACAAGATGAAAACAATTCTTAAAAAATTCCCATGGAGCAAAATTCTGAAAACAACCCAGCTTTGGATCAATCAAGAAAGTTTTGTTCAGATTTTGACTTTTAAAAATGTTTATAGGATAATACACATTTTTAAAAAATTTAAAAATAAAGCCATTTTGAAACAGAAAATCAAAACGTTCCTCTCCACTTTCTAAAAGAAATGTAATTGAAGTGGACACAAAAACATGTTAACAGAAAATTTCCACCCAACCCTAATAACTTCATGTTTAGAAATATCATTCATGTTAATAAATTCATCTTGACAGCTAACACTCTTCTGTTTAACTGCTGTCTTTTTCTGCTTTGTTTGACTTGATTTACTTGGTGGATGGGTTGACATTACCTACATACTTTTTCTATGAACTAGCTCATGATTTGCCTTTTCTCAAGTGCCAGATACATTATTTAAGGAAGAAATGGCCAATACAAACACCCAACCTTATTTTTAAACTCAACATTTTGGTAGCAGCTTTATAACCCAGTAAAGGAAAAGTTTTGTTTTAAGATCTTAACTTAAATCTTTGTGAAGCATTTTATCAACTGAAAATCTCATAGTGCAGGTGAATCTGCGACGTACTGTGTAAAAGCAATGGCCAACAATGATGGTTTCTAAAGGTAGTCTCCTAAATCTATATTTAGGCACCTAAATAAGTGGCCTCATTTTCAAAGGTGCTCACCACTCCACAACTCCCACTGTCTTTAGAAACCCAAACATTCAAATGTTGGCCATTTGACAGGACTCACCCATAAAGGGATTGGTGGAAGGGGAAGGAAGGACTGAATTTGTTTGATGTGAACACAATGTACATTGTAAAGGAAAGGATTTACATGGGGTTTGGAGTCAAGGTACATTAGCAAAGCAGTCAGGGGTGACTGTATCAGAACATTTTGCATCTTAATAATGAGTGGCAGGACTGTTTTAACAAAACATGCGGTGGTAGCTGTGCCATATGCATGTGCCTGAGTAGCCCAAAGCCCCTCACAAACCATCTCAATAAAAAGGGTAATTTATGAGCATTTTCCCTGAAATAAAGGAAACGTACTGAGTTCTCATTGAAAACCCTGTAAATAAGATACCTTTAATCAGACTGGTTTACAAATTAAGATTACAAGCTTTCAGTCCCCCCGAGGAGCAGAAATAATCAGGATGATGACATATGATTAGAGAAAGGCCACTCTATGCCAAGAATTTTAATCTACAAGCAATTATTTAAAGACAGCAGAAGGCAGCTGTATAAGCTGAAAGAGATGAGATAATTATTTGAGGAATAGTGGCAGAAGAGGGAACTACTTCTACAAAGGGAATCGCAGTGTTGATTTATAGGTTTGACACACAAATGAATGAATGAATGCAGGCCGGTGAAATAAGAATTCAAGATTGTTTTTGAAATTTTACTTTCAATGAAGCACAAGCTACAACAGGCCCATATCATGCTACGAAGTACGGAAGTGTGGGTTATTATAAGAAATTAAGTAATCGGGCAAGAATTCAGGCTGTCGTGCTGGTCAAAGTCCTGACCTGCTTATCTGAATGGGGTGTTGATCTATAACCTTGAAAAGGCCATCATGTCATATAATATATCACTTGTGGCTAAATACCTCTGAAAGTCCAGGCACAAGAAAGCAATATCAGGCCTTAAAGAGTTATTATGTGGTCCAAATATTCCATTTACAAAACATGAGTAATGAACAAGTATGTGAATGATATCCACAGCCTTGATGAACATCCCCCTACCCTACCCGGCAAACCCATATGCCCTCCCCCCCCCCAACCAAAGTCCCAGGATTCCAAGTATTGGCATCACCAGAACCACTGACCCTTAAACAATGAGAGAGAGAGACAAGATGAAAAAAGGTAAATAGTCTCTCAGCTTGCTGAAGAGATATGGCAGGCCTAGTAAGTAATGTGGCTGGAAACTTTCATTAGTACCCATCCCTATGAAATGAGTTGAGATTCCATTGTTCTTCTCCAGAGCTCTCGCTCTCTCTTCCTCAGCACTGATGTCCCTGCTATTGCCAAAAGCAAGAGAAACAACCAGTAATTCAAGCTGGGACTTTCACATAGCAATACAGGGTGCATTCAGTAACCTATTGGGCTAGGTAGGTGCTGTCATCTATAGCTTTCTGTGCTGGGCACAGCTATTATGATACACATGCTTCTGTAGGGAAGATCAAACAGGGTACTGTGACTAGGTGAGAAGAGAAGAGCTGCAGATGTACAGTTGGATCATGAACAGTGTCGGTTGCCGTATAGAAGCAAAAAATAAAAAGGGGTGAGCGTGAGAGGGAAGTCACTGGAACCTAACAATGTGTCAATGAGAGTACTGCTGTGCAACCGCCGGGTTACCCTGGGGTATCAGGAAGAGAGTCCTAAGAAAGGAACACGTAGCTCAGCCCCTCAGCAGTCTGATGGGGACGCTGCTTAAAGCCGTATCTCCTTAGACATGGCCTTTGTGCTCACCCTGTACAACTAGGAAAAAGGGTGCACTGGGTGTAAGTGGTGCTGGAGACTTACCACCACACCTCACCTAAACCTCAACTCCTTGCCCCACACATCACTTACTCCTGCCCACAGTCCATTCGCCTTCCAGAAGACAATCTGCAGGACAGGAGATAACACACAGGACTAGAAGCTTAAAAGAATGGGCCTGGAAGGTGAAATGCACCCCTGTGCAGAGGGCCAGAACAAGACCTCCCTAAACACCACTTTAAGTCCCATTAAAACATGATTCTGAAAACGTAGATGGGACTATCCAGTGCATGGGCCTGCGCTGGCCCTCTGAATCTCACCCTCTGTGTACAGACACACTCCTAGTTCATGCCCCTACTTGTCTCCGTGTATACATTTCATTTGCATTGAAGTGCAATAACTTTGAGAACTCTGCTGCACCCCTTGCAATGGCTGACAGGGTCAAGGCCTTAATATCCATGCATTTCAGTATACCCTTTTATTTGCTAATATATCTCAGCTCATTTTCAGCAAGAAATCAGCAGCCTTCTTTCCTTTTTTTAAAAATACATGTATAGTGGACGATGAGATGAAAGCACCGAGATGTCAGATGCCACTTTCTCAGGACTTGAAGTCCCAATTACAACTATTATGATGGTGGGGATTGTGAATTGTCTTACACTGACACTGGAATAAAAGAAAAAGAAGTTTTGTAAAACTTGAACACAACAATAACATCTGCTGCCTCTAGAATCTAACTGGAGGGCTTTTTGTTGTTGCTGTATTTAAAGCAACCAATAGAAATCAGATGACTAGCACAGCACTAGCATAACACATTGTCCTTTGAATGCCCATGAAAGCTTATGCTGAAATAAACTAGTTAGTCTCTAAGGTGCTACAAGTATTCCTCACTTTCTATATCAACATTGCTACTTCTAAACCTTTCTTATGCTGCGTAATAGTGCAGTATTGTACTCTTTAGCCTCTTAGAAATTCCCTGCAAATCAAGTGAGGAATCCTGTGAAGTGCATCCTTTTGTCAGGGCAAAATTTAAACAACATGAGACAGCCACATGTATATTTCTCTCAACTTCCGTTGCACTTCTTCCCTCTCCCCCTCCCCCCAGTCATGATATGTCAGTTATAAGGCTATGGAGTGTGCAATTGCATGCTTGCTTTTAGTTTGTATATTGAACAAATTCAAACACCAGAGATTCTTAGTATGCGGATTAGGATTTTATGGTTGCTACAGGCATGGTTTTTGCTTATGTAAATGACCTTCTATTTCCGCCAAGAAAGTGGCATGTTTTTCTCTTTCTGGTTTAGTTTTGGCTACCATGTGTGGGTGTGTGGTACATTTTGTTGTAGATACTATATCTGTTTTCCTTTCCTGTTTATGTGTTGATAATATCTTAAGGGGCCAAAAAAATAGAGCTTACAGGCGTCTGAAAGTTCAAGTAACTCTTTTCATAGTTATGGCCACAAATACTGATGTCACTAGACAGAGAAAACTAACTTGTTGTTAGCTAACAAACTTCCAATTGTGAAATGCAGGTTTGCAGCAGATGCAGTGAAAGAGAGAGAAATAGGTTAGAGAAAAATTTGGAACAGTTGGTCCAGTGCTTTGCGTGCTTAGAGAGGTTGCCCTTAGACTTGCAAATTCAGCTCAGGATGCATTTTACATGCCAATCCCGGGTCAGACATCTTGAGCAGAGCATCTCAGTTCTGTTCTTCACCAATCACTAGAAAGAAAAGAAAGCAGAAAGCTCATTTTCACTCGGATTTAAATTCAGATCTCTCTAGAAATGAAAAGCTCTCTCATTAACATACAATACCATCAAGATTATTCAAGTCCTCTTCAACTTGCCAAAACATGGTAGAAATAACCCACATTTGGGGCACACAAATAAACTGCAATGCAGGAAGCATTAAATACTGTCTTAATTGACTTATGAATATATGTTTAATACCAGCAAAAATCTCAGTTCACAAATTTTATTGTAAATTACGAGGAATGTGGTCAACTGTGATCTCCCAGGCAAATGTTCTGTTTAATGGGATATTTAATAAGTGACCCTTTTCTAACATGGCTATTCTTACAGAATCACAGAAGCTAGAAATAGAGGAGAGAGAAGATCCAGCCCATCTCTCAGCCCACGCAGGCCCATTCTGCTCCAGTATGTTACCTAGGCCTTTCTTCAGTATAGTTTTAAAAGTTCTGAACAATGGACCTTCTCCTCCTTCCATAAGGAGGCTATTCCACAGCCAAATATTTCTCAACACGAAGAAGTTGTTCCTGATATACAGCCTAAATTTTAGCTTCCTAAATTCCATCTCATTACTCCTTGTCCTACTTATAGACTTTCTGGTAATATAGCATCCAGACCGGAGTGCCATATTCCAGTGCAGTCACACCAGAGGCAGTAGGGGGTGCGGAAAGACATTGAACAAAACTGAAATCTCTATAGATGAAAACCACTTCAAGCCGGGAGGTGCTGCTACACCCCCAGCACTGCTAGGTCCGGCACTGCTGACCAGAGGGACAACTGCTTCTGCAATATGATACCATTTTGTATGCAGCCCGAAACCTTACTGGGCTTTTTTGTATCGATATTGTTTAGCAAACTCATGTTGACTTGTCTGTCCACTGTCATCCCTGGGGGTCTTTCAGCATCGCTGCTTCCTAGGTTACTCCCTCCCATTGAGTACATGATTGATGTTTCAGTGTATCTTTCCCTAGGTGACATTATTCCAGGATGAAACTCATTTTATTTTCCTTCACATATTTCTATCCTTTATGTCCGCGGTTCTCCCGAGGGGTCTGCCGCCGAAAAGCCGCCGCCGCGATCGCTTCCGCATTCCGCCGAAAAGAGCCGCTCCCGATTCTCCCAATGTATCATTGTTTGCTAATCTAATGAGCTGTTTTCTCTCTCTCTCCCAGATCAGTATTGAAGACATTAATGAAACAGCTTTTAATACTGAACCTTGTGCTACTCCACTGGGCAGCCTCTGTCCCACAGCTTGATACTGTTCCATTTATCAGTACTATCCTGCGTTTACAATCTTTTAGCCAGTTTTCAGCACACATGACCTTGACTTTATCTGAGCCCATTGGAATTCATTTTTCATGTAAGATTTCACTAGGTGCTTTCAAATGTACTACTAAAATCCCCAAATATTCTATCTACCATATCCCTTTCAGCCATAAATACTGTATTGTAATTCTATTTAAAGAAAACCAGACAGTTTGGTCTGGTAAGACTTGGAGCATGATCCTGCAGCTTTTACTCATAAATAACTCGAACTAACATTGGCCCTGTTTCAGCAATTTATTTAAGCATGTAACTAACTTTAAACATGTGAGTGGTCCTATTGATTTCAAGAAAGAAATCATACAGGCAGAACATATTACAAGAAGAAGGATAGGGTAGGAGCAATAAGCTCTTGGAAGTCAGTGATTACCAGTGTGTGTATATAAAGTTATTTTTCTAACCCAGTTCTAATTACAGAACATGTGAAATAATTAGAGTGGATCAAATACTTAACATGGTAAAAAGGAACATAAAAAATTCCACATTCTATTGGACCAGTGGTCCAGCTAATCTTAAAAAGAAAGAACAAGTCTGTGTAGGACAGATATAAAATTGTAGCTAAAACTAGAGAATGGTCTTTAATGTACTTATAGCTTCCTTTAATGTCACTTAGCAGTTGAAAACAAGAAGGAGAGCCACCATCATATGAAAAGCCAGCTCTTCACAGACTATCATTGGTCTATAAACCATAGTTTAAGAACCTGTGCTCCAAAGAAAAGTTTGCTAAATTCCCCATGCATTTTGTAGTATACATTAGAATCCAAGTAACGGAGAGATAGCCGTGTTAGTCTGTAGCCACAAAAACAACAAGGGGTCCTAGTCTTTAAGGTGCCACTGGACTCCTATTAGAATCCAAATAACACCTGCTACTTTTGTCAGTATATGTTTCTAGAGAAGATCAAACCTTAAATTAGCACTAATTTAAAAATGAGTCATCTTCAGAAAAAGCATAAAAATATGTGTGTTTGCATATATATATTATATATTCTGCTCTCTCCTCTGTGAAACATGTTGAAAGTGAGAGATGAAAGGGACATGTTAAGTAGAAACTGAAAATTCTCACAAGGTCTGGTTTGTGTCCAGTACTTTCCACTAAGAAGTTTGGAAGTAGCTAGCACCCTTGAAAGGTGCATACATTGACAGTATATGAGTTTTCATGAGTCCTTCAAGATCTTTTGGGCAATTCTTAGGCCCTCAGAGCTTTCTTCTCTCAGCTATAAGCACTGTTCTCGAAGCAGTATTACATAAATACGTTATTATTCATAACGCCACCACTCTTTTCATGTTCAAGTAGTCTTACAAATATTAAAAGATTAATCCTCACAATACCCATTCAAGGTAGGTATTAGTAAGTAGTAGTTGCCTCCATGGTAAAGTCTCCACTGTCCTGGAAAGGAGGTCCAGGGTTTAATTATTATGTCTTTTTTGATATTATATATTAGAGTTACGGGGAATCTATAAGGCATATAAATTACTCCTGTTTCAATAGTTTTCAATAGGCATTGGTTATGGATAGAGATGGTTAGGAATTAAAAATGTTTTTGACTTTCCATCAGGAAAATTAAATGCAATATTTTATTCCAAGTTGGATCAATGGCTATTGAAATATTTCAGTTCTTTGACTTGAAGTCAGCCAGGGAGCCGAGTCAGTTCAACATTCATCTGTGTTCAACTGAGCTGCTACAATGTCTCATGGAAATTGTAATTTGGGTGTCTCTTGTCTTCACACTCCCTTATGGGTAGACTTGGCAAAACTCAATTTTCATTTTTTAAATAATTGCAACAGATAATATGGGTGCTTATTTTAAGCATTTTAAATTTTATTTTGTATCAATTTACATTTTAGCAGTTACACAAAATAATGGATTTTTTTTTTTTTAGTGATTTAAGTTTTCACAGTTTCAGAAAATCATGGGCGGCAGGGGAGGGGGGGTGTTCCAAACAATTATTTAATGACAATAGACATGGAGATTCAAAGAGTAAAGCTTTATAACTGCTTAAATATAAATTGTCAACATCACATGCAAAACATAAATATCCTTAAATCAACAACTCATACTTGTTTTTCCTCTTCATTTACTAGTCCATTTCTATCAAGACTAATTCAAAAATCTAAATCACAGGATTGTGTTTCTAATAAGTTCTCAGAAGCAGTTTTCTTTGCTTGGTTTTAAATTTTGATTATTAGCAATGGAAATATTTTTTTCACTGATTTGTATGTGTATGAAAAAAATCAACATTTTAGTGACATTTACCAATAAAAAATCCTAATCCTTCCAAGACTGTCCAGGTTCACTAGCTGAATTGCTTCTCTGGTTAACTGCCATGGTACATCATGGGAGATATAGTCTAGCTGGGGAGTCTGGCCCTGGGGGAAGAATGGGGGTATGAGGCATATGAATTGCACTGAACTGTGGCCACTGGAAAACCAAACCAAAATGAAATACTTTCACATTTCTGAATCCATTTTTAGAATTTTTATTTTTCAAGTTTTTGGTCCCAGTTTGGGATCAGTTTTGAGATCAGTTTTGAAATACCAGAATTTCCCCTGGGACAGAAATTCTGTTTTTCAGCCAGTTCAAATTATGGGGTTCTGGTTCTCCTGAATCATACTGAAATCATCACTCAAATATTGAAACATGAATTCTGCTACATGTGTGAAAATGATAATTTTCATAGGTTTAGAACTTGGCCTAAACAGCAAAGATTTTCATGAAAACAGTGAAAGGCACCATTGTGACCTCAGGACTCTCTCCCCTACCAAATTTCAACTGCCAGAGCAGCAAAGAGATGCACTGATTCATTGCTTGCCCTGGACAATCTTCACCAGTGGCGCTTCTATGGAGAGCATGTGATGAGTGCTCTAGATCTGCATATATGTAAATAGTTCATACATACACTGCCAATAGATGGTGCTTATTAATATGTGACATCATTCCTGGGTTTTATAGGACCAATGAAATTTGTCGTGCACTGCAATTGGCTTCCTCTGTGCAGCTCTTAACAGAGCATAGAGCAGCGGTTCTCAAACTTTTTGAGACCGTGCCCCCTTTTCCGGCTGTGTCGGCGCAGCACGACCCCTCCAGTCCCCGCCAGGGGCGGGCTCCCGGCTGTGCCCAGGCCCCCTGTCCCCGCCGCGGCAGGGCGGCCGGCTGCACCCTGGTCCCCCGGCCCCGCCACGGGTGGGCTGCCGGCTGCGCACCGGCCCCAGTCCCTGCAGCAGGCGGGCTGCCGGGTGCGCGCCGGCCCCAGTCCCCGCCGCCGCGAGTTGTGGCGGCAGGAGCTCGCAACCCCCCAGGGAGTGCTCGGTGACCCCCTGGGGGGTCGCGACCCCCAGTTTGAGAAACCCTGGCATAGAGAATAGCAGCAGGAAACGAGAACCATTTCTGGAACGGTTGTCCCAGAGAGCAAAGATGGGAGTGCAATTTGCATCCTTCTTTAATTTCAGGGTGAATCAAGCCCACAGTCTGTACAGTGCATGGGATCTGGCTCTTCTAGGTGAAAGATTCTTCCCTAACATAGGCTGCTATTGTAATAAGGACTTAAAGTTAAACTGTTTGAAACTACGCTTTTTTTTTTGAATGTCTTGAATCGAGTTCTGAGAGAAGCCCCCAAAATAGTTCTGTTCAAAATGGTGTCATGCAGTACAAATTGTGTACGTTTTTAGAGATCACTGAAGTAAGGTAATCTGTTCATAAAGAGAGCAGTATTGTGCATTTTAACGGTGACAGTGTCTCACTAATTCTCAGAAGTCAGAACTTTTGCAGAGCCCCGCTCATCTTAAGACATTTTTCTGTAACCTTCTCTTGAGTCCTGGCCCAGCTTGTGATGTTTTGATTACAGTAATTATTCTGTCTTGCTACTCATATGTTGCATAAGATGGGTTTAAAGCATTTATCAACAGAAGAACAATTACGTCTGTGGAGCTTAAGGCACACTTTTCTGGCTGCTGCGGTCTCTATGGAGTGATTTATTTTACAGTTAGTGCTTAAGGAGTTCACACATTTTGTAAGTTTAAAAAAAAAAGGCATCGAATTTCGAGCACCTCAAGCAGTATCTAAGCCAAAACAAAAATATGGAAGAAAATACCATTGTCCTGAATACCATTATTTAATTAGGTAATGACAACATGCTGACTATGTGGTGGTTTGCATCACTTGACCTTCTTGATGCTAAAACATCCCCAACTATCATTATAACCCTGTTTCCGTTGCACATGCCCAACATATCTTTAAGCATCTGTATAAATATAAAAACACTCCCCAAACTTTGGAACTATTTAGACATTTTTTGACAGTTTAGGTTTTCTTCTGCCAAAAGACTGACACATGCTTACCACATAAATACAGTCATAGTGCGCTGGTCATGATTTTAACTTACCACATACAATTTGATAGCATTTTCATTTTCCATATTTTTAGAATGGGTTGAGAATACAGTACTTTGATTACTTTTCTCTCTTTGGAGGTTTGTTTTGTATAAACCCCTGAAAGTTTGGATGCTTATCTGAACTGGATGCATATTTTCCCTTCCTGTCCTAAACTTTTAGTTTCTGTGCCCTGATAAAACAGCCACCACATTCCTCCCTAGAGTCAGTTAATTAATCGCTGTACTTAATTTTTATAACAGTTTGTAAAGCATTTTAGGATTCACCAAGTTGAAACACACAATGTAATTAGAACTCATTGAAAAAAAATGTAAGGAAACATTCTTTCTATGGCAAAGGGTCAGTTTTGACTACATTTTCTCTTTTTGAAATACAGAGTGAAAAGTATTTAGAAGTTGTTGAAAGTGACAGATTTCCTGGTTCAAAATTCCTTTTCATTTCAAAAATTAAGCTAATTATGGTGAAAATAAAAATGTGAAAAATCAAAGAGGTGTCTAGTCAAAAGAAATAAAGGGAAGATTCTTTAAACAGCAAATCTTACCCTCAGGGTGGAGTTAAACAGGCAATCTTAAAAGTACACAGTATCACATAGTCTTCCTGCGTGAAAGCAATGGTAGAGGCATAACAAAGGATTCAGACGTCTGAAATTAGAGAAATCTCAGATCTCTTTTTAAAAATTTTATTTGAAAGAAAATGGATTTCAGCCTGTCATGGTGCATGAAGCACTCTTTTAAAGATTTTACTGATACTATTTTATTGGGCTGGCTTGAAGTAAAGGCATGCCATTGGGCTAGAACTGTCCGAACTTAAATACTGCACATAGCTAAAGGCTGTCAGTACTGGGAGTGGTGAATGAGGCGTTTGCAAACAAACAATCCCCTTCAAACATTTAAAGGCACCCTGGCATGCTCCCAAATGTATTTTTTAATAAAATTTTCTAAATAGGACTCGCTTTCGATCATTAGCTCTGGTTCTGTCCCGTTTGCTAGCATTGCATAGCTCAGCCTTGAAATATGCTGCCTTAAAACTGTATTATGATTTTTATTTTAGCCTTCTTTTTATGAGAGATATGCAGTGAATTCCCTGCTGAAACCCTCATGGCAGAATGATTAGACAGGTGTTATATTGTATAAGAATTTCTGAAATTAAAAAAATAACAAAACAAAATTCCTTTTCTGCTCTTCTTTAGTCATTCAAAAAGTACATCATAACTAGAGCTTTTAAAAAACAAATGCAGGCATATTTCTGCAAAAATATTACCTCAAAATTGTCAGCAATTTTTCTAGTCATACAAGACATTAGACTGGTCCAGAATGCCAAGTGTCTCCCCCAGCAGGCACAAATTTTGGTATTTGAACGCTGATGTGAATTTTGCAACTTTGAGCTCCCTGTGTAATGCCCTATACCCAAGGCCCTAATCACAATGATCTCCAAGATTGGGAAAGTTTGAATTTGGATCTGAATCTGGATCCAAATATGCATCTTGTTCCCTTCTTACAGAGGGTATCGTTTAACAAAAGCAGGACGATGAGCAGAACTGTAGTGCTTTGCCAGATTAGTTAGGGAAATGTCAGGCAACGAGACTGCTTGTCTCATTAAACTGCATAATCTTGTATCTAAAAAAAAAGTCCTGCACCTTCTAAGCTGATATAAATACAATTTAAAGCAATTTGGAATTATTGAGAGCTATGGAAAGCTAAGAAAAAATGTATGGGCCTTATTCTCATTTACACTAAGGCCTCTTTAGAACACTCTGGGAGTGTAAAGGAGCCTTAGAATGAGTATACTCACCTTAGTGCCCTTGTATACTAGCAGTGCGGGGCCACTCTGCTCCCCCACCCTCGTAAGGGGTGGGGCCTCAGGTGAATGGGGTGGGGCTGGGAGGGGGGGGAGTCAGCATCTCCCAGCTAGTCCATCTGTGCTCCCTGGCCATGCTGTCCAGGGCTCCAATGGCGATTTAAAGGGCCCAGGGATCCAGCTGAAGCCCTGGGCCCTTTTAAAATCACGTCCCCAGGGCAGCTACTTCTCTCTCCCCCTCCCCCTGTCGGCGGCCAGAGGGCAAAAGGAGGCGTAACATTAAAGCGTTACCACGGCAGCGCTTTAACATCACTGCCTCTTTTATGCTCCCCATTGGCGGCCCTGCCGGGTCATCGGTGCCCCTTTTGCACCTCTCCATTGGCTGCCATGCTGGTAAGGATCCGGAAGGGCCCCGATAGGGGGCACAAAAGGGGCAGCAACATTAAAGTCAGCGCCCCCTTACTTTCACCCCTGAAAGGGGCCTGAGTGTAAATGAGAATCAAACCCTTTGTGTCCAGACAAAGCTACACAATGCAACCTACGGTATTTTAATTGTCAGTATGTTACTGTAGCAGTTTCTTTACAGCACCTTATACTTGATGCATTTCAGAGCTTGAATCGGGGCTAAAATGTGATAGGCCAAGATTCTTCAGCAGAATTGCATCAATGTATTACACCAGCAGAGAATTTGGTACATAACGTGCTGTTTCTTCTATTCAACTATTTTTCCCAGTCCCTCCCCTTTTCAGACGGAGGTGGTTTAGCTATGAAATAAACATGTGCACCGACATCATTCAAACATTTGTGCCTTTTCTTCAGCACAAATGTGAAACATAGGTCTATTCTGTAGTCCAAAACCTGGGTAATCAGCAGTAAGGGCAGTCATCCCTTGAAATGAATGCTATAGTGCACATTCAGGTATTATTTTTAGTACTGCGTACTATAATATCTTAAACTGATCTCCTACATGTCCCCAGTCAGGACTTTGGAACAACCAAAATAAAGATAGTACATAACGAATCAAACCCAAGAGTTACACGAGAAACCATGCATGCTCGGACAGGCTACTTTAGAGCGTGAACTTGTTTGCTTTTTTCTTTAATAGTGAGCCTTATTGCGTACATTAGAAATTGGCAGGAACACATAATGGATATATATCAAACAAATGGCTTTTGGCTCAAATGAAGTTCATTCACTGGCAAAAAAGAAGACAGAGATAAATTCACAGGCTTTTCTTTTTTCTTTTTTATTAAAGAGAACAATTCTATAGGAACCAGCTGGGGAAATGGCAAATTCAAGCCTAGCATTAAAACAATTGCTGCTGAAAAATAAAATAAATTAATGAATAAAGTTTAGAGTGGCAAAAGTCTGCTAGTTCACACTGACAAGGACTCAGTGGTTATGTCAGGAGATAATGGTGGATATATTTTGTTGAAATTTAGCATGTGGTCTTTTCTTATCCTTGAAATGCCAGGATAATGGAACTACAAAGTTGACATGTCCTGGTGTGCAATTTTGTTTAATAGCTGCTTTTTCAGAAGAACAGTTGTAAATGTAGAAATTAAAAAATTGTGGTTAAAGCTACAAAGTCCAACAATGCTCATTCCCCCTTCCTTCATTTTCTGAATTGGTAGAATAAACATTTAAGTACACTTACTATCCCTGCTTTAGAGTATGTCTTTAAGTACAGTCTGAACTTAATTCACCTTCTTCGAGATGCATGGGTTTGCAACTCTTTCCTCCCACTACGTTCAGGGGACACTACTTAATTCATGATTTTACTAATAGCTCCATGAGTGGTGAATGTAAAATTGTTTTCATACTAATGTTTCCTTGCTCGCTGTTGTTCTCTTCCTGCTTCCTTTATATCTGACAGGACCTAGTCTCACGTAACGTTCCATCCTCCACTATCCAAAGCAAAATAGGTTTTTTGTTTTCTCTAAAAATCAAGAGCAATTCCAACAGCATACAGATTCCCATGAAGAGGTCTGTAGACCTAGTAAATATCACCACTCATGATGGAAAGGTTCAGTGAGGGTTAAAGAAAAGAAAATAGATGTGAGGGGGCAGGACTGTCCCTAGCTATTCTGGGGCTCTATGCAACCATCCCCGCAGGGAGGGATGTGGGGCCCCAGGACACTGCAGAGGGGTGAGGGCTGACTTGGGGGGCAGGTGAAGCTTCTCTCCAGCACTCAACAGAGGCTCGGCTGGGGCCAGGTCACTGCACTTCCCGCAACCGGTGAATGCAGGCCCGGCCCTGCTGCAGAGCTCATGGGGTTGGGGGCAGGGCTGGGGCGGAGCAGGGGCAAGAAGGGGTGGAGTGGGGGCTTTGGCAAAGGGTTGAGAGGGAGTGGGCTGGGGCGGAGCAGGGGTGGGGACCGTGGGGAAGAGGTGGAGCAGGGGCTGGAGCAGGACGCAATTTGGTTTGCCAAATTTCCTAGTGCCCTACACAGGTGCGTACTTTGCATATGGGTAGGGATGTCCCAGTGGGCAGGGGGAGGAGGGGTTGTTTTGTTTTGGTTTAGAATTTAGCTCAAATGTGGTGTGGGAAGAGGCAGGAGAATGCTGCTATAGCTCTCACTCTAGTGAAACTCAACTGACAATACATTCCATGCAAGAAACGAATGAATTTGCCTGCACTTTGAAGTGGGAACTTTACTTTCCAAAGTAACTTTGTGGTATAGAAAAGTCAGATTATGCAGTTGATGTGAATTCATAGGAAATGACTTCCGGACTAAAATCATACCTAACTGTCCAGATGAAACTGACGACCAAGCTTGCTGGACTCAGGTCTGTAGGATTTGAGTGCAAGTTTGCATAGATCTTTGACAAATTAGCAGAAATCTTTGGATATTTTCTAATTCATCCTGGCCTTCTAGCATAATGTTTTCCCTGCAAAATATTATGTTACGCTGCGTTGTTTGAAATCTCCCATTGTAAAGCAATAGTTATGAAAACATCCCACTGGGCAGAAATTAGTGAGAATACACATTATGGGTCTCTGCTGGATTTGCTGCCATGGATATATTTATGGATGCCAAACATTTTTAGCTTTTACAGGAAGTTTCACTGCTCAGGCTCAAATTTCCAAGTATTTATCCTCTTTAAACCTCAACCAAGACTGGCTCTTTTGGCAGAAGGTCTTGTGTCTGAACGGGAGATAATATATGAAGTGGATAAATGGAACATTATCAGAAGATGTCTGCAGAGTGTATATCACAGGAAAGTTAAAAATGTCAATGGGTTTCCACAGTAAGACGATACATACACAATAAAACCTAAAGTAAGGTTCTGATCTGAAACAAAAATGTTACCTTCTTCCTCCTCAATAGTTCAGCTGCTTGTGCATATTCAGAGTCTTATCTGACTGACGTTAGGGCAAGGGTCATCAATAGGTGGACTGTAGGACAAATCCAGACTGCCAGATGCTTTTGAATTGACCCCAACATCTTTACCTGTAAGTTTTTAATTATTATTTTCTCTGTAGTCTGGACCTTAACCAAGAAATTTGGACCTTGACAGAAAAATAATTGACTATCCCTTCTTTAGGGTATGTCTTCACTGCACAGTTAACTCGGGTGCCTACCTGGGTTTTAGTCCAACACCTCTCCTCCTCTTGTCCTCTCCTCCACATCTACCATCCACAAATAAAAAAATCGGACCCAGATTTGGATGTGTTTTAAGCCTGAGCTATCTTAGGTGGTGAAGGCTATAAATTAGAACCCAGACTCTGGTTTAATTCAGGTTGGAACCCACATACCTTGCAATGAGGATACAGTAAATCGCTAATGTGCTAATAATCCTCCAATGCTTTCCCATAATTCCCCTCAAAGGACAGACAAGTTTTCCTGCAGGTGAGTAGGACAGAATCCTAGAATGTCTCAGCACAAAGAACCATGGGTTATGCACCCAGACACAGTGAGCGCAGAAATGGTGACAACACAGTAGCATAGGTTAGGCTTGCTGTAGAGATCACAGTTGTCAACTTTCACATGGTAAATAAGCACCCCAACTTTTACACTAAGCTAAAAATCAAGCTAATCCCATTTCAAAACAAGGCCAAAGCAAGCCAGTCCCTAAGAACCCCAACACTCTGTGTGACTAGATCTCCCCGGAGTGCAGTTGAGGACTGTGGTGGGCCTGCTGTGCACCCCTGCCTCTCCCCACCTCTTGTCCCTACATGCGCTTTGCCCCTGCAACTCACTAGCCAATTAAGACAAAAACAAGCTCAATTTCTGTGTTATTTTGGCAGATTTGGCATGTCTGGTTAGGATGCTCACACATGGGCTAGGCTAACGCAGGTGCTCAGACCCAGATGCCAGTCACTGCGTTAACTGTACAATAAAGACATATGCTTAGTGACTACATTTTTTATTGCTTTTTATTCCTTTAAGCCTTGAAGAGCCACCACAGCTAAGAGAATGTGAGCTGGATTCTATTCCTTGTGCATCATCAACAGCTTCATTAACTACATTCCAAATTAGTTACACTAGGACAAAATTATTGAAGGCAATGGATCTGCACAAATGTCACTGAGAGCATAACTGACCATCATCATATTTGTTACTGATGGATTATGTGCAAAACCTGTGATTTTTTCCCTTGTAAATAGAGCACAGTTGTCAAGGAACTCTTCGAGACACAATAAACATGGAACCTCAGCAAAGCCCTTTTGGCAGAGTATGACCACACTTTATAAATATGTCCTCAATCTAGTTTAGCAACACATGCTAATGAACTGTGGGAAAGGAGAATTTCTCTTGTCTGGCCATGCACTGCTGATGCAAAATGCAAATGATCTTTCCAGTAATTTCTTTATTATGACCAAAGCTTTGCATATATCCAGCCCATGAATTTAAAACTCATTTAAGATTTTAAGGTTTCTGCAAGTATTTTTCATGAAAACTAGGTAATAGAACTGGCCTACTCATTATTACTTTGGAGAGACTATTTACATTTGCAGATATACTGTAGGCAGAGAATCTAATAGACTAGTACAAACTTTGGGAGGGGTGTGATGTATTGATTTGTTTCAACAGAAAGTATTGGTATGTGGATGCATACTAAAAACCCCTACTTTGATCCCAAAGCAAGAAGAGAAATGTAGTAAGGAAATAGGATTAAAGGTCAACACATATGGACAATATTAACTGACAGAAAATATTTCTCTTTTAGGGAGTATAAGGTTTAGACTTGTAAAAATAACATGGTGATTTTGATTCAGAAGACTTTGAGAAAAATATTTTTTGTTTATGTTCAGGTGAGTTCGCACCCGCGGAGGTTTACTTGGAGCTTGGAATTTGAATGAAAAATAAAGGAGCCAAAACCCACCACGTTTCATTTATTTCTATCTAAAAAAAGATATATCTGTGAAATTGTTGAACTCTGCCTCGTGACTATCTGAAACCATAAACAGTGAGCCCTTTACCAGGACTACCTCCAATGGCCCCTTCTGACAAAAGGCCTTATCCTACACTATGAACATCAATGAGAGGAGCACAGATCAGAAAGACAGAAAATAGGGGAGTTGGTCAGCTGAACTCTTCAATGGAGTGAGGAGATGGTAGATGGAAACTGAGCTCTTGCTTACCTGTACCTCATCCTCCATTTCATGGGCAGGTTTGGGCACCTCTGAGGATATTTGGAAATTGAGGGTTGAGTGATGGATTGATAAAGTCAGTTTCTGTTTTGGTTAGAAACTTAGTATTACTTTCATAATCCCACTGAAAATCTCTCTTGCTGAAGCTGGAGGATTTTCTTTAGACAGGCGGAGAAGCCAGACTCTCCAAGTTTCCACTCCCTAATTTCTTACAGACTCAAGTCTTGGTGGTACAGTGTTTATAAGAAAGGTTGTCTTGCTTCCATAGCACAGAAGCAGGAAGCGTGATTCTGCTGAGCACAGGATAACTGAGAGAGGAAGTGGGCTATAGCCCATGAAAGCTTATGCTGAAATAAACTGGTTAGTCTCTAAGGTGCTAAAAAGTCTTCCTCATTTTATTTAGGATACAGTCTAACCTGGCTGCTAATCTTAAACCTGAGAGAGGACAGACTCCTGAAAATTTATTCCAGATAAATACACCAGGCCTGATTCTGATCTTATTTACACTAAAGTACATCACGAGTAGAGTTATAAAATTAAGGCCTGTCTCACCACTTTATTACTCATTTTGCACCGGTACGGCTTCATTGTAACCACTGAGTTACACTGGTGTAAAACAAACAATGCAGTTGTGAATCAAGCCTGTATTCACAATTGTATAAAACGGTTGATGAGGTCATAATCATGACCACTCATCCTAACTCTTCTGTCTGTTAAACCAATGTAACCAAGGCATAAAGCCACTGACTTCAGTAGAGATACTCCGGTATAAAACAATGCAAGTGAAAGCAGAATAAGACCCACTGTCCTAAGGGGGATATGGGCATCTTTATTTTATGGTTCCATTTTTTTTAACGTCATTAGAGCTTAGTCATGGTTATGGATAAAATCCAGTGAGACAGATTTCTTTTTAAATAAGAGAAGTTGCACTAGACATATAATAGATCTCATTTTGCAATAAGGATGGGAAACTAGGAAAATAAACATTTGCTGCAGAATTTGTATTTTCTTTTTTTATATTTTTAGGATGAAAATAATGTGGTGTGTGGGCCATTCTCTCTCTACTAGGTTGCTCTAAATCTACAGACTTTAGAGAGCTTGCGAGCTGAACTCTTGGAAGAAGTGAAGAGATGGAAACTGGGCCCTTGCTCATTTGAACCTCATCCCCCTTTCATGGACCTCTGTGAAGTGAGAACCTCTGAGGATCTCTAGCAAATGAGACTGAGTGAATCACTCAGGAATCACCCCAAAGGAGAGGTCTATCCCAGCACATTTATTAGCATGGACAGAGGCTCCCTATCACTGAAAAGTCCCCAGGAGCATGGCTAAACCTCAGATGCCTAAAAGGAGCTCTACCAACATCAGTCACAAACGGTCTCAACTACCTTCCAGACTTGGCTCCTGCCAGTGAAGACTCCTGGGTGGGGGTGGGGGGAGTTGAAGCCCAAGGGCTTTAGCCTCAGGCAGGGGACTGTAACCTGAGCCTTGCCACCCAGGGATGAAGCCCTCAGGCTTTGGCCATGGGCCACAGCAAGTCTAAACCAGCCCTGGTGACCCCATTAAAATGAGGTTATAACTCACTGTCGGGTCCCGACCCACAGTCTGAGAACTACTGCTGTGCTCCAATCAGAGGACAGCTGGCAGCAGGAAATAGGGCAGGATTTTTTTTTTTGGTCAGTTTTTTAGCCAACCATGGCTCTGGTGGGTAAAGAAGCCAACTTTTCCCACCCAACCAGGACCCAGGGCACAACCAGCCTTCATAGCACTGCTGCTGTTCCATGGAGTTGGGTCTCCATGGTAGGTATACAAATGATCTTTTAACAGCTATTGCTAAAATCTCAGGCCATGGAGTAGTTGCAATTTAAATAGGAAAGAAAAAAAAAAGTACTTGGATGTCATTGCCAGGATATTGAAGTCAACAAAACTCAGGATTCTCCATTGTCTTATACCCTACAGTCATTTATACCTATGTGAAGTGAATGTAACATGTGAATGTTCCCATTCCGATTCAGCTAGTATTATACAGAGGTGTAAAAGGTAGTGGTGAATTACATCCAATATGTCTTTCTTGAAGCTATAGACCCCAAGTTGCTGCTCCCATACTCCTACCAAGCACACATCACAGCTAGAATATACACAGGATTTACTTTTGGATTAATATTTAACCTGCTTAAGAATGGAAAGATTTTTTGATAAATAGAATGGCCCAGTTGTACATAATACACTGACAGCTGGAAGTGTAACTATGTTGACTGCCCTTGCTTAATAACCTCAGTACAAACTAGACAAGGTTCCTTCCCTTCACTCCTGGTTAATAAACAAACAGAGAGCTGGCCTTCCCCTCCCCCTCTCCCACCCCCTCAAATGCAAGAACAAATACAATGGACAACACAGTTTCTTGCCAGACCTGAATAAGAGATTTTCTCTTGATTAAAAGTCCAATTCAGCTCCCAACAATCTTAGCTAACTCTCAATATTTATCTGTGTGTTTTATCACTTTCAGTTTTGCTTTTTTTATACCCATTTATGGCAGGAGAACAATACAGTGTTGATGGATAAGGCTCATATTTATGTATATATGTATTTAGACTCATAATCTTTCTCTCTTGCGCTAAGACCCAAATCCTTAGTGCAACCTAAATGAAAAAGTATCTAGCACACTAGATAAATCCAGAGTAACTGGGCCAGGTTCTGTGATGATCAGCAAAGAAAATGAATTCTTCTCCTCTAGGCTATTGAGTGGCTATGCAACAGTTCTGCAGACTACATTAGGAACAACCCCCGTAGAGCTGATAATAGGATGATCTGCAGTAGCCTCGTTGCACTCAAGTTCTGCCCCCTGTATGCTTCTCTATAGGGAGGTTACGCAGAACAAGAGTTCACTTCCCAGTTCATGCATACCCCCTGTAAGGGGACACAGCATTCAGCCATCTCATATTATTCAGTGGAACTGGACTGCACCCATGGAGAAGGACTGGATTTTTCCTTAAAGAGATCATGTTCTTGTAATAGAGATATGAAATGATGTTATATCTGTGTTGGTCCCAGGGTACTACAGAGACAAGGTGACTGAGGTAATATCACTTATTACCTCACCCTCTCCCCTTGTGTCTCGTTTAATAGAAAAAAGATTGGACTCATCAAGAATAGGGAATTGGTGTAGGAGGGGTTATGTGAGGGTGGAAAATTCTGAGGCTCATCTCACTGATGTAAGCAGGGCCTGAATGATTTCTCCCGACAGCTAGCTAGGAGCGGGAGAGACTTCAGGAGCAAACTGTATTTACATGAACACACCTACTCTGCTTAGATATCCAACAGGTAGAACAGTGTTGCTCAAAATAATCAACTTTGGCTGGTGTTAGATTACAAATCACTTCAGTACTGAATGCAGGGGTAGTGAAATGTTATCAATACAACTGTCATTATTGTATGAATAAAGGGGAGCAGAGCTGTGCTTAACCTAGCCCAAATAAAGGGGTCGCCCTCATCTGAAAGGACCTTGTTAGGCCAGGGGCTCAGGAGCTGATCCACAGCAGTCTCCTGCAGAATAGATTCACACCCCAGTTTGCTGAAAGTTAATTGTTCAGGTAGATAAGCCCTAAAGTTTAAGCGTTTTGATACTGTACAGTTTGCCAACATACCACATGTGCACACCTTATAAACAGAAATGAATTCATTGTGCCTCCATCTCATGGTGTGCTTGTCCATATGTTCCATATTTAACAGTGTTAGAAATAACTGATCAGGGAAACTCTACCTAAAGGCCATAAAAAAGAGAAAACCCTGACAGGATTAAGAGACACATAACAAGGTCATGAGGTGCACTCATTTTTTCTCAACATGGCCAGAGCAACATAATTTCACTGGCACAGATATCTAAGCACACCTTTTCTATTGAATCAGCACAGTTTTCAATGAAAAAGAGCAAGTACTTGTGCTCAGTCTCTCTCGCCTCCCCATACACATGGGGATGAGTTTTGCATTTAGTTCCGAGAGTTGCTAATTCCATAGTCACCTATATTTCATTCTATATAAATGATCAATATCTATTACCAGTTAAATGAAACATTAAGACACAAATGTGTACTAGTAGTCCTGAAGGGCTCTGCTAGTCTATTGGTCTGAAAATTTCATGGGAAAAATAGCTTCAAAGTTGCAATCATCTCACTGCCCAAAATATACATCTTTGAAGTATGTTGGCTTTGGCACTGAAGTTTGCAAAGTTCAGAATTTTGAGTGTTAACTTTATCTGAAACAAAACAAACATTTTGAGTTATACATTTAGAAAAAATAGGTGAATTTTGGAGTGAAACAGATTATTTTGCATTCAAATGCATTTTTATTTTTGAGCTGTAAAGGCATCCTGGTGACATCTCCTGAATTACTAACATCCAGAAAAAAATCCTCCAGAAAAATCTTTGACATAGAGGGTTTGCCGAGAATGTTCCTAATCTTCTGAAGGGAAATAGCATGAGTTAA
Organism: Sternotherus odoratus; assembly: GCA_032164245.1. NCBI lineage: Eukaryota > Metazoa > Chordata > Testudines > Kinosternidae > Sternotherus > Sternotherus odoratus. The sequence goes on along the minus strand of JAVMKO010000003.1, from coordinate 139,825,555 downwards.
TGGGTAGATCACTGAACTGGCACACAGGAGACCACTAGCCTGCTGGGTGACATTGGGCAAATCATGAAAATTCCCCGTGCCTCAATTTCCCCATCCATAAAATGGGAAGAATTACCTCCTTTGTCAAGTGTTTTGAGATCTACAGATGAAAAATGCTACATAAGAAATAACAGTCTCAACAATGCTTCTACTCATTATTGTAATTGGTACCTAAAAATACAGGGATGGGCATTTCAGAAATCTGTATACAGTAATGTTGAAAGTACAATTGGTTTTCCACCAAATGTTCAGAAAATCCACAAAAGAAAAAAAGTCACAAATGAATCATAAATTGGAAAAATGGCTCCTGATTTGATAATAAAACCCAAAAGAAACAGAGCAGCAAAAGTACCTAGGCAAACTTCATGGGAATTATTACATTTTGTTCCTGGACTGAGAAACCTCTTCTTCAGCTCACAAACCCCCATTCCATAGCAGTTTCCCCAGGAATATTCAGAGTTAAGGTGCTCTGGGATCACACAATTACATCTCCTTTTTATAACTGGAACACAATTCTTGGCACAGATCTCCAAGCACACCTTTTCTATTGAATCATCCAGTTTTCAGTGAAAAAGAGCAGGTTTATTATTTGCTGAGAGACCGAAGAAAGTTGTCCAAAGCCAGGGAAGATCTGCCAGATGGCCAATATTGTAAAAATGTTGTTCTAATTCGCTGCTCTCTGACATACCAGCTTCAGAACCCTCCTCTGACCACTTCAAAACTCGAAGAGTTACAGGGAGATATGGCTCTTTAATGCTGAGGACACACACTTGCATTTGTTAACTTTACTTCTGGTTATTAACAATTTATTTGATCACCGTGTATGGCGTCTATGAGATAATCGTGGATAATTATCCAAGGGGAAAATAAAAACAGTATGTACCTGGTTTCCACCGCATCAGACACTCACGTCTTGTCATCTATAAGGGGCTAGGTGCTGACGTCATGGAGAAGCTAAATACAATTTCTGAAAATGACCATTTCCATGCATGATGTTTTACAGATCTTTTAGTGCTCCATTACAAAAATTAATGTTGCATGAACAAATGCAGTCCCGGTAAATGGGCAGTGACTGTCCCTTCCATTGTAGCATATTGACAGATAGTTTAGTCTTTGATGGAAGGCAGCTGCTGAATCCTCTCCCCCTGCACTAACCCGCAAGATAACATGACCAGGAAAAATGAAGGCACAGTTTCTTGCGACAACACCTGGAGTGGCATATATGTAATATACTGAAAAGAAATGAGGGAGCACTGGACGTTGTAATTCCAGTGTTCAAGTAAATATGAAGTTTTGAAATACCTGAAGTTGGAGTTTAAAAATAAGTAATTGGAAATTGCATATATTGCATGATTTAATGTGCAAAATGAGAGGGTAAGGAAGGCTATGACTGTGCAAGCTCCTCCAGGTAGCGTAGGCAGAGGTTGGAAATGAATGAATCTCCGCAGATAAACGTGAAACTTCTCTAAACTATGATAACTAGTATATTTAGCAAATACATTAGCTAACACAGGCTAAAGACCGTTTAGCACAGGGGTCTCAAACATATGGCCCGTGGGGTTATTTCCTGTGGCCCGCCAAGCTCCCTCTTCCCCCTACTCCCCAGCTCACCACGTCCCCGCTCCTCTGCTTACCTCCAGGTGCTTCCTGCCGCCAAACTTAGCGCTTTCCAGGAGAGAGGGGGGAGGAGAGGGGAGCCACACACTCAGGGGAGGAGGCGGAGAAGGGGTGAGGCAGGGGCAGGGAATTGGGGAAGGAATGAGGATGGGGAAGGAGGCTAGGGGAGGAAGAGGCAGAGTCTCAGGGAAGGGGTGGAGTTGGGGGCTGGGCAGCGGGAGGGGGTATCAGTGATGTGGCTGTCGGGCCAATGTAGTAGTCTTCATGTGGCCCTCCTGGTGTCTGGAATTTGAGATCCCTGGCGTAGCACATATTAGACAAAGATAGTTTAAAAAAGTAAATGTGGCTTGGAGATATGAGTTTAATTAATTCAAGCCGCCAACTAGAACTATTGAATTGGCTCCTTCCACCAACACCCGTGCCCCCAGGAGACCCCTCTTTAAATCAGTGGTTATGTTTTTTGCTTCCTCTATTCACCCCTTCCCCAGTACACTGCAGGAGGCCTGACCATCTTCTTAATTGAAAGTCTTTGAGGTCTTGTTTTGGAAGGAGGGTAATGGGAAGAGAGGAGAGGAGGGAAGGCTGCCTGTGAGGAAATAGCTTCACCAGTTTCCCAGCATTGTGAGCTTCCCCGCACACATTTGAACTGTTGTGAGTCTAAACTTAGATTTACAAGACTGTTGAATCTCATACCCAAGTCTTGGACTCAGTGGACGGGAGGGTCAGTGCGAACACAGAACACAACTCTAGTCTATTCTTCGTTTAATATACAGCATAAGTTAAATTACTGTTCACCATGTGCAGCAAACTGAACTTTTTAAAATTACCCCAAAGCAGAAATGCTTATACAGATCTCATTTAGACACAGACAGCTGGACCTGGAATTTAAAACTCTCAGTCTACTGGATTCACATTACAAACCTTTCCCACAGGAATACTGTAAGAGCTCCGCTCTTCCCCCACGTCACAACAGGCAGGAGACTCTTTCGTGGCTTCCAACAGTGCTCTTTATTTATACAGTGCAAACCCCACCACCAGTATACAACTCTGCACAGTTCAGCTGAGCCCCAGCCCTCAACCTAGCTGGTCTCTGGACGCAGTCAGCTCTTATAGGCTCCTAGCCTCAGCTCCCTCTCCCTCTCCCTCTCCCTCTCCCTCTCCCTCTCCCTCTCCACCACCCTGGGCTTCCTCCCTGGCAGGCTTTTATCCCCTGAGGAGGCTGCCAGGTGCAACCCATAACACTGAGCCCTCTGTAGCCCAGGTGGCTGATTAGCCTTCCCTTGCAGGGAGGTTTGTAGAGGCTTCCCTGCTCTCTTAAAGGGGCAGCAGGGCTGGGTCAGGCCCACCCTGCCACAATATGCACAGCCTTGTGAGGTTTATAGCTATATATTTCAGTGCAAAGTTTCACCTCACCTCATGGCTTCTTTAAAAATTCTACCCGTTTTGTGTGATTTTTTTCTGTTGCTATGCATGTTTGTAAATTCTACCATCTTTTCCACAGCATTGTGTGCAACTGTTCATTGGCTTGTGTGACAGTTATTTGAAAAACTACAGAGGTGAGAAGCGTATTTACATTTTTCTGAACCCAATATAGATCCAAAATTCACGTTCTGTAAAAATTATTTCCACTGCATAGCCTAAATAGCATCCAAACACCAGTGTGTAATCAGATAGAATAACTTGTAACCAAAAAGAAAGATTTACATTTGTTAACTTTAAAGAAAGCCTCCATAATTCATCATATATTTTTATAGTATATCATGTTGCTGCCAATGTCTGGTCAGTTGTATTCATATATGACATGGTGTAATAGAGATACATCTCCATGTTTTCTTATAAAAATTAAGTATACAGTAAATGGAAAAATTCTAAAATGATTGTGATAAAAATGGTAAAAATATTGTGGAAAAGTTCAATGGGTCAATTTTGAAGCAGGTGAAATGGACACACCTTCGAAATTTCAGTAAACTGTTGTCTCGTTTTTTTACCATGTCTCTGTGGATGTGTTTCAGACTGAGGCAGGATGGGATAGCTTCCCAGAGCTTCTTATAATACTGTAATGCAAACGTGGCAAGGCAATATGGTAGGCGTGGATATTCAAACACACTTGACACACAGTCATGGTGTGAATGAAGCTGTATATTCAACCATGTTGCTTAACTGAGTGTTTCATGTATAGGCTTGAAAAAACAAACAAGGCTGCACCTATAATGTAGGTGTGATCCTAATGAACACCAACACTGAACAATATTTCTTAGAACTGGACATTATCTTCTACCTGCAATGATAACACTTAGGCACCGGAGACCAACCTTTAGGTGCCTCTGGTATCCACAGGACCCCCACTCAGCTGCTGCCTAAGCCTGTGGGCTCCTAAACCTGCTAGATATTCAAATCCCCTACATTTCAGCAGCTGGGCATGTGCACAGTTAATTAGGACCTGAGCTGGTCAGTGGTCTCAGGACTTATGCCTTCTGGCAGGGCCAGCGACAGGGGGGTACTATGGGTACAGCCGTACTGGGCCCCGGACTTAAGGGGGGAGTCCGGGGTGGGGCCTGGTACACAGGGGGCGGCGCGAGACGGTTCCTGGGGATTCCCTGCTCGCACCGCTGCCATGGGGGAGCCGCTGCCGCCGTGAGCTGAAGAGGGCTGGAGGGGCAGGGGCGGTGGGAGCCACCGCCGCCGTGTTCTCACGGGCGGGGCTCACACCCAGAGCGCTCGACACGGTCCATTCGGAACTGTCACGCCGCGCCGCGCGTCCCGGACGCCCCACTTATAACTTCATCTCCCTCTGCCCCTCCCTCCCTGCCCTCCCGCCCAACTGAGCTCCGCGCCGGAACCAGTTGCACCCCCACCCCAGGTATGTCTGGTAGCCGGCGGGGAGGCCAGGCTGGGCGGGCGGGGAGGGGGGCATGAGACTAGGCTGGATGGGGTGGGCGAGGCGTGGGTGCGGGAGGGAAGGAGGTTTGGGTGCGGGGGAGGCTGAGCTGGGCGGGTCAGGCATGGGGGCAGGAGGCTGGGTTGGGAGTGGGAGGGGGGAGGAGGTTAGGTTCAATGGGATGGGCCGGGCCAGGCAGGGGTGGGGGAGGGAAGGCGGTTAGATGGGGGGAGGCTGGGCGGGGGTAAAGGAAGATCACCCCCAAAAGCGGGGTGGGCCAGGCAGGGATGGGTGGGGAGGGGAGGAGGTTAGACTGGGGGAGGAGATTAGGTTGGGTGGGCCGAGTCAGGCAGGGGAGGAAGGAGAATAGGCTGGGGGGGGAAGTGGGCCAGGCAGGGGTGGTGTGCTAGAGGCCACCCGCACACGCCGCGCGCCTCACGCCACCGTACTACTGCCGACCGCGCCCGGTACCCCCGCGACACGACACTCCCGCTATGCTCGACCGGCAAGGCAGTCCCATGTAGGCCCAGGCGGGGCAGGGCACAGGCGGCGGGAGACCGTCCGGGGGGTGGGCCCACAAATGATCAGAGTAAGGGGCCCCAAAATTTCTATTGCCGGCCCTGCCTTCTGGGCTTAGGCATAAACTAGGTTTTCCCCTCATCTGTCTTGCTTACAGAACACAATCCAGTAGGCCTGCTTTAAGCACATGTAACCCACCCACAAGAGATAAGACGACACAAGAGTGAAATCACTGTACCATATGAGGCAGAGAAGGATTTGAACCTAGGTCTCCTACAGTGCGAGTGAATACTCTAACCATGGAGCTAGTGGATAAAAGACTGACCTGATTTAGGTACTCAACTCCAGGAGAGGGGTCCTGGTTGTGAGTCCTGAATGGAGACATGTGTCTAGGTTCTTTGGAGTGGCAGGGCTTTGGCGACACTCATCTCCTCAACATTTCCTACTGGGCGGATAAGCAGCTCTCTTCTCAGCTTGCAGACTTCTGTGAATCCCTTTTTAGGTGCCTAACTATCCCCCTGCACTGTATGGAGAGCCTGGACACCTAACTTAGTGTGGTGAATTCCATTAGGTGGCCTGGCACCTCAAAGTTAGGCACTGCAACAGTCTTTGAGAATCGAGCCCTTATTGCATCAGCCTTGTGCTGCCTCTTTCCCCTTTCCCAGTAGTTCCAATAATAACACTCAATACACCGAATGTTTGAAAGAACCTACATTCATAATAGATCTGAGTGCTCCTCAGAGTAAGTCTCTTATTGATAATCCTACTCTATCATATACCTTGAAATATGTGTTACCTTTTTATGCTAAACAAGTCTCTTCCGCCTTGTATTTACCTGTGGCACTCTGAGTAAGTTTCCCAGACCCAAAGAAGAGCTCTGTGTAAGCACAAAAGGTTGTCTCCTTCACCAACAGAAGTGAGTTCAATAAAAGATATTACCTCACACACCTTGTATCTCTAATATCCTGGCACAGACATGGCTACAAAACATTGCATACATATAGCTCACAGTCATACTATGTTCACCACTATAACTGGCAAACACCTGTGACTTATTAGCCATGTACTTTGTTGTAGATACTGATGCTGCCAAGTTCAAAATAGCTTTGTAAAACCCATATGGATTCATTTTAGAGGATGATTGATCCTCAAAGCAGCCATCCTGTTTTTCTAATGGCTAAAGTAGTTAGAGGGCTCATGTGATTCCTTCCTGCTCCTTTAAAGCTGGGATTTTTCTAGCGAACATTATAGAAAACAAATCGGATTTCAATTTCGTTCAATGGCTCTCAGCATATACACTGTACAAATTGTTCCAGGACCCCTGGTTTGTGGTGTCAGAAATCATTATTATTAGTCACATTTATCATGGTAGTCCTAAGACCAACCAAGAATGGGGCCCCACTCTAAATAGCTCACACTCTAAATAGACGAGACGGGTACAGGGTGAGGGTAGGTGCAGAACATAGAGACCAATGTGATGGCAGCAAACAGCAGATTAGTTCCATTTTTTTCAGTGGGTTTTATTAGGAAAGGGATCAGCTAAATAGAAAGAATAGGGAAAGGAAGGGAAAGAAGGACAAGAGAGAAAAGGGTAAGAGGTGCAGGTGGAGAGTGAAGTTAAGGTAAAGTGACTGAGGGAGAGGGAAGAAGTGAGTTAGAGCAAGCAGTCAAACAGAACAGAGCAGAGAACATTGATAGAAATTTTTACAGTTTTGACTGAATGTTTGAAGGCCACAGCTTTAGCTGCTTCTGCAGCTGAGCAGGGCTAGAGTCTCTGGCTGGTTCCTCCCTGCAATTTTTCTCCATGACTACACAGGTGGTGGGGATGAGGGAGGAAACACCTGGGTCCTACTGCCCACAAGGTGGGGCAGGACTTTGCAAGAACAAGTGGTGTCAGTGATTTAGTAAGTGCCTCTTCCTCTTTGAATCAATGCTCTACTGCCGTTTTTTTGACAGGTGGTGTGGGTCCCTTTGGAAATCTTAGACAGTCTTAGACATAGTCTGCAGACCCTAATGGTCTGAGAACCACAAGTGAAAACTGTTCCTCTAATGTAGTGCTGGAGGCGCTGTGCTGTTGGATATGTGAAACAGAGGACCTAGCCACCTGTTATCATTAAAGATCTCAAGATACTTTTGTAAGAGTACAGTAAAACCTCCATTTAACGGACTAATTCGGGCGAGGGGGTGTCCGTTAAATCAAAAAGTCCGTTATTTAATAATAATAAAAAAAAGAGCTGTCGGAGCAGCAGCCCGCCCGCCACAGGGTCAGGGCGGCAGCTCCGCAGCCTGCCCGCTCCCGGGACCCGGGTCCCAGCTGCCGGGAGCCATCAGCCAGCCCACCAGAAATGGATCAGGAATGCATGAGACTTGCTCAGAAATTTTGTCCGTTGCATCCGAAGTCCGTTAAATCGAGGTCCGTTAAATCGAGGGTTTACTGTATGAGTGTTAACCCCAGAGGCTTGGATAAATGTCAACTTGAGATATTACTGTACACAGTGCCTACCTAAATGCCACCTAGAATTTCAATTAGATAAGGTATTGTCCTTCACGTCACTTCAGTGTGTAATATTGCTGTGCTCAACAACAAGCGGTTGAATTGCACAACAGATATGCCTTCAGTTTCATGGCATGTGAAGTGATCTCTAGCCACAGGGCTTGATCCAAAGCTCACTGAGATCAATGGAAAGACTCCCATTGGCTTCAGTGGACTTTAGATGACCTTCCCAGTTTCTCTCTCAATAACATAAGAACATAAGAACATAAGAACATAAGAACATAAGAACGGCCATACTGGGTCAGACCAAAGGTCCATCTAGCCCAGCATCCTGTCTACCGACAGTGGCCAATGCCAGGTGCCCCGGAGTGAGTGAACCTAACAGGTATGATCGAGCGATCTCTCTCCTGCCATCCATCACCCCCCTCTGACAGACAGAGGCTAGGGACACCATTCATTACCCATCCGGCTAATAGCCATTTATGGACTTAGCCTCCAAGAATTTATCCAGCTCTCTTTTAAACCCTGTTATAGTCCTAGCCTTCACAGCCTCCTCAGGTAAGGAGTTCCACAGGTTGACTGTGCGCTGTGTGAAGAAGAACTTCCTTTTATTTGTTTTAAACCTGCTGCATGCCAATTTCATTGAATGGCCCCTAGTTCTTCTATTTTGGGAACAAGTAAATAACTTTTCCTTATTCACTTCCTCCACTCCACTCATAATTTTATATACCTCTATCATATCCCCCCTTAGTCTCCTCTTTTCCAAGCTAAAAAGTCCTAGCCTCCTTAATCTCTCTTCATATGGGACCCGTTCCAAACCCCTAATCATTTTAGTTGCCCTTCTCTGAACCTTTTCTAGTGCCAGTATATCCTTTTTGAGATGAGGAGACCACATTTGTACGCAGTATTCAAGATGTGGGCGCACCATGGATTTGTATAAGGGCAATAAGATATTCTCCGACTTATTCTCTATCCCCTTTTTAATGATTCCTAACATCCTGTTTGCTTTTTTGACTGCCGCTGCACACTGCGTGGATGCCTTCAGAGAACTATCCACAATGACTCCCAGGTCTTTTTCCTGATTGGTTGTAGCTAAATTAGCCCCCATCATATTGTATGTATAGTTGGGGTTATTTTTTCCAATGTGCATTACTTTACATTTATCCACATTAAATTTCATTTGCCATTTTGTTGCCCAATCACTTAGTTTAGTGAGATCTTTTTGAAGTTCTTCACAGTCTGCTTTGGTCCTTACTACTTTGAGCAGTTTAGTATCATCTGCAAACTTTGCCACATCACTGTTTACCCCTTTCTCCAAATCATTTATAAATAAGTTGAATAGGATCGGCCCCAGGACTGACCCTTGGGGAACACCACTAGTTACCCCTCTCCATTCTGAAAAAGTTCCATTTATCCCTACCCTTTGTTCCCTGTCTTTTAACCAGTTTTCAATCCATGAGAGGATCTTCCCTCTTATCCCATGGCAGCTTAATTTACGTAAGAGCCTTTGGTGAGGGACCTTGTCAAAGGCTTTCTGGAAATCTAAGTACACTATGTCCACCGGATCCCCCTTGTCCACATGTTTGCTGACCCCTTCAAAGAACTCTAATAGATTAGTAAGACACGATTTCCCTTTGGAGAAACCATGTTGACTTTTGCCCAACAATTTATGCTCTTCTATGTGTCTGACAATTTTATTCTTTACTATTGTTTCAACTAATTTTCCCGGTACGGACGTTAGACTGACTGGTCTGTAATTGCCAGGATCACCTCTAGAGCCCTTTTTAAATATTGGCGTTAATTAGCTATCTTCCAGTCACTGGGCACAGTAGCCGATTTAAAGGATAGGTTACAAACCCTCGTTAATAGTGGCGCAATTTCACATTTGAGTTCTTTCAGAACTCTTGGGTGAATGCCATCTGGTCCCGGTGACTTGTTACAGTTAAGTTTATCAATGAGTTCCAGAACCTCCTCTACCGATACTTCAATTTGTGACAATACCTCAGATTCGTCACCTACAAAAGACAGCTCAGGTTTAGGAATCTCCCTAACGTCCTCAGCCGTGAAGACTGAAGCAAAGAATTCATTTAGTTTCTCTGCAATGACTCTGTCATCTTTAAGTGCTCCTTTTGTATCTCTGTCATCCAGGGGCCCCACTGGTTGTTTAGCAGGCTTCCTGCTTCTGACATATTTAAAAAACATTTTATTATTACCTTTTGAGTTTTTGGCTAGCTGCTCTTCAAACTCCATTTTAGCTTTTCTTATTACATTCTTACACTTTACTTGGCAGTGCTTATGCTCCTTTCTATTTACCTCACTAGGATTAGACTTCCACTTTTTAAAAGATGCCTTTTTCTCTCTCACTGCTTCTTTTACTTGGCTGTTAAGCCACGGTGACTCTTTTTTAGTTTTCTGGCGTTGTTTTTTAATTTGGGGTATACATTTGAGTTGGGCCTTTATTATGGTATCTTTGAAGAGAGTCCATGCAGCTTGCAGGGATTTCACTTTAGTCACTTTACCTTTTAATTTCCGTTTAATTAACCCCCTCATTCTTTCATAGTTCCCCTTTTTGAAATTAAATGCCCCAGTGTTGGGCTTCTGAGGTGTTATTTCCACCATAGGAATGTTAAATGTTATTATATTATGGTCACTATTTCCCAGCGGTCCTTTTATAGTTACCTCTTGAACCAGATCCTGCGCTCCACTCAGGACTAAATCCAGAGTTGCCTCTCCCCTTGTGGTTTCCTGTACCAGCTGCTCCAAGAAGCAGTCATTTAAAGTATCAAGAAATTTCATCTCTGCATTTCGTCCCGAGGTGACATGTACCCAGTCAATGTTGGGATAATTGAAGTCTCCCACTATTATTGGGTTCTTTATTTTGACAGCCTCTCTAATCTCCCTTAGCATTTCGTCATCCCTATCACTGTCCTGATCAGGTGGTCGATAATAGAGCCCTATTGTTATGTTCTTATTTGAGCATGAAATTACTATCCATAGTGATTCTATGGAACATGTGGATTCATTTAAGATTTTTACTTCATTTGATTCTACACTATCTTTTACATAAAGTGCCACTCCCCCGCCCCCACGACCTATTCTGTCCTTCCGATATATTTTATATCCTGGAATGATTGTGTCCCATTGATTGTCCTCGGTCCACCATGTTTCTGTGATACCTATTATGTCAATATCCTCCTCTAACACGAGGCACTCCAGTTCACCCATCTTATTATTTAGACTTCTGGCATTTGTGTACAAGCACTTTAAAAACTGGTCACTGTTTATCTGTCTGCTCTTCCCTGGTGTGTCAGATTCTTTATGTGAAAATTTCTCATCTGATCTGGCCTCTCCTTTATCCTTTTCCATCCTTTCCTGTCTAGAACCTAGAGAATCTTTAATGACAGACCCTCCTGTAAGAGAAGTCTCTATCCGATCCACGTGCTCCTCTGCAGCAATCGGCTTTCCCCCATCTCTTAGTTTAAAGACTGCTCTGCAACCTTTTTAATGTTAAGTGCCAGCAGCCTGGTTCCACTTTGGTTTAGGTGGAGCCCATCCTTCCTGTATAGGCTCCCCCTATCCCAAAAGTTTCCCCAGTTCCTAATAAATCTGAACCCTTCCTCTCTACACCATCGTCTCATCCACGCATTGAGACTCTGAAGCTCTGCCTGCCTACCTGGCCCTGCGCGTGGAACTGGAAGCATTTCTGAGAAAGCCACCATAGAAGTCCTGGATTTCAACCTCTTTCCTAGCAACCTAAATTTGGCCTCCAGGACATCTCTTCTACCCTTCCCTATGTCATTGGTACCTACATGTACCACGACCACCGGCTCCTCCCCAGCACTACTCATAAGTCTATCTAGATGCCTCGATAGATCCGCAACCTTTGCACCAGGCAGGCAAGTCACCATACAGTTCTCCCGATCATCACAATCTATTCAATGTCTGATGTGCTTGGGGCCATTTGGAATGAGAGATGCCATACAAATGCATATTGCTTTCTTTTGTGAGTGCTGCAAAGGTTTATCGTCCTACTTCGCTGAAGAGATCATGCACGTTTGTGGAGGCTTCTCAAACAGCATGGATCTGTGCCCCCTATTCTGACAAACAGTCCAGCTGCATGCCTAGAGTAAAAAGTCCCTGACAAATGTGGGGGCACCAAACAGGCGCAGAAGCACCCTCCACCCCAGCACTACACCCCGAATCCTGGCCGGTGGATGGGGGTACAGCTCTGGAGAGTGAGTCCACCCTGCACTCACCCCAGGAAGTGGCAGGACTTGTGTTCCCCTAGGCTTGCCCAGCTCTTTGCTCTTTATCCTAGAGTTGCAGGTTGAAGCACCAAGTTTACCCCTCCTTCTCCCCTCTACCATGATGGAGGCACAGATGGGCCAAACCTGAGTGGTGCTGCAACCCCACATGTCAGATTGCAATGCCTGAAGTGTGGAGCTGGGCCTGACTTGCAGGACAGGAACCACAGGAACTGAAAAAACAAAAGTCACTGATGAATGGGAAAATCATTCTCTCCATTTTTATTTGTATTTTTACTGTTGTGACAAACCTGAAGCCTTATTGATGAGGCAGGGAGAACCCTGCCTACCTGAACTCAGAAAGTCTCCCAGAGAAGAGGCAGCTAGAATGAGGTGCATTGCATTTATGATGGTTGTTGTGTTCTATGTGATCTGTATTCTCTGTGCTTTATCTACTATGGGGCTAGTCAGAGACCATGGAATGAACCAGGAACCAAGGACCATCACAGACCTCACCACTTTCTGCTCCAAGTGCAAGGTTCACTTCAACCTGCCTTCACTATCAATCACATGGGGGCAATTTTTTTAAACTAACAGAACAAAACACTATACTGCCCAAGCAATTCTCCCCTGAAGGAGAGGATGACAGAAAGAACAAACCATTTGTGATAGATGTTAGTCCCGCCACTTAATTTACTGCTGAAAGTTTCTCAGATACTACAGTGTTGAGGGCGCTATTAGAAGCTATATAGAATACAATAGTGTGTAGGTCATTATCATCTGAATTTTGCCGTACCACATCAGTAGCAACTGATTAACTTGAGAGAATTCCCAAGTAGGAAATGGCATTGATGCACTTGCTGTCAAAATATGCATGTGCTGACTACCAAAGGTTACAAGCACAAAATAAGATATTTTTAAAAATCCAAAGCCCTAAAAAAAATGTGTTAAACTCTACTTTGTGGTTAAACAGAAACCTTATTTTTAATTGAGCCATGACTTTCTTCATGCTTGAACTGTTACCTGCTAAGACATGTTCTTTCCACAAAAATAAAAAGATCATTTTACCCACTCAAGTAGATTTTTAATTTCCACAAGATCATTTTTTACTTGCTGAGTAAAAGGAAGATAAGGCCATTGCAAAGAAACTAAATGAACTATTTGCATCAGTCTTCATGGCTGAGAATGTGAGAGAGATTCCCAAACCTGAACCATTCTTTTTAGGCAACAAATCTGAGGAACTGTACCAGCTTGAGATGTCATTAGAAGTGGTTTTGGAACAAATTGATAAACTAAACTGTAATAAGTCATCAGGACCAGATGGTATTCACCCAGGAGTTCTGAAGGAACTCAAATGTGAAATTTCAGAACTACTAACTGTTGTATGTAACCTAGCCTTTAAATCAGCTTCTGTACTAAATGACTGAAAGATAGCTAATTTGACACCAATTTTTTAAAAGGGCTCCAGAGTCAATCCCAGCAATTATAGGCTGGTAAGCCTAATTATAGTGTCAGGCAAATTGATTGAAACTATAAAAATGAACAGAATTATCAGACAGAGTGATGAACATGATTTGTTGGGAAAGAGTCAACATGGTTTTTGTAAAGGGAAATCATGCCTCACTAATCTACTAGAATTCTTTGAGGGGGGTCAATAAGCACATGGAAAGAGTGATCCAGTGGATATAGCATACTTAGATTTTCAGAAAGCCTTTGACAAGGTCCTTCACCAAAAGCTCTTAAACTAAGTAAGCTCTCATGGGACAAGAGGAAAGGTCCTTCCATGGATCAGTAACTGCTTAAAAGATAGGACACAAAAGGTAGGAATAAATGGTCAGTTTTCAGAAAGGAGAGGTAAATAGTGGTGTCACTTAGGGAATATGTACTAGTACTGTTCAACATATTCAGCAAGGTGGCAAAATTTGTAGATGATACAAAACTATTCAAGATAGTTAAGCCCAAAGCAGACTGCAAAGAGTTACAAAAGGATCTCACAAAACTGCGTGTCCAGGCAAAAAAAATGGCAGATGACACACATGGTTGATAAATGCAAAGTAATGCACATTGTGAAACTTAATCCCAACTATACATATAAAATGATGGGGTCTAAATTAACTGTTACCACTCAAGAAAGAGACCTTGGAGTCATCATAGATAATTCTTTGAAAACATCCACTCAGTGTGTAGCAGAAGTCAAAAAAGCTAACAGAATGTTGGGAATCATTAGGAAAGTGATAGATAACAAGACAGAAAATATCATATTGCCTGTATATAAATCCATTATGTGCTCACATCTTGAATACTGCATGCAGATGTAGTTGCCCCATCTCGAAAAAAGATATATGAGAATTGGAAAAGGTTCAGAAAAGGGCAACAAAAATGAATAGGGACACGGAACAGCTTCCATATGAGGAGAGATTAATAAGTCTAGGACTTTTCAGCCTGGAAAAGAAATGACTAAGGGGGAGTGTAGTGGGGAGGCTGCCTCACTCCAGGAAAAAGGGCTTGAAACAGCCCAAGAAAGGGTTGTGGCTGGGAGCAAGCAAACTCCAGGCTGATTGGGCAGAACATCCACAGCTGTGGCTGGGTCAATTAAGGCCCAGCTGGCCCTGATAAAAGGGCTCAGTGTGGAAGAGAGAGTTTCCTCTGTTTGCAGAGAGAGATAGGCCTGGCTGCTAGGAACTCAACAAGGTACCCAGAGTGAAGCAGGGCTGGGGCAAGGCAAGAGGAGCTGGGGAACCTCCTGCCTGGAAACCCCCCAGGCTGCAGGGCCTAGGAGATGGCCCAACAAAGGGGTCAGCTGGGGTTTCAGGGGGCAGCCCATGGCTCTAGAGGTAGGGGTAGCAGGTCAAACCCTCCTTGCCGGTGATGAATGGCAATTACACTGCAGTCTTCCCCAGTGAACTGGGGCAAGTGGTGACTGGCAGTTGCCTAGACTGAGCCAAGGTGTGGATAGAGCGTGGGGGTTCCCTGGGAGGGGAGACCCTAAGATCTGAAGGGGTTCTGCAGGGCTGCAGCAACCTCAGTAAAAGGGCACCAGGGTCCAGGGAGGGACTCTGGGCCAGAGCAGCAAGCGGGACATTGGCCTGCAGAGGGCGCTCCAGATGCTGGTGAGCTAATTCCCGGATGGACCAGCAGGAGGCACCGCAGGGGTGAGTGGTCGCCCTGCCACAGGGAGTATATTAGAGTTCTATAAAATCATGACTTTGTTGAGAAAGTAAATAAGGACGTGTTATTTACTCCTTCTCATAACATACAAACTTGGGTTAATTCTCTCCTCAACAGACCCGGCGACAGAAATTTGGGGGTCCATTACTCTGATCGTTTGTGGGCCCTCTGGTAAAGTCGACAGCACCTCAATGTCATTCGCGGGCTGCTCCCCCTCCCCCCCCCCCCCCCCCGAGGAAGCCCAGGCTGGCAACGGGAGCTGAGACCCCAGCTGGCAAGGGGTCAGCGGGGGAAACCCCAAAGCAGTGGCAGGCGGAGTGCTTAGCCCTGCACTGCTTTGGGGTTTCCCCTTCCTGCCGCCTGCCCCGGGGAAACTCTAAAGCCGCATCGGGCTGAGCACTCAGCTCACTGCCGCTTCTCCGCCCGCTGCCGCTTTAGACAAATTTATGTTGCTACTAGTGTAAAAGCCCGTGGACACAGGCCAAAGTGCTTAGGGAAGAGGAGCTGGGGGTCAGATGTGGGGGACCAGGCCTTCTCCCACACCAGCTTCCCCCTCACTGAGTCAGCTGGTCTGTCTCCCCTGTCTGCCAGGCTCGGGCCCGCAACTCGTGTCTCCTGGGCTTTGCAAACCTCAGGTAGGACACATACACCACCCCTGCCTGGCCCACCTCCCCCCCCAGCCTATTCTCCTTCCCCCCTGCCTGACCCGGCCCACCCCACCTAACCTCCTCCCCTCCCCACCCATCCCTGCCTGGCCCACCCCGCTGTTGGGGGTGATCTTCCTTTACCCCCGCCCAGCCTCCCCCCCATCTAACCGCCTTCCCACCCCCACCCCTGCCTGGCCCGGCCCATCCCACCAAACCTAACCTCCTCCCCCCTCCCGCTCTCAACCCAGCCTCCTGCCCCCCATGGCTGGCCCGCCTAGCTCAGCCTCCCCCCCACCCAAACCTCCTTCCCTCTCACACCCACGCCTCGCCCACCCCATCCAGCCTAGTCTCCTGCCGCCCTCCCCGCCCGCCCAGCCTGGCCTCCCCACCCGCCCACCCCCTTGCCTGCCCCCCAGCCCAGCCACACCGATGAATGAACCTCCCGAGCGCCCACAGGGGGTGAACTCACCGTAGAGCCCGCCTGCCCAAGGGCCCCCCTGGAGCTGCCCCCCGAGTGGGGCCAGGCCCCTGCCCCCTTACCCTGGCGAGGCCGGCTCCCCTTCTCGGCGCCTCCGCCACCGTCAGTGCCACACACCAGCCCCACCCGGACCAGAGCCAGCACAGCGCGTTCCCCTACCCTGCCCGGCGGGAAATGCACACCCGGGCCGGGCCGGAACCATCCACTACCCGGGCAAGCCAGGGTGGCCGGGCACGCTTCCCCGGGCCCACTGTGGAGTCTGCCGTTGCGGGCGCTTGGCTACAGCGCTGGGGTGGCCGGTGGGGGATTTGCACGTGGCCGGCCGTGCGCCTGGGCTCTCAGCAGAGCATCCCATGTTTCCACCCCGCCTGCGCACTCCCACCACCACGTTGGTCCGGCCGTCTGACATGGGGGCCCCCTTAAAGTCCGGGGCCCAGTACAGCTGTACCCGTAGTCCGCCCCCCCCTTGTCGCCGGGCCTGCTCCTCAAACACATTTATATGAAATGAGAATTTGGCCATAAATGCAGCTATTAGAGGATCGAGCTATCCATAGACCATAGACGTTAAGTTAAAGTAATGGAGACTTATTCTCTTTTCATTACTAATTTGCACAACACTGTAATTCCATTGATGTAAACGAAACTATTCCCGACTTACACTGCTCTGAGAAGATAATGTGCTGCTTACCTAGGATGCTGCAGACCAGGGGGACTATTAATTTGCATCCCCAGTAAAATTATTTTGAAACCATTTCCTCTCCCAATGATTTGCTTTGGAAGTTGACCCATTAGAGATGGCCAAAAAAATTTGGCCAATAATGTATTTACGAAATCATGCACTTTCACTCAACCTGCAACTATTTGTGAATTTATGTTGAGTTTACCAATATTTTCACAGAAGTGAAACGCAAAATGGTTACATGTTGTGGTAGTGCCCTCTTTAAAACAGTGGTGAGGGAACTCACCTGTGATGTAGAAGGCCTTGGTGTAATTCCCCTTTGCTACTCTGGAGAAGAGATTTGAACTTGGATCTCTCCCTTATAGGAGATGCCCATAGCCACTGAGCAAAGAGATATTCTGGTGCAGGCCTCTCTTGGCCTTTCATGTTCAAGCTATTCCACTTCATATAACTAATTAATAGTCATTAAACCAGGGATTTGAGTCCATAGCAGGGCTGGTGACAGAAATTTGGGGGCCCCCTACTCTGATCATTTGGGCCCCCCCAGCTGACAGCGGCTGGGGGCCCACCCCACCCCAGCCGCCCCCCCCCCCCAGCCCAGCTGGCGCTCCCCCCCCCAAGCTGACAGCGGCTGGCAGCAGTGCGGGGTCCTGTGGCGTGAGCCGCCCTTGCTGCTCCCCCCCCCACACACACTTTCTCCCCCGGACTGCGCTGCCGCCGCCGGCCAGGCTCACTGCTCCTGCCGGGGACACGCGCGCTCGTCCAGAGGAGAGCCGCGCCGCCTCTCCGCCCTTTCCCCGCTCTCCAGGCCCGGCGACAAGGGGGGATGACAACGGGTACTGCTGTGTACCGGGGCCCTCCTAAAGTACAGGGCCCGGTACAGCTCTACCCATAGTACCCCCCTGTCGCCGGCCCTGGTCCATAGGCACCAATTTTCCCCTGCGACAGTGGGTGCTCACGCCCCGCCCCCTCCACAACTCCACCCCTTCACTGTCCCCATTCCCCGCCCCCATTCCAACCCCTTCCCCAAAGTCCCCGCCCCAGCACCACTCCCTCCCTGCCCCTATTGGATCCCTTTCCCAAATCCCCACCCTGGCCTTGCCTCCTCCTCCCAGCATGCTGCGTTCCCCCTTCCCCCACCTCTCTCCCAGCTGCACAAAACAGCTGTTTTGTGTGGCTAGCGCTGGGAGGGAGGGAGGGAGAAATAGGACCCGGTGGTGCGCTCAGGGGAAGAGGCAGAGCAGAGGTGAGTTGGGGAAGGGGGCCAGGACAGAGAGCTCTTCACCCACCAATTGGTGCTCTGTATCCACCAATTTTTCCCTGTGGGTGCTCCAGCCCCAGAGCACCCTCAGAGTCAACGCTTATGTTTGCGTCTCCAACCTCTCAGGAGAGTGCCCTAACACCTGGGCTATCGAGTCATTCTCGCTTTCTTTTCCTGGCCCAATCATTATTCACCGCAACAATTTGTAGTCACTTTCTCCCTCCCCCCATTCCGTGCATCTCATCCCCCTTCGCTTTTGTTGAAATGACCAAAATTAAAAAACAAACAACCAAAACCGAGCCAAGTCAAACAAAACATTTCATTTGACCTGCCTCCAAATGTTTTCCAATTTTTCAATTCACCAAAAGTTTTGAAAAAACAAATTTGTTTTGGTTTGACCAATTTTTGATAATTGCCAGGCAACCAAAAAGCCATTATTTGCCCAGCTCTATATCTAATATACCTCCAAGGTGGAAGGACATTCACCCCATACAAGGTGTGTGCCATAACAACTTCCAGAAATCATATTCACTGACATCTTGGTATCATGAATAAAATAAGCTTTTGTTTTTTAACTTCATAAAGTTTAACCTGTGCTTGAAAGTTTGCTAAGGCAGAAGAGATTTAATGCTAGGCTTTAAGTTGTAAGGATTCAGTTGGATATTTCATATTACATGGTACATGACAAGCCCTGAAACAACCCAGACCGATCTAACCTGATTTCTCCAAGGTTAAAATTTATTCCTGCAGAGGATTAACATCTGCTTCTAATCATAAGGAGATATTCGGCAGAATGTGCTGATTATCACTTTCAAGGAAGAGAGAGAGCTAGGTTTGTTCAGGCAAATCTGCTAATTATAGTGCTGTCATGAATAGCAAGGTTGTTGAATAGGGTTTTAATCGTCTGCCTCCGTCCCAAGTTTATTTATTTATTTTTGTCATGCATTGAGTAGATAAATATTCCTAGATGGATATAGGGCAAAAATTACAAGCGAGTCATCTCTCTTTTGCAACCCATGAAAGTAACCTCTGCAAAACGGAGTTCAGGAAGGCAGCTGAATATTCACATCTTTACATAATTGCAGGCACAAAGAAGCTACTTAGAAACACACTTACTCAGATTTATGTCTCTAATACATCTTGTGTGTGCAAAAAAAAAAGTGGGTTCAATTTTTCTAAAGGGCAGAGTCCCTTCTGTGGTCTTTGTGCCTGCAGTAAAAATGGGGTTCAAGAATGAGTGCAAATTTTGTGGGTGCTAATTGTTCTCACAGAAACTGATGTCAGGTCTTAGCCCTTTTAACAATGTACCATAGGAGAATGTCCAGACTACATCTTAAGCAACACACCCACAGAGGGATGTGAGGGGGAGTAATAAAGCTGTTGCACTTCTTCATGGGCTTTATGGACCTTGGGTCTAGCCATACAGAAGTAGGGCTACTTGTTCACTGGGTAGAGAGGTGCAGAGAATGGCAAGCCACTGCTATTCCTTTCCCAAGTAGCAGAACCAGGACAGCGTATGTGGGATGGGAAAGGGGATAGTAATGTACTAAAGTTACTGTTTTACAAGAGCGAAGAAGAGGAAACATGGGAGGAATTGTGCCTCAGAGGTGTCTTCTGAGTCACCATGTCTTCTTAGGCTCCTCTGTCTGGGGTAGCGCAGCTTGCACACCACACCTTGTTCAAGGCTGTGACTGAAACCGTAATGTAGCCTTTATTAATATGGGATCTTTGGGCTTGATCCTGTGAAGTATGTGAATAACTTTACTCAAATAAGTAGTCTCATCACTGTCACTTGGATTATTTATGTGCATGAAATTACTCACATGTTGTTTGTAATGTTGGAGCTGTTTTGATCCCAGGATATGAGAGACGCAATGAAGGTGAGCTAATATCTTTTTTTAAGCCAACTTCTGTTGGTAGAAAAAACCTTCCCCAAACCTGAAGAAGATCTTGGTGGATGTTTGTGTCTCTCACTAACAGAAGTTACTCCAATAAAAAGTATTACCACCTGCCCATCTTGTCTTACTCGCCTGTCAGTGTTTGCAGGGACTGAGGTCTTGAAATGGTCTATAACTGTTGATGTATTTATTTATTCATTGCTTTCTATTTACTTGTAACATTTAAAAACTGTTTTAATGGGCGTATTGAGGATTTGTATTGCAAAGAATAACACCACCCCGTTTCCAGGTTTCTATTACTCTATAAGATGGTTCACATTATTATAAAAATTGGATTTCCATATTTTAAGGAATTATAGGATCATTTTGTAAATTGGATTAGAATGAAGAGGCTTAACATTCTTTAGTAGTTTTACACAATAAAGACATCATTGTAGGAATCTATGGGTAAATTGAATGTTTACATTGAACTTCCCTGACCACCCAGAAAGGACCTTGAACAAAGTGTTAAGCAGTAGCTTATACATATAGAATAATTATGGTCTTTTTGCAATTGCTTTAATGAGATGTAATAACATATTACTTGAGTTACAAAATTGTAACCTGTATAATTGTAACACTGCAGCCCTCACCACAAAAACATAAAACTTCAGTGAATTTTGCTGATGAATACACTGTATAGTCTTATTCTCCGCTTCAGTAAGGGCCCCCCAATCCCTACAATAATACTCAGTGTATTTAGACAACAGTTTTCTGGAAGCCTTGGGCTGAGTTAATCTGCTGAACCGACTCATTTAATTGTAAAACTAGTTTGAAGATCGATGTACGACAAGCTCCATACACCAGAATCTTTTCTACCAAGGCAATAGAAGAGCAATAACAAACTAATTAACTTGACCAAAAATAATATGTAGATGTTACAATTGCAGTTTCAACTGCTTTGTAGCGAAATTAGCAGAACACAGATTTATGAATGTTTAAAATCTGAGACTTAGCAGGATATCCCTTTACACAACTACTCTAATAATTACTTATAAAAGTTTAACTAGCAAATGAGCAAAAGATGATTCCCAACTGTTTTACCATTGAAAACTGTATGACTCTTCTTGTTGGCTGGCACCAACCCCCCCCCCACTTCTCTTATGGTATCCACTTTTGAGTTTTATATGCCCACCCTATTAACATCAACTAATACTGACTAACCTAAAGCTAGCTAAACATTAATATTGTCTTTGTTTAGTCCTTTGTATGCAAACACTTAGATGCTAAACACTTTTAAAGGTCTTTAGTTTTGCTTAGTAAATATTTGACTATTAAGATGAAAGATACAATCAGACCCGAGTTTTAATTACCTTTCTTTTAAACATTTGCCTTTATCTCTTACTTATCTTTTTCTATTGTTTGAGGTGTCAGAAAATGAGAGTTCGAACAGGTGGAGTTTGACGTTTAACTCTCCAACTCTTAATTACCAGTCAATTCAAGTGAAATTAAGGGGGAAACCTGAGAGACATAGTTATGTTTTTAAGGGAATGCACTGTCCAGGTGTACTTTGCCAGAATGCAAACTGGTAAGTACATATTTTTTTCTGGAGGAGTATGTCTTATTTCCAGAGAAATGATACGTAAAACATGATCAGACTGACAAGAACCTGCATAGGAATCCAGGGCCCCCGTCCTACAACATGCTGATCACAGAGGCGTTTATGGGTTTTGAAAGTATTAAACTCCTCACATAGGTACTCAGCGCTTGGCAAGGATGTGTTTAGGTTCCCTGTTCCTGGTACAGCATGAGCGACAAACATCACAAAAGTCGCTCTGCTGTTGGACATGAGATACTATATTTACCCTAAATGGTTGCTGAGCACCAGTATTTTTGAACAAGACCGACTGGCTAAAGTTCACACCTTCCCCACTAATCCAATTGTGGATCACCGGTCGCAATCTGGAATTAGGGACCCATTGTGCTGGGGACCCAAATGCTCCCATAATGGGGAAAAACTTCTGAAAAATACCTGCAATATCTCTTTATGCACTTGCTGCCATGCACAACCACCATCTACTGGTTATTCAAACTACTTCTACCTTACAGCAATTTAGAAAATATAAATCATTCCTTTACTAAACAGTAACAGCCAAAGCTCCACAGCCAAAAGCCATCAAGCACTCGCATCTAGTCAACAAGAAATCTGAAGAGAGGGCACGGAATGTTCCTTCAGCATTCAGAGGAACAGAGAAAACCTCAAGAATGGCAGATGACATTGCAGAAATTAGATGATCTGTTCAGTTTGACTGCAAAATAAATAGGAGACCAAAGTGCCAGAGGACAACTGAATATAAATCAAATCCTTCACCTGCAGTATCAGTACTTGAAAAATCAAATTTCTTTGAAGGACAAAATTTTGGATCTTGAAATTACAGGTAGAAATAACCTAAGACTTTTAGGTTTTCCTGACAACATGAAACATTTCTGTAAAATACGGATTGCTAATCTTAATTTACCTTAGGGTTTCTGTTTCGACAACAAGCACAAAGAATGCAAACTGGCTAGAGCTGAAACATGGAACATCAAGTTCCTTAACAAACATTTTGTTTATATATTTCAAGGCAACTGGTCTGAATAATTGGATATATTCGCTCTTCATCCCCTACTCCTAAGCATCAACCAGTACGGATACTCCAGAACTGTAAAGCTACATGGGGAGATTTTCAAAGGTACTAATGGCAATTAGGTACCTAATTTTCACTTACTTTCAATGGAAGTTAGGATCCTCACTGCTTCTAGTGCCTTTGAAAATCCCATTCATGTTTAAGGGAGAAAAAAATAGGTCAAAGAGGCTATCAAGAAAAGATAAAAATATTCAATGAACTATCCCCCCATGTTTTTGTTTTTTTTTAATTGTGAGTTTTGTGTTTTTGAAAGGTACTGGATTGGCAGCCTGGGAAGAAAAGTAGTCCTCTGTCTAAGCACAAAAAGGTACAGTTTGGGCTGGAAACTATCCCGAACAGCTCTGATAAGCTACATCAACCTTGACTAGTATGGGCCATAACAGTCTCCAGGCCCATTCACTTTTTGGCTTCTCTACTTATTATGCCCACGAGGTTGCCTAGTAATGCCAGCTGTGGTGGCAATTTCTCTGATTTCTTACATGCACCCCCTTAAGTATTCACCAGAGATTTTTAATGTTAGATTTCAACTCCTCTGTGAAATGTATACTGGCTAGCTATTTTAGCAAAGAAAATGAGGAATACCCGTGGCACCTTAGAGACTAGTATTCCTCATTTTCTTTGCGGATACAGAATAACATGGCTGCTAATCTTAAACCTATTTTAGCAAAGTATTTGATCTTCTGCTAGATGGGGCAAGGATCATAAGAACTGCAAAACCCATAAAAAATGCTAGATTATTTTTCTGAAAATAATATTTCTATTAAGGTGACCAAGAATTATGCTGGCAAATTGTATAAATGCACATACACATCAAATCTATGCAAGCAAAGGTGGGGTTCTACATGGGCAAGCAGAGTAATTTTGCAAGTGTATTAATAGAGGCCCTTTCAAAATTTACGCCATAGAGACTAAACTACTGAGTAGGGAGAGCTCATTCTGTACATTCTATTATTCCACTGCACAAAATATATCCATCTAGCTATCAATGCCACCCATTTATCTGATCGGGCTCATATTAGTTTAGAGATAATAGACATATATAGAGGTAAAAAAGAGTCCTGTGGCACCTTAAAGACTAACTAAAGTATTGAAGCATAAGCTTTTGTGGCTTAATACCCACTTCGTCGGAGTGCCACTGCTTGCATCTGACGAAGTGGGTATTAGCCCACGAAAGCTTATGCTTCAATAATTCAGTTAGTCTTTAAGGTGCCACAGGACTCTGTTACCTCTGCTATTCCAGACTAACATGGCTACCTCTCTGATTCTAGACATATATAAAGGACCCTTTAGATGGCATATGCATGTATCTCTCCAATGTGAGAATATGTTCACTCTAAGGAATAAAAATATCCTCTGGTCTTGATGAACCATGAATCCAAATCTATTCATGTTTAGGCTAATACAAAAGTTTGTATTAGAATAAAATTAAGCTTTAATTCTATAATCAGCATTGCTCCCCTGACTTTAACAGAGTTAGGGCAATTTAAAGTAGCTGACGATCTGGCCCACAGTGTGGAAATATCCATAATTGGTTTGCTGCATTACCCAAGTAAGCAGCTACTATGCCATGGGTCTAACAAAGCTTATCAGTAGATGTCATTACATTAATGTATTCCTTTCCAGTCCTTAACTTCACTTTGGGTTTGCCTGATGTGATAAAATGGTATCAAGGTTCTAGGATGGCAGATCAGGTCTCTGTTTGTTGAGTTTTATTGAAATGGCACAGAATGACGACAAATGGATATTACATGAAGTTTTACTTCAACTCGACATATAAAGCTAAAAAGAAAAAATGCCATCTCAGAACTAGAGAGGTAACCGTGTTAGTCTGGACTCTTTGTTATCTCAGAACTAGTTTCCTTTACAGCAGCACTGATAACAATTTTTTAACGTAGCCGCATACAAGCAAAATCAATTTTTTCCAGAGAAACTCCTGGATTTTTCCAATTCAGATGTCAGCACCCTCGCTTCTTTTTTGTTAATGACAAGTTAAACATTTGCATTTTCTCTTTCAGAGAACACTCAGATGCCTTGTTTGGCTGGTTTGAAAGAGAACATTGTTTCAAGCAAAGCCAAGCCCTGACCCGACTCAGGCAGTGACCTGACATAAATAAATGAGTAGCAACTAGCAATAGTGCAACAAACACCTATAAAAAGGGAGAAAAAAAGGCCTTCATGGAAATGAGTGAACTGTTGTGTGCAACTCTCTAAACCCTAATAAATGGAAGCATTTGGTGTGTTGTTTCTGAGAAATCAATGCAAAAAGTCTTGGTTACAGACCACACCATTTATTGATGCCATATTGTCTCAAAGGCACTACTACCACTGGGAAAATAAACTAGTCTTCCTTGCCTGAATTATGTATGTAATTTCTAGAAGCAGGAAACTGGTCACCCCATCTTTAGGAGTTTAAAAGCAAGAAGAACACCAACCCATACACGCTTTAATGCTACCCTGTAGTGACGTGTGGAAGAGAAAAATTGAACATACCCTTTAAATTTATTTTAATCTAACCCAGAGACACAAACACTATTATGCACCCATCACAATTGTATAATTATTGCACAGTCTTACCCTGATTAGGCAGCATTGGGTCCCTTGACTGTGTGTTTCCAGATCTTAACTTGTTTGGATTCCTTTTAAGTTTACCTCTGGATTTTCTGGGATTGTACGTACTACATAAATTTATCATTCTAGGCATGGCAAAATGGTAACTGAAAGTGTTAATCCCAGATTAAAAAAAAACAGAACTAAAAGATAACTTTAAGTTTTAAAGGGACTGCAAGTATATCACATCCTAAAATGCACTATAAACATATACATTTGTACATGTCTAATGCAATATAGCAAATACATCTTAAAGATCTATAGCTAAATGGCTATATTTGTATATCAGCAAATGATAACCAAGCTAGTTTTTTATTAACAATTTATTATCTGTACTATAGTAACACCTAATGGTCCAAAGTGTTGGATACTGTATAGATACATAATGAAAGACAATCCCTGACTGAGGTGCTTACCACCTAGTTATATTTACTAGCCTCCAGTCCTCCTATTGCCCTAAGGGCACAATTTATTATCCAAACACAAAACACTCATGAAAGGGAGGGGGCAGAGAGCTGAGGAATTCTGGGGTCCGTTGGAGGGGGGAGGGACAGAGAGCTGAGCGAGTGCGGTGTCTGTTGGAGGGGGTATTACGACATCATAACTATGTCACAGAGAACAGCAGCTGCCCAGCTGATGTGATTGGCCTTTAAATAATTTCACCCCTGGGGGGGCGTCAGAGATGAGATTTGAAAAATTTTCAACTCTTACCCTGATTAGGACCCCAAGACCTCTAACTGTACCAAATTTCAAGTCTCTAGCTCAAACGGTGTGGAACGAGAAAGCGCAAATACATACACGCACGCATACACCATTTGACTTTTATATATATAGATTAGTGATTGTAAGAGACCTGCTGTATTATACCATGACTGTGGGGTGTAGTTTTCAAAAACACTCATCTGCTGGCATAAATAGGAATGTTAACAATGACCTCAGTGGAAGCAGTTAGGCCAATGTGGAGCACTTTTGAAAATCCTACCCTGACATTATAAATAAGGTTTGAAATTACTATTGTTATTGTGTAGTGATATTTCATTTCCAAATACAATCATAAGGACATCTTTTGTCGAGACTTTGGTTTAAGAAAAATACTCAGGGTGCCATTAATCTGATTATAGGCAATAACAAATATTGTTAAAGTAAATTCATAAAAATGATAAATCATTTCACCTTGGGAGATTGTTGTCTTAGTAAACATAATAACTATAATAAAAATAATATGATATAATATACAGGATGACCTGTTGTTCACTAAAATGAAACCAAGTAAAAGGACAAAGTGGTAGAACATAGAGTATCTGGTCAACAATCCTCCATACTGATAGACTGAGCAAATGCTGTTCTATATCCACGCCAATGAACAGCTAGAAGGAATAGCTTTATCCAATTGTTTATACTTCAGCACTGAACTGTCTATTTGGTAGAGGCAAAAGATCACTTAGGCCCTAGTCTTGCAATCAGATCTTCATAGATGGATCACTGTTTTCATGCGGAGCCCCATGGAAGTCCACTTATGGAGATTTAAGGATCAGGCAGCACAGTTGCTTCACAGTTTTCAACAAACCTCACCACAAACTTTTAGTGAAATCCTGGCTCCATAGAAATCCACAGCAAAACTCTTATTAACTTCATTGGGGTAAGAGTTTCACCCCTTAATGCCAAATTGTATCTTTTATAATCGAAAACTAAAAGGGAGTTTTGTTCAATGAAAGAGATCCCGTCAATTTGAATTTATTGAAACTGAGTAAAGTAAAATCATTGCAATTTTTTATAATAAAATGACTTTTAGACTTCTGATAGTTGATTATCAGTGTCTGTTCGGCAAGTAGTAAGTGGATTGTAGAGGGGAAGCAGTGAAATGGACTTTACTTAAAGAGCTTTCAAATGAACAAGTAAACATACTGAAAAAATAGAGAACTATTTATAATTACGATCATTTTGGTGTTACATGCAACTACTGAAGGTACAAAATATCAGGTAGAAATGTGATTTTTAATTTGACACTGTCCTTTTAAGAACTGTATAATATGTCCCATTGTGGCCACAGGAACTATTTGGAATCTCAAACTGGTCTGAACTAACCCTACGTGTTATATCAATATGGCCCTCCTTTTTAGCTCAATTTAGGCAAACCCTTTAATATACCCATTTAACCATCTATATTCATTCTAATCTCACAAAATCCCACTTGGCAAACAGCAGCAACAGAGAGAATGTAAACCTCCCACAATCAGGGAGGACTTTACTTACTGGTTAATCTTCAATAGGTATAAACAAACACAGCTTGATCTCTGACCATTGTGGACAATTGGAAGTTTCATGGCATTATTTAACCAACTATGTTTGCTTTAAAGGATTACCTCATTCCATTCCCCTTTCTGTTCACCACCATTTGCTACAACTTCTCTTCGTCATTGTCTGCATGAACTTTTTCACTACTCTAAATGCTGCTTTGATCAATTCCACCACAAGATAGTATTCAAATGTACCCGATATGCAGATCTGAGTCTTGATCCTACAATACATTGCTCATGGTCCTTCGATTGAAATATGTGACCATGCAGGCACAGGAGTGAGCCTGTACATTACACACTGAAAGATCATGAATTTGGTCATTCCCACAGCTTTGTCTCTGTCAGCACTTATTATTTGTATGGCCACAGCACTTAGAGAGTTTCCAGTCAAGAGCACATCAGCAACTGCAAAAATATTTAAAATCATATAAACATTTCAATCTCTTTGCAATGAAATGATCAGAGATCAAAGAAAGTTGAGTCCGTCTTCGCTTCCCTTCCCCTCCCTCCTCCAAATCTCAGACAAACTATTTAGGTCAGCTCAAATGCACTTATGTGCTACAATGAAATGTGGTTTTAAATATGAAAAGTTACATCAAATGCACATTAGTAACGACTGAATGGGAAAAAGCTATTTGGCCCTAAAAGCCTGTCTCCTCTAAGTTTGCCTCAAACCCTATTTCAGTTTTGCTACTCTTTTGCCTTAATTCCCGTCTCCCAAAACAACAAATGCCCTTCAGCCGATACTATTGATACTGCTTGCTTTAATTGCTTTACGTAGCAATTTATTCTACTAGCTGTGATAAAATATTTCTGTTGAAACTTACTGTTTAGCCCATTGTTGAATTTTTGCTCATTTCATTCCTGCTTTCAGCCTTTCACCAAGACTGACTATTTTTCATTGCATTTTGTCAACCTCTCTCATAATTGTGAATGGTACATATGTTTGAAATGAGAAATCATCTAAAATTATTACCCTTTGCTGCATTTTTCAAGGTCATGACTGTCCTATATATTGAAATACGATTAAATATAAGCAGAGTGTTTTAGATGAGCTCTAACTATAATGTGCTGTGTACACAAAGATCATTTTATTTGGATTGCGTTTTGCTACAGCCCAACATTTGGGTTATTTTCCCCTCTCCCCCCCTCTTATTTTTTTAACCTATACATTGAGCAGATGATGTCAAGGATTTTTCTGCAACCATAACTCTTTTTTTCTGGTCAGTACACTTCATGACTGCCCCCATTCAACACATACTATCTATTCTAGTTGCTTATATTACATCTTCCATTTTCTTTTCTACTTTCACCCAAACTATTTTCAGATCTATCACGTATTATGAACTGTCATAAGTAAAAAGTAGCCTAAAATTACTTTTTACCTGTAAAGGGTTAACCTAAAAGTAAGCTGAGAGGGAATAACAAACCGAAAATGCTAATCAACCTCGAAAACAAAGAAAGTTTTAGTTTATAGCTCTCTTGCTGTTTGCGCCGGCTATGGGATAAACCACACCTATGTCTACTCTCTCTCTCTCTCTCTTTGCCCATCACCCCCCAGTCAGGGTATGGGCCACCAACCACAGATTACTCCATCTCTGTTGTTGGTGTTTCAGTAGCAATTGTTTGGAAGATGCTAGGGAACTCTGGGGTGCTGAAGTATGTTGGAAGACAGGCTGGGGGTAGTTTTCTTGGAGGGAAGATGAGTCATATGGGGGCTGGGTGAAGATGTCAGGGGGAAGCTAAATATTGGAGGGGCTTGGTGGCATTTGGGAAAGAGGGTGGTCTATCTTGAGGAAAGCTGGGAGAGGGTGAAGTTGGGGGAACCTGAGGCCACCACTGGGCACCTTCTTTCCCCACCAACTACTGCTGCTGTTGCCTACTCTTCTTCCCAGTTGCTGCTTTTCTGCTAGGATTGAACATGAGGAGCCAAAGTGGCTGATGGAGTCTGGCAGAGAAGGGACTGTAGCAATGTCTGGTGGCTGACACCAATAATTACGACAAATTTCTGCAATTCAGCTGGATGCCAGGCTACGGCCATGCATGACTGGGCTGCTTGATGGGTGACAGCTGGTAGCCCTATAAATTCAGGATTTATACCCCAATGCCTGCATGTTGCAATACTCTATATACCCCCAAAAGATACCAAAACTGAAGAATAATTATTGTACGGGGTCTAGCAGAGCCTCATTTAGTCAGAGGTGTGAGTCTAACCTGATAGTTTTTGGTTGCCTCTCTTTCTCTGGCAGGCCTACTTTAAATCTTTGCTGAAAGAAATAAACAGAAAGATGATTAACACCACTGAACTTGATCATCCATTTCCATAGGAGTTACACCCAGGGAAAATGTGCTGAGTAGGACTTTTCTTTACCAGGTAAAGTGAGGTGAGGAATACGCAGATTGACAAGTCTGGATCATGTGATGTACATGAGGGAGTGTAAAGGACATAGTAAAGGACACAGAATGCTGCCCAAATTGCTCAGATTATTCTGCATCACAGATATACATACCTTGGAGTGGAATGGGCATAATAAATCCAGCAACCTCTAGATTACGGAAGAAACTCCAGCACAGAATATTCTGAACACATTTGAACTGGAAGAGAGGAGGTATTTATAATGATTAGAACAGTCAGAGTTCAGAATAACATTGGCTCCACTACTGACTTGGTCTGTGTCCTTGGCAAACCACTTAAACTTTATATGGCTGAGTTTCATCACCACCAAAATGAACATACTAGAGCATACCTAGTTAACAAGGATGCTGGAAGGAAAGTTTGTAAAGCACTCCAGAGATCTTGAGAGAGGCCTAATTGTAAGGCAAAGAATTAAATGTTCTCTTATTATCGTTACATGTGTAGAGGTAGAGAGAGATCGATCTATGTTTATATTGATACACACAGCATATTGCAGATGTCGATCCTTATATTCTAAACCACCAAAAGCTCATGTACAGGAGAAATTCAGAAGTAAGGGAACTGAAATAAGGGGAAATGACATTAAAACTACCTACATTGCAGCATTTCCTTAAAGCAAGAAATAGCTCCCATACTCTCATCAGTGTACCATTTATAAAAGTGTTTGGAAATTCCAGCATGGAAATAAAAGAACTGTTCTTTAATAAACTGGCAACTCTGCTGACCATAAAAACAATGACTAAAGGAAAAGACATTACACTTTAATACCACTTCATCTAGTCAGATCAGTGTCTGTTTGGGTGGGTGGTTCTTCGATTATGTGTTTGCTAAAAAATGTTTTGGAGCGTTAAGCTAGAGGGATATGCATCACATCCTTTTGTCCTCAGAGGTTTTTTCCTTTTTTTTTTTAAAAAAAAAATAATTCAGTCTGGTCCCTTAGAGTTCAGAAGTGCAGCACCTGCTTCTCTGATTGTCTGCTAAAGAAAACTAGCAGATAGCAGCAAAGTAACCTCCACCTGTGGAGGTTACTTTGCCGCTATTCAGTTAGGGCCGGATTCCAATACCTTTACTCAGCCTGAGTAGTATCTGACACCTCTGATAGTCCCATTGATTCAGTGAGACTACTTTTGGCGTTACTATTCAGAGTGAGTAAAGGGTATCAGAATCTGACCTTTGGAAGAGGCCTGAGTTGTAATTGCCAGCTGTGGGAAGGAGTGTGCAACAGTGGTTAGTGAAGGGGGCTTGAAATAAGAACTGCTGGGTCCCATCCATGGCTCTGACACTTGGTGTGACCTTGAGCCAGTAGCTTCCCCAGGCCTGTTTCTCATCAGTAGGGTTGAGGTCAGAGTCCCCAGCCCAGGAGGGTTGGGAGGTTCCAGGAAGGTGTGTAAAGTCTCAGGATGTCAGGAGCTGGGAGGCGCTGTCACCCTTGCTCTAGGGCAGTGTTCTGCACTCCCTGCTGCTGGCTGAGTTTCTCCATCCCTTGGCAATAAGACAGACTCTTCTTTTCACAGCCAATCGATCGCCCAGTGTCACCACCCTGCCTGCAGGCTGGGCAGGGTAACTCCTCAGGTCACTACCCTCTCCAGCCTGCCTTGGGCTTGGAGAGTGAGGAGGAGGGCGAGGGACAGCTGACATCCACCATCCATCGCTCTATCACTTAGAACAAGTGAGTGGCATTAGGGTTCCTCTGTGGAGTCCCCTGTCTGTCTAGGGAGAGGCAGAAAGGGGGAGAATCTCTCCCAATGGAGATTGGATTTTCAAATCGCCCAGAGGAGCTCCTCACTCTCACACTGGGGAGGGGCCTCTCCGGAGCCATCTCCAGTATGTTTGGAGAAGTCCCAGCAAGGGGCTCCCAGCCTTTCCCTTGTGGGAGACGGTTCCCCGGGCTGAGAGTCTGAGCTGGGCCAGACCCTGTGAGCTTCTGAGCATGGAAATCAATCAGAAAGAAGGGGGCCCTGGGCTTGCTATGCCTAGGACATTGTTGTGGGTAATGGTTTCCCAGGAGAAGTCTGGACTCCTGGGTTCTGTTCCTTCTGAAGCCTGGGGGAGAAGGGTAGGGTGTAGCCAGTGCTCAAAAAGGAGGAGACTCCCCATGTATTGCAGCACCAGGGATGAGGGGGAACGTTAGGAGCAGATCATGCAATGAACTCCTGCTAGTGTGTGTAGCTTGCACTCCTGCACCCATGTGGGGAGAGGGGGGAGGAGCTGCTCTGGCTGGGGCAGAGATGGGGAGGGACAAAAAAGGCTGCTTAGTGAGAGGCTGCTTTGACCCCAGACTCATGCCTGCTCCGTGCTCGGTTCCAGGCTGGCCAGGCTCCTGAGGATGCTCAGGAAGAAGGCTCTGCAGGTGGCCCCAGAGCCTGAGGGAAGCAGCTGACATCTTCCCCAGGAGCAGAGTGGCCCCTCATAACAAGAACTAGGGGGCACCAAATGAAATGAATAGGTAATAGGTTTAAAACAAACAAAAGGAAGTATTTCTTCACACAAAACACAGTCAACCTGGAAGACTCTTTGGCAGAGGATGTTGTGAAAGCCAGGACTATCTCAGGGTTCGGTCATGGAGGATACGGTCATGGAGGATAGGTCCATCATTGGCTATCAGCGAGGATAGGCCTGGATACAAAACCATGCTCTTGAAGTGTCCCTACCCTCTGTTGCTGGAAGCTGGGAATGGGTGACAGGGGATGGATCACTTGATGATTACCTGTTCTGTCAATTCCCTGCACCTGGCATTGGCCATTGTGGGAGGATAGGATTCTGGGATGGATGGGCCATGGGTCTGATCCAGTGTGGTTGTTCTTATGACCAATAGAGGGTAGTCCCAACCAGCAATATTTATATTTGGTGCACTGAAAGGGCTAGTTTTCCAAAACTGACCCAAATGATTAATGTTTTTCTCTTTCACTAAACAGAACAATGTGAATGAAAATTGGAAGCTATTGCTTAAGGAGCTTGTTAGATGGGGCATAAGTCACATTGTATAATTAGCTGAGCTTGCAATGGCCTTCCACTCAACTAGCTGACATTTCTCCATCAGTAAATGTGGTAAATGTTTTCAAATCTAGATCCAATCAATTACAACATGTCAGGGAACATTCTAGGCATCAGCGGTCTGATTGGGTTGATGGTAGTAAACAAGATATGCCCATAGGGCTCCCGCCCTCCTTCTCCCCAATAGGCACTGGCATCCTCTCTCCCCTTTCTGCTCCGGCATCCTCTGCAAACTTTTAAAGACAGATGCCTTGTGATGGCCTTTCTTGTGGAATGTTGCCTTGTGGTCAGGGTCATCAGTGGGTGGGATTGAACTGGGGGCCCCTAGAGCCTAGTGCATGAGCCTCTACAGTATGAGCTAAAAGCCTGTTAGCTAAGGCTGTACAGCAGACTCATTTTAACTCTCTCTAAGTGGTCTCAGTGCCACTAGATGGGACACACCAGCACACCCAGAAGTTCTGTGGGTTACATATTTCCCTAGCTGAGGAAGAGCATCCTGAGCTTCAGAGACTTCCCAGATGAAATCCCGGACAACTCCTGTGAGGATTCGGCCTCTAGTGGGACACTACTGCTCATATCAATTCAGGACAAATTCCTTGGAGCTGGGCAGTCACAGTCCAAGGCTGGGTGTTCTTTACTATTAAGGCACGCCAAACCAGCCAAACAGAAATGACTTCAGTTTTACCCCATTGGCTAACCAGAAGTCATACAAGTAATTCCCTCAGATACTCCAGTTCCCTTGTATGACTACCAGTATCACTCCTTATGGGTAGGAAAACCAATACCACAGTAACAGAAAAAGTTTCTCCTGATCCCAAAGGACCAAGCCCCAGACTCAACTAAATAAACGAGTCAGATCTTACCCATAAATAATGCTGTAGCCAATCCTTTAGAATCTAAAATCTAAAGGTTTATTCATAAAAAGAAATATAGATGAGAGTTAAAATTGTTAAAGGAATCAATAACATACAGTAATGGCAAAGTTCTTGGTTCAGGCTTGTAGCAGTGATGGAATAAACTCCAGGCACAAATCAAGTCTCGGGAGTCCATTCACAGATTTGGATGGGTCACTCAATCCATTGTTCAGAGCTTCATTTTGTAGCAAAGTTCCTCCAGAGGTAAGAAGCAGGTTGAAGACAAAATGGAGGGGTTTCCAGGGCCTTTTATATCCTCTGCCATGTGGAAGGACACTTTTGTTCTTACTGTGGAAAATTACAGCAGCACAGTGGAGTTTGGAGTCACATGTCCATGCATGACTCAGTTCTTTACAGGTAGAGCAGCCGTTGTTCACCTGCTACCCTGAACGTTCCCAAGAATGTGTCTCATATTTGGATTGGAGTCTCCCAAGGTCCATTGTCAGTTAAGTATTTCTTGATTGGGTGCTTAATTTGAAAATTCCTTTCTCAAGAAGCTGGCCAAATGCTTCACTAATACTTCTTAGAATCAAACATATTGAGATACAAGTACATAGCCAATACTCATAACTTCAAATATAAAAATGATACACACATATAGACAGCTTAATCATAACCAGCAATTACAACCCTTTCATAGACAGTTCACTTGACCTCCTTTGGCGCAAGTATAGGACCTTGGTTACAACAATGATCTGTACAGTCATAGATCATGTCAATAACGTCACAGCCCCAAAGAAAAATTATGCAGGAAGGGATGTCACAAACATTGCTGACTGCATCCCAAGAGCTCCTCATTCTTGGTTCTGTCTTACTACAGCTAGTATGGGGTTAGAAGCCATATCAGTGTATAAGAGAAATGGTTTAATCAAAGTCATGTTCAATAATATGATTTAATCTTTTTACAAACCCAAGGCAAAACTTGGTTAGAAAAATAGTGGATTGGATCTGCTCCTGCAGGATGGTTCCTGTATGTCTCATGATCTTGCCAAGAGCTAACAAAAATAGCTCCTTTATCCATTGTGGCAGACCGCTCTCTCACCCCTCTCAGGAACAGGCAGGAAAACCCTTCTTTGCTCCAAACAGTGCTCTTTATTCTACAGTGCAGGCCCCACCACCAATATATACAGCTTTATACAGTCCAGTCTTCAGCTTACAGCTCTTCAGCTCACAGCATACAACTCTATCTAGTTCAGCTCCACAGCTTGCAGCTCTACAGACTCTATATAGTCCAGCTCTAAACACACAGTTCTAAACCAACACAGCTCTGACTAGCTCTTCACACTCCACACTCTATACCATCCCCACCACCCTGGGCTTGCTTCCTGGCAGGCCTTTTATCCCCCTGAGGAGACTGCCAGGTGCCACTCATCCATGTTGATTGCCCTGCAAGCCAGGTGGCTGATTAGCCTTTCCTGCAAGGGAGGTTTGCAGGCTGGTGTTTCCTCTTAAAGGGCCCGCAGGGCTGGCTCAGGCACTCCTGGCCAGCACCCTGCCACACCATACAAGCTCTGGAAAATGTTTTGAGCCCAATGAATATCAAGACAATGGAGATATTTATATTGTCTATAGTATAGGAATCTTGGCATTTATCCATGAAAGCAAAATGGTAGCATGTCCCAGTTTCCCTTTTCATATAGCACATCAGGTCTGGAATGTCTTTTCTCCTGTGAAAAGTGTCAAGACTGTTTACAAGCACTAATTGTGAAACATCTGTATCACCAGGTCTTTTAACAAAGTGTGTTCTTATGTATCACTCGTAACACGTTCAAGAGTTTTCCCAAAAGATTAGGCACATTGTACATTTTTACAATTTTTGGTAATAGCAACACATTAGCTACAAAAATCACCATTTGCAACAACAACAAATCCATTGCAAGTGTCCATCTACAATCATTTTTTCATGCCACAACTTTGGCTCAATACCACTTGGGCTTTGGCCTTTTAGGGTTACTCTAGTCTATGGCTTCCCTTTGCAAAATTAAGTTCTTGCTTTCCTCCTTGTCCAGAAGGATAAAACCCTGATTTATCTGGCTGATTGGGTGTGCTCTCTTTGCTAACAGAGAGGAGCAAGTCTTTATTCTCCCTATCAGCCAGGTAAATTGCATCCAAACAGACAGGAACCCGTTTACCAGTTTTCAGATCCTTGTTGTCAATTTCAAGGCTGGACTCTGTCCTAAAAAAGAGATACCATCCATTTTTACTAGCATGTTAGATGCAAGGTTCTGTTGTCCTTTCAGTACTAAACTCCGCTTCCACATGGAATCAAATGTTACATCCACTGAGACACTACAAGTCATATCCAAAGTGTCTAGATATGAGAGTGTACCTGCCATCCCCTGCATTCTCCAGAGATTAACTACACAGCTGTTCTGCTCTGCAGACTCAGCAACCCAGTCTTCCCTCCGAACCTGAGGGCTTGTCTACACTTGCGGCAGTAAAGCACTTTGCATTAAACCAGATTTTGGAGAGCGCACTAGGGAAAGCGCTCCAGTCTGTCCACACTGACAGCTGCAAACCCATTGGTGTAGCCACATTTGTGACATTTTCAGCGGCATTAAGAGTGGTGCATTATGGGCAGCTATCCCAGCATTCAAGTGGCTGCTATGTGCTTTTCAAATGAGGGGAGTGAGGTGGAGTGGAGTGTGTTGTGTGTATGTGGGGGGAGAGAGACCGTGTGTTTTTGGAGTGCTGAGAGTGTGTTAGCATGCTATCTCGTGAGTTCAAACCCTCCTGTCCCCCACTCACTCACTCAGTAAATGTTTGCTTTGCCCCATTACAGATATGCAGCCGCTTTCTGAAACTGAGCTCTGAAAAGGCACTTCCACATTCCTGCAGCGATTTCACAACAAAGGGAAAAGAGGCCACTTGGTTTATGGGGATTATGGGGCATTTCCAAAGGTCAGTCAGAGCGCAGTAACTTAACTCCTCATTCAAACTGAGGCTGAAGCATCTCGCCCAATATGCAACTGCTGTTAATCCTCTCG
Source organism: Sternotherus odoratus (assembly GCA_032164245.1). NCBI lineage: Eukaryota > Metazoa > Chordata > Testudines > Kinosternidae > Sternotherus > Sternotherus odoratus. The sequence continues at coordinate 139,788,752 of JAVMKO010000003.1, read as the reverse complement.
GGGAGATGGACTACCATGAGCACTCCAGCCAGGGAGTCAGAGTGCTCTACGTGCCTTGCCAGTGTGGACGACGAGTAAGGAAGAGTGCTCTGTGAGGCTTTATTGCAGTATAAACTGCCAATGTAGCCAAGCCCTTGAGATGCAGACCAATCACTCACAGAATTAGCATGGACACATTCCTCTTTCAACAACTTTGTGTTTCCAACAAACCGGTCAAGCGCAGTCACTTGGTTATGGGGCTGTTCAACTCTCTTCACAGCTTTTACATCATATGAGGCCTTCTTAAAGCTCTCCACACTGGATCTTTCAGGAGGAAAGTCAGTGGATCCATTCACAACAGAAAATGTCTGGCTGTTAGGAACAGGCGCATTCCTACACAATCCCCTTTCAGGCAAACTGCTACATTTCATAGCGAAAAGGTCAGAAGCAGTCTCCTTCCTTTTGTCACACACAAGTTCAGGAACTTTTTCTTTCTTGCTACAAGTTTTCAAACTGTCAGTAGGTAACACAATCAAATCATCTTTATGCTTCCCTTATGCCCCAGCTAGTCTGATCAGACAGTTATTACATCCTTTCCCAGCAACACATTAGCAACAGGCAAAATACAAGCACCAGAATTGTCTGGGATTTTGCTAGGACACTAACTGGATGCAACCTAATTACAGTAACGTTCTCCCTTCCTAGCTAGATTTATTGCTATGTTTCCTGCCTTTTGCTTTCTTCATTTCCATGTGTTTATTTATTCTACTTACCCTCTTGTCATTCATCCTTCCTCCAACATGGAGTTCTATCAAATCTTAGTCAGAGGACTCTCACATTGTTCCCTTTGCTCCTTATCATCCCGACTGAAGGCAATTTGAACCCTGCCACACTGAGAATCAAAGAGCTAATCTCAACTCTTCTGTGTAGCAAGAAATTATCACCTTCCTATCTCTGAATGCTCTGTTTTGTTTTGTATCCTGTGATCTTAAACCAGGCTTTGACTTGGTGTCCAATATTGTGGGTGCTTTTAATCATGACTGCAGTTACACCTGTTTAGATGGCCAAAAACTTAATTTGCAGGTGCAGTTAGGCTTCTAAATAGATCCATTTGGCAATCTCATAAGAATCTATTTACTCCCAGCCCACTTGCACATGGAAAGGAAATGGAATCCTCCCTGTAAAATCTTGCACTACTACCTGTCAAATGCTTAGCTAGCACAAGGCATTAAGGGGGTTGTGTGTGTCAGTGAAGTAGGTCACAATCCGGCCCTTATTTAGTTTAATTTCTGATTACAGTCAGTTTCTAGTCAATTTCTGTTTCTTATTAATTAACATAAGCCTATAATGCTTTGATTGCAAACTACATTTAGAAAATTCATTTATTTGGAATCAGAAAAAAAATGTGGAAACATTTCTCTTGGTTTGAGATTTTGAACAAGCTTATTTTCATAAAGTTTAAATTCTGGGGTTAAATTTGACCTGGCAGGATCCCTTTAAAGTTTCTATTAGAAATACAAATTTAGTATAAGCATTCATTTGAATTTTTTCTTAATTTGTGCTAGAGAGAAATCTACTTAGTACTGAATCAGAAATAGACATTTAATATAGTTTGTTTTGTCTTGGTGAGAGTCCCTGTAATTAATTAAATATGATATTGTCTTCCATCTGAAGTATGTTTCCTGGATTCACTCAGAGGGGTGTGGACACTGTTTAATGGATGAAGTGCCATTAACAAAATATCATGAACATTTGGATGGGAAGAATCTCATTAATAGGGATATGGGAAAATGTATACATATTAATAATAGGAATCAGCCAAGGGTGAAAGTAGCTTAAAGGACTTACTGGTACAACAGAGTCCTGAGGATGGGGTGGGGCCTCAACTAGAAGAGGTGTGGCCTCCAGCAGAAGAAGCAGGGCCTTTAAATCCCTGGGCTAAAGGGCCCAGGGCTAGGGCTGTGGTAGCAGCAGCTGGGTGCCCCGGGCCCTTTAAATCACCCTCTGAGCTCCCAATTACAGAAGGAGCCCTGGGGTTCAGGGGCAATTTAAAGGGGGCAATTTAAAGGGCCTAGGGCTCTATCTGCCGCTACCGCAGGGGAGCCCTTGGCCATTTAACTTGCAGACGGAGCCCCAGGGGTCCAGCAGCAGGGCTTGGGCAATAATTTAAAGGGCCCGGGGCTCCAGCTGCCACTACCCTCCGGGTCTCTTTATATCGTCCCGGGAGCCATGCTGCTGTTAGGGCTGACTGCAGATCTCTGGGGTAGCGGCGGTAGGGCTCCAGCAGCTATTTAAAGGTCCTGGGATGGTAGAGGCAACGGGAGCCCCAAACACTTTAAATAGTGACCAAGCCCTGCTGCCAGAATTCTGGGGAGGTGGCGGTGTGGCTCCAGTGGTGATTTAAAAGGCCTGGGACTCTGGTCACCACTACTGCCCCAGGCCCTTTAAATAGGGCTCTGTGGATTATTTAAATGACCCGGGGCTCCCATTGCCTTTACCGCCCGGACCCTTTAAATTGTCCCTGAGCCCTGCTGCCAGAGCCCTGGGGTAGCGGTGGCAGGGCTCTGGTGACTATTTAAAGGGCCCAGGGCAGTAGAGCCAGCGGGAACTCCGGACCCTTTAAATAGATGCTGGAGCCCTGCCACTGCTAGCCCAAGGCTCCGGCAGCAGGGCTCTGGTGGCAATTTAATGGGCCTGGGGCTGCAGCCGCTGCTGGGAGCCCCAGGACCTTTAAGCTGCCACTTGGGGAAGCCGGTCCGCCCTGGTACAGTGCACCGGCTCTTGCTGGTATGCTGTACCGGGGCAGACAGGCTTACTTTCACCTCTGGAATCAGCCTCAGTTAGAGGTCCAGATTCTAATTCCTCCAGGGAAATTTGGATCCAGAACCTGTTTTTGCAACTAAGGCTTCTCTGAACCATAGGAAGAATCCAACGGCATCAGAGGTCTTTGAGAAAGTTTTGGATTTGGATCCAAATCCATAGCTAGACTTTACAATTCAATCCCATTTCTATGGTGAAATCCTGGCCCCCTTAATTTCTGTGAGGGCTTTGCCATTGACTTCAATGGGGTCAGGCTTTCACAACCTGGTCTCTGTATAACGTAAATGTAAACAAATGGAAAAAGTTAGGGTTGTAAATATGCCATTTAGACAATCCTCGAAGAGCTGTGTCCAGGCAAGGGCCTGGCATGTTTTCAAAAAGTTCATTGAACATAATAGAGACTGAAGAGCTGTCAGTGTGGAAGAGTTGAGGCTATCAGGAGTGGGCAATCTTCCGTAGGTTGGTTGATTTTTTTTGTTTTCTTAGAATTTAGCACAACCCTGAAATGTGCAAATTTTAACGAGTACATGTATCCCATTGTGGCGGCTTCTGTTTGCCTATACTGAACATTTGTATGTCATGCCACAACTGTTTAAGGCTATGTAACCTCACATTTTAGAAGATTCTATGACCTTTACAGCGATTTGTGTGGAGATGGAATAAGATTATTAGCTTCATCTACATGCCAGGACAGGTCCCTCTAGTGTGTGTCTGTCTGATGGAATTGATACTCTTTTCTTTGAAGGAATTCCAGAATTAAATCTCTTAAGTAGTTTTTACCGATACTCTAAAGTTACCTTTTTTAAAATCAGTTGATCTTTGTTATATGTTTTGTACCATCCTCTCTGTCTTAGATATGTATATAGAGCAAATCTCCGTAGTATCTAGCCACCGCCACAGTAACTATATAATCATTATAGTACATATTAAAATACTGTGTATTAACTATATATACACTAAGATCAAAATCTGCCCTTCAAGATGTGCAGGAATTAATAGGTGCAGGTATATCTAAGGGCAGAATATATCCCTGAAAACAATACCACTATATGATGACTATCTAACAGCACTTAAAGGGATCTAATGCTGCTTTGAATGTGCTCACCATTCCAGTCTGGGCTAAGGGAATGGAAGCTGCATGAATTTAAACCCCAGGGTTTAAAGAACACAGTCCATTCTTCTGATCCTTTTAAATTGTTTTTTTCAATTACTCAAGGAATTCACCTTCACCTCATATTTCTTCAAAATGGAAAGCATCAATATCTCCCAGTAACTCCACTGTTAAATGCCGTGGCGGTTACCCATGACGTTACTGACATTCACACCAAGAAATCCAAAGACCAAGACCATTTTTAATGATCAGCTTGCAGCACACACTGCCTCAGAACTGTCTTTGGAGCTCTCGGTAGAATCACACTTTTTAGAGACTTACTCACTGCAGTATCCTGTTTACACAATGTACTTCTTTTAATCATTTCAGGACTACACTGGATTTATTTTCACATCATTCTTTGCCATGAAATTTATAGTTTATAAACAACTTTAAACTATGTTTGCCCTTGACAAGGTCAACTAGGGCAAGCAGCCCATCAGCCACACCTCCAGCTATAAAGTAGCTCAGATGTGTCATTGACTTGAACCAATAAATAATGAAGATTGATGAAAGAAGCACTTAAAGGAACATTCTATTTTCAGGATTTCTTTAATGGCCAGCTGTAAAAAAAGAAAATGAAAGAAATTAGTTTTTTAGCGCTGTATATTCAGCTGAACTTTAGAGTCTGCCTAACACTAACAAAAAAGGGTGTGCTGCTTTGATTGAAACCAGTGTGACTTTTGCACATTCACAGTGCTGTTATATGCATGCATATTAAAATTCCGAAGAGCAATTGTATCATGCGGCATAATACATTTGGGTCTTTGGCATAATGAGGGCTTTTTATTTGTCTTTCAGTCTGAAATATACACCCGGAAATTGTAGTCCTGCTCTCTAAATTTGGAACCTTTTAGATATGTCTTCTTTATTCAAAATGGTACCTACAACTGGGAACAGAGAAACATGTAGAAGTTAGTAGTAACTAGGGAACAAATTTTGTTCCCAATTCCCAGGGCTGGGTATTTGTCATATTTGGGGCTGGGGCTGGGACAGGAAGATCTATATCATTTCCAGGATGCCTCAGAGATGGATTAGCCTCCCACACACCTTCCACAGGAGTATAGGGCAAAGTGGAGACTCCGCTAGCTTCAGCCATCCCCTTTGGGTGAAGGTTTGTTCAAGGGACACAATGAATCAGCCCATCCTCTTGCTACATGCTTCTCTTTTTTGCACACGCAGATAATTTGGACAGTGTGACCCTAAGTGTATATTACATTTGAATAAACTGCATTACCAGAATGCTAAAGTTGCAATGTGAAGCACTGAAAAGTTCAGAAATGCCAGAATTAAGGTTGCTTTTGCAACCTTAATTCAGTCTCCTTGCGCATATGCATTATGAGAAAGTCTTTAATTATGTGATCACATACTATTTTTTCCATAGGACTTCTGCCTCATTCACAGCAATTTCCTTCTCTCGGGTCCTGTGCCCTGCCCCACAGCAGTCCTGGCAGTGAAGAAGAATACTTTTAGTGAAATCATGCTCAGTCCCTTCAGCCGTGGCCTACAGCATGCTCACTAGCTCTGTGTGGATGGGGCATCTACTGTCCAGCTGACACATAGTAGTAGCAGCTTGAGGAGGGAGCACACACGCGATAGAGGGAATCTTGGAAGAATTTAACTTCCAAACTTTAAAAGACTCCACTGAGCATCTGCAAACAAATGTTTCAGAGATGCATAATAATTTGCCCCAATCTGTGCAGGTTTTCACAGGGACAATAAAAGGCACATCCCTGTCACCAAGGTGACATGCCAGACTTCTGCCAAATGTAGATCCCAACTTGAAACTGATTGATGTGAAGATGAGGAGCTCAGAATTTACATGGGGTTGGAAGCTGCATAATTAATGACTGGGCTAGGGTTGGGCATAGGTAGGGCTAAGGGGACACAGCATAAATTAACTGAAAGCTGGGGGTTTGGAGGGAAGCTCCCAGAATCATCAGGAAGTGCTATCTGCAAATGTGTCATTTGGTCTTAGTTAGAGTGACCATATTTCCCTAGGCTAAATTCCCCTTTTGGCTCCTCTCAGTAGGTCTATATCACTAGTGATCAAAGTGAGGAAGGCCTTGTTGACTGCTCCTCTTCTTGGTCAGCTTGAATCTAAGACACTGAGGAGCAGGGATTGGCCCTGACAAAACATCCTGGAGAGATGAAATGACCAGCACTGTGGCACCACACTGACAAGGGCAATAGCTCTGAAGTGCTGCTGGCCAGCGAGAGTAGCACATTTCTACTGACCTCATAGTCAAAGCACCAGCCCTACTGTCTTGAATGTCCAACTGTGTTGAATGTGAATGGAATTTGGTCAGCATGTATTATAGACAGCACAGGTAGTAACACAACCTAAGGTTGACTGATACATTCCATTATTAGACTTTCCTCTTTCTTGCTCATAATCTACTGTTGCTAACCCCCAAAGTTCAAAAATCATGCCCCCCCTTCTGTAAAATGGTCCCCTCAGCAGCTTAAGTATGGAGGGACAGACACTGGTTACTGGTATATTAGGAAGCATTCTGACCAGTCCCAATGGGGAGGAACTGCCAGCCCTTAATCTCTCTTTGCTCCTCTGAGGAGAAAGTGCTGTGCTGGCACAAAGTTGCTCAGACTCTCCAAAACACAAACAAAGGCCGTATTTTCAGAATGTGTCCGTTAAAATGGGATGAAAATGTCAATGAGATAATCATTTCAAAGCAGGTCCCATTTTGCTTAAATTATTTGACCATGCTTCTAAATGACCTTTAATTGAGTTATTAATACTTTTTGTATGTGTCATCCAGTATCATTCCTCATGTTTTCTAAAGGAAGAGCTTTATTATACTCTCTTGTTTTCATCTAAAGTTGTTCAAGCGTTTCAAGTTAAAATAGTCCAAAACTTTGTACAGAATGATGAATAGATCAGATGACGGTGAGCATGTATTCATAGTCAGAGCTCCACAATCACCTGCCAGGAGATACAAGCTGAAATTCCTACTGCACCCTAGGGCTTAAAACTCACACAGCTTCCAAAATAAGGCTGCAGTTCCCGTAGCCATTAAGAACACATCCTGCCCTGAAAAAAATATCGCTCCTCTCCCTTCTCCCTGTTTCACCATCGGACTGTTCTCACCCAAGGAGCAATCCCAGAATAATTAGAGAGGGGAAACCATCTTTAGCTAAAGAATAATGTAAAACAAGTGAACAAAGAGCTTGGAGGTAAACGGAGGGCAGGAACAGACAAAGACAGATGATAAACACAAATAAATAGAGACCTGAGTGCCAAAGCCCTTCAAAGGCAGTAAATCACCCACAGACTCCCTTATAAATCAGCACAAACAGCTTCCATGTGTGCTATTCTTACGTTCAACACCTAATTGGCATGAACTTATTACAGCTCTGCTTTCACCTCACCTTCTTCCATCAATATCTCACCCTATCCTATATACATTACCTTCACAGGGAAGGTGATTCTAGTGAATACACTGTAAGTAACGTCTCAATCCAGTTTCAGTATGTTTATTTTGACTCTATGATACCTTCCAATTAATAGTTACGTTCGAGATTATTCAGTAAAAAATTCAGCTGAAAGCTATTACAGTGAATTATGACTAAGCCAGGGGGAAACTTTGATAGGGACAGATACATAGAGACTACTAGACCAATAATATGGAAATTAGCAGGTAGAGCAGGATTATTACCGCATCAGATGTTCTCAGGGCATGTCATCATAGAACTCCATATTTGACACCACCCCAATACTGAGTTGCTCTAATAAAGCTATAGTTTTATAGGTAGTTCTTTGTGCTCATATGGAACGGGTTGTAACTGAGCACCTTATGTAAGAAATATACTTTATTTTCATCTGCGAGCAGCAGCCTTCTTGCTGAAGAAAAGTACATTTCTTCCAACACACCCACCAGTCTCATTTAGTGTTCCTGCTCAAATTTCAGTTTTCAGTTTTTCATCTGGATTCTTTTTCTATGTCCCAAACTGAAATTTGTCTCTAGTCAAATTGCATGGTCTGGCACAGAATTTCATTGCAGGTGGGAACTCATGGATAATGTTACAGTTGTTTTATCATTTAGATGACAACTGTTTTCCAAACTGAGCAAGGAAATCTATATGGATGGAGGATAAAGCACACTGCATCATTTTTCTTGCATAATAGGAGATAGTTTAACAACTGTACCTTTTCTTTTGTCAAGATGTCTAAAAAGCACTCAATCCACCGTTTTCAGAAACACTACTGCATTATCAAACTATTCACACCAGCCTGCTTTGGGATCTGGACAGAGTAAGTACTATAGAAATTAGTTAACAGCTAACACACCTGAACAGCTGTAGCAGAAAAAAAAAGGATATTAAAAAGAGAGGAGGCAAATGCACTAATGAGGTAACAGAGCAGTGAAGATAAGTTTCAAGTGAGCGATTGGTAGCCTCTGCTTTACTTTCACACCTTTTTGCATTGTGTTAGGGTAATAAACTAAAGGCCTAAGAATTATTTTCAGACAAGAATCAGAGAGGTAGCCGTGTTAGTCTGGAATAGCAGAGGTAACAAAGAGTCCTGTGGCACCTTAAAGACTAACTAAAGTATTGGAGCATAAGCTTTCATGGGCTAATACCCACTTCATCGGATGCAAGCAGTGGAAGTGTTCAGGGGTAGGTATAGATAAGTAGGCTCCAAGTTCACACCTCCAATTCAGCTGCTAGAGGAATACGTCATCCTCCCTGATTTGAGATAACAAGCTGGTTCAGCCTGATTGGACGAACCTTGTTATCTCCTACCTAGTTCTTGCCTACTTATCTGTACCTGCCCCTGGACACTTCCACTGCTTGCATCCGACGAAGTGGGTATTAGCTCACGAAAGCTTATGCGCCAATACTTTAGTTAGTCTTTAAGGTGCCACAGGACTCTTTGTTACCTCTGCTATTTTCAGACAGTAAATCAATCAGAAGTTTTATTATTCTAATACAGTAAAACAGGCTCAGATTCTCAACTGGTGCAAATTAGTACAACCTCCACTGGAGTCAATGGAGCTACGTGGATTGATACTAGCCAAGGATCTGGTCCTATGTCCTATATTTTTTAAATTAAATTCTTTATTTAAAAGCAATATTACAGTATTATACTATAATGTGACCAGCTAATATGTCTAGGTACCACTGCACTAGGGTGACCAGATGTCCCAATTTCATAGGGACAGTCTCATTTTTTTTTCTTATAATGGCTCCTATTACCCCCCACCCTATCCCAATTTTTCACACTTGCTGTCTGGTCACCCTACACTGCCCTATGGACTCTCAACAGCTCAACTGTCTCATACAGTCTCTACTACTAACAGTTAATATAGAAGTCCTACTGTAGTCAGTCATGAGTTTGTTAAAACATAATTAGCATTGTTTCAATTAAAACACAAGTTATTTTTACATTTGATTATTAATGATGCATTTTTACTTCAGAAAAACTGTTGTGCTGGAATAGGAAAAAATGCTTGGGATTTGTGGTTGCCTCTAAAACCCATTTTTAAAACTAGACTTCCCTGCAAATGTCTCTAGTGACTGGAAGGAGGTGGGAGGGAGGAATATTGAGGAAGAATAACTGCTCTCTCCAAGCCACCATTTAGATAAAAATGATGAACTGCTACAAACTTTCTACCAACATTCCAAATGAAATTAACCACTTTTGAGGTTCCAAAAGTCATTCATTTTGTCTAACATTTTTTTGGAATTAAAGCCCTCCTTGTCTTCAGTCAGGAACCAGAAGCAGATGTCCCAAAATCCTCAAAAGAGGCCACTGTCCTTGAGGTATTTCTGGCATGGTCAAAAATAGGAAGTACTGGAGATCTCTTAAGAAAATCTGATTTTGTGTAATGTCCAGACAAAAAGAAGTACTCAGACTTTTGGATTCTTCTCAAAAATGAATCTCCAAACTCTTAGAGAGTCACTTAGCAGCAGCAGAATAGCAGAAGCAAATCCTAAAAAGACTTAACAATGGATGAAATCATCTAGATTTATTTCTAAAAACTGTTTCTCTCAGTTACAAGATCTGTAGCAAATAAGCCATCAGCAAAATTTATACTGTATGAGCTACCTCACTGAGCATTTTCCTTAATTTGAAAAATACCCTAAATAAATTATGTACTCCATTAAATGCAAGGCCTGTATAGTGTCAAAGTTATATATCACTAATATGTTATTCCTTAAGAACATCTCAGGCAATGGCTTCTTCCCTTCAATTAACATTCTGAATGCTTGCTTATTGAATGCAATCAGATATCTCAGATAGAAACTGACTTGCTCTGAAATCAAAATCATTTCAGTGTCATCCCATCTGAGATTGAGAAGGACTCCCCCTGACTTCCCAGTGAGAGATCTGTCACCATAATGAGTATTCAAAAATAGGCCATCTCTGGCTCTGAAGTTCTTCATAAGAGATACATTTGACTAATGTGTTTGTTCTATCCTAGCGGGTATAGAAAAAAAGAAAGCATAAAATGTGATCAGAATCTCTCATCAGCTGCTGGTTCTCTACAATTAAAATGAAATAATGTATCGAGGAGTTTGTACATCAGTGATAAAAACAAAGGGTCAGCTGTTATACAGCTTCTTGAATATCTGAATATAGTAAGGTTACCCAGTGAAGATATATTTTTTGACTTACTTCATCTCCAGTGTTTTCATTCCTTAAGACACATGGGAGCGGGGAAATGGTGATTTCATATGTGGTCACTTCTCTTTCGCACAGATCATATGGGGAAGGAGGGTTTCCGCTTTGTGCAGTGTGTACATCAGACCAGTGGAAGATTCAACAAGTGAAGTAGGAATGAGGGTATCTGACATAGTTCTAATGGACTCTGGAGGAATTATGCTGTGTGTGGCCAAATATAATTACTCAGTCAGGGGAGTTAAAGTAATATTCAGGGCAAATTCAAAGATAGACTCCAAGGTTGTGGCCATAAAATATGTACATGCACATGCAAGCATATATTTGTTTATGCAGCCTCATTAATTGCATGTGCAAATGAGTAACAACACATGCATTTACCCATTATGGACATACAAATTAGTATCTTGTGCTTTCTGTTTGAAAACATATCTACATTTTCCTAGATAAATCCTGAGCCTTTCGGGGCTGACTTTGCCAGTATCTGAGGGTAGTCAGTATTTTCCAGGAGGTACTTAGCACCTCACAGACTTAGGCCCTAAAACAGGGAGTTGTTGTTGGAGTTTCTACAGTGCAACCACTGATGGCTGTGAAGTTGAAATGAGGGGCTGAGTGAGTCCAAAGGCCTGTTCACAAGTTTAAAGGGAAAGCACTGTAACTGTGTGCTTGCATATAACAACCTATTTAGCTTTCAGCAAATGAATGTGTTCTACCTAACATGATTTTCTGTCTACCTCTGATGCTTTAATGCTTCCCCTAATACTAATGTGTGAAATGATCTGAAGTGCTTGTGTTTGCATTAAGCAGTTACTTGCGTAGGCCTTGGAAAAATGATGGCTTCTGGCAAAATTTACTGGAGGAAAAAATAAATACATTCCAGATTCAGATTTTACTTAAGGCTTTACTGTTCACTGATCAGTGGTTTGGGCAAGCTCTTACTTCCACTTTTCCCCTGCAAGAAAATAGGCAATGACTAGTAAATGAGTTGGAAATCATTACTATAATTAACGTGTCTTCAGAGCAGCCGTTGGAAATTGTGCATCCAGCAACAACCTAATGAAGCTCCAGTTGCACAAAAACAAAAGGGCACAACAACATGGAAAAACCCAGAGTGGGAACTGCTTCAGAGAAGTTCCCCAATATTGAAAACAGGCTTTGAAGGGGAGAGTAACAATACCATCCCAAACTGCAGAGTTTTTATTGTCTGGGCTGTGAAATCTCCCAGTAATGAATGTCTGGTGCTGTCAGTACACATGGAGGCATTTGGAAATCCTCATAAAGGAGAGAAGACAGAAGGTCTGGGGGAGGGGGAGAGAAGGGGACCAGAGAAATGCAGCCAAAAGAGGATATTGGCAATCTGAAGAGAGAGATTTGTTTGGCCAAAACCTGATTTATTGTGCAAATAATCATTCAGCTAGTGCACACTAATTACAGATAAAGTGCACTAACAAATAAGAGTGGATCTTTTTAACTGATATGACCCAATTCTGCTCTTTAGGTTTTTCTCTAAGAGGGTACAGAAAAAAAATGTGGGTTTCACAACAGCATTTCAGCCACATTATTGCCAGTATATAGTAGCCCACCTTCTGATTTTAGTTTGTTTTTCCTGTCTAAGGGGGGAAATCATAGACGATGATGGTTGGAAGAGACCTCGGGAGGTCATCTAGTCCAATCTCCCGCTCAAAGCAGGACCAACCCCAAATAAATCATCCCAGCCAGGGCTTTGTCAAGCTGGTCCTTAAAAACCTCTAAGGATGGAGCTTCCACCATTTCCCTAGATAACCCATTCCAGTGCTTCATCCTCCTCCTTGTGAAATAGTTCCTAATATCCAATCGAGACCTCCCCCACTGCAACTTGAGACCATTGCTCCTTGTTCTGTCATTTGCGACTTCTGAGAACACCTAGCTCCCTCCTCTTTGGAACTCCCCTTCAGGTAGTTGAAGGCTGCTATCAAATCCCCCCTCACTCTTCTCTTCTGCAGACTAAATAAGTCCAGTTCCCTTAGCCTCTCCTCATCAGTCATGTGCCCCAGTCGCCTAATCATTTTCATTGCCCTCCACTGGATTCTCCCCAATTTTTCCACATCTTTTCTGTCGTGAGGAGGGGGCCTAAAAGTGGAGGCAATACTCCAGATGTGGCCTCATCAGTGCTGAATAAAGAGGAATAATCACTTTCCTCTATCTGCTGGCAATGCTCCTACTAATGCAGCCCAATATACTGTTAGCCTTCTTGGCAACAAGAGCACACTGTTGACTCATATCTAGCTCCTTGTCCACTATAATCCCCAGGTCCTTTTCTGCAGAACTGCCTCTTAACCAGTTCGTCCCCAGCCTATAGCAGTGCATGGGATTCTTCCATCCTAAATGCAGGACTCTGCACTTGTCCTTATTGAACCTCATCACTTTTCTTTTTGGCTCAATTCTCCAATTTGTCTAGGTCACTCCGGACCCTATCCCTACCCTCCCTGTATATCTACCTCTCCCTGCAGCTTAGTGTCATCTGCGAATTTTCTGAGAGTGCAATTCATCCCATCATCAAGATCATTAATGAAGATATTGAACAAAACGGACCTCAGGACTGACCCTTGGGGCACCCTGCTTGATACTGGCTGCCAACTAGACATTGAGCCATTCCACATACAAATATGGAATACACTGGACCCTCGCTAAAACGCGGGATTTGAGATCCACACCAAGTACTGCAATATAGTGTGGACCACGTTATATAGATGCACATTTTTGTGACCAAACTAAATTTGGGATCCGTAATCGCCTTATATCCAAATTCACATTATATAGACACACATTCTAGCGAGGGTCCGGTGTATTTATATTTTATTCATTGACTCATTTTAAATGAGAAGTAAGGAAGCAGTAGCAGTTGGAAGAGCAAATCATAAGCATAATATGGACAGGTTCTAAGTAAATGCCCACTCACATATTTCTGCCAGAACACCTGCCACATCCGTAGGCTTGCCAGAATTCTATTTTTTATAATTTTGATAGATAATATCAATGTTTATTTTTAAGCATTTTTGACTTTTATCAATCAAAATATTCTCAGCTGTGGAAAATTATGGGTGGGTCAGACAATATTTGTTTAATGACAGTTGCTGTTGAGATTCAGAAAGTTAAATCATTAAAGCACAAAGTGTCAATGTCGTGTCACAATATACCAAGTAAATCTTATTTAATCAAACTCTAAGTTCTCAAGGAGCATGTTTCTTACATTGGCTAGCTGAACATTTAAATTATTGATGGAAATATTTCATCTATTTGTGCCTGAAATCAACATTTGACAAAAATCTAATACTTCAGCATCTATACATCGATCCTCAACTGCAGCATCCCTGTTATTGGGCCTGATTCAAACCCCACGGAAGCAAATATGAGTTTTTCAGCTGATTTCAAATGGCTTTGTATCAAATCTATTACGGACCTTTCCTTAATTGAGACTAGACTAGTTGTGCCAAATTTTGTGGATGTTTTTGTGATGTTAATTAAACAACCTACCCAGGATGTGCACGATACGTGAGGTTTGAGTGTGCATTGGAGGGAGAACAAAATTTAATCACTGGATTAGTTTAGCCCCTCTTCTTTCTAGTCTGAAGGTCCCATATGGTGCTGGAACCTTAATATTCCACCTTTCCTGCCAGGGGATTCCCTGCCCTGAAGGGTCAATTCTATTGAATAATACTAAGTGCCTGTGAAAAGATACTCTCTTCCTACAGAACAAGGGCTAAATTAACCAACTAAGTTAATCATTACAAATCATTTGCTTATCTCTGTTCCTTTCACATTTAAGTGAATATTTTACTAATGCAATTTTTTAATCAAACCTGACCTAGCCTTTCCACTGCAGCATTAGCAATAATCACAGTGGCAATGAGCTAACTAGAATTATCAGTATATGCATGATGTATTTTGAGTGTTGAAAGATTAATTCAGATTTTCTGCTGACTCGTGCTGTGGATATTCAGGCTACTGAGGAGATTGCTAATTATAATGTTGGCTATAAACTTCTATTATATACTACAGTGAAAGAATTCCAGATTTGACTAGGCTTTGACATGCTTTTTCCTCTTACAATTTCTAATCCTATTCAAATGGATTGAGCACATTCACAAGGCTTACCCATTACACTCTAGTCTATCCATGAAAGTGGTCTGCTAATATCACGTTCCAATGACATGGCATATCCAACCAGCCTTTGCTCAACCATCCCATGTAACAAAGAATACAAAATTCCATCTGTTAACTGCATCTAAAGTTTGCACTGGGATATATTGTCTTCATCTTTGAAATGTCTCTGAACTCACTTTTACAGATCTAAAATATTTCTTTCTTTTGGAAGTGATGGTACATACATCTTTCTTTTACTCCAGGGTACTCTGCAAAGTAAGATGTGAAGTAGTAGATACTTACAAAGCTAACATTTGCTATGGCCAGTTTGCACTGCATGAAATCTTTCTGCCTTGTCTGGGATGCTGAAAAATAGAGTCTCCTGGCAAATATTTAATGTCCTCAAAATGAAATGACCCTAAAGGGGTGGAGGGTGGCAAAATGGATCCTTCAGTAAGAAAAATCATATCATACAAATCCAGAATTTTACAGTTGCAAATGGAAAATATTTTCAAAGGTAAAAAACTATGGATGGGATTTTCAGAAGTGTTCAGCATTGGCCTAACAAACACCCACTGATCTTAGAGGAAGCGGAGTTAGAACAACAATGGCTGAAAGTCCCACCATAAGTTTACAAGGTGTATTAAGATCTACCAGAGACAAAACATTTTAGGGTTTGTTACAATTTTAAAAAATTGTAGGAGGGAGGGTAAAATCAACATTAGGCCAAAGGTGAATGTTTTTCTGTTTGGAGCAGAAGGTTCCTAAATGATCGGTGAATTTCCAGACCATCCAGCCAGCTGGCCAAAACACTAGCTATTAACTTCATAACCATTCTTTAGAGAAAACCCACAGGAGCCTCCTACATCATTGTTTAAATGTTAGCACAAAATATTTCAACTTCATTGCCACAATAGGGATTTTCTAATGAATGAAGGAGAAGCTTATGGGAATTGTAGTATATTGTTATTTCATAGAGGAGAAGTAGTCCCCATGAATCCCAAACATTCCACTTTCAACAGATAAGGCAGGGGAGCTGGAAGAGGCACAAGTGAGGACTTATTTGGTGGCTGGAGTAGGCATAAGTATTATTACAACTATTATTCAGTTGTATCAGAATGGAGAGGGGTAACTAGTGGTGTTCCCCAAGGTTCAGTCCTAGGACCAATCCTATTCAACTTATTCATAAATTATTTGGAGGAAGGGGTAAACGGTGAGGTGGCAAAGTTTGCAGATGATAGTAAACTGCTCAAGTTAAGACCAAAGAAGACTATGAAGCACTTCAAAAAGATCTCACAAAACTAAGTGATTGGGCAACAAAATGGCAAATTAAATTTAATGTGGATAAATGTAAAGTAATGTACATTGGAAAAAATAACCCCAACTATACATACAATATGATGGGGGTTAATTTAGCTACAACTAATCAGGAAAAAGATGTTGGAGTCATCATGGATAGTTCTCTAAAGACATCCACGCAGTGTGCAGCAGCAGTCAAAAAAGCAAACGGGATGTTAGGAATCATTAAAAAGGGATAGAGAATAAGGCGGAGAATATCTTATTGCCCTTATACAAATCCATGGTGCACCCACATCTTGAATACTGTGTACAAATGTGATCTCCTCATCTCAAAAAGGATATACTGGCATTAAAAAAGATTCAGAGAAGGGCAACTAAAATGATTAGGGGGTTGAAATGGGTCCCATATGAGGAGAAATTAAAAAGGCTAGGACTTTTCAGCTTGGAAAAGAGGAGACTAAGGGGGGATATGATAGAGGTATATAAAATTCTGAGTGGTGTGGAGAAAGTGAATAAGGAAAAGTTATTTACTTGTTCCCACAATATAAGAACTTGGGGCCATGAATGGGCAGCAGGTTTAAAACAAATAAAAGGAAGATCTTCTTCACGCAGCGCACAGTCTACCTGTGGAGCTCCTTGCCTGAGGAGGTTGTGAAGGCTAGGAATATAACAGGGCTTAAAAGAGAACTAGATAAATTCATGGAGATTAAGTCCATTAATGGCTATTAGCAAGGATAGATAGGCATGGTGTCCCTAGTCTTTGTGTATATCTTCACTATGTGCTGGATCGGTGGGTAGTGATCGATCTTTTGGCGATCAATTTATCACGTCTCATTAAGACGCAATAAATCAATCACAAAAGACACTCCCGTTGACTCTGGAACTCCAGCTCGCCAAGAGGCACAAGCTGAAGTCGACAGGGAAGTCTGCTGCCTACCTCTGCCTTCGTGAGGATGGCAGGTAAGTCGATCGAATATGCACTGACTTCAGCTAGGTTATTCATGTAGCTGAAGTTGCGTATCTTCGATTGATCTCTCCCCCTACTGTAGACCAGCCCTTTGTTTGTTAAAGTGGGGTGATGGATGGCAGGCGAGGGATCACTAGATCATTGCCTGTTAGGTGCACTCACTCTAGGGCACCTGGTATTGGCCACTGTCGGTAGACTGTATACTGGGCTGGATGGACCATTGGTCTGACCTAATACGGCCATTCTTATGTTCTTATTACAGTAGCCTCCCTGCCCAAGACGTGAATAACTATTCCCCAATGCTTGTAGCTTTGCACATATTCAATAGTTGAGCTGATGTTTAAGTAGAGTTGTCATCTGCAACTGAAAAATGTTCCACATTTCATGATGATGCCCACTAAGGTTCCTGAGATACTTAGTTATTAGTGAGCTCTTACCATGACATCAGGAAGAATAATAAACATTGATAAGGAACTGTCATGTTTTGGGAAAAGAACATGGAGGACTGTCTAACATTTCAATAATGAAATAATGAAAGCTGGTGTCATTCTGCATGTGAAGAACTGCCTGGTTAAAGCCATTATCTCAGATATGAAAGTTGAGTCTTTCAATTTTTTAAAAAGTGTTTCAATACTAAGGAGTCATTTGAGTGACATGAATATTAATTGGTGATGTCACCGCGAAAAACTGTTTCATTTTGTTTAAAGATCCAATAGTTTGGAGCAGAACTAAGTCTAATGATGAGGGCAGGGGTCAGGAAGTCCGGCATCATGGGGTCTTTCCCCTAGTTTTGCCATGACTCAAGAATCTCTAACAACCTCTGTGTAACATCTCAGTATACTGGTAAGAGTATCATAGTATATTAAACCACAATGGTGCTGTGAAGCTTTTATTCTTGTATGTAAAGTACTTTGAGATCCCTATGTAAACTATGCTATAAGTACTGTTAGAGTTAAATATTTCAAAAGATAACTCATAAAACTCAAAGAACAGAAGTTCCGAATTACAACTATAACATGCATTGTTAGTGAACTCTAGTGACAAAACTTAACTAAGGGGCAAATCATACCTCACATTTCATGGGTATGGAGAGTCTTAAACACAGCAGAACAGATGTGATTCTATTTGCACCACTCAGGGAGATCAGATATGGATGGCCCACACCTTTTTCATCCCATTAGGGCACAATTCTGCAAGCACAAGTCAGTGTGTGGGAGTGAGGAAATCTGGGATAGGGTGGGGTGGGAGAGGAGTGTGAGTAGGACTAATGGTTGTGACTGTATATTTTCTCCCAAAGACTATGGTTAGGGTAACCAGATAGAAAGTGTGAAAAATCGGGGGTAGTAGGAGCCTATGTAAGAAAAAGCCCCAAATATTGGGACTGTCCCTATAATCGGGACATCCGATCACCCTAACTATGACAGTGGTTGCAGAGCTGCTCTGCTGATATCCTATAACATGGGTGACGACTGTTTCTGATCCACTGCACCTGTGACTGAGGCTTTGCCTGAGAAGATGATTTAGCCATAAAATCAAAGGGTCAGATCTTCATCTACTGTAAATTGGTAGAATTCCACTGACTTCAGTAGAGTTACAAACATTTACAGCAGCTGAGGATGTGGCCCCTGGAGTGTTTTTGGCTTTGCATATTCAGTCAAGAAATATATTAAAATCAATATACTTTTAATAATTCCTTTTAAAATTGTGGCTACTTCTAGACAAACTTGTTTCCTTTGCTTGGCCTCCAACACCTCCTAAGAACAAACAAACTCTGCCTACGAACAAAGTACACAGGAGGATCACAAACAATTAGAAAAATATTTATCTTCTTTTTGTACGCTCTCCATTTACACAGCACTGTAGCTCAGTCCAATTCATAGATATATAGAGTCTCCTATAAACCTTGAAGACATCTATTTTTAAAGCTATCTGGGAATACAGAAATATCTTGTATGTTCTCATCTGGGAATGTTTTTAGAAATGCCATCTACATGGGCAATGCAGAAGCATGCTGTCAAAATATAAACAGCTTCTTTATACAAGGCAATTAATTTCTCAAATGCAGTCCAGTCTGTGAATGACTGGTAAACAAATGGGGCAACTGCCAAGGTCAATATTTACTTGGGAAGACAGGCAGCTATGGGGCAAATAGACGTTTGTCTTAACTGGTTAGTGTGCGCACCCTGAAGAAAAGGAACACAAATGGTTCTAAGCAAACATTCACCAGAGGTCTGTACAAAAACTACAAATGTGTCTGAACATTTTGAAGTCTTTGTTATGGTATTATAACAATTAAGCAAATTGAACACTGACTATTTTTGTAAAAAAATCCCAAAATGAAGGTTTAGTATAAACTATCATTAAAACAACATTTTAATTTATTTTTCAGTGAAATAGCACCAAATTTGACCTACAAAAGCTGCATCTGAAGACCCAGAAGGTGAGAAGAAGCTGATACAGTGAAACCTCGATTTAACGGACTAATTCAGGCGAGGGGGTGTCCGTTAAAGCCAAAAGTCCCTTATTTAATAATTTTTTAAAATCATTAAATAACAGGACTTTTGGCTTTAAGGGACACCCCCTCGCCCGAATTAGTCCGTGAGTCAGCCCACCCGGCGGCAGCCAGCAGCCCACCCGCCCGGGACCGGTGGGCGAGGTGACTTGCTCCTAAATTTTGTCCGTTGCATCTGAAGTCCGTTAAATCGGGGTCCGTTAAATCGGGGTTTTACTGTACAATAAAAATGGAGGAAAAGCCATTAAGTGGAAAACAGTGGGGAAAAAGTGACTGGGGACAAAGAATACAGTATCAACTATTGACTAGTAACTAGTATTTGACATTTTTGAACCAGTAATTAAATTTAAAATTTACAAAAAAACCAGGAAAAGTTTTGATGAAAAACATCTGTGAAGTCTGGTATAGTGTGGTATAGCAGTTGGTGTGTGTGGTATATATAGTTTCTCTGCTGGATGGAATGTCAGACATGCTCAAGTGAAACAAGATCAATATATACATGGCAGAGCACAAAGATAGTAGATCAAGCTTAATACTAAATGAAATCCTCTTTTAGCTTAAGTGGTAAGATTCAATGTTTTTAGAGCAGAAGTTCCTAAACCCTATGCTTAGCAAAGACCACTGCTAAGTACTTGTGGTGACAGTGTGCTGACGAGCTGACAACCCTGAAGTCCAATCTAACCACAGCATGCTTACATGTAGCATCACATTTATGCTAAAGCATAAAGGACTATAATTAAAGGGTCTGACATTGCTTACATCTACATTGTACACAAACCCTGGGCTCGGATTCAGGTTTGAGACTAACTCTCACTTCCTTCCACACATAAATTAGTCTGACTCAGGTCACCAGGCACTCAGCATCCAGGTCCTAGGACCCTGCTGGATGGGCAACAGGAAGGAGCCTGTGTCCTAGTGTCATTTCTGCAGTGTAGATACAGCTGAAGCTGTAGATCCAAGTCAGAAGGCATGCATAGTGCAGTATGGCTGCATTAGCTAGGCTGACCATATTTCCTTTAGACAAAAACGGGACATTGGGATGGCAAAAACGGGACGGGGTGGGGGGTGGGGTCTCACCAGATGAATTCAGTGCAGTGGCTGCAGAACCTGGGCTGAGGGGCGCTGGGGGGGGGGTGGTTGGAGGCTTCTGGGCAGTCTGGGGGGGCTCTAGGGCCCAGGGGGTCTCACCAGATGAGGTCGGTGCAGTGGCTGCAGAACGTGGGCTGCTTGAACAAGCGCGCGGTGACTTTGTGGCTCTTGACCACGTGGATCACCTTCTGGCGCAGCGCCCCCTTGCAGCAGAACAGTGGCTTGGCCAGGCACTCCAGCTCGGTGGGCGAGGTGACCAGCGCCATGGCCCCACCTGGGCCCCCCAGCGCCGGGCGGGGGAGAGGCAGAGAGGGATCGGGGGGGGGGGGGGAGGATGGAGAAAGAAGCAGAACAGAGATGGGGGGATGAAGAGGATGGAGGGAGAGAGAAAAGGGGGGATGAGGGATGAAGATGATGGAGGGGATAGAGGTAGAGAAGGCAGGAAGGTCAGAAGGGAGAGGATGGATGGATGAGAGAAGAGATGGGGTAGGGAGCAGGGGGGATGGAGGAGGCAAGGGACAGCGAGAAGGAGGGATGGAGAGAAGGGAGATGGAAGAGGAAGCAGTGGACGGAGGGAGAGAGAGAAGGGAGGAAGGAAGGGATGGAGGGATGGAGAAGGGGATAGAGAGAAGGGATGGAGGGAGCGAGAGGAGGCAGCGGATGGAGGGAGAGAGCAGGGAGGAAGGGAGGGGTGGAGAAGGGGGATGGAGAGAAGGGAGGGATGGAGAAGGGGGATGGAGAGAAGGGAGGGATGGAGAGAAGGAGGGAAGAAGGAGGAATACTGAGAAGAGGAGGCAGCGGGCGGCGGGCTGAAGCCGACGGCGGGGCGGAGTGGTCCAGAGCCGCAGCCGGGGGCCGAGCGCGCCGGCGGGGGGGCTGCCGGCCGGGTTTTATGAGACATAATCACATAAATTCAGTTATGTGATTATGAGTCATAAAACATCCGCCCTTCCCCCCCCCCCTGCCACCGCCGCCGGCGCGCTCAGCCCCCAGCTGCGGCTCCGGACAGCTCCGCTCTGCCGTCGGCTTCAGCCCGCCGCCCGCTGCCTCCTCTTCTCAGTATTCCTCCTTCTTCCCTCCTTCTCTCCATCCCTCCCTTCTCTCCATCCCCCTTCTCCATCCTTCCCTTCCTCCCTGCTCTCTCCCTCCATCCGCTGCCTCCTCTCCCTACCTAAGGACTAGTATCAGATGCCAAAGTCTCCGATGAGCGCAGTTTGCTCATCAGAGATTTTGACATCTGATACTTGTCCTTAGGTAGCAAGATTCTTCACCTGAGCTCTTGGGAGTCCTGCAAAGAAAGAACCTCCCCCTAGAAAGCAGCTTGGAAAGAGCTTGTCCCCAAAAACGGGACAAAATTGATATTTTTGTTAAAAAGACGGGACGGTCCAAAAACATGAAAAAAACGGGACTGTCCCGTTCAAAACGGGATGTATGGTCAGCCTAGCATTAGCGTGTCTGTGAAACCTGGGTTCAGCCATTGTAAACCCAGTTTTACAATGTAGTGTGGACACTCAAGCTTGAAAACACTGATTCCGCAAGCCAACGTACACAATGCAGCTTAGACACATCCTTGGAATTCAGCACACTCAGCATCTGGCAGTGCTGGGCTTAAGATGCATAATTATTTCCATAGACATTGCAACAACTCCACTGGAAATCACGGAAACATAACTGAGAAGGAATGTAGTTGCTCTTCAAAACTTTTAGTGTCTGAGAAGAAATGGGAGAAGAGAGAAAGTTCTACGGCTCACTACATGGTACTGCTTTTATTCTTTCTAAAGATTTCAGCACTCCACAGTCTCTTCTTATGGCACAGGATTTTTCTTTTACTCAGTTTCTTTGCAGTTCTATAGTTGTCATGTAAATTGGATCCTGATGTTCTTTGAAAACCTACCTACATTCTACAGTCCAATTCCTACTTTGATGTCTCTTACCTCAGTGTATTTGATAAAGAGGGTACTTCAAAGATAAATACCTTTGGCAATAAAAAGATAACACTGCCAACACATATTTTTTCTGCAAACGTATATATTCCCATTTTCATGGCAATTGAGGCTTAAAACACACATCTGCCAGTCTCATACAAATGACAGTGAAACCACTTCCTGCATATGTACAAAGATACACAAGCTTTTAAAAAGGTACAGTTGTGATTCATTCTAAGGTGCACTCACCCAGTTTTCCTATCCCTTATTGGAAAGTCCTTTGGGATGAAACCCATAAGGGTTTAATAAAATTTACTATGATCCTAGAGAGTTTACTGGAAAAACTGAGATGATTTAAAGGAGATTTGGTAGAGGGAGTTATGGATCAGCTACTAGAATCCTATAGAACAGATATAATTCTTTATACATTGTATTGAAAGATTTAAAAAAGTGGATTGAAAATTTAGAATGTTTAATAAAATTCAACAGAACTTTTCTAGGGGAGTACATCTGTCCTCAAACCCACCATGTTTGCTGTGATTCCTATAAGAAATTGGACTGTAAAAGATAGCTACTTTCCACATAAAGGTTGTCAGCATTTACTTTATCTAGTTATTTCAACGACTACAACAGATGTTTGAGACACAAGCTACATGTATTTAGATTGTATTTCTCTCCCCACACTTTTTTAATGTCACTTATCTACTAGGGTCCTGAATCTGCTAACACCTTTAACTTCACGTTGAAGTCAATTGGACTACTCACATGTATTGCATTAAGCACTTACATAGGTTGTTTCAGGATAAGGTCTAAGAGTTTAAGCTTCCTAGGACAGTAGCTGTGTCTTCATACATACTTATCCAGCACATAATACAATGGGGAGTCATGCTGATTTGAACTTCTTGGCCTCTCTATATGTATCAAACAATTATAAACAAAAATTGTACTATTAACTGGGTGAATAATGGAAACCTTAGCTACTGTATTGTACTCAGTACAAAAACCTGAAACTTTAAAAGGGAAAGCAGTACTGTGGGGGATGAATTAAATACTTGATATGTCGTCTACTCCTGCCAGTTTATTTTGCTGCAAAGGCTAGTCTTTCATCCATGAACACCAACATAAGACGTTATCAACCAGTTCCAGCCTTGCAGTTAAAGGAGTTTGTCATAATCATTTCACTTAGTGAATATTAAATATATTTTTAAAATAGGCTGACCATACGTACCGTTTTGAACGGGACAGTCCCGTTTTTTTCATATTTCTGGACCGTCCTGTCTTTTTAACAAAAATACCAATTTTGTCCCATTTTTTGGGCAGGTCCCTCTTTGCAAGCTGCTTTCTAGGGGGAGATTCTTTCTTTGCAGGACTCGCGAGAGCTCAGGTGAAGAATCTTGCTACCTAAGGACAAGTATCAGATGTCAAAATCTCCGATGAGCAAACTGCATCTCGCCAGCCCAGCACCAGTGTCCCACCGCTGGACGGGTGATGGCAAAGATGCCCGATATCTAATTATAACTAATTTATGTGATTATGTCTCATAAAACTTCCGGCCGGCAGCCCCCCCGCCGGCGTGCTCGGCCCCCGGCTGCGGCTCCGGACAGCTCCGCTCCGCCGTCGGCTTCAGCCCGCCGCCCGCTGCCTCCTCTTCTCTCTATTCCTCCTTCTTACCTCCTTCTCTCCATCCCTCCATACTTCCCTTCTCTCCATCCCCCTTCTCCATCCCTCCCTTCCTCTGTGCTCTCTCCCTCCGTCCGCTGCCTCCTCTCACTCCCTCCATCTCTTCTCTCTATCCCCTTCTCCATCCCTCCATCCCTTCCTTCCTCCCTTCTCTCTCTCCCTCTGTCCACTGCCTCCTCTTCCATTTCCCTTCTCTCCATCCCTCCTTCTCGCTGTCCCTTGCCTCCTCCATCCCCCCCTGCTCCCTACCCCCATCTCTTCTCTCATCCATCCATCTTCTCCCTTCTCACCTTCCTGCCTTCTCTCCCTCCGTCCCCTCCATCATCTTCATCCCTCATCCCCCCTTCTCTCTCTCCCTCCATCCTCTTCATCCCACATCCCCCCATCTCTGTTCTGTTTATTCCTCCATCCATCCCTCCCATCCCCCTTCTGCCTCCACCCCCGCCCGGCGCTGGAGGGCCCAGGGCGCTGGTCACCTCGCCCACCGAGCTGGAGTGCCTGGCCAAACCGCTGTTCTGCCGCAAGGGGGCGCTGCGCCAGAAGGTGATCCATGTGGTCAAGAGCCACAAAGTCACCGCACACTTGTGCAAGCAGACCACGTTTTGCAGCCACTGCACCGACCTCTTCCGGTGAGACCCCCCAGGGCCCTAGAGCCCTCCTAGACCGCCCAGAGCCCCCCTAGAGGCCCCCGACCACCCCCCAGCGCCCCTCAGCCCACGTTCTGCAGCCACTACACCGACTTCATCTGGTGAGACCCCCCAACTCCGTCCCGTTTTTGCCATCCCAATGTCCCATTTTTGTCTCAAGGAAATATGGTCAGCCTATTTAAAAAGGTTAGATCATCAAGTTATTCTTCTGCTTAGGCTGATTTTTTAAAGCTTGCAGTAAAATCTTCACAACACTTCCTGCACATACTTCCAATTGTTTGTGTCTCAAGCCTTGCTTAACAGTGGCACGTTATTCACTATTAGATTCACTGGCTGCAATCTTAGCTCCTACCAGCTGGCAGGATCAGGCCTGCTAGAATGTTTTATTAAGCTGGCAGTATTTCTTTATACAGCAAAACAGTGAGAGCCACATTCTTGGTTGGTATGTATCAGTGTATCTCAAAAGAGCTAGGTGGATTTACACCAGCTCTGAATCTGGGCCTGAGTTTTGGTAATTATAGCACCATCTGCTGATGACATCAGGAAAAGTACCTATATTGGCAGAGCTCATAATTAAAAATCCCTGTTCTATCAGAATACTCATTTTTCAAATGCCTTTTGACAGTTTCAGAGTTGTGTGTCTCACCACCTGAGGTTCGGTTCCTTGCTGCTGTGTTGGGTCAAATGAGCCATATAATCACACACCTTATTGCTTATTAATGGCCAGTTATTGGGCTGGTCATTCCCCTGTTCATGCAGGATTGTTCCTTCAGTATATTGAAACAGTGCTTTGTCCCATATAATTTTAAATGTATCAGAAGAGAGGGCTTCCATCACATGCACTCCAATAAGGAATAGAGCAGAACTCAAAAGCATGTAGGAGATTAGCACGGGGGAGGTATATTGTCTCATGTCTTCAGGTGTGGCACATGGTCTAGGACTTATTCTTGATATGGGTGTAGTGTTATTGAATGACAGCTCATCAGGAACCAGATTTGTGTCTAGCCATTTCATAATAACCCATTTATTAAACAAATTGATCCCAAAATCAACATTCAGCTGTTTAAATAAACAAGCCAGACTGAACATATAGGCTTTTATTTTTACAATAATGGATAGGGGGAAAATCTCTTGGTGCATGGTCATTACTTTGTAACAACCTGCCTGTCGCTGGCAATAAGTGAGGTACATGTGGCAGGTAATTGCACCGAAAGCTTTTACAAATACTCTTTGGGAGTTATAATGACTGAGACTTGCTGACAGATGTCTGAAATAAGAATAATTTGGGGCACCATTGCCCATGTTAAAGCTGGAAAATAAAATAAACTGAGCTGCTCTTTATGCAGAGTAAAAATTGATGCCGATATTTTAATTGTTATGAAACTATGAGAAAGGAAAGCAAAACCATTGGAAATTGGTTATGTATGAAATATGGTTCATTCTACACTTATGTGAATAAGCATATAATTACATTTCTCAAGCTATAAAGAAACTTACAAGCCACACAAGGTGACAAAAAGTTTTTCTGCACCAGTTCTCTAGCTCTGGGGACTACCATGCTGTTGGGGTGCCATCTCACATATGAGAGAAACAGTTATTCTTATGTAATGGTCTGAGTTTAAGTTTGATATCACCTTTGTCTGGCTTGTCCCCATCACTCCCTCCACAAATGCAAGTCGACACCACACCATTCTGTTTTGTTGCAAGTGCATTATTTTCATTTCTGGCCAAAGAGTTTTGTCATGGGATCAGCCCAGCACGTTTTTGGTCTTTCCAGCAGTCACTTGTGGTATCTGGGGTAAAAATTCTGTTGCCCTTGAGAAGTCAAGGGGATTTTTCAATTGATTTAAGTGAGGCCTGGATTTCACTCCCTATCTGATATACACACTAACACATTCTAGAAGATGTTTACACGAGTCTCTGACTTTTCTGCTGCAGGGTCAATAGTAATTATAACTGTCATTGTAACTACAAATCAGGGCCAGATGCTCAGCTGGTGTCAACTGATATGGCTCTATGTACCTTACTGGAGCGATACTGAAATATACCAGCTGAGATTCTGGCCTTAACTGTTTCTGTACAAGCCAGTAATGCCTATTTAATAAAACTAGAAAGGAAGCAGGGAATCTGAGTCCTTCACAGAAAGGCCAAAACCAGAAACTTGATCTACATTCATGGAAGCCAGAGAGGTTTGATTCTAAGGACCTGAATGGTTTGGGTTTCAGAAGGGATCCAGGACAAAAAGGGGCCCATTTTCCGCCTCCAGTTTGGATACAGTTGCAAGCTCAAGAGAACAGCTGTTTTCATCAGATCTCCCCTAACCCACAAAGGTGGAAATCTCATGAAAATCAGCTGATCAGACCGTTTCTCATCCTAGGCTGAATCTCACAAGAACATTTCAAAAGATTCCAGTGCCACTGTCAGGGACGGCGACAGGGGGTACTACGGGTACAGCTGTACCGGGCCCCGGACGTAAGGGGGGCCCCCTTAAATCCGGGGTCCGGTACACAGCTGTACCCATAGTCGTCCCCCGGGGCCCCCCAAACGATCAGAGTAGGGGGCCCCAAAATTTCTGTCACCGGCCCTGGCCACTGTCACTGAATCCCACCTTAAAATAAAACTGGAGTTGAACAAACAGCAACTTAGCACATTGTAATTTGCACCTTCCAAATCTACCTTATGCTGCCAAGTGACTGATTTGATGAAATGATAGGAGCCCTTGAAGTTATTTAACTGAGCGTAACAATCCAAAGGAAAGCCCTACAATCCAAGCTCATAGTCTATTATGTTTTTAGATTCCCTTATCAAACGGAAACAATTCTTCAGCTAACATGATTATTGTTTAGTCAGCTCCAGTTGTAAACAGTGGTCAAGAACCTTAAACTAATTTAGACCTTAGAAATTTCGAGGCATGTATATCAACCTGTGATTTTTAAACCAGAATACATTGGGGTATTAAATTTATGGTATCAGCTTTAAACACACACACACTGCAGTATGTACCTTGGTTTCATAGTTCTATTTACTATCATTATGTAAAGGGGAATGTGCTAGTGAAAATTCAAAATGAAGGAAGAAAGATTATGTAAAAACAAAATAAAGATTTCCCCTCCCATCCCCAAGGTGGCCTTTGTGTATATGTTAAATATGTTGACCAGGATTAATGACTGCCCTTGGATAAAAATGTCTGGGAACTTCCTGAACTTTGCAGGAATGTTTCATTGAAAGTTTTTTCTTCAGTTGTACATCAGAAAGTGTCCGTAAACATGGGCTTAATGACATTTGTTTAATGAAATTTAGTGGGGAGAAAAACACTTTACTGTGAACTTCCGTGCTTTTTGAAAGTCTCAGATTTAAAACAGCGAAGCAACAAATTATCAGAAGGTTGTAATTTTACTTGATGGGACAGATCAAAATCTTTCCTTTGTCCATTCCCTCCTCCCTCCCCCCCGATTTGTTTTTACATTATAAAATATTTCTTTCAAACATCACGGTGGTTACTTTTTTTAGCTTAGGACTGATAGGAAAGAAGGTAAGAAAATATTCTCAGAAAAGCTTATATTTGGAAAATGGGAAAATGAGTTCAGTGCTACTACAAGCGAACCCTGAAAGGAATAAAGCAAATCTTGTGTATAGGTTCTTTGCTTTACTCCCATGAATACAGAGAGGGAATGGAAAAATAAGACAGGGAGAGCTACAAAGGTTTCCATTGTACACAGCTTAGTGTGTTGTGTTGCCAGCAGAATAGCTTTGCTGGTTTTCTTTAGGTTAAAAGAGGGGTGTAGTTTAAAGCTAGTGTAATTACAATAAACCCTCGATTTAACGGACCTCGATTTAACGGACCTCGATTTAACGGACTTCGGATGCAACGGACAAAATTTCTGAGCAAGTCTGATGCATCCGAAATCCATTTCTCGCGGGCTGGCTGCCGGCTCCCGGCTGCCACCCGGGTCCAGGCAGCGGCCAGGCTGGCTGCCGGCTCCCGCCCGGCTCCCACCTGCGGGCGTGCTGGCTGGCTGCTGGGTCTCGCCAGCGGGCGGGCTGGCTGACGGTTCCCGGCTGACGCCCGGGTCCCAGCAGCCGGGACCTGGGCAGGCTGGCTGACGGCTCCCGGCTGCCGCCTGGGTCCCAGCAACGGGCGGGCTGCGTAGCTGCCGCCCCGACCCTGTGGCAGGCAGGCTGCTGCTCCGACAGCTCATTTTTTTTATTATTATTAAATAACGGACTTTTTGATTTAACGGACACCCCCTTGCCCGAATTAGTCCGTTAAATGGAGGTTTTACTGTATTAGGAATATTGAACTGTGTCACAAATCTGTGGCCATATAAGAACTTCATGTTTGGGTGATGTTCTTTGGCCCGGGTTATGCAGAAGATGAAAGCAGATGATCATAATGGTCCCGTCTGGCCTTAAAAAAAAAACAACAACAACAAAAAAAAACCTATGAATCTATTGTTGCCCTTATGCTACACACATGGCAAAACAAAAAGACCACATGAAAAACCGAACATTTTGTCATATCATTTTCAAAATGAAATGTTTCTTTTTTTGGTTCAAAATGGCTCTTCAAAATGACCTTTTATTTTATTTTAGAAAGGTTTAAAAATGGTCAAGATCAAAACATTTTGTTTTAATAACCTTGGAAATAAACATTTCATTTGCCCTGAAATTAAAGTTTGAAATTTTTGATTAACCAAAAAATTTCAAAGAAAGTTGCTTCTGGTTTGACCTGAAACAATTCATCCAATTTTTTCAAGTGTAGTAATCTGAAAAATCTGTTATTCACACAACTTCATTTATGACTATGACACATAGATAAACAGTTCTAATTCTGCCCTGTAAAGGACTCTGCAATGGATGCATACTACACAGTTATCAATGGTGACCTTCCAAAAAGTATTTGGCTGACGTTCAATTTAGATGCTTGTCCAAAACGTGGCTGATCTTCTTAAATCTGCAAAATTGGACACAATATTTTGTGTGAACAAGTGACCTCATACAAAATCTGGTACTTCTATTCCTGGATAGAATTACCTTGAAAGCAGGCTTTGTGTTGGCATTTCAGCACTTCCAGTTCTAGTGCGTACTGGAAACTAGAAGTGAAAATGTTCTATCTAGACATTTCAAAACTTGGAAAGCTTTTGATTTAAGAACAGTTCTGCACTCCCACGAGGTAATGGCGTGTGTGCTTATACACAGTGTATCTTATGATAAAGAAGAGACTGGGCTTGGTGGTCATGTATCCACTTAAATATGTTTTTTTTTAAATGTCAAACTCTAGCAAGAACACCGACTCTAAACAGTATTTTCACATGCAAGCTCCGAGAATGGATCAAAGTGCATGGTGTGCTGTGGAGTGAGTACATAGCTGACGTGCCCAAACTGTTGGCAGAGGCAGCAGAATGCCCCCAATGGTAGTTATACCTTTTTAAAGGAAGCAGCATATGCGTAGCCCAGTGGTGGAAAAAGAAAGTGCTAGCAGCATTAATGCTGCTTCTTAAGTACGTGCACTGGAAGACAGTGTTAGTAAAGGGATATTCTGGCACTCTCCTCTTGCACACTTAAGCAGGGGAATCCATATTTTGGGTAGTATTTCAATTCTTCCAAGATGAACTGGGGACAAAAAATGATCATGGGATTTGTGATGCTCTTGTCAGTTGGCCCATGAACAAGTAGACTTGATATATCAGTGTCATATTGTTTGTTTCTATTATCTTATTGTCTTTGACACTAACTAGGCTCCTTTTCATGTCTGTGGGAGTTAGCTTATTGATTTCTATAGGGCCAGGATGGGGCCTATCTTGTACGGTTTATGGAACTACAGTGGTTGCCATTAAAAAAAAATCAACGTTATTGGAAAGATTACAACTAATTCCCCTTCTAGAGATGGGGAGTGACTATGGTACCTTAAATACCACTGTGTGGTTACCATTAGCAAGAGTAACTTTATAATGGCAACCACTGTTAGAGCTTGAAGAGCTCCCTGCTGGATGGAAATCATACTTCTGTACTATACACTATAACTCTTCGTTTGATTGGTTCCTGAAATTTAAATAACGCTTGCAGAATCAGCTCCACTCTTAGATGGTTGTTCTTTTGTATTTTATTGAAATTGCATTTGAGTAGGAAGAACAGATAGACGTTTTAGCTAAAATTGAAGAGACTAGTCTAGTTGAGGGCATGGATTAAGTGATTTGGGTTTTTGCTATTCCCTACAGCAAGAGATCACTTAGATCTGAGAACTAGATTCCAATTTATTAACATGTATCCAAGTTTATCCTAACAATCAATACTTTTCACATTACTATTGGATTAAGATGGTTACATGTTTCTTGTTATAGCATATAGAGCTCCTCTTTCACTTCAGAAATATTCTCTGCTCTAAATTACAGTGAATACAGAATGTTCACTAACAGACATACTGATCCAATTTCTAATGGTAATGGCCTCTGAAATTATAATTTATTATGAATCCATAATATTTAGACAGATATAGGAGGCCATGTAAATCATATTAACCCTATTTCCCAAGTTATGAAATGAAGGACCGAACAAGGTAAAGTGACTTGTTCAAGCAGCATGAGGCCCTAGTGGTACCAATGTAGACTGAGGGCAGGTCTACACTAGCTACCAGATCAGCATGTCAAGTTTTGGGGATCGATTTATTGCATCTTGTATAGATGCGATACATTGTTCCCTGAGTGCTCTCCCATCAACTCTGGAACTCCACTTCACTGAGAGGTGCAGGTGGAATTGACGGGGAAGCGACTCAGCACCGTGAAGACGCCAAGGTAAGTCGACCTGCATACATCGACTTCAGCTATGCTATTCACATAGCTGAAGTTGCATATGTTAGGTCGATCTCCCCCTTCCCCCCAGTACAGACCAGGAGGGTCATTTGAGGAATGTTATGTACTTCCTGTAAAACAATTGATTAAATGAAACATTATCTTGGTTTGATTTTCATCAAACCAAAGCAAATCCAAAATGTTCATTTCATAGTGAAAATTTGCCTTTCAGGTTTTATTTTTCACTGTCAAACACTTTTCCCTCTTTTCTCCTGGAGAAAGGGTGAGGAAAGTGGGGAAAGGAACCTCCTAAAAAACGGAAGCAAAATGAAGAATGGATTGAAAACAAAAGTGTTATCTAAAATAAAATAAAAATTCTCATTTTGAACCATTTAATCGGTGGGTGGAGGTGACTTTTTCCATTTTGTGGGTCATTCCATGGGATTAAAAATTGTTTCTATTTCAGAATTTCCTATAAAATGAGATTACAAAACAAATTTTGATTCAGGTTGAAACACTTTCACTGAGATTAAATTGAACTTTTCATTTCCATTTTTAATTCATTTTAAAATATATGTTATTATGTACAGACATTGACAGAGATGCTCAGGCCCTCCTACTCTCCATTTCATGTACCTCACCTTTGGGAACTCTCCTCTTTCAATTTCTACAAAATTCACAAGCTCAAATGCATGTACAAAAAAGACTTCTGTGATATTTTGTGAAAACTGAAAATGGGGATTGGTGGAGAGAGGGAAGTGTTTCAAGAATCACAATAAAGAGGAGGTGAAATATTTTCCACACAGAAAGATGTCACCAGTTTTGCCTTTCTCTGTTATAAATTATTGTCGGCAAGGTGAGAATATGCACCTATGAATAGGAGTTAAGGCCCCAATACTGCAAACATAGATGTGTAGGCCTAGATTGTGGCTTTTACCAAGAAAATCTTGCAAGAACGAAATTATGATGAGAGGAATCTAATTACACTCAATAGTCTTGTGTTTCCCCAAGAATTTCTAAGACACTGTTACACAAAGGACTGCTTTATAACCATTTTCAAAATATCATGATTTGGGTTACATTCTTCCCACTAAGAGCACATGATTTCCTTGTGGTCATGTGATTTATAGGATATCTAAATTGGAATCCTTTCTGGAAGAGTATAGCAAACAAAAGAACAATATTCAATCAGATGAAAATATGATGCTTTCTTGTGGTGTTTTGCAAAATTTGTCTTGTGATTAGGTTGTACCTTATAGCACAGCCCTATAATAGACGGCCATATTGTCCCAGGGTTAGAGCAATGGGAGAAAATATTTTTTTTACAATTTGGGCCCTTGGTAAAAGCATTTGATAGGCCTAGTCCATAAAACCCATAGAAAATATTGTGTTTTTATTTTGCATGGACCCATGATCTAGGAAGAATAAGCTAATTCTGTTGTACTGCTCTTGATGATTCTTTAAATAATTTTTAAATACTTTCAGAAAAATGTCAATAACTATAAATAAACAAATGGTGCTGAGATACCATGGGCTGGAAGAAAAGATGTGAAAAATGTACTCATCAGGAAATCATCCATGTATACCAAATTTTGCTGCTGCTAGTGAAATGGAATACAGTAAACTGGAATATTTGCCAGAATAAAGCACACTGTGTAAGAAAGTAAGTCACAATGATAGATATATTGGGGAAAGATGAGTGCTGAGATTTATACCTATACAGCAGAAATATTTTTTCCAGTGTTTCCTAAAATATTCGGGGGGGAGGGATCTGCACCTGATTTCATAGCAGATACTGATGCAATAATTCCACATTTGTTTAGCCCACATACTCAATTAGAACTGCTTTGTCTAATTTGCCCGAACTTCTGAAAAACACTCTACTGAGAAGAGTTCCTTTCTTTTAAAAAATCTCTGACTATATGATATAAAAAATAAGTCATGTTAGTTGTGTTTGAGACACTCATAGTTTAGACATCAGGATAGGCAAGTGACTGAATTTCTGTTAAAGCACCCTCTAATTTTACCATATTGGTAACCTCAGAGTGACTTGCATACATGTGCATTAGAAATCATTTGCCCAGCCAACCTCAGAGGAATAGTAGTTGATTACAGTAGTAGCCCACACTGGAGGAATGCAATTTTTCTACTAACATGCACAGAGCTGGACATGGATTTAGCTCAATTACACCAGGTACTTACATGTTACACAGGAAAAAGAGTTAATACTGGGTGTAAATGCATTGAAATATACTTCTTTAAAATACAGGGAAGTGAAAGAAAATGCCATTCGCTACAACACTTCATACATAGTTCTGGTTGACACTGATCAGAAAATTCAATGTTTTGGTTTTTGTTCTGTGAGTAAGTACAGTTTGTAGCAGTTACTGCATTTTGAAATGATGATCTAAAGTAGAAATCCCATCAACCATTTCTTCATGCTTCATAGACATTTGTTTATACAAGCAAATGTAAGATGATCAAGTAGCACAGAAGATTTGGTATATTTAAGTTATAATTGTTTTTGCTGGGGCACATACAAGGAGATAAATAGCATATAAATTAATAAACCCCAGTGACTCAAGCTGCCATGCATTGATTCATGGGCTATTTATCTAAAGCTTTACTGTCCAACAAAAACAGCCAGTGCCATTATAACCCCATGATTTCTGAAACAAAATCACCCAAGAATTGCTTAAGAAAATAAAATGTTGCAGCTTTTAAGCAGAGGAAACCACTATCAAAATGATATTGGCTTTCAGTGCTGAAAATAAGCACTAAATGCGTCATTTTTAATTTGGGCATACACCAAACAAAGCACAGGCAATATGCACACAGCTCTGGATTGGAATGGTCAATGGTGTTCCAGACATTAGATAATTCTGATGATATAGAAAGGATTTTATGAAAACTGAATGACTGAAAATGAATGACAAACCCACCCCCAGCCAAATCCTTATCCAGTTTGTGTGTGATCAGAAAGAGAGAACAAATGAAAAAAATCAAAGGAATTAGAGATGGTAGAGCTCTATTAAATTAGATCCCATTTTCCCACCCCATCCCTTCTCACCAGCTGCAAGACATGGCCTCCAGTTAGAGGATGTATGTGGAATTATACTTCTTCTTAATCAAAAGGCCAAGAAGAAGCATGGAATATCTCATATTAGTACATTGTAAATATGCCAGTAATCTATGTGAGAGGTAATCCACAAATTCTTAATTGACCTGAAAAGAAATAGAAACTCCCAGTTTGGTGACACAGTAAGAGGAGTGTGGTGTTTTTGTTTATTTCATTAAAGACCAGAAGAAACAAATCCCATTTAAGTGATTATGTTTTGAACATCCTTCTGGAAAAAAAAAAGTTTTTTCGAAGAACTTTAAACTTTGAAACCCAGTCCTCTGCACCCCATTAATCTGCCAGAACCTGGATTTATTCATTCTGGAATGCCCAACCTTTCCCCCAGACTTTTGGAGAAAGGAAAAGGTCATGGGTTAGAGAGGTTTAGTGGATATTTATGTGTGGGTATTCCTTTACCTAGCATTGTGTATTTCCATTTATGGGATGGGTCTTTGAGAAGAGGAGGGACAATTGAAAAGGTGTTTAAACATAAATTTGAATTTATAAATAAGTAATAAATAATCATTAGAGAAAAGCAGGTTCTACTAGTTTGTCTAGCCTTAGTAAATTCTAATATGTGCAAGACTTCTTAAGCTTTTTAATGCTATTTATATAACGAAGATAAATTATGAAGTGCAAAAAAAAGTAAAGGAACCTAAAGACAGCAGGGAAAATCCACAGCTAGCAGGACTGAGGCCAATAAAAAACAAGTTTAGTTTTTGTTTTGTTTTAGTATAGTACAGGGGGAAAGACTGAGCACTGGGATTGGCCTTTTACAATAAGATTGTTTATAACAGTGAGGGAGAAGCAAGTATTCAATAAATATTTGTTTTGTATTTAGAAAGAAGCAGAATCATGCACTCATATTGAGGCACATTAATTTTTTTTATGAATTATCAGTTCGCCCAAAAAAATACATCTTTGCAAATGCAAGTCAAATTCAGTGAATAGGTTCAAATATAAATACATACATTTTTTAATATTGGAAAAAAGTCCAAACAGTTTATTTCAGGCACTTTGAAACAAAAAGCATGTTGACTGTTCATTTCAAAATGATATTTTATTTCAAAATTTAGCTGAGGTGAAAAGTCCTCCAGAATGAGGCCAAATGAAATATTTCATACACCATAAAATGAGGTTCCTGTTTTTTATTTCTCAAAAGAAATCAGACAAACAAACAAACAACAAAAAACCTGAAAATTCAGCTTTGGTTCAAACCTAACCAAATTTGGATTTGGATCTTTTGTTTTGGACTCTAAACTATAAAATTTTTTGCCTAGCTCTGCTCAGTTCACCTGAGGATTATAAAGTACTTTCCAGTCCAGGAGTAATTAAGAAAGATATTAGACAATATTTACAAGGGATACATACATTTAAAAAGAAAAGATTCAGAAAACTCGCACTCAAGGATTTTAATGAGTAGGCTGAGGAAGTCTTTGGGTAGCTGATGTTCATTTTAATAAACCTTGGAGACTGGAAGAGTGCTAAGTACCACTATTCAGTAAAAGTAAGCAGCATGATCTGGGTAACTATACTCCAGTTTGACTCAGATCAGTCCCAGGCAAGATAATAGAAAAACTGGTCTATGACAGTCAGCCCCTTACTAAAACGTTGTAGGTTTTTAGGTTGGCCCTCTCCCCATACCAGGAAAAAGGGGAAGGGCCAAAGAGGAGTCAGGATCCTGTTACTGACAGGGCTCTGGTCATTCAGAAAGCTCCAGACCAGGGGCAACGGGAAGTAGCCAGCATTCCAAGTCAGTCTGACTGACCAGGCAACTGTCCTAAAGACCCAGGGACATGTGTAAGAGAGTGCCAGCGAGTAAGGTGATGGTCGGGGAGGGGAGCAGGAACCCACTGTAAAGATGTGAGACCAGCCGGGCAGGACCCCGCAAAGGGGAGTGAAGATTAGCACTAGACACAGGAAGGGCCTGTAGAGAGTGGCCTGGGGAATAGAGACACATGATAAGGGAATGAGAGACAGTCACCGAGACCTCAGCTAAGGAGAGTAAGTAGAGCAGCAAAGAGAGGGCTGAGTTGTAGACAGCCCCATAACCCCCTCACCCTATCAGCCTGAAGACCAGCTGTGCAGGGAGCTGCGAGTGCCCAGGGGAGTTCCAAGCAGCCCACAAGTCCCTGAAGAAGGCACTAAGTCCTGCTGGGTAACTGGAGTTCGTTCTGGGGGAGACTTTTCCAGTCCACTACTGAGGCATAAACCTGTCTGAGTTATACAAATCCCAGACAAAGGCAGCATCACCTCCCAGGAAGCAGGGGAGACCAGAATTTTTTTCTGCCTCTTTCTCTCCTTTTCAGTCAATCCTTGGCTACGGTGTGTGGGGGGCAGAAGGAGTGGATGCTCAGCCAGTGCATTCACAGACTTGGCGGTGGGTCTTCTTCATTCACTAAAGCCTGCTGTGGAACAGTATCTAATGACCTTTTAAAACAGGAATCAGAGAGGTAGCCATGTGTGTTTTTCCTAGTGTTATTCCTGCACTATGGCAGGGTCCACTTAGACTGGACACAACCAGTGATATGACTGGTGTATACTCCAACCGATGCGTCGTTCCATCTGTCGTTGGAGGCATTTTATACCCACTGCGAGGTGTTAAGCCTACAGCACCTGGTATTCCCAGGAGGTCTCCCATCCAAGTACTAGCCAGGCCTGACCCTGCTTAGCTTCTGAGATCAGAGGGGATTGGGTGAGGAATCAGAGAGGTAGCCGTGTTAGGCTGGAATTGCAGAAGTGACAGAGTCCTGTGGCACCTTAAAGATTAACTAAAGTATTGAAGCATAAGTTTTCGTGGGCTAATACCCACGTCCGCATCCAACAAAGTGGGTATTAGCCCACGAAAGCTTATGCTTATGCATCAATACTTTAGTCTTTAAGGTGCCACAGGACTCTGTCACTTTTAAAACAGGGTCTCTCTTGTAGGGGAAGATTTTGGAGCTGTGCAAAAAAGAAAAAAAAATGGTGGGGGAGGGGGAAGCCCAGACACTGCTGTGATAATTTTGTGGAATTCTCAGAGAAGCCGTAGCTGGGAGGGGGGAGGGGGGCATTGTCTCTGCACAACCTCCTTTGGGGGCAATCAAACCAAAGAGCCAAGTTTCACCATCCACAAAACAGATGGTTACTGTTTAAAGTGGGAGGCTTTGTATGTAGACATATAAATAGTATGTCTTTTCATTCAGGACTAGGAAGTAGCACATGGATTGCTTTGGCATATTTTGAAACCTGCAAAGCAATTTTCTCCCAGTGTTAGTTTGTGCCTGAGAAAGATAAAACTTGTACTTGGTTTAGTGCGTGTGCTCTTTGTAACAGTTTAGTTCAAGACAAAGCTACTACCCCATTAGGGGTATGTTACTTAATGGGAATCTATCTAGTAACCATCCACCTCAGAGATGGATCTGACCCAGGTAAGAGAATAATTGGGGGGGAGGCCCCATGATCAGAGTGAGATAATTTATTTATTTTTAGCTCCCTTGACATAGTCTCCAGGGTTCAGGCTCAGTCCCATGGGCAGCTGTGATGTCCCTCAAGAGAGAGGATAGTTGGGTTGCAGCCTTAAACCCAGTCCCAGAGTGTTCTGGGGACCCAGTAGACAAGGCCCTTCTTATATAGCCTCACTAGGCAGATGGGGGAAAGGAGGTCCCCTTGAGTTACTAGTGTCCCACACCTTCCCACAGGCAGGGAACCACACCCAGCCTGTTCCTCTGGGTAACGCCCGCAGCTGTGAGGGATGAGTTGCTTCTCAGCCCCTGAGATAATTTAGGATGAAGTAGGGTTCCTAAATCTGTCACATACAAGATTTAACTGATAAAGAACTAAGATAGGAATATAACTAAATGCCTGTCAAACTGGTTTTATGGAAAACAAGTCTTGTCAATCAAACCTGATTTCATTCCTAAATTATAAGAACCGGTTGCTGGAAGCTGAAACCAGACAAATTCAAGTTAGAAACTAGACACTAATTTTTAACAGTGAGAGTGATTAACCATTGGAACAAACTACCAAATGGTGGAGCCTGCATCTTTTGAGGTCTTCAGATCATGACTAGCGGCCTTTCTGGAAGAGGTGCTTTAGCCAACCAGATGTTATTGCGCTCAGTACAGGGGTAACTGGGTAAGTGTAATGGTATGTGATATACAGATTAGACTAAATGATAAAATGGTCCATTCTGGGCTTTACCTTTGATTCTGTGAATAAATGTATATATAAATGTGCAGCATTGAGGCCTAGATTTTGAACTATTCCTACTTACTTTATTGTAAGTTTTAACTCCCTTTAGGTTTTTTATTTATACCAGACTTTTTCATTCTGAAGTTGGCACTCCAGCTGCTGGTT
Source organism: Sternotherus odoratus (assembly GCA_032164245.1). Classification (NCBI taxonomy): domain Eukaryota; kingdom Metazoa; phylum Chordata; order Testudines; family Kinosternidae; genus Sternotherus; species Sternotherus odoratus. Next base: position 139,749,678 of record JAVMKO010000003.1, on the reverse strand, counting down.
TTGATTTATTTCTGTTTGGATGTCAACACAGCTGATCTAGACATGGTCAGCCAAGAAAGTAAAAGACCATAATCTTTCCTGAAAATTGCATTTGAAGTTCATGTTATTCAGACTGGTGCTGGAGGGAATGTGTGGGTGTGCACTGCCTTACTAGCCAAAGCTCATAAAAGCTAGTGCTTCTATGAAAGAAAATACATCAAATACTCTTTTATTACATTTCAAACGTCCCTCCTAAAAACTTTTAAAAATAATTAAATCTCAAACCTTCCCTTTGAGGTAGGCCACTCATCTCCATTTTGCATAAAAAACAGAATCATAGTTAAATGCATCACAGAAATCACTGCTCTTTGTTATGATAAATGGTAACCAACTAAGGTTGGATGCATGTGTTTGTATCGTTAAATGCACAATATGTTTATCCTTGACTGAATTATTTTGTTTAGGGGCTTTTCTTCCCCCCTGTTTGCTCTCTCCTTTTTTTTTACCCTATGTATTTTGCAATCTCCAATAAAATTGCCATGATAATCTAGCACCCATTACATCTGTATGTTTATTTTCTTGGGGTGAGTGGTAATTGCTCCTTTTCTTATTTATGTTTTAGCTACCTTCATTCATTATGACTCAAAAGACGCCGGCCTTGCAGACTTGTTGAGACAAATGCTGCTTGACAGAGTGAGTTGAAGACATACAGGAAAACATGCCTAGTCTCACTACTATTGCCAAGGTCACAAAAATGAAGATTACTTTGAAGGAAGTAAACCTTCTAGGAAGACTAGCACTTATTTAGATTTATATGTTTTCAATTATATTAACTTTCAAATGAAAAACATTGTGATCTGGAATGCACTTGAGCAGGGAAAAAAATTCACAAATAAGATTTTCTCATTGGCAGCAACAATAATCTAGACCTCATTTATACCATTTTTCACTTGTTGGTGGCTTTCTGCACTGGCCTTTTGCCTCCGTTCCTGGAGACCAGTGCTCAGAGCTAGTTAAGATCACAAATGATTTTGGGGGCACTCAGCCTAATCCCTAATGGATGTTGAATGTTCATATTATAAAACCACCACACATTGCAGAGCTATTCAGCATAATGAACAGTCTGGACGAGAGAGAGGCCCAGGCGTGAGTAATTGGAAGTCAGATTTACTAGGAAAGGAAGCGCTCTCAATGCCCTAACCATATTTTGTCTGGCTCTAGCTTTCTCTTTCCATTTCCTAGTCAGCAATATTGACCAAAATTATTCCATATTCATACTCGCTGGCCGGATTCTGCTTGTTTGATTATGAAAGAGCAGAATCTGACCCATTATATGATAAAATGGAGTCCTGGGGTCTGATTAGGACTCTGTAGATGCAACAGAAATAGAAAAATAGTAAGTGTCCGGGCTTCTGTGCCTAGAATTTAAAGGAAAAAAGACACCCCAGTATTCAGCAGTAAAGAGGAAAGTGCCCCTTTTCATTTGATCTGTGTGAGATCTACACAGAGTTTACTCATTCTGCACCTCTAAGAACTAGGAGATGAAAGAGCAGAGATTAAGCATTACAAGTTTTAAAAGCATCTGTCTTCATCTTTAAAGCATCTGATCTGTATTTCTTCCTCTGTGGAAGAGTCCGCTATGCATGCCTGGAAACTGAAGGAATGGAGTGAGCTTTCAGGACTTCTTAGATGTGGGAGTGAAGAATTTCAAAAACAAAGAAACATGGGCCTGATTCTTCTCTGATGGTTTCTTCCCTCAGTTACACTGGTATAAAACAGGAATAACAAGTGAAGCTGGGGGTGGGGTGGGGATAACACTGGTGTGAAACCATTATGAATTACTCTAACCCTTAGATTGCTTCCTTGCTATTACTTTATTATTGACCATGGTATCTCTCATGTTGAGAAATACTTCTTAACTAACAAGCCATTGGGCTAAATTTTGGCCCTATGTTCTGAAGTCAACAGTGGTTCTATGAGCATGAACAAAGACAAAAGGAAGCCTGTAATCATACCTTTTCTTTTTAGATTTCCTCACATAGGCCCACAGACTACTCCTTTTTCAATCAACGAGGAAGAAGAAACAATGTTTTTATTGTCAGGAGATACTAGACCTGATTAATCACTGAACGGTTATCAGGGAATTATAGTAGCATGCAACTGGAATAATGCAGAGGTGAATCTGACCTGCTATATTTTAATTAGAGATGTCTGATTCATGATATTCAGGCTTCAGTCTAGCTTATGACCCCTCCCCTCCACACAGAAAATGTATCAGACTCTTTAGATCTGGGGGTTTTGTTTGGCTCATTTATTGAGCTACAGCACAGAACTGAATACAAAACCCAATGTAATATAAATATCAGATTCAACAGTGAATGCACAGTAAAGCTGATTTAATTTTTTTTAGCTAAATGATCATGGGAGAGGGTTGCCTTTTTTGGATCAGTTTATATAAAATTGATAAAAAATTACCATAGTTTTTAAGTAGTTTTAAATCATATTAAACAAGTCAAACAATCAAATGTCACCCCTAGAGATAGCCAAAAGTTTACTTCTTTGTTAGTCTTTCCTCAAGAGGTCTTCAGACTTGGATAAATGGGTCCCGGATCCAAACTGCTGCTGGTTTTAGTTTGGTTTTGAGACATTAAAGCTATTCCCAGTTTTGCTCATCTTTCACTCTAATGTAAACAGTAAAGTTATATTAATGTTTTTACTGTATGTTCAAGTTAACACTTGAAAATGTAGTTCAATTGTTTATAATTGCCCAGGATTAGTTATTGAATGAAAAAGTCTACATCCTGCCATGACTCATCAGCTACATCTACACTACAACCTCGGAGTGTTTTTCCCCAGCTCACGGACACATACTCGTGGCTGCTCAACGAGAAGTAACACAATACAAATAGCCATAAAAACAATGAGGAATCTGGTGGCACCTTAAAGACTAACAGATTTATTTGGAAAAAAGTGGTGGGTTTTTTTACCAATGAAATCTTATGCCCAAATAAATCTGTTAGTCTTTAAGGTGCCACCAGACTCCTCATTGTTTTTGTGGATATAGACTAACACAGCTACCTGAGACAAATAACCACATAGCTGCAGTGGCACAGCTCAGCCAGGTTGATTAAAAACCTGCCTGAAACCGGTAAGTACATACTTGACTCACAGTGTAGACATAACCATCCATTTTCATATGGTTCTTGTCTACAGAAAGCGACAGAGCTGACATGTACCATTGTAGACATATGTTATTAATGTATTAATTATTCTGACAAAGTGACTTACCAGCCAGCATGTACCATTGGGGCCATAGCACCACTCTATTTCAACATGTCTGTCATGCTCTCCACTGCTGACCCTTCATATGGAAGAACTTTCAGGACCAGATTCATTATACAATATCATAGGTGTCTGTACCCTGCACCAAACTGGGCACAATGTGGTAGAGCCTGCCTTTCCATTGCCCCCTCTGCATGGCCTGGCAGGTCTGTTGGTAGTCCACTTTGTCTTGTAGTCTCAGCTCTCCAGACAGGTCACATTAAGTCCCACCCTTCCCATGGTAAACATAAAATCCAGTAAAAATAGTCTACTGACCACACACTGGGTCTTCAGTCTGACTCCAGGCAACTGCTCTGACTATGTTATGTGTGTGTGTGTGTGTGTGTCTTCTGTACAGCCTTCCCAGTGGGCCCACAGGAGAACCCAGGACCTTTCTCTACTCTGAGTTCCAGTACAGGAGACCCATAGCAAGCAGCGAAGGAATGTCTATTTAGACCCCTTGCTGCCTCCCTGGATCACTTCCTACCTAGGCCTTTCTTCTTCCTGAGCTCACTATGTGCTGAGTCTCAGACCCTTCTCTCTTAGACCTACAGCAAAGAGCTTCCTAGCATTTACTACCAGCTATCTTGCTCTATTGCCGGTGAATTTTCTTGTCCCTCCTGCGCTTTCGTTCCTTCCTTATAACTTGTCTTGCATCTGATAAACACCCAACTGGGCCTAATATAAAATTGGGCCTGGCCCTTCTTCCAGGTACCACCAAGTGTGCTAATTGGGCCCTCATGCTCCTATTAATCCAGTGTTTGATAGTGTTGGGTTCATACCACACATCACAATTGTTTATAATTGATTTGTGCCTTTAGGGCCTGATGCTTCAAGGTGCTACGCTTGGATCCACAAAGGAATGCAAAGTGCCTAAAGCCCAAATTTAGGCCCCACTGGGATCCACAAAACCCCTGCTCAGCTGCCACCTAACCCTGTAGGCACCTGAACTCAGTCTGTACCTATATTTTCAGGGTAAAAGTCCGCTAGGTGCCTAAGCTTCTACCTCTGGACATGTTCCTTGCTGCCTCATGCATGTGCCGAAATACCTATCTCACACCTAAACCCCAGGGCAATCCTTAAACTGGGTGAAGATGGGAGTTCCCTCACCTATCTCATCTGTGGGGCCAAATCCAGTAGGCATGCACTAAGCACATCTAATTCTGCACAAAATGATAGGAGTCCTGGGGAGTGGAACAAAGGAAAATGACCTTAAAACATTTAGTCCAGTAGTTAGGGTACTCAGCTGTGATGTGGGAGAGCCCAGTTCAATCTCCCTCCTCTGCCTGATCTAGAGAAGAGATATAAATAGAAGTTTTCCCCCTCTCAGGTAAGTGCCACAGCCACTCAACTATTGGATATTCTGAGTGGGTCCCTCTCAATCTCTCCTATTGGAATTGTTTCACTTTGAATAACTAAGTAAATAATTAAATATGCACTGGGCCAGAGAAAGAGTGAGAATAATTCTCTGGTTCAGTTCTACAGTCCTGCGGTCAGATCTCTTCTGCTCATCAGGCAGAACTGAGCCAGGATTGCTCATATCCTCTAGGTGAGTTTCCTAACCACGGGGGTCTAAAGGTTATAAGGGAGGCCACCCAGGTGGCGACTGCCTGCTCCTCCTTCGGCACTCTCTGGCAGTTGTCTGTGGCATTAGCCATGCACTGCCAGTGGGTTTCACGGAAACAATTTAGGTGTCTGACTACAGGAGAGAGTTCCCGGCTGTAGGTCCCATGCAGAAATAGGTACCTCTCTCCAACCTGGGCCTATGTACTGATTTTGCAGAGAGGAACAGGATTTAGGACACCCCCTCTCATCATAACAGCTATGTGAGCTATTGCCTAGCTTGGTGACTCCCCACCTAACAGACTGACTTTTGTGGATCCCTTTGTCAGGTGACTATCCTTCCCCTGCATTGTATTGGGAGCTGTCAAGGGACAGCACAGGCTTCCTTCCCCTAGTCCCTGTGACCCATGCTTAGGCTGGTGAAAGAAAAGGTCTCAAACACACCACCCTTGTGCTTCACTCATGCTCTTTTATTTACAGTGCTGATATTGTCCCAACTTCCCCAAAATCAGGCCCCTCACAGGCCTCTCACCAGGTCCTCTGGTCCTTGAGGCTTGTCTCAACCGGCAGCAACAGAGCTAGGTGCCCCCTGTCCTCCTGCCTGGCTAGCCCCTTTCTCTCAGCTCTTCCCTGGGTTTGTATTCTTCCCCAGTCATCAGCCCCAGCGGTTCCACCTGGCTCAGTAGGTCGCACTGAGCCTGCCCTAATTAGTGCCCTCAGGTGGGCTCCATGCTCAGGGCTTTAGCCCTTTACCCCAGCCAGGCTGCAGGGAAGCAGGGTCTTTAGCAGATAGCAGAGGTTTTTAAAACCTCTGCCCTGCGACAGGAGCCTATGTACCTAACTCCGGGTTTGTGGATTCCAATGGTTGGTGAAGCACCTAAAAGTGAGACTTTGCAATGCCGAGTATCGCAACTCTTATGTCACTTTGTGGATCTGGGCCTGAATGCTGTACTTCCCCCGATCAGTGGCTTATAGGAGGCACTTTGCACCTTGAAATATTGGGTCCTTTGTACAAATAAAGTCAATGACATTTTACTGTAGTTCCTAAAACTGAGCTAAATCAGAAAACTTCAGAAGCAGTGGCCAGCTGAGGAAAATAAAGCTCTGATCTCAGAAAGGCTTAGCTACACACTGAACTTTACACATTATAAGTAATCCTTTCGGAGTTCAATGGGTCTTCTCCCAGAGTATAAAGTTAAACAGATGTCAGACTGTTTGCAGGATCAGGCCCTCAGTTTGGTAACAATTGCTGTGACTTAAGGAAGAGCTTGATGCCTTGAAATTATATCAAATAATTAAGTACCACAATGAAATTCTGCAAGAAGGATCAACCGGCGCAGCTGTTCTTACATTTCTATTTCATCAATGTAAAGGCACAGAATTAACATTTCCCATTTGGAAGAGTAGTGGGTCCTGTTAAGCATTTTAATATCGAAGCACGTAAAGCAGTCTGGAACTAGCTCTAATGAAAGTGCCTTCTAGCTCTTTTATGTTTTATTTCCAGCTGAGTAGCACTCAAAAGTGCAAAGTTCTTCCTTGCCATTTACAATATTAATGAAATTATTTCCAATCCAAACCTGTATACTTAATTCCCCATATACACTGGGATAAGTAGGTCAGTGGCGAGAACTAACTTGCAGAAGAGGCTGCACTGATGGACCACCAGGGGGAGCGTCTGGCCCCCATGCTGCATCTTTGCCCCATCACCATCTGTGCACACCCACCCTCATCATCCACCACTGGACCCCTGCACTATGCGCTAGTGGGTGGGCATCAAGCGAGCAGGGACTCAGCCAGCAGCAGGAACTGCCAGTACTAACGGGGTGGAAGAGACAGATATGGGATAATTTGCCCATTTATAAGAAGAAGTTGGAACACTTGTAAGAGGGCTTAAATACGGGACTGTCCCTTTAAAAATGGGACAGCTAATCACCTTAGTCAGTGCCACTGGAGTCTTGATTTTTGGGAAATGAGATCTGAGTCAGATAGTTGGCACTGAAACTGTTAAGACCCCACAATGGATTTTCAAGGGCTAAAGAAAGCCTTTAGCTATCAGGTTGTCTTATCCTTTCATTATATTTGGCCTGTTGAATGAGAATGTCTTTACTCTGTGGTTTCCTGACTCAAGTTAGTTTATGTCTGACTATCTTTTTTAAATGAAACATGTTGAATATATTTATTACTAGCGAAAATACCCGGCATTGCTCGGGTCCATCGGAGGTGGGGAGGGGGCAGAGAGCTGAGCGAGTGCGGGGTCCGTTGGAGGGGGGAGGGGGCAGAGAGCTGAGCGAGTGCGGGATCCGTTGGAGGGGGGAGGGGGCAGAGAGCTGAGCGAGTGCGGGGTCCATTGGAGGGGGGTATTATGACATCATAACTATGTCACAGAGAACAGCAGCTGCCCAGCTGATGTGATTGGCATTTAAATAATTTCACCCCTGGGGGGGCGTCAGAGGTGAGATTTGAAAATTTTTCGACTCTTACCCTGATTAGAACCCTAAGACCTATAACTGTACCAAATTTCAAGTCTCTAGCTCAAATGGTGTGGAAGGAGTAAGTGAACGTACATACACGCATACATACACGCATACACCCTTTGACTTTTATATATATAGACTAGCATAAGTGCCCAGCGTTGCTCGGATCAGTCGGAGGTGGGGAGGGGGCAGACAGCTGACACCCCCTGACCAACCCCAACACCCACACCTCACCCCTCACCCATCCCGACACCTTCCCACCCCCCCTGACCAACCCCAACACCCCCCCGGCTCACTTACCCCCCGACCAAACCCGATAACCCCACCTGACCCCCCCCAAGCAAACCCAACACCCCCACCTGACCCCCCGACCAAACCCGACACCCCCACCTGACCCCCTGAGCAAACCCGACACCCCCACCTCACCCCCTGAGCAAATCCGACACCCCCACCTCACCCCCCGACCGAACAGTGTATTTAATAATCTGTGTGCTACACAGTGCACTGTGAGCTGGGGGGGTGTCGGGCTTGGTCTGGGGGGGTGGGAAGTTGTCGGTGTGGGTGAGGGGTGAGGTGTGGGTGTTGGGGTTGGTCAGGGCGTGTTGCGGTTGGTGGGTGGGTGAGGTGGGGGTGTCGGGTTTGGTCGGGGGGTAAGTGAGCCGGGGGGTGTCGGGTTAGGTCTGGGGGTGTTGCGATTGGTAGGGGGGTGAGGTGGGGGTGTCGGGTTCGGTTGGGGGGTAAGTGAGCCGGGGGGTGTTGGGTTTGGTCTGGGGGGGTGGAAAGTTGTTGGGGTGGGTGAGGGGTGAGGGGTGGGTGTTGGGGTTGGTCAGGGGGTGTCGGGATTGCTTGGGGGGATGAGGTAGGGGTGTCGGGTTCGGTCGGGGGTAAGTGAGCCGGGGGGTGTCGGGTTTGGTCTGGGGGGGTGGGAAGTTGTCGGTGTGGGTGAGGGGTGAGGTGTGGGTGTTGGGGTTGGTCAGGGGGTGTTGCGGTTGGTGGGGGGGGTGAGGTGGGGGTGTCGGGTTTGGTCGGGGGGTAAGTGAGCCGGGGGGTGTCGGGTTAGGTCTGGGGGTGTTGCGATTGGTGGGGGGGTGAGGTGGGGGTGTCGGGTTCGGTCGGGGGGTGGGAAGGTGTCTGGGTGGGTGAGGGGTGAGGGGTGGGTGTTGGGGTTGGTCAGGGGGTGTTGCAGTTGGTGGGGGGGTGAGGTGGCGGTGTCGGGTTTGGTGGGGGGGTAAGTGAGCCGGGGGGGTGTTGGGTTTGGTCTGGGCACCCACCCCGACACCTTCCCCCCCCCCAGACCAAACCCAACACCCACCCCTCACCCACCCCGACACCTTCACACACCCCCAGACCAACCCCGACACCTCCCGGCTCACTTACCCCCCGACCAAACCCGACACCCCCACCTGACCCCCCCCAAGAAAACCCAACACCCCCACCTCACCCCCCGACCGAACCCGACACCCCCACCTCACTTACCCTCCCACCAAACCCAACTCGGATCCGTCGCAGGCGGGGAGGGGGCCCAGAGCCGAGGGATTCCGGGGACCTTCGCAGGTGGGGGGGGGGACCAGGGTTGATGGATTCCGGGGTTCCGTTGGGAGGGGGGAGGGGCAGAGAACTGAGGGATCTCCGGGGTTCCGTTGGAGGAGGGAGGGGCAAGCTGAGCGAGTGCGGTGTCTGTTGGAGGGGGTATTATGACATCATCACCACCTAACCGCCCAGCTGATGTGATTGGCCCTGAAAGACTTTCACCCCTGGGGGGCGTCAGAGGTGAGATCCGAAAATTTTTCGACCCTTAAGACCCCAAGACCCCTAACTGTACCAAATTTCAAGTCTCTGGCTCAAACGGTGCGGGAGGAGTACGCTGTCATACATACATACATACATACATACACCACTTGACTTTTATATATATAGATAAACACTCCAGAGTTTTTGGTGGTGATGTTTGGTGGTGATGTTTTTCCAGGTGGTTTTAGGTCAGCTTAATCCAAAACGATATTATCTAATATGTTGCATATGAAGAGCTCAAAAAGCTTCCCAAGTAGCAGGGGCAGTTTAAAGCCTACTGTTTGTCCTACTGTACCTGCTGTAAGAATGTATTGTAACTGGCGGTTACAAACCATTGACCTCAAATTTAACCTCCTACACAAATACACACAACAATTGATGTCTCTCCAGACAAGACATAACTATTCAACTACGAAGAGCAAAACATTTAGTCTGCTAGTTGCTTTCTGTACAAACTGCATAATTAACGTTTTGTTCTGTAATTTTACAAGCAAAACAAATAAAACTGTTTGCAATCCAAAGAACAGGAGGGGAAAAATCAAAGGGGAAATAGAAAAATACAGAATGTTTTGGATTTAAAGAAAAAATGCTAAAATGAAATTCAGTTACCTTAGCGGAAAGTTACCTTTTCCAGCAATAGCACAGTAATGAATAATTATGAAAGCAATGGCAGTACAAAAGTCTAGAGCATGAAATCTTTCCATTATTATTAAATTCTCCTGTCTTTTCCCATTGTAATTATTAACAACAGTCAGAAGCACTGTGGCCAAACCCTGTGAGCCGCACACAGCCTTTTCTTGGGCAAAAAGCCCATTGATGTCAGTGGGAGGCTCGCCTGGACAAAGACAATACAGGAACTGGCCCTTAGTGACTCTGAATTCTGAGAAATAAAAATCCTATGGAATCAATCTGAGTTTGATTTTGAACTCGGATAACATTAACATTGTTTAACTATTCTGGCTGAAAAGGCCCAGGTGAAAAACATTCAGATGCTTTGAGGAGTTTCATGCCAAAATAGCAAGAACTAAAAGTGCATTTCATTTGTTCAAACAGCACATTTGAACTAGACCATTTTAAAAAATATATTATGGGCCAGATTCTCAGCCATGTGAGTGCCACTTTATGTTTCTCTGGTGATTCAGAGTGAGCCCTAAATCTTCTACAGGATTTCCCTTGTGTTAGGCAACTCCCCAGAGTTGGTGCAGAGCTGGCATTAGGACTCTACCTATCCTTTGCCACTATCACCAGTACAGGGTTCATCCCAGCCTGCTCCTTACTTAAAGTACAAGGACAGAGACATGGCTCCTGAGGTAATGCAAAATGGGTGTTTTCAGGGGCTGGAGACATGTCTGGGAAAACCCTATGCCTCAGTGATCCAAGGCTCCTGGAACTGCTCTTTGGGGCACCTGGCAGCCAATGCAAGTTAGAGCTGGTTTGAATCTGCCCCACGTTGTACCAGACTAAGGCCCAAAAGTACCAAGGCACAAGAAATACAAAAGTGTCTTAAAGCTACATGTCTCCTCCCCCTCCAAAACACTGTGTGAAAGCTGGTTTCCACCTCCAAAGTGAGTCCCATTTATTAAACGTAAGGTCTCAATCCCATTCCCATGGGAGTCGGTAATAAAACAAACACCCACTGCCTTCCTGAGGAGAGCACCTATTGCACATAGAATCATAGAATATGAGGGTTGGAAGGGACCTCTGGAGGGACCCCCTGCTCAAAGCAGGACCAATCTCCAACTAAATCATCCCAGCCAGGGCTTTGTCAAGCCTGACCTTAAAAACCTCTAAGGAAGGTGATTCTACCCATTCCATTCCAATGCTTCACCACCCTCCCAGTGATTTTCCCCCCCTAATATCCAATCTAAACCTTCCCAACTGCAACTTGAGACCATTGCTCCTTGTTCTGTCATCTGGTACCACTGAGAACAGTCTAGATCCATCCTATTTAGAACCCCCTTTCAGGTAGTTGAAAGCAGCTATCAAATCTCCCCTCAGTCTTTTCTTCTCTACACTAAACAATCCCAGTTCTCTCAGCCTCTCCTCATAAGTCATGCGCTCCAGGACCCTAATCATTTTTGTTGCCCTTCCCCGGACTCTTTCCAATTTTTCCACATCCTTCTTGTAGTGTGGGCCCCAAAACTGGACACAGTACTCCAGATGAGGCCTCACCAATATCAAATAGAGGGGAACAATCACATCCCTCGATCTGCTGGCAATGCCCCTACTTATACAGCCCAAAATGCCGTTAGCCGTCTTGGCACACTGTTGACTCATGTCCAGCTTCTCGTCCACTGTAACCCCTAGGTCCTTTTCTGCAGAACTGCTGCCTAGCCATTCGGTCCCGAGTCTGTAGCAGTGCATGGGATTCTTCCGTCCTAAGTGCAGGACTCTGCACTTCTCTTTGTTGAACCTCATCAGATTTCTTTTGGCCCAATCCTCTAATTTGTCTCGTTCCCTCTTTATCCTATCCCTACACTCTAGCATATCTCCTCCTCCTCCCAGTTTAGTGTCATCTGCAAACTTGCTGAGGGTGCAGTGCATGCCATCCTCCAGATCATTGATATGCTTGCTGGTGAATACTCCAGAGTATGAATTATTTAACCATTTCCTGACTGTCATACATGATTGTTTTTTATTTCATTGGCAGCTCCATTGTGAAAACATAGAACATATTTAGTTAAATAGAGACCAACAAAAGAGCATGACTATCTGGTCCACAATGGGGATGATGGCTGCTGTTAAAATGACAAGTCTGGTCCTGTTGTCAATGGAAGTTTTACTAGTGACTTCAGTGGGTCCAACATAAGTGAGCGGCATGAAAATATATTGATCCTGGCTGCTCTTTCCTGGGTCTGGACAGCTTCTGTTCCCATCTGTCTGATGGCAGACTGCAAAAGAAGAGAAAACACAAAGAAGAATACATATGAATGCAACATTCCAATGTGTTTCCGAAACCTTCCAGTCTCATTCTCTTGAAGAACATTTCAGTTTTCTTAACGAGATACACATATCTCAAGAAATAGCACCCAAAAAAAAAGGATTTGGTCCTGCCAGGAACTCTGCATATGTACACCAAAGCATCGCCCATATGACTGTGGACTGAGACAAGGTGGATGGTTGGCGAGTGGGGTGGTGGGACTAGAGGCATCTGAGGTCCCCCTGGATATGTGGAGGGCTCCTCCTTGTGAGGTGGGGCCTTGGGCTGACCCCAATGGTGGGGTGTCATCTTGGGTTGCCCCTTTTATTATCCACACTAGATGCTACTAACTTTCTTCTTCTCTGCTACCTCCACCCATTTGGTTCTGATTTCCCACACCTTGATTACAGTTCTGGGCTTCCCATCTAGGATGTACCTTTCGATTTCCTCGGGAACACCCTCTAAGAACTGCTCCAATTGTTTTAGGAGAGACAAATCTTCCAGAGATTTAACATTTGCTCCAGATATCCAGGCATCCCAATTTTTTTACAACGTGGTAGCCGTGTCAGGAAAATACAACGTCTGGTTTCCACCTTAGGGCTCTGAACTGCCGACGGGCATGCTCGGGTGTGCAAATGCCATCCAAGAAATGGATGTTGGTAGACTCCTTGAGATGCTGGTACTGAATTTTAAAGTCACAGGAATCCCCAGATGCTTCTTATTTTAAAAAATTTTACTGGGTCCTACAGTAATGATTCATTGTACTACAATTCATTGATTTTGGTCCTGTGTTCATAGATTAATAGGTTTTAAAGACAGACGAGACCATTATGATGATCTAGTCTCATGTACAGCACAAGCCTTACATTTTTTCCAGTAATTCCTGTATCAAGTCAAATATCTTCTGACTGAACTAGATTTTATCTTTTAGAAATACAACCAATCTTGAAACATCCCAAATAAAAGTATTGGGAGTTTAGGGTGATGGCAAGGAATGCAGGTCTCTGACATAAAATAGTATTAGTATGGGATTGAAACCACTGTTATAAATAATGTGGGTGAAATCTTGACCCAGAGATAATCCAGTTTTGGTCTCTGATTTTAGCAGAGCCAGGAGGCCACACTTTTTTTCCCCACTGAGAATATGGTACAACTCACCTTTCATATCCTGTTCCCAATACCCTCATAAACACACAATATTTGGTAAGTAATCCTCCCACACGCCGTAGTGTTATTGAAATGTTTTCAGCCATTACTAATTAGTACTATTCTATAACTTTTAAAAAAAAATTAATTTAGTGGGGAATTCTTCTAACATGACAAAAGCTCATCCTGGAACCAAAATTCTGTCCACAAAAAAGGAAGGTTGGTTGAGGCCTTTCTCTAAATGAGGCCCCACACCCATCCGAATATTTTCCGGGATTGCTAATGCTTTTTCTTCACATCTTGCCAGTGTTAATTGCTGATGAGCAAAACTTGATGCCCACCCAATCCCCAGTTATTTATGTACTTTTATCAGATGTCAAACTTCCCTCCCCCACATTCTTCTCCAAAAAAATGTTATCATCACTCAAGTTCAACCTGATAGACTGAGTAGCTGAAGATTTGCTCCATCTAGGTCCAAAAGCCTATTTTTCATGCCCTCACTCATGTCATGTAGGACATTACTTCATGAACAACTCCTCTGGATTGAAATCTGGTTCCATCAACGTTAATGGGCATTTTGCCATTGACTTCAGTGAATCCAGCATTTGACCTTGGGTGAGCAGCATTAAAACATGTTGATACTGATTACTCCTTCCTGGAATGCTTACTCAGCCTAGAAAATATTGCTCTTTTCTATTTGGAATTAATCAGACTGTTGTTCTATCACATGAAACATCCTAGGTATGTTCAGGTTGTGGCGAAAATCAAAACAGACTTTTATTTCCATTTTTAAAATGCCTTTCATGTATTACTGCTCTTTTCTTAGAGTAATAGCATTTTTCTTGGAAAAAGTTTATGAAATCATATTTTCTAAACAATAAAATACAAAGCTTTCCCCCACAACCAGCACAATTGTTTGAACACACATATGGTTGCACTTCGTGTGCAAATGTGCTTAACACTTATTAAACTTTGGGAATACGATTCCAGCTTCTAGCCAATAAAACTCAGGATTGCCCACTGGTGGTTTTTAAAATGAAACATTACACTTCATTTTATTCTGCTCTGATTCGAATGTGGATTTCCCCATTCTGTTCTCTTTCCTGGTGTAAGGGTGAAGGTTAACATGCTCTTTTGTAAGACTTTATTTAACTAAATATGATCTATGTTTTCATAGTGGAGTTGCCGATGAAATAAAAAATAGTCATGTACAACAGTCAGGAAATGGATAAATAATTCATATGCTGGAGTATTCACCAGCAAGCATGTGCAATTGGACCTCTCCTCAGGAAGCCAGTGGGTGTTTGCTTTATTACCGACTTCCATGGGAATGGGATTGAGACTTTAATTTTAATAAATGGGACTCGCTTTGGGGGTGGAGACGAGCTTTCACGTAATGTTTTGGAGGGGGAGAAGACAAGTAGCTTGAAGACATTTTTGTATTTCTTTTGCCTTGGTACTTTTGGGCCTCAGTCTGGTACAACATGGGGCAGATTCAAACCAGCTCTAACTTGCACTAGCTGCCAGGTGTCCGAAAGAGCAGTTCCAGGAGCCTTTGATCATTGAGGCATAGGGTTTTCCCAGACATGTCTCAATCCCCTGAAAACACCCATTGTGCATTAGCTCAGGCACCATGCCTCTACCCCTGTCTTAATTCAGTTACAAAGTGAAGGCAGCAATCGGGGGGGAGACAATAAATAAATGGAAAAAGAGGTACTAGATAGCAATCAATATAAATTAGACGTTATGAAGAGTAGAAAACTGATAAAGGGAAACGTAAAGACATCCAAGAAATACCCATGGGCTAAAGACAATAAGAAGGGTTTTTTGTTCTTTGTATTTTTAAGAAATTCAGAACAAAACTTATTCTAGTAATGGTTTATCCTCACTGCTAGATGGAAATGGTAATATTATTAATAATGACACAGAGAAGTTCAAATAATATTGCTCTTCTCTATTTGGAATTAATCAGACTGTTGTTCTTTTATCACATGAATATGATGAAGTTCTTTCCAGACCATTAGAAACGAGGAGGGATGTTAGGCAACCAATCTATTAGAGATATATATTTTTAAAACAGAAAGCTCTAGTTAAATTGCACTCAAGAGTAACAGAAAAAAATTGGCTGAGAGGATCTTTGGCCCAATTATATTAATTTTGGATAATTTTGGAATATTGGGGAAATTTCAGAAGACAGGAAGAGTGCTAATGTTGTATCTATATTCAAAGGACAAGCTGGTAATCTGGGTAACTCTAGGCTTGGGGTAAAAAAAAAAGACTCCAAAATTGGGCCTCTCCCTCTGACAGATTTTTGGTACCAGTTTGTCTGAGCCTCAGTTGATTAGGCTAAGAACGCAGGATCGTAGGGGCGGAGATGAAGAGAACGCACCATGTGACTGAAGTTTAAAGCTTTATTAAGAAAATAATAAAAAGATCAGTGAGTGCGGGAATTGCTTTCATGTTACTTAAAGGAAGGAAGAAGCGTTAGTACTTAAACCCTGACTCCCTTTTATACTTAGACATGCTACCCCCAAATGGCCAGCACTGGCGTAGCTAGGCGGGTGCAGGGGGTGCGGACCGCACCGGGTGACACCATCTCAGAGGGGTGACACCAAATGAAAAATTGTCCCCTCCATGGACAGGGACGCCCGCAGGAGGCTGCGCCCGGAGCCGTGTGCCCTGCGCCCCGCAATGATGGAGCGGGACTGGGGCGGGAGGGCCCCCTGGGCCCGCCCCGCGCTGCCTCTGGCCCCAGGCCGGCCACGGGGGGCTGCAGGGTCCCGGCCGGAGCCGTGCGGGGAGCCCCGGGGGGGGAGAGGGGCGCCCCGGCTGCTGCCTCCGCCGAGCGACGGCAACCGGAGCGCCCACCCGCCGCAGTGCACAGCCCACTGCGCACTGCCGGCGCGCGCTGCCCGGCGAAATCTGGAGGGGTGACACCGTGAGTTTACCGCACTGGGTGACACCAACCCTAGCGACGCCACTGATGGCCAGGACTGGGGGGTATCTTTAGAGGACGAGAGAGAGAGAGAGAGAAAAATGGACGGGAGATTATCCTGTCCACAGGTTGTCCAGAGGTCCGCTGCAAAAACGTATATATGGGGGGAGGGATAGCTCAGTGGTTTGAGCATTGGCCTGCTAAACCCAGGGTTCTGAGTTCATCCTTAAGGGGGCCATTTAGGCATCTGGGGCAAAAAAATCTGTCAGGGGGCAGTACGTGGTCCTGCTAGTGTAGGCAGGGGACTGGCCTCGATGTCTTTTCAAGGTCCTTCCAGTTCTATGAGCTAGGTCTATCTCCATATATTATAAAAACTCCAACTTGCTTCTGTTCTTGGGAGGGTTTTTATGCCCTGGGGTCTCTTGGGAGCATCCCCTTCAGAGACCTTTGCTCGGTATTCCAGTGCAGACCGCCTTTTGTGGCTTCTTCAGCTTCCCCAAAGCACACCAGTTCCAGGATCGCAAAGGCAGACTGTTTTTCTCTTGCTGGCCTTCGTCGGTCTCGCTTCTTTTTGCAGCATTTGCATTTTGTTTTGCTCCTGTCTATATTTTTCACAGGCAGCTGAGGCTAAAGGCAGTTTTTTTGTGCTTGGCCTGGTCTGTGTCAATTCTTGACCTCAAAGGCAGAGCAGCTCTCTCTTTATCTCTAGGTCAAGCTAACTTTTCAAATTCACGCGTTCGCTGCTCTTTTCTTCGTCCCCCTCCCTCTTGGCCTATTGAAACCTGCAAAGCAATCTGTCATTCCACACTTACATCTCTAACCCCTCCCATAATGCTTAGCAACGCTTGCAGCAGCGTTAGCAACACACCATGCTAATCTACTTCCCCAAGGGACTTGAGGGAGGGGGCCATTGGGGTGTGACATCCCTATAAAATTGGGACATCTGGTCACCCTAACTGGATGCCTTTTTTGAAAATATGCTTTAGCCAATACAAGTTATACTTTAGTCAAAGACAGGGTATTGGGCTCAATATAGGGGTGAAAATTAGAAGGTCAGCATAGATGATCTAGTGTTTCCTTCTGGACTTAATTCTATAAATTGAACATTACATCTCACATTCTAATCAGGCCTAAAGCAGGAGCAACTTCTCTGAACTCAATAGGAGAGGGGAATAAGACCCTGCATATATAGAAAGTATCAATTGACAGACTGTGGTTCTGACTTTCAGCAACTGCTTCCTATTTTGAGAGTTCAAGTTTGCACCAGAAATTACAGGTGCTGATAATCAAGTAGCTAAATACCTACATGCTATGATGTTCATCGACAGTTAATCCTGCTAAAAGGAAGCTGGTGGTGTCCTTGTTAAAATAATATAGTCCTATGCACACAAGTGCTCTGGAGTCAGACTGTATTTATAATAGAAATCACTTCACACCCTAGACCCTCCGCAGCAGTGGGACATCTGTAACTAAATACATATTACACAACATGGGTTTAATTAAAAGGGAAAGTGCAGAGTAACTTCTTCACTTGAAAGTACAGGAGAATTGTATGTAGCAAAACCCCAGCTGAGATTTGGCTCATGCACTTTATTCCTGTGAAACCGGAGAGGGGATCTTTAACAACCACAATTGGTCAGGAGCTAGAGTTCTACCTCTTATCCAAAGGGCAAAGATGAGCTAAGTATAAAATTTAAGTCTCAGTTCTTTACTTCTGTGGATTTAACTCAGACACTTAAAATTTGTCTAAGCACCATTTATGTGGCTTAATCTATACTGTAGTCTGAACCTCTCTCAAAGTTGCACTCTGTGGAAACACACTGCATGATGTTTTGCTTCCAAAAATATACTACTTAACGGTTACTCAGAAAGAAGAGAGTCATTTTCAGTTACGCAAGTCTGTGCTGAAAAAAGGTCCTGCTGACATATGAACAACGCTCATTGATGGTGTTTTACTTTATGTATTGTTTCAGATTATATGCAGTATTTCAAACTGGTTTCAGAATGGGTGGGAACAATGATAGCATGACAGAGGCTCTTAATTCATTGCGCTCTGAAAATGAGCAGCTTCCACAGCTGTGGTGGAGTCAGTTTTTTGGAAAGCTTCAGAGAAGAATGAAAAACAGACAGTTTGCAAAACCAATGTTCTCCATTCCTCGGTTTGAGCAGAATCACAGAACAGAAACTCCTTGGACACATTAAAATACCATTTCCATTGTCTTTGCTTTTTAAGATCAGACCATTTTACTATGATTTAAATGCCAAAACACTTCCCTGTATACAGAGTCTAGCGAGTTTCATCACATAAAAACAAACAAATGGAGCTGATAAAGGGAAAAATAGCGTTGCTGATCTTTATTTAAAACTATTGAATGCTGACGTTCTATTGTTTTTATCCATGTTTGAGCATGACTTTTTCAGGATCTTCACTTAAAAGGGCAATATTTCAAATGTAAACTTCAAGGATGACATCCCACATATCCAGAAGGGTCCTTATTATATTAACGAAGGTTGAATTTGTTGATCTACACTGCTGTTGGCTACTTTGGTCTCCAGTTTTACAGCAACAGATTGCTTTGTATCTGGTGGTGGGTCAATGGTCAAGCTAAACTCTAACCATGTGGAGCCTAATGATAGCTAAGGGAGAGTCATGAAGGATGTAAAAATAAAACTAATGATACAGGCTTTAATCACAAGTGACAAATTACATTTTTGATGTGTCAAGTTCAATATTAATTATTTTCAGCTGCTCTTTTTCTTTTGTCTTAAAGGAAGCTGCAGCAATCTGCTGACACGTATGAAAAAGTTCAGGTGCAAAATGATTTCAGTTCAGCTTGCACATTTACAGGAAACCATCTACTACCCTTGGAACATTTGATTCTCTGGCCTGTGGAGATATAAATCAAGGCATGATCTTGCTCTTTTGCTAATTTTAGAATGTGCTGACACTTTTCATAGCATCACAGATTCTAGACTTGTATGAGAGGAGATGGGGTGAGCATTTGTGCCTCTCAGTCAGGTAGTGTTTTCAAGTCAAAGGAGCAAGACACAGCACAGCCCAGTTTTAAAGCAGAATTAAATCTACTTCATGCATAGTCTGGAATGTCTAACTAAATGGCTCACTGCCATAAACCAGCAACGTTAAAGAAACGGGCCAGCTCTTTTCATGAAGGCCACATAAATGCCATTAGAAGGTTTTTATGTTCAGACAATGTCAACATAAGTTGATTTGAAACAGTGACCTTGGGCTTTTAAGGAATATGGTGTTGTAAGACCATTAACAAACAGTTAAATCAACAGACCGCCCCCACACACACACTCCCCCTTACATTAACAAAGAGAAAATTCAAACAATTGTACCAATTAACTTACCTATGCTGAGATTTCAAACATACATTTTATTGATATAGAACATACATATGCCCTTATGTAGAAATTATTAGGGGGAAATGGGATATTTTTAGAATCACAAAATATCTATACACAGAAATTCCTTTAGAAAGGTGTAGAAAAATGGCACTGAAGTTGAAGACACAATCAAGTGACTACCCACGTTGACAGCTCCAGCTATAACAGACTGACTTCACCAGCACCAGTCCCCAGACCACCCCAAAATATAGTATCTGACAGATTACATAAAATAGTAGTATTTTAAAATCTATCAAGGGACCATCCCTGACGAACCAGTAACCATGGCATCTAGACCATTCTGTTTAGAAACAGAATTTTTAAAACAATATATTGATCCTAAGTTTTTCTTTGCATGGCCAGGTAGTAATGAATACATGAATTCTGAATTACAAATTACATTTTTGAGGGTAATGAGTCAGACTGGGCAAATACTACAAAGAGAATGGCATGTTTTCATTGTAATAAACACTTCAACTAGATACTATTTGCAACCTCTTTTGCTTACTCTCCACAAGCATTCATATGAATGAGTTTTTGTTCACAAGGATTAGAAAAAGAAAGTCAACGCTTGTGCTAATGGTGTTTGTATTACTATTTGTATTCTATGTGTTCAGATGGTCATCTTGAAAGGTTAGCAAGCAAGAATAAAGCTATACAACTTGGGTGATGAACTGCAAATAGTAAACACCTGAAGCATATTTCTCAACAATTTATTTACGAGCAATTCATTTGCATAAAATATTTGTGGAATGATTTTGAATAATAAATTTTTTTAAATGAAATAGTTTCATAAATACTTCAGAAACTTGGAAAGAGCCTAAATTCATAAGTTATTTTTTTGATATGAATAGTTCAATCTAGTAATAAATTATCAAGCAGTTAAGTGTTCCATCCTAACAGAACTTTACTTACAAACTTATTCATGTACTAAGTAGGAGCTACAAAATATTACATCATTAATAATCCACTGATACGATATGTAGCTGGAAGATTGAGATTTACTCTAAACCACTGATCTTCTGCAAGTGTGATTTCTGAGAAAAAGGTGATGATCATTGACTGTAATCTTCACATGTATGGACATCTGTGTGGTAACATTCTACATAAAAACTGAATGGCGGTGCTTACTGCATGGTCATTGGAGAGCTGTGGTGAAAAGCAAAAAAATAATAATAATCAAAGCAATCAATAAAATTATTCAAGAGAGTTTAAAATTCTGACTGTAAAATGAATATTGATGTAATTAATTAGAAGTAACTCATGTTTATGGCACTGAGACACCACAAGCCTGTAAAATTACCTACAGCAAATTAAAGGAACAATAAAAATAGTCAGTCCTAGAAACAAAGTTTATGAAAATAATGGAAGTGAGAACTGATTCAAGAGAATGAAAAGAGTAAAGTACAGTAATTACCCTAGCATATAATGAGAAACTCATAACATTATGCTCATTACGTTACTGCATATTCCTGTAGAACTGTGAAGAATCCAAATGTAACAACATTATAGTATATACATTCCTTCTGCAGCTGTCTCTAAAGGCAATCAACATGAATCATCTTTTTTATTAAATTAACAATATTAAAATTCATGAAGAGTTCACTTGGAGTTATAAAATGGCTATAAATGAGGCATCACGCTTTGTTGCATAAATGTGTGCATGTTTCCAGGGACTGACCTTTGGACTGACCTGTCAGAGGTATATCCAAGCCATTATTCTCTGACAGGCCTTTATTGAGGGAAAAAAATCTCCATAATAGCACAGAAGAATTTACTAGTCTGACATCTAGTTTAGAAGATTAATCTTGAATGTTCTTTGATCATGCTTGGTAACCATGTGCAGCAAGTCAAACCAATCAACAATAATTAATTAGCAGAACAATGAAGAGCAGAGGTTACTTAATTATGAATGGCACACTGATTACAAATTATTAGTCCACAGATGAAAAACTAGATCAGTGTGGAAACCTTTGCAAAAATGGCATATATCAGCACTGAGCCACTATCCGGAAGCTTATCTCAAGTGAATGGGAACCATGAAAGAAACCTTCATCTGAAAATCTGAATGGAAGATTGCCTTTGAGATTGTCACACACTGAGGCCCTGGTCCTAAAGGGGGGAATTATGTAGGCAGGTCCATCTACCAGTGCAGAATCCTCATCAGAAAAAAATTATGTGCCTCTTTGTAGATTCTCATATAGTCCAAACGAGTTTGAGTTGATGAAAACATGTAAATAATAAAAATAGCCCTCTTGAGCTGATTTTATATTCTTTAATATATTAAAATAATGGTACAGTTCTACTCTCACTACTAAAACTATGCCATAGACATTTAGAGCCAGGTCTTCAGCAGTTATTGCAATCAACTGTTATGTTGATTTGCACCAAGGCTTCAGACCCTCTAGTGTTCTAATATTTAATTTCAAATATCTTTTGTTACCAAATGAAAGGATAGAACTTTTTTGGAAAATTAACTTGTCTTATAAACTCAGTCTGGCAGTGTTTTTCATCTCCACCTTTGTAACTGTAAACCAGGGCTCTGTTCCTACCTGTGTAATATTTTTAAGAATGACTACGCCTTAATTATTCTGGGAAATGAGGTGGATATAAAGCGGAGTTAAGTGTTTTAAGGAATTTTATTTTAATAGAAAGAGTCTAAGGAAGTTACAGACATGTGCTGACTTAAAACTTTACCACTTAAATAATTGCATGATTATATACTAGGAAATTGTTTGATGCAAAAATACTCTTTAATATCTACACACAGTTCCTTGTGATTTTTCTAGTTTGGAGTTGTCTTTTTATAACTAAATTTAAGCAGATGTGCTGAAAAGGTCAAGGCTCTGATTTTTAAAAGCATTTTGTTTTTTTCTTAGGACTTCTCATCACTGATGAATAACTCTTGATCATTCTGAAGCCAAAGCCGAAAAAGCAATAAAAGGACAAACATCTTTGGGGAAGATATTTCTGCTAGTAGAGGTCTCTTTAATCTATCAAAAAAGGGCATAATGAGATATAACAGTTGGAAGCTGAAGCTAGACAAAATTCTGGCTAGAACAAAAATGCACAAAATTTTGATGGTAATGGTAATTTATCATTGGAACATCTTACTTAGGGATGTGGTGGATTCTCCATCACATCTAGTCTTTAAATCAGGAGTGGATCTCTTTCTAAAAAATATGCTATAACCAAAACAGAAGTTATGGGCTTGTTGCAGAAATTACTGGGTGAGGTTCTCTGGCTTGTGGTATGCAGGACATCAGTCTGCATGATCATAAGGGACCCTTTTAGATTTCAAAATCTATGAATCTTTGATCTTATTTGAAAGACATTTTTCAAGCTATTAGTTACTATTGTTTTTGTGCATTATTGTGTGTTAACATCTGTGCACATATTACTTATGGAATTTATGCTATTTCTTGGAATATCTAAAATATTTATTGTAAAATGTGTTTTTTCCAGTTATAAATTATTTTTAGTTTCATTTCATTTGTGGGTTCATGCAGGAATAGCACATTGTAATAATTTTTGTTGTACCTCATGCCAGCTTTTGTCTCCCGTATTAAAAAAAGTATGCTTACTGCTGTTAGATGGTAGCAGAATGTTTGTATTCAAAACTATTTTGGGAGTGTTCGATCTTTTGTCCAATACAAGACACAACACTAAATTTCAGTGAGAGTGTTTGTATGTATGTATATTTTACCTATCATTTAGTTACGCGATCCATCTGAATCAGATGCTTAGTTCAATTTTTATGCTGATTTGTCCCAGCATATGTTTCTGTCTTATGTTTGTCACAGAGCAACAAATCTGTCATACAATAAATTCAAAAGCACAAAAAACATTCAGAGTCACAACCAGATTATGTACACGGGCAACTAGAAACCATGATGTTCCCTCTGACAGAGTGAAACCCAGTGACTCTCAATTAATCTGCCCCAGTTCTCAACTGGTATAAGTAGATGGCAAAAAAGGAGGCAGATGATCCACAAAGCAAGAGACAACTGGCAGGCTTCAAGTGACCAAGGACAGGCCCCCAAAGAGATAGGTCTTGCAAGATGCCTGCATGGTAAAGAACTCCAGTAGGCCCAAGGGCCTCTGACTGTGAATATCCCGTCTAATCGTCAATAAAGCTAAGGATTGAAACCAGACTACCATGGACGGTCTTAGCAGCAGAGCAAAACTGAGCTTGCTTGTTTTTGTAGAAAAGCTTCCACAAGGCCTTCTCCTTACTCCCCAGTTTCTGACATTCATGGGAAAGCTGAATAGAATGGCTGACACTTAAAAATCAAAGTGTAGCCTTTGATATGCAGTAACTGGTTTTGGTATTTAAAAAAATGACGTGAAATGTCTGGGATATTTCATTTTATCTGAAAGCAAAGTTGTACACGTGGCCTCCACTTCCACATTTGTCTGTTTTTTTATAGCAATAAATACCATTCTAAGGACCATGCTGTGGGTTGTACCATGAACATCAATGGAACTTGTTATTGTGAGAATCAGATGGATCAATCCCTCTTCCTCAGTGGGAAGACGGGAGGAGAATCCAATGGAACTAGAGAATGAAAGACTGCTGCCCTCAAAGTCATAATTTGTCTTTTTTATTAACTGCAGAAATGCTCCTATGGGGCCTCCACAGCATTTGGGTTTTATAGTGTGGAAAGGGGCAGTCTACTTAGGCAGCTGTTCTTTATGGAATCATTGCTTCCCAAATCACATGGGCTAGATGGGGGATTCACTGGGTTTAGGAACCAAGCAAAAGACCACATTCATGAGATGGAGAATCCTATCTTGATCACTCTATTTCCATCTGACCAACTTGGTCTAATTCCTAAACTGCCTACCAATATAGTCTCTAAGCCCCACGATGGATGCATTCATAGAAAACTCTGTACATGGAAGTTCAGAGTTTCCTGACTCTTAAATGGGAGTAGCCCTTGTAGAGGACTACTGCACCCTTTGTATTTAAGGTATTACTTTTGCTGTTTTAGGACCTCAAGGCACTCTAACACCATTCATTTTAATGGGGGTATATAATTAACGTATACTGTGCAACCATGAAGGCCGAACATGCGATTTGATGAAGTTCATATAAATGTATAACATTTAAATTGCAAAGTTCAGCCTTGCTACTTACACCTGATAATAAAATACAACAGAGGCATGGGTGAGGTGAGTGAAGTATAACAAATTCAGTATGAACTACAAGTGTACACATTGTAAGAAAAGCTACTGGACTTGGCAACCTGCATGCAATATTTATTTGTTTTTGCTGGCTACAAGGAACATTTGCTGTTACTTCAATAAAGTTTTCTGTATTTAATTTTCATATAGTTGATTTAACCTAGATTGGCTTAGACTTTTATATTCCGAGCTTGGTCTCATCCATGTGATTACAGAAATTAATAAAGTTTTGCAAATACGCTAAAGATAACATTTTTCCCTTAAATTCACAACTCATTTATAATAATAGCTGCTGAAATTCCATTTTTGAAATATCCTTGTAATTAAACACTATAGAGACCTCTTAGGTCTTCTTTCTTTTGTATTTTAAGTAACATTTCAATTCAAATAATAATAATTCGATACATCTGCAACCATGGCATTTTACTCTTAAGTTATCATTTTGTTTCTGGGAATACTAAACTCATAGTTTGGCCAAACTTTTAAAACTTGGTTGCCTACATTTAGACATTTCAATCCCTATTTAAAACACGCAACTAGGAGAGACTTTACTATAAGCCTTTAAACAAATAATATCATGAGGCTACTGATAAACTGGCCTCATAAGAAATGTTTAGCTAGTACAGTATGTGCAGCACAAGGAATTAACTTCAGTTTCCCCTTGAAATTAACAACATTTTTTGTCCAAAATAAGAATATATTGAGAAGTCCAATGAAAACAATAGAGAGAGGAAAGAACAAATTTACCACACAGCAGTTGTAAACTATTGTATTTCTGCTGCATTGACTGCCTATGGGATAATTACTCTATTAGCTTAAAAAACATGAGAATACCAGGAAATGTAGAGATGCATAAAATGTCCAAAGGGATAAAGTTATTTAACCTTTGCCAAACCTTGGAAAGGTTTCTTGTGTTGGATAAACCTTCAGATGAGTGTTGACTTTCTTGTGCTTCTCTTTCTGTCCGTCTCCCCCCCCCCCCCCCCCCATTTTCTAATGCAGATCACAATACTAGTGTGGGTGAAAGTCTTTGTAGTCTGGCTTGTAGACGGCTTACTTCATGAATAATCTTAAAATAAGCTATATTGATGCTGAGTCTTTGGGACCTAATTTCACTTTTAATTATGGTGGTTCTGAGTACAAATATTTTATAGTGCTTAAGGAGCATTTTTCCTCCTGTGCATGTGGAAGTTCAAGTTCATACCTTTGACATGAGTGCTCATTCAACTGATGAAATAAGATCAGTCACACAATCCACAATATGCAGCAAATTTTTAGCCCGGCAGAGTCTAAGTTTTCTTTATTGCATGTGAAATTTATGCACACTCAAAAACCACAGCCCATTTTTTGCATCTGCAGCTACATTTTGAGTGCAAATCTTAGTAGTTACCATTTATCCACACATCAGCGACAGCAGCCAAAAAACTGTTACTTTGGAAGCTCCCAATAAGGACTACATTTTCAGAAGTGGTATTGGTTGCCTCAATATTTGGTTCTCACCTTGAAGCACTTTAATGGGGCCTGATAGTAACACTGTGGATGCTCAGCACTTTTTGAAAATCAGATCCCTTCATAGTGACTCAAGATGGGCGCCCAAAAATGGAGGTGCCCAAATTTACTAGTTACTTCTGAAAATGTAGGTCAAGGTATTTAAACAGGCAAAATAATAAGTTTTTAAACCTTTATTTTGGGATACATAAATAGTTTCAATTGCTTGGTTTTAACATGTGCTTCTCAAGCCCTGGGGGAAGCAAGGTTTAGAACAAAGATTTATTTTTTTTAAATGCCATATTATGAAGAACCTCCGTTCTCTGAAATTTCATAATTGCAATATCCCTCCCATAAACTACAGGAGTTACCCAATCAAATCTATAGGGATGCCACTGCTGCTACATCATGCTTACCTTAGTCATACAAAGGCCTTTACAGCCAGCCATTCTAGCACTGTTTAAAGGAAAGTCAGCGGAGCTGTAACAACCATGGAAGTAGCTACAGAAAGAGTTGCAGTTTCTGAGTGAGAAAACAGCAAAGGAGGCCATTAGGAAGGGCAAGGGTGAAAGTAACAAGAGCCATGAATATCCGCCTGGAGAAAGAGGGCCACTGGAAAAAAGAAGCAGAGTAAATGGCAGGAAGATAAAGGAACCAGTGCAAAGGATGGACTCGCATGTATGTCTTATATGAGTGGGGAATACGTCGTACTGTAGTATAAAGATTTTTACCGACATGCGATTGGAATGTTCACTTTACAAGTGACAAAACCACAGATATGCAGATCCTCCCAAATGAATGCTTCTAGGATTTTTGTACCACACCATATATATATCTGCCACTATCAGTGATATCTTAAAGAGTTTTTAAAATATTATTGGGAATATATCTTGTATCCCCTATGCTTGTAGGGTCAGATATGTTAATTACATGCATCCAAATTTGCAAAGCTCAGTGGGAGTGAAAAGTTTAAACACTAATAAGTGTGTAATGCCCACAGAAATGATCTAAGATAGCTTTGCCAGATCTAAACTGTTAGGGTTAAGTCATATGAAACATTTTGGTATAACACAGTGTGCAAATTATTCAAACATATGTTGTTTGTATACAAATTTGACAGTACTGTATACTAAATCTGCCGTGTTCTAGTTAATGTGTTCCTGCTACTGCATAGGTACTTTGTAGATGAACAAAGTTATCCTTTTATAGATTCCAAAATCTTTTGATAGATTCCACTGGGATGCTGAGGATCTCCCCACTTCATAATAGTATGAAAGTTCCCCCTGTCTGTCTAGTCCTGTAGGACTAAGGAGATATCAGATTTTAGGACTGCATCAATTTTATGTATGGAAAAGCTATTATTGGACTAGGAGTGAATAATGACCATCCTTGATCTCAGCTAAGGTAAGTGTTGGGAGGTAAGAATTCCACATTTGGGGAAGAAACATTTTTCTGTGGATTGATTTAAAAATCAAAGCCCCCTCTCCAGAAACACATATAATTGTTCAAGGTTGCAGCAAGATTAGTGGGCAGGTGATGCAGATGTGGGCATGTCATAAGTTTCACTCACATGACAAACTTATCACATGGATATCACCTCCACATATAACACCACAGGGCTATAAAAATCTATCCTCCCTGGATTCTACCCAAAAAAGGTTGAGGTTTTCTTTCATGATTTGTGAGGTCACAGAAGCCCTTGAAGTCATATATATATATATATATGAATACACACTGAAAGTTCATAAAATTAAGGCACACAAGACAACATGCTATCTGATTGCTTCACGGAAAAGAATTGTGCAGCTGACCTTGGTCTTTGGTATTAGGCAGGAAAGAGTTTTTTGGCACACACATGTATCCCTGCTGAGTTCAAAAGGGAAACCCACAGTACAGTATGTTCAGGTGCCTCAGGCTTCTCACTGGAGAGAACAGAGATATTCTAGAATAGACCCTTTAATATGAACAAGCAGTCAAATGAAATCATTTAGTTTTGTGTGAAACTGTCCCTGTGAAAGAGACTGTGAAATGGATAGCAATCTTAGGTGCAATTTTCCATTGCATATGTTTTTCGAAGATAAACATCTGATCAGAACTGTTTGCTATTAATAAGTGAAAATAAGAACCAGAGCTAATACTGTATCTGCCAGCAGCTCCCAGACCATTAACTATTGTTTATTTCTCCTCATGTTCAGACATCAGACTGGAGTGATGGAAGATATAGTCATTAATTTGGGAGCCATTTCAAGATGTTCCCATAAACACTGAATCAGGATATTGGCAAGCTGCCTGAGAAAACTTTCTGCCAAGATTTTTTTTTTTTTGGAGTAGTGACATTTAAATGCTGGTGTTATTTCTGCTTTCTAGTCCCCGCAATAGACCAAAAGCAGATAGATCATCAGAAAGCTTTTACAGAACTTGCTTTCAGGTTTTTATCCTTAGCTCTGCAGCTACAGATGTTTCTTGCCTTTCTGTTACAACAGAAACTTTTAAAACTTTCATCATAAAACATTAAGTGCTCTGTTTCTGACTTGTATCACAATGACAGGGTAGTCTAAAGGGTGAAAAAATCTGTTTTTCTTCACCCTACGGAAGCTTATTAAAGTGACAGGTGAATTGTCACAAACAATTAGACTGAAATGAGTTGTAAGACGTCACAGAAAATTTTGTCAGAAAGGATAGAAGTTAAGTTTAAAGAATATCTTCTGCTTAAAAAACATCAAAACCACAGATGATCTAGTCCCCATTACCCACCTCCAGACCGTTAGAAAGATAAAAGGATAAGGGCCAATCAATAGCTAGGCCAATAATAGATAACACAATTAATATAAATGATGTTAAAATACTTTTACCATGCATGGACTGAAAGAGTAATCAAAAATGTCTTACCTGTAATTATATTGTGAAATTGATTAATTAGAAGTGTTTTAAGTTAAGTTACAGGGTTAAAATTCTGGCATGGAAGAATTATAAGAGTCACATATCACGGGTCAAATCCTCCGCTGAGCAGTGACATCTATCACGAACAGGACCATGCTGATTTACACCAGCTGAGGAGCTGATTCCTAGACTGTAATCTTTAGTGGCACGGAAATTGCATAGAGTTTGAATGAGAAATGGAAATGCTAGATAACTCAAAATTATGCTGTGTGTTCCTGTGGTTACTCGGTAATGACACTTAGTGGGTCTAAAGCTGTTACCATGTGATGGTGACTTCCATCTTCTATTCCATGATGCACAAGAGTAAGACCCTGTAAACATTCCAAAAGAACCAAATTAGGCAAAGTAATTGAAATTTATAAACTTAAAAAGTAATTTTACTGCAGGGAAAATAAGTACTGCCAATATTTCAACTATTATGGTGCTTTTGTCAAGGATATCTTTTTTTTTTTTTCATTCCAGTGAGAGAAATAGAAGTTTTCATCAAGTTCCCCCAGTGGGAAGAAAGTCCCAGCTCCTGAATCTGAGGTCAAATTTCTGTGCCACCTAAAATGATATTATCTGCTGCTTTTTAGCAAAAAGAATGAATTACAGAACAGACTTAAAATGAAATGGACTTAACAGTACACAACAAAGGGCCTGGGGTAATTCAATCTTAATGACTAAATTTCAACCAATTTAATAGTGACAGAGTCCTGTGGCACCTTATACAGCATAAGATTTCATGGGTGAATACCCACTTCGTCGGATGCATCCGGCAAAGTGTCTATAAGGTGTCACTGGACTCTTTGTCACTTTTGCAGATCTAGACTAACGCAGCTATCCCCCTGATACTGCACAACCAATTTAATATTTCTCTACAAAACACCGTTTTACAAATAAAATATGAAAAAAGAGTAGTTCTGTCTGCTATGCTGTTGTGTGTACTTTTGAATAAGATGTACCACAGCCCTAGTTGAAAGGGTCCAAGTAAAATATATTTTATAAAAAATGGTCAACAGTGGTTAGACTTCCTTCATAAAACCATCATAACATAGTCAGTGTCTTTCTGGAGCAATTAAAAAAAAGACATTTCAAGTTCAAATCTCTGTTATACCTTTTTTTTAAAAAAAATGAAGATTACGATCCAACAATAGCACCATCATTCTGTAGTATATCAGTGCAATTCAGGAAGGCTCCTGGAATCAATCAAGACCTCTCCCTTTATCCTTTCAGGCTCCCATATCAATACTTCAAAGATCATTCAAGGAACTCTGGCTGAATTAACTGTTTAGAGTACATCCAGATGGATTGTTAGAAGCTACTGAGTAAACACATGGATGTTAAACTAGATTATGTTGTTGGTCTGCTAGTGAGAGTGAAAAGTAGCTGGCCAGGCTGATGGCTATCTTTTCACTTATATCACCTTAATTTCCTGTTGGTCTAGTGAGTATGTTCTACCTTTTGTAAACTATTTTGGCATGTCTGAGAATCAATCAGTACATTTCTTCACCTCCAGTTTTAAATAACTTTGTCTATTTTAATTTCTATAGCACATGTGTTGATTAAATAGGAACAAATTTCACTGATGTGCATAGAAGACAGATAGTATGTTCTTGCAAAGTAGCTAAATGTGCTCATAGGGATATGTCCAACATCATGATTTGAACTCAGAACATTGAGAGAAAAACAGCCAGACAGTAGTATTGTGTGCGGGAGTGACCAGAACAAACTTAACAGAAAATTATACTTATTGCCGGCCAACTAGAACCAGCTACAGCCAAAAATACAATATTTTCTGGGAGTACTATAAAGCATGTCCAAGTAGTTTATCCTTCACCATTATCTGCCAGGCCAACAGATTGTGGCAAGTAAAGATAGCTCCTATGTCTAGCAAGTACTGACAAACTAAGTGCTATGTAACTACTGTATCAGGATACTTTTTGCTGGTGAGATTCAACCCTTGTCATGCTCAACCTGCACGTAAAACTCACAGGTGTCTGAACTTTTGCTTATTGCCCAGTTGAGAGTGCTATATAAAAAAAACCCTATCTTTACCATGTACATAACATAGATGCAATGTGCTATACCCAATTCTGTTACCTGATTATGTCTGAGGAATGAGTGCTATTAATAGACTAGCAGGAAGACCTTTTGACACAGTACAAGCTGATTACAATCATACTGTAATCAATTACACCAGCAAGTGGCTAAAAATAACTTACTACCCAGCTTACTTCCATAACCAAACTATCAAATTCTTGGTAATAATTCTGAGTCATAATTGAAGTACAAGTGCAATAGTCTCTTACAAAGGGCCATAGACCACATCTGTAGGGTACGAAGAATTTCTGAAGCACAGATAGTAAACACGGACATTTTCCCATTCATTAGCCTCGGGCCAATGGGAAATAGAATGTGTTAAGCAAGTTCTGCAAAACTGTTTATAGGGAAAACTGCTGACTAGCAGGAATGCCCTGGAAATTATTTGCCATAGAGTTTTTGCATAACTACAAAGCAACCTGACTTGTAGCTCTCCAGATATCTCCCGCAGAATTGTCACAGGCAGCCAAGTTAACAATTGATGATCAGCAAAAAGTTGTCTGAAAAACGGAACATGCTTCAACCCAGCAGCCTGTATGAGACAGTTTAAATAAAGCAAAATTAAGTCAAACAGTATGAAGATACACATTTCTCTCCCAGTAATGAAGTTCTCTCGCAAACCCAGATTTATTTTTTTAATGGCCACCAATTCTGGATACTCTAATTGAAGTAAAGCGACTTCAAGCCATTATATTTTTATGTAGTAAATACCTTTAATTGGCCCATGTCTGAATGATGCTCCTTTCAGCACCCCCAAAGAGGTGTAATTTCAGGGGAGGAGAAGGAGAAAATACTTCCCTGGCAGATTTTTATTTTCACATGCTGGTTGTTAAAACTGCCCAGGATTTGGAAAATTAGACTATGTCCAAGGAAGCTGGATTAATGGGCAACTGATGCAGCCATAGCAATGCAAACAACTACACAAGCAAATTATAAACTTATTCATTTTGAATGCCAATGCAATTTTTCACTTGGAGAGCACATCCATAACTAACGTCACATGCTACCACATAAAATGTAATGGAAGAGCTATCAAAAATCTAAAATAGACAACATAGAAAACAAAACATGAGAGGTAATTGAGACCAACAAGTTTTTTTGGATTGTTTTAAAAATCTGTATTAAAATATACATACATAGGCAAAATAGGAAAACTATTTTTATTAGCCTTTCCTACTCATTTAATTCATGGTCCTTTGTGTTTTTGTTCTCTGTCCCGTGTATTCATTGATATATGTATATATCTGTATATGTATGTCTATATATATACATGTATGTAGACCGACACACACACACACTATAAAGACACAGTCAGTAATATCATTGGGGGTCAGTTAATTATAATCCGTATGCCTCCCATTTTGCTGAAAAAATTGTGCTGTTTCCACTTGTTCTTGCAGTGATCTTGGCCACTCTTTTACCACATTAGCTGTGTCATACTTCAGCTCAGATTTGATCTTTTCACAATTCCTTTATCCTCTCATTCTCATGTCACATAAATCTCTATATTTCGTGTCCCATTTTTCAACTCTGCTTCCAATGCAAGACTTAATACCTTTTTAAAAAAATCTTTTAAAAATATAATCAAAATGCTAATAAAAGTAAAGGCAAAATCACTGATTTATAAAAGGCAGTCAACTGGTTGTAGCTTAAATTTGCTGGATCTACCTCCTTTTTCTCTCTTTTCTAGTTTAAATCAGAAAACAGAGAACAAGTTTGCCTCCAACGATAACTAATTTCAAATATGCAACCCATATTTTAAAACAATTTTATGTCCTAGACTCTGTCCAGACTCATTATTTTTCCCAATCAAGATGAAGTTTAGAAACCAGTGACTAATCTGCTCCATCACAGATGGTCTTTGAACTTTTCGTAGTTGGACATCGTTCCTAAAAATGAGAGAAATAATTCCAAAGACAAAAAGAGGCCTGATTTTCTATTGCTGGAAAAAATACATAAACTGTCACAAATTCCCAGGTGACAAATATAAGCTATACAGAGATGTGAAATTTCAAAAGTCTACAAAAAGTAACTGAAATGCTGCCATTTCAACAATCAAAAGAAATAAATTAGTCAGCTGAATATATTTGCAAACTATGTGCTAAAATCATTGCAGAAATGGGAGAGACTTTAACTAGGTAACTCACAAAAATCACAGAAATTAGAGTTGGAAAACTCCTTAATTTGAGGGATGTATCTAATCAGAATGTCGATGTGGATCTAAATTTTACATTCAATCCTTATATTTATAATAGGCTAAACCAAAAGCACAGATTCAATCCTGAATCTATGTGCATTGCTGGCATGAACCAGAATGACGTCCATGGAGTTCAGTGGGAATTGTCCACAGTTACACCAGGAATAATTTTGGTCCCAAAACTTCGCAGATTGGACTCATCTCTACACCTGTTAGGTCGTCTAGTTCATCTCCCTGTTAATTTAGGACTAGATAGATACTTGAAAGCTACAGATTCCTCTGTCTTCTTGGATGTCTCCTATACAAACTATAATATAAAAATAGACCTTTATACCTAGCTAGACCTGAAAATAGCCTTATTAGTTTCTTCGTCTTAGTGGAAATGAATATGACTTGAGTTTCCATGGGGTTCAAAAACACTTAATTATTTTAACAGTATTAATGCCTAAACAGTACTGCTTTATAGAACTTTACACATGAAATTTCTAAATCTGGTTGAATTCTTCATCATTGCTACTCCTTTCATAATATTATTACTTGTGCAGCAAGGAATAGTTATTTAATATTCTTACCCAGAAAATTTTCATATTTACTAAAGACAAGGTGTGGAGCCAGATTCCGTTACCTAGCTTTCTACTCTGGATTAAAAAGGTCCTTCATATAGTAATAGCAACCCTAAAATCAATAGGCATTTTTGTGTAAGTACAGTTCTCTTCCTACACCTTTAGAAATGCAAGTGCTGATATTTACATTTTTGTGGCCTCACTACCTCATGCCAGTGCCTAAGATCCTATCACAGGGCCTGATTTTGATACCTTAGATACCTTAGTAGCACATTTATTGAAGTGGATGAGACCACTTGGGGAATAATTTGCTGCGCAGTGTCAGTAAAGCTATCAAGTTCTAGTTCATGAAGGGCACAATCCTGCTCTGATTGAAGTCAATGGGAAAACTCTTGTCGACTTCAGTGGGAGCAGGATCAAGACAAAAAGGTGATCTTAAATGGTAGGATTTCTCAGTGCAATAAAAATGATCTAGTATAAGATAAGACTCTCTTCTTCAAGAATTCCTCTGCTCCTTCTCTTGCTCTGTCTAGCTTGCTGTTTTAGCATCAATATATTTGTGCACTTGTTCTTACTATGAATTTGGCAAGATTCTAAAAGTATTCAAATTATTACTCCTAATATTTTTCCCATTGTGGATATTAAAATAACTATTTTATAATTGCTTGTGGGAGGGCTCCTTGCTGAATAATAGTGCTAAGTTTTCCTTTTTGTAGTCCTCAGCAGTCTGACAAATCATTGGAGAACAGCACTGATTTCTATCCTTATTACCTTTTAATCCCAAAGATCTGTTAGCTTTCAGAACTTTTCCTACCTCAAGAGAGTGCCTAATAACATCCATTCTTATCTGTAAAATATTTAGCATCTCCAAAATTGTACCAGGAAATATGATTCATTTCTTTGGTGGTTCCATACTCTATAATTTCTTCATAACGGCAGGAGCAAAATGCTAGTTTCCCAAATCTGTTATTTCCTCAACCCTCATCTCCACCTTTTTGCCCATTTATTAGGATCAGTTTTGTTTCTTACCCTCTGCCTAAGGCAAGTATATTTTGGAAACGTCTCATTATTCGTTACAACTTTCTATGCAATTTGTCGTGAGCTATGCACAGGTTCCACGTGTAAAGTTCTCTCGTCTTGGGATTTTTCTCTGGCAGGTGGTGATTTAGCTTCACATGAACAGAGGATGATTTATGTGTCTGTCATTATAGAAAAATCAAATATTTGAAATATTGTCTTTTTTTAAAAAAAATATTCGAAATTCCAAACCAGGTATGAAAACTGTCATTACTCCCTAATTTGCAGGAATCTTTCATGTGACTCTTCAAGGTTTGATGAACCTCCATCATAGACAGCATTTTCCACAATCAGATGAAGAAAAATACCCTAATATTTATAAAATATTTTTTAAAAGGTGAGATTATCTCTGGATCTTGTACCTATGATTTCATCACCCCAAGTATGTTTCTGGGTTGTTTTAAACTTCTGGATTTCCTCTCCAAGCCACCTGAGTAACACAGGCGGCCATATCCCGGACTGAAAATGCACCTCGTACAAGCTGAAAGGTGTGAGGTCTTTGTCTAGAGTGGCAGGAAAAAAGAGATACTGACTCCTTTAAGGCCTGGCCCCTTCTTTGAAGTTGGAAAAGGTGTGTTTGGGTGGGCTAGAGAAGCATCACCTGAACTGATAGGCTGACTAGGGGGCTCAGGTAAACCACTGGCCCCTCTGCATGTGAGGTAGGTTAATAAGCCCGGTCACTCTGGCCAGAGCCCCCTTCTGAGGCCTCGATGGAAGTACAGTTGCAGGGCCTCAGGGATGAGACAGCTCTGAGTTGGCATGGCTGGACTAGCATGTTCTAAGAAGCAAGGGAATGAGGTCATGAGGGCAGTAGCTGGATCTGCAGATACTGTACTGAGCACCAGGCCCACAGGCGAATGGTTAGTTCTCCTGGAGTTTTGTCGTTAAGCCTTGGAGGGGAATCAATTCAGAGACCAACCAGTGCCCCTTACTGTTTGGCAGCCAGGAAGCACTCACCCAAAATTATTATTGTACATCTGGGTGAAAACAATTTGTGATTTTATGAGGGGGGTTGAATCAATTAGGGCAAAGAGTTTTAGGGCAGATCCAGGACGTTTCACCCCAGGGATTACTGTAAAAATGGTCTCAAATGCTTCTGTTGGGAAGGGGGGGGGTGTATGACAGGGAATTGCCAGGTCTTCGTGGAGTGTTGAGGCTGGAAAATGTGTGAATTAGGAAGTAGCTGAATTTGACTGATCAAATTTGTCACCTGAGTTATTCAGAAAAGATATATACACCGCTCAGACAGGGGAGAGGATATATTTGGGGCTGATGTTAGGGAAGGAATTATTAACTCTCTGAAAACGGGTTAGGGACCAGAGGGCAGGGGAAGCAGCCAATCTAATTCTGTGCCTCCTTGTGGAGGTGTCCGGTGCAGGTAATCATCCCATAGGGGTTCTTGTTCCCTGAAAAACCAGAACTGGAAGAGGATTTAGGAGAAGTGATCCTCTAATGAAGCTAGGGAATGGGGTTGGGGCTCCTAACACAGCAAGGAGACAACCCCCTTTCTCCAGCTCCTTAACCCACATTTGCCTGAAGGACGGTGGGGACTCAGCAATGTAATGGCACCAATGTGGAGGATGGGGAAGGGGAAAATTGAAACTCTCCCAGGTGGATACAGTTAAGAAAGGAATCACGTCCTGCATTGTCTGAGTTATTACCAGAGAGTTCCCAGGTAAGTTAATAAAGTTGCAGCCAAATTAAACCACATCCCTTGCATCTTGTCTTTTTTCTGCTGTGTGCTGGACAATCCGAGCTTGGTTTTAGGATTCCGCTGTTTCACACAGGATTCTGTGAAGATCACAATCACATAGCCAACCCAAATTTGTATACAAACAGCATTTGTTTGAATAATTTCCACACTGTGTTATACCAAAATGTTTCATATGACTGAATAGGTACGTTATGAACATCATATCATTAACAGATAGTTTTAAAATACCTTTTACACACTGAGGGCTTGTTATATACTATATTCAGCTTTTGTTTTTATGAGGGACACTCCATAACCATGTGATTCATCACGTTACAAGACTACTGGACATATGGTTAATGTTTAACATAGGAAATAACAAAAAATACTAGTCTCAAAATAGTACATTTTATCTTTCAACGGATGAAAAGAAAGCAGGACTTTAATTATTAAAAAACCCTAGCTTTTAACGATGATGTTCCTTGGCATACGTTTTTGCACACACATAGATGTATTGATATGATAATTAATGATCTGGCTGTGATAGATTTAGAGCTAAATCCACAAAGGGATTTAAGTGTTCTAATGACAATGCCTAACCCTTAGGTGCCTTGGCATCCAGTGGAATCCACAGCCTTGAATTAAGCACCCAGGATCCCGATACAAGGCATGGGGAGAGTTAAGTGCCTAAAATGTGATCCACAAAAGCCAGCATGCTGAGCGGGGAGCTGCCTGAGCTAGCCATTAGGATATGCTGAGGAGAAGGGTGTGGCCTAAAGCTTGCTCCTCAAAAGTGCTAAAGTCTGGGCTGGAGGAAGACCCCTATCTTCACTTGGGCTTTACAACTGAGAGGTAGGTGCCTAAGCCTTTCTTTCTTTTTGCAAGAAACATTGCAAAAGGGGATATTAGTGCTGATCCTTGGAGGTGGGAGATCCAGGCTCCAGTTCCTTCGCTCCAAACCCCTTCTCCTCATCAGACAGAGGAGAATGGAGACCCAGATCTCCAACATCTAACCACTGGGCTAAAGAGTCAAAAGGAGGCTACCTCCTCCTCCAGCTATTTTGTATAGAGTTGGGTATGCTCTGAGACTGCCTACCAATCGGGCCCCACAGGTGAGATAGGCACTTGAAGATCCTTCTGGGCCCAGAAGTTTTGACAGAGACAGCTGTGCATGCTCACTGGCAGAAATGTAGGTACCCATAGGATTAGGTAGCTCCTGAGTAGGTAGTTTGACAATCTTAATGGCACCCAATGTAGCAGTTAGACACCTATGTGCTTTCATGGATTTAGCTCTCAGTCTCCTATTAGCCTTAGTTGGACAGTTACAAAGTTAACGCTTAAGAAATTTCTAGGGGTTTATGGTAGATTACAGTAATAAGGGACAATTACCTATAATTAAAACAATATTGTTTGAGGGGGAAAAGGAAAACACCACTTTCTGACTTGT
Source organism: Sternotherus odoratus (assembly GCA_032164245.1). NCBI lineage: Eukaryota > Metazoa > Chordata > Testudines > Kinosternidae > Sternotherus > Sternotherus odoratus. Next base: position 139,711,467 of record JAVMKO010000003.1, on the reverse strand, counting down.
CACAGATTTCAAACAAACACATTTTTGATACATTCCCCGGTTTTCTATTGAGGAGACTATCTCCTGCTGATTGACAAAGACTACTGATGTATTCCAAATTGTTTATAGAAAGGCTAAAAACTGTGGCTACTTTAGTTACATATTTCAAAGTCATTGTTTTGAGTTATTTGAGCTGCCTTTGGCAGGCTACAAGTGATAGTGTCAAGAGATCTTGGGTAAATAATACATAAACTCCCCTTCCCCCCCCCAATATAGTTCAAACAGCTTTTTTTATTATTATTATTTTGGACTTACATTTGTAATGAGCTAAACTGATATCTGCCTATTGGAGAAACACAGCTGAGACCTGTACTACATATGCTTAAATTTAACACGTTCCCATGGCAGTAATGAACAAAGCAGTCCTTCCTTTCAGGAAAATCCTGGACTCGCATTCCCTAGGTCCCTGAGCAGTATAGAATTTAGAAGAAAAACAGGAAACACATGTGGAAACCAGATAAAACTGACCAAGCCTAACTATTTAAGTAGCCCAGCCAGTAGCTTTTAAATGAATAATCAGATATATCTATATTATATCTGATCAACAAAACCCCCAGTATTCATATTGAAGTGTTTAAGTCAGGTATAGGTAATACAGTATGTTTATAGATACACAGAGGAAAGAGAGGGTAGTTAGTGAAGTCTGCTCTTTAAATCTTTAAAGTTCAGAGTAGCTGTTACACACAGCCAACTACATAAGGGTTTATTGGTTCCTAGTGCATTTTTTAAAAAAAGAAACCACTCTAGGCTGTGCAAAATAATGAATTCTGGTTCTTTGAAACATTGCAAGTGAAGTTTTTATGGAGTCTCACATCTCCATATTGTAAATATTTTTAAACACACATATTTTGGGGCTGAATGGAGCCTTACATTTTTAAAGAATCGTATACTGGATGGATGCTAACCTTGCTGTTGGATGCATTTAGGCCATATTGGAAAAGCTGCTGAATTTTTCAAATCTCCGTTAATATAAAGTATATATTTAGAAAATTCTCGACCAAATTGTATGTTTATATTCAGTCCTCACTGACACCAGTAAAAACTCCTTTTCTTTCTTCATATTTTCATTTTGCTCATTAATTTGTTTTGTTATTCATTTCTAGCTTTGCATTTTTAGAGGAAGTGCAAGAATTACCATGGGGTGAAGAGAGGGAAAGGGGGGAATATTTTTTAAAAAATGCTCCTGCTGTACCCACAACACATCTCTGAGTCTTATGTTCACTATTGCCTGCCCATAAATCTCCTATGAGTCTCACTACTTCAATCTTCTGTCCAGTTGAAGGAAAAAGTGGCTTGCTGTCATGGCTCCCAGCCACAGAGGTTAAGTTGCTGAAAGCAATGCCTGGGTTTAAAAATAAAATCATAACTACAGAAGTCACAGGACCTTAGGACCGGTTCTGCTATCATACCCACTGAATGAGAATTTTCAGCATACTTGCAAAAGGCTGCTTCTTCCCATAGAATGTTTGAGATCCACCATATTATTTTTGGTCATACATATTATATACAATTATATACATTTCAGCCATGTGTTAGACTGCAAATATATTTTTTCCTTCTACATACATTGAAATAGTCTGGGGTAAGGCAACTGGAAGTGGGCACATTTCCATTACAAAAAAGGTTTGGTTAAAAAAAGAAAACACTGTGGCATCATGAGCTTTGACTTAATGTGAACTTCCCTATATCCCAGTCATGAGATTTAACCAAAGGCAGCTTCGGGGATATCATGATGGGAAAAGCAAAGTGTGGTGATTGCATTGGGAATACATTAACTGGAACGCTGTCTCAGCAGCTGGCCAGCAGCCTTTTGAAACCAGGGTTATTCCAAGAACTATATAAATAAACAGAGACCTTGGGAATTTGTATCCGTCCAAAAAAGTCCCTTTGCCAAGCCAACCATTACCCAAACTTTCTTTGTATGTGTGCCTCACATGTGGGGCACTTTACACAGCATAAGAGATGACTAGTTGTGTGTGCCAAATTCTTTATGTTAAGATTTGGCAAGCAAAGATTTTCAGGGGGAAGGATGGAGTATAAGCTAAAGTGATTACTCAGCTAATTATAAGTGGGCTCTCTATTTTATTACTACTGCAGTCTAGCAAGATCTCTACTCTGTTTGAGGTACACAAGGCCTCAGCTTGCAGTTCTTACTCTGTTGTAATTCTTATTGAGACTGTAGTGGGGTCGGGCCAGAAAAATTCTACATTTTGATTCCCAGTGGTATAAGCAGAATAGCTGGGGCTTTAGGTCACTGCCATGGAGCCTCACTAGGGCAGGATCTTGCTCCTGGGTCTCCCATATTCCCTATAACTTCCCTAACTAACCACTAGGCCATAAAAGAATCAGAGAGGTAGCCGTGTTAGTCTGGAATAGCAGAGGTAACAAAGAGTCCTGTGGCACCTTAAAGACTAACTAAAGTATTGGAGCATAAGCTTTTGTGGGCTAATACCCACTTCGTAAGGACACAGATCAACAGAGCCAGACGTGTACCCAGAAGCCTGCTGCTGCAAGACAAGCCCAAGAAAGAAAACAACAGAACACCACTGGCCATCACCTACAGTCCTCAGTTAAAACCTCTCCAACGCATCATCAGTGACCTACAACCCATCCTGGACAATAATCCCTCACTTTCACAGGCCTTGGGAGGAAGGCCAGTCCTGGCACACAGACAACCTGCCAACCTTAAGCAGATTCTCACCAGCAACAGCACACTGCACCACAATAACTCCAACTCAGGAACCAATCCATGCAACAAACCTCGATGCCAACTCTGCCCACATATCTACACCAGCAACACCATCACAGGACCTAACCAGATCAACCATACCATCACTGATTCATTCACCTGCACATCTACCAATGTCATATATGCCATTATATGCCACCACTGTCCCTCTGCTATGTACATCGGCCAAACTGGACAGTCCCTACGAAAAAGGATAAATGGACACAAATCAGATATTAGGAATGGCAATATACAAAAACCTGTAGGAGAACACTTCAACCTGCCTGGACACACAATTACAGATTTAAAAGTCACCATACTGCAGCAAAAAAACTTCAAGTCCAGACTGCAAAGAGAAACTGCAGAGCTGCAATTCATTTGCAAATTTAACACAATCAATCTGGGACTGAACAAAGACCTTGAGTGGCTTGGTAATTACAAAAATAGCTTCTCCTCCCTCCGAGTTCACACCTTCAGTTCAGCTGCTAGAAGAATACCTCAGCTCCCTGATTTGAGATAACAAGCTAGTTCAGCGTGATTGGACTAACCTTGTTACCTCCTACCTGATTCTTGACTATTTATCTATACCTGCCCTTGGACACTTCCACTGCTTGCATCCGACGAAGTGGGTATTAGCCCACGAAAGCTTATGCTCCAATACTTTAGTTAGTCTTTAAGGTGCCACAGGACTCTTTGTTACCCCTGACTATTCATCATGAATGACTATGGATAGTCCTTGGGCCAAGGACAGAGAGTTAGGTGAGGCTAAAGGTTGGGGATTAGGGCACTCACCTAGAATGTGAAAGACCCAAGTCCAAGTCCTTACTTCACATCAGGCAGAGCTCCAGTTATAAGGAGGGCAAAGGCACTGCTACCTCCAGCCCTTTTGTGACTCATGTCCAAAAAAAGGGGGAGGGGGGAAAGGGAACTGTTTCAGTGGTATTGAAAAGAAAAGGTTAATTTAGACATTACTGAAATATTTCAGTTTTTTGGTTTGGTTGAAACTTTTCAGCATACACATTATAAATAGTTTGGGGTAGGCCAAAATGGCATTGTGCCCAACTCTACAGATAACCCATTGTCCACCTACACCTTCTGAGAGCTCTTTGAAAAAACCCGAGATGACATGCGCTCCAGTCCTTGCCTGGTGTCACTGGTGAATGAACGAAGCCTCTGGGGCAACAGTAGCTTAGTCTGCTAAAAGGTCTTAAAAATTCAACATGGACACCTGACCTGTATCAATCATGAGGAAGTATCAACCAGGAAAGCTAGTGCTATTACTGTGTTATACTGGATGGCAACTGGATTGAAATCAGTGAGGTGAGACGGAGGACTACAAATCCTTTAAGACTGCTTCACGCTCTCACTCACCTTTCCAAAAAAGGGAATGTTAGAGAAAGGGCAATAGTTAGTATGAGATAAGCAAGATATGGCTTCACTTTGAGGTCATACTAACAATCAAAGTCATGTGACCAAAGATGCTTCATAACATTTAACTTTGCAGTGAAGCATGCAATCTTTTTTCTATTGCTGTAACTAAATCCAGTGTCACTGCCCCACCCTATAAATAACACAATGTTATAAAGGTTTCTGACTGAATTCACATATGACTAATAAGAATAATACTCATGGCTTATGGTAATAAGATTTTATGGCCCTATAAACAGGAGACACTTTTAGAGAATAAATACCATTTGTAGTTACGGGACAATCACACACAGGTGCTTATTTGCTCTGAATGTTTACTTGACAAAAAAGGAAGACAACCCAAAACACAGTGAATTAACTAATGGGTCAATTATTATAAAATATTGTGGTTCTATAGTCCCTCCCATTTGAGGATCTCTGAGTACTTTACACAGATTAATGAACTAAGGTCTCACAAAGCCCTGTGAGGTAGGTATTATTATTCCTACTTTACAAATTGGAAACAGATACAGAGAGGTTAGGTTACTTGCCCGAATGCACACAGGACATATTTGCCAGTTTGGGAGGAAGAGGCCATACCTCCTTAGTCTCTGTTTTTTGTTCCTTATCATTAGATTGCAAGATCATAGAACTGCAAAGCAAAAGGTCTTAAGGCAGCAAGCAAAAAAAAAAAAAAAAAAAAAACTCTGCAAAAATATATATTAATAAAACTATTAGATTGAACTAAGCAAAAAAAATTTCGATCGTTCTCGATTACTTATGGCAGTTAAATGCACTATAAAAATCAGAGGTTTGTGCATATGGTAATAATAACAAAAGTGTATCATACAATCCACTATCCAAAATCTCTCATACCACTAAAACATTCATAATTCTTCATAGAATTAACAATCAACATCAGCTATAATTTAATTATGCTCAGGACAAGTTTAAGTAGTTCAATATTTCTGTTTCTAACTCTAAGACGCACTTATAACTATATTAGCCAGACTGGAAAAAATGCTATTGGGAAGTCTAAAATCTCCAGGGGCTTAAAAAAAAGGTTTGTTTAGGCTAGTGCAGGTGTTGTGATTCAGCACAACACATAGGCTGTGCAAAGGCTCTGTACCAAAGAGTCTATGGCTCCATTCCAGTGCCTCAAGCCAGATTAAGAAACTATAAAAATGAGCAGAGCAATAAATCTCCACCCATTTAAAAAAAAAAACATTTTACCAGGAATTTCTCTTCTGATGAAATAGTCTGGTAGCCAAGAACGGTACTTCTACTTCAATTTTACATGAAAAGGCTAAAATTCCACAGCCAAAAGTTCTCTTACCCTGGAAGGTAGCACACAATGTGAACAACAAAGAACAAAAGTAGCAGGCTGGATTTCAAATCACACAGATATAGCCTGACTGGTCACTACCGGTATGATTGAGAAGCAAAAAACAGCAAAATTGACCAGAAAGGAACTTTTACTTATTGGTCATTTGGAATTATTAGTAATCAGTGTAGAATTGTAAAGCTGTGTTCCCATTTCCTTTTATCAAGATTAACTCAAAGTCTCTCTCTCTCTCTCTCTCTCTCTCTCTCTCTCTCTCTCTCTCTCTCTCTCTCTCTCTCTCACACACACACACACACACACACTTTATTATTATGGCCAAGCGTGGCAATTAGGGAAAGGTTCACAAGTTCATTTGAGATATCAGGCTGAAAGTTTCACAAAAAAGTTCTGCTTCTGGTTCTATTGAAGAGACAAACACAGCAAGAGGTTGGCGGGGTATTTTCATTTCCTTTCTCAACCAGTAAATGCAGAGGCATTTTATAAAATATACCAAACTTTTTGAAACTCAAAATACTTTGGATCAAATGTTGGACTCAGATTTAAGCCAGTGTTCATTTTACATTAAATAGTTGGTTTGCTCCCATTAGTAATAAGATTCTCTTAAAAGTGCACAGACAAACTAAGCCCAAACTTTTGGATACTGCTTCTTGATTTTTTTTCTTCTCACAGGCTCACATAATATTGGTAACACAGTATATGTGAAAGCAGAATCATGTGAAAGAAACTTTTGTGACAGGACCTATAGCAGAGGGCTAGTTTCACTGGAAGAGAGGAAACCATACCCCGGGATCCACTTGCAAAGGGTCCTCTCCACACAGAGGGCAGGCTTATTTCCTTCCCTACAACATTCACACTCTGTTGTGGACTCCTCAGATAGCCCTATGGAATAACTGCCCTGGGCCGTTGCCCCACACTTCCATAGTGAGTTACAGCATCATAGCCTAATTCCCTTCTCTACTCACCAGAACAAAGCCCTCCCTGAACCCACTGTGGGGAAGGCAAAAAAAGCCACACTCCAGCTTGTTGGTGAGGGAAAAATTCCATCCCAGCCCCCTGAGAAAGGATCGACTAGTGCAATACCCACAATAGGTCCTGACCAAACCTGGTATTTTGCCACTTTCAAGAGGACGGAGGATGGCTGCTGCTCCACCTGACCTGGGAAAAGGGACTTGTCCTCCTGCGCTTGCCCCTTATCAACTCCCCAGCATGCACGGTTCCTGTGAGATGAGTCTGTGTCGCCACGCTAGCCCACTCTGTGTTTGCTGAAGCATCTGTATCTCTCCCTCAGTATACCCCTCCAACCTCCCACCCCGCTTAAGATGCAGTGTTTGAACCCAAGTCTCCCACATCCCTGGTGAGGGCCCTAACCACTGGGATAAAAGTTATAAGGTGGGCATCATTACCTCCCCTGCTGCTGGCTTGGGAATCAAGCCCTTCACTTCCACTGCTTTTATATATATTTTTGTAAGTGCCCAGAATGGAACAAAACATTGTGCCAAATAAAGCATCTCATTCAAAACAAATTGTTGTGACTTTGATTTGCCAAAGGTTTAGGTTCAGTTCAGAGCAAACCAAGTTGTTGTTGTTTTCAGAACTATCAGCAGAAAAGAAAAAACAAACCATGTACACAGCTCTACTTTTAAACCTATAAGATACCAGGATGATGGAATTTCCTTGATACCTTATATGTAATGTAACTATGGGGAAATTTGGTTATCAGAAAGTTAAATACCATGTGTAAAAGGATGAGGACTCTTTCCAAATAGTTATTATTATTCTAGCCTAGGGGTGGCCAACCTGAGTCTGAGAAGGAGCCAGAATTTACCAGTGTACATTGCCAAAGAGCCACAGTAATACGTCAGCAGCCCTCCCATCAGCCCGCTCCTCCGGCCCCCAGCCCTTCTCCCCATGCATCCTACCTGCCACGATCAGCTGTTTTGCATGCAACATCGATTCTCTCAGGGGTAGGAGGAAGGGCACAGCATATTTGGGGGAAGGGACGTGGATACGGGGGGAAGGGGTGAAGTAGGGGCAGGGCCTGGGGCAAAGCAGGGGGTTGAGCAGTGAGCACCCCCCCCCCCCAGCACATTGGAAAGTTGGTGTCTGTAGCTTCAGCCTCAGAGTCAACATTTGTGTAAGGAACCGTTTATTAAGCTCTGAAGAGCCGCACGTGACTCCAGAGCCATAGATGGGCCACCCTGATCTAGCCATTTATTACTCAGACAGAAACAAATATAAAATTGGTGCTAGGTCAGCATGTTGGTTGTATACTAAAAAAAATTAATAAAGCTTAAATAAAAGGTGAAAAGTTGGGAGGAGGGAGAGGAGATTTTGGCCATCAGGCTTGTTCTTGGGTGGGGGATACTTAAAACTAACACAAAAAAAATCTTTCTATATTGATGTTTATAAGAACTCGTCCAGTTGTGAAAATATGATCTCCTGCCTTATTTGGTAAATGACAAATGTAACATTCAGTTAAAAGTATACTAATATTTAATGACCCGCAGTTTGTGTAAACATGTTGAGACAATGCTCAACGGATGTTAAGCAATAGCACACCACTGATGTCAGCTGGGACAGTATCTTGCTCTGTGTGTAGATTCTTCACTGTAGAATTCAGTCCCTTTTGAAGTCAATGTCAACGGGAGCTCTGCCTTCAGTGGAGCTGGGATTTTATCAATTGCTATTTCAGTTGGCCTAGATACAGAATAATCTATTTTTCTGGCACCTCTGTTTCTGAGAAGAACCTTACATGACTGCTTAAATCCTTCAGATTTACAGGACAAATCCAAAGGCCAAATTCTTTCCTTAATTATTGTTAACTAGATGTGATTGAACTATACAGTCTGAACAAAATTCATTATTACATTTTAACCCCTTTTGTAGATTGTTTGTGAACAATTTGCCAGATCCTGATTTCCATCAAATGCATTTGTTATTTCCAAATTCCAAATGTATTACTGATTCATTTGGATACATTTCCAGACCATGGGTTGGTTTTGAACTGTTCACACGTCTGTAATTCAATATTCATTTTTCATCTCTGCTCTTGTCCTGAAATCAATGGGGTCCAAGCAGAACAAGTGTCAGGACCAGGGTTCTTGTGCAATTGGCCCCCATCTGTGGTCACGAGGAATTATTTCGGCTCCCGGATTGCATGACTAACAAGAGAAGGAATGAATGAACAAACATTCTTCCTCTTATGAATTTTGGATGATCGATCCATTTGAGCTAAGATTGGTTAAAAACTGCAAGATCTGTGAACGTTAGCACATACATCATGCTTGGATTTTAAGCTCTCTGGGGAAAGGACCATCTTTTTGGCCGGAGTTTGCCCACTGCACTGTGGTCCTAGTCCATGACTGGTTCTCATTGGCACGACCACAATATAAATAAATAAACATGATATAGACTTGGCAGCTAGTTGGTTGTCACAAAGAGTGGATAATATGACTCCACAAACAAAAACACTCCCTGATGGAAAAAATATTTGTGAGTCAGGTTGTGGTGTGTGTGTTTGTGTTTCTTACGATTTTGAACAGTTCTACTGTACACATGCATATAGCGGATATTCGTTCAGTTTATCATTTTATTCACATTTAGTAAAGCTTCATAAATAGAAAGTTTTCCAAGCTGTAGACAAAAAGCTCTAAGCATATGATGTGCAGCAAGCCAACATCTATGATTATGAGCCTTGTGGCTATGACAGCCATTGCCACATTTGCCACAGACACAAGATAACGTTGCATGGGAGCAAGTGACTGCAATGGTTGTTTTAATCACAGAGCACACATGCTTGGTTTAATCATGGAGCCAACATCTTCACTGGAGCCAAAACAGGAAGAATAAATGTATTGGTCAAAATGTTTCAAAAACATGGTACCTCATGTAGAAAAAACAACTTTGCCTTTGACCACACCTACACTAAAACAAGCAGAATGCAATTTCCAGAAAAGAAAGCTGCACCCATTTCACTAGATCCATCCTTCCAAAAGCAATGTACATGTGGACTAGTGAAAGCGTTTGAAAATCTGCAGGGGTTTATACAAACATTTTTTATTTTAGTGTGATGCTTTCTGATTTTCCTGTGGTTGATTTGCCCACACCGCTGAGTTATAGTGAGGGTTTTCTTGACTATGTGCACTACTGGTTTTTGCAGAATACTGTTTTTTTAAAAAGATCAAGAACCACCTGAGATTTTCAGGGAGTCATCAATAGAATGTGAATTGTCAAAATTAACATAGTCTGATAGATTAATTGATCTGCAAAAGAAAACAAAAAACAGATAGGTCTCTGAAAATTTTGGTTGCCTGAGTCTGAGTTGCTGCAAAGTTTTGTAGTAGGTTAACCATTTGTATTAAGAATAAGAATGTTTGTTTATAGGGTGGCCTGATTTTCAGTATGAAAACCTTGACACTTGTCTTCCTGGAGCAGGAGCAGAGGTGAACGTAAGCCAGAATGGGCCGATACAGCGTACTGGTAAGAAAGTGACTGTCAATACAGGTCAGTACACAGCCAACATTAAAGCGCTGCTGCGGCAGCACTTTAAGCTCCATACCAGCAGAGCCGCTGATGGGGCCGGGGGGGGGGGGGGGGGGGAACAGGGCCAAAGGGGGATTGGATGGGCAGCTACCCCATGGCCCAACTCCAATGGCCTCACCACCAGAGCCCTGTGCCCTTTAAATCGCCACTGGAGCCCCGGGGCTCCTGGCTACTGCCACCACTACCACAGCAGCGACCAGAGCCCCTGGCACTTTAAATTGCCATCAGAGCTCCAGGCGGAGTGGGCTGGGCAACACTGAATGGCTGGTTGGGGGAGTCTGGCCCCAGCCCCACCTTTTCTGCCAGAGGCCCCCTTCTGGGTGCCAAGAGCCACACATCCCCACCTTGCCCAGGAGCCCAGCCGCCCTGCATACCGGTAAATCCTTTAAATTACTTTCCCCCCTGAGCAGGAGGGTTTAGGTGTTTGGTGGGGGTAGAAAGGGGGGCACAGCAGGATTTGAGAGTTGTGATGAGTGGGGAAGGAGGTTTTCAGGAGCACATTATTTGTAAAAAACCCAACAACAGATGGTTTCCATGTACATTAGTGTATGTGAGGTGTGAGCATGGTGAACAGTGAATTTTGTTGGAAGGGTAAGAATAGGAGAGGAGTAAAATATGTTTGTCACCAACTGCCCCTTGCCCCTTTATCCCCCTCCAAAAATTTGACATGGGTGGCCAAAAATGTTCAGGCTGGCTCTAGCTGACAGTTAAAACAAATACAAAGACTCAGATTCTATAATGTGGAAAAAAAGTCAAACTTTAAATCTTGACATATGGTTCCTCCCTCCCAAATGGTGGTAATGAAGCAGAGGGAATGGCATGTGGTAACAAAAACAACCCCCCTCAGAAGGTATGAATCTTTCTTTCAGACAGACATACCTGTATAGCTGTGCTGAAACCAACCCTTGTGTGTTCACATACCACTGTAGCAACATTCAATGCCAACGTGCAATAGACTGAAGGGAAAGTTCTATGGACCAAGCTAAAATGAAAAGGAACCATGAACACACAGTAATCGGCGTGTTTCCATGGTGTGCAGTGAAGGGGAAAAGGTGTGGGGTCTGCACTTGAAAGGGGCTCCACCGGCCCTATTATGCAAGGCACGCTTATAGTGCAAGGACACAGCATAGGAGACAACTGCAGACTGACCATTGCATGGGTCTGGAAATGAAGAAAAGGTTAGCTGGTTTTAGAGAATACTACTACTAAATCTGTAGGCTCAGCACAGTCAGATGGCCTGTGTCACAAACTGAAGGAATTACATCTGAAGCTAGTTTTATTGCATTTTTCAATGAAATATTTGGTTATTCGAGCCCATTCCCACAGTACTTGAAGATAAACAGCTCCTGATGTCATGGTGGAGTTCTATTTTCAGAAAGCCTTATTTATTTCTAAGTGGTTTAATGTGCATTTGTTTACATAAATATTTAGATATGTGAAAGCACATCCTGCTCATGCTGGTCTGATAAACAGAACTCAGCTGTTACTCCTCTTCCACTACACACTCTGGAATGCTGCCTAGTTCTAAGTTCTGGTTTATAATGCAGCCATTGTCCTGAGAACCAGCAGACGTTTATAAACATAGGTCTGGAGAAAAAATGTCCTTTGGCTTTCCAGCCAAGTATCCAAATGGCTCTTTTATCATTTAAACTGTGCTACAGTTGGCGTAGCTAAGGGACCCAAAAGCTTTTCTCCACCACGCCGAACCCAATATGCACATCCACCAGATTAGCAAGTAAGGGAGGTGACAAGACAGAGTGTATGGCAGGCAAAGCATCCAACACTGTCATCTTTCCGCGTGACAAGTAATACCTTACTATACAGCTAGCCCCATTGACTCCAAAGAGGCTATCACTGGGTGAGGTACTATCCATCTACATAACTGTATGATGCCTATTATTATAATATCCAAGAATCTCACATTAATATCTAGCCTCAAAAATATCCCTGTGGGACCTCGATGTTTATCAGCCTCCCTCTTTTACAGACGACAAACTGAGGCAGAAAGCGTAAGGGCATGTGTAGACTGCAATTCAAGATGCGATTGCTGCGCAGGTAGACCTGGGTCAGCATTACCCATACTAACATGACTAAATATAACCCTGTAGATGCAACAACGTAGGCTGTACAATCTTATCAGGGACACTGGGTAACTGCTCATGCTATTGTTTAGTCATGGTAATACAGGTATTACATGGTAATACAGGTATATCTACCCAGTCTGCAGTCACACCTTGGGTTGCAGCTTAGACGTACCCTAGAGTGCAGGAAGATAGATGCCCTTGTGGTTAAAGAACTGGACTAAGGCTCAGGACATCTGGCGTCACCTCTGGTTCTGCCACAGACTTCTCATGTGCCCTTGGAAAAGTCACTCAATCCCCTATGTACTTGAGCAGATCCTTGCCTTTAAGCATGTGACCAGTCCTGTTGACTTCAGTGTGTGGCAGAAGTGGGAATTTGAAGACAGATTTCCTGAGACATGATTGAGTCTTTAGCTATACGGCCATCCTCACTCAACCTTAGTAAGGGGGACAGAACTTGTCTCAAAAAGATAAACATTTTCTTATCTATAAGCCCCGAGGGTCAAACTCTGTCCTTCAATATTGCAGCCAGCTTACACTGAAATGTTTGCACCTCTGCTAAAAGTATCACTTAGACCCAATAAAACCTGCACCTGCACTGTAGTCCAGATTTCCAGAAGTTCTCTGAACTCATAAGTTTTGGCACAAAAACTCTGATATGAGCATTCAAACTGTGAGCCCAAATTGCTTCAATATAAAATCAGATGATCCTGAGAGAAGATCATCATCTTTTAGCTCCCATTGACCTTCCATAGACTAAATTGCTTCTGAAAATGAGACTTAAGAGCCTAAATCACCAAGCCATTTTTTGAAAATTCTATCCCAATTCCACTTAGATTTTTTCAAAAGGACTGCGGGAAACTAGATGCCCACACTGAGAAAAAATCAAAGCCTTTAGGCCCAATCTTCACTACAGATGAGCTTTTCAAAAGCACTGAATTTTGGCCTAATTTGACTTCAGTGAAGTCAATGGTGAGATTCTTTTGATTTCAGTGGGAGCAGAGTGAACTATAATTGTGTTTGGGACTTGGTTATTGTGCTTTTGTTACATGGCTGTGGCTCCAGATAAATCAATGAGGTTGCATGGGATTAAGGCAAGAAATGTGTCCTGGTCCTTTTTCCTCTAAATTAACTACATTCGATACTCAAAAGCCTGTTCAAACATTTCACATTCATATCAAGAGCCACACAAGTTAATCAATTTGGATATCTACCTAATAAGAAAAAAGGTAAGTTTGCAATTTTGTTTTCATTTTTTCATCCAAACACAAGTTACTGTCTCTACTATGACACTATTATAGAGTTTACATTACCATCCTCACTACCTGCCCTGCCAATTAATAAAACCCTAACTTATCAGACTTCCGAAAAAACCCACTTAACAGTTAAATGTTGATTATTCAGAACCCTATTTTAATTGATGTCGTCTAAAGGAAAATACTGCATAAGTATTTTAGACATGATCGTATCTTAATACAAAATAGAAAGCAGGTGTTTGATATATTCATAACTGTATACCCTTCTAAATTACACTTCTAAATTAACATAATTCTCTAGTTTAAGAAGTGTAAAATATGCCCAGAATATTCAAGTAGGATGCTTTAGTCTAAAGGAGAGGTTTACAGATTAGAGATTCCATCTGCTTTTTGACATTTCAGTACTGCAAAGTGGCAGGATCAAGATCTTGAAAGATTCTCCCCTTTGAGAGGGAATCCCTAAGTGGCAAAGTTAGCACAGCATGTCCCATACCACACCAGCTCCAGTCTCGAGGGTAGTGGCTGGGAAAAGTTGCCCTAAGAATCCCTGTCTGTCAGAGACAGAGGCGCCATTATCCTGCTAAGGGGACCATAAAGCTATGCCTTATAGCCTGATTCTCTCTTGATCTGCACTGTGCACAGCTCAGACATATCCCAGGATGTACCCTACTTTCGGACAGAAAAAGTCTGAGCAAAAGAGGGAGACAGTGAATCAAAGGCATAGCAGTATGAGCAGACATCATAACAATTTCATCATAAGATATCAGACAGACTTACCAAATTCATATCATTCTCCTCACACATGCCTTTGTGGGAGGGGGAGGTTGATCAGTAAGTAAAAATGTTCATTTTTAAAAAACTGATCATTAGCATAGTAAAGGATAGGTAAACAAGATAGGCAGATACTCTGCTGGAGACACTGGACCATGGGACAAGATCAGCAAGTGTTAACAGAAGTCACAGGAAGGAAGGTCTACCAGAGGACCATGGGAGAGGCATGAGAAGGGAGAGGATGCTAATGGGGGAGTAGTAGATCTATTTGAGGCTGTCCCATCTCTCTTCTTTCCCTGGGAGCAAAGGAATGGAAAGAAAGAACATGTGCTTAAACTAATCTATTGAGACCATTACATTTTACAAGATGTCTAATGGGCCAGAAGGGATCATTTGATCTAGTCTGACCTCCTGTAGAACACAGATCATAGAATATCACCTATGTTGAACCCATTTCGCTCAAGAGATAGGTTGGGTCAGTTCTAGTAGTTCCTAGTTGCAAGAGTATGTTTCTGATATCAATGTACTTCAGAAGTGTTGATTATCCAAGACTGGCTGAATATTTGGTAACTGACTTTCTTTTAATTATATTTTTATTGTTAATTGCAAGAAAAATGTATGTTCATGTGTTTGGTTATTGTATAGCTTTATTAAAGTCCCAGGGGGTAAATAATTCCATTTGCACAGTCTATGACACACCCCATCCCCAACTCCCTTGTCAAGATCTCAGAATCAACCTCAAACGAGAAATGTAACTTTAAGGGGGGAAAAATAAAGCCTCAATCGGTGAATGAAGAGACCTTTGGGAAACTCAAAACGAGTTTCAGATGTTTGCCCAGTGGTGCACTAGAGCTTGCACCATGGAAAAATCTTTCCAGGTGTTTGCAGTTTCATGCATTGCTGCAAAACAGGGATCACAAAACTATTTCCATATGGAGGAGCAGTCTTAATCAAAAGGAATGTGAACAAGAGGCTGTACTAGAAAGGGCAACCACAGTCAATGGGAGAAGAATAATACTAAATATTACAGCTATTTTTTTATGCATCACCTATTTTGCAAGGATCTAAAAGCATTTTAGAAACATTAATGACATCTCCTCACTCCTGTGAGGTATGGAAGTTTTAGCCATAATTTACAGAGAGGGAAACAGAGAGATTAAAGACAATATTTTCAAAGACCTAGAGCCTGATTTTCAGAGATGAAGTCAACTGGCATCTCTGAAAACCAGGCCCAGGGACTAAAATTTCCAAAGCTGTCAGATGTCCATCTTGACAAAACTGGGGCCTCATTTCCATAGGTGCTGAGCACCTACAGATTCCATGTACTTTAACTTCAGGGGAGGATGAACAACACTGTCCGAAAAAATCAGGCCTACAGTGTCCCAAGCTGGTTATATGAAAAATAAGGCATCCAAAATGAGTGGACCCATGTGACAATTTTGGCCTAAGCAAACAACTGCCAAAAGTAGTGCCAGAGTGGCAAACAGAACCTCCCAGGTTCTCTTCTAACCACCCATGGCCTGATCCTGCCAGGTTCTGAGTGCCTTCTGCGAAGGGAAATGCTCACTTTGTAGGAGATATTCAGCACCTTTGAGTATTAAGTCCTAAGCCACACTCACAACATAAAAATGTTCCTTTTCTAAAGCAAGTTCTCTTTAAAACTAAGAGATTTTCATAAAAGAACAGTTTCAAAGTTTGCCCTAAAAAAAACCCTCTCTGAAGTGAGAAAGGGAAAGATTGTAGAGGTGCATTTTGTTAGCCTACTGGGACTAGTGAATACTTTGCCTTTAAAAAAAAATTAATAAACTGTTGGATTTAAGAGGTAAGCAAGCTATGGACAAGCAACCCACACACTACAAAAGCAACATCCTGGAAGGGGGCCTGGAACTTGCACATCTATGTTGGTTTCTTTACCTAAAGGAAAATTATTTTCAGATCACCTGGAATTCTTAGGTTTCATCTTATAAATACTATAATATGTTCACATGCAGCAGTTTCTGCCATGTTAAGATACAAATCTTAAAATAAATTAATAAAAATGACAGTTTTTCCACCTCTTTGCACAACCAAGGGAAAGCACAACTCATTTGTAAAAGACTTCGTAGCTCCATGTATGATAAAGAATCACATAGCAAATAGAATACTAATCTGGGGTAATTGAAGATTGCATGCTATGGTATATCTGTAACATTTATAATGCTTGACTGATAAATGTGTGTCACATTACAAGTTTGATTTCCACGGTGCCAGTGTGCATCATTGCTCCGCAGACCATGAGCATGTGGTTGGCCAAGAAATTCCTCACCTTGTTTTAAATTGTTGCCATTTTATTTGAGACTCATTAGCAGATTTTATGTTGTAGTCCCATACACGATATCTCATCTCTCAAGGCATTCATTTAACTCACATTTCCATCTCTTCATTCTGAGAGACTGAAATGCTCATTTAGGATAATGACCCAAGAAATATTGCATAAGATTGTAAGAGGACTGAATAAGACTGTGTAACAAGATGCTAGCTTTAATACTGAAAGAGATGTAGGAGACAGTTCAGCTGTTGTAGGCAAACAAGAATACAAGTGGCCTGAAGTTATATGAAATCTAAGTACTGTACTAGTTTGCTTCCCAAGTTGAAACCATTCTGCAAGGGTGCAAAGCTAGTGAAGTCCCCTTTCTAGATATTAATTCCTATGAACATTCTTGAAAATAAACTAGTAGTCAGTTGTCTACTTCAGGGGTGCAATGAGGGAAAGTTCCCCCCTCCTTGGTCCTTGACCAGAACTAGGTGTCATAACAGTAGATCCCCTTTCCCGCTGGCATGGCAGAGGGGCATCTAGGCCAAGTCTGAATGATGTTGCAACCTGGCACATGAAGTTAAAACATCACTCCCATTTGGCCTGGCCACCCCTCCATCACACCAGCAATGAAAAGGCCTCCACCCTTATGACATGCAGCTCCAATTATTGCCTCCCTATTGGCAGAGGTGTGTCCTTCCTCACCCACTGTTGAGGGGAGCGCCCAACAAATCAGGTTCTGGCCAGGACCCTCCTCCCCTCAGCAATGGCTGAGGCCAATAGGGAGGCAGTAATTGGAGTTGGGTGCATAAGGGTGACACCCCTTTCCCTGCCATGATGGGAAGGGGCAAGCCAAATATGACCTGCATTGCTACCTCAAGTGCCAGATCTCATCACCATTCAAATTTGAGTCAGCCAGGCAAGTAATTTGGGTCAGTCCTTAGCAAAGTTCTGCTTGCACCCTTGGCCTACTTCCCAACAAGTGTGTAATCGTGTATCACTCCATGGAGCACACCAGAGTAAACTTGGAATGAAAATATTTATGAAACATCTATATATATAAAAGTCAAATGGTGTATGCGTGTATGTATGTGCACTTACTCCTTCCACACCGTTTGAGCTAGAGACTTGAAATTTGGTACAGTTAGAGGCCTTAGGGTCCTAATCAGGGTAAGAGTCGAAATTTTTTCAAATCTCACCTCTGACGCCCCCCAGGGGTGAAATTATTTAAAGGCCAATCACATCAGCTGGGCAGCTGCTGTTCTCTGTGACATAGTTATAATGTCATAATACCCCCCTCCAATGGACCCTGCACACGCTCAGCTCTCTGCCCCCTCCAACGGACCCCGCACATGCTCAGCTCTCTGCCCCCTCCCCACCTCCGACGGACCTGAGTTGGGTTTGGTCAGAGGGTAAGTGAGGTAGGGGTGTCGGGTTTGGTTGGGGGGTGAGGTGGGGGTGTTGGGTTTGGTCGGGGGGTAAGTGAGCCGGGGCTGTTGGGCTTGGTCTGGGCGGGTGGGAAGGTGTCGGGGTGGGTGAAGGGTGAGGTGTGGGTGTTGGGGTTGGTCAGGGGGTGTTGGGTTTGGTGGGGGGGGTAAGGTGGGGGTGTTGGGTTTGTTTGGGGGGGGTGAGGAGGGGAATCGGGGTTGGTCGAGGTGTAAGTGAGGTGTGGGTGTCGGGTTTGTTTGTGGTGGTAGGTAGGGGTGTCGGGTTTGGTTGGGGGGGAAAGTGAGGTGCGTGTGTCAGGTTTGGTCTACAGGGGGTGAGGTGTGGGTGTTGGTCAGGGGGTGTTGGTAGGGGGATGACGTGGGGGTGTTGGGTTTGGGTGGGGGGGGTGAAAATGTGAGTTGGGGTTGGTCGAGGGGTAAGTGAGGTGGGGGTGTCGGGTTTGGTCGGGGGGGTGAGATGGGGGTGTCAAGTTTGCTCTCTGCCCCCTCCCACCTCCAACGGACCCCACACTCGCTCAGCTCTCTGCCCCCTCCCCACCTCCAATGGACCTGAGCAACGCCGGGTATTTTCGCTAGTTTCTTATATTATTCAACCAGCTAAGGCAAAGAAAAGAGACCTAAAGTCAGAAGAAGCCGTGAGGTCTCTTGCTTTGTTGCTCTGTGCACTTCTCTGCTTCTTCTGGATGATTCTTAGTATAGTTTCCCCTCACTTTTACTCTGTGACTATTTGTATCTACTCAGTCCTTGCTCTCACACACTATATTGGGCCCTCTCAACACAGTAACTAGCGGTAAGATTTTTTTTTTAATTGTAGAAGATCTGAGATACACAGAAGTCAGACTGAAAAGATTCTCTCTAAAACACATGAAGAATAACCATGAAATTCAAAGTTTTTAAATCCTAGTTTGGGTAGGGATTACGCTAAAGACTGCATCTCAATTGCACCACTAGAATGACTAAAAGCAGCTGTGATGTTTCTGCTGACAGGCCCTAAATTTCAGTTTAGTGAGGCTGAACCGGGCCCTTCGCAGTTCAAGGTCCTTGACTCTGGAATTTGCTCCCTCTAGTTGTGCAACTGAGCTCAAATATGTTGATCTTCAAGCCCATCTGTTTACTTAGACATTTGCCTGAAGAGGATTGGTTAGAAGGGAGCCTTTGGTTTGGTCTTCTTAAATGGTATCTGTCACTTTAACAAAAGTGTCTAAATTGCTGGATCATTGCAAGCAGCATTTAGTTACTTGATCAGAGCATGTTTTAGACATTAAAAAAAGGGGGGAAACAGTGCTGCACTCAATACTCTGCCTCAAAATGTGGTGCTAGCAAGCCCCTGGTGTTGCCAATTCTCACCATAGTTGGTGCATTGGTTACAGCCATAGCTCCTCGATCATATTTTATTTTATTTTTAATGTAAAAACTCTAGTCCACATGGTTGGGGAGAAAAGCTTGAAAGTGTGAAATGTCTCAGACACTGGAAAGCAAATCAAAAGAATCCAACAGTCATTTTTAAAATCACATGATTTTTGAATGCTGACCTAATTCCGATATTATGAAACATGTTGGGTTTCAAACTAGAGAAACGTTTACGTTTTTCTACTTATTTTTACTTTCATCTTGTAAATACGTTAAAAACAAATACGTACTAGGTATTCAGCATTTTCTCCCCATTGGATAAGTGTCGGTACTTACAGTGTTCTGAACTCATGATACACAATTCTGTCACATGCTTTTCACCCATGGATTTAGCCCTATCTGCTGTTCTCCTCAGATCTGAAATATCACTGGGCATTGCACCTGCCTTTTGGCAACATGTGCCAACTAAATATTACCTCAGCAACCTACTTATAAACAACATATAATGCAAATGACAATATTTCCTATGGATGTTACATTGAAAACTGTTTCAACTCAGCACATGCTGGTGCTCTAGATTGTGTTTTGGTGGTGGTGGAGTCCAAAAGGCTCGGAAACAATGGATCTGACACAAAACAGCAATGTAGCACCCTGATACCTTAAAGAAAGGTATAAATAAATTCCAGATAAGCAGATACTTGCTAGATTTTATTCTCTGGGCAGCTTTAACATGCATAACAAACTTTTTACATAGTAGGTAATCCACATAAGGAATTAACCTTCCAGGATTGCAGAAGTAATGCATCACCAGGAAAAAATTCCAATACAGTAGGTACAAGTATTCCCCCCCCCCCTTAAAACTGGATAGCTTTCAAAATAGACCTCACTGTTAATTGGAAATAAGTTTTCCACCAAATTTTGCCCTTTTCTTTTCTGTTCCCAAGTTGTTCACATGCGGATTCTGATTTCTGTTTTGGTTATTTGTAAGAAATCATTGAAGAATTCACATGAAGAATTTCCCACCCATGGGTTATTGTAGACAGTTTACTTTAGCTGTTTATTATGCATAATTTCTTTGTCCATGATATTCAATTGGTCACATAAGTCACATGATATTGGATCTACTCTCTGACTAGGTGAAAAAAACGTTTTGAAACAGGAGAATGGATTTTTAAAAATAGTATCCATAAATCGGGAATGTATATAACCAACCAACCAACATTCAGGTGGGATTATTTTATGCACAAAATTATGCCTGCATTTATTTGTACCCACAGTATGCACCAGGGGAAACAATGTCCTAAACATTGATCTTTTAAAACTAAGGCCTCTAAAATCTCATCCAGATGTCAGTGTGTTGTCACAAACTCTAGCTGCTCCTTTGGCATTGTTGCTGTGTGCACCTAAATTATATTAGTATGATTGCATGCAGTAAAGATATTAAAGATGAAACAAAGCATTTTCAAGCAGGTATTCATTATTCATATTTCATTACTCATACCAAGTGACAAGTTTTGATCGTGCAGTATTTGAGAGCCTCTATCCCATAACTACATTTTAAAATATTGGTTCACCTTTCCATTTGTTCATGTTCGTTCTCCTTCTTCCTCCTGCCCCCCGCCTTTAACCCTTGCTTGCCAACTAAATTAGAAGTGTTCCTTTGGTGTCTTTTCAAGAGTGGCTTTAATATTGAAGAATATGAAGATACCGGATTTAAACATGTATTCATGCCACATATGGCACCTCTCACACCTTTGATATTAATTTCTTTGCCGTTTTTTGTTACTATCAATGCTATTTCTTCCCACCTGCATATGTTCTGTTCTCCTCCTGCTCAACACTGGAAACTCCACCAAGAAGGCATGGTATACAATGCCTATTCTGCTTTGAATAAGATACAGAGTGTTTTTACTAATGCCATGAGCAGATTCTGACTTTAGACCTCGCTTTTTCAGTGAAGTCACAGGGTCAAATTCTTCTCTGACTCATATTTCATGTATTACCATTGAGCTCACTGGGTTGAGTTACTACAGGAGGTGTGGCTCAGGGGAAATTTGACACACTATTATTTGTGATACTTTGTAATTGATACATTACAATAGTAACAGTACATAGAGACTCCCACTCTCTGTAGTTTTATAAAAAACAGGGAATCTCAAATAAATTAGTAACACCCTGAAAGTTAAGGAGACAATAAGCTAAATGTGATTAAGTTAAAGAAGACATGTGAATGAGTGCTTGGTTTAAATGATGAATGAATGGTTAGGGAGTTGCCAGTCTAAGAGCAGAATCCAGCCTCATCAGCCAAAGAAGGTGTCAAGTGCAAACAACCAGGGACACCCCCCCACACACACTCCTCTCCCAGCCCCAGGGCAAACTGGAATCCACCGGAACATCTCAAAGGAGGAGAGAACTGACAAAGCACCTGACAGCCATCGTGGAGTCATCATGACAAACAGCATGACAAAGCGACTCCAATGGACTGAAATAGGAACAAAATCTAAAGTCTGGGAACTTTGAGTCTCATTCTGCCACCAACCGCCAGGAGCATCGGATGCACATCTGACCCAGACTCCGCTCCACTCGTGTACAGGCTACCTGGCCAGTACTCTGTCATGAGCAACTTCTTAGGCTGGTAACTATAACATCTGCGCAGAACTTGTATGAATGATTGTATGAATGGATATATGAATACATAGAGGAATAATAGTAATATAGAATTGTGGGTTTTTTTCTATCTTTTTATTATATTTACAATAAATGTGGCATTTTTGCCTTATCCCTCTTATAAGGTCCTGTTAGTCTTGTTTTTATAGTATAACACAAATTCTGACCTCAGCTATACTCTGACAAAACAGATAATAGAATTGCATATGTTTACCAAAGGACAGAATTTGGCTTATTATTAAAGCTGCAATGCTAAAGTAGAATCAGGATATGGAGGTGCGGGGGTAGGGGGAACAAATCACACGCAATGAGACACAAGCACAAATCTTAACAGCAACAAGGCACATACAGAAAACACTCCTATTACACATACCTACTGTATATGCCAGTATATTTCATAGAAAATATTCTCGATTCAATTTTGGCCCAGGATTTAAAGTCTTGTCTTTCAGCTTCTCACATGTTACAGCACCAGCATCAAAGGTTAAGGCTATGTCTGTGTTTCCATTATAGCCTCCATTTTAACTTAGTTATAAAAGTTTGCTTAAGGCTGGAAGTTGGCATTCGAGATCTGAGCTCAGAAGTATATTTCTATGTTACGCATTTTGAAATAAAGCTGTTTGACCAGTGTAATGCATAAGAGGGGATCAGTAAATAAGTGAATAAATAGCACTACAGGCTACAGATTCTGTTCCATGTGTCTAAAGAAAAGTTGGCAAGAGATTAATCTTTAATGTGGATTAAACATTTTTAATATTAAAAAACCACAATAAAAAAACAATGTAAAATCCTGAATCCTACAGAGGTGCTTTGGTTGAAAACACAGATGTGCCACCCCTTTTTTTAATGAGGTTTCCTAATACTCATATCCTTCTTACTCCTGCAAAATGGGTTGAATGTCACACTGTAATGGCCAGTGGAAGGTACCCTGCCAAAACGATCTCTCTTCAATGCGTAGCCAGACAGTCAGCTGTAGCGATCATTCGCCATTTGGTCAGTTCTTGCACAACTGCAAAGGCTTGATGGCCTGAGAGTCCAACATTGGAACAGGCCTGATGAACCCCTGTAAGAGGGGGGTCTGCCTCTGGGCTGCCTCTACCCATTGGTTGGTGGAATTTTATCCTGGATGTTACAAGCCTGCAGAACAGTGTTCACTGGAACATCTTGTGGCATCCTTGCGACATGCCCAAAAAGCATAAGGCACTGCCTGTGGACAATGGCCCCAGTAGTCCGTAGACCCAAGCGACCATAAAATTCTGCATTTCAGATGAAGTCATTCCACTGTATGCCCAATATACGACATTGACATTTGTTGTCTCACAAAACCTGTCAGGGCTCTGTATTAAAAGAATAACGCCATCAATGTAGTCAAGGTCTGAGAGCGAGAGATCACCAACCTCAATGCCTATGGACCTGATGGAATGCTGCATTATGAAATCCATTGCCCGACAAAATAGTGCAGGGGCCAAAACACAATGCTGCCTAACACAAAATACCTATTTAAAAGGCGCTGACATTCGATTCCCCAGACAAACCCGGGCAGTGGTTCCATTATGCAGCTCTCTAATCAAGTTCAGCAGTCACCTATGCCCACAAGGTATACTGAATCAAATGCAGCCTTAAGATCAACATACGCTACACCCAGGGACAATCGTTCACTCTTGGTTTTGGGTGTTTTTTTTACAATGAATAACCTAGTACTCAGCTCCAGGATTAAAGTCCCTGCCTCACTTTCAGCTGTAGAAGCCTTGTTGGTGCTGTCTCCCCACCATGCAAACATGACGGGTTTGTGCCAAAGTCCCCTCTGATGTCAGCAGGCCCATATGCAGTACATTGTGGCAATGCATCCAATTTTATCTGGGATCTCACCAAAATTGTAACTTGGAATGTTGCGACTCGTGGCTGGCATGGTCATCAGGTCACTGTCTCATGCAAAATGAACTGTTCTGGTATATCAATCACAAGACTAAGAGAAGCAAGGCTGATCGATCACAGACATCACATGGGGGAAGATTCTGTACTTCTGTATTCTGACGGCCCCAGCCATTTACATGGGAGTAGTACTACTACTGCGAAGCGAGGCCAAGTCCTCCCTGACACCTGGACACCCGTGTCTCCTCACTTCCTTATTGTACGTCTTAAACATCGGCATAGTTACCTCGCTGTCACAGTGGTCTATGTGCAGACAGAGGAATCTGTTAATTCAGTTAAAGATCATTTCTATGATCAATTGGAACATCTAGGATGCACCATTCTACCATGTGATAATTGCCCATATGGTGTTGATGCGCCAATGAGCCTGTAAGCCCTCTGTGATGAAGTTTGGCATCGACACACTCCATGTGCCAGGTTTAGCCAGCTTGTATTGACATCAGCAACAGATTCTTGGCTCTAGCTAATCTGCCAGACTACTTGGAGGTTTCCTGGTCCCTGTTCACTTCTACCCTCAACCAATCTGTTGAGCAGATGATTGGCTATAGGCATCCAGCATGCTGACCATGGCTATCAGAGGAGGTCTTCCAGATAATTAAGTTAAAGGCCGCAGCCTGCCAGCATGGTGATAAGTGCACCCATCAGCTGAAGTGAAAATTTAACACCCTGGCTCTCCGTGATTGTGAGGCATGTTATAAGTCATGTCAAGTGGTGGATGATGTTGAATATGGCTTAGCCAGGGGCGACTTGAAGCCAGCATTCCACACCATTCACAACTTCAGAGATCAAGAGATACTCGCTACAAACAGCATCCTGACCAACAGCCAAGGCCATCCATGTAAATCGGATGATGACAGTCTCTCACACGGAGTGGAACATTATCACAGTGTCTTGAATCATCCTCTAGCCCACATTTGTTCAGAGCTGGATGATCTAGCAGTCACTGCAGTTCCAGAACCAGACATTTCTACTGATGCACCAACATTGGATGAAGTGAAGTGTACCATCTCTAAACTGAAAAATGGACCTGTAGCCGGTACAGATGGCATCCCCTCAGAGCTGCTAAAATGTGCTATTGATCCTGTAGCAGAATCACGTCTGGCCATCTTTCATCTGGTGTGGCGAACTGGAACCCTGGAACCACCCGGAAGAACGGTATCGTGCTCTCACTCTATAAGGACAAGGGACCGCACAGTGAATGTAAGATCCTGGTAAAACTGGTCTTTCAGAAATATTTTTAATGTCTCCAGACTCACATGATTGCTTGAGATCACTTCAATGGCATCTCTATGCAACAGGTATGGGTGACAGATTGTAATGAGTATTGGGAAATGTTAAAGAGGTGCCTTTATCCAGATGGAGAAGATCTGGAGTTCAGAAATGACACAGAACCTCATTCCAATCTCACTGACCCTGTTAAAAATCATTATCAGTTTCAGTAAAAACTGAAGTTGGACCAGAAAGTCTGTAATGTTTCTTCTGTGCCTGAGACTAAGTGCAGGAGAGCAATGGAGGTGGAGTCTATATATAAGAATAGATAATAAGGACACACCTCGGAGCCCAGTTATGGACCAGGTCCCCACTGTACTAGGTTCCCTAGAAAGCAAACAAAATAACTAGCACATATGCAAAGTTATGACAACAGGGTTATACAGGTGTAAGTGAGGGCAGAATTCATCCCAAATGGTTTTAAATAATCTATTGATTACCTATATTTACTCAGAGAATAGCCATACATTCATATTTTACAGTATAGAACCTACTGTAAATAAGACCTTGTCACTGAATTAAGAGAACTATCAACTGACAAAATACTCACTCCAG
Organism: Sternotherus odoratus; assembly: GCA_032164245.1. NCBI lineage: Eukaryota > Metazoa > Chordata > Testudines > Kinosternidae > Sternotherus > Sternotherus odoratus. The sequence goes on along the minus strand of JAVMKO010000003.1, from coordinate 139,685,784 downwards.
CTGTGTTATTTGCAGCAATTTCCAGACCTCAAAATTCCAGCTAACTCAAATTTTGTCTTAAATAGAATACATTTTCATCACATGTCACTTTTGTCTAATGCTGATGAGAAACAAGTATGAAAAAACTGCTGGAGTCAAAAGAATAAAGGGAAGCAGTTGGGAGTCTAGGATCAATTAGTAGATGTAGCGCTCTGTTAGTGTTGGCTTTTTTAAAAAATAGATCAGAAGAAGTGCTTGCGGCTGAAATTTATTCTTCTCTGAACTCTCAATATTATTGTGGTACAGATTTAGAATACAGAATGCATTTGGTGTTTGACAATTTTTCCATTGATTCAAAAGTCCTCCCCTTTTCGTAGCTTTGTTCATGGCCTGATCCTGAAAATCTTTTCCCATTCAAGTAGTCCTTACTCACAAAGATAGGGTTTGCAGGACCTGACAAATGAAGCAATACAAATCCTCTAACTGCATAAGACCAAATCTTGGCTGTTTGGGGAAAACTACGATTTAAAGTGAATCTTTTGAAATGTAAATTATGTATTAACATTTAGTAAAAAGCATAGAGGGTTTTTATTACATTTATAGGCTAAAATTTCTGATGTTAGCAAATTATCTTAAGTGAAGGTAGTAAAACAACAGAGTGCTAACATTAGATGGAAGAGAGCTGGGATCTAAAGAGAACTATTCTACCTAATGAGGAACATCTGAGAAGTACATAATGTAACCAGGATGTTGTATATTCTCCATAGTTCTCATTACAATGGTTCCTTTTCATTAAAAAAAAAAAATCCAGCCATTTCCTTCCAAAGGTTAGGTCTGGGCATGGAAAAAAAAAAGTGGAATGTGCTATTTTAGTATAAAGAACACTTTCCTGCTATTCATTACATATTGCTCCCCCTCTGATCACATGTTGCAGCCCCTGCTATCACACACAGAACATCTGCATAAATTCTAAAGAAAAGCCATCTGAAAAAGTGGCGTCAGGTTCAGAGCAATCTTCCCATACCATGTACAGAATACGTCATATTTTTTAAGTGGTGGAACAAAACAAATTGAAGGCAAGTTTCAAGTGACAGGATCAATAAGCAGGTTGTAAAACATGTTGGAAACATAGCTGCTCCATTCATCCATGGTAGGTGATTATGATCAAGTGATCTCTCTCCTGCCGTCCATCACCCCCCTCTGACAAACAGAGGCTAGGGAAACCATTCCTTCCCATCCTGGCTAACAGCCATTAATGGACTTAACTTCCATGAATTTAACCAGTTCTCTTTTAAACCTTGTTATAATCCTAGTCTTCACAACTTCCTCAGGCAAGGAGTTCCACAGGTTGACTGTGCACTGTGTAAAGAAGAACTTAATTTTATTTGTTTTAAACCTGCTGCCCATTAATTTTATTTGGTGGCCCCTAGTTCTTATATTATGGGAACAAGTAAATAACTTTTCCTTATTCACTTTCTTCACACCACTCATGATTTTATATACCTCTATCATATCCCCCCACTAGTTTCCTTTTTTCTAAGCTGAAAAGTCCTAGCCTCTTTAATCTCTCCTCAAATGGGACGTGTTCCAAACCCATAATCATTTTAGTTGCCCTTTTCTGAACCTTTTCTAATGCCAATATATATTTTTTGAGATAAGGAAACCACATCTGTATGCAGTATTCAAGATGTTGGCACACCATGGATTTATATAAGGGCAATAAGATATTTTCTGTCTTATTCTCTATCCCTTTTTAAATGATTCCTAACATCCTGTTTGCTTTTTTGACTGCCGCTGCACACTGCGTGGACGTCTTTAGAGAACTATCCACGATGACTCCAAGATCTCTTTCCTGATTAGTTGTAGCTAAAATAGCTCCCATCATATTGTATGTATAGTTAGGGTTATTTTTTCCAATGTACATTACTTTACATTTATCCATATTAAATTTCATTTGCCATTTTGTTGCCCAATCACCTAGTTTTGTGAGATCTTTTTGAAGTTCTTCACAGTCTGCTTTGGTATTAACTATCTTGAGCAGTTTACTATCATCTGCAAACTTTGCCACCTCCCTATTTACCCCTTCCTCCAAATCATTTATGAATAAGTTGAATAGGATTGGTCCTAGGACTGACCCTGGGGGAACACCATCAGTTAGCCCTTTCTATTCTGAAAATGTATTATGTATTCCTACTTTTTGTTACCTGTCTTTTAACCAGTTCTCAAACCATGAAAGGACCTTCCCTCTTATCCCATGACAATTTAATTTACTTAAGAGCCTTTGATGAGGAACCTTGTCAAAGGCTTTCTGAAATCTAAGTACACTATGTCCACTGGATTCCCCTTGTCCACATGTTTTTGACCCCTTCAAAGAACTCTAATAGATTAGTAAGACATGATTTCCCTTTTACAGAAACCATGTTGACTTTTGCCAAAACAAATTATTCTTTATTATTGTTTCAGCTAATTTGCCCGGTACAGACATTAGACTGTAATTGCTGGGATTGCCTTTAGAGCCCTTTTTAAATATCGGCATTACATTATGTATCGTCCAGTCATTGGGTACAGAAACTTATTTAAAGGACAGGTTACAAACCATAATTAAAAGTTCCACAATTGCACATTTGAGTTCTTGCAGAATTCTTGGGTGAATGCCATCTGGTCCTGGTGACTTATTATAGTTTAAGTTTATCAATTAGTTCCAAAACCTTCTCTAGTGACACTTCAGTCTGTGACAATTCCTCAGATCTGTCACCTAGAAAAGATGGCTCAGGTTTGGGAATCTCACTAACGTTCTCAGCGATGAAGACTGAAGCAAATAATTCATTTAATTTCTCCGCAATGACTTTATCATCTTTAAGTGCTCCTTTTGTATCTCGATCATCCAAGGGCCCCACTGGTTGTTTAGCAGGCTTCCTGCTTCTGATGTACTTAAAAATATTTTGTTATTACCTTTTGATTTTTTGGCTAGCTGTTCTTCAAACTCCTTTTTGGCTTTTCTTTTTACATTTTTACAATTAATATTAATATATGGTAAAATGGTAGGTGGATGCTGCATAAACACTGTGTATAAAATTTATGTACATTACAAGTGCTTAAATACCATGCTGCATTCAGGCCTATATGAAGTATCTGGAGACATGAGAAAAATATAGTATTATCACTAAGGGTATTATTTCAAAAGTTCCCAATGAATTAGGAGCAAGTCCCACAGAAAAAAATCGATGAGACTTGTGCTCCTAAGTCATGAACAGGCTTTTGAAAATCCCACCTTGCATTAACAAACCTGTCTCTTACTTGAGCAATCAAACTTCCATACATTCTGAAAAGTTATGATACAAAATAAACATTTTAATACATTTCCTTTCACACAAATAGTTCTCACTAAACCGTACATCAAGGAGCATTACAATATTTGGATTTGGCAGCAAATTGTTGATATAATTTGACTTTCCACATGTGTTAAATTCTTCCCTAGTGTAGCTTCATTAAAGTAATTAAAATAACCCCATTAAAGCAAATGGAAAATGAATTTGACTCAATAGCATAAGTGTGTGCATTCTATTTTCACTGACGGCTCCCAGCCTTGAGCACCTAGAGCAACACAGCTCAGTATTAACACCCTACCAACCACTCACTTTGTCTCACTGTTAATGTTCCAACCTGTCTGCACTTTGGGTTGCTGGACACATTTTTTTCAAGTTCAGGTTTCAGTGTTCTCTCTCTCTCTCTCTCTCTCTCTCTCACACACACACACACACACACACACACACACACACACACACACTTTCTTTTGTACTTTCTTTGTGCAATGATGTTTGTATTTTAAAATTGTTCTGAACTTCCTCAGACCAGGGTTAAGAGCTGGGATTTGGATTCAGGCCCTTCTCTGCTTTTCACATCCCCTATTTCAGAGTCAACAGCTGGGAATACACACAGGAGATTCATAGATCCCAGATCACTTGTTGCCATAGATGCTGGAGCTAGAGGTACTAGGGGTGCTGCCACGCCCCCTGAATTGAAGTGGTTTCATTATAGACAGTTTGGCTCATTGGCTCTCAGCACCCCCACTATACATATTGTTCCAGCCCCCTGATGTTGTGAGGAGAAGCTACCCACCCTCACACAGTCTCTGTTGCCACCCAGTCTCAGTGATTAATGGGGAGGGGGGGCATCCTCTACTCCCGGCTCCAGCCCAGGAACCTTAATAGCATCAGCTTTGATAGCTGATGTTTTAGAAATAGGAATGTACAATTCCCTGGGCCACTTCCCCACAGCAGCCCCCACTTCCTCAAGATCCACTTCACCCTTACCTCAGGGCCTCAGGCATCCAGTATGGTAAGCCAAGCACGTGTCTGTACTGTGCCTTGCACACTCACATCTTGGTCTATGACTGGAGCTCCTAGTCACCACCACAACACAAATAATTACTTGTTAGGAGTAGTGGAAAGTGTTCCGTGAATAAGCTCCATTAATAAATAACTTAATGAGAATTCTAAATGGTTTGCAGATGAGAGCATACATTTGCAGAAAAGAGCCAAATCCATTGAACAAGTTATACACTCAGCCCGTCACAAGGGGCAGTGCTACCCTGCAGAAGTCCAGGGAGGTAAGTGAAATGCTGAAAGCATCATAGTTCCCTTCCTTGGTTTCTTCCTTGCTCCAGGGGGGACATAATCCAGTAATTTTCTGTACCAAGTCATTTATTTATCCCACCCACATTGGAAAGCAGAGTCAAGGCTCTGCCCATTCTCTGCCACTCTACCTCATTCCCACCTGCATGAGGAGGTGGGGTGGCATGCTTGCAGAGGCTAGTATCTCCTCCGTGATGCAAGTAGCCCATAAAGCTTAAAGGGGTCACCATACTCACTGTGAAGGATGAGCCATAATCATGTCCCTAAATGTTTAATCCAGCTCTGCAATCTTAAATTGGTATTTATAAACACTCTTTTCAATATCTAAAGAGTAAGATGTTTAAAAAATACTTTCCTATCTGAAAGTAATTAAAACTTCATGTGGTAAATCTAAAATGCCAATGTAGGTAAATGGGCAAAAACATTCTTGTGTCATGCCCATTCCATCTGGAATAGTGAGCGTCTGTTTAAAGTTTGGCAAATAGATATTGTTTTTGAGAAAGATTTGGCATATCATCCAAGAGTTCTTGGGTTAGGCCTAGACACAAAAATGTATTTTATGCCCAGTATCAGTATCAAGCAACCTTTTAAAAATAAAATCTGTTAGGCTCATGGGGTTAGAGCTCCCAAATTCACGCAAATGTATTTTTCTGTGGTGTGCCATTAGGAAATGCTGACAAAGAACTAATAAATATATGGGAATGAAGCATTTTAGGATCCTGTGCTTCCTATTGGTCAATAAAAGAAAACACCCACGTCCACTTCAGCAAGCAACTCATACAGTAAGCATGTGACATACCCACTCCAATCCAAGAAAAAACAAACACTTTGTATGTTACGTGTGAGTTGCACCATGTCTATTCCCAGTTCCATGTTAAAAAGAAAAGGAAAGTAACTGAAAACACTTGTTCCAACAGCACTCTGATTGCATTATTGGTTCCTTAGGCTGGTTATATTTTATGAAGAGATTCCGTCTAAGTCAAGACCTGTTGTTGTCACTTATCTCAAATGGTTCCGCAGGAATACAGGATGTTGAAAGGGGGCACTGCATCAGGCAGCGTTCAGGTGTGTACCTCTGCTCACCACATTCACATAGGGGATCATTCCTGACCTCCTTCTTGGGAAAAAATTGTCTCCAGTCTTTGCCACTCACCTCTCTTTCAAATTAAAATACACCAGTATTTTCATTGGAGGTCAATGCCCGGTAGGAGTTGTTCTCAAAAATCATTGGCCTTTCCTGCCATTTTAGTACTCTGTAGCTTTCTACAATAGCATTTTGGAGTCAGGGATTTTCAGAAATAAAGCTCTGAAGAGGCTGCACCCCAGAAAGAAGCGGAATGTGTACATGCAGAAGATGTTCTGGATCAGGAACCTGTGTGTTGTCTCTCTTTTTAATGAAGGTCTCCTACCTCACCAATGGCCATGCAATCTTTGCGAGGCAGTAGAGCTACAGTGTGAGGGTCAGTTTCAAAGTACCTGTGATGAGCCTAAAGGACTAATTAGTTTAGTATCAATTGTGTGTGCATGACATGAGGGTGACCATACTGGGGCATAGTATTCCACAGTTTAACACAGGGCAAGACTGATTGCTCAAATTATTTTAGGTCAGCTCCCCATTTTGTGTTGGCCAGTTTCTGAAGTACACAATCCCCAGCGTTCACTACCCTTTTCAGCTTCTTGATGTGCTCTTTGAATGACAGCATTTTGTCTATTAGACCCCAAGGAACATTGGATGGTCATAGTGCTTAAGGACCATCCCACGATATCTAGAGTTTTGCTTGGCCTGGTGGTTTTTCAGGTGAAAAGTGCATACTTGTGTCATGCTGATGTTGGCCTTCCAGAATCATGTGCAATAATATTTTCTAAGTACACGCTGAGAGCTAGTTAGAATGAATTCAGTCCCCTCAAATCTTTCCGAGTGGGTGGTGATGCAAAGATCACCTGCATAAATGAAACCTGGGGGAATTCCAGCTGATCATTTGTGTAGATATTAAACAGAAAGTATGTTAGCACTGGACATCAAGGCAATCCAGTCCTCTGAGTACCCCATCAACAAGCTTTCAAACCCTTATGGGGATTCTCAAGCAGCAAGGAAAAGACCTGGACCATCTTGCTATTTCTCAGAATTCTTGGAAATTTCAGTACAAGTGCCCAGTGTCATAAGTAGCCAGCAGAACAAACACAGCCCTTGTAAGTTTGCAGGTTTAGATGACATTTTTGATGTACTGATTTAGGTTTGCAACTTGGCCACAGCATGAATGTTCTGGGCTGAAACTGTCTTTTCAGTCAGATGCTCTTCAATTATTTGCACTATTCTAGCCACTATCATGTGCTCATATAGATTGAGCAGAATAAGGATACTGGGTGATGACTCAACTCTTGCATGGAGACCATGATTATACTCAGGCTGTGGAGACAGGCCAAAGTGTCTCCACTACTCAAACCACATAAAAGCTGTAATTCTGCAAAGAGTTAAGCAGCCAATTCTGTGCTCTTGTCCTGAAGTGTAATAATTGTTCATTAGCCATATCACTGTGTGCAGCTTTCTTTCCAACATTTCCCTGCTTCCATAGCTATTGTCAGTTCCTCAACGTTGAGTTGATCATTGTGGACTTTGTAATCTCCGAGGAGTGAGCAAAGTTTCTGCCTGACTTCTTTCATTCTGGGCTCTGCATGTTGGGCTGGTTTACCAATGAGGATGAGTTGGCGTGTGACTTGGTTGGGAGATATTGGACCAATACGCTTTGGTTGCTGTCCTTCAGGGTTTAGCTTGGCCCGTGCTTTTTTTGCTGTTACGAAAACATCAAACCTATGCCAATCAGCATCCTCTAGTAATCACACTGCTCCTTTCTCTGAACCAAATGGTTTCTTCACCAAAAGAATCCAAGTCAAACAGTTCTAAATATTTCTTATATTCTTGGCTTGCCTGTTTCAAAAGCCCAGGAACACACAGTGTCTGACATCCTCTAGAGAACTTTTGGGCAATCTTCTACTCCAAGGAGACATTCTCCCTAGTGCCCAAATGTCAGAATAATATTGTGGATGGATTCATCCAAGAGGTAAAGCCTTCTCAGTAAGCCTTTCTGAAGTTGAATCTCAGAAGATTGCTTGTTTTCCTAGTTTGCGCTGCTTGGGATCGCTGCCACGACTTCCCTCCTGAAGTTGCCTGCATTTTCAGAGGTGACAAAGGCTAGGTTGGGATCTCAGGTGGCCTTCATGTGCTATAGTTTTATACTAAGCACTTTGTACTTAAATACAGCACATATTTAATACTGATTTTAACAGAAGCTGCAAATGAATTTGCTCCAGGTGTGTACCTAAACTTGAGTTTCACTCTGACTTTTTAGCATTCCTTTTACATTTTTAACCTTATTGCTCATCTCTATTTTCAAACTATGATCAACAGCTCTCTGTGCATGACATTCAGACACACCCCACACAAAGCCTGAGTGCATAGCCTTTGTGCAGTGAACTCTACAGAGGCTTGAGAGGATGAAAGTCACTCTTCTGTGCTCCAATTCACAAGCAAACCACTGGCCTCTATGGGTGTGGACTGGCCCTTCTAGACCCAGATAACTGTGGATCTAGTTGTCCCCTTTCAGTGCCCCTGAGTCTATCATCATCAATTCTCTCCAGGCAGCTTACTCAGAGCTAGTTGGAAGTTTCCTCCACCCCCTCCCCCCACCCCCTGTAGATTGCAAATGTAGCAGATAGCCCCTGCCCCCGTGTCCGTCGTCACCCTGTGCCCTCCCATCACACCACAGAACTACAGGGATAAGTGGCAAGGATTGCGAATTCACCACAGGAAGGTGAATTTCTCTCTAGAATCTCACATGCATATTATTGTTCATTCAGCAGTCAAAATTTCATGCAAAAATCATTGTCACACTAGGAGCTCTTGGGGTCAGTGTCTTTATTTATTTGGACAGTGCCTGGCAGATTGCAGGGCCAACATACCTCAGATGGGTACTTTGGGCTCATTGCCTTTCCAGGCACACTGTGAAACCCATGGCATGGGCTTTTGGGAAGGGAGGGGTATGACGGAGTGAGGTAGGGTACCCTTTAGATCTAACTTCATCTCTGGGACTCGTCATTTTATGATTCGGGGCCGAACGTAACTTGTTTATCTTTTGGAGTGCCCAGTGTAATAGCTCCCACACTTATTTTCCTCCCTATAGGCAGAATGAGGGAAATGAACATGGCAGGGGTTTGTGTCTCGGCCATCCCTGGTTGCCCGTGGTCCTTTAAGGATCCTAAGTAGCTTCCACAAGTAAGAGCAGGCTGATGGCTATGGGACAAGGTTGGGGGTACTTACACCAGTGAACCAGCCTAATAAATCTGGAATAGAGTCAGCAAAGCAGAAAGATGTCATGAAAGCAGCTGAGGTCTGAGGCCTTCATGTGCTACAATTTATTATTTATCATCACAATTGGGGAGGTGAACTGAAAAAAAAAAGCCCTTCCAATGTGAAAGGCAGCTTGCCTTGGCGCATGGGGCAGGCGTAGATCAGAGTGTACAATATTAAGGAAACGAGGGCTCTGCGTGGAGACCAAAAGATGAGGTCATGTTCTTGATTTAAAAACAGACTGACAAGCGAGCACATAATATACCATTATATCTCTGACTTTAAACTTGAACTAAGCATAACTTATTTCAGGAATGTTATGCATAGTCTCTTTTTATATCTCCAGTGCAAGAACTATTTTGATTGCATGGCCCTGGAACAAGCCTGTTATTTTTCAAATTTTATCATTTTTGGAACAGTCTGCTCCAATGCAACAACCTTATCTTTCAAACCTTCCTTTTTTAAAAAGCAAAAATAAAACACACTTTGCCACTTGAAAAGCAGAGAAACAGGCGAGGGCAGGAATCTCCATTTATCCAGGGAACGGTCTGTGTCTCCTCAGGGAAACAAAAATAAGGGAGAAGATCTTTATTAACATGCCACCAACTGAAAATGCTGTGGGCCAAGGGTTATTCTTTAACAATCTAAATGAACCAGACAAACAGCTCTATACATGAGCTGGTTCAACCTGATTGGACTAACCTTGTTACCGCCTACCTGGTTCTTGCCTACTTATCTATACCTGCCCCTGGACACTTCCACTGCTTGCATCCGACGAAGTGGGTATTAGCCCACAAAAGCTTATGCTTCAAAACTTTATAGTTAGTCTTTAAGGTGCCACAGGAATCTTTGTTACCAGCTCTATACATGAGTTGTTGAAAGAGAAAAAGATAAAAAAAAAAACCAGTGTGTGATTCAAGATAAGGCTTCATAAAAAAAATAATCAAAAAATGTTGGTGATACAGCCACAGAAAAGTATCATCCCATATACATTAAATTGAAATAAATACTAGCCACAGGACAATGGTAAACAGCCAGCTACCACCCAGAAGTCCTTTTGTCCTTCAGCTTGTGGCCTAGTTTCAGCTCAACTCATTTTCTATTATAAAAAATGAAGAACCAAATTACATGCCCAAAAGCCAGGCATAAATCCACCCCCTCCGATAGAATGCTATGGGACCATGCTGCAGGGCCAGAGGGGATGGGCTATTGGTCAGTCTGGAAGAGGAGTAAGAAAGGGGCAGAGGAATGCACGTAAGAACATAACCGCAGCACCTATTCACTGATGTCTCACCCATTCTGTCCCTCTGCTCGTTCTAGCGGGGACTCCCCTGGTCACAGCTGTCTCTAGAACCCCCTTAAAAGGAGCAGATGTCATTCCTGCCATTCCTACTGGGTTTCAGAAAGAAAGGTAATACACAAGAGATGGTATCACCTTTCCGTCAGGCCTGGAAAGAACCCCTCTACCACACTCTAAAGTGGATTCTGGTTGGGACAGCCATGGCCAGGGAAGTATCTGTCTGCAGACTCCAGATAAATAGGGGACAGAACTCCCAAGACATGTGTGCTGCAGTTAAAGGTACTTGCAAGACATGGGTTCCCCACACACTGGCCAAGAAGAAGAGCAGTCCATGCTGTGCGAGCAGGTGAAATTGGTAAGGTGAGTGTTTCTTTGTATTAGACTGCATTCCTATATTGTTTGGGAGCCCATGTCAGCTATGCCCAAACCTTTTCTGAAATATTGCTTGTCATTGCACTCTTGAATGCTAACACAGGAATTACATGGTTGTGACCAGACTGAGCAAATGTTGCTCAGGTAATGTGTATTTGAATAGATACTTTATGGGACACTCTTCCCAAGTTCCAAGTGCAAACACACACTGATTGGGTACCAGAGGGTGTCTCTCATTTTGTGGTGATAGGTACAGTGTATTTCCTTCACAGTGGCTAATGCAAGGTTTCGAACTCGCAGGTGCAGCAGTCACCAAGATCCTGGGACTCCACATTTCCAGGGACACACTGAAACCCTGCTTTGTGCTGACAAGAAACCTCAGTCTCCTAAAAATCAGAATACCTCTTCCTTTATCGGTTTAACCATTCTGCCATTAGGGCACCATCAGTGCTGTACAGCAGTGTGTCTTCCTGTTATCAGTCTAATAATCAACTGATTTTTGAGTTCAGTCTTGAATGCTGTTCTTTATTACAGCTTTTTTCCTGATCTCTGTTGCTATATTTCCATCTCTTTTCCCTTCCCCCTTTCATTCAGCTATTGTGTCTCTTGCCCAAGAGGCAGACTCCAACATGGTATGTCACTCTCTGGTCACACACAAGTGGGAAGAGGCTTTATTCATAAGGGGAACCATGTGAAAGGTCTTGAAATAGCTTCCCTGCTCAGATTTCTTTGCGGTCTGGCAATTCAAACATCAGTTTTCACAGACGACTAGAGGACAGGGAAACCAGACACCCTAGGGGGGAAACCAGGACCATGCAAGTGAAGAGACAGTGCCCTTTGGGTGAATTACACTTAAAGGAGTCCTCCTACCTCCAGTAGTGGTTGCAAGGAATTTCTATGATGGTGCAATTGGAATTGCTAAGAAAGCACTTTCTGTTCTGGACACGATGCTGTTCAAGTCAGTGGAGTTACACCAATGTAAACTATTGTAAGTGAGATCAGAATCAAAACAACCAAATGTTTGCTAGGAAGAAACGGTACATTTTTCTAGCTTAAATCCAAATGTTCAAAATTTTCTCCATCCTTTTGCTAGAAGCATATATCCAGGTCCAGTTCAAATTGTTTTTCTTCTGCCTCATTAAGTAT